>CM024675.1:66235413-68635413 GCA_014182725.1 Eucalyptus brandiana | reverse complement strand
CGGCAGCGAGTCACTTTCCCGAGCCATCCTCCGCGAAAGATGGGGTGGTGGCTTCTGCAATGTTGTGTTGACGCACGATATAATGCCAAGGTTGTCTCTCGAGCAATCACTTGTTCTGACTCCCCTGTGGCAAACCCTCATAAGATTCTGGTACACGTCTATGATATCACCAACCTCTATGAATTTCGCTAACCTCCAATTAACTGAAGAAGGCAAGGCCTGGTTATTATCCTTCGCTGTGGCCAACATGGAGCGCCTGGTACAGGCAGGGGAAGGCTCGGGAGGGAGGTTGTTTTGGCCGTTTGGGAGTTACTTGTTTTGTTCATATGAGGGCACAATTTGTTTGGACAATGCTGTATCGGTCAACAAGATGATGCATTTGTTGCTGAGGACAGGCTCTCGAAATTGTATTGTTGAGGAGCACCTTAAGTATGGGCAATATGTTGAAAGACTGACTCGTCAGTCTTTGAAGAGAATCTTCATGGAAGGAGATCCCCCTGAGTCAAGCTATGAAGCAAGTCTTTCGATGGCTTTGAACTCCATAGGGACCTATCAACAGGTAGGAGCACATCTTAGATCATCGATTGTGATCTGTAAGTCTATCAGTTTGGGCATTTTATTCCTGGGTGCAATTCCTCTTGAGTTTAAAAGTTCTTTGATCCCCTCCTTTGCAGGTATCGATTGCACTGATGGCAAAAGATTGCTTGAAGATGGCGAGGCGAATAGGGCCCTCACCGGACCAGAATGCTGCTAAGTTAGCCATTAGGCTATCCAAAATCGCCCCTTATAGGGTGGAGATAGAGTGGTATAAAGCCTGTTGTGATAAGTCCAACGAGCAAAGAGGATACTATGATCCTTTCAAGCAGAGGGGCGTCTCAAAGAGAGAGTCCCATATAAACATGAACCGGATCATGCTCGCGGCCTTTTGGGATGATGTCATATGCATGATGGACAGGAACGAGCTCCCACTCAACTTTCACAGAAGTTTAGAATGGGTAATTGAGGAGTCGCAGCTCTATAAGCTTCTTGTGGAGCCATTGGACATCGCAGAGTATTATCGGTCGGGGATGCATCGGAAGAAAGGCCACTACATAAGCAATGGAAGAGAGAGGAGGTATGAAATTTTGGATCAGTGGTGGACCGAGAGAGTTGTTACCGAGAAACTGGGCAATAGGAGGACCAGGTATGCAAGCTTGACCCAAGACACTTGCTTTTGGGCAAGGGTGGAGGAAGCAAAGGAGTGGCTGGACAAAATCAGGAGGAAGAGTGACCCAAACAACCTGGCTTTTCTTCGGGACAGACTCAATGAGTTTGAAGCATATGCAATGAAGCTAGTTGAAGGAAAAGAGGTGTCTGCTGATGTTCTGGCTAAGAATTCAAGCTTTAGTTCATGGTTAGAAGAATGGACAGCATTAAATCAAACTGGCCTTACCCAACTGATTCCAAGCTGGTTCACACAGAGATCGATTCGCTTCCTGGTACCATGCTGGTTCACACGGGGTCCGATTCGCTTCCTAGTAAAATATTTAGGAATTGGTCTTCAAAGGTTTGATTTCCGGTTCCATGTAGAACTGGTTTAAAATAATAAAAAAAAACTAAGTTCTCATAACTTTCATGTCATAGTCAATAAAAATAGGAAATTCAGCATGGAAATCAAAATCAAAACAAAGGGATAGATGTAATAAAGACTTTCAGAAGAGAGGGGAGAAAAATGCATATGAGCATTCTTCAGCCTGCTCTTTGTGCAATTTTAGACATACTATGTTACTTGCTTCAATGTTGGTAAAAGGTAGTGGAATTGAGGTTCATGGTGAGAGATATGGCGTAACAACAGAAAATGTACCTCCTGATTTTATATTGGGAGGTAATTGAGTGTTTTGTCTTCTGCAGCTGCAATAGTTTTCCTTATTCAACTTGCCGCTTATTACTTCCAACACTGAAATATTTCTACTTAATAAGAAAACGTGAAGAGTCCACTTTAGCGCAAGGTTGTTGCCATCTTTATTTGTGCCAGAGCACAATAATATGATGCTTTGAATGGTGATACTGCATATGCCTTCTGAAGCCACTCGTTGGATCAATTCACTGCACCAAGCTTTGCTAGATATTTGGAAGTAGAAATGCAACAGGAAAGAGAACAAGAAGCAAAAAAAATAAGTAATCTACCTGAGTGCTAATGCCAGCGTTGAGGCCTATGGTTTCAAGCCTTAAAACAAAGGGGACCAATCATCTGTTAAAAAGTTCACAAAGATAAGATCATTAAATATCTTGAAAAAGCATCAACTTCTTTTCTAAAGAAAACCACCTAATAGCATAAATAGAACTTATATCAAGGAAAATTGCATTTAGTGGTGCAGAGGAATTTGTTCCTAACTTTATATAAATTCTGTTGGAAAACAGGACAGGATCTCAGTTTCGAGAAGATTTTTTCACATGCAGTACTTTCCCCTCGCTAAAGTGTACTTGTTAATCTTCTCCAGTCATTCCTGCAAGCTTCTCATGAAATAGAAGTGCAGAGAATCTCATTAAGGTTCAAATTAGGCAACATATGCTTTGAAAAGATCTTTGCAGTTCGGAGGTAAATCAGCATAACTTCCTGTGTCCTTTATGTTTGCTTTTTGAGGTCGTGTTATGACTACAGGAGTTTGTTTGAGACACAAAAAACATCCCTCCTTTCACATTTACATGCTCAGATGAACAATATTTTTTGCTAAGAGTAATGACACCACCTGCATATTTTTTTGGCCTTTCAAACAAGTTCTCAAGTGTGAAAAGGTACTAAAATCTGCAAACAAATATTATTAGGAGCCCCTGAGAACGAGCTGACTTGGGAAGACGAAACTAACACCAGGCTGATAAATGACAACGAGCGCAGCAAAAACACCGTATTAGGCGTGGTAAAAAGCTTAGCCTAATCAGTAACTACTAATCACCGATAGGAGAACACCTCCACATAAGAAATTCTTGTAGGTGTTTAGAAACTCGATGGGAATTATACAAGGTCTCGTAGTCATCATTCACGGAGACTGTTTACAAAAAGCAGCTCACCCTTTTCTTTGCCTTATAACGTAAAGAGTGACGCTGTTTGCTTCCTGGATCACGTAGCCACAAGAGTCATTTAAGAGGTGAGGTTTGCCACTGAAACACAAGTAAACTTGTAAGATAAGGTGCTCAAAGATTTCTTGTTTACTCCTCTCCATAAGACGAAAATGCCTGAAAAAGAATCTTGGAGTGCCCTCACTGATAGATGACGTTTAGATGTTAAAGTTTCACGGTCAAGTAGCATTGCAAGTTGCGCGGAAAAAAAGGCCGGATGGACGGAGTAAGCACTATTTGTTGCACATACATGCACGAGGAATGACACAGAAGTATGTGATTGTATGCATATTTTAAGCTAACATATTCCACATTCTGCAATAGTTTCTTTGGATTAAAGAGGTCAAAGTTCAGTCCCTCTGCCACAGTCCAAGCACAAACCATCTTGAGTTTTCTCTTTTCGTTAGATCAACACCGATGTGACAAATTCAATTCAGTAGTGCATTACCCAGGAGTCGGCAACTGTGTGCAGAGCGACATAGAGCAAATGGTCACGTCATGATGGACTCTGATGTTCGTGTGGCAAGAACAGCATCAATAGAATGGAGAACTTCCTCCAACATCGTCCGTGTTTGGGTATCAAGAGGGCTCTCCGGCTTGTCTGAGTGAGCGATGTTTAAGAGATAGAGCTTCTTTGGGTTTTACACCCGCTCATATATTGAATTTTATGGATCCATGTCAGGCGAATATTTTGGTGTAACATGCAGGCCAAATTGACCTGCGGTTGTGAGCAATCATGCCGCATAAGGCAGTCAATGTAAAAGAGAATCGATCATCACTGGCCATCACCTCTACAGCTCAAAATGTTATTTATTTTTTAGTGATCCCATATTTATACCCAAATTTTCTCCTAAAAGTTACGACTATTCGACATGAAGTTTTTCACGCTTCGTGCCTTTTCGTTGACAACCGTTCGTCTTGATGGGAGACGATGTATAAATAGAGACGTACGTTCATTTCTGACGGATGATCAAGGTCTAACACAAAATCCTCACATTTTAGAATACACCATCAGTACGTGAGGAAATTTGGTTAGTAGAGTGCGCCCATTATCTTCTTGATTTCAGGCTTTTCTGACGAACGCGAACAAGAACAATGGCTGGAGGTTTGTCTTCAATTAATCCTGGTTTCCGCATATGAATTTTTATGTCTAACATTTGGTATCAGAGCATGGTTTATAGCCTCTGCCTTGTTTTGTTAAATTTTGGTGTATTTTCGGTGTGTTTTCGGTGAATTTTCGGCCATTTTATGTACATGAACAGTAACTCGGATTTTGAGGCCGAGAGAGAAACTCAACGATTCCGGGCAAAATCCGCACTACCCACCCCTTGATTTCGGACCCATTCGGTCGCACCGCCATAAGGAACGTTAGCCATGAGTTTTTTCGGTATATCGGAGTTTGCTGGAGGCTAATCGGGCGGCGGAAGTCGTGGTGGTTGAGGATTTGCATTTGTGGAGTTTTCCGTTTGATTTTGGGGCCAATTTTTTGCTCATTTTCGCCGAATCTTGGACTCATGTGGTCGTGCCGACGTTGTCTTCAAAACCCATGAATTATTTCGGTCTTAAATGGGCTGCCGGAGAAGAAACGGAGAAGAAATGGCAGCTGAAAATGGCGAAAAACCGGCGGAGAAGCCTCTGTTCGCGCGAGGGAGAAGGCGCGTGGGCTCCACGCGCGCGCTGCAGTTGCAGGCGCGTGGACCCACGCGCCACGCGCCCATATGCGCGCGCAACCGCTGCGCGCGTGGGATCCACGCGCGCGGCAGTTGCCGGGCGCGTGCAACGCACACGCCCGCGCGCTGAACGGCGCGCGTGCGGGGCACGCGCCCCGCGGGGTTACCGCGCGCGTGCCGAGCACGCGCCCGTGCGCTGGACGCGCACGTGCTCGGCACGCGCCTGACGTCCCCTCTTCCGCGGATTCTTTTTTCACTTTTGCCCCAATTTTTAAAGTTTTTGCAATCATACCCTTGGCCAATTTATTTATTTACTGTTCTGCCCTTGATGTATTTATTTATTATATCATTTCATGCATTTTTTATGAATATTTTATGCATGAAATTAAATGTCCAATGGTCCATATATTTAATTAATTAGGGAGTGGCCACAGCATCTTTAATTAATTAAATTATATATTAAAAGCCTCCGGATCATATTTAGAAATGGACATTAATTGTAATTAATTATATTAATATGATGAATTTTATCCCACAGGAATTTTCATTAAATTAATATGATTAATTAGGATGAAATATCATATTATTTTTCTTAATTTACCCACAGGGATTAAGAAAATGCATATAATATGGTAGTTTCTTCATGAAGTAATTATGAATCTATTTAAATTAAAAACTTAGCCCACAGGTAGTTTTTATGTTATGTGATTCATATTGTGACATGTTTACATTGGTAAAACATGATTTATTCATATTTGCCTCAAATTTTGTGACATAAGCATGATTATTTGATATGCAGTTTCGCAACCTGTGAATTTCTCTGAATTTAAGTTTGATGTTCCCGTACTGAATGGTGAGAACTATAAAATTTGGAAGGAGTCGTTCTTCTTCAATTGGGGTGGATGGACATTGACTATGCTATAAGGAAAGACGAACCACCTGCTCCTACTGATTCGAGCACTCCAGCTGAGATAACTCTTTATAACCAATGGGAGCGGTCCAACCGCGTTTGTGCCATGTTTATAAGAGCTAAGATATCTTCAAGTATTCGTGGTTCAGTTGTCCAGCATAACAATGCTAAGGCTTTATTGGAGGCTATAAATGCGCAGTTTGAAAGTTCTGAGAAGGCGCATGCCATGACCCTGATTATGAAGTTTTCATCATTGAAGCTCACTAGTGTTAGAGGTGTGCGTGAGCACATCATGCAAATGAGGAACATTGTAGCTCAGCTTAAGAACCTTGAGGTTGAGATATCTGAATCATTCCTTGTGTATTATATTCTGAATACTCTCCCACATCAGTATGCACCTTTCAAGATCTCTTATAACACACATAAGAATAAATGGTCTATTAATGAACTCATGACCATGTGTGTTTAAGAGCAAGAAAGACTGGTTATGGAATTTGGAGAAAGTGCTCATTTGGCAACACAAGGAAAGAATAAGGGCTATGGCAAGAATAAGGGAAAAGGTAAAATACCTCCCCTAGCTGACATTAAGAAAGAATCCAAGTGTTTCTTCTGTAGACAGAAGGGGCATATGAGGAAGGATTGTGTCAAATTTAAGGCCTGGCTCGAGAAGAAAGGTAATCCAATCTCTTGTGTTTGTTATGAATCTAATATGACTGATGTAAGTCACAACACTTGGTGGATTGATTCTGGATCTACAATCCATATTTCAAATTCCTTGCAGGGTTTTCAAAACCACCGGAAGCCAGTAGGAAGTGAACAAAGCATCTATTCTCGGGAAACAAGATGCGTTCGCATGTGGAAGCTATTGGGACATATAGACTAGTTCTCAATAGTGGTTTTGTTTTAGATTTGGAAAAGACCTTTTATGTTCCTAGTTTTTCTAGAAACTTAATTTCAGTTTCAAGATTTGTACCTTTGGGATACTCTTTTAACTTTTCAAATTCAAACTTGTTTATCATTTAAATCTGAAATTGTTGGGAGTGGTATTTTGTCGATGGTCTTTTCGAATTAATTTACAAGACAATACCTATTATGATGCTATGCATGTTCAAAATAAAGCTGGTATGAAACGATGTGTTGTGAAAGAACATTCCTCTATGTTGTGGCACCGGAGATTGGGACATATCTCCATAGAAAGAATTAAGCGATTAGTAAATGATGGAGTACTCGATACTTTAGATTTTACTGATTGTGATACTTGTGTGGACTGCATAAAGGGAAAGCAGACTAACAAGTCAAAGAAAGGTGCCAAGAGGAGTACAGAAATATTAGAAATCATACATACAGATATTTGTAGTCCGGATATGGACTCATGTGGTCAGAAATACTCCATCTCCTTTATAGATGATTATTCACGTTATATGTGTAGTATGCTTAGTAGCTCCAAACTTCCTAAATTCTTATGGACTGAAGCACTTAAGACGGCAGTGTACATATTAAACCGAGTTCCGACCAAGGCTGTTCCAAAGACACCTTTTGAGTTATTTAAGGGTTGGAAACCGAGTTTACATCATGTGCGCGTTTGGGGATGCCCGTCTGAAGTAAGAATTTATAATTCACAAGAAAAGAAGTTGGACCCAAGGACCATAAGTGGGTATTTCATTGGATATGCCGAAAGGTCCAAGGGATACAGGTTTTATTGTCCATCTCATACCACTAGGATTATGGAATCAAGAAATGCTAAATTTTTGAAAATGACTTGATCAAGTGGGAGCGATCGACCAAGGGATCATGTTCCTAAGGAAGATCATTCAGACACTCAACTTTCCACCTCAAGTTTAAGATTGGTTGTTGCTCATAATGCCCCTTCAGTTCAGCCGGCTATTGAACAACCAATTGTTGAAGTTCCACAACCTGCTAATATTGATCCAGTAGATCCAGTTGTTCAGCAATTACCAGAAACTGTTGAACAATCAGTTGAGCAACATGCTCCTCAAGAGAATGTTGATCCAACATTGAGAAGATCTACTAGAACAAGGAAATCGGCTATTCCTATTGATTATATTGTGTATTTACAAGAGTCGACTACAATATTGAGCCGAGAATGATCCCGAAACGTTTTCACAAGCCATGGATAGTGATAAATCCAATTTGTGGTACAATGCCATGAAGGAAGAGATGAGTTCTATGGCATCTAACAAAGTCTGGGATTTGGTTGAGTTACGATAGTGCGAAGGCTATTGGTTGTAAATGGGTCTTCAAAACTAAGAAAGATTCATTGGGTAACATTGAAAGATATAAAGCTAGACTTGTTGCCAAAGGATTCACTCAAAAGGAAGGAATCGATTATACCGAGACTTTTCTCCCGTATCTAAGAAAGATTCTCTTCGTATTGTTTTGGCATTGGTTGCCCATTTTGATATGGAATTACATCGATTGATGTGAAAACGGCGTTCCTCAATGGAGAACTAGAGGAGGAAGTTTACATGAAACAACCCGAAGGATTCTCCTCTAGTAAAGGTGAGCATTTGGTGTGCAAGCTTAAGAAATCTATATATGGCTTGAAACAAGCATCCCGCCAATGGTACTTAAGGTTTCATGATGTTATCTCTTCATTTGGTTTTATAGAGAATGTCATGGATCAATGTATATACCGGAAGGTTAGTGGGAGCAAAATTTGTTTCCTTGTGCTATATGTGGATGATATACTACTTGCAACCAATGATAAGGGGGTTGCTACATGAGGTGAAACAATTCCTCTCTAGGAGTTTTGACATGAAGGATATGGGTGAGGCATCTTATGTCATTGGCATTAAGATCCATAGAGATAGATCTCGAGGAATTTTAGGACTGTCTCAAGAAACCTATATCAATAAGGTCCTAGAGAGATTTCGGATGAAAGATTGTTCACCAAGTATAGCACCCATTGTGAAGGGTGACAGTTCAATTTGAATCAATGCCCGAAGAACGATCTAGAAAGGGAACAAATGTGCAACATTCCATATGCTTTCTGCTGTTGGAAGCTTGATGTATGCTCGGGTTTGCACTCGACCGACATTGCTTTTGCTGTTGGAATGTTGGGAAGATATCAGAGTAATCCAGGTTTAGACCACTGGAGAGCTGCAAAGAAAGTGTTGAGATACCTTCAAGGTACCAAAGACTATATGCTTATGTATAAACGGACTGACAACCTGGAAGTGATCGGTTATTCGGATGCGGACTTCGCGGGTTGCATTGATTCACGAAAATCAACATCCGGATACATTTTCATGTTAGCCTGGCGGAGCCGTGTCATGGAGAAGTGCCAAGCAGACTTTGACTGCTACTTCCACTATGGAGGCTGAGTTCGTTTCTTGTTTTGAGGCTACCTCGCATGGTGTATGGTTGAAGAGTTTCATTGATGGGCTTAGAATTATTGATTCTATTTCTAGGCCATTAAGAATATATTGTGACAATTCAGCTGCAGTTTTTATGGCTAAAAATGCCAAAAGTGGCGATCGAAGTAAGCATATCGACATTAAGTATTTAGCCATAAGGGAGCGTGTTAAGGAGAATAAAGTGGTCATTGAACACGTTAGCACTGAATTGATGATAGCTGATCCTTTAACTAAAGGCATGCCACCGATGAAGTATAAGGATCATGTAACTAGTATGGGAATAGGTCCCATTATGTGTTTTGTCGACATATGAACAATTTTTGTTGTATGGAACTCTTATTCAGTTGTAATGTTGATTCTCAATTTTTGTGTACACATTTTGTTGTTTATGAGAATAACATTTATCCTTGATTCTGGAATAAACATGAGGTTTATTCATTAAGATATGTTGTCACATATAGGCTGATATTAAAGAAATAAGATGCATTGTGATACATGGAAGGTATTACTCACTCTTAGAGGACATGTCGCCATGATCCATGTGTTTTGTTTCTTTTCTTTAAGCATAAAGTTTTCGTGGAATTAGTTGAATGATTCGTATGATGAAAATGATGGGATCAAGTGGGAGAATGTTATTTATTTTTAGTGATCCCATATTTATACCCAAATTTTCTCCTAAAAGTTACGACTATTCGACATGAAGTTTTCCACGCTTCGTGCCTTTCGTTGACAACCGTTCGTCTTGATGGGAGACGATGTATAAATAGAGACGTACGTTCATTTTCGACGGATGATCAAGGTCTAACACAAAATCCTCACATTTTAGAATACACCATCAGTACGTGAGGAAATTTGGTTAGTAGAGTGCGCCCATTATCTTCTTGATTTCAGGCTTTTCTGACGAACGCGAACAAGAACAATGGCTGGAGGTTTGTCTTCAATTAATCCTGGTTTCCGCATATGAATTTTTATGTCTAACACAAAAATCTCTCTCTCGCTCTTGCTTGCTCATCATGTTGATCATCTCTTATTCCTTGTATAGACTATTAAGTTCAATTTACTTACTGATAAATTTAGATAGGAACCTAATATTCCTAGCCTAAGAAACCATACTGTCACCATGTGTATGACAAATATTCATTGAGAAAACCTAAAAAATTTACTGCAAAAAGATACTTCACTTCGATGTTCCCTTTAAATAAGACAACTTCAAGCATGATGTCTACACAAATCTTCTCAACAGTTCGACCAAAATCCAAATTTGTTGTTATTATTATTATTTTTTAGTTTCTAGGGGACAAATCATCATCATCATCATTAGCTTTTAATGTGAAAAAATAAACCATATTTTTCATCTAAAATTACAACTGGCGTCACATTTTAAAGGTCTCACATTAGATTGCAAATTAACTTGGATTACACAATGTGATTTTGGCTAATACTAATCACGTCCTCCGATGCAACTTGATCTTCTTAAATGGAAAATGGATCCTAGCATAATAATGTCAAGTCTTTAACGCCGAATGATTAATCTATCCTTTCTACTATAATAAGTTGTTAAAAAAAATAAAAATCCCCCCACCCGATAGATCAGATCTTCCCTTTGGAATATAATTTCCTTGAACGATACTCTAGATTTCAAAGAATAATTTATTTGCGTTATTATTAACCCACTATCACCGCTATAAACCAACGGCGAATGAGGCGCGGAAGTTCTTGAACAGGTTTGAATTTTCCATTTCTGAATATAATTTAAATAACCATTTAAAAATTAAAAAAAAAAATTCTCATTGCGTTGTTAAGAGCTTCCCAGTCTCTGCTCTGTATCCTTCTTGTCCGAAAAGTGTAAACCCATAAACCCAAAACCCCTCCACTCTCCTTCATTTCATCTCCGTCCGAGGACGAGGCCCGAGTCCTTGCGAAATCTCCTCCTCCTAATTGCATTTTTTCTGTAATATATCTGTGAAAGTCTCCACCGTGGTTTGGCTTCATGAAGTTGGTAAGTCTCTTTTTAACTGGTGTTCTAGTGCACCTCCTTCTGTCAATCGACGTATCCGGTCTTCAAATTCAGTTTGATTTGAATTTGGAACATACCCTCTTATGCAGACGTGCTTGAGCAGAGGTAAAGGTTTTTACTTTCCCCAATGTCACATGCTGAGTGTCTGTGGGTTTAGGATCCTGATTGATTGTCCTCTGGACCTGTCTGCTGTCGCTGTTGTCGCTGCTTTCGCCCCTATACCTCCCAGATTTTCTGCTGTGCAAGATGAAGAAGATTTTGGACATTCGGTTGATGAATCCGATGGCTGTGAATCTGGGAATGAAGAGAGGGAGGATACTGAGAACCCCATGAATGCAAAGGCTTTGATTCGTTCCGAACTGTGGTACAAAACCGTGGCAAGCCTGCACTTGTGGAATCTCTCGTTCATCGATGTCATGTTGATCTCGAGCCCCACCAGGATGCTCAGGTTGCTGTTTCTTACTCGAGTGAAGGGCTTCTCGGCAAAGGTAATCTTCATCTCGTTGATTGACATTTGAATTAATTTTTACGTATATGGTTGAGTATTAGTTTAACTATCACTTGGTCTTGGATTTGTGCGTTAAAAGATTGTAATTTGCTTAAGATCCATGCTTTTACCATAGGTATATGTAACGGTGTTAAAAATTTTGGATGTGTGCATTACAAAAGCATGGTTTTGGTATTAGTTATAATTTTTGGTTAGTGATGTTGTGTGCAAGTGTATGGTGTAGTTTATAGATGATGGACAGGGATCAACTAGGATAATTGAAGGACAAATAATATGGGATATGGAAAATAATTTCATTAGTTGAATAAAATAATTTTACAATAGTTGAAGGAAGTGTTGGTGGAGGAGTTTCATGATATGGAGTATTATCTCATGCTCCTCTCACACTTTTACATTTGTTGTTCTACTATACTCTCCCCTCTTTCCTATTTATAGGGTGCTCTACCAACATTCTAGATTTGTGTAGAATGTTGTCCACTTTGGCTTAATCTAGAGAGTTCTAGATTGTAGTTTATCCTCTTTTCTTCTAGAGAGATCTACACATGTGCTTCTACATTTTTCTCTTTCTTCCAAAAACTTCATCTAGGGAATTCTAGAAGTTTAGCAACTCTAAGAAATTCTAGAAAATGGATCACCATTTCCAATACTCCCCCTTGATCCATTTTCGGGATACTTCGGATATTGTAGTTTGTCCCATGTCTTTTATTCCGTCTTCGTTCCACGATCCCTTGTATCCTTTTGTTGGCACACTCGCACCTGCTTTCGAATGTCCATGTCTTTTCTTCAACGATGACCCATATGTCTTGGGGCATCAAAATGCTCTTAGTTGTAGTTGTTAGCTCGAGCTTTGGCTCTGGCTCTCATAGGCTCTGGCTCTGGCTCCGGCTTTGATTATGGCTCTGGCTCCGGTTCTGGCTCTCTTGGCTCTCGCTCGAGCTCTAGCCTTTTATTTTGGCTTTGGCTCCAGCTCTGGCTCTGTTGGCTCTCGTTCGGGCTTTGGCCTTTGATTTTGGCTCTGGCTCCGACTCTGGCTTTGTTGGCTCTCGCTCGGGCTCTGGCCTTTTTAGTTGAGAATGGTGAGGACAAACGCCCATAATCATCCGATATGCCTAGCTTTGGCTTCACGTTCCCTTACACCTGGCTCAGTTACGAACCTGGGTGCATATGGCTTTGATACCATGTTAAAATATTTTGGATGTGCGCGTGCGGAAGCATGGTTTTGGTATTAGTTATAATTTTTGGTTAGTGATGTTGTGTGCAAGTGTATGGTGTAGTTTATAGATGATGGACAAGGGACAAGATATGATAATTAAAGGATAAAGAACATGGGATATGGAAATTAGTTTCATTAGTTGAACAAAATAGTTTGATGGAGGTAAGTAGAGATCTATGACTTCTCATTGTGGAGGGTTCACCTAACACACAAGGTGGAGGGTTTACCTCTCACGGTCGAGGATTCACCACACAAGGTGGAGGGTTTTCCCTCACACTCTTAAATGATCAATTACAAGCCTATTTATAAGTGTGAATTCACTGCCATACACAACCAACTTTGTATAAAAAATTAATATAAAATTACAAATTTGCTTCTTTATCTCTTGCTCGTGCAGCTTCTTCGGATCTTCTGGTGGCTTCTCCATTTTTCTTCATTTTTCTAATCTCAGCACCTTTTGTTGACTTTTCTTTCAAGATTTTCCATGCACAAATTTCCCATGCACAAGACTTCTCTAGTTTGTTCTCCTTCAGCCGCTATTCTTGACTTTTATCCAAGGTTTCCCACTTGAATCTTCTCCAATTCCCACGTGAATGTTAGTAGTTTCTAGATTTTGTTGAAAATGGATCACCAATTCCAACACGAGGTAGCAATGAAACTTGGGAAACTTATGATGGAATGAGGACTTTGGGCAGTTGTATGGATCTGAAGAATTCACTAGTCCTTACTAGATGAAGTGGGAGGAGTTGGAATCACTTCCTCCTGTAATGAAGGAGATAGTATTGGGCACTGATGGGATTGAGATTGGTGGATGGATGCCATTGTATATGTAAGGAACAGCCTTCGTGCGGTGGTTCTGTTCTGTAGCTAAATCGCATATAAGATGTAGCTTGATAGTTTATCATGGCTTAGATCCTCATTGTAACTATCTGCAAAGCATAAATACTAGTTTTTTTTTTCTCTCGGCCCCTCCCTTAGTCATGATAGAGCCCAAGCTTTTTAATGGGCGTTAGATCCAGATTAAATTTTGATGTTGGGAGTTTGTCCTACAGCCAAGGCTTAAAATGCCTTTTCTTGTTAGATGACTTTCTTGATAGGTCATGCATCTCTAAATTAAATGCGCAAAGGCCCACATATTGTGGTCAGACGCTTTGGCCGTTGAAGATTATGAAGCATTGGTCGTTGAAGATTATGAAGCATTGGTATCCTTGCATTTTCCCAGTTGTGATCATGCTTGTTCATACTACTTCTTACCTTCCTTCCTAGAAACTGCATTTTCATTTGTTTGATAACCTTTTAAGAGATAGCGATGAAGAGTGCCTCTTGGTGCAGCTGACATAGAGGATTATGTTAAGAAGGTTCAAAGACTCAAATAAGTGGAAGTGGCATCTTACAGTGGCACAATAAGGATGCGTTTGGTAACCATTCTATTCTCATAAACAATTTCCGCTTAGAAATAATTTTTTTTTACTCATGAGAACAATTTTTAAGTATTTGAAGGCGTTTGGTAATTACCAAAAATTTCTATTCTTAGAATAAAAATGCATTTAGTAAAACCCTTAAAATTTCTAGTTCGAATCATTTTCTTTTAATCTTTTAATAATTTTTTAAATTTTTTTAAATTTTTTCTCTTTTTTCTTTTCTTTTTTCCTTTTCATCTTCTCCTTCCTTTGGTCACTAGCCATGGCCAGGGATCGGCCAAACGAGGGCTAGCGACCTCGTGGGAGCGTTGCCGACCCCCAGTGACTTGATCCACAGTGAGGCTTGTTGGCTCCAATCTCGCTATGAGCTGAGTGAGATCAAGCAATGTCGACCTGGCAGTGGCCTAGCCAGGCTTGGCCTCGCTAGATCTGGGCAAGGTCGATTTCGCCTAGCTAAGGCTAGGTTAAGCCTCGCCCAGCCATGGCAAGGCTCGAGCTGACAAGCCTTACCCTGGCTACGCTTTGACGAGGTCACTGGCCATGGCTGAGGCTGACAATCGGCCAAAAGGGAAGAGGAAAGAGAAGAAAAGAGAAGAGAAAAGAAGAAAAATTAGATTTGATTCTAGAATTATTTTTAGAAATAAAGAAGCATTTTTTTCTTTTTTTGATTGTGTTCAAGAAGAAGAAGAAGAAGAAGAAGAAGAAGAAGAAGAAGAAGAGGAGGAGGAAAGAGAAGAAAAGAGAAGAGAAAAGAAGAAAAATTAGATTTGATTCTGGAATTATTTTCAGAAATAAAGAAGCATTTTTTTTTTTAATTTTTTGATTGTGTTCCAAATTTATTTCCAAAAAATTTATCAAATAAATGTCTATTTCAAATCTATTCCCAAGAACCAAATAATAGAATCAGTTACTATCTAGACCATTACAAACAAGCCTTAAGTGTCAAACCAATCGGCACCACATTGGAAATAGAAGCTTGTAATTGAACAATAACGTATCTGGATGGAACGATAAGATTTATCTCGAGCTTTGAATTTGTTCCTAGTCATACTTTGGAGTTTAATTCTAGTGCTCTTTGATCATACAATGTACTAATATATTCAGATTTTTCCTTTTTGGATATCTTGGAAACAACCAACAAGGGTATAATTACACTACTCCTGAGGGTTCTTCAACTTTGAGGCAACCCATTTTATTGAGTATATCTCCTCTTGGGTTAGGAATACTATGGCCAAATGCATGGTTGTATAGTGTAGTACCATTTGATTCTTCAAGCTCTTCATTTTTTCTAATAAGGTAGATTTTGACACTTGGCATCTATGAGATTAAGATGTGAGTTTACTGTGATGAAACCAGTGATTTGGAGGAGCTCTTACTTCATGTTGATGAGAACTCAGAGGAAATGGACAACTTGAACTTTGTATGCTCCTGTGCAATTGATGTTGTTAAAGCCGGTGAATTTGTACTCATTCCTAAAGGACAACTTGGAATAATCCTACAACTCTTGGAGTAGATATCTATTTGCCCGGAAAATCACATTATAATGTATTCCATCGGTTTGCATTTAAAATTTATATTGTGACATCAATCTTTTCTTATTTTAGTAGATATCAGATAAAGCCAATGCTTCAAGCATGAAGTCTGAATTTCACTTGAAATGAACTTAATGATGTTGATAAAAGAGTCCGAACTATTTGTGTTCCTACGAAAGAAAATCACCTAGACCAAGTTTTTGTTTTTTTTGGATGATGAAAATAACCTAGACCAACTATATGCTTAGGTTGTTTCCTATAGTTGCACCTTCAAAAAAGTCAGGTAAACAATTAGTATGCTACGTTCAAACTATCTGCTAAAACCCTGAACGAGCTGTGAGCACTTTATATTTGGCAGTTTGTCCGCATTGGATGCCCTGAACATGTCTTCATCTGGTTAGGATTTGACGATGTATTAGTTAGTTCGATTGGCTGCCGCCACATTTCAACTTTTAACCAATATAACTCG
Source organism: Eucalyptus brandiana (assembly GCA_014182725.1). Taxonomy (NCBI): domain Eukaryota; kingdom Viridiplantae; phylum Streptophyta; class Magnoliopsida; order Myrtales; family Myrtaceae; genus Eucalyptus; species Eucalyptus brandiana. The sequence continues at coordinate 68,619,200 of CM024675.1, read as the reverse complement.
ATGAGAGTTGCTGATCCTGCGTATTGTACATTCAGTTTACTTGTCTTGCTTGTGTGATGGGTTTTACATGTAAAGATGTGGGAACTTCTTTTGCACATTCGAATAGCAACGCGATCTTGTGCTTGAGAACCACAGAGAGCAACAAACGTGATTCTCCTATTGTTTTGCTGGATAAAAATCATCGACTGTGGTCAACCTAGTAGTGTTATCTTCTAGGTGGTCCTGCAGTTTTAGTCTTGGGATTTTATTTTTTGCAATTGCTTTTGCAAATTGGAGTTCAGGTCGCTCTCCCTGCTGCAAGCAGAGTCCATGTCCAATGTACTTCCTGAATGAGGTGTTACAGAATGAAAAGGCAATTGGTATTTTCGGAAAAGTGGTTCTTCAGAGTTCTTTGTCTTATAACTTAAAAAAGTCCTTGTAATACCACTTGTTCTCTCAATAGGTTTTCTATATTTGTTATCTCGTCGGTAGCAGAAGAGTTATTGGCATATACCAACATAATACCCTAAGGGGGTGTGCAAACAAAGGCAAGAAAAGGTATAAAATCGAGGGGTGTATGATTAATATACGTAGGTAGTTTCCAACTGATCATTTACATTCCCAAGTAAAAGCCGATATTTTGTCGATGAATTGTCCTTCACAGTTGTTCTCTGGCGAGTCTAGATGCTCCCTTAGTGAGTACTTATGTTTGAACACTTTTTATTTAGGGTTAATATCCTAAAAAATCTCAAATTGGTACATCTGTGACAAATTTACCCAAAATTATTTTTTTTACCATGAAAAACCCTAAACTAGTACACCTATGATAAATTTACTCTGACTAACCATAAAAAAACCCTAAACTGGTATATTTATGACAAATTTACCCCAAACTAATTTATTCGACTGCAAAAAACTCAAAACCGGTAAATTTGTAATAAATATACCCTCCGCTAAATTGGATTAATACAAAAAAAAAATCACAAAAAGTGTAAATTGTGACAAATAGAGCGTAAAATCCCAAATTGGTATATCAATTAACTGTCACGTGTCATTTAACTTAATAATTTAACAATAAAATTTAATAAAAGTTAATAGGGGGTAAATTTGTCACAGGTGTATCAGTTTGAAGTTTTTCAGGATATTAACCCTTTTATTTAATAAATTCGTATTTCGACCAAAAAAAAGAAAACAGAGAAAGGATGCAAACTATGAAGCACGGACACGCTATCCGAGCTTCCGTGTCTTGTCCGACATGCTCGGACACGCTCAGAATGCGGTTAAATCGTGTCGGATTTTTCGACATGTGGTCAACTTTTTTCGACACGTTCTAACTTGCGTGCCCAAGAGAGGATCGTTGATGACAAGTGGAGGGAGGGGGAGGAACGAGGGAAAGAAATCAGAGGGGTGACATGGGGTGGAAGAGAAAATTAAGGGAAATGACATGCCATTTGGGGGAGAAATGAGGAAAAGAAACTGCAGGGGGAGGGGTGGGTTTGAGGTGGCATGGGGAGAGAGAAATGAGGGAGGGAAATAAGTTTTGGACAATGAGGGTTTGGGAAAAAAAAAAGGAGGAAAATAATTTTTGGATGGTGATATTATATTTGTTAAAAAAATAAATAAATAAGCTAAAAATAGTTTTCAAAAATAAAAATACTAAAAGTTAAATAATGATAAATTTTAATTATTATAGAAGATCATAGATTTTTTTAAAAATAAATTGATTATAATTTTTTGTTAGTTATTAATTTCATATATAATTTTTGTTAAAGTTAGAAATATGTTCTTAAATATGGATACACATTAACTATTAATATGTCTTTCATATTTCTTATGAATATTTATTAATATTAGTAGTGCAAATTCATTGTAAGTTCTTTTTTATTATTTATTTATTTGTGAATTTGAATCAAATTAATTAAAAATAAAAATATTCATTTAATATATAACGTGTCCCAACGTGTCGAAATTCTCTATTTTTTAGAAATGACGTGTTGGCGATCATGTCGTGTTGCGTATTCATGTCGCGTGTCCGTACTACTTAGGCTACAAGTGTATCCTGCAATTTACTCCCTTGAGCTATCGTCCAATAACCTTGTCTTTTGACCATGCATCTCGTCACCAAATCGTATCCTTGGATAGCTGTTAGAATGTGTGCGGACTTCAATGGTAGGAATCGAGCATCTTATTTTGTCGTCCTCACTGGAGTTTGCGACTTGGACCTAAGTTGGTCCTTAAACTGCTCAATGGAGGTAAAAGCGAGAGAACCGCCCAAGGGTGGGAGACCTCGTACTTGCCTCCCCATCCTCTCGGTCGGGTGGTTAGACATAGACCAGGAACATGGGGGTCCATAGGCAGTGAAGATGGATAACCAATCCCAAAAACATTGCGTCTATGGAAACACAGGCTACGATTGGGCTGGCATGGGGTAACCAATCCCTGTCCCTCGCTCGGTGTGATATAGAGTGGGTGAAACGCCCACGGCTTGTTTGCCTCGCCTAACGGCACAGTATCATAACTTACTGGGCAAACAAGTCCCCCCGGTTATGATATTGTGCTGTTGCACAGACATTTACGACTTGGCTGACCTGAGCAAGTCTTTAAACTGCTTCCCCGGTAATGATGGGGTACCCTTGGGGAGTCTTCCCCTAGTGGGGTACCAGCCGAACTAGGTAGGGTCGCCCTACAGAGGGAACCCCCCAACCGTAAAAAAAACTAAGGGAGGTAGAGGCAGCTCCCGTGCCTCAATAAATATAGCAGCTGGGTTTCAAACTCGTAAGACTAGACTTGAGCAGGTCATTAAACTGCTCCCCTGGTAATGGTGGGGTACCCTTGGGGAGTCTTCCCCTGGTGGGGTACCAGCCAAACTGGGCAGGGTCGCCCTACATAGGGGCCCCCCGACCGTAAAAAACTAAGGGGGGTAGAGGCAGCTCCGTGCCTCGATAAATATAGCGGCTGGGTTTAAAATCCGTAAGACTAGACCTGAGCAGGTCCTTGAATTGCTCAATGGAGGTAAAGGCGGGAGAACCACTCAAGGGTGGGAGACCCTGTACTTGCTTCCCCATCCTCTCAGTCAGGTGGTTAGACATAGACTGGGAACATGGGGGTCCATAGGCAGTGAAGGTGGGTAACCAATCCCAAAAGCACTGCATCTGTGGAAACACAGGCTACGACAAGGCTGGCATGGGGTGACCAATCCCTGTCCCTCTCCCGGCGTGATATGGAGTGGGTGAAACGCCCACGGCTTGTTTGCCGCACCTGACGGCACAATATCATTGGAGTTTGCGACTTGGCCCACTTGTCCATTTGCACAGACGTTGGCATGGGGATGAAAAGTCATTACTCATCTGGGGGTGCTAATATGTTCCATCACTCATATTCCTATTTTTCAGCGAATAGAACCATTCAACGAGACCTTTTCGTTCCATTTGCAGGAGGGCATGGATAGTGATATAGCTCTCTTGCCTTTTGATCATCCGATGGAGATGAAGATGAAGGTCCTTCGGTGTTCATTTCTCTCGGGAATAGTGTAAGGACTAGGCATTAGCTATTTCGCCTTTTCTTCATGAGGATGGAGTTGTATCTCACTTTCAGAAATTACGTTGCTTACACGAGTAGTGAAACGATAAAAAAAGGGAAGTTCACGGGAAAGTTCTGAAAATTTATTATAATATGAGTACCGGTACATGCAAAGTCAAATCTAGACAAACCAAAGGCATGTTATATTAATTCGATCATATATTTCACGGTTTTATAGTTGCATGCATTTAAAAAGCACTTCATAAACTGGTCATTGATTTAAGTAAAAGCCTAGTAATGTCGAATTGCCGATTGTTCTGTCTGGCAGTTTATATCGGAATGATGCAAATATTTTATTTGAATTTTTTAGGCAATTTTTGTTGGGCTTTAATTAATTATACCGCGGCGAGGCATTTTCAATTCCACATAAGGAATTTCTTTTGGCCAATCAAATGAGTGAAACTTATACCACATGCGGGTGGTGGAATTAAAAATTATCTTTGGACAATGATGACAAGATAAAAATTCGATTCGCTCATGTCTTCCTCCTTCGTCCCTTTGTTGAGCCAACGAAGGTGGGCAAGAGACCAGTGAGGAGATGAAGAAGGGAAGGTAGTAAAAAAATGTAAATTGTAAAGAACGGTGGGAAGATGGAGGCAGTTCAGCCCAACACAAGCGGCATTGAGTGCCACCCACCTAAGGGCGCCCGGAAATTGTTCTCTATGCCCACGCTCATGTATATTGAATCTGTCCCAAGCTCTTGATCCTCTGATTTTTGGCACGGATTCCACTTGCTTCTCCATTGATGAGAAAATCAATGACTGTAATCGCACGCTACTGATTTAGGCAATAATTTTCCGCTCTGATGTTGCGACAAAATCTCAAACCTCTATTAGCCCGTCTATTCCATATAACATAAAAACAATGAAAATGACACAGATGATCCTTAAATTTTGATTCGTTATGTTTATCTCTAAACTCTTAATTCGTTTAATGTCACACTTGAAATTTTAAACATTTTATATTATCTAAAGATTATATTAAATATTTATCAATAGTTCAAGGACCACACTAAATAAATTAAAAATTTAAAGATGATATTATAATGTTGGCCAAAATTTAAGGGACATGTTGAAGAAATTAAAAGTTCGTGAATAAGGATTATTTGTGACACTATTCCTATAGAAATGAAGGATGAGTTCACAACCAACTCGTCTTTAGAAAAGTTTCCCATCCCCAAACGTTTCAAATGACTTATTATAGCAGAGGGGTCAGTTGGCTTGAGCATTACAGTGGGCCTTCCTCCATTTCGTATGTGATCAAGGACAATAGCGAAGGGCCTCGGGAGAAGAATAACGCGACAATGCACGGGGGCATGTTTGCTTATCACTTTGTTTACACTTTATGTCCTTTCCCGTTGAAATTAAATCGCAATCCACATGTTGTGAAAAATCATCACAAAATTTGTCGGTAAACGTACGTGCCAATATTTAAGTATTGTGAAATCGACATGTCTCGAATTTAGAACCGAGCGATACTTTAGGGGCAGCAAAATTTGAATTAAGGGAAAAGTTCAAAAGTAAAACACTTCACGGCTGACGTGGTGGTGACTTATGGTCGAAGTCGGAGACTAACGATGGAAAACGCCAAGTACGCCCTGACTCGTGAAGCACACCCTCGTGCTTGCGATGACGCTCGTTGGAGATTAGACGTGCTCGGATGGGGACCAATATGCAATATGGTAACTTCAGGGAACTCTAACGCTAGTCTGTAAAGATACATGCCCAGCATAATTATTTCCGTCATTGATTTGGGATAACGATATAAATGATCTCTAAACTTTGATCTAATATATAATATAACTCATAAACTTTTAATTTATTCAATATAATTTTTAAATTGTAATTCAATATGTAATATAATCTTTGAATTTTTAACTTATTCAATATGGTCTCTAGTTTTTTAGTATATATATATATAATCCCAAAATTATATGAAAACGTTCAATATTTTCATTCCATTAATTGAAGTTCAATTGCAATATTGAATAATTTTATATTATTTATGGACTAAATCGAACAAGTACACATTGAGCAAATTAAAAGTTCAATGATTATATTATACATAGGGTTATAGTTTAGGGACCACTAAGCAAATTAAAAGCTTAGGACTATATTGCATATTGAGCCAAAATTTACAGAACTTTTACATTAGTTTTCCCCGCTCATCATGACGGGTGATTCTCTCAAAAGTAATAACCAGTCTGGAAAATTGTCCAAAGAGTTATAAACTTATTATACTTTTGCCAATTTAAACCTAAACCTTTCACTTTTTATTAAATGAATCTATTTAGCCGATTTTGGTTGAAATTCGCTAACGTGGACGTCGAGCATCCTATGTGGTACGATTGACACTGAGATGGCAAAATTTATCATTTAAAATATATATATATATATTTTATATTTGAATTTTATTTTAAAATTTTTTCTCTTTTTTTTCCCCTCTATCTCTCTTCTTCCTCTCTGCCAGTTGCCTAGCCTCCGACTATCGGCCAAAGGCTCGATCGGTGAGAGTCGGCCTTGCCATCCTCAGGCGAGGTCGCCCTCGCTAGGAACTAGCAAGGGGCAACCTCATCGCCCTCACATGAGGTCAAAGGGATGACCTCGCGGGCCTTGGGCAAGACTTGTCCTCGCCAAATCTAGCTTGCCTTCCTAGATCCGATGAGCGCAAGCCTCACCCTCACCCAAGGCTTGTGAGGTTGTCTTTCTATCCACGTTAGTGAATTCCAATTAAAATTGGCTTGGTAGACTCAATTAGCAAAAAATGAAATTGTTTAGAACTCATTTGATATAATTAAAAGGTTTAGAACTGAATTGATAAAAGTGCAATAAGTTTAGAGCTTTTTGGATAATTTTTCCTACCGGTCTCAATGCAAATGGTCCCTACAAAGAATTGGCCACTTCCTTTGTCGGATAAGTGGCGCTAGGCTTTGGCTTTATCAAGACATGGGTGCAAATGTGCTTTCAGAATTGCACCGAAATGCATGGGAATGCAAGTCTAGGCACTGCTCATCTTACCGCTTGACATTCCGAAGCCCTTGGAGGGCAAATGAATCCACGGACAATCTGAAAGCAACGATACTTCCCCATGCATTTCACGAAGTCCCTTCATAGATTTCGTAGTTAACTTACGCGGGAGACCGTACTGGGGAGTCGGCAGCACCCCATCCGAATTCCACGTCTCAATTGCCTGGAACTTGCGCGGCATGTGGGCGATGAGATTTGACAATTCTAATCTTTTGAAAGGGATGACGAGGTTTCTATGGATCAAATTAGCATGCAAGGCCTGGTCAAATTAATAGGAATTTTATTTTAAAAGTTTCCAGGACCAAAAGTTTTAACATGGTCAAAATCACTCCATCAAAGATTAAATTTATATAATGATTGGAAGAATGTATTTGAGGAATTTGATTGATCTCAACGAAATATACGAAGCACTGCACACTTAAGTGGAAAATTGTCTAAAAAGTCATAAGTTGATTATACTTTGACTAATTCATTCCTAAACATTTAGATTTTGTCAATTGAATTATAAATCTTTTGACAATTTATCAACTGAGTCCATATGACCAATTAAATTATAAATTGCTGACACGGACATTAGTTGTCTTATGTGATGTTGCCAACACTATCACAAACACATAGTTGTCTATGTGGACGAGGGTGAAGCCCTTGCCAAATCTAGGCAATGGCCGCCCTACTTGCAGTCGGTAGGGCTGCAATGGCCCTTGCCCAAGGACTCCATGGCACCATTAGCAGTGGCCCTCACCCAAGTGGGAAAGCCTTTGTGGCCAAAGAGGGTTGCCGGCACCAAAAACAAAATAAAATAAAATAAAAATATTTTTAATTAAAAAATCATTTTTAATTAAAAAAATTATCCCATTCAACATCAATGATATCACTTGGCATCCATGTCAACGATTTCCAAACAAAATTGATCGAAATGACTCAATTAACAAATTGTCAAAAGTTTTGTAACTCAATTGGTAAAATTGAAAAGTTTAAAATTGAATTTGTCAAAGTACAATAGGTTTATAACTTTTTTAAATAATATCTCTCATGCTTATGTGATGTTACAAAGTGGAAATTGACATTTAGATAAATGAGTCATATTTTATTCCGACAATCATTTAACACATCGATTACTACATTAATTTGCGAAATCAATTTTACTATGACTAGTATTGGTCGTTACAGACTTTCCTTTTTTTCGTATGGTCCCTCTTCAAAGAGAGAGGAAGAGATGGAGTTGCAAGAAGGGCCAGAGAAAGGTAGCAAGCAAAAGCAACTCTCCTAAGCATAGTGATTCAAAAGAAAACGGATTTTCAAAGCCGGAGTCGCAGAGAAGTGATTTGGCAACCATGCCAGCTCGTCTCCCGTGTCGAAAACGTCCCCCGGAGTCACAGTCAAATGAACAGCAAAACGTTTTTCTCGGACAAATAATTGCGTCCTTAATCATATTTCAAGAAAAAAATGGAAAAAGACAGCGCATGGCATATAACGGCAATCCATACGAAGAAATCCCCCAAGCTGAGTCCACGACCTCCATCACGTTCTCCATCTCTCTCTCTCTCTCTCTCTCTCCTGTCTTTCCGCGAGTTTCTCTTCCTTATAATCAACGTCCAATCTTCAGGAAGATCCAACTCGCCGGCCAGGCCTAGCGTCCTACCGTCCTGGTAGGTGTCCGACTTGACCCCCTTCACAAGGCCGACATCATAATTGCGACAAAAAGTTACGGGGTTGAAGTTCATTTCGCTTCCCGCTCTCCATCATCTCTCTCCCGTCTGTTGTCTGCGAGTTCCCTCGTGTCTGGAAATCAACGACCCATCTTCAGGATGATCCAACTCGCCGGCCTGGCCTCACGTCTTGGCGGGTCTCCGACTCAGACCCCGACTCCCGCGACTTGACCCACTTCTCAAGGCCGTCATTATTCAAACGATAACAAATTCAGGGTTGATATTCATTTCATTTCCCACTCAACGGGCAAAACAGGGAACCATGGACTCCGAAGCTTCATCGTAACAGCCTTCTCCTCCTTTCTCCTGCTCACCTTGATTTCCGGCGTTTCCACGTTTCAAATTACGTTTTCATCGTGTCAACGTAGCCTCACTTGGCATGTTTCAAACAATGTAGTCCAATGGCTATTTACGGGGATCTTGCTTATTGAAATGGTATCGCGTAGCATGTGGGTCTACCTAGACTATTGATCACGTGGACGTGCATAATAAACAGCTTTAATATTAGCAATTTGCGTAGTCTATAGAGAATGTAATATAACTTGAATTAATCTTCCATCTTGTGTTAAGTGAATGGACTTCTTCCAAAATCATCTAAAGTCACAACTCTTTAAGGCAACAATAGCATCAAATAAGCCGGACATCATGGTTTATAAATATATGGTTGATAAGCAATAGTTACGCATCATATTTGCTTTATGGGTTTGGTACTAAAGAGTGCTATACTTTTTTTTTTTTTTTTTGAATGTGTAATAATTAATTTACTTTCGACCCCTATAATTTTGAAATATTTGAATTATTACATAATGAAGCAAAATTATCGATAAGAATACATAATGTGAAGAAACTGTATAATTTTTTATGGAAAGAGAAAAAGATTTTCATACTTGAACGTAATGCGTGTCATTGAGAGGGAGATCCAAATATTTGCAACATCTTACCTAGCTATGGAAAATAGAGGGCATAATTGTACGGGACTACCATAGAATCTCCTCAAATTCCTTGGGCATAATTGTCTAGGCATTTGATTTTATTGACGACTAAATCAATATTAGGTGAATTTTAGAGTCTATAAAATATCCTAGTAACTTTATTGATTAGTTAAGACAGGAGTCATGAGATTAAGCGAAAAAAATAACTGTTAATTATTTGACTTCACTAAAATGAAAAGTACTATTTTAGTTTTAGGAGATTTAAACAGTTTCACAAGATTTTAAGGGTGCACATAATAACCATTTTGTTTCTATGTTTTCAATTTTTCAATTTTGGGGAACATATTTGGAACAAAAATTTGTTTGGTAATGTAACTTTTTTTTTCTAGAACAAATATTTTAGTCTAGAAATAAATTTGGATAAGAGATCAGAAGTATAAATTATTTACTTTTCTATTTTTGGCACAAAAATAAGAAATAAAAACTCTTTTCTAACACTCACTGCTAGCTGGCCACCCACCCACCATCCACTATTGCTTGCCATCTGCCCACCATTCACTGCTACTCGCCATTTGCTGCAATCACTCGGCATAGCTCGATGTTCTCCATGCGCCACCGATTGCCCAAGAGAGAAATTTTGTATCGTTAGTAAACGGATTTTTATTTTGAGAGCAAAAAGTTTGTATTGTTATGAAATGCGTATTTTTATTTAAAAACTCATTCAAGAACAAAACTAGAAAAATTAATTCTAGTTAGAAACTGATTTCTGGAATAGAATAGATATCATTTGCGTTCTAAAAGTCTCATAAGTCAAGTTTTAGAGTGTACAAAATTAATACACATGTCAAAATTCGTATACCATGACAAGAACATAATTAAAAATAAAAATTTAAAAGTCGTTCTAGCTAGACAGATCTTTTAAAATGGGAAGGCAAAGCCACTCCCACAACGGGGACAACGACGAGACCAAAACATTCGACAGAAAGAAAAAAAGAAGAAGAAGAAGAAGCAAAACACGGGATCAAATACATAAAGAAAGCCTCGTCCTATAACTTACTTTTATTAGCCTCCGGTCAATTACGGCACCTATGATATTTCATTTCTAGCTAATTTTTTTTTTCTATTTCCAGAAATAGGTTTAAAATAGGAATTCATTTGGTAATGTAATTTATTTTTCTATTTTTGAAGCAAATTTTTAGTCCATAAATAGATTTAAAATAGAAATAAAAGGTAAAAAATTTTCACTTATTTATTTCTGGAATAAAAATGAAAAATCAAAATTTTTCTCATCGCTCGCTTTTGCTACTAATTGACCGCCCACCCGTTGTCACCAGCCATCCACTGCTGGCACTCGAGAGGGAGAAATAATTTCTATTATGAGAGCATAATTTTTGTATCGCTATTAAACGCCTATTTTTGTTGAAAAACTTATCTAGGAAATCTTATTAGAAATTGATTTTTGGAACAAAATGGTTCTCATTCGTGCCTTTAATTAAATTTCCGAAGATTTAATATTAATACTAGTGCTGGTGGATAAAAATTCAAACCTATAAAGAATCTTGAAGTGCCCTCACTAAAAAAGTGATGGAGAGAAGCGGTCGGGAGATGGCGCGAAGATGCTGTGAGAGCGGCCACTGGAAGGTACAAGCAAAAGCAACTCTCTTGATCTTGACCATGTAACTTGGCCACCATGCCAGGTCGTACACTGTTTCGGAAATATCCTCCAAGTCATCGTCAATTACGAAAGCAACTGGTTCTCCGTCTCTCTCTCTCTCTCTCTCTCTCTCTCTCTCTCTCTCCCTGGTGCTTTGACGTGGCTTCATTATAATTGTTATGCAACACTGAGAAGAGAAACGGGTGCAAAACTGCTTTCTCTTAAGAAGCCATAGGATTGTCGGGAACCGAACAGAGTTGCATACGACTGAGCACGACGGCTGAATCATGGACGCCGAAGCTTCATCGTAACAATCTCCTCCCTTCTCCTGCTCTCCTCAATCTCCGGCGTTTCCATGTTTCAAACTGCTCTTCCTTCCTTAACCTTTTTGCTCTGTTTTTGCTTCTCTTTTCCTTTTCCTTTGTTGTCTTGGAAAGGTTCGAGACAAGCCAGATGATGGGGACTTTCCTGGCTTCGACGCCGCTGCTGAAGGAGGCGTGGAGGCTGTGCAGCGCGGCGAATGCGATGGGGTGCGGTGCCTTCGTGGTGGAGCAAGTCGGGGGCGTGGGGTACGTGGCATTCTCGGGCGTCCAAGAGATGCCGGTGCTTGGTTGGGATCCGAGTTGCACCATGCTGGCGCCGCTGGATGCAGCAGGCCACGGGCTGTTCGCTGCGCTGACACGCCGCTACGAAGGTGAAGAGCCCGTCATGGTCCACTCCGGAGTGCTTCACCGCTTCCTTCATTATCAGTCGCGCAATGATCTTCAGAGCCAGGCTAGTTCATCGGCAACAACTTTACTTTATTTATTCATTTATTTATTTTTTACTTTTTTACTTTATCTGACCAAAAATAAAGTGAAAAAGAGATAGAGAGATATCCCACGACTGATCACATCACTCAGGAAAATCAAATGATGATTTTCATCAAACTACATTCTAAGATTAGTAATTCCTATAATTTTTCCTTGCCTTTCTAGGTTCTACATATTTTTCCAAATTCATTAGAAATACAAAATTATCTTTTCATGTCGTCGACTTTTTTTGAAAAAGTTAATCTTATAAAACTTTTGTGAGACTGATGACACCGATGGTTAATTTTTTTTTTTTTTTTTTTTTTTTCTGAACTTCTATCATGAAGCTATCTCAAACTTTCGCAACGGCAACATCTTTGGTGGCATGTACATTATTTCCTTTTTATTCTAGAGCTCTTTTTTTTTTTTTTTCCCACAATTTTACATTATGGAAAAATTTCAAAAAGGACTTTGAAGTCTTATCATTTTCTCAAATAAGAGTCTATAGTGAAAATTATTTCAGATAAGGGCATAAAGTTGCCATATCAATCTAAAAAAGAGAGCCTAAAATGATTATGGTTATTTTGAATAAGGGCCTAACCTCGTCGCCGACAAAAAATTCCAGCTAATTAGGAATATTTTTGTCCAAACACAATTTAAATTTAAATCAAATTAGATTAAAATAAAAAAAGATAAGGATAAATACAGGCGGTTGCCGTCCCATCACTGAAGGGGCAGTAGCCACAAGCAGGAGGGAGCCCTTCTGCTTGTATTTTTCCTTCTTATTTTTTTAAGTTTTTTTTATTTTTTATTTTGGTTTTTAATGAAAAAATAGAAAAAGGAAAAATTAAAAAGACGGAATTGCCCTTTACTAGCTAGCAAGTTCACACTCTTATTTGAAACAAAGTCTAATTCATGTTCTGATTTGGATAAAAAGAGAAAGCACATCGGGTCCTTATTTGAAATAATGTCTACTTCATATCTTTATTTGAGAAAATAACGGCACTTTATATTTTTATTTGGAATTTTCCCTTAAAGTATTAAACTTTATTAAGGCATGGGCTGTCCGAAGTGGGTTGGCCAAGTTCGGGCCCACGATTTTGTCCTTCGGGCCTATCCACATTGATCAAGTATGGACAATGGCTCTAATGGCCCTCTAGGTCCGAATTTTGAATTACTATGGATCCGATGATTGGTTTGGAGTTATATCAAACCGAACCGTTCATGAGACAGATTTCCTGGTCGTGAATGGTGCTCTTCTCATGAGATTATCTAAATACAAGGGCCATACATATAAATACATCCTATGCACGTGTTAAAACATATTTGCACACTTATCATCATTTTGTTGAACATGTTAGTGTTGTTTTGACTTGCTTAATAAACAATTCCATATGTTGAGCAATTGCAATATAACCAATGATTTCCTATCTGATCTATTCATGTAACTCTTCTTACCGGACATGATCTTGTGCGAGTTGATTTTTTAGTGAAGCGTTGTAATTGAGATTTTTCCAAAAAGCGTTTAACCAAATTTTAGGAATTCTTAAATATGTATGCAGATTGATAGCTTGTTGGATAAAACCAAGTCAATAGTGATCACAGGCCACTCCATAGGAGGATCAGTCGCATTTCTCACAGCTCTTTCGGTTCTCTCCTTCCTCAAATCCATCTTCCCACCCTCAGTCCTATGCATTGGTTTTGGCTCTCCTTTCCTTGGCAATGAGTCACTTTCGCGAGCCATTCTCCGTGAAAGATGGGCTAGCAACTTCTGCAATGTTGTGGCCACACATGATATATTGCCGAGGTTATCTCTCGACCAATCACTTGTTCAGACTCCCCATTGGAAGGCCCTCATAAGATTTTGGTACATGTCTATGATGTCACCAAACTCTAAGAATCTCACTGACTTCCCATTAACTGAAGAAGACAAGGCTTGGCTATTTTCCTTCGCTGTAGCCAACATGGAGCGCTTGGCACAGGCAGGGGAAGGCTCAAGATGGAGGTCATTTTGGCCCCTAGGGAATTACTTGTTTTGTTCAGAGGAGGGCATGATTTGTTTGGACAATGCTATATCGGTCAAGAAGATGATGCATTTGATGCTAAGGACAAGCTCTCCAAGTTGTGTTATTGAGGAGCACCTTAAGTATGGGTGGTATGTAGAGAGACTTTCTCTTCAATCTTTGGGGAGAAGGTTCATAGAAGGACATCTCTCTGGATCAAGCTATGAAGCAAGTCTTTCGATGGCTTTGAACTCCTTAGGGACATCTCAACAGGTAGGGACGGCAACTTAGATCGACAAGGGACCTCAATCTATAAATGTATTAATGTACGCTTTTTATTCCCGAGTGCAATTCCTCTAAGTTTAAAGATTCTTTCACCTTTACTTTGTAGGTATTGATTGCACTGATGGCAAAAGATTGCTTGAAGATGGCAAGGCAAAAGGAGCGCCACCCAAACCTAAATGCCGCCTATTTAGCCATTAAGCTATCCAAAATTGCTCCTTACAGGGCGGAGATAGAGTGGTATAAAGCTTGTTGCGATAACTCCAACAAGCAAAGAGGATACTATGATTCTTTCAAGCAAAGGGGGGCGTCAAAGAGAGAATCACATATAAACAAGAACCGAATCATTCTTAAGGCCTTTTGGGATGGTGTCGTAAGCATGATGGACAGGAACGAGCTCCCACTCAACTTTCACAAAAGTTTAGAATGGGTAATTGAGGAGTCGCAGCTCTATAAGCTCCTCGTGGAGCCATTGGATATCGCGGAGTATTATCGATTGGGGATGCATCTGAAGAAAGGCCACTACATAAGTAATGGAAGAGAGAGGAGATACGAAATTTTCAATCAGTGGTGGACCGAGAGAATTGTTATCGAGAAATTGGGCAATAGGAGGACCAGGTACGCAAGCTTGACCAAAGACACTTGCTTTTGGGCAAGGGTGGAGGAAGCAAAGGAGTGGCTGGACAAAATCAAAAGTGAAAGCGACCCAAATAATCTGGCTTTTCTTCGGGACAGACTCAATGAGTTCGAAGCATATGCAGTGAAGCTGTTTGATGGAAAAGAGGCGTCTGCTGATGTTCTGGCTAAGAATTCAAGCTTTAGTTTGTGGTTAAAAGAATGGAGAGCATTGAAATCACAGATTTATCCCCTAATCGAATTGGCCTTACCTGACTAATTCCAAGCCGATTCCCATGGAGACCTATTCACTTCCTGGTAAAAATTCTGGGAACCGGTCTTCAATATTGGTAAAAGGTAGTGGAATAAAGTTTGGCGATGAGATGAGATGTGGCTGAACAACAAAAGAAGTACGTCCTGATTTTATCTAGGAAGGTAATCGAATGTTCTGTCCTCTGTAGCTGCAATATTTTTCCTCATTCGACTTGCTACTTTATTTGTGCCGGAGCACAATAATATGATGCTTTGAACGGTTTGTGATCCTGCGTATGCCTTCTGAAACCACCCGTAGAATTAATTCCCTGCACCAAGATTTGCTAGACGCTTGGAAGTAGAAATGCAACAGGAAACAGAGCAAGAAGCAACCAGAATGAGAAATCCACCACCTGAGTGCTGATGCCAGCATTTGGGCCTATGACTTCAAGCCAAGCGCGACATCATGAAGCAAATGGACATCTGGCTGGGGCAGGCAAGGTGCGCAGCCCATACGTAAAGGGAACCAATCGTCTGTTAAAAGTTCACAGAGATAAGATCATTAAATATCTTGGACAAGCATCAACTTCTTTCGAAAGAAACCCTCCCAGTAGCATAAATAGAACTTATATCGAGGGAAATGAAGCATTTAGTAGTTTGGAGGATGTTCCCAACTTCCTATAAATTCTTTTGGAATACAGAACGGCAGCTAAGTTTAGAGAAAATGGTTTTACATGCAGCAATTTCCCCTCTCTGAAGTGTTGTTGTTAATCTTCTTCAGTCAGTTCGTTGCGGTCTCCGTCTCTCTCTTTCTCTCTCCCTGCTGCCCTTTGACGTGGTTCACTAGAATTGTTATTGACCACATGTAAACAGCATAAAAAAGGAATAAGTTCGGGTCACCTGGTGGCGGAACGTAGGCTTAGTAGGCTTTTTTTATGCAAAACAAACGGGTGCAAAACTGCTTTCGCTTAAGAAGCCATAGCATTGTCGGGAACCGAGCAGATTTGAATACGATTGAGCACGACGGCTGAACCATGGACGCCGACGCTTCATCGTAAAAATCTCCTCCCTTCTCCTAAATACCTCAATCTCCGGCGTCTCCATGTTTCAAACTGCGCTTCCTTCCTTAACTTTTTTGCTCTGTTTTTGCTTCTCTTTTCCTTTTCCTTTGTTGTCTTGGAAAGGTTTGAGACAAGCGAGATGCTGGGGACTTTTCTCTCTTCGACTCCGCTGCTGAAGGAGGCGTGGAGGCTGTGCAGCGCGGCGAATGCGATGGGGTGCGGTGCCTTCGTGGCGGAGCAAATCGGGGGCGTGGGGTACGGGGCATTCTCGGGCGTCCAAGAGATGCCGGTGCTCGGTTGGGATCCGAACTGCACCATTCTGGCACCGCTGGATGCAGCAGGCCACGGGCTGTTCGCGCCGCTGACACGCTGTTACGAAGGCGAAGAGCCGGTCATGGTCCACTCCGGAGTGCTCCACCGCTTCCTTCACTATCATTCGCGCAATGATCTTCAGAGCCAGGCTAGTTCATTGGCAACAACTTTACTTTATTTATTTATTTTTTACTTTGTCTGACTAAAAATAAAGTGAAAAAGAAAAAAGAGAGAGGATATATCCCTCAACTAATCAGATCACTCAGTCTTGATTTTCGTGAAATTAGATTCTAAGATTAGTAATTCCTATAATTTTTCCTCTCCTTAACAAGTTCTATCATATTTATTGGAAATACAAAGTTATCTTTTCATATAATCATGGATCTGTTTGAAAAATTAATGTTTTAAAACTTTTGCGAGACTGATGATGCTGATGGTTAATTTATTTTTATATTTGAGCTTCTTTCTTGAAGCTATCTCAAATTTTGGGCGAGCGATATCTCTAGTGGCATGCGCTGTATTCCCTTAGCATTTTGGAGCTCTCTTTCTTCCCCACCATTAAAATATTAGAAAGTTATCTAGCCATGGGCTGCTCGAAGTGGGTTGGCCAAGCTCAGGCCTGCGATTTTGGGTGCGATTAATTCAGTCTTTTCAATGGGTCCGAGAGAAATGTTGGGCATTCGCCGACCATTCTTAACGAGGTTTCAAGTTGAAAGGTTTAAAATTAATCAATTACCTATTTTGCCCTCAAAACCTTACTTAAAATCCAATTTTACCCTTTTAAAATTAAAAGCCTAGCCTGGATCTCATTCCCATACGTTTCTATTGCTTTCTTTCGTTTGCTCTCCACCCTTCCATCGCCTCTCCCTCGCGACAGCTGCTCCTCGCTCGACTGCGATCTTCGCTCGCTCGTGCTCATTCTCTGCAGGTTCAATCTCTCGTCTCTCCCCCCCCGCCCCCACTCTCTCTCTCACCGGTGGATCCGCTTTCGATAGATCTGTACATTGTGATGTTTGGGCTGAAAAGTAACCCGTGCGAATGATGAATGGTGCTCGTGGTTTTTGGTTGCACTGTGATGTTTGATTTGAGTCAATCTCTCCTCTCCCCCTCTGTCTCTGGGTGCTTAGTTCTGAGTTCTTGATTCGATTCTGCCGCATCTCCAGGTACTTGGTCAATAGGCTGATCGATTTTTGAGTTGAATCCGCTCTTGTCACGCGTTGTGCGCTGCTAGATCAGAATTCAAGATCCTCTAGTGTTTTATTCTGTCATGCGAAGAAGTTTTCGATGCTGATTTTCTATAGTTCTTGATAAAGGCTCACGAAAACAAGAGCCAATCAACGTGTGGGGTCTGTTTCTTGAACGTTTTGACTTTTGGGTTCTTCTGATAGTTTCCTGCTGAATAGTGTGCCCCATGTGGTGGTTCTCTTTAGTTGGAAATCATGCCTCCCACCCAATTACTAGCAACATGTTGGTTATCTTCCCTCCTACTTTCGTTTCTGATTTGCATTTGTATCCATTTTCTTTTCCAAATTGGTACTTAAATTTTTGTCCTTCCTTTGTGTGCAGTGTCTTTATGGTAATTAGTTGTTACTTCTTTTTTCTTTGCCTTGAAGACTTTATTATGATTATAGACGAGGCTTTTTAATATTTACCTCCTTCCGACTTTCCTTACTTGCACTCTGATTTGATTACAATTCCAAGTTATTTTGATTAAGCATGGGCTGCAGATCTATCCGCCCATTTGGTGCATGATAACCTCTGGGTCCGAATGTTGAATTACCGTGGATCCGATAGTTCCAGTTTGGAGTTATATCAAACCGAACCGTTCTTGAGACAGATCTCCTGGTCATCAAGGGTACTCTTCTCATAAGAGTATCTAAATACAAGAGCCATACATATAAATACATTCTATACATGTGTTAAAACATATTTGCACACTTGTCATCATCTGCTGAAATGATAGTGTGGTTTTAGCTTGTCAAATGAACAGTTGCGTATGTTTAGCATTTGCAGTAGGGCCAATGATTTCCCACCCAATCTATTTGTGTAACTCTTCTAATCTTACATTATCTAGTGAAATTGATTTTTCAGGAAGTTTTTGAAGTATTGTAATTGATATTTTTCAGTAAGCTTTTAACCAGATTTTAGGAATTCTTGAATATGTTTGCAGATTCATAGCTTGCTGGCTGAAACCAAGTCAATAGTGATCACAGGCCACTCCATAGGAGGATCAGTCGCATTCCTCACAGCTCTTTGGCTCCTCTCCTACCTCAAATCCATCTTCCCACCCCAGTCGGTCCTATGCATCGGTTTCGGCTCTCCTTTCATTGGCAGCGAGTCACTTTCCCGAGCCATCCTCCGCGAAAGATGGGGTGGCAGCTTCTGCAATGTTGTGTTGACGCACGATATAATGCCAAGGTTGTCTCTCGAGTGATCACCTGTTCTGACTCCCCTGTGGCAAGCCCTCATAAGATTCTGGTACCCGTCTATGATATCACCAACCTCTATGAATTTTGCTAACCTCCAATTAACTGAAGAAGGCAAGGCCTGGTTATTATCCTTTGCTGCGGCCAACATGGAGCGCCTAGTACAGGCAGGGGAAGGCTTGGGAGGGAGGTTGTTTTGGCCGTTTGGGAGTTACTTGTTTTGTTCATATGAGGGCACAATTTGTTTGGACAATGCTGTATTGGTCAACAAGATGATGCATTTGTTGCTGAGGACAGGCTCGAAATTGTATTTTGAGGAGCACCTTAAGTATGGGCAATATGTTGAAAGACTGACTCGTCAGTCTTTGAAGAGAAGCTTCATGGAAGGAGATCCCCCTGAGTCAAGCTATGAAGCAAGTCCTTTGATGGCTTTGAACTCCATAGGGACCTATCGACAGGTAGGAGCACAGCTTAGATCATCGATTGTGATCTAAGTCTATCAATTTGGGCATTTTATTCCTGGGTGCAATTCCTCTGAGTTTAAAAGTTCTTTGATCCCCTCCTTTGCAGGTATCGATTGCAGTGATGGCAAAAGATTGCTTGAAGATGGCGAGGCGAATAAGGCCCTCACTGGACCAGAATGCTGCTAAGTTAGCCATTAGGCTATCCAAAATCGCTCCTTATAGGGTGGAGATAGAGTGGTATAAAGCCTGTTGCGATAAGTCCGCCAAGCAAAGAGGATACTATGATCCCTTCAAGCAGAGGGGCATCTCAAAGAGAGAGTCCCATATAAACATGAACCGGATCATGCTCGCGGCTTTTTGGGATGATGTCATATGCATGATGGACAGGAACGAGCTCCCACTCAACTTTCACAGAAGTTTAGAATGGGTAATTGAGGAGTTGCAGCTCTATAAGTTCCTTGTGGAGCCATTGGACATCGCGGAGTATTATCGGTTGGGGATGCATCGGAAGAAAGGCCACTACATAAGCAATGGAAGAGAGAGGAGGTATGAAGTTTTGGATCAGTGGTGGACCGAGAGAGTTGTTACCGAGAAACTGGGGAATAGGAGGACCAGGTACGCAAGCTTGACCCAAGACACTTGCTTTTGGGCAAGGGTGGAGGACGCAAAGGAGTGGCTGGACAAAATCAGGAGGAAGAGTGACCCAAACAACCTGGCTTTTCTTCGGGACAGACTCAATGAGTTTGAAGCATATGCAATGAAGCTGGTTGAAGGAAAAGAGGTGTCTGCTGATGTTCTAGCTAAGAATTCAAGCTTTAGTTCATGGTTAGAAGAATGGACAGCATTATATTGAACTGGCCTTACCCAACTGATTCCAAGCTGGTTCACACAGATCGATTCGCTTCCTGGTACCATGCTGGTTCACATGGGGTCCGATTCGCTTCCTGGTAAAATATTTAGGAATCGGTCTTCAAAGGTTTGATTTCCGGTTCCATGTAGAACTGGTTTAAAATAAAAAAAACTAAGTTCTCATAACTTTCATGTCATATTCAATAAAAATAGGAAATTCAGCATGGAAATCCAGATCAAAACAAAGGGATAGATGTAATAAAGACTTTCAGAAGAGAGGGGAAAAAAATGCATATGAGCATTCTTCAGCCTGCTCTTTGTGCAATTTTAGACATACTATGTTACTTGCTTCAATATTGGTAAAAGGTAGTGGAATTGAGGTTCATGGTGAGAGATATGGCTTAACAACAGAAAGTGTACCTCCTGATTTTATATTGGGAGGTAATTGAGTATTTTGTCTTCTGCAGTTGCAATATTTTTCTTTATTCAACTTGCCGCTTATTACTTCCAAAATGAAATATTTCTACTTAATAAGAAGACGTGAAGAGTCCACTTTGGCGCAAGGTTGTTGCCATCTTTATTTGTGCCAGAGCACAATAATATGATGCTTTGAATGGTGATCCTGCATATGCCTTCTGAAGCCACTCGTTGGATCAATTCACTGCACCAAGCTTTGCTAGATATTTGGAAGTAGAAATGCAACAGGAAAGAGAACAAGAAGCAAACAAAATAAGGAATCTACCTGAGTGCTAATGCCAGCGTTGAGGCCTATGGTTTCAAGCCTTAAAACAAAGGGGATCAATCATCTGTTAAAAAGTTCACAAAGATAAGATCATTAAATATCTTGAAAAAGCATCAACTTCTTTTCTAAAGAAAACCACCTAATAGCATAAATAAACTTATATCAAGGAAAATGAAGCATTTAGTAGTGCAGAGGAATTTGTTCCTAACTTTATATAAATTCTGTTGGAAAACAGGACAGGATCTAAGTTTCGAGAAGATTTTTTCACATGCAGTACTTTCCCCTTCTCCAGTCATTTCTGCAAGCTTCTCTTGAAATAGAAGTGCAGAGAATCTCATTAAGGTTCAAATTTGGCAACATTTGCTTTGAAAAGATCTTTGCAGTTAAATCAGCATAACTTCCTGTGTCCTTTATGTTTGCTTTTTGAGGTCGTGTTCCTATAAGACGTTATGACTACATGAGTTTGTTTGAGACACAAAAAACATCCCTCCTTTCACATTGGCTCCGTTTGGGAACAGCTTTCCCAAGGATCTTTTAGGGGCTAAAGGCTTTTGGGCCAAATGTTGAGTGTTTGGCAATTTTTTTTCACTTGCCTTTGCCAAAGGCAAAGCCTTTTCAAGGCTGAAAGCCCAAGGCAGGTCGGGGGCTACCTTAAGTATTCTTGGCATGCTGGCTTTGAGGATAATAAGGCCCTGTTTAGTAACTATCCAAACAGGGCCAGATTCTGATTCTTTGTTCCCAGAATCAGTTTCGGCCCAAAATCGCGTTTGGTAAATTTTTTGTTCCCGGGAACAAATTTGTTCCCAGAATCAGTTTTGGACAAGAATTTAGAATAAAAAAAAATATGATTCTTGATTCTGAATTAGAAAAACGAATCAAAAAAGTGGCTCTCTCTCTCTGCTCAATGTACCCTCTCCTGCTCCACGTTCTCTCTGTTCGAACCCTTTCTTTTTCTTCTCTCTTTTGCTCGACGTTGTCTCTGGTTCGTTCTCTCCACAACAACGACGACGGCGACTGCTGCTTCTTCATCGTTGAAGCTGCTCGTTCAAGGTGAGTTCCCTTCACTCACAGGTAGCGTCATTGTCGGCTGATCTAGGTGACGGTTTGCTCACCATCACTATCGTTCGTCGTTTGCAACGGTTGGCAGGAGCGCCACCGAGCTCTAGTCGGCGGGCGCCAGCGCCGATCTGGCCGAGGAGTCGCTCACCGAGCGACCCCCAGGCCCGAATCGGCGGGCGCCAACGCCGATTTGGCCGCCGAGCGACCCCCTGGGCCCAAATCAGATTTTTTTGGGGGGCTTTCGTTTGCCGAATAGTATATTTCAATGTCTTTCGGTGCCGATTTCTGGGATGATCTTCTTTGAACCCCTCCGGTCCTGTGCGATGATTCGTGGGACTCCCTTGGCTGTCTTGATGTTCTGTTCTTGATGGGTTCTGTTCTGTAGTCTTGGAAATTAGCAGATCCGTGTGTGCATCTTCTTAGGAATGTTCTTGTATTACGTTGAAGATCTCGTGTTTCTGTCGACGACAATTTCTTATGTGGACAAGTGCTTGTGTGAAACCCAGACCTTGATGAGCGAATAAGCCCTCAGAAAAACGGGGCTTTTCTCCCCTTCAATTTGTGTTTGGTTTTTCAGAAAATTCTGAGAGGCAATCAAATGGCAAATGCCAAAGGATTTTCTGGGCAACCAAATTGACCGCAGCGTGTTTATGTTTTTTCTTTCGTGTATGTAATTTATCCAATTAGTCGTTAATATCCATGCTGATTGTATTCTTATGCGACCATGATATAGGCGAGGCAGCAATAGGAGGAGGAGGAGCGGGTAAGCAGCAGAAGAAGAACGGCGCAGCAGAAGGAAGAAACCGCAAAGCCCTCGGCGACATTGGCAATCTCGTCATTGTTCGAGGCATCGAAGGCAAGGTGGTCGAGTGTTTTTTCAGTGATGCCTTGACCTTGTTCATGGTGGTTGAGGGCTTTGGTGAAGGCATTGATTATGTTTCATTTGCTTTTTAGGGTGGGGGATTCAATTTGGTTCCGTGGGGAGTCTCTGCTCGATATGGAGATCCGAATTACCTATTTGGAACTAGAGAAGAGCAAGTTGTGGATGATACATCAAATGAGCAAGTAATGGAGATAAACATACTTCGGAAAAGTATCGCAAATCAAATGGCAAGGGATTACAATATGCCAAAGATTCCATAACTTTATGTTTCCGACTTTTGTAATATTGTTAATTATTGACTTATCAAAGCCAATATTTCAAAGTTGAACAATGGACTAAGTTACTTTAGTATTCATTTATGGATAAGTTGCAGTGATGAGTTTCTCGTTAAAGTCTTTTTTTTGTTTCAAAGAGTCATGTTGGTTTGAAGACTTATTCTTTTAAACGTTGGGTGTTTGATTTTGGGGAAGGGAATATATATATATATATAGAGAGAAAGAGAGAGAGAGGGAGAGAGAGAGAGAGAGAGAGGGAGGGAGGGAGGGAGGGAGCGAGAGAGAGAGAGAGAGAGAGAGAGAGAGAGAGAGAGAGAGAGAGAGAGAGAGAGAGAGAGAGAGGAATCTTGGTTAAATTAAAATTAACATCCATCCATATTAAATTCAAAATGGATTAGATATTTAATCATAGAAATGTAAATATTTATTGAAAATAAGAAATCACCATGATAAAAAAAACTCTTATTTAAATATAAATAATATTGAAATTCTAATAAGAAAAAAATTAAAATAACAACAATTTTCGTTTTTATTTTTATTTATTTTTTATTTCTATATTTTATTTTAATTTCCTCCTATTCTAAAATATATATTTGCTATATATAGAATACATATTTAATTTTGCTTTATAATTTAGTATTTATATTTATTACATATTTTAGGTATATTAGTATCATTTATACTATGGTTTATTATTAACTATTTAATAAAAATTGATTAGTTAATATTTTTATTACTTAGTATAAATATAATTAATCAATGAGGGGTTTATGAGAACTCAATATCAAATTTATATTTATCTAAAAAGATAATTAAAAAAAGAATTGGAATAGAAATTTTATGCAGTTACCAAATGCATTTCTGTTCTTTTTCTATTCTAGAATCATAAATTTTGTACAGTTACCAAACGCGTTCTTTTGCTTAGAATCAATTCTCGGGAACAGAATAAAAAATAATCAATTCTGATAGAATCTACTCCCGAGAACAGAATCGTTACCAAACGCGCCCTAAGTTTTTTCTTCCGAAATTGTCCTTGTTAATTTTTCGTTTTTCTGGCTTTACCCCGACTATTGTTCATCGTCTTCATCCATCCCTTCTCTCTATTTAGAACACGGCCAGCATCAGCGAGCAGTCGCCGGTGAAAGGCAGGCGGTCCGGCGAAGGGCAGGCGGTGCGGCGAAGGACAAGTGGTCCGGCTAGGGTCCCACGACCCTCCGACGAGGGTCATCGCGTGGAGGACGCCGGCAACCCAAATCGTGCGCAAATCTAGTCGCGCAGATCTAGGTCGTGGAGACCAAATCACGAGCGCCGACGACCTCCACGGCACGGTGGGTCGCACGACGGCTTGGCGAGGGTCGCGGCGACCAGGATCTCGTGATCTGGGTTGCCGCGACTAGATCGAGTGGCACCGGCGACCTCCGCACGGAGGTCACGGCGCGGCGGGTCGCAGCGACCCTCGTCGGAAGGTTGCGCGACCCGCCGTGCCGCAACCTCCGTGCGGAGGTTGCCGGTGCCGCTCGATCTGGTCGCGGCGACCCAGATCACGAGATCCTGGTCGTCGCGACCCTCGCCGAGTCGTGTCCTCCACACGATGACGCTAGCCGGACCCTGCCCTTCGCTGCGCCGCCTCCCCCTCGCCGGATAGCCTACCCTTCGCTGCACTGCCTCCCCCTTGCCGGACCGCCTACCCTTCGCCGGCAGTAACCGGCAAAGCCCTTGGCTGGCCAACTCTCATTTTTTTCCTTTTTTTTTAATAACAAAAGCATTTTGCAAATTTAATTTATCAAAATACTATTTTGCTTAAACATACTTCACAATGGACTTTCACAAGCACCATTTACCAAACACAATTTGCATTTTGAAAAACTCCTTTGACTCAAGTATCTTTACATTTTCTCAAGGACTTTCCCCAAAAATCTTTCCAAATGCATCCATTTACATGCTCAGATGAACAATATTTTTTGCTAAGAGTAATGACACCACCTGCATATTTTTTTGGCCTTTCAAACAAGTTCTCAAGTGTGAAAAGGTACTAAAATCTGCAAACAAATATTATTAGGAGCCCCTGAGAACGAGCTGACTTGGGAACTAACACCAGGCTGATAAATGACAACGAGCGCAGCAAAAACACCGTATTAGGCGTGGTAAAAAGCTTAGCCTAATCAGTAACTACTAATCACCGATAGGAGAACACCTCGACATAAGAAATTCTTGTAGGTGTTTAGAAACACGAGGGGAATGATATAAGGTCTCTTAGTCATCATTCACGGAGGCTGTTTACAAAAAGCAGCTCACCCTTTTCTTTGCCTTATAACGTAAAGAGTGACGCTGTTTGCTTCCCGGATCACGTAGCCACCAGAGTCATTTAAGAGGTGAGGTTTGCCACTGAAACACAAGTAAACTTGTCAGATAAGGTGCTCAATGATTTCTTGTTTACTCCTCTCCATAAGACGAAAATGCCCGAAAAAGAATCTTGGAGTGCCCTCACTGATAGATGAGATTTAGACGTTGAAGTTTCACGGTCAAGTAGCATTGCAAGTTGCGTGGAAAAAAATGCCGGATGGACGTAGTAAGCACTATTTGTTGCACATACATGCACGAGGAATGACACATAAGTATGTGATTGTATGCATATTTTAAGCTAACATATTCCACATTCTGCAATAGTTTCTTTGGATTAAAGAGGTCAAAGTTCAGTCCCTCTGCCACAGTCCAAGTACAAACCATCCTAAGTTTTCTCTTTTCGTTAGATCAACACCGATGTGACAAATTCAATTCAGTAGTGCATTACCCAGGAGTCGGCAACTGTGTGCAGAGCGACATAGAGCAAATGGTCACGTCATGATGGACTCTGATGTTCGTGTGGCAAGAACAGCATCAATAGAATGGAGAACTTCCTCTAACATTGTCCATGTTTGGGTGTCAAGAGGGCTCTCCGGCTTGTGTGAGTGAGCGATGTTTAAGAGATAGAGCTTCTTTGGGTTTTAGACCCGCTCATATATTGAATTTAATGGATCCATGTCAAGCGAATATTTTGGTGTAACATGCGTTGGAAAAAAGATTAGAATACATAAAATAATAATAATTATTGGAAATATATTACAAAAGATTAGAAAATAAAAATAAATGTCTGAGGCATGCGAATAATGTTCTTAAGGATAATTCCGCCTCTTGGAGTACGAAACTCGGTGCGTAAGGCTTCAGTGGCTATTCTCCCAAGATACAATAGACCTTCCTCTATACTCCGCACTAAATATTAGAAAGAAACAGAACAACTTTTGTGTATAACCCAGCAAAAAGAAAAGGAAAGATGTGAGAACATATTGTATCTACTAAGATTGTGGTTTGAAGTTTAATTTATATTCAAACAAGAAATAGAGAGAGTCGTTAGGAGATCGTCATAAATTAATTAATAATTAAAAAGATGACCGTTATAAAATAATGAAGAGTTTATGAAGTAATAAATCAAAAGTTATAAAGCCGTTAGATGATTGTTAGACAACTATTAGAAAGCCGTTATATGACCGTTAAAAAGCCATTACAAAAATGATGACTTTTATGACGATCATAATTTCTAATAAATATTTCAAAACTACTGAAATATGTAACAATCCCCCATATATTTCAGAAAGTTTTGACAAGAAAAATAGAATAATACTGGGTTAATTGAGAGTAATGTATCAGAATTGGTGCTTGCTAGGCTATAAACCAATCCTAGAAAAAATGAAATATAATTCACAAAATCATTTGTGAAGTTTGAAACTTCTATGAACCAAGAATTTCTTTTTGTGAAATATAATTTTCACCAATCACATTACACTCTCACAAACTTTGTTGTTCAATGCGGTTTTGCGCTAATAGGTCATGTGCGTGCTTGGTTTATTCATAAGTGCTTTAGAGATTTTCGTCAAAAATTCTCATACGAGCAGCTCCACTCCACAGTTATATAAGTGATTCCATCAAGTATATATTGTAGATTAATATATCACCAATAATGGTTACGGAATTTCATTAAGAGCTTAGCTCAACCTCTTTTTCCTTATAATTTTGTACTATTTTCACCTTAGGAGGGACAATAATTTTTTTTACAGTGCACTAAATCAACAAATGACTTGTTATTACCTATATAAACCTAATTCATGGGATCGCTAATCACATAAGTTGGGTAACTATCATTGTTAATTTTCTTTAGTTGGCTTGTTCCATTCCCCTCGATGTATAGTAAGAGAATTGGCCAAAACCATTTTTGACTTCATATAATTAATGGACATAATTCTATCATTAAGTAGCTGCTTTACCATGCCATCTCTCAATCGGACGTGTCAATTTTTACCATTGAAAATTTTATCTTTGCATGGCTATTGCCTCTTGGCAATAATGATGTATAAACACAAAATGTGTCATTTTCCCAAAGGAATATCTGTTAAGAGTTTCTCAACTACCCAGCCTCATTTTCATAAATGAGTTTGAGAAGAATTTTTTTTCTTTTTCTCAAGAACTTGAATAGTTCTCAATTTACCAAAGAATAGTAAATATTTTCTTCTCATTTACCCATTAGAGCTTAGGAGGATAAGGCATTTTGTTTATACATATATGCCTAGTAGCACTTGAGTCTACCACCCATAATTTCGATTAGCCACAATATTGGCATGGGAATGACTATAGCAATTATTTAGTCAAATCATCTACTTCAACCAAGTCGACTTTTGGTTAAGTAGGATTGCCATTTCCCCCATGATTTCATTTGACTGCTTTTATGTCAAGCACTTCTACCGGTTGAACACATATTCATTAATGGATTTTATTTAATCTGAATCCAAGATCTAGTTAACATCACTGTTTCCTTCTGATACAATGAGAAATGCACTATGTAAAATACAA
This sequence comes from Eucalyptus brandiana, assembly GCA_014182725.1. Taxonomy (NCBI): domain Eukaryota; kingdom Viridiplantae; phylum Streptophyta; class Magnoliopsida; order Myrtales; family Myrtaceae; genus Eucalyptus; species Eucalyptus brandiana. The sequence continues at coordinate 68,591,426 of CM024675.1, read as the reverse complement.
TAAACTTGACAATACTCACCATTTAACAAAGTATTTCACAAAAGACATCAATCTTATTCAATATAGATCTCCTATTCAACATAGATCTATGTTGGCTACCGATGCCAAAAAAATATAAATTTCATCTCCACAACAATCACTAAAGGAGATTCTCTTTCCCAATGCAATAGCCAATAGGGGTGAGCATCAGTCCAGGGTCAACCCTGGATTGACCCTGGACTAGCCCAACCCTGTCGGTCCTGGTCCGGTTCCTAGGGAGACTGGGTCGGTCTTTGGTCATAGAATTTCTGGACTAGCACTATATGGGTCGGTCCTCGGTCCTGAAAATTCTAGGTCAATTCAATCTGGACTAACCCTAAATATATATATCTAATATATTATTTAGAATTTTTTATTTAGAGAAAACCTTAAAATAAATGGCATCAATAATATTCAACAGCTCTTTAGTGAAGAGTTCAAGTACTTTTATATTGTTCTTTAATAACTTAGATTTTTAATGTCATTTACGGTGTTAATAATCATACTTTACGAATGAGGAAATTTTTTTTGTAAGGAGTTCTCATAGCATCCAAAAAGATATAAACAACTCTTTCCTCCTCTAATATTCGTTCTCTTTTGTCTTATTTGTCATCTTAGTTTTCAATTTGCCAAAATTGAAAGAAACAACTTATCTGCTTGCCACTCGACACTCGCCTTGCTCGCTTTGTGTCACTCGTGCCGCTCGCCACTTAATGCTCGCTTGGCTTGTTACTCCCCGCTCGACATTGACGCTCACCCCACTTGACTTTCACCACTTGTCTTTCTTAGCTAACCTTGCTCATCATCGAACCCATTTGGTCGATATGGTCCTCGGTTGCCCTTTCAAGGAGTATAAAAAATGAAATAAAAAATTATCGGTTAGTCCTAGGTTGACCTTAAAACTGGATCGAACCCATTGGGTTAGTCCGATCCTTAATCATTTTTTTAAGGAGTATAAAAAATGAAATAAAAAATTATCGATTAGTCTCGGGTTGACCTTGGAACCGGACCGAACCCATTGGGTCGGTTCGGTCCTCGGTCATAAGCTCAATAGGGTTGATCCTCGATCCCAAAAATTGAGGACCGGCATTGTACGGGTTGGTCCTAGGGTTAGGGGTGAACCGGCCCAACTTGGACCATGCTCACCCCTAATAGCCAATCAAGTCTCTAATTATCATCATGCATGAATGGACATTCAACATAAATTGGCAAAGTAAATATTCTTATAAAGAACTTTTTTTTTACATCATTACTATTGTCAATAGTACATGTTGCCCCAAAAATGTTAACCAAAACTCAGAGGTTAGCAAAAATCTAAAATGAATTAATAATTTCACAAAATAATTGTAAGACTTCTTTCGAGTGTTATATATGAATCACCAAAAATATCTCAACAATGCATACTCAATACAAAACATGTAATCAATTTAATTATGCAATAAAATACTATTTAATAATTCTATCAACAGTTATGCGTGAAAAATTCGATCACCTGCAAAAGAGACATTATAATCCTTAACCCATAAATTTGTGACTATTATAAAATATAAACCACTTTGGTTGTTTCAAACATAAGTGTGAATCTAATAAATTCAGGAATAGAATCATGACAATTTTGACAAGAAAAATGTTTGGACTAAAACTTTAGTGGTCATAAATATAATGCCAACAATATTTTACACATGTAAAACTCAAAGTAGACTTTAACTCTTTAAGCAACATTTAAATGACTGAAATGTCAAATATAAAAGTTTCACAAAAGGTAGGATGCAAAAAGCATACTCACTAAATTGTTGATTGCGCTAATTTAGCCAGAAAAGTAATTAATGGCAAATATTGGGGTGTATCATTAGTCAATTGAATAGTTGTCGCCCAATTATTCTCTCAGCTTGTGCTTGCTAAATTAGGTCTCCATTTCCCTTCTATCAGGCATAATTCCACATCGTCAAGAAGGCAAGAATCTGCCACCATTTTAATGCTAGAGAAGTATGTGCATGGATAAGAGAGAATTATCATATCTTCATGTATTTATCAAGCATACATATTGTCATGCAGCAAGTACCAACACATGTATGAGCATATACATAGATAGAGGCCCATGCTGCACTCCCAAGCAAGCATGAATAAAGACATGCTACCAAATACCAACACAAGCTCGTGTCTACACTTACTTGAGCATATTGGCATAAACATCACCAACCGACTAATGATTGTATGCGCCCTAGCATATTCCCAAGAATGACTGCACAACACTGTGAGAATACTGAAGAATTTTGTTCCAAAGTCGAATGAAACCTATTTTCAAAATCTATAATCACAATAATATAAAGTAAAAAAGCGTAATTTTAGTAGTAAAACACATAAATCCCACATGACAGTATCCATTGTTTCATTGAAAACAATTATATATAACCTGGTCCAACATGGGCAAGCTCGATAAGATTCTGTAGAGGTAGAGCCAAAGACAAATTAAATAGCAGATAAAAATAGTTATAAACTGGCTTCATGAATGTACATTAAATAAATTTTAGCAGGAGAATGGGAAGAATTAAGGACAAATGAAAACTATTTTGAGTAATAGAGGAGCGCCCCAATTTCCAATCCTAAATGAATGATTATTAAAATAATCATGAACTTGAGATAGAAAACACCTACACATGTCCGACTTTCTATTGGAAAAACAAGTATAGGTATTGAATCCCCAAAATAAAAAATAAATATATAAAAGAAATATTAGCTTGATTTCTTTCCATTTCTTTTATGGTTTTCCTTTTCTATTTCTTTTTAAGTAGCCACGTGGAATCACTATGCCATTTTAAAATATTTTCTACATAGGTAATTTTGAAAAACTGTAAGCATCTTCCGTAAAAGTATAAGAGCACACATTCATGGAATATGTCTAACAAGATCAAATCAAATCTAAAGAGAACACACAAGCTCGTGACACCAAATTTCAAATATCAGAATGAAAGGATCTCAACCTTTGTGATGATAATTCCTTAAAATGTGGAAACAGCACACCAAAATGGCAATTACGCTCTTCAAGCATTAATTTAGAATTTCCAAAAAACGACTTTACTTGAAACTCAATAACCTTACCAAAACGACCAAAAGCTATTTTGTGTTAATGCTTGATACTGTCCCATGACAAACCACCCAAGAATATGTGATACTTGTCCTTAGGGGTGAGCATTGGTCCAAGGTCAATCCTGGACCGCCCCAACCCTACCGGTCCTGGTCCGGTTCTTAGGAAGATTAGATCAATCCTTGGTCCTAGAATTCTTAGACTAGTACTGTTGGGTTGCTCTTCGGTCCTGAGAATTCCGGGTCAGTCCAACCTGGACCAACCCTGAGCATATATATATATATATATATTATTTATAATTTTTTTATATAGTTAAAACCTTTTAAAAAAAAACGGTGTCAACAATATTAAATAGCTCTTTAGTGGGGAGTTCAAGTAATTTTATATTATTCTTTAATAACTTAGATTTTTAATGTCTTTTACGGCGTCAATAATCATAATTTACAAAGGAGAAAAATGTTTTTGTGAGGAGTTCTCACAGCGTCCAAAAAAACAAACAACTTCTTATGGCATTATTTTCTAGTATTCGTTCTCTTCTATCTTATTTGTCCTCTTAGTATTTAATTTGCCAAAAATTGAAAGAAACAACTTCTCCGCTCACCATTTGACACTCGCCTCACTCGCTTGGGTAACTCGTGCCACTCACCGCTTGATGCTCATTTGGCTTGTTGCTTCCCGCATTCGACATTCAATGCTCACCCCACTTGACCCTCATCGCTTGCCTTTTTTAGCAGACATCGCTCATTATCGAACCCATTGGATCGGTATGGTCGGTTACCGTTTTAAAAGAGTACAAAAAATGAAATAAAAAATTATTGATTGGTCTTGGGTTGACCCTAAAACCGGACTAAACCCATTGGATCAGTTTGATCCTTAATCGTTTTTTAAGGAGTATAAAAAATGAAATAAAAAATTATTGGTTGGTTCTAGTTGACCCTAAAACCGGACTGAACCCATTGGGTCAGTTTGGTCCTCAATCGATTTTTTAAATAGTACAAAAAATGAAATAAAAAATTATCGATTGGTCCCGAGCTTACACTCGAACCGGACCAAACCCATTGGGTCCGTCCGGTCCTCGGTCCCAAGCTCAATAGGATCAGTCCTCGGTTCAAAAAAGTGAGGACCAACACTGTGCGAATTGGTCATAGGGTTAAGGGACAACCGGCCCAACCCGGACCATGCTCACCCCTATTTGTCCTTCACCATCTCCAAATCCTTGTTCAATTCCAAGGTCGGTGGAAGCACCAGAAATTCCAATTTTGAAAGCTATAAGGCATTTATCCTTAAGATTGTTGGAAAAAGGATTAGAATACATATAATAATAATAATTATTGGAAATACATTACAAAAGATTAAAAAATAAAAAGAAATGTCCGAAGCATGCAAACACTGTCCTTAAGGATAATTCCACCCCTCAAAGTACGAAACTCTGTGCGTAAGACTTCAACGACAATCTTAATATTCAGTGTGGAGTATAGAGGAAGGTCTTAATCTTTTCATTTATCCTTAAGATTGTTGGAAAAAGGATTAGAATACATATAATAATAATAATAATTATTGGAAATACATTACAAAAAATTTAAAAATAAAAAGAAATATCTGAGGCATGTAAACACTGTCCCTAAGGATAATTCCGCCCCTCAGAGTACGAAACTCTGTGCATAAGACTTTAACGGCTATCTTCTCAAGATACAACAGACCTTCCTCTATACTCCACACTGAATATTAGCAAAAAACAGAACAACTTTTGTGTATAATCCGGCAAAAAGAAAAGGAAAGATGTGAGAACATATTGTATCTACCAAGATTGTGGTTTGAAGTTTAATTTATATTTAAACAAGAAAAAGAGAGAGTCGTTAGGAAATCGTCATTAATTAATTGATAATTAAAAAGATGATCGTTATAAAAATAATGAAAAGTTTATGAAATAATAAATCAAAAGTTATAAAACCATTAGACGACCATTATACAACTATTAGAAAGTTGTTATATGACTGTAAAAAAGCTATTACAAAAATGATGACTTTCATGACGATCAAAATTTTTAATAAATATTTCAAAACTGTCGAAATATCTAACAACATTCTGGCCAAATTGGCTTGCGGTAGTGAGCAATCATGCCACATAAGGCAGTCAATGTAAAAGAGAGTCAATCATCACTGGCCATCACCTCTACAGCTCAAAAATCTCTCTCTCGCTCTTGCTTGCTCATCATGGTGATCATCTCTTATTCATTGTATAGACTATTGAGTTCAATTTACTTACTGACAAATTTAGATAGGAACCTAATATTCCTAGCCTAAGAAACCATATTGTCACCATGTGTATGACAAGAAAAATATTCACTAAGGAAACTTAAAAAATTTACTACAGAAAGATGCTTCACTTCGATGTTCCCTCTAAATAAGATTGCTTCAAGCATGCTATCTACACAAATCTTCTCAACAGTTCGACCAAAATCCAAATTTGTTGTTATTTTTTTTTTTTTAGATTTTAGGGGACAAATCATCATCATCATCATTAGCTTTTAATGTGAAAAAATAGACCATATCTTTCATCTAAAATTACAACTGGTGTCACCTTTTAAAGGTCTCATATTAGATCACAAATTAACTTGGATTACACAATGTGATTTTGGCTATACTAATCACGTCCTCCGATGCAACTTGATCTTCTTAAATGGAAAATGGATCCTAGTATAATAATGTCAAGTCTTTAATGCCGAATGATTAATCTATCCTTTCTACTATAATAAGTTGTTAAAAAAAAAAAAAAAAACAAAAATCCCCCACCCAATAGATCAGATCTTCCCTTTTGAATATAATTTCCTTGAACGATACTCTAGATTTCAAAGAATAATTTATTTGCTTTATTATTAACCCACTATCACCGCTACAAACCAACGACGAATGAGGCACAAAAGTTCTTGAATAGGTTTGCATTTTCCATTTCTGAATATAATTTAAATAACCATTTAAAAATAAATAAAAAAAATCTCGTTGCGTTGTTAAGAGCTTCCCAATCTCTGCTCTGTATCCTTCTTGTCCGAAGAGTGTAAACCCATAAACCCAAAACCCCTCCACTCTTCTTTTTTTCTGTTGGGATTGTCGTATTTCCAAAAACCGGATTCGACACTAAATCGAACCTCTAAAACGAATGCGGAAGACAGGCCTGCGAAAAACATGTATCACCGATCCTAAAGCACACCACGGAATCGAGCGTACCTTATTAGCCACAGATTAAACACCAATGCCAATAATAGGAAGAGAAAAAACCGATCATGTTCGATCCGATGACGTCGATTGGCCTTGAAGGGAAGACGGCGTCGCTTTTACCCTTAGTTTTTTTGGAGGGAGAGAGGGAGAGGAACGTACGTACAAAATGCCAAAGGGTGCGTTCCTCCTTCTCTTTCCTCCCTTATATACGTTCCCTCAAAAATAGAAACGTACCCCTTCATTTATGGGCCCTAATCCTATAGGCAGGGCTTTTAGGCCCAACATGGGCGGACGGGCCTTAAGCCCATCACATAAAACCATCATCTTCAACTCGCACATGGTGGACCGAACAGGATTCTCTTTACCTCTCTTCAATATTCATATCGGTGAATAATCCGTGCGACCAGCATACTTTGAAAGCTCGTTGCCATACATCTGTTAGGAATATATAGCAGCTCATAATGGGCATCATATCCTGAGTAGATTTAGTATGCAGTTCCCTAGATCGATCAATCACATTTATATTTATCTTGATCTCTTTTAAACAATGATATATATATATATATATATTTTATATATATATATATATATATATATATATTGTATTCACAATTATAATTATCCCAAAGACAGTTATAATTGGTTAACCAGTGAATATAAAACTATAATATGATTCTCCAAATTCGATCTTCCTCTTTCCTTTAAACTCTCAATTTCAGTTCAGCTTGCTTTTCTAGAAATGCCACATTAGATCGAATCAACTCATGACCATTAACAATATCCTAAGATAGCAAACACTAAATATAAATCTTGAGAATAAGTAAGAGTCATGAGGGGACTAAAAATTAAGGAACTCTTTGCCTCAAGAGTCTCACACGACATAAAAGTTGAGATCAAACTTTTGTCATTCTTATTGGTCGTCTCATACGTAGTATGAAATACGTATTACGGTATTAACTCATTTCCCATAGAGCATATGTCTACACCTTCAATACCGTACAGATGATAGTTCAGATATATCCAATGTCTAACTTGAGTTCACATATCTACTCATTCACAAAATTCATCAGAACTCACATCTAGCATCTTAGACAGATAAAGTAAAATATGTGGGGTATTTTACTTTCGGACATAGTAAGTATTATGTCCTCATCTTAACACTTAGTTAAGGCGACATATGTATTTTAAGCTTGAGCTCTCGATTATCACCTAGATAATAAGCTTAAAAACAGTCTCATCTCTATTTATCACACAGTAAATAGATGCGATTACCCGTGTGAGTGGGCTAATCTTATATCTGTCCGACATACTTTCTCAACTTAAAGTAATGCACTGAGCATTAAGATGCATAAAGATCAAACAAAGATTCATAGGCATTAATGATGAAAACACAAATTCATCAAATGTGAACACTTAGGGAAATTACAATATTCAGTACATCAGCCTCTACGCAATCCTAAAGATTTCATATGGCCACAAAACACATCTCTAGGTATTGGCTTTGTCATAGGATCTGCTACCATTCTATGCGTAATATGTACTGTAAGTTCATATCCTTTCGTGCAACCATATCTTTGACAAGATTATACTTGGTATCTATATGTTTGGTCTTGCCATGATATTTTGGATCTTTGGTGTACGCTTTTGCTGCTTGGTTATCACAGTTAACCAATAATGGACTTGTAGTTTTCTCAATAACACCTAAATGATCCAAAAATCTCTTAAGCCAAATATATTCTTATACTGCTGCTGATAATGCCACGAACACAACTTCCATCGTGGACAAGGCTATACACTTTTGTTTCTTATTACTCCAACATATGGTGCCATTATTCGGTAAGAAAATAAAGCCAGAGGTAGATTTTCTTTCATTTAAATCTCCTCTCCAATCAGCATCAAAATAGCCTTAGAGTCGCAGATCCTTTCCTTAATAACTCAGCGTATAATCAGCAGTCCCCTTTAGATACCTCAGTATTCTCTTAACGGCCTTCCAATGTGCTGGACCTGGGTTGGATTGGTATCTACTCACCATTCCAACTGCAAAACATATGTCAGGCCTTGTACACATCATAGCGTACATCAAGCTCCCAACAGCACTAGTATAAGAAACATGTTTCATTTGTTCCTTCTCTTGTGGAGTCCTTGGACACAGTCTATGGCTCAATCATTCACCTTTTGTAATAGGATTGTCTATGGGTTTACAATCTTGCATACGAAATCGTTCAAGAACCTTGTTTATATATGTTTCTTGCGAAAGAGATAACAATCTCTTCAAATGATCTCTTGAAATCTTAACTCCAAAAATGTATGCAACATCACTCATGTCTTTTATCTCAAAGTTGGAAGATAACCAACTCTTGACAGCGTTAACAAACTCTATATTACTTCCGGCAATTAGTATATCATCAACATATAATGATATAATCACAAATTGATCTCTGGATCTTTTGATATATACACAATGATCCTCATCAATCATTGTAAAATCATATGCCATTATGGCATTATGAAAACGTATATACCATTGTCTCGATGACTACTTGAGGCCATATATTGATCTCAAAAATCGACATACCTTTTCTTCTTGGCCTTTCATTATGAAACCAACAGGTTGTTCCATATATATTTCTTGCTCTAATTCTCCATTGAGGAAAGTAGTCTTTACATTCATTTGATGTAACTCAAGATCCATACTAACCACTATTGTCAGAATAATACGAATTGAGGTAAATCTCACTACAGGAGAAAATGTTTCTTCATAATCAATTCCTTCCTGTTGATTATACCCCTTCGCCACAAGGCGAGCCTTATGCCTTTCTATCGAGCCATCAGCCTTTCGCTTTATTTTGAGAACCCACTTGTTCCCAATAGCTTTGCGTCCTTTTGGAAGATCAACCAGTTCCTAAACTTGGTTTGACTTTATTGACTCAATTTCCTCTTCCATTGCATGAATTCATTTTTCTTTACTAGGGCAACTTAGAGCCTCATGTATATTTCTTGGCTCATCCTCATCTTGTGGAGCAATCATAAAAGTTTTCCCTTCAATGTCAAAACGTCGAACGGGGAATACTTTGGCGACTTGTTCGCCGTATGGGAGATTGTACACTTAGCACATTATTCCCCATTATACTCCCACTAGGATTAGATAATGATGACGTCGTCTCATCATGTGGTTGCAATTGAGAATGAGTTGAATTCAATTCATCACTTTTCATATTACTCCCACTTGGACGAACTCTACTAATATCATTATCATGATCCAAGATTACGAATAGGGAATAATCTGCCCCTATTTCGCCATTCTTAGGAAATTCATTCTCTAAGAATGTGACATCCCGTGATTCAAATTCAGTTATACTCCCACTTTCCTGCTCACCTATGAACACATACCATTTTCGAGTGTTCGGAGTATCTCATAAAAATACTCTTATTTCTTTTGGGACCCAATTTCCCAAACTTGTGAGAGAACTCATGAGTATAGGTAGCACAACCCCATGGCTTAAGAAAGCTTAAGTCCGATTTTCTACCTGTCCATAACTCATATGGAGTGGAAGTAACTGATTTGGAAGACACCCGGTTAAGTATATAGATGGCAGTTAACAACGCATCACTCCAAAAAGTGATAGGTAAGTTAGCATGCGCCATCATGGGCATAACCATTTCCAAAGTAGGGTTCTGTTTCTTCTTTTCGCAACATCATTTTGTTGAGGAGTATATGGAATAGACAACTGTCTTTCTATTCCTTTTTCATCACATAATTTTCTGAACTCATCAGATAAATATTCTCGACCTCGATCGGATCTCAATGCTTTTATTTTCTTGTCTAATTGATTTTCTACCAAGTTCATAAACCTTTTGAAACAACTCAATGCTTCAGATTTATGAGAAATCAAATAGACATATCCTAATCGAGTATAATCATCTATAAAAGTGATGAAATAAACAGCCCCATGCCTTCCTCTCACATTCATTGAATCACAGAAGTCAGAATGGATTAAATGTAGAGGAAATTTAGCTCTTTTGCCTTTTCAAATGGTTTCCTTGTCGTTTTCCCTACTAGGCCATGCTCATATATGGGCAAATCGACTTTTTCAATGTTACCCAACAAGCCCTCTTTGGTTAGTCTATTCATACGTTGTTGGCCAATATGACCAAGTCTAGCATGCCACACATTCACATCATTATCATATGAAGTAGAAGACGTGAAAATGGAATAACAAACATTGACATCACCCCAGTCAACATTTAGTACAATAAAACTATCCAGAAAATGACCACAACCATAGTAGTTTGTACCCAAATACAAATCTACACCTCTATTATGGAAGTTCATACTAACACTAAGCTTAACCAACACCAAAACAGACACTAAATTTCGACAAATCTCTAGAGCATATAGAACATCATGTAGGAACAAGGTGCGTCCATCATGCATGTTTAGTTGGCAGGTGCCAATCCCTTTCACTTTAGCTCTGGAGTTATTTCCCACATAGATCCACTTAGTTCCAGTTGATATCGTTGGAATTCCATGAAGGATCCTCTATCCTTCGCTACATGGTCTGTTGCTCCTGAATCTACAGTCCACAAAGGATTGGATTTAGCCAATAATACAGAACTTGACACATAAGCAAAGTTCTCAAATGTATAAGAGGTGTTTACCTTTTTCGGCTCACAACAATTGCGAGCATAGTGACCTTTCTTGTCACAATTGTAACACCTCACCCTTGACATTTTCTTCACTTGAGGACGTTTTCCTCTCTTATGTTGGTTAACTCTTGCTTTCTTGCAATAAGGAATTGATCCTTTGCATTCCCACATATTGAACGAATCAATACGCTTGCGCTTAGAGCTCAAAGCCCTTTCTGAGCTAGAACCAGCATTGTAAATATCTATTTTCGGCTCAAATGCCGTTAGGCGGTCCTCTACTAGCTCAAGGTGGCGCATGGCATTCTCAAGATCTTCCATAACATGGTCAAGAGCTTCTAGTGCTTTTTGCTTTTCCAGCACATATTGAATCTTCATAATCAATATTTCACAATTGTTGCCGTTCATATCAGCAATTACGTTCTTAGTTACTGAAACCATCGATCTGAACATATCAGACATATATGCACGAATAATTAATGCCTATTATTTATGCATCCACTTTGCAATGCACCCATCATATCAATGAACAATTTTAAGTAAGGTTTCGAATCAAAATGTCACTATGTTTCCAATCATCCTCCAAAAATCCTAACTCAAAATTAGTATTAATATAATTGTCTTATGCAAAATAAATTCTATGAAGTTACAAAAACTTCTATGAATTACCAACATCAATCAACAATAACAGAAAGCAAATAATATTCGACATCCAAAAGAATAACAATGCTTTCACATAATACAACTATCTATTACACTAAGCAATATATACAGAGAAAAAATATCAACATAGAAAGAGATATTCATACCCAAAAACATCTCAAACTAATCTAAAAAAAAAATAGGGATTGTCTCTTCTAATCTATCAGTCAAAATATCTAAGAAATTTGAAGGCACATTTGCCAACCATGGAAAAACTTTTGGAGAGCTCTTATGTCGCCTCCAAGGCGCATTCACTCTGCGCCATGTGGCGCTCAATCTAAGGGTTGAAGTTTTGGTTAACTCAATCCTATAGTACTCTCTAACAAAAACTACCACTAGCCTCCTATAACCCGGGACCACGTTGACCTCTTATAGCCGATTTAATACTGCTTGCCATTCAGGTGGAAGAGTATTCATCAATGCCGGCACCTTCTCAAAATCCAGCATAAGATAACCATTCCAGATGATTTTCTGTATCATCTGATTGACCCTGACCACATGTGATACTAAATCACCGTCATACCACCAATAATCAATTAACTCTGTTATCAGCCTTTTAAGTCTTGCACTTCCCTTGTCCATTCTCGGGATTGCAGGTATCCGTGCATAACGCATCATAGTTCTCGCAACAAATGTAGAACTAAAAATGGATAACATATAATCCATAATGAACATAAGGGAAAATACATAATTTTTCATGATTCATGCAACAAATACACAATAAAAAATGGATTACCTATAACCCACATAGACATAATTGAAAAAGAAACGATTTTTTTTTTTTCGGGTCAACGGTTAACAGTCAACGGTGGTCAACGGTCAATGGTCGTCGGTCAATGGTCAACGGGTGGCGGGTCGGGCCGGTTGGACCGATCGGGCCGGTCGGACGAACCGACCGACACGTGCCGCGTGCATGCGCGGGTTGACGTCATGCAGACGTCACCGGCGCGTGCGTGGCACGCGCCCGGCTTCCGCGCATGTCGGGTCGGGTTGGGTCGCATCGGGTCGCCGGACGGGGACCGGCCGGCCAACGGTCGTCGGCGATGATGTCATCGATGACGTCATCCCGGCGATTACCGTGACGTCACGGTGACGTTAGCACGTGTCGGTTCGCTGATCGGCGCGTGCCAGTTTGCCGCCGCCGGGGCGCACGTGTCGGTTCGCCAACCGGCGTGTGTGGCGCACGCACTGGCCGAGCTAGTGCTTCGGGCGCGTCGCGCCCACGCGCAGCGGCTTCTGGCCGCGCATGTGGGCGCGTCCGGCGTTGCCCGGTGGCGTACGACATATCGACGGACTCGTCTCGACGAGCTCTTTCACCCTATGCTTTCAGAAATTTATTTCGGCTTACAGAAACTCAAAAAAATGGATGAACAGTGCTCGGATGTCGGGATTTTTCGCCCCGATCCATGTCGGCCGATTATTTTCGTGAAAAATCAATCAAAAGACATGAAAGGGGTCAGGAAAACATGAACTAGGGCTTTGATACCAATGTTGGGATTGTCGGATTCCCAAAAACCGGATTCGACACTAAATCGAACCCCTAAAACGAATACGGAAGACAGGCCTGCGAAAAACATGTATCACCGATCCTAAAGCACACCACGGAATCGAGCGTACCTTGTTAGCCACAGATTAAACATCAATGCCGATAAGAGGAAGAGAAAAAACCGATCCTGTTCGATCCGATGACGTCGATTGGCCTTAAAGGGAAGATGGCGTCGCCTTTACCCTTAGTTTTTTTGGAGGGAGAGAGGGAGAGGAACGTACGTACAAAATGCCAAAGGGTGCGTTCTCCTTCTCTTTCCTCCCTTATATACGTTCCCTCAAAAATAAAAACGTACCCCTTCATTCATGTGCCTTAATCCTATAGGTCGGGCTTTTAGGCCCAACATGGGCGGACGGGCCTTAAGCCCATCACATAAAACCATCAGTTTCATCTCCGTCCAAGGAGAATCCCCGAGTCCGTGCGAAATCTCCTCCTCCTAATTGCATTTTTTCTATAATATATCTGTGAAAGTCTCCATCGTGGTTTGGCTTCATGAAGTTGGTAAGTCTCTCTTTAACTGGTGTTCTAGTGCACCTCCTTTTGTCAATAGAAGTATCTGGTCTTCAAATTCAGTTTGATTTGAATTTGGAACAACCCTCTTATGCAGACGTGCTTGAGCAGAGGTAGAGGTTTTTACTTTCCCCAATGTCACATGCTGAGTGTCTGTGGGTTTAGGATCCTGATTGATTGTCCCCTGGACCTGTCTGCTCTCGTTGCTTTCGCCCCTATACCTCCGGATTTTCTGCTGTGCAAGATGAAGAAGATTTTAGACATTCGGTTGATAAATCCGATGGCTGTGAATCTGTGAATGAAGAGAGGGAGGATACTGAGAACCCCATGAATGTAAAGGCTTTGATTCGTTCCGAACCGTGGTACAAAACCGTGGCGAGCCTGCACTTGTGGAGTCTCTCGTTCGTCGATGTTGTGTTGATCTTGAGCCCCACCGGGATGCTCAGGTTGCCGTTTCTTACTCGAGCGAAGGGCTTCTTGGCAAAGGTAATCTCCATCTCGTTGATTGACATTTGAAGTAATTTTTACGTATACGGTTGAGTGTTAGCTTAACTATCACTTGGTCTTGAATTTGTGCATTAAAAGATTGTAACTTGCTTAAGATCCATGCTTTTACCTTAGGTATATGTAACCGAGGCAGCAGTGAAACTTGGGAAACTTATAATGGAATGAGGAATTCAGGCAGTTGTATGGATCTGAAGATTTCACTAGTCCTTACTGGATGAAGTGGGAGGAGCTGGAATCACTTCCTCCTGCACTGAAGGAGATAGTATTGGGCACTGATGGGATTGAGATTGGTGGATGGATGCCATTGTATAGGTAAGGAACAGCCTTCGTGTGGTGGTTCTGTTCTATAGCTAAATCGCATATAAGATGTGGCTTGATAGTTTATCATGGCTTAGATCCTCATCGTAACTATCTGCAAAGCACAAATACTAGTTTTTTCTCTCGGCCCCTCCCTTAGTCAAAATAGAGCCCAAGCTTTTTAATGGGCGTCAGATCCAGATTAACTTTTGATGTTGAGAGTTTGTCCTTCAGCCAAGGCTTAAAATGACTTCTCTTGTTAGATGACTTTCTTGAAGGTCACGCATCTCTAAATTAAATGCGCAAAGGCTCACATATTGTGGTCAAAGTTTAAATGTGCAAAGGCTCACATATTGTGGTTAGAAGCTTTGGCCTTTGAAGATTATGAAGCATTGGTATCCTTGCATTTTCCGAGTTGTGATCACGCTTGTTTCATACTGCATCTTACCTTCCTTCCTAGAAATTGCATTTTCGTTTGTTTGATAACCTTTTAAGAGATAGTGATGAAGAGTGCTTCTTGGTGCAGCTGACGTAAAGGATTATGTTAAGAAGGTTCAAAGACTCAAATAAGTGGAAGTGGCATCCTACAATGGTACAATAAGAATACATTTGATAATCATTATGTTCTCATAAATAATTTTCACTTAGAAATGATTTTCTTTTATTTTATTCCGGGAACAATTTTTAAGAATTTGAAGGCATTTGGTAATTGCCTAATAATTTTATTAATCTTTTTTCTCTTTTTTCTTTTCTTTTTTTCCTTTTCATCTTCTCCTTCCTCTAGTCACTAGCTATGGCTAGGAATCAGCTAAACGAGGGCTAGTGACCTCATGGGAGCGTTGCCGGCCCCTAGTGACTTGAGCCATGGTAAGGCTTGTCGGCTCCAATCTTGCTATGAGCTGAGTGAGATTAGGCAACATCGACTTGGCAGTGGCTCAGCCAGGCTTGGCCTTGCTAGATCTGGGTGAGGTTGATCTCGCCTAGCTAAGGCGAGGTCGAGCCTCGCCTAGCCATGGCAAGGCTCGAGCTAACGAGCCTCACCTTGGCGACACTTCGACGAGGTCGCTAGCCATGGTCGAGGCTGGCAACTAGCCAAAAGGGAGAAGAAGAAGAAGAAGAAGAACAGGAAAGAGAAGAAAAGAGAAGAGAAAAGAAGAAAAATTGGACTTGATTTTGGAATTGTTTTTGAAAATAAAGAAGCAATTTTTTTTTTTTTTGATTGTGTTCCAAATCTATTTCCGAGAATAAAAAATTTATCAAATAAATTTCTATTTCAAATCTATTCTCGGGAACCAAATAATAGAATCAGTTATTATTTAGACCATTACAAACAAGCCCTAAGTGTCAAACCAATTAGCACCACATTGGAAATAGAAGCCTGTAATTGAACAATAAGGTATCCAGATGGAACGATAAGATTTATCTTGAACTTTGAATTTGTTCCTGGTCATACTTTGGAGTTTAATTCTAGCACTCTTTGATCATACGATGTACTAATATATTCAGATTTTTCACTTCTGATATCCTAGAAACAACCAACAAGGGTAGTAATTACACTGCTCCTAAGGGTTCTTCAACTTTGAGGCAACCCGTTTTATTGAGTATATCTCCTCTTGGGTTGTGAATACTATGGCCAAATGCATGGTTGTATAGTGTAGTATCATTTGATTCTTCCAGCTCTTCGTTTTTTCTAATAAGGTAGATTTTGACACTTGGCATCTATGAGATTAAGATGTGAGTTTACTGTGATGAACCCAGTCATTTGGAGGAGCTCTTACTTCATGCTGTTGAGAACTCAGAGGAAATGGACAACTTGAACTTTATATGCTCCTGTGCAGTTGATGCTGTTAAAGCCGGTGAATTTGTACTCATTCCTATAGGACAACTTGGAATAATCCTACAACTCTTGGAGCAGATATCTATTTACCTGGAAAATCACATTATAATGTATTCCATTGGTTTGCATTATATTGTGACAACAGTCTTTTCTTATTTTAGTAGATATCATATAAAGTTAATGCTTCAAGCATGAAGTCCAAATTTCACTTGAAATGAACTTAATGATGTTGATAAAAGAGTCCGAACTATTTGGGTTCCTACGCAAGAAAATCACCTAGACCAAGTTTTTTTTTTTTTTTTTTTTGGATGATGAAAATAACCTAGACCAACTGTATGCTTATGTTGTTTCCTATAGTTGCACCTTCAAAAAAGTCAGGTAAACAATTAGTATGCTATGTTCAAACTATCTGCTAAAACCCTGAACGAGCTGTGAGCACTTTATATTTGGCAGTTTGTCCACATTGGATGCCCTGAACATGTCTTCATCTGGTTAGGATTTGATGATGTATTAGTTAGTTCGATTGGTTGTCGCCATATTTCAACTTTTAACCAATATAACTCGATGAGAGTTGCTGATTCTGCATATTGTACATTCAGTTTACTTGTCTTGCTTGTGTGATGGGTTTTACATGTAAAGATGTGGGAACTCCTTTTGCACATTCGAATAGCGATGCGATCTTGTGCTTGAAAACCACAGAGAGCAACAAACACGATTCTTCTATTGTTTTGCTGGATAAAAATCATCGGCTGTGGTCAACCTAGTAGTGTTATCTTCTAGGTGGTCCTGCAGTTTTAGTCTTGGAATTTTATTTTTTGCAATTGCTTTTGCAAATTGGAGTCCAGGTCGCTCTCACTGCTGCAAGCAAAGTCCATGTCCAATGCACTTCCCGAATGAGGTGTTCCAGAATGAAAAGGCAATTAGTATTTTTGGAAAAGTGGTTCTTTAGAGTTCTTTGTCTTATAATTTAAAAAAGTCCTTGTAATACCATTTGTTCTCTCAATAGGTTTCCCATATTTGTTATCTCGTCGGTAGAGTTATTGGCATATACCAACATAATACCCTAAGGGGGTGTGCAAACAAAGGCAAGAAAAGGTATAAAATGGAGGGGTGTATGATTAATATACGTAGGTAGTTTCCAACTGATCATGTACATTCCCAACTAAAAGTTGATCTTTTGTCAATAATTCTTCCATGTCGTGTCCGAAATGCGGTCAACTTTTTTTGACACATTCTGACTTGCATGTCCGAGAGAGGATCATTGAAGAAAACGATGGAGGGTGGAGACGAGGGCGAGGCAGCGATGCCGTGACAGTGAGGGAGGGTCTGCTGTAATGGAGGGCCAGTGGTGAGGTTGAGGCTGCGGCTACAAAGGAGGAAGGGTTGGAGGCGAGCGGTGAGGTGACTGAAAGAGAGCAAAGAGGATCGTGTGAGAAGGAGGAGGAGGGGGTCACGGTTAGCAGGTGATGGGGGAGGGGGAAGAAAGGGAAAGAACCGAAGGCAGAGGGAGGGTGGGGAGGAGAAACAACGGGTGATGAGGGGTGGAAGAAAGGGGAAGAAACGAGGCGGGGGGCCTGGTGGGGTTAGGGTGGCGTGGGGAGAGGGGGAAGAGAGAAATAATAACAGGTGGGGGAGGGGGACAAACGAGGGAAAGAAATCATAGGGGTGGCGTGGGGTGGAAGAGAAAACTAAGGAAAATGACAAGTCATAGGGGGAGAAATGAGGAAAAGAAATTGACAGGGGGAGGGGTGAGTTTGAGGTGGCGTGGGGAAGAGAGAAATGAGGGAGGGAAATAAATTTGGGAGAATGAGGGTTTGTGAAAAAAAAAAATGGGAGAAAAATAATTTTTGGATGGCAATATTATATTTGTTAAAAAAATAAATAAATAAGCTAAAAATATTTTTCAAAAATAAAAATATTAAAATTTAAATAATGATAAATTTTAATTATTATAGAAGATCATAGATTTTTTAAAAATAAATTGATTAAATTTTTTGTTAATTATTAGTTTCATCTATAATTTTTGTTAAAGTTAGAAAGATGTTCTCAAATATGGATATGCATTAACTATTAATATGTCTTTCAAATTTCCTATGAATAGTTTCTTAATATTATTTGTACAAACAAGCTCTTTTTTATTATTTATTTATTTATTTGTAAATTAAAATTAAATTAATTAAAAATAAAAATATTTATTTTATATATAAACGCCCCAACATATTTGAATTATTTACCTTTTAGAAATGACATGTCAGCGTATCGTGTCGTGTCATATGTTGTATCGCATGTCCCACCTCTGCAATTTACTCACCTGGACTATCGTACAATAACCTTGTCCTTTGACCATACATCTCGTCACCTATCGTATCATTGGATAGCTGTTAAAATGTGGGCGGACTTCAATGGCAGGAACCGAGCATCGTATTTTGTCGTCCTCACTGGAGTTTGGGCCTTGGCCCACCTGTCCATTTGCTTTGACGCTGGCATGGGGATGAAAAATCATTACTCACCTGGGGTGCTGATATGTTCTATCACTCGTTCCTATTTTTCAGCGAATAAAACCATTCAACGAGACCTTTTTGTTCCATTTGCAGGAGGGCATGGATAGTGATATAGCTCTCTTGCCTTTTGATCATCTGATGGAGATGAAGATGAAGGTCCTTCGGTGTTCATTTCTTTCGGGAATAGTGTAAGTACTAGGCATTATTTCGCCTTTATTTCGCCTTTCGGGAATTACGTTCTTACACGTAGCGATAAAAAATGGCTTATGTAACGATTTATTATAATATCACTTTTACATGCAAAGTTAAACCTAGACAAACCTAGGGTGGAGCGATATCTCACTTTCAGGAATTACGTTACTTACATGAGTAGCGATAAAAAATGAAAGCTTATGGGAAAGTTATGAAGATTTATTATAATATGAGTGTCGGTACATGCAAAGTTAAACCTAGACAAACCAAAGGCAATGTTATATTAATTCGATTATATATCACACGGTTTTATAGTTGCATGCATTTAAAAAGTACTTCGTAGACTGGTCATTGATTTAAGTAAAAGGCTAGTAATGTCGAATTGCCAATTGTTCAGTCTGGCAGTTTATGTTGGAATGATGCAAATATTTTATTTGAATTTTTTAGGCAATTTTTTTGGGCTTTAATTAATTATACGGCGGTGAGGCATTTTTCAATTCCACATAAGAAATTTCTTTTGGCCAATCAAATGAGTGAAACTTATACCACATGCGGGTAGTGAAATTAAAAATTATCTTTGGACAATGATGACAAGATAAAAATTCGATTCGCTCCTGTCTTCCTCCTTCGTCCCTTTGTTGAGCCAACGAAGGTAGGCAAGAGACCACTGAGGAGATGAAAAAGGGATGGTAGTAAAAAAATGTGAATTGTAAAGACCGGTGGGAAGATGGAGGCAGTTGAGCCCAACACGAGCGGCATTGAATGCCACCCACCTAAGGGCGCCCGGAAATTGTTCTCTATGCCCGCACTCATGTATATTGAATCCGTCCCAACCTCTTGATCCTCTGATTTTGGCACGCTACCGATTCAAGCAATAATTTTCTCCTCTCATGTTGCGACAAAATCTCGAACCTCTATTAGCCCGTCTATTCTATACAATATGAAATAATGAAAGTGACACAAATGATCCTTAAATTTTGGTTTTACATGCCTATCTCTAAATTCTTAATTCATTTAATGTCGTCCCTAAACTTTCAAACCTTTTATATTATCTAAGGATTATATTAAATATTTATCAATAGTACTGACTTGTCTTAAGAAGAGTTTCCCATCCCCCATCCCCAAACGTTTCGAATGACTTATTATAGCAGAGTGGTCAGTTGGCTTGAGCATTAAAGTGGGCCTACGTCCATTTCGTATGTGATCAAGGACAATAACGAAGGGCCTCGGGCGAAGAATAACGCGACAATGCACGGGGGCATGTTTGCTTATCACTTTTTTTACACATTTTGTCCTTTCCCGTTGATATTAAATCTCAATCCACATGTCGTAAAAAATGATCACAAAATTTGTCGGTGAACGTACGTGCCAATATTTAACTATTGTGAAATCGACAAGTCTCGAATTTAGAACCGAGCGATACTGTAGGGGCAGCAAAATTTGAATTAAGGGAAAAGTTCAAAAGTAAAACACTTCACGGTTGACGTCGTGCTGACTTCCAGCCGAAGTCGGAGACTAAAGATGGAAAACGCCAAGTACGCCCTGTCTCGTGGAGCACACCTCGTGCTTGCGACGACGCTCGATGGAGACAAGACGTGCTCGGATGGGGACCAATATGCAATGTGGTAACTTCAGGGAACTTTAACGCTTTCCGTCATTGATTCGAGATAACGATATAAAATGATCAATTAACTTTGGTCTCATATATAATATAACTTATGAACTTTTAATTTATTTAATATAATCTTTAAATTATAATTCAATATGTAATATAATTTTGAATTTTTAACTTATTCAATATGGTCTATAGACTTTTAGTGTGTGTGTATATAACGTAATCCCAAAATTATATGAAAACGTTTAATATTTTCATTTTATTAATTGAAGTTCAATTGCAATATTGAATATTTTTTATTGTTTATGGACTAAATCGAACAAGTATATATCAACAAATTAAAAGTTCAACGATCATATTACACATAAGGGTTATAATTTAGAGACCACAAAACAAATTAAAAGCTCAAGACTATATTACATATTGAGCCAAAATTTACAAAAATTTTATGTTAGTTTTCCCTGCTCATGCTGATGGGTGATTCCCTCAAAAGTAACAACTAGTCTAGAAAATTGTTCAAAAAGTTATAAATTTATTACATTTTTGTCAATTTAAACCTAAACCTTTCACTTTTTATTAAATGAATCCATTGAGCCAATTTTGGTTTGAAATTCGCTAACGTAGTACACGAAAGATCCTATGTGGCACATTGACACCGGGGTCAAAATTTATCATTTTTAAAATATTATTTTTTTGAATTTTTGAATTTTTTTTTAAATTTCTCTTTTTTTTTTTCCCCTCTATCTCTCTTCTTCCTCTCTGCTAGTGGCCTAGCCTCCGGCAATCAGCCAAAGGCTCAATCGGTGAGGGTTGGCCTTGCCATCCTCAGGTGAGGTTGCCCTCGCTAGGAACTAGGGAGGGGCAACCTCGTTGCCTTCACGCAAGGTCAAAGGGATGACCTCATGAGCCTTGGGCAAGACTTGTCCTCCCAAATCTAGCTTGCCCTTTCAGATCCGGTGAGAGCAAGCCTCACCCTCAACCAAGGCTCGTGAGGTTGTCTTTCTATTCATGTCGGTGAATTCCGATTAAAATCGGCATTGATAGACTCAATTAACAAAAAGTGAAATTATTTAAAACTCATTTGATATAATTAAAAAGATTTAATCAATCGATAAAAGTGTAATAAGTTTTTAAGACTTTTTAAATAATTTTTCCTTCC
This sequence comes from Eucalyptus brandiana, assembly GCA_014182725.1. Classification (NCBI taxonomy): domain Eukaryota; kingdom Viridiplantae; phylum Streptophyta; class Magnoliopsida; order Myrtales; family Myrtaceae; genus Eucalyptus; species Eucalyptus brandiana. Next base: position 68,569,598 of record CM024675.1, on the reverse strand, counting down.
AGTCTCAATGCAAATGGTCCCTACAAAGAACTGGCCACTTCCTTTGCCGGATAAGTGGCGCTAGGCTTTGGCTTTATCTAGACAGGGGTGCAAATGGGCTTTCAAAATTGCACCGAAATGCATGGGAATGCAAGCCGAGGCACTGCTCATCTTACCGCTCGACATTCCGACGGACAATCTGAAAGCGACGATACTTCCCCATGCATTTCACGAAGTCCCTTCACAGACTTAGTCCTTGACTTAGACCGTACTGGGGAGTCGTCAACTCTTTGGTCTACGGCAGCACCCCCATCCGAATTCCACTTCTCAATTGCCTGGAACTTGCGCGGCATGTGGACGATGAGATTTGACAATTCTAATCTTTTGGAAATGGATGACGAGGTTTCTATGGATCGAATTAGCATAAAAGGCCTGGTCAAATTAATAGGAATTTTATTTTAAAAGTTTCCAGGACTAAAAGTTTTAACATGGTCAAAATCAATCCATCAAAGATTAAATTTATATAATGATTGGAAGAATGCATTTGAGGAATTTGATTGATCTCAACGAAATATACGAAGCACTACATGCTTAAGGGAAAATTGTCTAAAAAGTCTTAAGTTGATTATACGATTTTGACTAATTCATTCCTAAACATTTAGATTTTGTCAATCAATCATAAATCTTTTGTCAATTTATCAATGAGTCCATATGACCAATCAAGTTGGAAATTCAACATGGACATTAGTTGTCTTATGTAATGTTGCCAACATTATCACGAACAAATTTTTAATTTTTTAAAAATAATTTATTTTTAATTTTTTTCCTCTTTTTATTTGTTTTTTTTTTTTTTCATGTGTCAAGCTATGTGGACGAGGGTGAGGCCCTTACCAAATCTAGGCAATGGCTGCCCTACTTGCAGTCAGTAGGGCTGCAATGGCCCTCACCCAAGGACTCCATGGCGCCATTAGCAGTGGCCCTCGCCCAAGTGGGAAGGCCTTTGTGGCCAAAGAGGGTTGCCAGCACCATAAACAAATTAAAATAAAATAAAATAAAAATTATTTTTAATTAAAAAATTGTCCCATTCAACATCAATGATGCCACTTCAAGATCCACGTCAACGATTTCCAAACAAAATCGATCGAAATGACTCAATTAAAGAAATCGTCAAAAGTTTTAGAACTCAATTGCAGAAATTGAAAAGTTTAAGATTGAATTTTTCAAAGTACAATAAATTTATGACTTTTTTTAGATAATATCTCTCATGCTTATGTGATGTTACAAATTGAAATTGACATTTAGATAAATGAGTCATATTTTATTCCAACAATCATTTAACACATTGATTACTACATTAATTTGCGAAATCAATTTTACTATGACTAGTATTGCTCGTTACAGACTTTCCTTTTTTCCTATGGTCCCTTTTAAAGAGAGAGGAAGAGATGGAGTTGCAAGAAGGGCCAGAGAAAGGTAGCAAGCGAAAGCAACTCTCCTGAGCATAGTGATTCAAAAGAAAAGGGATTTTCAAAGCCGGAGTCGCAGAGAAGTGATTTGGCAACCATGCCAGCTCGTCTCCCGTGTCGAAAACGTCCCCGGAGTCGCAGTCAAATGAACAGAAAACGTTTTTCTCGGACAAATTATTGATCATATTTTAAGAAAAATGGAAAAAGACAGCGCATGGCATATGACGGCAATCCATACGAAGAATTCCCCCACGCTAACGCCACGACCTCCGTCACGTTCTCCATCTCTCTCTCCTGTCTTTTTGCGAGTTTCTCTTCCTCTATAATCAACGTCCAATCTTCAGGAAGATCCAACTCGCCGGCCTGGCCTACCGTCCTGGCAGGAGTCCGACTTGACCCCCTTCACAAGGCCGACATAATAATGGCGACAAAAAGTTACGGGTTTGACATTCATTTCACTTCCCGTTGTCCATCATCTCTCTCCCGTCTGTTGTCTGCGAGTTCCTCGTCTCTGGAAATCAACAACCCATCTTCAGGATGATCCAACTCGCCGGCCTGGCCTCACGTCTTGGCGGGTCTCCGACTCAGACCCCGACTCCCACGACTTGACCCACTTCTCAAGGCCGTCATCATTCAGACGACAACAAATTCAGGGTTGATATTCATTTCACTTCCCACTCCACGGGCAAAACAGGGAACCATGGACTCCGAAGGTTCATCGTAACAGCCTCCCTCCTCCTTTCTCCTGCTCACCTTGATTTCCGGCGTTTCCACGTTTCAAATTACGTTTTCATCGTGTCAACGTAGCCTCACATAGCATGTTTCAAACAATGTAGTCCAATGGCTATTTACGGTGATCTTGCTTATTGAAATGGTATCGCGTAGCATGTGATCTACCTAGACTATTGATCACGTGGACGCATAATAAAACTGCTTCAATATTAGCAATTTGCATGGTCTATAGAGTATGTAATATAACTTGAATTAATCTTCCATCTTGTGTTATGAATGGACTTCTTCCAGAATCATCAAAAGTCACAACTCTTTAAGGCAATGATAGTATCAATGGGCCGGACATCATGGTTTATAATAGTATGGTTGATAAGCAATAGTTACGAATCATATTTGCTTTATGGGTTTGGTAATAAAGAGTGCTCTACTTCTTTTCTTCTTCTTCTTTTGAATGTAATAATTAATTTACTGACTCATAATTTTGAAATATTTGAATTATTATACAATGAAGCAAAATCATCGATAAGAATACATAATGTGAAGAAACTGTATAATTTTTTATGGAAAGAGAATAAGATTTTCATACTTGAATGTAATGCATGTCATTGAGAGGGAGATCCAAATATTGCAACATCTTACCTAGCTATGGCAAATAGAGGGCATAATTGTACGGGACTACCATAGAATCTCCTCAAATTCCCTGGGCGTAATTGTCTAGGCATTTGATTTTATTGACGACTCAATCAATATTAGGTGAATTTTAGAGTCTATAAAATATCCTAGTAACTTTATTGATTAGTTAAGACAGGAGTCATGAGATTAAGTGAAAAAAATAACTGTTAATTATTTGACTTCACTAAAATGATAAGTACTATTTTAGTTTTAGGAGATTTAAACAGCTTTCACAAGATTTTAATGGTGCACATAATAACCATTCCATTTTCTGTTTTCTATTTTTCAATTGGGAAACATATTTGGAACAAAATTCATTTGGTAGCGCAACTTTATTTTTTTTTATTTCTAAAATAAATTTTTAGTCTAGAAATAAATTTGGATCATAGATCGAAGTAAAATTATTTACTTTTATATTTTTGGCACAAAAATAAAAAATAAAAATAAAAACTCTTCTCTAACCCTCGCCGCTAGCACCCACCATCCATTGCGCTTTCGCTATCCGCTTGCCATCCACCGTTACTCGCCATTTGTTGCAATCACCGCCATAGCCGCCGATGTTCACCATGCACCACCAACTCCGCCAAGAGAAAGAAATTTTGTATCGTTAGCAAATAAATTTTTATTTCGAGAGCGTAAAGTTTTGTATTGTTATCAAACACATATTTTTATTTAAACTCATTCAAGAACAAAATAAGAAAATTAATTCTAGTTAGAAACTCGATTTCGGAACAAATAGATATCATTTGCATTCTAAAAGGTCTCATAAGTCAAGTTTTAGGAGTGTACAAAATTAATATACATTTCAAAATTCGTATACGATGACAAGAACATAATTAAAAATAAAATTTAAAGAAACTAATTGAAAATAGCCAGGCAGATAATTCAGAACAAGCACAGCGAAAGCGCCATACTAGGTGTGGTAAAAAGCATTGCCTAATCAGTAACTACTAACATCGATAGGAGAACACCTTGACATGAGAAATTCTTGGAAATTGGGATGATATAAAGCTTCTTAGTCATCAATTTTGACGACCCGTTTAGTTATTTATTACATTAAAAAATTAAAAGTTAATTTTATCCCTGAAAAAATAGTTAATTATATAGCATATAGTTTTAAATGTATTTATTTTTAATTTGCATTTACATTGGGTAGGTGAAGAATGTATTCGAATTAATACTTCAAAAATTTTAATTTGATGAGTCGAGCTAAGTCCACGAAAAGAGTAAATTGACCCAAACTCGTATTTTTGGAGATATTTTTACAGATTTATTTTTGTGAGATTTCAATTCAAAAGTAAATATTACGTTTGGAAAAGAAATTTTTTTGGATATAATTTTGGAAAATTAGAAACCTTAATCTGTGATCTATAAATAGATTAATACGCATAGTATTTTTGGGGGCCACACACATTGAATGTACGGCCATATTTTGGGGTTTTTTCTCACGATTCGAAGGTTGAAGAAATTCAAACACAAAAGAGAAAATTTTCCTTCGTTGGAGGAAAAGCTAGGTTTTTCCCTTTTTGTTGAACAAAGTACAAGGGAGGGGACAGCAACAGTGCAGCAGAGGGGAGAGACGCCTGAGTGTGACCGGCCAGCAGGAAGAAAAGACAAAAAACAAAACAAGGCCACTGTTCATCTTCTTCGCGAACGCCCTTCGCCGGACTCCCTCGCCGCCCGATCCGTCGCGCCTCCGCAGCTGTGAGCACCGCCGCGCCGGCCACTGCCGTTCGCCGGTCTCGCCGCGACGCGCAGCCCCGCCGCACACCACTGCCGCCCTGCTGATCCGACTGCGACGATCTCGCGTCTCCTCCCACTGCTCGTCCAGATCTGAACGCCGGCCCCCCTGCACGCTGCTCCGACGCCGGCAGATCTGAGTCGAGCTCGCCTCCGCTCGCGAGCTAGCGCTGACGCCGAGCAGCTCCACCAGCCCGACGCCCCGACGCCCTCGCTCGCCTGCTGCGCCCTGTCGTCGCCACCTGCGAGCTCAACCCGGCGTCGCTGCACCCGCCTGACCCGCGACCAGCCGCGGCTGCTACATCTGCTGGACCCGAGCCGGACCACCACCACCGCACCGACCCGCGAAGCGTTCTGCCAGCCACTGTCACGCTCCGTCTCACCTGCAACCCGCGAGACCCCGGCGAAGCCGCGGCTGCCCCTGCCCTGTTCCGGGCTCCCTTGTTTCGGTGCTGGTCCACCTCCGCCCGAGATCCGTCTCCAACGCTCCTGCAGCTTCTCCTTCCTCGACGCTATCAGACTCCGAAGTCCACCGCAGCATACAGCCCAGAACTGTCGCCGGCGTCTGTGGGTCCGTTCGCCGTTGCTCCCGCTCCGACCGACCCGCAGCCGCGCCTCTGCCACACCAGCGCTGCTGCCACGCCAGATCCGGATGCCACTCTTCGCAGGAGCTCCGACCGCGACGCCCTTGCAGGAGCGAGTGGGAAAAAAAAGGAAAAACAAAAAGACGCAAGCGCTTCGAACTCTCGACCTCTCCTTAAAAGAGGTGAAGCTTACTAGAGGAGCCACCACGATCGGTGGTAATCAATTTTACTTTTGTAAAAAGGAAAATCCAAAACATATTTGAATTAAGATTAAGTTCGTTTTAGAATATTTTTTGTTATTTTGCATATTTAGAATATGGATTTTATTTCGAATTTGTTAAAAAAAATACATTTATTTAGGATGTTAGTTTTAAATTTGAATTGCACGTTTAAGTATTGGGTTAATACCCTGAAAAACCTAAATTGGTACACTTATGACAAATTTACTCTAAACTATTTTTTTTATCATGAAAAACCCTAAACTGGTATACCTGTGACAAATTTACCCCAATTGACTATAAAAAAACCCTAAACTGGTATATTTATGACAAATTTACCCCAAACTAATTTATTCGACTGCAAAAAATCCCAAAATGGTAAATTTGTGACAAATATACCCTATGCTAAATTGGATTAATACCACAAAAAAATCACAAAAATTGTAAACGATGACAAACGGAACGTAAAATTTTAAATTGGTATACCGGTTAACTGTCACGTGTCATTTAACTTAATAATTTGAGAATAAAATTTAACGAAAACCAACAGAGGGTAAATTTGTCACTAGTGTACCAGTTTGGGGTAAATTTGCCAAAGGTATATCAGTTTGGGATTTTTGGTGGTAAAAACAATAGTTTGTGATAAATTTGTTACGAGTGTACCAGCTTGGGGTTTTTCAGGGTATTAACCCTTAAGTATTTGGCAATTTTAATTTCGAATTTTATAAAAAAAAAAGAAAAAAATTAGAATTAAGGTATTCTTTACACGTCATTGCATATTAGGATAGATTGGATGCTTATTAAGATAATAAAAAATCATGTGTATACCATATAGAATTAGGTTTATAAAAATGCACGTCATTTAGTGATTATTGCTAGGATCATTTAATAAAAAATTGCCCATCATTAGAATTAAGTCATTAGGTTAATTTAGATTGCACATTTAATTATTGCATTTCTTTAAAAATTACTTTACTCATGTCATATAGCTTAAGTCATATTGCCATGTCATATCATCTTGAATTAATAGCATGCATTGCATGATTCTCATTAAAAAAGTGAAAACAAAAAGAAATTGCGTGTTAATTATAAATCATATTTAGGGTTGTTGATATTAATTCTAATTTAACAGATACTTCCGTTGCTATGAGGTAAATTCTATCATTTATTTACTTTTTTATCTGAGTGTTAAATTTGTCATTTAAATACCCACATGATCACCTTACATATTAGGGAAATAAATTAAAATCAATTTAAGCTACTTGCCAAACATTTTTCAAAATAAAAAAATGGTACCGAAATGGCATTAGAGAAGTCTAATGTAACCAAATTCTCGTACCAAAATCTCTGGTTCGTAGGAGTAAAGTAAATCTCCCGTTACTTTACTTGGATTTCTAATCGACCCATAAAAAATATATTAGTAGCGACTTCTAATTAAAAATCAATTGCATGTTAAGAACTTGAACCTAAGTCGCGAATTGATATGAGCTTGAAAGAGCCCGAGTTAAGTCTAAACTTAACAATCCATTAGCTAAATCTTAGGTGGTTCACATTCGAAATTTTGGTCGCAACAATCCATATCGTGACTTAACCTTTAGTGTACTACCTAAAGTTTGACTAATGGATTACTAAATTTAAACTGAGCTCGAGCTCTTCTAAACCCATACCTATTCACTGCCTAGGTTCAAGTTCTTAACATGGAATGATTTTTTAATTAGAATTCGCCACTAATCTATTATTGATGGATCGATTAGAAATCCAAGTAATAGGAGATTTACTTTAATGATTTCGGAGACTTGATTACGCTAGATTCCATTAACACCATTTTGATATATTTTCCCTTTTATTCCAAAAAAATTGTTTTACAAGTAACTTAAATTAATTTTAATATATTTTTTTAACATGTGAGGTGACTATACAGGTGCACAAACTATCAATTTAATACCCAATAAAGTAATAAATAAATTACAGGACTTACTGCGTAGCAATGAAAGCATATGTAATATTAACTCAGAATTCATATGATTTCTAATTAACATGAAGACACTCAAATTTTTAGGATTTTCAACTTATTTAATGAAATCTAATATATGTGCAATGCAATTTAACCCAATGACTTAATTCTAATGACAATTTTTTTTAATTAAATGGACCTAGCAACAATCACTAAATGACATGCATTTTATGAACCTAATTCTATATAATATGCACATGATATGTTTGTGTCTTTTATTAAAATTCGTAATTAAAGTTGCTAAAAATAAAAATCTACCTAAAGTGAGATATTATCTAGTCTAAGTTAGGAAGTAGACTAATTAAATCATATATTAAGGCTCCGTTCGTTTCACGGAAAATATCATGTTTCCGGAAAACATTTTCCTAGAAGTTATTTTCCAGGAAAATGACTCTATTTTCCGGTGTTCGGTCAAAATCTAAAATTTGAGTGGAAAATATTTTCCACAGTTCGTTAGCTCAAACATTTTCCTGAAAAAAATTATCAAAAATTGAATTTTAATATTTTTAATTGACCAAAAAATTTATTTTATTTATTTATATTTTTTTAAAAAATGATTTTTTTAGTTATTTATATTTTTAAAATAGAATTTTTTTTTTTATTTTTTTTTTTTCCTTCCTCCTTCCTCCTCCTTCTTCCTCCCGATTCCTCCCGAGCAGCTTCGTCCGCGTCGCCTCCTTCCTCCTCCTTCTTCCTCCTCGTTCCGCCGCCGCCGCCTCCTTCCGGCCTGAAGATGGCCGGTTGCCCAGCGGCCGACCAAGACCCGGTGGCCACTCCGGCGAGCTCGAGGCTCGGCCGAGCTCGCCGGATGGCGACGAGCTCGAGCTCGCTTGGATCTGGCGAGCCGCGAGCTCCGCCGCCAGATCCGGCGAGCTCGAGGCTCCGCCGATCTCACTCGAGCTCGCCGGATCTGGTGACAGATCTCCCCGCGAGCCTTCCGGCGCCGCCGCGGAGCTCCCTCTTGAGCCGGATCCTCCCGAGCGGCTTCGAGCCACCGGGGAAGCGGAGCGTGGCGGTGGCGGCGGCGCCCCGACCGGAGCAGGCGGGCAGGAGCGGCCAGGGAGGGCGGAGGTTGGTCTCGGAGAAGGACATCGTCGAAGCCGATTTCGCAACAAGGAGAGCAAGAGAGAGAGAACAAGAACCGAAGGAAGAGAAGAGGCGAGGCTTGGAAAATGTTTTCCTCTTTTTGAAAAGAGGAAAACATTTTCCAAGCTGCAAAGAAGGAATTTTCCGGTCAACGGAAAATGTTTTCCGTTGACCGTGATTTTCCGCCCACCCGAACACCAGAAAATCCGGAAAATATTTTCCTGGAAGTTATTTTCCGCGAAACGAACGGAGGCTAACTTAGAAACTTATCTCAACATGCAATTTAATTCAAATATATTATTATTCTATCGTGCAATTCTATCTAGGAAATCAATTCTAATCTAGATGATATGCAATGCAATCTTTTTTTGTATTTTTAGGATAAATAAAGCAATCAAAATATTTATACCATTTAATTCACAAAGGTATGATACAATCGATTCAAATATGGGAACAAAATCTAATCATTTGAAATTTCGTGCAATTTTATCTAGGAAATCAATTTTAATTTACATGATATGCGATGCAATCTTTTTTATATTTTTGGGATCAATAAAGCAATGAAAATATTTAAACCATTCAATCCACAAAGGTATGATCTAATTGGTTCAAACATGGGAACAAAATCTAATCATTTGATCTTAAGCCTTAAAGATCAAAATATCTATTTATAGATTCTTGCGAAATCAATAAATTTCATCTAAAGCCTTATAGATAGAATCAAAGATTATATGCGATTGCGAATCAACAGATAAATCCTAATTGGAGATACACTTATTAGGCAATAAAATATCCAAATCAAATTTAGATAAGATAATTATCTAATTTCGCAAGTAGAATTGCCAAATTTGAACTCAATGGAATCGACTCAACGGATGACAACAAAATTTGATTATTTTTACAAATTTCATATTGGAAATCCATGAATCTAGAAATTCATATTGGACAATTGAACTTTCTCAAACTATTTCTTCTTAAGAACCAAAAATATTTGTGCCAAAATAACATATGCCAAGAAGAACAATAGGCCTTGGACACGTAACGAATCTTAAAGTACTATTTCCGCATCTCCTTGACCAAATCCACCCACATTAGGATTACTTGTTAATGGCTAATCAAGTTTGATAGATTCACCTTCGGAAACAAGAAGTTCTGGCCTGAGATCATAGCCAGCTCCACTTTGACGGTGAACGGCAGCGGTGCTCGTGGACTGGTGAGATGCTGCGACTATGCTACAGTTTAAAAACTAATGATTTTATTTATTAATTAACGTAATGGGCCTAAGTTGGCCTGTCCGCTCATGTTGGGCCTAAAAGCCTGGCTCACAAGATTATGGCTCATGGATGGAGGGATATGTTGAAGGGTTGTAACTTTTGGGAGAACGTTTTTTAACAAAGGGACATGTCCTTTGGAGATGGCGTATTTAAGGGGGAAAAGAGAGAGAGGAACGCACCTTTTGACAGTACGTACATTCCTCCTCCCTCTCTCCCTCCAAAAGAAAAAACAGTAACAAAAGAAACGATACTCTTCCCTTCAAGGCGAATTGACGTCATCAGATCGAACGAGATCAGTTTTTCTTCCTTATATCAGTGTCGGTGTTTAATCTATGGCTAATAAGGTACATTCGATTCTGTGATGTGCCTTAGGATTGATGATACATGTGATTTTCCCGGGCTCGTCTTCTGCACTTGTTTTAGGGGTTCGATTTAGTGTCGAATCCAGTTTTTGGGAATCCGATATTACCGACATTGGTATCAGAGCCATTGTTCATATTTCCCGATCCCTTTTTCATGTTTGTGAATGATTTTTGATTGAATTTTCATGAAAAATCGATCGACACCAATTGTGGACGGAAAAATCCCGACACCCAAGCACTGTTCATCTATTTTTTTCAACTTTCTGTAAGTCGAAATCATTTTCTGATGGTGTAGAGTTGAAGGTCTCGTCGAAACGAGCAAGACGAGTGGCAGATCGCCACCATAGGCCGTCGGCCTTACGTGCGGTTGGAACGAACTGGCGTTGCATGCGCCGATTCAAAGACGCAGGCGCGTGCGTCACACGCGTGCGCAGGGCCGACGCGCGCACGTGCATGGGGGCGTCGATGGCGCATGCACAACACGCGCCAGTCAACGTCATCGTGACGTCAGTAGCCCGACCCGGTTGACCTCAACCCGGCTGACCGTTGACCGTTGACTAAAAAAAAGAAAGGACAAAGAATGTGTTTCTTTTTCAATTATGTCTATGTGGATTATATGTAATCCTTTTTTGTTATGCATTTGTTGTGCACACTTATTCGCGCAATTACCGACAAACAAAAGGAAAGGCTTTCAAGGTTGATAGCCGATTTGAATAATTATCGATGGAAGAGCGGGGACATAATAGATCATGTTCTTGAAGTCAACGAGAAAATTCAAAAGGTCATATAGAATGGTCGTCCCATGCCACAGTCTAAGATAGTACGATTTTTCATGAACACTCTTTCACTAGAATGACAAAGAGTGTTGAATCGAATATGGGATGTCAACAAAGCCGCTTGTGATGGCTTTTATAAATTATTATTACCTGATTGTTACAAAAAAAAAGATCATGAAATTGAACAAAAAAGGAGTTTTCCCAGTTCAAATATTGACTTGGGTTTAGATATTTCGAGCTATCTTTTTTTTTTAGTATACTTTGTGGATACCTTATGTAAACGTTTTACTACTTGGTTGTTGTTGATGTGGCAACTGATATATAAATTGTATTATGTGAAAACATTATTATTCTATTGGATGTCAAATATTATTTGTTTTCTGTTATTGTTAACTGTTGTGTGTAGTTCATAGAAGTTTTTTGTAGTTTCATAGAATTTATTTTGCATAAGACAATTATATTAATGATAGTTTTAAGTTAGGATTTTTTGGAGGATGATTGGAAACATAGTAACCTTTTGATTCTGAAACCTTACTTGAAATTGTTCATTAATATGATGGGTCTGTACAAAAATGGATGCATAAATGATAGGCATTAATTATTCGTGCATATATATATATCGATGTGTTCAGATCAATGGCTTCAGCCACAAAGAGCATAGTTGCTGAGCTGAACAAATGTGAAAAGCTCAATGGTAACAACTATTAAATTTGGCACATAAAAATTCAATATGTGCTGAAAGAGCAAGAGGCACTAGAAACTCTTAACCTAATTATGGAAAAGCATGAAGATGTGAATACTGCATAACACAAGAGAGATAATGATGCATTTGCTGCATGGAAATGGAAGAACTCCCTTACTCGCATTACGTTGCTGAGTAGCATGGAAAATGATGTTATGCGAAAGTTCAAGCGTTTTGTGAATACCAAGGAAATGTAGGAAGCGTTGGCAACAAGATTTGGTCATACTTCGGTGACCAAATTAAGGCAGCTCACTATTAAGTTTGATTCTTACAAGAAACCTCATGGTCAAACCATGAAGCAACACTTAAGAAAGATGTCAAACATGATAAATGAGCTGAAGGATGCTGGCCATGTCCTGACTGATGAGCAGCAAGTGCAAGCAGTGATCCGTTCCTTACCTCAAAGTTGAGAGCATATGAAAGTGCACCTGACCAACAATGAGACTATCAAAATCTTTGAGGATGCAGTGCGCCATCTTGAGTTGGAAGATGACTGTCTCTTGGCGGCTAAGCCGAAAACTGAAATATATAACGCTAGTTCTAGCTCAAATGGAGCTTCGGGCTCCAAGCGCAAACGTCTTGACTGGTTCATGGGAAGGCAAAGCTACTCCCACAACGGGGACAACGACGAGACCAAAACATTCGACAGAAAGAAAAAGAAGAAGAAGAAGAAGCAAAACCACGGGATCAAATACACAAAGAAAGCCTCGTCCTATAACTTACTTTTATTAGCCTCCGGTCAATTACGGCACCTATGATATTTCATTTCTAGCTAATTTTTTTTTTTTCTATTTCCAGAAATAGGTTTAAAATAGGAATTCATTTGGTAATGTAATTTATTTTTCTATTTTTGAAGCAAATTTTTAGTCCATAAATAGATTTAGAATAGAAATAAAAGGTAAAAAATTTTCACTTATTTATTTCTGGAATAAAAATGAAAAATCAAAATTTTTCTCATCGCTCGCTTTTGCTACTAATTGACCGCCCACCCGTTGTCACCAGCCATCCACCGCTGGCACTCGAGAGGAGAAATAATTTCTATTATGAGAGCATAATTTTTGTATCGCTATTAAACGCCTATTTTTGTTGAAAAACTTATCTAGGAAATCTTATTAGAAATTGATTTTTGGAACAAAATGGTTCTCATTCGTGCCTTTAATAAAGAGATGAGTTGCTGCAAAATTTCCGAAGATTTAATATTAATACTAGTGCTGGTGGATAAAAATTCAAACCTATAAAGAATCTTGAAGTGCCCTCACTAAAAAAGTGATGGAGAGAAGCGGTCGGGAGATGGCGCGAAGATGCTGTGAGAGCGGCCACTGGAAGGTACAAGCAAAAGCAACTCTCTTGATCTTGACCATGTAACTTGGCCACCATGCCAGGTCGTACACTGTTTCGGAAATATCCTCCAAGTCATCGTCAATTACGAAAGCAACTGGTTCTCCGTCTCTCTCTCTCTCTCTCTCTCTCTCTCTCTCTCCCTGGTGCTTTGACGTGGCTTCATTATAGACGTGGCTTCATTATAATTGTTATGCAACACTGAGAAGAGAAACGGGTGCAAAACTGCTTTCTCTTAAGAAGCCATAGGATTGTCGGGAACCGAACAGAGTTGCATACGACTGAGCACGACGGCTGAATCATGGACGCCGAAGCTTCATCGTAACAATCTCCTCCCTTCTCCTGCTCTCCTCAATCTCCGGCGTTTCCATGTTTCAAACTGCTCTTCCTTCCTTAACCTTTTTGCTCTGTTTTTGCTTCTCTTTTCCTTTTCCTTTGTTGTCTTGGAAAGGTTCGAGACAAGCCAGATGATGGGGACTTTCCTGGCTTCGACGCCGCTGCTGAAGGAGGCGTGGAGGCTGTGCAGCGCGGCGAATGCGATGGGGTGCGGTGCCTTCGTGGTGGAGCAAGTCGGGGGCGTGGGGTACGTGGCATTCTCGGGCGTCCAAGAGATGCCGGTGCTGGTTGGGATCCGAGTTGCACCATGCTGGCGCCGCTGGATGCAGCAGGCCACGGGCTGTTCGCTGCGCTGACACGCCGCTACGAAGGTGAAGAGCCCGTCATGGTCCACTCCGGAGTGCTTCACCGCTTCCTTCATTATCAGTCGCGCAATGATCTTCAGAGCCAGGCTAGTTCATCGGCAACAACTTTACTTTATTTATTCATTTATTTATTTTTTACTTTTTTACTTTATCTGACCAAAAATAAAGTGAAAAAGAGATAGAGAGATATCCCACGACTGATCACATCACTCAGGAAAATCAAATGATGATTTTCATCAAACTACATTCTAAGATTAGTAATTCCTATAATTTTTCCTTGCCTTTCTAGGTTCTACATATTTTTCCAAATTCATTAGAAATACAAAATTATCTTTTCATGTCGTCGTTGACTTTTTTTGAAAAAGTTAATCTTATAAAACTTTTGTGAGACTGATGACACTGATGGTTAATTTTTTTTTTATTTTTTTTTCTGAACTTCTATCATGAAGCTATCTCAAACTTTCGCAACGGCAACATCTTTGGTGGCATGTACATTATTTCCTTTTTATTCTAGAGCACTTTTTTTTTTCCCCACAATTTTACATTATGGAAAAATTTCAAATAAGGACTTGAAGTGCTATCATTTTCTCAAATAAGAGTTTATAGTGAAAATTATTTCAGATAAGGGCATAAAGTTGCCATATCAATCTAAAAAAGAGAGCCTAAAATGATTATGGTTATTTTGAATAAGGGCCTAACCTCGTCGCCGACAAAAAATTCCAGCTAATCAGGAATATTTTTGTCCAAACACAATTTAAATTTAAATCAAATTAGATTAAAATAAAAAAAAAAAGATAAGGATAAATACAGGCGGTTGTCGTCCCATCACTGAAGGGGCAGTAGCCACACGCAGGAGGGAGCCCTTCTGCTTGTATTTTTCCTTCTTATTTTTTTAAGTTTTTTTTTTTTGGTTTTTAATGAAAAAAATAGAAAAAGGAAAAAAATTAAAAAGACGGAATTGCCCTTTACTAGCTAGCAAGTTCACACTCTTATTTGAAACAAAGTCTAATTCATGTTCGATTTGGATAAAAAGAGAAAGCACATCAGTCGCCCTTATTTGAAATAATGTCTACTTCATATCTTTATTTGAGAAAATAAGGGCACTTTATATTCTTATTTGGAATTTTCCCTTAAAGTATTAAACTTTATTAAGGCATGGGCTGTCCGAAGTGGGTTGGCCAAGCTCGGGCCCACGATTTTGTCCTTCGGGCCTATCCACATTGATCAAGTATGGACAATGGCTCTAATGGCCCATTTGGTCCTTAATAACCTCTAGGTCCGAATTTTGAATTACTATGGATCCGATGATTGGTTTGGAGTTATATCAAACCGAACCGTTCATGAGACAGATTTCCTGGTCGTGAATGGTGCTCTTCTCATGAGATTATCTAAATACAAGGGCCATACATATAAATACATCCTATGCACGTGTTAAAACATATTTGCACACTTATCATCATTTTGTTGAACATGTTAGTGTTGTTTTGACTTGCTTAATAAACAATTCCATATGTTGAGCAATTGCAATATAACCAATGATTTCCTATCTGATCTATTCATGTAACTCTTCTTACCGGACATGATCTTGTGCGAGTTGATTTTTTAGTGAAGCGTTGTAATTGAGATTTTTCCAAAAAGTGTTTAACCAAATTTTAGGAATTCTTAAATATGTATGCAGATTGATAGCTTGTAGGATAAAACCAAGTCAATAGTGATCACAGGCCACTCCATAGGAGGATCAGTTGCATTTCTCATAGCTCTTTCGGTTCTCTCCTTCCTCAAATCCATCTTCCCACCCTCAGTCCTATGCATTGGTTTTGGCTCTCCTTTCCTTGGCAATGAGTCACTTTCGCGAGCCATTCTCCGTGAAAGATGGGCCAGCAACTTCTGCAATGTTGTGGCCACACATGATATATTGCCGAGGTTATCTCTCAACCAATCACTTGTTCAGACTCCCCATTGGAAGGCCCTCATAAGATTTTGGTACATGTCTATGATGTCACCAAACTCTAAGAATCTCACTGACTTCCCCATTAACTGAAGAAGACAAGGCTTGGCTATTTTCCTTCGCTGTAGCCAACATGGAGCGCTTGGCACAGGCAGGGGAAGGCTCGAGATGGAGGTCATTTTGGCCCCTAGGGAATTACTTGTTTTGTTCAGAGGAGGGCATGATTTGTTTGGACAACGCTATATCGGTCAAGAAGATGATGCATTTGATGCTAAGGACAAGCTCTCCAAGTTGTGTTATTGAGGAGCACCTTAAGTATGGGTGGTATGTAGAGAGACTTTCTCTTCAATCTTTGGGGAGAAGGTTCATAGAAGGACATCTCTCTGAATCAAGCTATGAAGCAAGTCTTTCGATGGCTTTGAACTCCTTAGGGACATCTCAACAGGTAGGGACGGCAACTTAGATCGACAAGGGACCTCGATCTATAAATGTATTAATGTACGCTTTTTATTCCCGAGTGCAATTCCTCTAAGTTTAAAGATTCTTTCACCTTTACTTTGTAGGTATTGATTGCACTGATGACAAAAGATTGCTTGAAGATGGCAAGGCAAAAGGAGCGCCACCCAAACCTAAATGCTGCCTATTTAGCCATTAAGCTATCCAAAATTGCTCCTTACAGGGCGGAGATAGAGTGGTATAAAGCTTGTTGCGATAACTCCGACAAGCAAAGAGGATACTATGATTCTTTCAAGCAAAGGGGGGCCTCAAAGAGAGAATCACATATAAACAAGAACCGAATCATTCTTAAGGCCTTTTGGGATGGTGTCGTAAGCATGATGGACAGGAACGAGCTCCCACTCAACTTTCACAAAAGTTTAGAATGGGTAATTGAGGAGTCGCAGCTCTATAAGCTCCTCGTGGAGCCATTGGATATCGCGGAGTATTATCGATCGGGGATGCATCTGAAGAAAGGCCACTACATAAGTAATGGAAGAGAGAGGAGATACGAAATTTTCAATCAGTGGTGGACCGAGAGAGTTGTTATCGGGAAATTGGGCAATAGGAGGACTAGGTACGCAAGCTTGACCCAAGACACTTGCTTTTGGGCAAGGGTGGAGGAAGCAAAGGAGTGGCTGGACAAAATCAAAAGTGAAAGCGACCCAAATAATCTGGCTTTTCTTCGGGACAGACTCAATGAGTTCGAAGCATATGCAATGAAGCTGTTTGATGGAAAAGAGGCGTCTGCTGATGTTCTGGCTAAGAATTCAAGCTTTAGTTTGTGGTTAAAAGAATGGAGAGCATTGAAATCACAGATTTATCCCCTAATCGAATTGGCCTTACCTGACTAATTCCAAGCCGATTCCCATGGAGACCTATTCACTTCCTGGTAAAAATTCTGGGAACCGGTCTTCAATATTGGTAAAAGGTAGTGGAATAAAGTTTGGCGATGAGATGAGATGTGGCTGAACAACAAAAGAAGTACGTCCTGATTTTATCTAGGAAGGTAATCGAATGTTCTGTCCTCTGTAGCTGCAATATTTTTCCTCATTCGACTTGCTACTTTATTTGTGCCGGAGCACAATAATATGATGCTTTGAACGGTTTGTGATCCTGCGTATGCCTTCTGAAACCACCCGTAGAATTAATTCCCTGCACCAAGATTTGCTAGACGCTTGGAAGTAGAAATGCAACAGGAAACAGAGCAAGAAGCAACCAGAATGAGAAATCCACCACCTGAGTGCTGATGCCAGCATTTGGGCCTATGACTTCAAGCCAAGCGCGACATCATGAAGCAAATGGACATCTGGCTGGGGCAGGCAAGGTGCGCAGCCCATACGTAAAGGGAACCAATCGTCTGTTAAAAGTTCACAGAGATAAGATCATTAAATATCTTGGACAAGCATCAACTTCTTTCGAAAGAAACCCTCCCAGTAGCATAAATAGAACTTATATCGAGGGAAATGAAGCATTTAGTAGTTTGGAGGATGTTCCCAACTTCCTATAAATTCTTTTGGAATACAGAACGGCAGCTAAGTTTAGAGAAAATGGTTTTACATGCAGCAATTTCCCCTCTCTAAAGTGTTGTCGTTAATCTTCTTCAGTCAGTTCGTTGCGGTCTCCGTCTCTCTCTTTCTCTCTCCCTGCTGCCCTTTGACGTGGTTCACTAGAATTGTTATTGACCACATGTAAACAGCATAAAAAAGGAATAAGTTCGGGTCACCTGGTGGCGGAACGTAGGCTTAGTAGGCTTTTTTTATGCAAAACAAACGGGTGCAAAACTGCTTTCGCTTAAGAAGCCATAGCATTGTCGGGAACCGAGCAGATTTGAATACGATTGAGCACGACGGCTGAACCATGGACGCCGAAGCTTCATCGTAAAAATCTCCTCCCTTCTCCTAAATACCTCAATCTCCGGCGTCTCCATGTTTCAAACTGCGCTTCCTTCTTTCACTTTTTTGCTCTGTTTTTGCTTCTCTTTTCCTTTTCCTTTGTTGTCTTGGAAAGGTTTGAGATAAGCGAGATGCTGGGGACTTTTCTCTCTTCGACTCCGCTGCTGAAGGAGGCGTGGAGGCTGTGCAGCGCGGCGAATGCGATGGGGTGCGGTGCCTTCGTGGCGGAGCAAATCGGGGGCGTGGGGTACGGGGCATTCTCGGGCGTCCAAGAGATGCCGGTGCTCGGTTGGGATCCGAACTGCACCATTCTGGCACCGCTGGATGCAGCAGGCCACGGGCTGTTCGCGCCGCTGACACGCTGTTACGAAGGCGAAGAGCCGGTCATGGTCCACTCCGGAGTGCTCCACCGCTTCCTTCATTATCATTCGCGCAATGATCTTCAGAGCCAGGCTAGTTCATTGGCAACAACTTTACTTTATTTATTTATTTTTTACTTTGTCTGACTAAAAATAAAGTGAAAAAGAAAAAAGAGAGAGGATATATCCCTCAACTAATTAGATCACTCAGTCTTGATTTTCGTGAAATTAGATTCTAATATTAGTAATTCCTATAATTTTTCCTCTCCTTAACAAGTTCTATCATATTTATTGGAAATACAAAGTTATCTTTTCATATAATCATGGATCTGTTTGAAAAATTAATGTTTTAAAACTTTGCGAGACTGATGATGCGATGGTTAATTTATTTTTATATTTGAGCTTCTTTCTTGAAGCTATCTCAAATTTTGGGCGAGCGATATCTCTAGTGGCATGCGCTGTATTCCCTTAGCATTTTGGAGCTCTCTTTCTTCCCCATCATTAAAATATTAGAAAGTTATCTAGCCATGGGCTGCTCGAAGTGGGTTGGCCAAGCTCAGGCCTGCGATTTTGGGTGCGATTAATTCAGCCTTTTCAATGGGTCTGAGAGAAATGTTGGGCATTCGACGACCATTCTTAACGAGGTTTCAAGTTGAAAGGTTTAAAATTAATCAATTACCTATTTTGCCCTCAAAACCTTACTTAAAATCCAATTTTACCCTTTTAAAATTAAAAGCCTAGCCTGGATCTCATTCCCATACGTTTCTATCGCTTTCTTTCGTTTGCTCTCCACCCTTCCATCGCCTCTCCCTCGCGACAGCTGCTCCTCGCTCGACTGCGCTCTTCGCTCGCTCGTGCTCATTCTCTGCAGGTTCAATCTCTCGTCTTCACCCCCACCCCCCCCCAACTCTCTCTCTCACCGGTGGATCCGCTTTCGATAGATCTGTACATTGTGATGTTTGGGCTGAAAAGTAACCCGAGCGAATGATGAATGGTGCTCGTGGTTTTTGGTTGCACTGTGATGTTTGATTTGAGTCAATCTCTCCTCTCCCCCTCTGTCTCTGGGTGCTTAGTTCTGAGTTCTTGATTCGATTCTGCCGCATCTCCAGGTACTTGGTCAATAGGCTGATCGATTTTTGAGTTGAATCCGCTCTTGTCACGCGTTGTGCGCTGCTAGATCAGAATTCAAGATCCTCTAGTGTTTTATTCTGTCATGCGAAGAAGTTTTCGTGCTGATTTTCTATAGTTCTTGATAAAGGCTCACGAAAACAAGAGCCAATCAACGTGTGGGGTCTGTTTCTTGAACGTTTTGACTTTTGGGTTCTTCTGATAGTTTCCTGCTGAATAGTGTGCCCCATGTGGTGGTTCTCTTTAGTTGTAAATCATGCCTCCCACCCAATTACTAGCAACATGTTGGTTATCTTCCCTCCTACTTTCGTTTCTGATTTGCATTTGTATCCATTTTCTTTTCCAAATTGGTACTTAAATTTGTGTCCTTCCTTTGTGTGCAGTGTCTTTATGGTAATTAGTTGTTACTTCTTTTTTCTTTGCCTTGAAGACTTTATTATGATTATAGACGAGGCTTTTCAATATTTACCTCCTTCCGACTTTCCTTACTTGCACTCTCATTTGATTACAATTCCAAGTTATTTTGATTAAGCATGGGCTGCAGATCTATCCGCCCATTTGGTGCATGATAACCTCTGGGTCCGAATGTTGAATTACCATGGATCCGATAGTTCCAGTTTGGAGTTATATCAAACCGAACCGTTCTTGAGACAGATCTCCTGGTCATCAAGGGTACTCTTCTCATAAGAGTATCTAAATACAAGAGCCATACATATAAATACATTCTATACATGTGTTAAAACATATTTGCACACTTGTCATCATCTGCTGAAATGATAGTGTGGTTTTAGCTTGTCAAATGAACAGTTGCGTATGTTTAGCATTTGCAGTAGGGCCAATGATTTCCCACCCAATCTATTTGTGTAACTCTTCTAATCTTACATTATCTAGTGAAATTGATTTTTCAGGAAGTTTTTGAAGTATTGTAATTGATATTTTTTCAGGAAGCTTTTAACCAGATTTTAGGAATTCTTGAATATGTTTGCAGATTCATAGCTTGCTGGCTGAAACCAAGTCAATAGTGATCACAGGCCACTCCATAGGAGGATCAGTCGCATTCCTCACAGCTCTTTGGCTCCTCTCCTACCTCAAATCCATCTTCCCACCCCAGTCGGTCCTATGCATCGGTTTCGGCTCTCCTTTCATTGGCAGCGAGTCACTTTCCCGAGCCATCCTCCGCGAAAGATGGGGTGGCAGCTTCTGCAATGTTGTGTCGACGCACGATATAATGCCAAGGTTGTCTCTCGAGTGATCACCTGTTCTGACTCCCCTGTGGCAAGCCCTCATAAGATTCTGGTACACGTCTATGATATCACCAACCTATATGAATTTTGCTAACCTCCAATTAACTGAAGAAGGCAAGGCCTGGTTATTATCCTTTGCTGCGGCCAACATGGAGCGCCTGGTACAGGCAGGGGAAGGCTCGGGAGGGAGGTTGTTTTGGCCGTTTGGGAGTTACTTGTTTTGTTCATATGAGGGCACAATTTGTTTGGACAATGCTGTATCGGTCAACAAGATGATGCATTTGTTGCTGAGGACAGGCTCGAAATTGTATTGTTGAGAAGCACCTTAAGTATGGGCAATATGTTGAAAGACTGACTCGTCAGTCTTTGAAGAGAAGCTTCATGGAAGGAGATCCCCCTGAGTCAAGCTATGAAGCAAGTCCTTTGATGGCTTTGAACTCCATAGGGACCTATCGACAGGTAGGAGCACAGCTTAGATCATCGATTGTGATCTAAGTCTATCAATTTGGGCATTTTATTCCTGGGTGCAATTTCTCTGAGTTTAAAAGTTCTTTGATCCCCTCCTTTGCAGGTATCGATTGCACTGATGGCAAAAGATTGCTTGAAGATGGCGAGGCGAATAAGGCCCTCACTGGACCAGAACGCTGCTAAGTTAGCCATTAGGCTATCCAAAATCGCTCCTTATAGGGTGGAGATAGAGTGGTATAAAGCCTGTTGCGATAAGTCCGCCAAGCAAAGAGGATACTATGATCCCTTCAAGCAGAGGGGCGTCTCAAAGAGAGAGTCCCATATAAACATGAACCGGATCATGCTCGCGGCTTTTTGGGATGATGTCATATGCATGATGGACAGGAACGAGCTCCCACTCAACTTTCACAGAAGTTTAGAATGGGTAATTGAGGAGTTGCAGCTCTATAAGCTCCTTGTGGAGCCATTGGACATCGCGGAGTATTATCGGTTGGGGATGCATCGGAAGAAAGGCCACTTCATAAGCAATGGAAGAGAGAGGAGGTATGAAGTTTTGGATCAGTGGTGGACCGAGAGAGTTGTTACCGAGAAACTGGGGAATAGGAGGACCAGGTATGCAAGCTTGACCCAAGACACTTGCTTTTGGGCAAGGGTGGAGGACGCAAAGGAGTGGCTGGACAAAATCAGGAGGAAGAGTGACCCAAACAACCTGGCTTTTCTTCGGGACAGACTCAATGAGTTTGAAGCATATGCAATGAAGCTGGTTGAAGGAAAAGAGGTGTCTGCTGATGTTCTAGCTAAGAATTCAAGCTTTAGTTCATGGTTAGAAGAATGGACAGCATTAAATTGAACTGGCCTTACCCAACTGATTCCAAGCTGGTTCACACAGAGATCGATTCGCTTCCTGGTACCATGCTGGTTCACATGGGGTCCGATTCGCTTCCTGGTAAAATATTTAGGAATCGGTCTTCAAAGGTTTGATTTCCGGTTCCATGTAGAACTGGTTTAAAATAAAAAAAACTAAGTTCTCATAACTTTCATGTCATATTCAATAAAAATAGGAAATTCAGCATGGAAATCCAGATCAAAACAAAGGGATAGATGTAATAAAGACTTTCAGAAGAGAGGGGAAAAAATGCATATGAGCATTCTTCAGCCTGCTCTTTGTGCAATTTTAGACATACTATGTTACTTGCTTCAATATTGGTAAAAGGTAGTGGAATTGAGGTTCATGGTGAGAGATATGGCTTAACAACAGAAAGTGTACCTCCTGATTTTATATTGGGAGGTAATTGAGTATTTTGTCTTCTGCAGTTGCAATATTTTTCTTTATTCAACTTGCCGCTTATTACTTCCAACAATGAAATATTTCTACTTAATAAGAAGACGTGAAGAGTCCACTTTGGCGCAAGGTTGTTGCCATCTTTATTTGTGCCAGAGCACAATAATATGATGCTTTGAATGGTGATCCTGCATATGCCTTCTGAAGCCACTCGTTGGATCAATTCACTGCACCAAGCTTTGCTAGATATTTGGAAGTAGAAATGCAACAGGAAAGAGAACAAGAAGCAAACAAACTAAGGAATCTACCTGAGTGCTAATGCCAGCGTTGAGGCCTATGGTTTCAAGCCTTAAAACAAAGGGGATCAATCATCTGTTAAAAAGTTCACAAAGATAAGATCATTAAATAACTTGAAAAAGCATCAACTTCTTTTCTAAAGAAAACCACCTAATAGCATAAATAAACTTATATCAAGGAAAATGAAGCATTTAGTAGTGCAGAGGAATTTGTTCCTAACTTTATATAAATTCTGTTGGAAAACAGGACAGGATCTAAGTTTCGAGAAGATTTTTTCACATGCAGTACTTTCCCCTTCTCCAGTCATTTCTGCAAGCTTCTCTTGAAATAGAAGTGCAGAGAATCTCATTAAGGTTCAAATTTGGCAACATTTGCTTTGAAAAGATCTTTGCAGTTCGGAGGTAAATCAGCATAACTTCCTGTGTCCTTTATGTTTGCTTTTTGAGGTCGTGTTCCTATAAGACGTTATGACTACATGAGTTTGTTTGAGACACAAAAAACATCCCTCCTTTCACATTGGCTCCGTTTGGGAACAGCTTTCCCAAGGATCTTTTAGAGGCTAAAGGCTTTTGGGCCAAATGTTGAGTGTTTGGCAATTTTTTTTCACTTGCCTTTGCCAAAGGCAAAGCCTTTTCAAGGCTGAAAGCCCAAGGCAGGTTGGGGGCTGCCTTGGGTATTCTCGGCATGCTGGCTTTGAGGATAATAAGGCCCTATTTGGTAACCATCCAAACAGGGCCAGATTCTGATTCTTTGTTCCCAGAATCAGTTTCGGCCCAGAATCGCGTTTGGTAAATTTTTTGTTCCTGGGAATAAATTTGTTCCCAGAATCAGTTTTGGACAAGAATTTAGAATAAAAAAAAAATGATTCTTGATTCTGAATTAGAAAAACGAATCAAAAAAGTGGCTCTCTCTCTCTGCTCAATGTACCCTCTCCTGCTCCACGTTCTCTCTGTTCGAACCCTTTCTTTTTCTTCTCTCTTTTGCTCGACTTTGTCTCTGGTTCATTCTCTCCACAACAACGACGACGGCGACTGCTGCTTCTTCATCATTGAAGCTGCTTGTTCAAGGTGAGTTCCCTTCACTCACAGGTAGCGTCATTGTCGGCTGATCTAGGTGACGGTTTGCTCACCATCACCGTCGTTCGTCGTTTGCAACGGTTGGCAGGAGCGCCACCGAGCTCCAGTCGGCGGGCGCCAGCGCCGATCTGGCCGAGGAGTTGCTCGCCGAGCGACCCCCAAGCCCGAATCGGCGGGCGCCAGCGCCGATCTGGCCGCCGAGCGACCCCCTGGGCCCAAATCAGATTTTTTTTTGGGGGGGGTGCCGAATAGTATATTTCAATGTCTTTTGGTGCCGATTTCTGGGATGATCTTCTTTGAACCCCCTCCGTTCCTGTGCGATGATTCGTGGGACTCCCTTGGCTGTCTTGATGTTCTGTTCTTGATGGGTTCTGTTCTGTAGTCTTGGAAATTAGCAGACCCGTGTGTGCATCTTCTTAGGAATGTTCTTGTATTATGTTGAAGATCTCGTGTTTCTATCGACGACAATTTCTTATGTGGACAAGTGCTTGTGTGAAACCCAGACCTTGATGAGCGAATAAGCCCTCAGAAAAACGGGGCTTTTCTCCCCTTCAATTCGTGTTTGGTTTTTCAGAAAATTCGAGAGGCAATCAAATGGCAAATGCCAAAGGATTTTTCGGGCAACCAAATTGACCGCAGCGTGTTTATGTTTTTTTCTTTCGTGTATGTAATTTATCCAATTAGTCGTTAATATCCATGCCGATTGTATTCTTATGCGACCATGATATAGGCGAGGCAGCAATAGGAGGAGGAGGAGCGGGTAAGCAGCAGAAGAAGAACGGCGCAGCAGAAGGAAGAAACCGCAAAGCCCTCGGCGACATTGGCAATCTCGTCACTGTTCGAGGCATCGAAGGCAAGGTGGTCGAGTGTTTTTTCAGTGATGCCTTGACCTTGTTCATGGTGGTTGAGTGCTTTGGTGAAGGCATTGATTATGTTTCATTTGCTTTTTAGGGTGGGGGATTCAATTTGGTTCCGTGGGGAGTCTCTCCTCGATATGGAGATCCGAATTACCCATTTGGAACTAGAGAAGAGGAGGTTGTGGATGATACATCAAATGAGCAAGTAATGGAGATAAACATACTTTAGAAAAGTATCGCAAATCAAATGGCAAGGGATTGCAATATGCCAGAGATTTCATAACTTTATGTTTCCGACTTTTGTAATATTGTTATTAATTATTGACTTATCAAAGCCAATATTTCAAAGTTGAACAATGGACTATAGTATTCATTTATGGATAAGTTGTAGTGATGAGTTTCTCGTTAAAGTCTTTTTTTTTATTTCAAAGAGTCATGTTGGTTTGAAGACTTATTCTTTTAAACGTTGGGTGTTCGGTTTTGGGGAAGGGAATATATATATAGAGAAAGAGAGAGAGAGAGAGAGAGAGAAGAATCTTGGTTAAATTAAAATTAACATCCATCCATATTAAATTCAAAATGGATTAGATATTTAATCATAGAAATGTAAATATTTATTGAAAATAAGAAATCACCATGATAAAAAAAACTCTTATTTAAATATAAATAATATTGAAATTCTAATAAGAAAAAAAATTAAAATAACAACAATTTTCGTTTTTATTTTTATTTTTTTTTATTTCTATATTTTATTTTAATTTCCTCCTATTCTAAAATATATATTTGCTATATATAGAATACATATTTAATTTTGCTTTATAATTAGTATTTATATTTATTACATATTTTAGGTATATTAGTATAATTTATACTATGGTTTATTATTAACTATTTAATAAAAATTGATTAGTTATTATTTTTATTACTTAGTATAAATATAATTAATCAATGAGGGGTTTATGAGAATTCAATATCAAATTTATATTTATCTAAAAAGGTAATTAAAAAAAGAATTGGAATAGAAATTTTATGCAGTTACCAAACGCATTTCTGTTCCTTTTCTATTCTAGAATCATAAATTTTGTACAGTTACCAAACGCGTTCTTTTGCTTAGAATCAATTCCCGGGAACAGAATCAAAAATAATTAATTCTGATCAGAATTTACTCCCGGGAACAGAATCGTTACCAAACGCGCCCTAAGTTTTTTCTTCCGAAATTGTCCTTGTTAATTTTTCATTTTTCCGGCTTTACCCCGACTACTGTTCATCGTCTTCATCCATCCCTTCTCTCTATTGAGAACACGGCCAGCATCAGCGAGCAGTCGTCGGTGAAAGGCAGGCGGTCCGGCGAAGGGCAAGCGATGTGGCGAAGGACAAGTGGTCCGGCTAGGGTCCCACGACCCTCCGACGAGGGTCATCGCGTGGAGGACGCCGGCAACCCAGATCGTGCGCAAATCTAGTCGCGCAGATCTAGGTCGCGGAGACCAAATCGCGAGCGCCGGCGACCTCCACGGCACGGTGGGTCGCACGACGGCTCGGCGAGGGTCACGGCGACTAGGATCTCGCGATCTGGGTTGCCGCGACTAGATCGAGCGGCATCGGCGACCTCCACATGGAGGTCACGGCGCGGCGGGTCGCAGCGACCCTCGTCGGAAGGTTGCGCGACCCGCCGCGCCGCAACCTCCGTGCGGAGGTTGCCGGTGTCGCTTGATCCGGTCGCGGCAACCCAGATCACGAGATCCTGGTCGTCGCGACCCTCGCCGAGTCGTGTCCTCCACACGATGACGCTAGCCGGACGCTGCCCTTCGCTGCGCCGCCTCCCCCTCGCCGGATAGCCTACCCTTCGCCGCACCACCTCCCCCTTGTCGGACCGTCTACCCTTCGCCAGCAGTAACCGGCAAAGCCCTTGGCCGGCCAACTCTCATTTTTTTCCCTTTTTTTTAATAACAAAAGCATTTTGCAAATTTAATTTATCAAAACACTATTTTGCTTAAACATACTTTCACAATGGACTTTCACAAGCACCATTTACCAAACACAATTTGCATTTTGAAAAACTCCTTTGACTCAAGTATCTTTACATTTTCTCAAGGACTTTTCCCAAAAGTCTTTCCAAATGCATCCATTTACATGCTCAGATGAACAATATTTTTTGCTAAGAGTAATGACACCACCTGCATATTTTTTTGGCCTTTCAAACAAGTTCTCAAGTGTGAAAAGGTACTAAAATCTGCAAACAAATATTATTAGGAGCCCCTGAGAACGAGCTGACTTGGGAAGACGAAACTAACACCAGGCTGATAAATGACAATGAGTGCAGCAAAAACACCGTATTAGGCGTGGTAAAAAGCTTAGCCTAATCAGTAACTACTAATCACCGATAGGAGAACACCTCGACATAAGAAATTCTTGTAGGTGTTTAGAAACTCGAGGGGAATGATATAAGGTCTCTTAGTCATCATTCACGGAGGCTGTTTACAAAAAGCAGCTCACCCTTTTCTTTGCCTTATAACGTAAAGAGTGACGCTGTTTGCTTCCCGGATCACGTAGCCACCAGAGTCATTTAAGAGGTGAGGTTTGCCACTGAAACACAAGTAAACTTGTCAGATAAGGTGCTCAATGATTTCTTGTTTACTCCTCTCCATAAGACGAAAATGCCCGAAAAAGAATCTTGGAGTGCCCTCACTGATAGATGAGATTTAGACGTTGAAGTTTCACGGTCAAGTAGCATTGCAAGTTGCGTGGAAAAAAATGCCGGATGGACGTAGTAAGCACTATTTGTTGCACATACATGCACGAGGAATGACACAGAAGTATGTGATTGTATGCATATTTTAAGCTAACATATTCCACATTCTGCAATAGTTTCTTTGGATTAAAGAGGTCAAAGTTCAGTCCCTCTGCCACAGTCCAAGTACAAACCATCCTAAGTTTTCTCTTTTCGTTAGATCAACACCGATGTGACAAATTCAATTCAGTAGTGCATTACCCAGGAGTCGGCAACTGTGTGCAGAGCGACATAGAGCAAATGGTCACGTCATGATGGACTCTGATGTTCGTGTGGCAAGAACAGCATCAATAGAATGGAGAACTTCCTCTAACATTGTCCATGTTTGGGTGTCAAGAGGGCTCTCCGGCTTGTGTGAGTGAGCGATGTTTAAGAGATAGAGCTTCTTTGGGTTTTAGACCCGCTCATATATTGAATTTAATGGATCCATGTCAAGCGAATATTTTGGTGTAACATGCGTTGGAAAAAGATTAGAATACATAAAATAATAATAATTATTGGAAATATATTACAAAAGATTAGAAAATAAAAATAAATGTCTGAGGCATGCGAATAATGTCCTTAAGGATAATTCCGCCTCTCGGAGTACAAAACTCGGTGCGTAAGGCTTCAGTGGCTATTCTCCCAAGATACAATAGACCTTCCTCTATACTCCGCACTAAATATTAGAAAGAAACAGAACAACTTTTGTATATAACCCAGCAAAAAGAAAATGAAAGATGTGAGAACATATTGTATCTACTAAGATTGTGGTTTGAAGTTTAATTTATATTCAAACAAGAAATAGAGAGAGTCGTTAGGAGATCGTCATAAATTAATTAATAATTAAAAAGATGACCGTTATAAAATAATGAAGAGTTTATGAAGTAATAAATCAAAAGTTATAAAGCCGTTAGATGATTGTTAGACAACTATTAGAAAGCCGTTATATGACCGTTAAAAAGCCATTACAAAAATGATGACTTTTATGACGATCATAATTTCTAATAAATATTTCAAAACTACTGAAGTATGTAACAATCCCTCATATATTTCAGAAAGTTTTGACAAGAAAAATAGAATAATACTGGGTTAATTGAGAGTAATGTATCAGAATTGGTGCTTGCTAGGCTATAAACCAATCCTAGAAAAAATGAAATATAATTCACAAAATCATTTGTGAAGTTTGAAACTTCTATGAACCAAGAATTTCTTTTTGTGAAATATAATTTTCACCAATCACATTACACTCTCACAAACTTTGTTGTTCAATGCGGTTTTGCGCTAATAGGTCATGTGCGTGCTTGGTTTATTCATAAGTGCTTTAGAGATTTTCGTCAAAAATTCTCATACGAGCAGCTCCACTCCACAGTTATATAAGTGATTCCATCAAGTATATATTGTAGATTAATACATCACCAATAATGGCTACGGAATTTCATTAAGAGCTTAGCTCAACCTCTTTTTCCTTATAATTTTGTACTATTTTCACCTTAGGAGGGACAATAATTTTTTTTTACAGTGCACTAGATCAACAAATGACTTGTTATTACCCATATGAACCTAATTCATGGGATCGCCAATCACATAAGTTGGGTTACTATCATTGTTAATTTTCTTTAGTTGGCTTGTTCCATTCCCCTCGATGTATAGTCAGAGAATTGGCCAAAACCATTTCTGACTTCATATAATTAATGGACATAATTCTATCATTAAGTAGCTGCTTTACCATGCCATCTCTCAATCGGACATGTCAATTTTTACCATTGAAAATTTTATCTTTGCATGGCTATTGCCTCTTGGCAATAATGATGTATAAACACAAAATGTGTCATTTTCCCAAAGGAATATCTGTTAAGAGTTTCTCAACTACCCAGCCTCATTTTCATAAATGAGTTTGAGAAGAATTTTTTTTTCTTTTTCTCAAGAACTTGAATAGTTCTCAATTTACCAAAGAATAGTAAATATTTTCTTCTCATTTACCCATTAGAGCTTAGGAGGATAAGGCATTTTGTTTATACATATATGCCTAGTAGCACTTGAGTCTACCACCCATAATTTCGATTAGCCACAATATTGGCATGGGAATGACTATAGCAATTATTTAGTCAAATCATCTACTTCAACCAAGTCGACTTTTGGTTAAGTAAGATTGCCATTTCCCCCATGATTTCATTTGACTGCTTTTATGTCAAGCACTTCCACCGGTTGAACACATATTCATTAATGGATTTTATTTAATCTGAATCCAAGATCTAGTTAACATCACTGTTACCTTATGATACAATGAGAAATGCACTATGTAAAATACAATAAACTTGACAATACTCACCATTTAACAAAGTATTTCACAAAAGACATCAATCTTATTCAATATAGATCTCCTATTCAACATAGATCTATGTTGGCTACCGATGCCAAAAAAATATAAATTTCATCTCCACAACAATCACTAAAGGAGATTCTCTTTCCCAATGCAATAGCCAATAGGGGTGAGCATCAGTCCAAGGTCAACCTTGGACCGACCCTGGACCAGCCCAACCCTGTCGGTCCTGGTCCGGTTCCCAGGGAGACTGGGTCGGTCTTTGGTCATAGAATTTCTGGACTAGCACTATACGGGTCGGTCCTCGGTCCTGAAAATTCCAGGTCAGTTCAATCTGGACTTACCCTGAATATATATATCTAATATATTATTTAGAATTTTTTATTTAGAGAAAACCTTAAAATAAATGGCGTCAATAATATTTAACAGCTCTTTAGTGAAGAGTTCAAGTACTTTTATATTGTTCTTTAATAACTTAGATTTTTAATGTCATTTACGGTGTTAATAATCATACTTTACGAATGAGGAAATTTTTTTTGTAAGGAGTTCTCATAGCATCCAAAAAGATATAAACAACTCTTTCCTCCTCTAATATTCGTTCTCTTTTGTCTTATTTGTCATCTTAGTTTTCAATTTGCCAAAATTGAAAGAAACAACTTATCTGCTTGCCACTCGACACTCGCATTGCCCGCTTTGTGTCACTCGTGCCGCTCGCCACTTAATGCTCGCTTGGCTTGTTACTCCCCGCTCGAGATTGACGCTCACCCCACTTGACTTTCACCACTTGTCTTTCTTAGCTAACCTTGCTCATCATCGAACCCATTTGGTCGGTATGGTCCTCGGTTGCCCTTTCAAGGAGTACAAAAAATGAAATAAAAAATTATCGGTTAGTCCTAGGTTGACCTTAAAACTGGATCGAACCCATTGGTTAGTCCGATCCTTAATCATTTTTTTAAGGAGTATAAAAAATGAAATAAAAAATTATCGATTAGTCCCGGGTTGACCTTGGAACTGGACCGAACCCATTGGGTCGGTTCGGTCCTTGGTCCTAAGCTCAATAGGGTCGGTCCTCGATCCCAAAAATTGAGGACTGGCATTGTACGGGTTGGTCCTAGGGTTAGGGGTGAACCGGCCCAACTTGGACCATGCTCACCCCTAATAGCCAATCAAGTCTCTAATTATCATCATGCAGGAATGGACATTCAACATAAATTGGCAAAGTAAATATTCTTATAAAGAACTTTTTTTTTACATCATTACTATTGTCAATAGTACATGTTGCTCCAAAAATGTTAACCAAAACTCAGAGGTTAGCAAAAATCTAAAATGAATTAATAATTTCACAAAATAATTGTAAGACTTCTTCTGAGTGTTATATATGAATCACCAAAAATATCTCAACAATGCATACTCAATACAAAACATGTAATCAATTTAATTATGCAATAAAATACTATTTAATAATTCTATCAACAGTTATGCGTGAAAAATTCGATCACTGCAAAAGAGACATTATAATCCTTAACCCATAAATTTGTGACTATTATAAAATATAAACCACTTTGGTTGTTTCAAACATAAGTGTGAATCTAATAAATTCAGGAATAGAATCATGACAATTTTGACAAGAAAAATGTTTGGACTAAAACTTTAGTGGTCATAAATATAATGCCAACAATATTTTACACATGTAAAACTCAAAGTAGACTTTAACTCTTTAAGCAACATTTAAATGACTGAAATGTCAAATATAAAAGTTTCACAAAAGGTAGGATGCAAAAAGCATACTCACTAAATTGTTGATTGCGCTAATTTAGCCAGAAAAGTAATTAATGGCAAATATTGGGGTGTATCATTAGTCAATTGAATAGTTGTCGCCCAATTATTCTCTCAGCTTGTGCTTGCTAAATTAGGTCTCCATTTCCCTTCTATCAGGCATAATTCCACATCGTTAAGAAGGCAAGAATCTGCCACCATTCTAATGCTAGAGAAGTATGTGCATGGATAAGAGAGAATTATCATATCTTCATGTATTTATCAAGCATACATATTGTCATGCAGCAAGTACCAACACATGTATGAGCATATACATAGATAGAGGCCCATGCTGCACTCCCAAGCAAGCATGAATAAAGACATGCTACCAAATACCAACACAAGCTCGTGTCTACACTTACTTGAGCATATTGGCATAAACATCACCAACCGACTAATGATTGTATGCACCCTAGCATATTCCCAAGAATGACTGCACAACACTGTGAGAATACTGAAGAATTTTGTTCCAAAGTCAAATGAAACCTATTTTCAAAATCTATAATCACAATAATATAAGGTAAAAAAGCGTAATTTTAGTAGTAAAACACATAAATCCCACATGACAGTATCCATTGTTTCATTGAAAACAATTATATATAACCTGGTCCAACATGGGCAAGCTCGATAAGA
Source organism: Eucalyptus brandiana (assembly GCA_014182725.1). Taxonomy (NCBI): domain Eukaryota; kingdom Viridiplantae; phylum Streptophyta; class Magnoliopsida; order Myrtales; family Myrtaceae; genus Eucalyptus; species Eucalyptus brandiana. The sequence goes on along the minus strand of CM024675.1, from coordinate 68,537,327 downwards.
TTCTGTAGAGGTAGAGCCAAAGACAAATTAAATAGCAGATAAAAATAGTTATAAAGCGGCTTCATGAATGTACATTAAATAAATTTTAGCAGGAGAATGGGAAGAATTAAGGACAAATGAAAACTATTTTGAGTAATAGAGGAGCGCCCCAATTTCCAATCCTAAATGAATGATTATTAAAATAATCATGAACTTGAGATAGAAAACACCTACACATGTCCGACTTTCTATTGGAAAACAAGTATAGGTATTGAATCCCCAAAATAAAAAATAAATATATAAAAGAAATATTAGCTTGATTTCTTTCCATTTCTTTTATGGTTTTCCTTTTCTATTTCTTTTTAAGTAGCCACGTGGAATCACTATGCCATTTTAAAATATTTTCTACATAGGTAATTTTGAAAAACTGTAAGCATCTTCCGTAAAAGTATAAGAGCACACATTCATGGAATATGTCTAACAAGATCAAATCAAATCTAAAGAGAACACACAAGCTCGTGACACCAAATTTCAAATATCGAATGAAAGGATCTCAACCTTTGTGATGATAATTCCTTAAAATGTGGAAACAGCACACCAAAATGGCAATTACGCTCTTCAAGCATTAATTTAGAATTTCCAAAAAACGACTTTACTTGAAACTCAATAACCTTACCAAAACGACCAAAAGCTATTTTGTGTTAATGCTTGATACTGTCCCATGACAAACCACCCAAGAATATGTGATACTTGTCCTTAGGGGTGAGCATTGGTCCAAGGTCAATCCTGGACTGCCCCAACCCTACCGGTCCTAGTCCAGTTCTTAGGAAGATTAGATCAATCCTTGGTCCTAGAATTCCTAGACAAGTACTGTTGGGTTGCTCTTCGGTCCTGAGAATTCCGGGTCAGTCCAACCTAGACCAACCCTGAGCATATATATATATATATATTATTTATAATTTTTTTATATAGTTAAAACCTTTAAAAAAAAAAAACGGTGTCAACAATATTAAATAGCTCTTTAGTGGGAGTTCAAGTAATTTTATATTATTCTTTAATAACTTAGATTTTTAATGTCTTTTACGGCGTCAATAATCATAATTTACAAAGGAGAAAAATGTTTTTGTGAGGAGTTCTCACAGCGTCCAAAAAAACAAACAACTTCTTATGGCATTATTTTCTAGTATTCGTTCTCTTCTATCTTATTTGTCCTCTTAGTATTTAATTTGCCAAAAATTGAAAGAAACAACTTCTCCGCTCACCATTTGACACTCGCCTCACTCGCTTGGGTAACTCGTGCCACTCACCGCTTGATGCTCATTTGGCTTGTTGCTTCCCGCTCGACATTCAATGCTCACCCTACTTGACCCTCACCACTTGCCTTTCTTAGCTAACCTCGCTCATCATCGAACCCATTGGATTGGTATGGTCCTCGGTTATCCTTTTAAGGAGTACAAAAAATGAAATAAAAAATTATTGATTGGTCTTGGGTTGACCCTGAAACTGGACCAAACCCATTGGGTTAGTTCGGTCTTCAATTGTTTTTTTAAAGAGTACAAAAAATGAAATAAAAAATTATTGGTTGGTTCTAGTTGACCCTAAAACCGGACTGAACCCATTGGGTCAGTTTGGTCCTCAATCGATTTTTTAAATAGTACAAAAATGAAATAAAAATTATCGATTGGTCCCGAGCTTACACTCGAACCGGACCAAACCCATTGGGTCCGTCCGGTCCTCGGTCCCAAGCTCAATAGGATCAGTCCTCGGTTCAAAAAAGTGAGGACCAACACTGTGCGAATTGGTCATAGGGTTAAGGGACAAACTGGCCCAACCCGGACCATGCTCACCCCTATTTGTCCTTCACCATCTCCAAATCCTTGTTCAATTCCAAGGTCGGTGGAAGCACCAGAAATTCCAATTTTGAAAGCTATAAGGCATTTATCCTTAAGATTGTTGGAAAAAGGATTAGAATACATATAATAATAATAATTATTGGAAATACATTACAAAAGATTAAAAAATAAAAAGAAATGTCCGAAGCATGCAAACATTGTCCTTAAGGATAATTCCATCCCTCAAAGTACGAAACTCGTGCGTAAGACTTCAACGACAATCTTAATATTCAGTGTGGAGTAAAGAGGAAGGTCTTAATCTTTTCATTTATCCTTAAGATTGTTGGAAAAAGGAGTAGAATACATATAATAATAATAATTATTGGAAATACATTACAAAAAATTTAAAAATAAAAAGAAATATCTGAGGCATGTAAACACTGTCCCTAAGGATAATTCCGCCCCTCAGTACGAAACTCGTGCATAAGACTTTAACGGCTATCTTCTCAAGATACAACAGACCTTCCTCTATACTCCACACTGAATATTAGCAGAAAACAGAACAACTTTTGTGTATAATCCGGCAAAAAGAAAAGGAAAGATGTGAGAACATATTGTATCTACCAAGATTGTGGTTTGAAGTTTAATTTATATTTAAACAAGAAAAAGAGAGAGTTGTTAGGAAATCGTCATAAATTAATTGATAATTAAAAAGATGATCGTTATAAAAATAATGAAAAGTTTATGAAATAATAAATCAAAAGTTATAAAATCATTAGACGACCATTATACAACTATTAGAAAGTTGTTATATGACTGTAAAAAAGCTATTACAAAAATGATGACTTTCATGACGATCAAAATTTCTAATAAATATTTCAAAACTGCCAAAATATCTAACAACATGCTGGCCAAATTGGCTTGCGGTAGTGAGCAATATGCCACATAAGGCAGTCAATGTAAAAGAGAGTCAATCATCACTGGCCATCACCTCTACAGCTCAAAAATCTCTCTCTCGCTCTTGCTTGCTCATCATGGTGATCATCTCTTATTCATTGTATAGACTATTGAGTTCAATTTACTTACTGACAAATTTAGATAGGAACCTAATATTCCTAGCCTAAGAAACCATATTGTCACCATGTGTATGACAAGAAAAATATTCACTAAGGAAACTTAAAAAATTTACTACAGAAAGATGCTTCACTTCGATGTTCCCTCTAAATAAGATTGCTTCAAGCATGCTATCTACACAAATCTTCTCAACAGTTCGACCAAAATCCAAATTTGTTGTTATTTTTTTTTTAGATTTTAGGGGACAAATCATCATCATCATCATTAGCTTTTAATGTGAAAAAATAGACCATATCTTTCATCTAAAATTACAACTGGTGTCACCTTTTAAAGGTCTCATATTAGATCACAAATTAACTTGGATTACACAATGTGATTTTGGCTATACTAATCACGTCCTCCGATGCAACTTGATCTTCTTAAATGGAAAATGGATCCTAGTATAATAATGTCAAGTCTTTAATGCCAAATGATTAATCTATCCTTTCTACTATAATAAGTTGTTAAAAAACAAAAAAAAACAAAAATCCCCCCACCCAATAGATCAGATCTTCCCTTTTGAATATAATTTCCTTGAACGATACTCTAGATTTCAAAGAATAATTTATTTGCTTTATTATTAACCCACTATCACCGCTACAAACCAACGACGAATGAGGCACAAAAGTTCTTGAATAGGTTTGCATTTTCCATTTCTGAATATAATTTAAATAACCATTTAAAAATAAATAAATAAAATCTCGTTGCGTTGTTAAGAGCTTCCCAGTCTCTGCTCTGTATCCTTCTTGTCCGAAGAGTGTAAACCCATAAACCCAAAACCCCTCCACTCTCCTTTGTTTCTGTTGGGATTGTCGTATTTCCAAAAATCGGATTCGACACTAAATCGAACCTCTAAAACAAATGCGGAAGACAGGCCCGCGAAAAACATGTATCACTGATCCTAAAGCACACCACGGAATCGAGCGTACCTTGTTAGTCACAGATTAAACACCAATGCCGATAATAGGAAGAGAAAAAACCGATCCTGTTCAATCCGATGACGTCGATTGGCCTTGAAGGGAAGACGGCGTCGCCTTTACCCTTAGTTTTTTGGAGGGAGAGAGGGAGAGGAACGTACGTACAAAATGCCAAAGGGTGCGTTCTCCTTCTCTTTCCTCCCTTATATACGTTCCCTCAAAAATAGAAACGTACCCCTTCATTTATGGGCCCTAATACTGTAGGCAGGGCTTTTAGGCCCAACATGGGCGGACGGGCCTTAAGCCCATCACATAAAACCATCATCTCCCACTCGCACATGGTGGGCCGAACATAATTCTCTTTACCTCTCTTCAATATTCATATCGGTGAATAATCTGTGCGACCAGCATACTTTGAGAGCTCGTTGCCATACATCTGTTAAGAATATATAGCAGCTCATAATGGGCATCACATCCTGAGTAGATTTAGTATGCAGTTCCCTAGATCGATCAATCACATTTATATTTATCTTGATCTCTTTTAAACAATGATATATATATATATATATATATATATATATATATATATATATATATATATATATTGTATTCACGATTATAATTATCCCAAAGACAGTTATAATTAGTTAACCAATGAATATAAAACTATAATGTGATTCTCCAAATTCGATCTTCCTCTTTCCTTTAAACTCTCAATTTCAGTTCAGCTTGCTTTTCTAGAAATGCCCCATTATATCAAATCAACTCATGACCATTAGTAACATCCTAAGATAACAAACACTAAATAGAAATATTGAGAATAAGTAAGAGTCATGAGGGGACTAAAAATTAAGGAACTCTTTTCCTCAAGAGTCTCACACGACATAAAAGTTGAGATCAAACTTTTGTCACTCTTATTGGTTGTCTCATACGTAGTATGAAATACGTATTACGGTATTAACTCCTTTCCCATAGAGCATATGTCTACACCTTTAATACCGTACAGATGATAGTTCAGATATACCCAATGTCTAACTTGAATTCACGTATCTATTCATTCACAAAATTCATTAGAACTCACATCTGGCATCTTAGACAGATAAAGTAAAATATGTGGGGTATTTTACTTTCGGACATAGTAAGTATTATGTCCTCATCTTAACACTTAGTTAAGGCGACATATGTATTTTAAGCTTGAGCTCTCGATTATCACTTAGATAATAAGCTTAAAAACAGTCTCATCTCTATTTATCACACAGTAAATAGATGCGATTACCGTGTGAGTGGGCTAATCTTATATCTGTCTGACATACTTTCTCAACTTAAAGTAATGCACTGAGCATTAAGATGCATAAAGATCAAACAAAGATTTATTGGCATTAATGATGAAAACACAAATTCATCAAATGTGAACACTTAGGGAAATTACAATATTCAGTACATCAGCCTCTACGCAATCCTAGAGATTTCATATGGCCACAAAATACATCTCTAGATATTGGCTTTGTCATAGGATCTGCTACCATTCTATGCGTAATATGTACTATAAGTTCATATCATTTCGTGCAACCATATCTTTAACAATATTATACTTGGTATCTATATGTTTGGTCTAGCCATGATATTTTGGATCTTTGGTGTACGCTTTTGCTGCTTGGTTATCACAGTTAACCAATAATGGACTTGTAGTTTCCTCAATAACACCTAAATGATCCAAAAATCTCTTAAGCCAAATATCTTCTTATACTACTGCTGATAATGCCACGAACATAACTTCCATCGTGGACAAGGCTATACACTTTTGTTTCTTATTACTCCAACATATGGTGCCATTATTTGGTAAGAAAACAAAACCAGAGGTAGATTTTCTTTCATTTAAATCTCCTCTCCAATCAGCATCAAAATAGGCTTAGAGTCGCAAATCCTTTCCTTAATAACTCAGCGTATAATCAGTAGTCCTCTTTAGATACCTCAGTATTCTCTTAACGGCCTTCCAATGTCTTTGGACACGGGTTGGATTGGTATCTACTCACCATTCCAACCGCAAAACATATGTCGGCCTTGTACACATCATAGCGTACATCAAGCTCCCAACAGCACTAGTATAAGGAACATGTTTCATTTGTTCCTTCTCTTGTGGAGTCCTTGGACATAGTCTATGGCTCAATCATTCACCTTTTGTAATAGGATTGTCTATGGGTTTACAATCTTGCATACGAAATCGTTCAAGAACCTTATTTATATATGTTTCTTGCGAAAGAGATAACGATCTCTTCGAATGATCTCTTGAAATCTTAACTCCAAGAATGTATGCAACATCACCCATGTCTTTTATCTCAAAGTTGGAAGATAACCAACTCTTGACGGCGTTAACAAACTCTATATTACTTCCGGCAATTGGTATATCATTAACATATAATGATATAATCACAAATTGATCTCTGGATCTTTTGATATATATACAATGATCCTCATCAATCATTGTAAAATCATATGCCATTATGGCATTATGAAAGCGTATATACCATTGTCTCGATGACTACTTGAGGCCATATATCGATCTCAAAAATCGACATACCTTTTCTTCTTGGCCTTTTATTATGAAACCAGCAGGTTGTTCCATATATATTTCTTCCTCTAATTCTCCATTGAGGAAAGCAGTCTTTACATTCATTTGATGTAACTCAAGATCCATACTAACCACTATTGTCAGAATAATGCGAATTGAGGTAAATCTCACTACAGGAGAAAATGTTTCTTCATAATCAATTCCTTCCTGTTGATTATACCCCTTCGCCACAAGGCAAGCCTTATGTATTTCTATCGAGCCATCAGCCTTTCGCTTTATTTTGAGAACCCACTTGTTCCCAATAGCTTTACGTCCTTTTGGAAGATCAACCAGTTCCCAAACTTGGTTTGACTTTATTGATTCCATTTCCTCTTCCATTGCATGAATTCATTTTTCTTTACTAAGGCAATTTAGAGCCTCATGTATATTTCTTGGCTCATCCTCATCTTGTGGAGCAATCATAAAAGTTTCCCCTTCAATGTCAAAACGTCGACGGGAAATACTTTGGCGACTTGTTCGCCGTATGGGAGATTGTACACTTAGCACATTATTCCCCATTATGCTCCCACTAGGATTAGATAATGATGACGTCGTCTCATCATGTGGTTGCAATTGAGAATGAGTTGAATTCAATTCATTACTTTTCATATTACTCCCACTTGGACGAACTCTACTAATATCATTATCATGATCCAAGATTACGAATAGGGAGTAATCTGCCCCTATTTCGCCCTTCTTAGGAAATTCATTCTCTAAAAATGTGACATCCCGTGATTCAAATTCAGTTATACTCCCACTTTCCTGCTCACCTATGAACACATACCATTTTCGAGTGTTCGGAGTATCTCATAAAAATACTCTTATTTCTTTTGAGACCCAATTTCCAAAACTTGTTAGAGAAATCATGAGTATAGGTAGCACAACCCCATGGCTTAAGAAAGCTTAAGTCCGATTCTCTACCTGTCCATAACTCATATGGAGTGGAAGTAACTGATTTGGAAGACACCCGGTTAAGTATATAGATGGCAGTTAACAACGCATCACTCCAAAAAGTGATAGGTAAGTTAGCATGCGCCATCATGGGCATAACCATTTCCAGTAGGGTTCTGTTTCTTCTTTCTGCAACATCATTTTGTTGAGGAGTATATGGAATAGACAACTGTCTTTCTATTCCTTTTTCATCACATAATTTTCTGAACTCATCAGATAAATATTCTCGACCTCGATCGGATCTCAATGCTTTTATTTTCTTGTCTAATTGATTTTCTACCAAGTTCATAAACCTTTTGAAACAACTCAATGCTTCAGATTTATGAGAAATCAAATAGACATATCCTAATCGAGTATAATCATCTATAAAAGTGATGAAATAAAACAGCCCCATGCCTTCCTCTCACATTCATTGAATCACGAAGTCGAATGGATTAAATGTAGAGGAAATTTAGCTCTTTTGCCTTTTCAAATGGTTTCCTTGTCGTTTTTTCCCTACTAGGCCATGCTCATATATGGGCAAATCGACTTTTTCAATGTTACCCAACAAGCCCTCTTTGGCTAGTCTATTCATACGTTGTTGGCCAATATGACCAAGTCTAGCATGCCACACATTCACATCATTATCATATGAAGTAGAAGACGTGAAGATGGAATAACAAACATTGACATCACCCCAGTCAACATTTAGTACAATAAAACTATCCAGAAAATGAACACAACCATAATAGTTTGTACCCAAATACAAATCTACACCTCTATTATGGAAGTTCACACTAACACTAAGCTTAACCAACACTAAAACAGACACTAAATTTCGACGAATCTCCAGAGCATATAGAACATCATGTAGGAACAAGGTGCGTCCACCATGCATGTTCAGTTGGCAGGTGCCAATCCCTTTCACTTTAGTTCTAGAGTTATTTCCCACATAGATCCACTTAGTTCCAGTTGATATCGTCGGAATTCCATGAAGGATCCTCTATCCTTCGCTACATGGTCTGTTGCTACAGTCCACAAAGGATTGGATTTAGCCAATAATACAGAACTTGACACATAAGCAAAGTTCTCAAATGTATAAGAGGTGTTTACCTTTTTCGGCTCATAATAATTGCGAGCATAGTGACCTTTCTTGTCACAATTGTAACACCTCACCCTTGACATTTTCTTCACTTGATGACGTTTTCCTCTCTTGTGTTGGTTAACTCTTGCTTTCTTGCAATAAGGAATTGATCCTTTACATTCCCACATATTGAACGAATCAATACGCTTGCGCTTAGAGCTCAAAGCCCTTTCTGAGCTAGAACCAGCATTGCAAATATTTATTTTCGGCTCAAATGCCGTTAGGCGGTCCTCTGCTAGCTCAAGGTGGCGCATGGCATTCTCAAGATCTTCCATAACATGGTCAAGAGCTTCTAGTGCTTTTTGCTTTTCCAGCACATATTGAATCTTCATAATCAATATTTCACAATTGTTGCCGTTCATATCAGCAATTACGTTCTTAGTTACTGAAACCATCGATCTGAACATATCAGACATATATGCACGAATAATTAATGCCTATTATTTATGCATCCACTTTGCACAGACCCATCATATCAATGAACAATTTTAAGTAAGGTTTCAGAATCAAAATGTCACTATGTTTCCAATCATCCTCCAAAAATCCTAACTCAAAATTAGTATTAATATAATTGTCTTATGCAAAATAAATTCTATGAAGTTACAAAAACTTCTATGAACTATCCACATCAATCAACAATAACAGAAAACAAATAATATTCGACATCCAAAAGAATAATAATGCTTTCACATAATACAACTATCAATTACACTAAGCAATATATACAGAGAAAAAATATCAACATAGAAAGAGATATTCATACCCAAAAACATCTCAAACTAATCTAAAAAAAAATAGGGATTGTCTCTTCTAATCTATCAGTCAAAATATCTAAGAAATTTGAAGGCACATTTGCCAACCATGGAAAAACTTTTGGAGAGCTCTTATGTCGCCTCCAAGGCGCATTCACTCTGCGCCATGTGGCGCTCAATCTAAGGGTTGAAGTTTTGGTTAACTCAATCCTATAGTACTCTCTAACAAAAACTACCACTAGCCTCCTATAACCCGGGACCACGTTGACCTCTTATAGCCGATTTAATACTACTTGCCATTCAGGTGGAAGAGTATTCATCAATGCCGGCACCTTCTCAAAATCCAGCATAAGATAACCATTTTAGATGATTTCCTGTATCATTTGATTGACCCTGACCACATGTGATACTAAATCACCGTCATACCACCGATAATCAGTAAACTATGTCATCAGCCTTTTAAGTCTTGCACTTTCCTTGTCCGTTCTCGGGATTGCAGGTATCCGTGCATAACGCATCATAGTTCTCGCAACAAATGCAGAACTAAAAATGGATAACATATAATCAATAATGAACATAAGGGAAAATACATAATTTTTCATGATTCATGCAACAAATACACAATAAAAAATGGATTACCTATAACCCACATAGACATAATTGAAAAGGAAACATTTTTTTTTTTTTCGGGTCAAAGGTTAACAGTCAAAGGTGGTCAACGGTCAACGGTCGTCGGTCAATAGTCAACGGGCGGCGGGTCGGGCCGGTTGGACCGGACGGGGCAGTTGGACCGGTCGGGCCGGTCGGACGAACCAACCGACACGTGCCGCGTGCGTGCGCGGGTTGACGTCACGCAGACGTCAGCTGGCGCACGTGTGGCACGCGGCCGGCTTCCGCGCATGTCAGGTCGGGTTGGGTCGCATCGCGTTGCCGGACGGTGACCGGCCGGCCAACGGTCGTCGGCGATGATGTCATTGATGACGTCATCCCGGCATTTACCGTGATGTCACGGTGACGTCAGCACGCGTCGGTTCGCCGATCGGCGCGTGTCGGTTTGCCGCCAGCGGCGCGCACGTGCCAGTTCGCCAACCGGCGCGTGTGGCGCACGCACTGGCCGAGCTAGTGCTTTGGGCGCGTCGCGCCCACGCGCAGCAGCTTCTGGCCGTGCATGTGGGCAGGTCCGGCATCGCCTGGCGGCGTACGACATATCGACAGACTCGTCTCGACGAGCTCTTTCACCCTATGTCTTCAGAAATTTATTTCGGCTTACAAAAACTCGAAAAAATGGATGAACAGTGCTCGGATGTCAGGATTTTTCGCCCCAATCCATGTCGGCCGATTATTTTCGTGAAAAATCAATCAAAAAATATGAAATGAGTCGGGAAAACATGAACTAGGGCTTTGATACCAATGTTGGGATTGTCGGATTCCCAAAAACCGGATTCGACACTAAATCGACCCCTAAAATGAATACGGAAGATAGGCCTGCGAAAAACATGTATCACCGATCCTAAAGCACACCACGGAATCGAGCGTACCTTATTAGCCACAGATTAAACACCAATGTCGATAAGATGAAGAGAAAAAACCGATCCTGTTCGATCCGATGACGTCGATTGGCCTTGAAGGGAAGATGGCGTCGCCTTTACCCTTAGTTTTTTTGGAGGGAGAGAGGGAGAGTAACGTACGTACAAAATGCCAAAGGGTGCGTTCTCCTTCTCTTTCCTCCCTTATATACGTTCCCTTAAAAATAGAAATGTACCCCTTTATTCATGGGCCTTAATCCTGTAGGTCGGGCTTTTAGGCCCAACATGGGCGGACGGGCCTTAAGCCCATCACATAAAACCATCAGTTTCATCTCCGTTCGAGGAGAAGCCCCGAGTCCGTGCGAAATCTCCTCCTCCTAATTGCATTTTTTCTATAATATATCTGTGAAAGTCTCCACCGTGGTTTGGCTTCATGAAGTTGGTAAGTCTCTCTTTAACTGGTGTTCTAGTGCACCTCCTTTTGTCAATAGACGTATCCGGTCTTCAAATTCAGTTTGATTTGAATTTGGAACATACCCTCTTATGCAGACGTGCTTGAGCAGAGGTAGAGGTTTTTACTTTCCCCAATGTCACATGCTGAGTGTCTGTGGGTTTAGGATCCTGATTGATTGTCCCCTGGACCTGTCTGCTCTCGTTGCTTTCGCTTTTATACCTCCGGATTTTCTACTGTGCAAGATGAAGAAGATTTTGGACATTCAGTTGATAAATCCGATGGCTGTGAATCTAGGAATGAAGAGAGGGAGGATACTGAGAACCCCATGAATGCAAAGGCTTTGATTCGTTCCGAACCGTGGTATAAAACCGTGGCGAGCCTGCACTTATGGAGTCTCTCGTTCGTCGATGTTGTGTTGATCTTGAGCCCCACCGGGATGCTCGGGTTGCCGTTTCTTACTCGAGCGAAGGGCTTCTTGGCAAAGGTAATCTCCATCTCGTCGATTGACATTTGAAGTACTTTTTACGTATACGGTTGAGTGTTAGCTTAACTATCGCCTGGTCCTGAATTTGTGCATTAAAAGATTGTAACTTGCTTAAGATCCATGCTTTTACCTTAGGTATATGTAACCGAGGCAGCAGTGAAACTTGGGAAACTTATAATGGAATGAGGAATTCAGGCAGTTGTATGGATCTGAAGATTTCACTAGTCCTTATTGGATGAAGTGGGAGGAGCTGGAATCACTTCCTCCTGCACTGAAGGAGATAGTATTGGGCACTGATGGGATTGAGATTGGTGGATGGATGCCATTGTATAGGTAAGGAACAGCCTTCGTGTGGTGGTTCTGTTCTATAGCTAAATCGCATATAAGATGTGGCTTGATAGTTTATCATGGCTTAGATCCTCATCGTAACTATCTGCAAAGCACAAATACTAGTTTTTTTCTCTCGGCCCCTCCCTTAGTCAAAATAGAGCCCAAGCTTTTTAATGGGCGTCAGATCCAGATTAACTTTTGATGTTGAGAGTTTGTCCTTCAGCCAAGGCTTAAAATGACTTTTCTTGTTAGATGACTTTCTTGATAGGTCACGCATCTCTAAATTAAATGCACAAAGGCTCACATATTGTGGTTAGAAGCTTTGGCCGTTGAAGATTATGAAGCATTGGTATCCTTGCATTTTCCGAGTTGTGATCACGCTTGTTTCATACTGCATCTTACCTTCCTTCCTAGAAATTGCATTTTCGTTTGTTTGATAACCTTTTAAGAGATAGTGATGAAGAGTGCTTCTTGGTGCAGCTGACGTAAGAGGATTATGTTAAGAAGGTTCAAAGACTCAAATAAGTGGAAGTGGCATCCTACAATGGTACAATAAGAATACATTTGATAATCATTATGTTCTCATAAATAATTTTCACTTAGAAATGATTTTCTTTTATTTTATTCCCGGGAACAATTTTTAAGAATTTGAAGGCATTTGGTAATTGCCTAATAATTTTATTAATCTTTTTTCTCTTTTTTCTTTTCTTTTTTTCCTTTTCATCTTCTCCTTCCTCTAGTCACTAGCTATGGCTAGGAATTGGCTAAACGAGGGCTAGTGACCTCATGGGAGCGTTGCCGGCCCCTAGTGACTTGAGCCATGGTAAGGCTTGTCGGCTCCAATCTTGCTATGAGCTGAGTGAGATTAGGCAACATCGACTTGGCAGTGGCCTAGCCAGGCTTGGCCTTGCTAGATCTGGGTGAGGTTGATCTCGCCTAGCTAAGGCGAGGTCGAGCCTCACCTAGCCATGGCAAGGCTCGAGCTAACGAGCCTCACCTTGGCGACACTTCGACGAGGTCGCGGCCATGGTCGAGGCGGCAACTAGCCAAAAGGGAGAAGAAGAAGAAGAAGAAGAACAGGAAAGAGAAGAAAAGAGAAGAGAAAAGAAGAAAAATTGGACTTGATTTTGGAATTGTTTTTGAAAATAAAGAAGCAATTTTTTTTTTTGATTGTGTTCCAAATCTATTTCCGAGAATAAAAAATTTATCAAATAAATTTCTATTTCAAATCTATTCTCAGGAACCAAATAATAGAATCAGTTATTATTTAGACCATTACAAACAAGCCCTAAGTGTCAAACCAATCAGCACCACATTGGAAATAGAAGCTTGTAATTGAACAATAAGGTATCCGGATGGAACGATAAGATTTATCTTGAACTTTGAATTTGTTCCTGGTCATACTTTGGAGTTTAATTCTAGCACTCTTTGATCATACGATGTACTAATATATTCAGATTTTTCACTTCTGGATATCCTAGAAACAACCAACAAGGGTAGTAATTACACTGCTCCTAAGGGTTCTTCAACTTTGAGGCAACCCGTTTTATTGAGTATATCTCCTCTTGGGTTGTGAATACTATGGCCAAATGCATGGTTGTATAGTGTAGTATCATTTGATTCTTCCAGCTCTTCGTTTTTTCTAATAAGGTAGATTTTGACACTTGGCATCTATGAGATTAAGATGTGAGTTTACTGTGATGAACCCAGTCATTTGGAGGAGCTCTTACTTCATGCTGTTGAGAACTCAGAGGAAATGGACAACTTGAACTTTATATGCTCCTGTGCAGTTGATGCTGTTAAAGCCGGTGAATTTGTACTCATTCCTATAGGACAACTTGGAATAATCCTACAACTCTTGGAGCAGATATCTATTTACCTGGAAAATCACATTATAATGTATTCCATTGGTTTGCATTATATTGTGACAACAGTCTTTTCTTATTTTAGTAGATATCATATAAAGTTAATGCTTCAAGCATGAAGTCCAAATTTCACTTGAAATGAACTTAATGATGTTGATAAAAGAGTCCGAACTATTTGGGTTCCTACGCAAGAAAATCACCTAGACCAAGTTTTTTTTTTTTTTTTTTTTTTTTTTTTTTTTTTGGATGATGAAAATAACCTAGACCAACTGTATGCTTATGTTGTTTCCTATAGTTGCACCTTCAAAAAAGTCAGGTAAACAATTAGTATGCTATGTTCAAACTATCTGCTAAAACCCTGAACGAGCTGTGAGCACTTTATATTTGGCAGTTTGTCCACATTGGATGCCCTGAACATGTCTTCATCTGGTTAGGATTTGATGATGTATTAGTTAGTTCGATTGGTTGTCGCCATATTTCAACTTTTAACCAATATAACTCGATGAGAGTTGCTGATTCTGCATATTGTACATTCAGTTTACTTGTCTTGCTTGTGTGATGGGTTTTACATGTAAAGATGTGGGAACTCCTTTTGCACATTCGAATAGCGATGCGATCTTGTGCTTGAAAACCACAGAGAGCAACAAACACGATTCTTCTATTGTTTTGCTGGATAAAAATCATCGGCTGTGGTCAACCTAGTAGTGTTATCTTCTAGGTGGTCCTGCAGTTTTAGTCTTGGAATTTTATTTTTTGCAATTGCTTTTGCAAATTGGAGTCCAGGTCGCTCTCACTGCTGCAAGCAAAGTCCATGTCCAATGCACTTCCCGAATGAGGTGTTCCAGAATGAAAAGGCAATTAGTATTTTTGGAAAAGTGGTTCTTTAGAGTTCTTTGTCTTATAATTTAAAAAAGTCCTTGTAATACCATTTGTTCTCTCAATAGGTTTCCCATATTTGTTATCTCGTCGGTAGAGTTATTGGCATATACCAACATAATACCCTAAGGGGGTGTGCAAACAAAGGCAAGAAAAGGTATAAAATGGAGGGGTGTATGATTAATATACGTAGGTAGTTTCCAACTGATCATGTACATTCCCAACTAAAAGTTGATCTTTTGTCAATAATTCTTCCGTGTCATGTCCGAAATGCGGTCAACTTTTTTTGACACATTCTGACCTGCATGTCCGAGAGAGGATCGTTGAAGAAAACGATGGAGGGTGGAGACGAGGGCGAGGCAGCGATGCCGTGACAGTGAGGGAGGGTCTGCTGTGATGGAGGGCCGGTGGTGAGGTTGAGGCTGCGGCTGCAAAGGAGGAAGGGTTGGAGGCGAGCGGTGAGGTGACTGAAAGAGAGCAAAGAGGATCGTGTGAGAAGGAGGAGGAGGGGGTCACGGTTAGCAGGTGATGGGGGAGGGGGAAGAAAGGGAAAGAACCGAAGGCAGAGGGAGGGTGGGGAGGAGAAACAACGGGTGATGAGGGGTGGAAGAAAGGGGAAGAAACGAGGCGGGGGGCCTGGTGGGGTTAGGGTGGCGTGGGGAGAGGGGGAAGAGAGAAATAATAACAGGTGGGGGAGGGGGACAAACGAGGGAAAGAAATCATAGGGGTGGCGTGGGGTGGAAGAGAAAACTAAGGAAAATGACAAGTCATAGGGGGAGAAATGAGGAAAAGAAATTGACAGGGGGAGGGGTGAGTTTGAGGTGGCGTGGGGAAGAGAGAAATGAGGGAGGGAAATAAATTTGGGAGAATGAGGGTTTGTGAAAAAAAAAAAAATGGGAGAAAAATAATTTTTGGATGGCAATATTATATTTGTTAAAAAAATAAATAAATAAGCTAAAAATATTTTTCAAAAATAAAAATATTAAAATTTAAATAATGATAAATTTTAATTATTATAGAAGATCATAGATTTTTTAAAAATAAATTGATTAAATTTTTTGTTAATTATTAGTTTCATCTATAATTTTTGTTAAAGTTAGAAAGATGTTCTCAAATATGGATATGCATTAACTATTAATATGTCTTTCAAATTTCCTATGAATAGTTTCTTAATATTATTTGTACAAATTCATTGTAAGCTCTTTTTTATTATTTATTTATTTATTTGTAAATTTGAATTAAATTAATTAAAAATAAAAATATTTATTTTATATATAACGTAATCCCAACATATCTGAATTATTTACTTTTTAGAAATGACATGTCAGCGTGTCGTGTCGAGTCATGTTATGTCATATCGCATGTCCGACATCTGCAATTTACTCACCTGGACTATCGTACAATAACCTTGTCCTTTGACCATACATCTCGTCACCTATCGTATCATTGGATAGCTGTTAAAATGTGGGCGGACTTCAATGGCAGGAACCGAGCATCGTATTTTGTCGTCCTCACTGGAGTTTGGGCCTTGGCCCACCTGTCCATTTGCTTTGACGCTGGCATGGGGATGAAAAATCATTACTCACCTGGGGTGCTGATATGTTCTATCACTCGTTCCTATTTTTCAGCGAATAAAACCATTCAACGAGACCTTTTTGTTCCATTTGCAGGAGGGCATGGATAGTGATATAGCTCTCTTGCCTTTTGATCATCTGATGGAGATGAAGATGAAGGTCCTTCGGTGTTCATTTCTTTCGGGAATAGTGTAAGTACTAGGCATTAGCTATTTCGCCTTTTCTTCATGAGGGTGGAACGATATCTCACTTTTAGGAATTATGTTACTTACACGAGTAGCGATAAAAAATGAAAGCTCACGGGAAAGTTATGAAGATTTATTATAATATGAGTGTCGGTACATGCAAAGTTAAACCTAGACAAACCAAAGGCAATGTTATATTAATTCGATTATATATCACACGGTTTTATAGTTGCATGCATTTAAAAAGTACTTCGTAGACTGGTCATTGATTTAAGTAAAAGGCTAGTAATGTCGAATTGCCAATTGTTCAGTCTGGCAGTTTATGTTGGAATGATGCAAATATTTTATTTGAATTTTTTAGGCAATTTTTTTGGGCTTTAATTAATTATACGGCGGTGAGGCATTTTTCAATTCCACATAAGAAATTTCTTTTGGCCAATCAAATGAGTGAAACTTATACCACATGCGGGTAGTGAAATTAAAAATTATCTTTGGACAATGATGACAAGATAAAAATTCGATTCGCTCCTGTCTTCCTCCTTCGTCCCTTTGTTGAGCCAACGAAGGTAGGCAAGAGACCACTGAGGAGATGAAAAAGGGATGGTAGTAAAAAAATGTGAATTGTAAAGACCGGTGGGAAGATGGAGGCAGTTGAGCCCAACACGAGCGGCATTGAATGCCACCCACCTAAGGGCGCCCGGAAATTGTTCTCTATGCCCGCACTCATGTATATTGAATCCGTCCCAACCTCTTGATCCTCTGATTTTGGCACGCTACCGATTCAAGCAATAATTTTCTCCTCTCATGTTGCGACAAAATCTCGAACCTCTATTAGCCCGTCTATTCTATATAATATAGAAATAATGAAAGTGACACAAATGATCCTTAAATTTTGGTTTGCTATGTCTATCTCTAAATTCTTAATTCATTTAATGTCGTCCCTAAACTTTCAAACCTTTTATATTATCTAAGGATTATATTAAATATTTATCAATAGTACTGACTTGTCTTAAGAAGAGTTTCCCATCCCCCATCCCCAAACGTTTCGAATGACTTATTATAGCAGAGTGGTCAGTTGGCTTGAGCATTAAAGTGGGCCTACGTCCATTTCGTATGTGATCAAGGACAATAACGAAGGGCCTCGGGCGAAGAATAACGCGACAATGCACGGGGGCATGTTTGCTTATCACTTTTTTTACACATTTTGTCCTTTCCCGTTGATATTAAATCTCAATCCACATGTCGTAAAAAATGATCACAAAATTTGTCGGTGAACGTACGTGCCAATATTTAACTATTGTGAAATCGACAAGTCTCGAATTTAGAACCGAGCGATACTGTAGGGGCAGCAAAATTTGAATTAAGGGAAAAGTTCAAAAGTAAAACACTTCACGGTTGACGTCGTGCTGACTTCCAGCCGAAGTCGGAGACTAAAGATGGAAAACGCCAAGTACGCCCTGTCTCGTGGAGCACACCCTCGTGCTTGCGACGACGCTCGATGGAGACAAGACGTGCTCGGATGGGGACCAATATGCAATATGGTAACTTCAGGGAACTTTAACGCTTTCCGTCATTGATTCGGGATAACGATATAAAATGATCAAGTAACTTTGGTCTCATATATAATATAACTTATGAACTTTTAATTTATTTAGTATAATCTTTAAATTATAATTCAGTATGTAATATAATTTTTGAATTTTTAACTTATTCAATATGGTCTATAGACTTTTAGTGTGTGTGTATAACGTAATCCCAAAATTATATGAAAACGTTTAATATTTTCATTTTATTAATTGAAGTTCAATTGCAATATTGAATATTTTTTTATTGTTTATGGACTAAATCGAACAAGTATATATTGAACAAATTAAAAGTTCAATGATCATATTACACATGAGGTTATAATTTAGAGACCACACTAAACAAATTAAAAGCTCAAGACTATATTACATATTGAGCCAAAATTTACAAAACTTTTATGTCAGTTTTCCCTGCTCATGCCGACGGGTGATTCTCTCAAAAGTAACAACTAGTCTAGAAAATTGTTAAAAAAGTTATAAATTTATTACATTTTTGTCAATTTAAACCTAAACCTTTCACTTTTTATTAAATGAATCCATTGAGCCAATTTTGGTTGAAATTCGCTAACGTAGACACTGAGCATCCTATGTGGCACGACTGACACTGAGGGGGTCAAAATTTATCATTTTTAAAATATTATTTTTTTGAATTTTTGAATTTTTTTTTAAATTTCTCTTTTTTTTTTCCCCCTCTATCTCTCTTCTTCCTCTCTACTAGTTGCCTAGCCTCCGGCAATCGGCCAAAGGCTCAACCGGTGAGGGTTGGCCTTGCCATCCTCAGGTGAGGTTGCCCTCGCTAGGAACTAGGGAGGGGCAACCTCGTTGCCTTCACGCAAGGTCAAAGGGATGACCTCATGAGCCTTGGGCAAGACTTGTCCTCGCCAAATCTAGCTTGCCCTTTCAGATCCGGTGAGAGCAAGCCTCACCCTCAACCAAGGCTCGTGAGGTTGTCTTTCTATTCATGTCAGTGAATTCCGATTAAAATTGGCTTGATAGACTCAATTAACAAAAAGTGAAATTATTTAAAACTCATTTGATATAATTAAAAAGATTTAGAACTGAATTGATAAAAGTGTAATAAGTTTAAGACTTTTTAAATAATTTTTCCTTCCAGTCTCAATGCAAATGGTCCCTACAAAGAACTGGCCACTTCCTTTGCCGGATAAGTGGCGCTAGGCTTTGGCTTTATCTAGACAGGGGTGCAAATGGGCTTTCAAAATTGCACCGAAATGCATGGGAATGCAAGCCGAGGCACTGCTCATCTTACCGCTCGACATTCCGACGGACAATCTGAAAGCGACGATACTTCCCCATGCATTTCACGAAGTCCCTTCACAGACTTAGTCCTTGACTTAGACCGTACTGGGGAGTCGTCAACTCTTTGGTCTACGGCAGCACCCCATCCGAATTCCACTTCTCAATTGCCTGGAACTTGCGCGGCATGTGGACGATGAGATTTCACAATTCTAATCTTTTGGAAATGGATGACGAGGTTTCTATGGATCGAATTAGCATAAAAGGCCTGGTCAAATTAATAGGAATTTTATTTTAAAAGTTTCCAGGACTAAAAGTTTTAACATGGTCAAAATCAATCCATCAAAGATTAAATTTATATAATGATTGGAAGAATGCATTTGAGGAATTTGATTGATCTCAATGAAATATACGAAGCACTACATGCTTAAGGGGAAAATTGTCTAAAAAGTCTTAAGTTGATTATACTTTGACTAATTCATTCCTAAACATTTAGATTTTGTCAATTGAATCATAAATCTTTTGTCAATTTATCAATTGAGTCCATATGACCAATCAAGTTGGAAATTGCTAACATGGACATTAGTTGTCTTATGTAATGTTGCCAACATTATCACGAACAAATTTTTAATTTTTTTCCTCTTTTTATTTGCTTTTTTTTTTTCTCATGTGTCAAGCTATGTGGACAAGGTTGAGGCCCTTACCAAATCTAGGCAATGGCTGCCCTACTTGCAGTCAGTAGGGCTGCAATGGCCCTCACCCAAGGACTCCATGGCGCCATTAGCAGTGGTCCTCGCCCAAGTGGGAAGGCCTTTGTGGCCAAAGAGGGTTGCCAGCACCATAAACAAATTAAAATAAATTAAATTAAAAATTATTTTTAATTAAAAATTGTCCCATTCAACATCAATGATGCCACTTGGCATCCATGTCAATGATTTCCAAACAAAATTGATCGAAATGACTCAATTAGCAAATCGTCAAAAGTTTTGTAACTCAATTGGTAAAATTGAAAAGTTTAAGATTGAATTTTTCAAAGTACAATAAATTTATGACTTTTTTAGATAATATCTCTCATGCTTATGTGATGTTACAAATTGGAAATTGACATTTAGATAAATGAGTCATATTTTATTCCAACAATCATTTAACACATTGATTACTACATTAATTTGCGAAATCAATTTTACTATGACTAGTATTGCTCGTTACAGACTTTCCTTTTTTTCCTATGGTCCCTTTTAAAGAGAGAGGAAGAGATGGAGTTGCAAGAAGGGCCAGAGAAAGGTAGCAAGCGAAAGCAACTCTCCTGAGCATAGTGATTCAAAAGAAAAGGGATTTTCAAAGCCGGAGTCGCAGAGAAGTGATTTGGCAACCATGCCAGCTCGTCTCCCGTGTCGAAAACGTCCCCCGGAGTCGCAGTCAAATGAACAGAAAACGTTTTTCTCGGACAAATTATTGATCATATTTTAAGAAAAAAATGGAAAAAGACAGCGCATGGCATATGACGGCAATCCATACGAAGAATTCCCCCACGCTAACGCCACGACCTCCGTCACGTTCTCCATCTCTCTCTCTCCTGTCTTTTTGCGAGTTTCTCTTCCTCTATAATCAACGTCCAATCTTCAGGAAGATCCAACTCGCCGGCCTGGCCTACCGTCCTGGCAGGAGTCCGACTTGACCCCCTTCACAAGGCCGACATAATAATGGCGACAAAAAGTTACGGGTTTGACATTCATTTCACTTCCCGTTGTCCATCATCTCTCTCCCGTCTGTTGTCTGCGAGTTCCCTCGTCTCTGGAAATCAACAACCCATCTTCAGGATGATCCAACTCGCCGGCCTGGCCTCACGTCTTGGCGGGTCTCCGACTCAGACCCCGACTCCCACGACTTGACCCACTTCTCAAGGCCGTCATCATTCAGACGACAACAAATTCAGGGTTGATATTCATTTCACTTCCCACTCCACGGGCAAAACAGGGAACCATGGACTCCGAAGCTTCATCGTAACAGCCTCCTCCTCCTTTCTCCTGCTCACCTTGATTTCCGGCGTTTCCACGTTTCAAATTACGTTTTCATCGTGTCAACGTAGCCTCACATAGCATGTTTCAAACAATGTAGTCCAATGGCTATTTACGGTGATCTTGCTTATTGAAATGGTATCGTGTAGCATGTGGATCTACCTAGACTATTGATCACGTGGACGTGCATAATAAACAGCTTCAATATTAGCAATTTGCATGGTCTATAGAGTATGTAATATAACTTGAATTAATCTTCCATCTTGTGTTAAGTGAATGGACTTCTTCCAGAATCATCTAAAGTCACAACTCTTTAAGGCAATGATAGTATCAAATGGGCCGGACATCATGGTTTATAAATATATGGTTGATAAGCAATAGTTACGAATCATATTTGCTTTATGGGTTTGGTAATAAAGAGTGCTCTACTTCTTCTTCTTCTTCTTTTTGAATGTGTAATAATTAATTTACTTTCGACTCATAATTTTGAAATATTTGAATTATTACATAATGAAGCAAAATCATCGATAAGAATACATAATGTGAAGAAACTGTATAATTTTTTATGGAAAGAGAAGAAGATTTTCATACTTGAACGTAATGCATGTCATTGAGAGGGAGATCCAAATATTTGCAACATCTTACCTAGCTATGGAAAATAGAGGGCATAATTGTACGGGACTACCATAGAATCTCCTCAAATTCCCTGGGCATAATTGTCTAGGCATTTGATTTTATTGACGACTAAATCAATATTAGGTGAATTTTAGAGTCTATAAAATATCCTAGTAACTTTATTGATTAGTTAAGACAGGAGTCATGAGATTAAGTGAAAAAAATAACTGTTAATTATTTGACTTCACTAAAATGATAAGTACTATTTTAGTTTTAGGAGATTTAAACAGTTTCACAAGATTTTAATGGTGCACATAATAACCATTCCATTTCTCTGTTTTCTATTTTTCAATTCTGGGAAACATATTTGGAACAAAAATTCATTTGGTAGCGCAACTTTATTTTTTTATTTCTAAAATAAATTTTTAGTCTAGAAATAAATTTGGATCATAGATCAGAAGTAAAAATTATTTACTTTTATATTTTTGGCACAAAAATAAAAAATAAAAAATAAAAACTCTTCTCTAACCCTCGCTGCTAGCACCCACCATCCATTGCTGCTCGCTATCCGCTTGCCATCCACTGTTACTCGCCATTTGTTGCAATCACTCGCCATAGCCGCTCGATGTTCACCATGCACCACCAACTGCCCAAGAGAAATAAATTTTGTATCGTTAGCAAATAAATTTTTATTTCGAGAGTAGAAAGTTTGTATTGTTATCAAACACATATTTTTATTTAAAACTCATTCAAGAACAAAAATAAGAAAATTAATTCTAGTTAGAAACTGATTTCTGGAACAGAATAGATATCATTTGCATTCTAAAAGGTCTCATAAGTCAAGTTTTAGAGTGTACAAAATTAATATACATTTCAAAATTCGTATTCCATGACAAGAACATAATTAAAAATAAAAATTTAAAAGTCGTTCTAGCTAGACATATCTTTGAAAATGGGAAGGCAAAACCACTTCCACAACGGGGACAATGACGAGACCAAAACATTTGACAGAAAGAAAAAGAAGCAAAACACGGGATCAAATACACAAAGAAAGCCTCATTCTATAACTTACTTTTTATTAGCCTCCAGTCAATTATGGCACCTATGATAATCATTTCATTTCTAGCCAAAATTATTTTTCTATTTCCAAAAATAGGTTTGAAATAGGAATCTATTTGGTAATGTAATTTATTTTTTTATTTTTGAAGCAAATTTTTAGTCCATAAATAGATTTAGAATAGAAATAAAAAGAAAAAAAATTTTCACTTATTTATTTCTGGAATAGAAATGAAAAATCAAAATTTTTCTTGCTTTCGCTACTAACTGCCCACCCGTTGTCACCAGCCATCCACCACTGGCACTTAAGAGGAGAAAGAATTTTCATTCTGAGAGCAGAATTTTTGTATTGCTATTAAACGCCTATTTTTGTTGAAAAATTTATCCAGAAAATCTGATAAGAAATTGACTTTTGGAACAAAATGGTTCTCATTTGTGCCTTTAACAAAGAGATGAGTTGCTGAGAAATTTCTGAAGATTTAATATTAATACCAGTGCTGGTGGATGAAAATTCGAACCTATAAAGAATCTTGAAGTGCCCTTACTAAAAAAGTGATGGAGAGAAGCGGTCGGGAGATGGCGCGAAGATGCTGTAAGAGCAGCTCCTGGAAGGTACAAGCAAAAGCAACTCTCTTGATCTTGACCATGTAACTTGGCCACCGTGCCAGCTCGTACCGTGTTTCGGAAATGTCCCCCAAGTGATCGTAAATTACGAAAGCAACTCGTTCTCCGTCTCTCTCTCTCTCTCCCTGGTGCTTTGACGTGGCTTTATTAGAATCGTTATGCAACACTGAGAAGAGAAACGGGTGCAAAACTGCTTTCGCTTAAGAAGCCATAGCATTGTCGGGAACCGAACGGAGTTGCATACGTCTGAGCACGACGGCTGAATCATGGACGCCGAAGCTTCATCGTAACAATCTCCTCCCTTCTCCTGCTCTCCTCAATCTCCGGCGTTTCCATGCTTCAAACTGCTCTTCCTTCCTTAACCTTTTTGCTCTGTTTTTGCTTCTCTTTTCCTTTTCCTTTGTTGTCTTGGAAAGGTTTGAGACAAGCGAGATGATGGGGACTTTCCTGGCTTCGACGCCGCTGCTGAAGGAGGCGTGGAGGCTGTGCAGCGCGGCGAATGCGATGGGGAGCGGTGCCTTCGTGGTGGAGCAAGTCGGGGGCGTGGGGTACGTGGCATTCTCGGGCGTCCAAGAGATGCCGGTGCTTGGTTGGGATCCGAGCTGCGCCATGCTGGCGCCGCTGGATGCAGCAGGCCACGGGCTGTTCGCGGCGCTGACACGCCGCTACGAAGGTGAAGAGCCCGTCATGGTTCACTCCGGAGTGCTTCACCGCTTCCTTCATTATCATTCGCGCAATGATCTTCAGAGCCAGGCTAGTTCATCGGCAACAACTTTACTTTATTTATTCATTGATTTCTTTTTTAGTTTATCTAACCAAACATAAAGTAAAAAAGAGAGAGAGAATGATGATTTTCGTCAAACTACATTCTAAGATTAGCAATTCCTACAATTTTTCCTAGCCTTTCTAGGTTCTACATATTTTTCCAAATTCATTAGAAATACAAAATTATCTTTTTATATCGTCGTTGACTGTTTTCGAAAAAGTTAATCTTATAAAACTTTTGTAAGACTGATGACACGCTAATGGTTAATTTTTATTTGTATTTTTATTTTTGAACTTCTATCTTGAAGCTATCTCAAACTTTCACGATGGCAACATCTCTAATGGCATGTACCTTATTTCCTTTTCATTCTAGAGCTCTTTTTTTCCCATGATTACATTATGGAAAATTCCGAATAAAAGCTCGAAGTACTATCATTTTCTAAAATAAGAGTTTAAAATAAAAATTATTTCATATAAAAGCATAAAGTTGCCATATCAGTCTAAAAAAAGAGCCTAAAATGATTATGGTTATTTTGATTAAAGGCCTAACCTCGTCGGCCAACAAAAAATTCCAGCTAATCAAGAATGTCTTTTTCCAAACACAATTTAAATTTAAATCAAATTAGATTAAAAATAAAAATATAATTTGATTTAAATTTAAATATATATAAGGAAAAATATAGGCAGTTGTCGTCCCATCACTAAAGGGGCAGTAGCCATAGGCGGGCGGGAGCCCGCTTGCTTGTATTTTTCCTTCTTTTTTTTTTAAGTTTATTTTTTATTTTGTTTTTAAATGAAAAAAATAGAATAAGGAAAAAAATTAAATCGACGGAATTGCCCTTTACTAGCTGGGTTCACACTCTTATTTGAAAAAAGAGAAAGCACATTAGACCCTTATTTGAAATCATGTCTACTTCATATCTTTATTTGAGAAAATAAGAGCACTTTGTATTATTATTTGGAATTTTCCCTTAAAGTATTAAAATTTATGGATTAATACCCTAGAAAACCCCAAACCAATACACTTATGGCAAATTTATCCCAAACTATTTTTTTGACCACCAAAAACCCCAAACTGGTATATCTTTGATAAATTTACCCTAAACTGGTATACTTATGACAAATTTACTCTCTGTTAGTTTTCGTTAAATTTTATTGTTAAATTATCAATTTAAATGACACGTAATAGTTGACTGGTATACAAATTTGGGATTTTACGCTCTATTTGTTGCAGTTTATAATTTTTGTGATTTTTTTGTGGTATTAATCCAATTTAGCGGAGGGTATATTTGTCACAAATTTAGCGGTTTTGGGTTTTTTGTGGTCGAATAAATTAATTTGGGATAAATTTATCATAAATGTACCAGTTTATGATTTTTTATGGTTAGTCAGGGTAAATTTGTTACAGGTGTACTAGTTTGAGGTTTTTCATGGTCAAAAAAATAGTTTTGAGATTTTCAGGGTATTAACCCAAACTTTATTAAGGCATGGGCTGTCCGAAGTGAGCTGGCCAAGCTCAGTCCCACGATTTTGTCCTTCGGGCCTATCCATGTTGATCAAGTATGGACAACGGCTCTAATGGCCCATTTGGTCCTTGATTACCTCTAGGTCCGAATTTTGAATTACTGTGGATCTGATGATTGGTTTGGAGTTATATCAAACCGAACCATTCATGAGACAAATTTGCTGGTCGTGAATGGTGCTCTTCTCATGAGATTATCTAAATAAAAGGGCCATACATATAAATACATCCTATGCACGTGTTAAAACATACTTGCACACTTATCATCAGTTTGTTGAACATGTTAGTGTTGTTTTGACTTGCTTAATAAACGGTTCCGTATGTTGAGCAATTGCAATACGACCAATGATTTCCTATATGATTTATTCATGTAACTCTTCTAATCGGACATGATATGGTGCGAGTTGATTTTTCAGTGAAGCGTTGTAATTGAGATTTTTCCAAAAAGCTTTTAACCGGATTTTAGGAATTCTTAAATATAATGCAGATTGATAGCTTGTTGGATAAAACCAAGTCAATAGTGATCACAGGCCACTCCATAGGAGGATCAGTTGCATTTCTCATAGCTCTTTCGCTTCTCTCCTTCCTCAAATCCATCTTCCCATCCTCAGTCCTGTGCATTGGTTTCGGCTCTCCTTTCCTTGGCAATGAGTCACTTTCGCGAGCCATTCTCCGCGAAAGATGGGCCAGCAGCTTTTGCAATGTTGTGGCAATGCATGATATATTGCCGAGGTTATTTCTCGACCAATCACTTGTTCAAACTCCCCATTGGAAGGCCCTCATAAGATTTTGGTACACGTTTATGATGTCACCAAACTCTATGAATCTCACTGACTTCCAATTAACTAAAGAAGACAAGGCTTGGCTATTTTCCTTTGCTGCGGCCGACATGGAGCGCTTGGCGCAAGCAGGGGAAGGCTCGAGAAGGAGGTCATTTTGGCCCTTAGGGAATTACTTGTTTTGTTCAGAGGAGGGCATGATTTGTTTGGACAACGCTGTATTGGTCAAGAAGATGATGCATTTGATGCTAAGGACAAGCTCTCCAAGTTGTGTTATTGAGGAGCACCTTAAGTATGGGTGGTATGTAGAGAGACTTTCTCTTCAATCTTTGGGGAGAAGGTTCATAGAAGGACATCTCTTTGAATCAAGCTATGAAGCAAGTCTTTCAATGGCTTTGAACTCGTTGGGGACATCTCAACAGGTAGGGAAGGCACCTTAGATTGACAAGGGACCACGATCTATAAATGTATTAATGTACGCTTTTTTATTCCCAAGTGCAATTTCTCTGAGTTTAAAGATTCTTTCACCTTTACTTTGTAGGTATTGATTGCACTGATGGCAAAAGATTGCTTGAAGATGGCAAGGCAGAAGGAGCGCCACCCAAACCTAAATGCTGCCTATTTAGCCATTAAGCTATCCAAAATTGCTCCTTACAGGGCGGAGATAGAGTGGTATAAAGCTTGTTGCGATAACTCCGACAAGCAAAGAGGATACTATGATTCTTTCAAGCAAAGGGGGGCCTCAAAGAGAGAATCACATATAAACAAGAACCGAATTATGCTTAAGGCCTTTTGGGATGGTGTCGTAAGCATGATGGATAGGAACAAGCTCCCACTCAACTTTCACAAAAGTTTAGAATGGGTAATTGAGGAGTCGCAGCTCTATAAGCTCCTCGTGGAGCCACTAGACATCGCGGAGTATTATCGGTCAGGGATGCATATGAAGAAAGGCCACTACATAAGTAATGGAAGAGAGAGGAGATACGAAATTTTCAATCAGTGGTGGACCGAGAGGGTTGTTATTGAGAAATTGGGCAATAGGAGGACCAGGTACGCAAGCTTGACCCAAGACACTTGCTTTTGGGCAAGGGTGGAGGAAGCAAAGGAGTGGCTGGACAAAATCAAAAGTGAAAGCGACCCAAATAATCTGGCTTTTCTTCGGGACAAACTCAAAGAGTTCGAAGCATATGCAATGAAGCTGTTTGATGGAAAAGAGGCGTCTGCTGATGTTCTGGCTAAGAATTCAAGCTTTAGTTTGTGGTTAAAAGAATGGAGAGCATTGAAATCACAGATTTATCCCCTAATCGAATTGGCCTTACCTGCTGATTCCAAGCTGATTCCCATGGAGACCTATTCACTTCCTGGTAAAAATTCTGGGAACCGTTCTTCAATATTGGTAAAAGGTAGTGGAATAAAGTTTCGGGATGAGATGAGATGTGGCTGAACAACAAAAAAAGTACGTCCTGATTTTATGTAGGGAGGTAATCCAATGTTCTGTCCTCTGTAGCTGCAATATTTTTCCTCATTCGACTTGCTACTGTATTTGTGCCGGAGAACAATAATATGATGCTTTGAACGGTTTGTGATCCTGCATATGCCTTCTGAAACCACCCATAGGATTAATTCCCTGCACCAAGATTTGCTAGACGCTTGGAAGTAGAAATGCAACAGGAAACAGAACAATAAGCAACCAGAATGAGAAATCCACCACCTGAGTGCTGATGCCAGCATTTAGGCCTATGGCTTCGAGCCAAGCGCGACATCATGAAGCAAATGGACATCTGGCTGGGGCAGGCAAGGTGCGCAGCCCATACATAAAGGGAACCAATCGTCTGTTAAAAGTTCACAGAGATAAGATCATTAAATATCTTGGACAAGCATCAACTTCTTTCGAAAGAAACCCTCCCAATAGCATAAATAGAACTTATATCGAGGGAAATGAAGCATATAGTAGTTTGGAGGATGTTCCCAACTTCCTATAAATTCTTTTGGAAAACAGAACGGCATCTAAGTTTAGAGAAAATGGTATTACATGCAGCAATTTCCCCTCTCTAAAGTGTTGTTGTTAATCTTCTTCAGTCAGTTCCGCTAGCTTTTCTTGAAATAGAAGTGCAAAGAATCTCATTAAGGTTCAAATTTGGCAACATTTCAGCTATGAAAAGAGCTTTGCAGTTCGGAGTTTCCCCAGCATAACTTCCTGTATCCTTTCTGTTTGCTTTTCAAAATTGTTTTTCTTATAAGATGTTATGACTGAAGGAGTTTATTTCAGACCCAAAAAAGATTACTCTTTCACGTTCGTGAGCTCTGATGAACAATCTTTTATTTTTTATTTTTTATAAGAGTAATGACACCACCTGCATATGTTTTGACCTTTCAAACAACTTTTGAAGCGTGAAAAGGTACTAAATGCGCAAAAGCAAACTTGGGCAGATAATTCAGAACGAGCACAGCGAAAGCGCCATACTGGGTGTGGTAAAAAGCATTGCCTAATCAGTAACTACTAATCATCGATAGGAGAACACCTTGACACGAGAAATTCTTGTAAGTAGGTAGAAACACAAGTGGAAATTGGGATGATATAAAGCCTCTTAGTCATCATCCATGTTGTGACTTAACCTTGGATGCACTATCTAGGGTTTGACTAATGGATTACTAAGTTTAAACTGAGCTCGAGCTCTTCTAAACCCAAGGCCTAGGTTCAAGTTCTTAACATGTAATGATTTTTTAATTAGAAGTCGTCACTAATCTATTGTTGGTGGATCGATTAGAAACCAAGTAAAGTAATGGGAGATTTACTTTAATGATTTTTAATTACGCTAGATTCCACTAACGCCCTTTTAATATATTTTCTCTTTTATTAAAAAAAAAACGTTTTACAAATAGCTTGAATTGATTTTAATATACTTTTTCTAACATGTAAGGTAATTAAGCGGGTGCACAAACTACCAATCTAATATCCAAGAAAGTAATAAATAAATTAGCGGACTTACTGTGTAGAAACGAAAGTATATGTAATGTTAACTTAGAATTCATATGATTTCTAATTAATAGGAAGTCACTCAATTTTTTAGGATTTTCAACTTATTTAATGAAATCTAATATATGTGCAATGCAATTTAACCCAATGGCTTAATTCTAATGATGAAATTTTTTTAATTAAATAGACCTAGTAACAATCACTAAATGACATGCATTTTATGAAATGACATGCATTTTATGAACCTAGTTTTATATGACGTGCACATGATATTTTTGTATCTTTTATTAAAATTCGTAATTAAAGTTGCTAAAAATAAAAATCTACCTAAAGTGGGATATTATGTACTTTAAAGGTAGGAAGTAAACTAATTAAATCCTATCTTAACTTAGAAACTTACCTCAACAAGCAATTTAATTCAAATTTATTATCTAACCTAGATATCATCTAAATATGCATTCAAATATAATTAGAAAGGTATCTAACTATTCTATCGTGCAATTCTATCTAGGAAATCAATTCTAATCTACATGATATGCAATGCAATATTTTTTTTTATATTTTTAGGATAAATAAAGCAATCAAAATATTTAAACCATTCAATCCACAAAGGTATGATCCAATCGATTCAAACATGGGAAAAAATCTAATCATTTGAAATTCCGTGCAATTTTATCTAGGAAATCAATTCTAATCTACATGATATGCAATGCAATCTTTTTTTGTATTTTTAGGATAAATAAAGCAATCAAAATATTTAAACCATTCAATCCACAAAGGTATGTTCCAATTGATTCAAACATGGGAACAAAATCTAATCATTTGATCTTAAGCCTTAAAGATCAAAAAATCTATTTATAGATTATGGAGAAATCAATAAATTTCATCTAAAGCCTTACAGATATAATCAAAGATTATATGCGGTTGCGAATCAAGAGAGATCCTAATTGGAGATAGTCATATATTAGGCAATAAAATATCCAAATCAAATTTAGATAAGATAATTTTGCGAATCAAGAGAGATCCTAATTGGAGATAGTCATATATTAGGCAATAAAATATCCAAATCAAATTTAGATAAGATAATTATCTAATTTCGCAAGTAAAATTGCCAAATTTGAACCCAATGGAATCAGCTTGACGGATGACAACAAAATTTGATTCTTTTTACAAATTTCATATTGGAAATCCATGAATCTAGAAATTCATTTTGGACAATCGAACTTTCTCAAACTGCTTAAGAACCAAAAATATTTGTGCCAAAATAACATATGCCAAGAAGAACAATAGGCCTTGGACACGTAATGAATCTTAAAGTACTATTTTCGCATCTCCTTGACCAAATCCACCCACATTAGGATTACTTGTTAATGGCTAATCAAGTTTGATAGATTCACCTTTGGAAACAAGAAGTTCTGGCCTGAGATCAGAGCCAGCTCCACTTTGACGGTGAACGGCGGCAGTGCTCGTGGACTGGTGAGATGCTGCGACTATGCTGCAGTTTAAAATTAATTGCTTCAATTTGGTAAACCTGCAAAGGGTAAGATAAGCGCGAGAGAGAGCGTTTCTCCAGTGTTGTTAGAAGATCTCGAACGCGGGGGAAGAGCTGCAGGAAGCCACCAAGAACACTTATATTTTGATCAAGCCCCTTGACCGATTCCACGATCATCACTTGGAGTCTACTGGACGTTCTGAAAATCTTTCTTTCTTAGCTTTATTTCTCAATCCACCACGATCAAACTCAGTTTCTTAATGATGCTCGATGTCGCACATGAGCCAGATGTTGATGGAAATCGTCGATGAAGGTTGCACTTGTTGTGACGCCACGGATGTTGAAAAACCAGAGGAAAGAGTTGTTAATAGGCGACCCTTAAGTGATGAAAATTCAGCAACGGTGCAAGGAGGCAACGACTCGTCGTCGGGGCTCTGTTCTTCAAGCACGTCAGGGGCAATGAGCGTTAGCGTCATGTTGTCACGAAAAGGTACGGAGTGTGAAAAAATGTAATTACATGTGGAATAACTGCTACTTTAAAGATAAAATATGGGTCCCAAAATATAGGATCACATAATATAAATAACACACCGCGGCAGGGCTTGGTGTCGTCTTGGCACGTCGGGAACAACAGGTTCGTCAAGGGGCTCGATGTCTTGATGGGCGGTTCAGGCGCTCTCTGTGGTCGCATCTGACTTCCCCGGTGGCTTCGCCAAGGGACGTGTCTCTCTCTACTGGTGGTGTCCAAGTAGAGATGGTCAGATCATGGGATAGTCCACGCGACCATCCATGATCATGAGGAATTGTAAAAATAATAAAGTGGAGTCTTTGATTTGCTCGAAGAAAAAGGCTCGAAGAAAAAGGGGCCAGAGGCGTGAATGTGGTGATGGAAGGCGAGAAATATTGTTAAAAAAAAAAAAAAAAAAATCTGAATTGGGGCAGTCGCTTTTCTCTCTCTCTCTCTCTCTGCCTCTCACGCTTTCCTTTTTTTTTTTTTTTTTTCGTGAATGAACGGGCTCTCCCTTAGAATTGTGGCGCCCCTCTTTAGACAAAAGAAAGGACCGCCTTTTATACACCAAGCGACGGGGTTCCCTCCAAGGAAAGAAGCAATATCTCTTTTCCTCTCTTTCCAAACCCATATCCACGGCAAGAGATACAATTTCCTTATTTTTTACTATTTTTTCATTGACCGAATTCCTCCCACTATCCTCAGAATTAACCGTGTCCCGTCTTCCTCACATTCACTTCCTGAAATAACCATGAAAGTACATATTCTGCAAAGAGTGTTTGCCGACTTAAATTTTCCATGTCCGCACGCTTGTGTCTTCTTTATTTTCACTCTTACTTTCAATATTTCATCCGAAATCTTCCCTTTTGTGCAAAACATCTTCCTTAGTGTATATATTGCATAAATATATGAAATTTTTTGCAGAATATTGGAAAGATAATACAAATCTTTTTTTGAAAATATCAAATCACCATTCATCATAAGTCAATTTTCGGTTATCAAGAACAACGGGCTTAGTCCAATTCCCTTTCTCCATGGCCTTAGTCCAACTTGTCAACTTAAAATTTAAAACATCAATTCAAATCCATCCATCACTAGTCTAATGCAATAATAAAAAGTAAATGCTCCTAAAATCATATGTTATGCAATTTAATTCTAGTATTTTTATTTAAGGGTTAAACATTAATCTATAATTTTCTATGCAATAAATGAATGATCGAATCGCTAAAATTTAGATGTCAACAATCTACAAATGCTATTTTCAAAAAGCAGCTTCCGTTTTACTTTGCCTAAGAACATAGAGAGTGATACCATTTGCTTCTTGGAACACGTCGCTGTAGTCATTTAAGAGGTGAACTTTGCCACCAGAAACACAAGTAGTGAGATAAGACAAGATTCTAAAAGGAATCTTGAAGTGCCCTCGCTTGCCATCATCTCTACAACTCAAAAATCTCTCTCACTCTCTCTCTCTCTCTCGTTTATCATGTTGATCATCTCTTATGCATTTTATAGACTATTGAATTCAAATTACTTACTCACAAATTTAGATATGAACCTAATATTCCCAGCCTTTCTGAGTAAGAAATCCATACCGTCACCATGTATACGACAAATATTCATTGAGGAAACTTAAAAAATTTACTGAAAAAAGATACTTCCCTTCTACGTTTCCTCTTAATGAGACAGCTTCAAGCATGACATCTACACAAATCTTCTCAGCAGTTTGACTGAAAACCAAATTATCATCATTATCACTTTCTAGAGGACAGAAATATAATCACCGTCATCCTTTGCTCTTATGATACTACTGTTGGGAGTTTATCCAGAATGACAGTTCGCCTTAATTTTAAAGATCTCGTATAATATTAACTTGGGTTATAACAAGTTGTCAAAAAAAACTCCCCAGCCAAAAGATCAAATCTTCTTTTCTCACTATAAAGTATTAAAACAAAAAAATCTTCCTTGACGATACTATAGATTTCAAAGAATAATTTATTTGCTTATTATTAACCCCCTATCACCGCTAAAGCCAACAACCAACGGCGAATGAGGGTACCGAAGTTCTTGTCCAGGTTTGGATTTTCCATTTCTGAATACAATTTAAATAATAAATAAAAAAAATTATCGTTGTGTTGTTGAGAGCTTCTCGGCCTTTGCTCTGTTTCCTTCTCCTCTGAGGAGTGAAAAACCCAAAACCCCTTCACTCTCCTTCGTTTCATCTCCGCCCGAGGGCAAGAGCGCCGAGTGCGTGTGAAATCTCCTCGTTCTAATTGTCATTTTTTCTGTAATTTATTTCGTAAAAGTCTCCACCTTGATTTGGCTTCATGAAGTTGGTAAGTCTCTCTTTAACAGGTGTTCTTAATGCACGTCCTTCTGTCAATTAACGTATCCGGTGCTCACATTCAGTTTAATTTGAATTTGGAACATACCCCATTATGCAGACATGCTTAAGCAGAGGTAAAAGCTTTCACCTTCCCCAATGTCACATGCTGAGTGCCTGTGGGTTTAGGATCTTGATTGATTGTCCCCCAGACCTCTCTGCTCTCGCTGCTTTCGCCCCCATACCTCCCGGATTTTCTGCTGTGCAAGAAGAAGAGGATTTTGGACCTTCAGCTGATGGATCCAATGGCTGTGAATCTGGGAATTAAGAAAGGGAGAATACTGAGAAATCCATGAATGCAAACTGTGGACTCGGACACAATTCTTCTCAGCAATTCTACCAAGAACCAAATCATCTACCAAATAATCATTTGCCCCAAAACATAAGAGGATTCAGACAACGTACTGTCAAGGCATTCCACATTCAGAACCAAGCAAGCAATTGAGGAAGCACCTACTTTGCGTTTTCCGGCTTGTATGAGCTTATCCGCGACAAACTGGGGACTCCCAAATTCCCGTAGGCTCGCAAGACGAACTGGACTCACCACCACTCCCACATTGTTGCTCTCCTTGGCGGCTGGCTTCTCAAACAGCACCGTCGCCCCTGCTTTGTCCACCTTCAATTCCCGAAAAAAAAAAAAAAAAAAAAAAAAAAAAATCAACCCCAATAGTACTCAAACAATACTCGGACCGCATTCTTGCACGTCCGGCGTCCTCAGTACATAGTACATTTTTACTTAAAGAGTGTACCTTCGCTCAAGAAGAAGGTTAGAGGAGGGTGAAGACGTCCTCGGAGTCTGTGCGCCTCTCCAGCTCCACTTCTTGTCGCAACGCCGCCATCGACGCGCTCGGGCCACACCCATTTAGCAGGACTGCGAAAATCGCCAGGCTCGCCTCCCTCTTGCTCGGACGAACTGCTGGCATCACGAACCGGTCGCCCTCGTGGGGAAAGCCCGAAACTCGGGCTCGAGGGCCGCGACTCTGAGTCGGTATGCGAGGGGCGGCGATCGAGAATGAGGAATTTCGTGAGAGGGCGGTGGTCGGAGAGGGCCAAGCAAGTTCGGAGAGCCATGGCCGGCGGAGCGGTGGAGAGATGGCGCGGACAGTGGCATCATCGCTGAATCAGTCGGGGGATGATGGAAAGAGAAGCAACCATCCACTCGCGTGCTCTGTAAAGTGGATAATGTCTCACCGACTTTTTTTTTTTCTTTCACGAGTTTTCTGGCTATTTTTTTTTATCTTAATTAATTTGTTTTCTTTCTTGAGACAGAAATTGTAATTAAAAGCATTCTTTTAGATCGATCTTTAGAATTCCAACTCTCCCATTCTTTATGGCGGGTTTTGCGTAATGATATCCCCTTATGACGGAATTTTTTTTGGATCATATTTTATTTATATTTGATTTTATCATGTGTTAAGTACTATCAAACGTAAGATATGATAAATTTTATTCTCTTCTAAATTTTGTCATTATTGTTAAATACAGCCTAAAAGGTGCAAATATTCCCACTAAAAATATAAAGTACGCTCTAGATGAATATTAGGACATATGTCATTAGCGAAAGAAAATTTTACACAAGTTGTTTCACCCACCCTCTATTTGAGAGATGGTCAAAAAGCGGATGGTTATAATTTTCAAATCGACGATTAATAACACCTCTTATGTAATTGATTTTTTATATACATAGGATATAATAGAATTAACTCCTCTCCAAAGTGACCGAGGAATGAAAAAGAAAAATTTAAAGGAAAAAAAATTAAACCCGACATATTTGATTCACATGAAATCGTTCTTTATTCATTTTAGTCTATACAAGCAGCTTGATGAGCTACTTTAGAACACTTGGGATTTGTGGGGAAGGATTCAGTACAGCATTTTCTTGCCCTCATCCGATCGTGGGCACTTCAATGGTATTACCCTTGTCGTTGACCCAAATGAATACACAGTTACAGCAAATATCGTGAGAGTGAGAGGTTCCGTTCGATAGTATCACGCCGGTCACTTGCTAATTATCATTCTCGATTATTTCCTTTGCATTAGCTCCATTTACGCCCACCAACTCCGGCCAACTGGATTTATTTATCGTCTTTGAAAACCCCAAAAGCACAATAATGTCAAAGTACACCATTGATGGGATGCCTCACCGTTGATGCTTGAATCCCAAACCATTTGAAATTTGCTCATATCATGAAGAAAGGGAACCACAAAATTAAGTTAGGCTTACGTGCAACATAGCATGCTGGGTAGGTGCATCCGCCGTCGTCAAATTGCAGGTAAGGCCCTTTCGACATGCTTACAAAGTAGATGTAAGATATGTATGGTGGCCACCCCCTATATGTAATACCCATTCGGACGATGGTTAATAACTATGTTACCATCGTTGAGAAGTTTAGATGGAAAATTCTTTCAATATCTAAATCAAGAAGAGAGTTTTAATGACTCTACTTATTATAGTCGAACTATTGTGATTCTATTCTCAAAAATAAAAACAAAATATAGATAGATTAGGGTAGAGATACTTCTATCTCATAGATGACTAAGTCCACTTATTGCGTCAATGGTTTCCATAGTTGCACAGCTTCCTTTGACTTGGTTGTTTTTCTTTTTATGGTTTCTAATGAAAATAAACTTATTTTTTTAAGAAAATAAACACTAGTATCTTCTTCATCATTGCTTTTATAGCAACTTATATATTTTTCGTCCCCCCTATTTTGAAGCTCACTTTCTCGGTCTATATCTCATTTTTTTTTCATTTCATTAGTCTGAAAAGAAATACCCAATCTCTTTATCTATTATATCAAAGAACTTCTGTTGTTTTATTTAGAATTGGAGAAACACTTCATAAGAGGAGATGGAAGCACAAGGAAGAGGCCAATTCTACTGGTTAGCCAGCAACAGCATGAGCTCACTGGGCTTGGCATTACGCATGCATAAGCAGAGATGTATTCAAGACTAGGCCAATTCTACTCTACAGCAGACCCCAGCCGCAAATACGAATTCGAATACAGGGCCACATTGCTGTAAAGCCGTGATTTCCTCATAGTTCTACAAATGTTCTTCCTTGCGACAATGTTACCCATCTGTAGATATTTTGATAGTTTCTTTAGGGCATATAAAGAGTTTGATCAATTTTCTTTATCACAAAGTAAGTTTCTCCCATCTTAAGTTGGTAACTTTGTCGTGTCCTTAGTAACTTTTGACGGGGAAAAGTGCTAAAAAAATCCTAAACCTTTTACATTTGTGCCAATTTAGTCTTAAACATTTTTTTTGTGCCAATTTAGTCCTAAACATTTTTACATTTGCCCAATTTTGGCCGGATTTTGCTAACGGGCCGACCGGCCGATGTGGCCTCATCAGCGCTAATGTGGACAATTTTTAATAATTTTTTAATATTTTTAAATTGTTTCTTTTTATTTTTCTTTTTCTTTTTATTTTTCCTTTTTTCCTTCTCTTCCTCCTTCCTCTAGCCGACCGCCAGACATCGGCGACTAGCCAAAGGCAACAGTTGACGAGGTCGAGGTCGACCTCGCCAGTGACCACGAGGGCGGCCTCACGTTAGGCGGTGAGGCTCGCCTGCTTGACGCTACCATGGGCAAGGCTACCCTCGCCGGATCCGGTGAGGGCGAGCCTCGTTGCCCAATGCGAGGCCGCCCTCAAGGCCTGGGTGACAAGTGCTGGGTGGGCAAGGCTCGCCCTCGCCGGATCTAGCAAGGGTCGAGCCTCGCCCATGGCCAGTGAGGGCGAGCCCCACCAACCCTGAGCAAGACCGCCTTCGCGACCACCGGTGAGGTGGCGGGCGAGGTCACCTCGACCTCGCCGGCCATCGCCTCGGCCGATCGCCGAGGTTCGGTGACTCCGCTGGAGGAAGGAGGAGGAGAAGGAAAAAGAAAAAGAAAAAGAATTAAAAATTAAAAATTAAAAAATAAATATTATTAAAAGTTATCAATGTCGTGTCTTGAGGCCACGTTAGTTGCCCAACGACTAGTCAGCAAAATCCAACTAAAATTGATCGGAAATGACTAAATTGGCACAATGTAAAAAAGTTTAGGACTAAATTGGCACCAAAAAAATGTTTATGACTATATTTGCACAAATGCAAAAGGTTTAAGCCTTTTTTAGCACTTTTCCCCTTTTTGACGTCAATGTAATTTTGAAACTATTAGAAGTCAGTAATATTAGTTGTGGTTTAATTTTCATTTTAAAGAGAAACTTTCAATATATTGTAGGGATGTAACTTTTTTTTTTATTTGTGAGACTTTAAAAAAAAAATTAAAGTATGTCATCTCCATCAGTGACTACTAATTTTATCAGAGATAATTGTTTAAAAGGTCCCAAGTCATCGTACAATAACAAATTTAGTCATAAACCTTTTAAAATGACCAAATAAATCTTGACACCCGAATCCCTGGAGTGCCAAAAGTTGGCACAAATGGACATTTAAGTGCCAAAAGTTACAAAAGTGACACTTAAGTGCCAAAATCGGAGCAAAATGAATCACTTAAGTGCCACCGGCGAGAAAATCCGACCAAAACACTGACGTTGCAATTTTCCAGCGAGCTGCACGCAAAAGGACATCATTTTCTATGTTGATGTGGCTAAACAGTATCAAAACGACATCGTTTTGGTATAATTCGAATTTTAATATAATAATTAATTAATTAATTTTAAAAGAGGAGGGGGTAGGAGGAGGGAGGTAGTTGATGGCTGAAAGCTCAGCCCTCGCCGCCACCGCCTCCCCTCCGTTGCCGGGAAGGTGGGGGAGTGTCGGCCAGGGCCGCCGAACCCTGGCCGGGGGCTGACGGCCCCAGCCGACCGACGGCGAGGGCCCAAATCTAGGGCGAGAGTCACCAGCCCTCACCCGATCGACCCAAGGGCCGCCGCTCACTAGAGGGCACTCCCCCACCTTCCCGGCGACAGAGGGGAGGTGGTGGCGACGGCGTGGGCTGAGCCCTCAGCCATTGGCTACCTCCCTACTCCTCCCCTCACTCCCTCCCCCTTTTTTTAATTAATTAATTAATTAATTAATTAATTAATTCTTTAAATTTTAATTTAATTAATTGTTATATTAAAATTCAAATTATACCAAAATGGCGTCGTTTTTGTGTGTGGTTTGTTGAGTCATCCTTCTAGCGAGCCACGTAAGCAAAAAAAATAATAAAAAAATATACCACGTAGGATTTGCGGCGAGATTCACCAAATGTGGCATTCAAGTGTCTCATTTTTCATAAAAAGTAATACTTAAGTGTTATTTTTGTAAGTTTTAAGACTTAAGTGTCCCTTTATGCCAACTTTTGACATTTGAAGGGTTCTTTTGCCAATAAATTTTAAATATCTTGACATTTTACCAATCTAGTCTTATGACTAATTTTGATTAGAAATTAATGGCGTGAACTTTGACTGTCCTATATGGCATAAATGGCGTTGATGTTGACAATTTTTATAATTTTTAAAAACTTTTATGAATTTTTTTAAATTTTTTTCTTTTTATATTTTTAACCGTTCCTTCTTGATATGACCAACGGAAGTTGCAGGGTCATTGGTGACCCTCACCGACCATGCACAAAGGACCACAAAGCACTCTCCATGACCCTTGCAAGCATTGGGCAATGGTCACAATCCTCAGTTAGTGGCTAATGTGGGTCCCTAGGCCTCGACTATTGGTTGATGGCCTCATTGGCCCTTAAAAATAAAATAAAAAAGGAAAAAGAAAAAGAAAAGAAAAAAGTTTTAAAAAAAAATGCAAGAAAGTGGATCTTCAGCTTTAACCATGCTACATACAACAGTCGGTGTCTATGTCAACATTATTAAACTAAAACTGGTCGAAATGATTATATTGGCAAATTGTCAAAAATTTTAGGATAAAATATGCTCAATTGAATTGTTTTATAACCATATTGGCCTCCAAACAACGGATTTAAGAAATTTTAGACAATCATCTCGCTTATAGAATATAAAACAGACAATGTTTAGCATAAAATGCTAAGGAAAAATCATGAATTTTGTGAAACTTAATGACACCACTGCTAACTATTTTAAAAATCTAATTTAATAGATGAATGCGCGATTTAATATCAACGTACTCTAACAGACTTAATTAATTGAAGCATAAATCAAGCAGGTTATTTTTTTGGTCAAAAAAACTTTTATTCATTCAAGAACAAAGTTCGTAGAACATACACTATAAGTCCCTAAACATTTCCCAAAGGGATTGTTGGGTAGGCATAGAAAGCCAACTAAAAGGAACGTTCCCTTTTCAATGGGCTTTCACAATCCAGTTCACATCTACATCTCGATTTATTTCTCATGGACAATGGATTACTATAGCTCCTTTCAACTAGGTCATCTAACTATTACACTCCTCGATGAGGTTTCAAATGGCCCATGTGCTTTGAGCTTTGCCTGATAAGCACTCCAAAACTGATATGTTACTTGAGATCACTTCATCATCCCCTAGTGAGGTATATAGTAGTCTTGTATTTAATAAGATAAATAGTAGTTGGGACAGTAATAATTGCAGTACTTCATGTATAGATAGGGGCATTCTCCCCTTGTTTGTATTATCAAACATTTGAGCAATAGAAGTGAGTAAGTTAGTGGTCAATCTTTGGGAATAAGGTTTGGCTTAGGTGACCCAACGAACTAGAGGAAGCCTATGTTGCCGATGGTCTCGATCTCAAGTGTTGGCCTGTGACAAGTCGTATCAAATCACAAGTAGAAGAAAGCTTTTTCAAAGTAATCAAGGAGCATATCAAGTGATCAAGAGAATGTCGAACCAACGGACTACCATTGTTGCTATTGTTGTAAAGCTTCCCCAGAGAAGATTGTTCAAGAGAAAGACACCCGCTGTAGAGCTGAGAGGATGGCCTTCTCAACAAGTGTCATGTCCGCTCTCAAGGAGAGGTTCGCTAGAGTGAAGGTTGCCATGGTGAAGTTCATGGACGGACTCAATGAGGCAAAAGGGCAAATCAACAAGGTTGAAAAATGCTTCGCCCCAAATTCACAACTATCATGAATCAATCCATGGCCCCCTTACATTTTAAAGACAAATCCCTTGAGCCACAATCAAGACTTTCAAGATGAAAGTCCTAGAACTTAAAAAGGACAACTCCCACAAAGCCAAGGTCGAAGCTTCGAAGTTTAAGGTCTAAAAGCTCAAGACTGAACTAGTGTTATGCAAGACTAGTATAGCAAACGTTGCCATACCTATTCAAGCGGCACACAAGGTGGATATGTCGAAGCTCAAGTAGTTTAAAGGAAACCAATCCACTAAAGAGGTGGACAGCTTCATTTGAAACATGGAACAATACTTCGACACCGTTGGCATTCAAGATGAAATGGCCAAGGTAAAAAACGTCTCTATGTTCCTAATTGATAATGTCATGCTTTGATGGCAAAATAAATGATGATGAGGCCAAGGATAGTGCCAATCCCATCAACACGTGGAATGATTTTGTCGAAGAATTTTGAGATCGCTTCTTTCCCAAGTTTGCCCAACAAAGCTCCATAGCAAACTTCATTGCCTTGAACAAAAAAAGCATGGTTTGGGAAAACGTGAAGGAGTCCACTGAACTCAAGCTCCAAATTCCCAACTTAGGAGAGGATAGAGCTCTTGGAATGGTTTGAAGCCTTGGGACCAACTCAATCTGAAACAACAAGATGTTCGATGTATCTCGAAAGCACTCATCTTAGCCAAGTCTCTTGCTAGATTCTAAAAACCTGAATCTTCCAAGTCCAATGAAAATGAGCGGAGAATGGATCACCACCATAATGAAGACAAGTAAGGCAAATTTACCCATGGTCAAAAAGATCAATGGGAAAGATCATGGGTAGAAGTTCCTTTCAAATGACCCACCAAAGATGGAATTGACCCAAAGGTGACTCTCACAAAGAAAGGGAGAAGAAGTCACCACCATTGCCTTACTTCTTTCTCGATGGTCCCCATGGTCGCGAGATTGCCCAAAGAAGAACAAACTCATGACACTGCTCACTATAGAAGAGGAGAAACCAAAATAGGAGAAGAGAGAAGTGTAATTTGGAACCGTAGAGATTCTCAACTTCGTAAAGACTCAAGCTCCACCCAAGAAACCTCCAAGTACTAATTTGTCATTCGTAGATGTCAAAGTTAGGAACACAAAACTTTATGCCTTGGTTGAATGAGGGCGGTCTAACGTGTTCCTGTCGAGCGAAGCTACGAAGAGTTTGGGATTTTAAGTGGAGCCAACGGGACATCAATTTAAAGAGGTCAACTCGGAGGATGTACTAGCTATTGGCATTGCTGGAAACATGGAACTACACATTGGTGACTAGAAGGGAAAATTCAATATTGAGGTAATCCCCTTGATGAATATGATCTTATCTTGGTTTGGAATTCTTTTATAGTGTGAATGTCATGATCGACACGAGAAACAGGTCAATCATTATCACTAACCCAAAATGGCCATGGGTGTTACTAATGATATTTGGGTTGACAAAGACCAAGAGCATCTCCAGAATACAGCTATGGATTGAGAAGCTCATGGTTGAGTCGAGAATGAAGCCACAACCTTTAGAGGAGCAGAAGGTGGATTTGGGGCAACCTACGCCAACTCCATCTCTATCCATCCTCAAGTAATTTACAAGTTGAGACGAGAAGATAGTTTATAACAAAAAACAGGGACGCAATAATATTCCCTTAAAATGCACAGAAGTGCCCTAAGACAGAACTAGAGCACCGAAGCCCCAAAAGGAAAGAGACCTAAACACCCAGTGTGAGAAGACTTAAAAAATCTTACACGACACTCTCAAACTATAATGCCCCTCCTTATGCAAAAAATCGATTAAATAACCGGCTTTTAACTCGTCATTTGCAACAATAGAGTGCAATGTCAGCAAGCAATGCAGTGTGGCTCAAAGCAAACTTCCTCAATTGCACATCCAGTAGGTCAACGACTCTAAGGTGCGTTTGGTAACAATTCTATTCCCGGGAACTGATTCTGATTAGAAATGATTATTTTTTATTCTGTTCCCGAGAACAATTCTGAGTAAAAAAACGCGTTTGGTAACTGTCTAAAATTTTTTATTCTGGAATAGAATTGCGTTTGATACCGTGCTAATTGATTATGTTCAAAATTAATTTCTTTTGATTTTTAAATATTTTTTTACTTTTTTAATTTTTTTTCTTTTCTTTTTTTCCCTTTTTTCCTATCCTTCTTCTTCTTCTTCATGTGGCCGGTCGCCGAATCGGCAACCGGCCGGACGAGGGCCGGCGACGCTCACCGGAGCGTCGCCAACCCTCGATGAGGTCAGCCCTCGTCGGCTGAGCCTCATTGGCAACTAGGCGAGGCTCTGGCGAGGCCGAGCCTCGCGGTGGCCAGGCCGGCCTCACCCAGACACCGGCGAGGCTCGACCTCGCCCGATCTAGCAAGGCCGAGCCTCCCCCAGTTGTCGGTGAGGATCGCCTGGCCACTGGCGAGGCTGGGCCTCGCTAGATCTGGCGAGGCCGAGCCTCGCCGGTGGCTGGGCTTGCCTCCGACGAGCTCGCCGGAACAGCAATTGGTGACGGTGGGGAACGGCGGCGGCGGGTGGTGGCGGACAACAATCGCGGGATGACAAAAGGGAAGAAAGAGAGTTTCACTATTTTGATTCTTTTTTTGATTCTCGGACGAAGAATCAATTTTTTTTTTTTATTCTCAATTCTCTTCCCAATTTGTTCCTGGAAACAAAAATTTTACCAAACGCGATTCTTGTCCCAAACTGATTCTGGGAACAAAAAATCAGAATTATGCACTGTTTGGCACGTTGCCACACAAGCCCTAAAGGATCAAAGACTTACAATATGAAACGCGAGCCACATTACCGCACATTTCGCCGTACTGCAGACGCAAACAGTAATAGAACCATAGCGAAGCGCGAAGTAGAGTTCGCGAAGCTTACAGAGAAGTGCGACAGAGGGACCTGCGCCAGCAGAGATGAAACATGCGTGTAAGCGAGACATATACGCCAATAGAGATCTGTGTCGTTTTCCTACATATCAGCTTAGCTGACATTCTCTTTTTTTGTTCTTCTTCCTCCTTTTACCCCCGTCATTGAGCGACACTGTTCATCGGCTTCTTCGCACGGACTCTCTGGGCCATAGTTCACCGGCGCTCATCCATGGCCACCCAGACCTCCTACACCACTCCACAAGCTCTGACAAACCCTCAGTGACTGTGGGTAGTCGTCGGAATCATTGCCGGCAGTCTTTGCCAAGACCCCCATTTCCAGTTCCAGTTTTTCAAGCTTCAAGAAGGCACCTTCGCTGGCCATTACCTTTGTAGATCCATTTTGTGC
Source organism: Eucalyptus brandiana (assembly GCA_014182725.1). Taxonomy (NCBI): domain Eukaryota; kingdom Viridiplantae; phylum Streptophyta; class Magnoliopsida; order Myrtales; family Myrtaceae; genus Eucalyptus; species Eucalyptus brandiana. The sequence continues at coordinate 68,492,877 of CM024675.1, read as the reverse complement.
CCGGGCGATGACAAAATGAACCCAAGCTCTCTCTCTCTCCCCAATGGTCGACCTCCATTAATGGAGGTTCAACCGCGATTAAGGCGCGCAATCTCACGTTTGAGGTAATCTCTTCTCTTACCCTGGACCAAACAGAACCAAGATTCAGTTTCGCACATGCTCTTTGGGCTCAAACTCACAGATTCACCGTGAAAATCACATCATTTTGGCTTCAAAACTCTTGATTTGGACCATTTTCAGTCCTTGAAACTCTCAGAAGTTGAACTTCTTTCTGGTGAGTCTCACTAAAATAGTAGACGAGGAAATGCACCAAGACCCATCATCACTTTTTCAACCCAGGACGAGGTGTTGATTCCCAGAGCAAGAACAGCCAAATTGCCCTCTCTGGCCACGAGGGGGAATAATAAGGGTGATACGCTCTATTTTGTTTGTGAAAACATCTTTTTCCAGCGTTTGTGAAGGGTATTTTGAGCTAAGTATCGACAGGATTCTAGACATACTTACTTGAGTCGATGGCAAGGAAATTAATTGCCACGTGTCAGACTCTAGGTGTAACGCATTAGACTTGGAATTTAAGGGGAATTATCACTAAAGCCCACGCAAGAATAGCTACCGCACGAAATGTGCATAAAAATAGGAAGCTATTATTTACTTGATGGGCAAGTCATGCGAGTGTCATTGACAAGTTAGGAAACTGTTACTTATAGATAAAGTTGCCAAGAAGAAAAGGAAAATGTGAGGAATGCTAAGAGTGGCGTCCAAGGAGAAATAACTGATTGATGGCTACCAGTTCACCCTATAAATACCCAACCTATTCAATGAAGAGCCCCCAAAAACACAATTATCTTTATTTTATTGCATTTTATATGTAATTGTTAAGATTCTCATTGTTAATTAGATTCTGACGTGTCTTTATATGGTTCATCACTGTCGATTAAATTGCAGTGTTGTTCCACAAGCTCAGCCCCATTGATTGAATTTTGGCGTTGTGTTTCCTATTTAGAGATATTGCTATTGACCTTATGGGTCCAATCTGATTCCAAGGTCAATCCGAGACCAACCCATTATTTTCTTACTTCATTTTTTATATTCCTTGAAACACCAAATATACTTTTTCAAATTACATATCTATCAACGATACGACATTAAGCAACCAAATTATGAACACCGGCTCATATCAAATATAAATCTAAGATAAAATTTATAGAATCTTTTGTTGAGTTATGTTTGAGAGAAGGGTCAAGAGAGGTGAGCGATTTCATTAGCTAAGGTATGCTCGTGAGGCGAGAGAGGAGAGGCCAAGGTGAGCAATGAAGTGGTGAAGAGGGTTTTTCTAATTTTTTTGATTGAATCTGGGCTAGGTTCCTACTTTATAATTTACATAATTGCATAAGAAAAAACATAGTAGAGGCAGAATGGTTTAAAGTTGACAAAAATATATAATATATTATATATGATGTGTAATAAGATATATACATAATATATACATGGTTAACCCTTAAGTTCGATGATTGAGGACAAAGCTGCACAATGCAAGGTCCAAGGGTTCCAAGAACAAGGACTAGCCCAGTCCACTTGAGAATCGAACTAGGACCAACTGATTGGACTAGTCCAAAGTTGACCCTGAATCAATGCTCACCCCTAGTTGATGGTGGCTTGTCACAATGAAAGTGAATTGAGAAGAAGAAAGAGAAAAAAAAATGAAAATATAATAATTGGAAGAACAAAATGATGTGCAATTATTCTATTAGAATTTAATGTGTCAATTCCCATGTATATTTATTCCACCGTAGGTGAGGCCTCACCAGCCCTCCCTCAGATTTGGGGCTAGGGTCATGCTCTTCCCTCACTAGGGGTTGCCAAGCACTCACTCGAGGCCAGATAGGTCAATGGGCTTCAAGAAGGCCCAAGCAACCTCCGCTAGCCCTTCCCAACATTATGGCAGCGATCACAATGGCCTAGCCAAGCCTTGGGTGGGTTTGTGCTTTTCTTTATTTAAAAAATAAAAGTACAAATTAGCTCTTTATTATTATTATTATTATTATTATTATTATTATTATTATTATTATTATTATTATTATTATTATTATTATTATTATTTTGGTAAGGTAAGAATATATTGAACTTTAACCAACTATACAAAAAGAAGGAGATCCCAAATCCAAAACTTACACTCAAAAGACAAACTAGTCAATTGAGTGTAAATTAGCTCTTTATTTTAATCTATTTTTTTTATGACATGTTGGTTGGTGTACATCATCACCCCATGTCTTAAGAAAGTAATAAAATAAGACATGTTAATATTTTCCATTAGCTAAATTGGATGGAGTAAACAAAAGGACTTGATTGAACTAATTTAATAAGTTTTGAGATTTGAATACACTTTTTGCAAGTTTTAAAACTCAGTTACACTTCCATGATAAGTTTTAGAATTTTTAATGAACCTAGCCCAAATATATTTGTATAAACATGGAATCAACTTGGTCAAGAAGCCACGGTGGAATCCAATCCACACGAGAGTAGCTGTCCTTTTCCATCTTTCCTTGGTGAACTGTGATACCTCATAGGAGATATTTTATTGAAGTACTTCATGCTATAAAAGTCCAAGTCAATAACATTTTTACTCTTGACCGCATCTTCAATATATAAATAATTTTCCTAATCTGTAAGATTTGTCGTTAACTTTGAATCGGTCGTTTAATGAGTTCAAATTCGAGACATATCTTAATATTATATTGTATTATCTTTAAGGATAACTATTTTTGCTTTGTGCTCTGTGTTTATTATAATTCGTAAGCTTTGGATAGCTATTGCCTGGCTATTTTCTTCCTCGGGTCCATAAATTGCTAGGTCCCCCTTGTCTCGGCCAGTCGTTCACAATTGGTACACTTGGCAATCACCTCACTTGTTTCCAAGGGATCCTTTGACTGACCCAAGGCAGGCCACGGTCATAAACCTCCATGGTGAACACCGGAGAATTTTTTTTATTTCAAAAGACGGGTTGTTAAGTCGTAGAAATTTCGTGGAATTTACGTGTGTTAAGTGCATGAATTCCTTTGACCCAAGAAAAAACGTGTATCAATTCCTTTTCGAGTCATAACTCTTTTAGATAACGATGATATCAAACATCACATCATGGTATATGAATATGATTAATAAGCAATAATTGTATATTATATTCGCTTATGAGTTTGGTATTAAAGAGTGTTCTATTTTTTGTTGAATGTTTAATAAATAATTTACTTTCAACTCATATAATTTCGAAATATTTGAATTATTATATGACAAAGTGAAATTATCAACAAGAATACATAATGAGAAGAAATTTTATAAATATTTATGGAAAAAGAAAAATATTTTCATACTTGGACATAACGCATGCCATAGAGAGGAAGATCCATGGATTCATAAAAATCTTCCTTATTTGTGGAAATTAGAGGGCTGAATTATAATTGTTGTTGTATAGTTAACACAACTAGCTATTTCACATTCTCTATCTTCCTTATCTCTGGAAATCAACGTCCAATTTTTAGGAAGATCCAAGTCTTGGCACAACTCGAGCTCACCAAGAGAAATCCAATTACAAGATTGCCTGGAAAAGGTACAAGCAAAAGCAACTCTCTTGAGCATAGTGTTTCAAAAGAAGGGTCTTCGGCTCTTCGGCTTTGAGAGAACGTCCCTCAGAAATTGCGAATGGAAAAATCAATTATAACTTGACTACACTAATCAGAGTTACGTGATTGGCCAGAAAAAGGTACAGGCAAAAGCAACTCTCTTGAGCATATGGTGCTTCAAAAGGAGGGTTCTCGGCCTTTCGATTCTGAGGGGATGTCCCTCAAAAATTGCAAAAGCCCTTGAGTTTAAAAAAGAAAATCGAAATACAAGTAGTGTTTAATAAAATGTATTTTGAAAACATAATGAAAAATAACTTTTGACTTCGCTGGTAAAATTGGAGTTCTCGAGAAGGGTTTTCTTAATTAAGAAAGTTGAGGGAGAAGACAAAAGATTACAGCTGCATTCGGACAAGATACTTCCACACGGCAGATAAATGTCGATCTGTCCGAAGAGGACCCGCATTGCTGGCCCACGCTCAGTCCCTCCTATATAAGACCGCCTCCTTTACTTATATCCAAACCATAATTCCACCGTCTAGACTCCATTTCGGTGCCCATTCGACGAGCAAAAGAGGAAACCATGGACGCCGAAGCTTCACCGTAACAGCCTCCTCCGTTCTCCTGCCCTATTTTCGCTTTGTTTTATTCGTTTTTCTTTATGTGCTTCCTCTTGTCTTGGAAAGGTTTGAGACGAGCGAGATGTTGGGGACTTTCCTGGCGTCGACGCCGCTGCCGAAGGAGGCGTGGAGGGTGTGCAGCACTGCGAACGCGATGGGGTGTGGTGCGTTCGTGGTGGAGCAAGTCGGAGGCGTGGGCTACGTGGCATTCTCTGGCATCCAACAGCTGCCAGTGCCCGATTGGGATCCGAACCGCAGCATGCTGGTGCCACTGGATGCAGCGAGCCACGGGCCGTTTGCGCTGCTGAAATGCCACTACGACGGCGAGGAGCCGGTCATGGTCCACGCCGGACTGCTTCACCTCTTCCTTCATTATCATCCGCGCCCTGATCTTCAGAGCCAGGTTAGCGATTTTCGCCGTTCTTGAGATGTCCCCGCTCCAGTAATTCGAAATTCTGTAAACCTCTGCATCCAAATTCCGGAAGACTGTAAACCGATGCCTGTGGTTTGCAGTTAACAAGTGCTTTAGCTAATTTTAAGAAATCCTGAATATGTATGCAGATTCGTAGTCTGCTGGCTGAAACCAAGTCAATAGTGATCACAGGCCACTCCATAGGAGGATCAATCGCCTTCCTCGCTGCTCTTTGGCTCCTCTCCTACCTCAAATCCATCTTCCCACCCATCTCAGTCCTATGCATTGGTTTCGGCTCTCCTTTCCTCGGCAACGAGTCCCTTTCCCGAGCCATCCTTCGTGAAAGTTGGAGTGGCAGCTTCTGCAATGTCATGTCAATGCACGATATAATGCCAAGGTTATCTCTGGACCAATCACTTTTTCCAACTCCCCAGTGGCAAGCCCTCATAAGATTTTGGCACACGTATATGATGTCACCGAATTCTATGAATTTCGCTAACCTCCAATTAATTGAAGAAGACAAAGCCTGGTTATTTTACTTGGCTGTGGCCAACATGGAGCGCCTGGCGCATGCTGAGGAAGGCTCGGGAGGGAGGTCATTTTGGCCATTTGGGAATTACTTATTTTGTTCAAATGAGGGTGCGATTTGTTTGGACAACGCTGTATCGGTCAACAAGATGATGCATTTGATGCTAAGGATAGGCTCTCCAAATTGTATCACTGAAGAGCATCTTAAGTATGGGCGATATGTTGAAAGACTAACCCATCAGTCTTTGAAGAGAAGCTTCATGGAAGGAGATCTCTCTGAATCAAGCTATGAAGCAAGTCTTTCGATGGCTTTGAACTCTATGGGGGTATCTCGACAGGTAGGAACACGACACGTTAGATCATTAAGTGATCACGATCTGTAAATGTATTGATCTAGGCTTTTTATTCCCGGGTGCAATTCTCCTGAATTTAAAGATTTGTTGATCCCTACTTTGCAGTTATCAATTGCGCCGATCGCAAAAGATTGCTTGAAGATGACGAGGCGAATGGGGCGCTCGCCAAACCTAAACGCTGCCAATTTAAGCATTAAGCTATCCAAAATTGCTCCTTATAAGTCGGAGATACAGTGGTATAAAGCTTGTTGCGATAATTCCAATGAGCAAAGAGGATATTATGATTCTTTCAAGCATAGGAGGGCCTCAAAGAGAGAGTTCAAGATAAACATGAACAGGATCATGCTTGAGGCCTTTTGGGATGGTGTTGTACGCATGATGGATAGGAATGAGCTCCCACACGATTTGCACAAAAGTTCAAAATGGGCAACCGCATCGCAGGTCTACATGCTTCTTGTGGAGCCATTGGACATCGCAGAGTATTATCGGTTGGGGATGCACCAAAAGAAAGGCCACTACATAAGCAATGGAAGAGCAAGGAGGTACGAAATTTTCGATCAGTTGTGGATAGAGAGAGTTTGTAGAAAGAAACTGGGCAATAGGAGGACTAGGTATGCAGGCTCGACACAAGACCCTTGCTTCTGGGCAAGGGTGGAGGAAGCAAAGGAGTGGCTGGATAAAATCAAGAGGGACAGCGAACCAGCAAACTGGGCTCCCCTTTGGGATAGACTCATTGAGTTCGAAACTTATGCAATGGAGAAGGTTGAAGGATTAGAGGTGTCTGCTGATGTTGTGGCTAAGAATTCAAGCTTTAGTCTGTGGTTAGAAGGCTGGAGAGCATTGAAGTCACATATTTATCCCCTTAAGGACATCAATTGACGAGGCATCGAGCTCCTGCCCTGGCCGAGAAGTGGCCATCCCTTTCTAATCCAAAAGCTCGGCTTCCATGGCCATGGAGGAGCCATTGCCTCGAGATCTAAAGGATCGACACCTCCATGGCCACAAGACTTAGCTCCTGTATATGTTTCTTTGACCTTGTACACCACTCAACTAGGGATTAATTTGTCGTTCTAGTGTAATATTACAATAGAGCAAGATTTCCTATGGTGCCGGAGACGGAGGTGGGTTATAAGTATGTCGAACCTTGGCAGACAACAATCTTTTATGTACAAATTAATATGCTGATGACAAACTTGATATGATGCACTTGGGATGATATTATGCAGTTACAACAATTCTCAAAACTTTCTCATCGATGGACCAAAGATGCCTGAGGGACTGCTGAGTCATGCGAAGATAGGAAATCTAATTCTGCGCTTTGAACAAATTCAAGTTTTCATGCTTTTTTGGTATGTTAATGTTAATGAAGTGGTCATGTCTTGGACGAAGAAGGTATCAACTTCGAATGCTCATGACATCTGCCGGAGGCAAAACACGGTACAATTTTTTTTTCAAATCATTCTAAGGGCAACCAATTGACTATAGCAAAACATTGGATATTAAGCATCAAATCATACCTTTCCGTTCTGTGATTGATGTTCCTAGCAGGTCCATTAAACCACCTCCAGGCATCAAACACCTACCAAAGCATTATCATACCTAAACAATCAACTGGTTCATAGTTGAATGTGTCCCAAGTAATGGGATATAGAGTCGGCAGAGAAAACACTGAGCAAGTATACCACATCCATAGAAACACTATCAAACGGATTGGTCTACTTGCCTTGCCCAAGTAAAACAGCCCAGGTTTGAAATTCTTCTCTTCTATGACCATCCTCACAAATATCGCAACTGCATATCCTCTGACCCATCCTATCGTGCATTTGTAAGTTATGGCAGTGAAGACTATATTCACTTTCAATATTGGAATTCTAAGTAGAACGCAGATGGCTGTGTAAAGCCACGCTGCATTAGATGGGACTTTGTGCTTCGTATGCACTTTTTGCCACACCGAGACAACGCATATACCTGAAGAGAGCATGGTGAACGGGTTACGTATTGATAGATAGAGTACCTGAAACTAAGCATAACAAAAGAAAAGAGGAATAGACACTGACTACGCTTGCTGCACTGGTAGTGATGGAAACCCACCTAAAAAGAATGAACCATATAATGAATAGCAAGATAATTGCAAAAGGAGCAGTGCGACACCTCCCATGGAATGCATCATAGAGTATTTGAGCAGGAATGAACACACCAGTCATATCATTGGTCGGATCATTTAGTAGATAGTCAAAAGTTCTGAAAGTGTCAGCATGTAAAATATAGCATAATGCAGCAGAAGCAGTTTCAAAAGCAAATCAAAGGATAGATTTAATAACAATGTTCAGAAGAAGGGGAAAAAAAGTATATGTGCTTCTTCCCCTGCTCTTTGTACAAATTTAGACATACTACGTCACCGACTTCAATATTGGTAAAAGGTAGTGGAATGGAGTTTCGTGGCCATGTGAGATGTGGCTTAACAACAAAAGGTCTACTAATAACTTGGATATCCATGAGAGGTAAAACTGTGTGTTCACTCTTCCGGAGCTACAAATTTTTTCCTCATTAAACTTGGTACTTCATTACTTCCAACAAAGAAATATTTTCACTTAATAAATAGATATGAAGAGTTCCTTACCTGAATGCTGAAAGCAAAAGCCAATATATAGGCCCATTGAAACACTGAAATGATCCCTAGACTGGTAAGAATGGCAATGGGACCGTTCTTGTCAGCGCCTTTAGTTTCTTCAGTTTGATGCACAGCTGCATCATTCCCGCAAAGTGAATACTGACTGATAAGAAAAGCTAGAATTACCGCATAAGGTTTGCTTGGTATCCAGTTGTTTCAGCCATTTCAAAATGGCTAAACACAAAAGACGCTGTGTAGTCAGTGCTAGGAGTGGAAGCATTATAACTATGACAATTCCGCCAACTAACTAAAGAAAATGGAAATGAAGCTTTGATTAGTAATTGAAATAATCTCATAGGTCACTTAATGGTCCACACAAACTATTAACACATTAAGTTTCTAATAGAAAATGCTCGAGTTTTTTAATACACCTGCCACCACATTGAGATTATTTCGATGAAGGCAATTACTTCAAGCATGAATGTGTCAGAACCACTTTGGCACAAGGTAGCCGGCATCTTTGTTTGTGCCAGTGCACAATAATATGATGCTCCGAAGGGTTTGTGATCCTGCATATGCCTTCCGAAACCACTCATGGGATCAATTCACTCACCATGATAGATACTTCCAAGCAGTAATGCAACATGAAACAGAACAAGAAGCAAACAGAATATGGAATCCTCCAGAGTATCGATGCCAAATGAGGCCTATATGGCTTCAAGTCAAGTGCAACACCATGAAGCAATTGGACCCCAGGTGGGACTGGCAAGATGGGCAGCCCAAAAATAAAGGGAACCAGTCGTCTATTAAAAGTTCACAGAGATAAGATCATTAAAAATCTCAGAAAAGCGTGAACTTCTTCGAAAGAAACCCTCCAATTAGCATAAGTAAAACCTATAGCAAGGAAAATGAAGCATTTAGTACTTTGGAGGAGGTTGTTCCCAACTTCCTTCTATAAAGTGTTCTTGCTAGTCTTCTTGGGTCAGTTCTGCTATCGTCTCTTGAAACTGAAGAGCAAAGAATCTCCATAAGGTTCAAATTTGCCAAACATTTCCGCTAAGCAAAGAGCTTTGCAGTTCAGAATTACACCAGCATAACTTCGAGTATCCTTTCTGTTTGTCTTTCCAAAATTCATGTAAGATGTTTTGGCTAGAGGAGTCTATTTTAGACCGAAAACCGATCCCTTCTTTTAAGCAAGATAGATCATGATGCTCAGATAAACAATCCTTTTTGTTAAGAGTAATGACACCACCTGCATAACTTTTAAACAAGTTCTTTAGTATCAAAAGATACTGCACAAACAAACTATCCTAAGTTATCACCGAAAACTTCAAAGATAATACCGGATTGACAAACAAAGATGAGAAAAGATATAAAGGAGAACAAGTGACAAGGAACAAACTGGGAAAGAGGAGCAGATTTCAGCCATTGCGATCCCCACAAACCAAGTGAAGAATGAAACCACAACCCAGCGATGGCAAGAACGTGTCGTCCTCGGGGGAAAAGACCGAAAATTGCGCGCGAGGACACTGTGATTCTGAGTCGGAACGCGAGGTTTGGTGATCGAGAATGAGGAATAGTATTTGAGAAGGAGGGAATAGAAAGGGTCGAAGCTGGAAGACAAGGTGAAGCCCCGAGAGGACCAAGCAAATTCGGAGAGCCATCGCAGTAAAAGTGGAGAAGGATCGGCGCAAACGTCGACGTTGACTGATTTTCCTTTTCGCGAATTTTCTCCCACTTTTCATTTATCTAATTGTTTATTTTATTTATTTATTGACTTTCTAAGGGAAAGAAATATAATAATCTTCATTTTTTTTTTTCTCTTGAAGTACTTTGGTTGCGAGCTTAATGTGAAAAAAAAAAGGACCATATCTTTCGTGCAGAATTACGGCTGGCCCGCGCTTAGAAAGGTCTTGTATAAAGTTGCGTATTAATTTGAATATGATTTTTAATTATATTAACTACACCCAACTTGATCTTCCTAAATAAAAGAAAATGAATAATTTCATGATAGTAATTAGGGGTGATCGGGTCCAGGGTGGGTAAGGTCTAAACCTGGACCCTGTACCCAACCTTGTTATAATCGGTTCCCATTTTCTTGACCATATACCCTACCCTGCTTGTATTGGATATTGTACCTGACCCACCTTATTTTTCCGATCCGGTTCCAGAGTCAACCTTGTTTTCACTTAAACCTGTTTTGCAATCTCCCGATATCCTATACAACTTCGAATTTTATATTAATAAACGAGAAAATAACGTAATCCTCATAATTTATATTGAAACATTAAGCACTAGTAATAAATTAATACATGAACTTTTTGACTAAACGAAAAATTAAGAATTCATAAGGCTAATTATAATAAATAAAATCATAAACAAAGAATTAGCAATAAACATAAGTCTAATATTAGTCTTATTGCCACAACTACTACATAAAACTACTCATTTATGTAAGCATAACTCCTCATATAAAAGAGAAATTAAGTGAGTTAATCCATATGTTATATAAGAATTTGGCGGCGACAAACACCGTTCATCTATCAAACGGTGCCAAAGGGAGCCAGTGAGGGAGGGAAGCAAGTGAGGAAGAGGAATGACAAAGAAGGAGTGCCGTGCGTGCTTGAGAGAGTCAAGATAAAAAATATTGTGTGATTGCGGGAGTAAGAATAGAAATCGGGAGAAAAAAAATGGTTTTGAACCTCTACTTACAAAACCAGTTCCAAAACCGGTCCAGGAACCGGTTTTCGAATGGGTAATCACTCGGAACCTGTTCCCGGACCGGTTTAAACTGGTTCTGAATTTTGGGAACTGGTTCCTAGACCAATTTCAATGGGAACCGATTCCCGACCTTGTTTTCCAGGTGAGCCAGTCCGAGAACCGGGTATACCCGGTCCGGTTGCACACCCCTAATAGTAATTCATCGACCCCGAATGATTAATTGCTCTTTACTTTATTATTAATCCTGACTTGCCAATTAATCCAATGACTAAGGGTGAATGAGTTGTTAGCCAACAAAATGAAAAAGGAAAAAGAATAATACAATTTTTAGAATTGGCAAAAAATTATAGAATTTTTTACACAATGAAATTCAAAATTGTGATAAAGTCATTCGAACCACCAATTCTAAATTTGTCCTTCTCAAATCACTCATATGAATTAGGAGCTCTTTGAATAGATTCATTACTCATTGCGATTTGAATGATTTTACCGTAATTTATTGAGGTTTCCATCGTGTTCTCATGGATAATTGCATTTTAGGGGTTGTATTGAAATACTTGTGGAGGTTTGCATTTTCCATTCTAGAACATTATTATGATATTAGATATTCTCATATCAACACAACTAAATGAGTTAATAAAGAAATGACTTCATCACACAGATAATGAACTTACGATACCTTTGTTTGCGGAAACCATAAAAGAAAATGCTTTTGGAGAAATCATTTTATAAGAAAATGGTAAATTCTCCCTCATTTCGCAATATGTGATCGAAAATATTTTTTGGTATTTGAATCTCATTTAGAAGAGAATTAATGCCCTAAAAAACTCTAAACTGGTATACTTGTGACAAGTTTACCATAAATTATTTTTTTGATCGTAAAAAACCCCAAACCGGTACACCAGTGACAAATTTACTCCAATTGACCATAAAAAACCCTAAACTTGTACATTTATAACAAATTTACCCTCAAACTAATTTGTTCGACTGCAAAAAACCCAAAACTGGTAAATTTGTGACAAATATACCCTAAGCTAAATTGGATTAATATTACAAAAAAAATCACAAAAATTGTAAACTATGACAAACGAAGTGTAAAATCTAAAATTTGTATACTAGTCAACTATCACGTGTCATTTAACTTAATAATTTGATAGTATAATTTAACAAAAACTAACAGAGTATAAATTTGTTTGGAGTAAATTTGTCAAATGTATACTAGTTTAGAGTTTTTGGTAATAAAAAATATAGTTTTTGGTAAGTTTGTCACTGATTTACCAGTTTGGGGTTTTTCGGGGTATTAATCATTTCAAAAATGATTTCAATTTCATGAATAACATTTGATCTAACAATTTACCAAATTAGATTTTGTTTTTTTTTTCTCAACTTTTTTTTTTCAATTTTTTGGCCATTTGTTTTTTTTACGGCCCAAATTTCTTTTTAGCTTTTCATTTGGTAAAAATTCCAAATAAGAGCCCAATGTGCTCTCATTTTCGTAAATGAGAGCCTAAAATGAACCTTATTTCAAATAAAGATATGAAGTAGCTATATTAGTCCCAAAGAAATATTTAAAATGATTATGTTTGTTTCAAATAAGAGCCTACCCTCGCTAGCTCGTTGATCAGTAAAATATTCCTGTCAATCAAAGATATTATCATCCAAACATAACTTAAAATTGGATTAAAAATTAAAAATTAATTAAAAAAAAGGAAAGCATGGGTGGGAGAGAGCACCTATGGCCACAACCCTATCGCTGATGGGGCGACGACGAAGGTTGGCATGATCACTAGCACTTAGGTGAGGGTTGACGACCCTCATCGACTAGAGATGAGGGCTAGTAGGCCCTCGCCAAAAGTAAGAGAGTGTGGCAACCCTCTCCAAGATCTAGGCAAGGGTTGCCAGCCCTCGCCTAGCGCCTTCGAAGCTCACCCCAAATCTGGAGTTGCTAGGCAAGGGTTGCCAAGCTTGGCGTGAGGATCGACAACCCTTGCCCACTCCAAGGCAAGGGCAGGTGACCTTCCCTTAAATCTAGGAGAGGGTTGCCGTCCTCTCCCACTTCCAACGATGGGCCATTGGCCCACCTATGTTTTCCTTTTTATAAGTTTTCTTATGAAAAAGAAATAGTAGAAAAAAAATGAAAAATTTAAAGATGAAATTGTTATTGAGGGTTCATACCATTCTTTGAGATTATTAGGGACACTTCAAGCCTTTATTTAAATGGAGATCCACTTCATTGTCTTATTTGAGAAAATGAGAACACTTCAAATATTTATTTGAGATATATTCATTTTATGTTCCTACTTAAGAAAATGATGACAATTCATATCATCATTTAGAATTCGCCTTTTAATTTGAAGAAAAGCAAATCCATCTCTCCCGCCCTCACGCTCACTCTCTCAATCCAGTCCTCCCTCTCTCGCGTAGCCTGCCAACCACCGGCCCACCACTAGCTTGCCACCGTGGTCTCGCCAGCTAGCTGCCATCCACCGCTCAAGGTGCCGTGCGAGTTTTCTCTCTCTCTCTCTCTCTCTCTCTCTCTTAATTCGGTCGGTTACTCGCTTTTGCCTTTGCCCCTGTCGGGAATATCGAATTCCCAAAAACCGAATTCGATACTAAATCGAACCCCTAAAACAAGTGCGGAAGAAGAGCTCGGGAAATCATATGTATCGCCGATCCTAAGGCACATCATAGAATTAAATGTGTCTTGTTAGCAACAGATTAAATACCGATGCTGATATGAGGAAAAAAAACTGATCCCGTTCGATTCGATGACATCAATTCGCCTTAAAGGGAAGAGAGTGTCATATCTTTTGTTACTATTTTTTCTTTTGGAGGAAAAGAGGGAGGAGGAACGTATGTACTGTCAAAATGTGCATTCCTCCCTCTCTTTTCCCCTTAAATACGTCCTCTCCAAAGGACGTGTCCTTTCGGTAAAAGACGTTCTCCCAAAAGTTACAATCCTTCAACATATCCCTCCATCCATGGACCATAATCTTGTAAGTTAGGCTTTTAGGCCCAACATAGGTGAACGGGCCAACTTAGGCCAATCACATTAATTAATAAATAAAATTATCATCTCCCACTCGCACATGGTGGGCTGAACAGGATCCTCTTTACCTCTCTTCAACATTCATACCGATGAATAATCCGTGCGACCAGCATACTTTGAGAGCTCGTTACCATACATCTGTTAGGAATATATAGCAGTTCATAATGGACATCACACTCTAAGTAGATTTAGTATGCAGTACCCTAGATCGATCGATCACATTTATATCTATCTTGATCTCTTTTAAACAATGATATATATATATATATATATTGTATTCACAATTATGATCACATTCATAATTGGTCGACCAGTGTACAAAACTACAATGTGATTCTCCAAATTCGATCTTTCTCTTTTCTTCAAACTCTCAATTTTAGTTCAGCTTACTTTTCTAGAAATGTCCCGTTATATCGAATAATTACATGATCATTGGCAACATCCTAAGATAGCAAACACTAAATAGAAATCTTAAGAATAAGTAAGAGTCATGATGGCACTAAATTGAGGAACTCTTTTCCTCAAGAGTCTCACACGGCATAAAAGTTGAGATCAAACTTTTGCCACTCTTATTAGTCGTCTCATGCATATGTAGTATGAAATATGTATTACGGTATTAACTCATTTCCCATGGAGCGTATGTCTACATCATCAATACCGTACAGATGATAGTTCAGACATACATAATGTCTAACTTGAGTTCAAGTATCTACTTATTTACAAAATTCATCATAACTCACATCTCGCATCTTAAACAAATAAAGTAAAATATGTGGCTTATTTTACTTTCGGACATAGTACATATCATGTCCTCATCTTAACACTTAGTTAATGCGACATATATATTTTAAGCTTGAGCTCTCAATTATCACCTAGATAATAAGCTTAAAAACCGTCTCATCTCTATTTATCATATAGTAAATAGAGGCGATTACCCATGTGAGTGGGCTAATCTTATATCTGCCCGACATACTTTCTCAACTTAATGTAATGCACTGAGTATTAAGATGCATAAACGTCAAACAAAGATTCATAAGCATTAATGATGAAAACACAAATTCATCAAATGTGAACACTTAAGGGAAATTACAATATTCAGTACATTAGCATCTATGTAGTCTTAGAGATTTCACATGACCACAAAATACATCTCTAGGTATTGGCTTTGTCATAGGATCTGCTACCATTCTATGCATAGACATATACTGTAAGTTCACATCTTTTCGTGCAACCATATCTTTGACAAAATTATACTTGGTATTTATATGTTTGGTCTTACCATGATATTTGGGATCTTTGGTGCACGCTATTACTACTTGGCTATCACAGTTAACCAATAATGAGTCTGCAACATTCTCAATAACACCTAAATGATCCAAAAATCTTTTAAGCCAAACATCTTCTTGTATTGTGGACAAGGCTATACACATCTTTTTCTCACTGCCCCAACATATGGCGCCATTATTCAGTAAGAAAATAAATCTAGAGGTAGATTTCATTTTATCTAAATCTCCTTCTCAATTAGTATCAGAATAGCCTTTGAGTCGCAGATCCTTTTATTGATAACTCAGCGTATAATCAACAGTTTTCTTTAGATACCTCAGTATTCTCTTAACGGCTTTCTAATGTATTTGACATGAATTAGATTGGTATCTACTCACAATTCCAACTACAAAACATATGTCAGATCTTGTACACATCATAGCGTACATCAAGTTCCCAACAGTACTAGCATAAGGAACATGTTTCATTTGTTCCTTCTCTTGTAGAGTTCTTGGACACAGTCTATGGCTCAATCCTTCATATTTTGCAATAAGAGTATCTATGAGTTCACAATCTTGCATACGAAATCATTCAAGAACCTTATTTATGTAAGTTTCTTGCAAAAGAGATAAAGATCTTTTCGAACAATCTCTTAAAATCTTAACTCCAAGAATGTATGCAGTCTCACCCATATCTTTCATCTCAAAATTGGAAGACAACTAATTCTTGACAATATCAACAAGCTCCATATTGCTTCCGGCAATTAGTATATCATAAACATATAATAATATTATCACAAATTGATCTTTGGATCTTTTGATATATACACAATGATCACCATCTATCATTATAAAATCATATGCCATTATGGCATTATGAAAACGTATATACCATTGTCTCGACAACTGCTTAAGGCCGTATATCAATCTCAAAGGTCGACATACCTTTTGTTTTTGGCCTTTCATAATGAAACCAACAAGTTGTTCGATATAAATTTATTCATCTAATTCTCCATTAAGAAAATCAGTCTTGACATCCATTTGATGTAACTTAAGATCCATACTTGCTACTATTGTCAGAATAATGTGAATCGAGATAAATCTCACAACAGGAGAAAATGTTTCCTCTTAATTAATTCCTTCCTATTGATTATACTCATTCGCCACAAAGCGAGCCTTATGTCTTTCTATCGAGTCATCAACTTTACGCTTTATTTTGAGAACCCATTTGTTCCCAATGGCTTTGCGTCCTTTTGGAAGATCAACCAGTTCCTAAATATGGTTTGACTTCATTGACTCTATTTCCTCTTTCATTGCATGAATCCATTTTTCCTTATTATGGCAACTTAGAGCCTCATTTACATTCCTTGGCTCATTTTCATCTTGCGGAGCAATCATAAAATTTTCCTCTTCAATGTCAAAATGTCGACGGGGAATACTTTTATGACTTGTTCGCCTTACGGGAGATAATACACTTTGCATATCATTTTCCATTATGCTCCCACTCGGATTAGATAATGATGATATCATCTCATCATGCGGTTGTAATTGAGAGTGAGTTGAATTAAATTCATCATTTCTCATGTTACTCACATTTGGACGAACTCCACTAAATTCATTATCCGGATCAAAGGTTTCAAATAGGGAGAAGTCCTCACCTCCATTTTTAGGAAAATCATTCTCTAACAATGTGACATCCCGTGATTCAAACTCAATTATACTCCCATGTTCCTGCTCACTTATGAACACATATCCTTTGGAGTGTTCAGAGTATCTTATGAAAATACTTTTCTTTCCTCTATGACCCAATTTCCCAAACTTGTGAAAGGACTCATGAGTATAGGCAGCACAACTCCATGGCTTAAGAAAACTTAAGTCCAATTTTCTACCTGTCCATAACTCATATGGAGTGGAAGTAACTGATTTGGAAGGCACTCAATTATAGGCAGCAGTTAACAAAGCATCACTCCAAAAAGTGATAGGTAAGTTAGCATGCACCATCATCGACTTAACCATTTCCAGAAATGTTCTATTTCTTCTTTCCGCAACACCATTTTGTTGAAGAGTATAAGGAACAAACAACTGTCTTTCTATTTCTTTTTCATCACATAACTTTCTGAACTCATCAGATAAATATTCATGACATCGGTCGGATCTCAATACTTTTATTTTATTGTCTAATTGATTTTCTACCAAGTTCATAAACTTTTTGAAACAACTCAATGCTTCAGATTTATGAGAAATCAAATAGACATATCCGAGTTGAGTATAATCATCTATAAATGTGAAATAAACAGCCCCATGCCTTCCTCTTATATTCATTGGACCACAGACGTCAAAATAGATTAAATGCAAAAGAAATTTAGCTCTTTTCCATTTTCCAAATGGTTTTCTTGTTGTTTTCCCTATTAGGTAATACTCACATATGGGCAAATCGACTTTTTCAATGTTACCTAACAAGCCCTCTTTGGTTAGTCTATTCATACGTTGTTGACCAAATATGACCAAACCTAGCATGCTACACATTCACATCATTATCATATGAAGTAGAAGATGTGAAAAGGGAATAACAAATATTGACATCACCACAGTTAACATTTAGTACAATAAAACCATCCAGAAAATGACCATAACCATAGTAATTTGTATCTAAATACAAATTTATACCGCTATTATGGAAGTTCACACTAAAACTAAGCTTAACCAACATCAAAACAGACACTAAATTTCGACGAATCTCCGGAGTATATAAAACATCATGTAGGAATAAGGTATTTCCACAACGCATGTTCAATTGGTAAGTGCCAATTCCTTTAGTTTCAGCTCTAAAGTTATTTCCTACATAAATCCACTTAATTCCAGTCGGAACTCGTCGAAATTTTACGAAGGATTCTCTATGCTTCGCTACATGATCTGTTGCTCCCGAATCTACAGTCCACAAAGGATTAGATTTAGCTAAGAATACAGAACTTGACACATTAGCAAAGCTCTTAAGAGTATAAGGGATGAGTACCTTCTTTGACTCGCGACAGTCGCGAGCGTAGTAACCTTCTGGTCACAGTTGTAACACTTTACCCTTGAAATACTCTTCACTCGAGAACGTTTTCCTCTCTTATGTTGATAAACTCTTTGCTTCTTACAAGAATGATTTGATCCATTGCATTTCCACATATTGAACGAATCAATACGCTTGCGCTTAGAGCTCGAAGCTCCTTCTGAGCTGGAAGCAATATAGCAAATATGTGTTTCTTTCTCAAATGCCTTGAGGTAGCCCTCTGCTAGCTCAAGGTGGCGCATAGCATCCTCAATTTATTCCATAATATGGTCAAGAGCTTCTAGTACTTCTTGCTTTTCAAGTACATATATAATTTTCATATTCAATATTTCACAATTCTCGCCGTTTATTTTGTCTTATTTGTTCAAATAAGCAATTATGATCTTAGTTGCTGAAGTCATCGATCTGAACATATCAGACACATATGCACAAATTATTAATACCTATTATTTATGCATCTATTTTGCATAGACTCATCATATTAATGAATGATTTTAAGTATGGTTTCAAAATCAAAAGGTCACTATATTTCCAATCATCATCCAAAAAATCATAACTTAAAACTACCATTAATATAATTTTCTATGCAAAATCAGTTCAGCAAAATCACTAAAACTTTCTTGAACTTCCCACGATGTATTATAAATTAATATACTAATTTACAGCAATAAATAACATTGAACTTTCAATAAACAAACATGTCCATTACACTAAGTAATATAGTCAGAGAAAAAAATATCAACATAGAAAGAGATATTTACACCTAAAACATCTCAAACTAATCTAAGAAATAAATAGGGAAAGTTTTTTCTAATCTATCAGCAAAATTCTCTAAGAAATCTAAAGGTACATTGGCCAACCAAGGAAAGACTTTTGGAGAGCTCTCATGCCACCTCCAAGGTGCATTCTCTCTGCGCCATGTGGCACTCATCCCAAGAATTGAAGTTTTTAGTTAACTCTATCATATAGTATTTTCTTACAAAAACTACCGTAAGCCTCCTATAATCCGGGACCACATTGACCTTCCATAGGCGATCTAATACGCTTGCCATTCAAGTGGAAGAGTGTTCATTAAAGCCGACACCTTCTCAAAATCTGACACAAGATAACCATTCTAGATGATTTCTTGTATCATCTGATTGACCTTGACCACATGTGATACTACATCATCATCATTCCACCAATAATTAGCTAACTTTGTCATTAGCCCTTTAAGGCTTGCATTTTTCTCATTCGTTATCGGAAATGCAGGTATGTGTGTATAACGCATCATAGTTTCTGTAACAAAATGCAGAACAAAAATGGATTACTTATAATCCCTAATGAACAAAATTGGAAAATACAAAATTTTCTCCTCTTTTTTTTTTTTACGTCGGTCAACAATGGTCAACGATCAATGGATGACCGGGTCGAGTGAACGGGTCAATGGGTCGGGTCAACGGTCAACGATCGTGGTTAATGGTCAGTCGGATCGGAGTCAATGGGTGGTCGGGTCGGACCGGTCCGACCGAACGGGCTAGGTCAGACGAACTGACCAGCACGTGTCGTGCGCGTGCGCGGCACGCGCCAGGCTTCCACACGTGTGTCGCACACGCCAGGCTTCTGCGCGTGCGTCGCACAGGTCTGGGAAACGAATCAGTGCGTGTGTCGCACACGCCTGGTAGAGACCAAATCGGCGCGTGCAACACACGCGCCAACGACACCAGTTCCTTGCGGCTGCGCGTGGCGGCGCTTCCGGCGGCCTCCGGTAGCGATCTGCCACTCGTTTTTCTCGTATCAATGAGAGCTTCGACCTTGCGTTATTAAAAACGAATTTCGACTTGTAGAAAAACACAAAACAGGGCGAACAGTGCGCAGGTGTCGAGTTTTTCTGTCCTCGATCGACCGGCAGTGGCTTTTCTCGAATTTCGACCACAAAAAATATTCAATAACATAAAAGGGGATCGGAAACATGAACTAGGGCTCTAATACCAATGTCGGGAATATCGAATTCCCAAAAATCGATTTCGACACTAAATCGAACTCCTAAAACAAATGCGAAAGATGAGCTTGGGAAATCGCATGTATCACCGATTTTAAGGCACATCACAGAATCAAACGTACCTTGTTAGCTATATATTAAACACCGATGCTGATATGAGGAAGAAAAATTGATCCAATTCGATCCGATGACGTCAATTCGCCTTGAAGGGAAAATAGTGTCGTCTCTTTTGTTACTATTTTTTCTTTTGGAGTAAGAGAGGGAGGAGAAAAGTACGTACTATTAAAAGGTGCGCTCCTCCTTCTCTTTTCCCCTTAAATACGTCCTCCCGAGAGACCTATCCCTTCGGACGTTCCCCAAAAGTTACAATCCTTCAACATATCCCTCTATCCATGGGCCCTAACCTTATGAGCCAGACTTTTAGGTCCAATATGGGCGGACGGGCCAACTTAGGCCCATCACATTAATTAATAAATAAAATTATCAGCCCATCTCTATCCTTCTCTCGCTCTCAATCCTCCCTCTCTCGCGCAACCAACACCACAGTCTTGTGTCTCGCCATCTGGTCGCCGTCCACCGCCCCCAACTTCGCGCTCGAGGCACTGCTCCCGTTTTGGCTCGATTTTCTTTCGCGGGTCCGCCGCCTCTGATTTCGCCGTGCGGCTCCTGCTCTCGTTCTTAGTCTCGTTTACAAGGACTGTCTGTTCTTGTTTTCCACATCGTTCATTTTTTCGCGAGGACCCGATTGTAAGAGTCGAGAACAGTGGGAACCGAGTGGACGTTAAGAGCTTGCCGGTCTCCGTTCTTTTCTCCCTTCTCGTCTGAAGAGTGACAAGCCAAAACCAAAAGCCCAAGGACAAGAGCATTGAGTTTGTGTTAAATCTTCTCATTCTAATTTAAAATTTTGGGTGAAACCTGTTAAATTCTTCACATTGGTCTGGCTTCAGGAAGTTGGTAATTCTCTCTTTAACTGATATTGTAACACACTTTCTCTCGTCAATCAACGCACCTGGGGCTCACGTTCGGTTTAATTTGAATTCGACATATACGCTCTTGTGCAGACATGCCTCAGCAGAGGTAGAAGGGTTTTACTCTCCTCCACGTCACATGCTGAGTGTCTGTGGGTTTAGGATCTTGATTGATTGTCCCCTAGACGTATCTGCTGGGTTTTCTGGTACAAGATGAAGAAGATATGGAACATTCAGTTGATGAGTCCGATGGCCGTGAATCTGGGAATGAAGAGAGGGAGAATACTGAGAAACCCATGAATGCAAAGGCTTTGATTCGTTCCAAACCGTGGTACAAACCTGTGGTGAACCTGCACTCGTGGAATCCCTCGTTCATCGATGTAGTGTTGATCTCGAGCCCTGCTGGAATGCTCGGGTTGCCTTTTCTTACTCGAGCGAAGGGCTTCTCAGTGAAGGTAATCTTCATCTCATTGATTGAATCTGGAGTAATTTTTACGTATATGGTTGAGTGTTAGTTTAATTATCGCTTGGTCTTGGGCTTGTGCATTAAACGGTTGTGACTTGCTTAAAGATTTGTGCTTTTACATTAGGTATATGTAACCGAGGCAGCAGCGAAACTTGGGAAACTTATGATGGAGGACCTTGTTTCAATGATGAGGAATTCAGGCAGTTGTATGGGTCTAAAGAATCCAGTAGTCCTCACTGGATGAAGTGGTATGAGCTGGAATCACGTCCTTCTGCATTGAAGGAGATAGTATTGGGCAGTGATGGGATTGAGCTTGGTATATAGGTAAGGAACAGCCCTTTGTGTAGTAGTTCTGTTCTATAGCTAAATCGCATACAAGATGTGGCTTGATAGTTTATCATGGCTTAGGTCCTCATTGTAACTATTTGCGGAACTCAGAATACTGGTTCTTCTACTTCACCCCTCCCTTAATCTGGATAGACCCCAAACTTTTTAGCAGCAATCGGCTTGGCGTGCCTTTAGAAGATGCTATAATCTCCCGAGATGTGGCTTATATTTTGATGTTGGGAGTTCTGTCCTGCAGCCAAGGCTTAAAATGCCTTTTCTTGTTAGATGAATTTCTTTATTGGTCATGCATCTCTAAATTAAATGCGCAAAGGCTCACATCTTGTGGTCAGAAGCTTCAGCCATTGAAGATTATGAATTATTGGTGTCCTTGCATCTTCCGAGGTGTGACCACGCTTTTATGGATATTACACCTTACTTTTCTTCCAAGAAAACTGCATTTTCGTTTGTTTAATAACCTTTTAAGAGATAGTGATGAAGAGTGCCTATCAATGCAGCTGAGATAGAGGATTGTGTTAAGAAGGTTCAAAGACTTGAATATGCGGAAGTGGCATGCTACAATGGCACAATAAGTATCAAATCATCAGCTCTAGGTTGGAAATAGGAGCGTGTAATTGGACAATAAGATATCCAGATGGAATGATAGGATTTGTCTCGAGCTTTAAATTTGTTCCTGGTCATGTTTGGAGTTTAATTATAACGCTCTTCGATTGTGCGATGTGCTAATATATTCAGATTTTTCGTCTCTGGATAACTTGGAAACTGCCAACAAGGGGAGTAGTTACACTAGTCCTGAGGATTCTTCAACCTCGAGGTAACATGTTTTATTGAGTATATCTCCTCTTGGGTTGTGAATACTATGGCCAAATGCATCATTATATAATATAGTGCCATTTGATTCTTCTGGCTCTTTATTTTTTCTAATACAGTAGATTTTGACACTTCGCATCTATGAAATTGAGTTGTGAAATTACTGTGATGAAACCAGTGATTTGGAGGAGCTCTTACTTCATGCAGATGAGAGCTCAGAGGAAATGGACAAAGTGAACTTTATATGCTCCAGTGCAGTTGATGCTTGTTGGTATTTGTGGAAGTGTGTGTTTGATATGTGTGCAAGTGAGTGTTTTGTGTGTGAACTATCAAGAGAGCAAAAGAACTAAGAACAATATGGGTAAGAAATGATTGGGCAAAGTAACAATAGAGAGTGGCAGCAAGGGAGCACAAGGGAACAGATTGTAGTACAAAGGGAAGGGGAAGGAGCTTACCTTATGGGTCTACCCCTAAAAATGGAAGACCACAAGCCTATTTATAGGCCTATATCACCAACTTCTTCACGCAAAAATCTCTGCCCAAGTCAGAGATTTTCTTGCCTGTAGTCAGCTCTATTAATGAGCTTGTAAACCAACTTTCAAGGGGAAATATCTCTGCAATTTGCAGAGGTAACATTGTGGTCTATTCTACATAAATCTAGTGTACTTTAGAGATTTCCTTTACTGCCAAAGTCAGGATTTTTCCTATAGTATCCTCTAGTTGAATCTAGAAATTGGATCAGGAATTTAACAATGCTGTTAAAGCTGGTGGTTCAGTACACATTCCTCTAGGATGACTTGGAATCATCCTACAACTCTTGGAGCAGATATCTATTTGCCCGGAATCATCACATTATACAGTACTCCATTGGCTTGCAATCAAAATTTATACTATGACATTGGTCTTCTCTTACTTCAGTGGATATCAGATAAAGCTGATGCTACAATCCTAAAGTTCGAATTTCACTTGAAATGAACTTAATGATGGTGATAAAAAAGCCCGAACTATTTGTGTTCCTATGCGAGAATTTTATTTTTTAGATGATGAAAATTACCTTGACCGAACTATATGCTTATGTTGTTTCCTTTAGTTGCACCTTCCAAAAAGTCAGGTGATCAATAGTATGCTACGTTTAAACCCTCTGCAAAATCCCTGAACAAGCTATAATCACTATATTTGGCACTTTGTCCACATTGGATGCCCTGAGTGTGTCTTCATCTGGTTAGGATTTGATGGTGTATAGTTAGTTCTATTGGCTGTCACCTCATTTTAGCTGTAAACCAATCTTACTTTGATGAGAGTTGCTGATTCTGAAGATTGTATATTCAGTTTACTTTTCGTGCTTGTGTGATGGTTTTACAATGTAACCAGGTGGGAACTCCTTTTGCACGTTTGAACAGCAGTGTGATCTTGTGCTTCAGAACCACAAAGAGCTACAAACATAATCCTCCTATTTTTTTGCTGGATAAAAATCACTGGCTGTGGTCAACCTGGTGGTGTTATCTCCTAGGTGATCATGCAGGTCTCAGTATTTTATATTTTGCAATTGCTTTTGCAAATTAGAGTTCTGGTCGCTCTCGCTGCTGCACATGAAGTCTATGTCCAATGTACTTCCTGAATAAGATATTCCGGAATGAAAAAGGCAATCGATATTTTCAGAAAAATGGTTCTCAAGAGTTCTGTCTTATAAATAAAGAGTCCTTGTAATACCATTTGTTCTCTCCATAGGTTCCCATATTTTTTATCTGGTCAGTAGCAGAAGAGTTATTGGCATATACCAACATAATACCTGAGTGGGTGTGCAAACAAAGGCAAGAAAAGGTATATAACTGAGGACATATGATTTATATATGTCTCCAATTGATCGTTTACATCCCTACTAAAAGAAGATTTTTTGTTGATTTTATGTCCTTCACAGTTGTTCTCTGGCGAGCCATTATTTGCCCATGTTGAGCTTTTGAATGGAGAAAGGCTGCAAGTGTATCCTGCAATTTACTCACCTAAGCTATTGTATGGTAACCTTTTCTTTTGACTCTGCAACTTGTCACATAATCATATCCTCTGATTGCTGTTAGAATGTGTGTAGACTTCAATGACAGGAGCCATGCATTGTATTTTGTCCTTACTGGAGTTTTCGACTTGGCCCAGCTGTTCATTTGCTTAGATGCTGGCATGGAGATGAAAAATCATTACTCATCTGGGAGGTGCTAATATATTCTATCACTCATCTGACAACAAAAAGTGCTTCTCTCTTCCCTATTTTTCAGCGAATAAAGCCATTCAACAAGCAGAACCTTTTTGTTCAATTTGCAGGACGGCATGGATAGTGATATAGTTCTCTTGCCTTTTGATCCAAAAGAGATGAAGATGAAGGTCCTTCGATGTCATTTCTTTCAGGAGTAGTGTAAGGACTGTGCATTAGCTATTTCGCCTTTTCTTCATGAGACTGAACTACTCCACTGGTCCAATTGCTTTGCATTCATGCATGTACATTAACTATCGAAATATTATGCTTGCACATTTTATCTCATGGATCAACCTCACTTGTCGGTTGAAGAAGGTTCAACTTTTAATCCATGTATTGCAACCGAAGTTTGTTGTGGTAACATCACCTAACCTTCCATCCACTCTTTTTCTAATGATGGTACTGCAGACTGATAACTTCTCTGTTCTTGCATTTTCTGTTGAAGATAGTTACCTGAAGATGCAGCAAATCATATCGCCAGTCGCAGACTGATACTCAGTCCTTCACTACTCTGTGAACAAGACATTAAAGCTGCCTACCCTGGAGGAAGATTCAGAACTAGAAATCACAGCAGACTTGATCTCCCAATTACGTTGAAAAAACTTGAAAGACCGAAATTTGAGCATTGCAAGAGTGAAAGGAAACCTTGTCATCAGAGATACCAGAAGGCGGATTCTACCTAGCAATGAGCTATCCTGCTCAAAAAGTGAATCCCCTTGCTTTGGGGGGCTCCAGACTTGCAAAGGCTCCTGGTTCGTTCATCAGAGATGGGTATTCGCGGATCTCTACAAGAAGACAGTGTCACAGATGGATTGAGCGATGCTCGTATCTTGTGCATTGACGCTCCTAGTGAAGCTTTACTTGAAATTAGGAGTACGAGCACTTTAATCAGTGCTCCGAATAGCTTTCTGCATTAGGGATGCTGTGGACAGCATCCTGGATTGTGCTTGATCTCGTGTCTTATCTGTACTCTTGACTTAGAAATGAGCTAACCAAAGAAGTTGCTTCTTGGGATAATGTTGTTGGGGGTTACATTGATGCTGGAATGTTTTGATTTATGCTTGGAGAGCGAGAGATATACTGAAAGCCAGCATGCACATATCTATGAGTCGACCATAAGTCAGTATGGAATCATAGAATATTTTGTTAAACACAACATGGCATGGTGGACAGGTTGAAATATGAATATGAAAGATCTGACCATTTGGTTTCTTTCGGTGATATCGTGGCTCAAACCGTGCCTGAATCCAAATGTAAGTACCAGTCTCGACTGAAATTTAACTTGAACTTTTTCGGTAGTGTTCTGGCAATTCCATTTGATCATTCCGGTATCATGAATACATTGTTAGGACACCTCGAACATGAGCTGCCCTCGTGATTCCCACATTTAAGAGCATAGGTACTCTTTCGGATGTTATGAGTGTCTTGTGGATTGCCCTGATGATTCCTGCATTTTAAGCGCATAGGAACTCTTTCGGATATTATGAGTATCTTACCGATTACCGGACGCATTGCAATACTTGTTCCAATTTGACCAGCAGACGATATGCAAGTGCATGGGTATGGAAATGAGTTGAAACTAATCAAGTTCTCAACATCTCCGAACCCCATTTAGGTCTAAATGCGCGCTCGATTTTGGTTTCGAGGTCCCCGTAGAAAGTCCTGCTGGGCACGAGCCGCATAGGGTTCACTTGGTAAATCTCCCAACACTGGGACCCAATTGACTCCGCTTTTTAAATGTTCTCATTTTATGATTTCGTCGCACTTCAAATCGAAAGCATAACATCCTCTCTTGAATGTGAACTTCGTAAATCATCATCAATTTAAACAATATGTTCGGCCAAGCCAAGTTTTGTTTCTGACTGTCTTGGCAGAGGTTTCAGATTCATTTTTATGATCAGAGTTTGGATTTCGATATTGAAAATGAAAAATAATACAAATGGTTCTTAAACTTTAACTCATTATCCAATACCGACTTGAATTTTTAATTTATTTAAAAAAATTATTGAATTTTTTTTTATAGATGTTTGAAACACGTATTTAACCACTCGAACAAATTAAAAGTTCATAGAGAAAATTACATATTGGGTATTAAACATTTAGAACAACATTGCATATTGAGCAAAAGTGTATGAACTATTTATGTAATTAATTAATATTTAAACTCAAGTTGAGTTTAAAAAAAAGAAAAAAAAGAGTCAGGTTGATTTATCGGGCTAGATCCACAATCCTGATCATTCGGATTCCTTAGCCGTCTTCGACGAACAAACAAAGAACAGAAAATATCCTTAGCACATTTGACAGATCAACCAAATAGTTTCCGTTCCCCTTCTTGCCAAACCAGACAAACGACGTCGAAAGCCCCTCCCTCATCAAACAACTTTTGACTTCATCAATAAGCATTGATCACGTAAGTTCGATTTTAATTAATGGGGTTTTGTTTGTCAAGAAGCCCAAGGTCGCCGATGTCGATAAGGCAATTTTATCTCTCAAGACTCAAGAGGCACAAGCACGGTCCATATCAGCAGTAGGTTCCCTTCTGTTCCTTTTCGTTTTTTTTTTTAACTTTTTTGATGTGTCTCGATTGATTTTCTTGTTTTTCCAATTGTTTTTTTTTTCCTATTTTGCCAATTCTTGATGTTAGAATAATTAAATATTAAACTGCGCAACATCTGACAATTTAAGTTTTTAAAATAGTTGACAATGATCTTATAAAATCTCATACTTGCATTTAAATTTCATTTTTGATTAAATGCAAAATGTTCGATGCTTAGTAATTGACCATAAATTCTCATAAGGTTGAATATCATAGTTGTTTCCCCACCCCTCTCTCTCTCTCTCTCTCTCTCTCTTTCTTTTTGTTTCTACATTTCTAATGGAATAATTAAATATTTAATCACGTATTCATCTAACCGCTTAAACTTTTAGAATAATTGATAATAAACCCTAAAGTCTTACATGTTATCAAAGCCTCTTTTCTGATGCAGTTCTAACGCATCGGGTGTGCACCCATGCTTCCCAAGCATCCTAATGCATACCCAAATGAATCCTCCATCCCCACCACTCAACGGTATCCATTTTGTGCCCACAAGTTTAATATGAGGAGGCACTTGATGGAGTCCATTCCACGATGGTCATGTTTCTATGGTAACCATAACCACATTGCCCAGTTGAGCCTTCTTATCATGGGGTGGCTTTTCTTTCGATGCAAGCATCGCTCAGTAATTATTTCCTATGCCAACCGTATAGGCCACTTGATGCTATGATACTAGTGGTATAGGGCCATAGGCTGCGTCTCTCGATTATTATTTTCACAAGCTAACCGCATTGCCTTTCCCCTCTGATTCTTCACCTTTCGCGTGTCGTTTCAAGAAGTCAACGCTATACTAGCTACCGTTAGACTAACTAGATCGAGAAGATTCACCATGGATAGCCGTCAAACGCCACCTCATCAGCCACGTGTCAATTGTTGGACGCTATTTGATTTGATTTCAAACTCACGGTGACCAAATTTATTGTAGACCATTTTATTCTTTTCTTGATAACTTAACTCTATGATTATAACGTTCCTTTAGTGTTTGTAAACTTAAAAGCCACGTCGGTGATTTATGGTCTTCATATATTCTAGTTTTCCTGAATCAATGGAAACATTGGCAAATCGTACAGTCGGTAACTTTACTTAATTGTTGGTGAGTTACAATCTTTGTAAATTATTTGACGGTTGAAATTTTTTTCCTTTTAATCCTCCAAATTACGTATGGGATTCGTCTTGCAAATTGTTAGACCAGAGTCTAGACCATAGAATTTCCTCTAGTTGCTTGGGCATACTTGTTTAGGCATTTCTTTTTATTGATGACTAAACTTGTATTAGGTGCATTTTAGAGTCTATTAAATATCATAGTAACTTTATTGATTATTTAAGACAGGAGAGATTAAGCGAAAGAAAACTGTAAATTATTTGGCTTCACCAGAATAAAAAGTACTCTTTTTAGTTTTAGGAAGTTGAAATAGTTTCGCAAGATTCTAAAAGATGTCACAAGTTTTGGAGTGTACAAAATTATACAAAATTAATATACATGTCAAAATTCGAATACTATATCAAGAACACAAAAATAACAATTTAAAAGTCGTTCTAGCTGGACAAATCTTTGACAATGTAAATGCAAAGCTAGTCTTGCATCGAGTATAATGACGAAATTAAAACATTCGATAAAAGGAAAGAAGAAGAAGAAGGAAAATGAAGGTACGAAAGAAAACGAAAGCCCTCATCCCATAAAATACCTTTATTATTGCCTGCTGTCAATTGACAAGGAGAGGAGATGCGGCGAAATTTTTAAAGATTCAGTATCAACACACTAGTGCTGGCGCATGCAGATTCGAATCTAGACACTCACTGCCGACATCGGGCACAAAATATTAAGAAAAATCTAAAAGTAGCTGTCAAGTAGTCGAATCACACGTCGCCACTATGAATCACACATCACTATGATGTTATGGTTCCAAGCACTAAAAGAACAGGATGAGTCAAGTAGGTGAATCACACATCACTGTGATGTTATGGTTCCAAGCACTAAAAGAATCCAAGCTATTGCTTTCGTAGAAGATTCAAAAAACCATACTACAAAAAATATTTTATCTCAATTTCTGAGGAATACATTTTGCCTTTCGAACGCTTGTTCCATCACAACCCAAAACGCAAGTCACATCAATCAGTACCGTGTTTAGCAGACAAGCGGATGGCCGAGTTGTAATTGACCACGGGCACGTCTTGAAATAAAGCCTCCATGGCCTGTGTGCCGGGAATGGATCATTGCATAGAGAGTTGATATTCTTTCCGCCTTGTAGCTCTGCCCGAATCGATATCATCATGGACACCGAAGCTACAGCGTAACGACATCCTCCCTTCTCCTCTCGTCCTTCTCCCTTAACTTTTGCTTTCTTTTCTTACTTTCTTCCCCTTTTTCTTTGTTTTTCTGAAAAGGTTTGAGATGAGCGACATGTTGGGGACTTT
This sequence comes from Eucalyptus brandiana, assembly GCA_014182725.1. Classification (NCBI taxonomy): domain Eukaryota; kingdom Viridiplantae; phylum Streptophyta; class Magnoliopsida; order Myrtales; family Myrtaceae; genus Eucalyptus; species Eucalyptus brandiana. The sequence goes on along the minus strand of CM024675.1, from coordinate 68,462,829 downwards.
CCTGGCGTCGACGCCGCTGCTGAAGGAGGCGTGGAGGCTGTGCAGCACTGCAAACGCAATGGGATGTGGTGCCTTCACGGCTGAGCAAGTCGGGGGCGTGGGGTACGCGGCATTCTCTGGCATCCAAGAGCTGCCGGTGCTTGGTTGGGATCCGAACGGCACCATGCTGGCTCCGCTGTGTGCGGCAGGCAACAAGCTGTTTGCGCCGTTGAAATGCGGTTACGATGGCGAGGAGCCGGTCATGGTCCACTCCGGAGTGCTCGGCTTGTTCCTTCATTATCATTCGCGCCCTGATTTCCAGAGCCAGGTTAGCAATTTCTATTTCCTGATATCCACGTTATTCACTGTTTATTTACCAGCTTTCTTTCTTTCTTTCTTTCTTTCTACTCTACATGAAGTGGACAAAGTGGGCTGGCCAGGCTCAGGCCCGCGATTTTGTCGTTCGGGCCTATTCACGTTGATCAAGCATGGGCTATGGGTCTATCCGTCCGGTTGGTCCATGATAACCTCTGGGTCCGAATTTCGATTTACTGTAGCCCGATGATTCTGGTTTGGAGTTATATCAAACCGAACCGTCCATTCATGAGACAGATCTCCTGGTCATGAATTGTACTCTTCTCACAAGATTATCTAAATACAAGAGGCATACGTACAAATACATTCTATACACGTTAAAATGTATTTGCACACTTATCATTATTAGCTGAACATGTTAGTGTTGTTTTAGCTTGCTTAATAAATAGTTCCATATGTTTAGCAGTTGTAGTACAACTAATGATTTCCTATCTAATCTGTTCGTGCAACTCTTCCAATCTGACATGATCCAATTAAAGTTGATTTTTAGTGCAGCTTTTGAAGTGTTGTAATCGAGATTTTTCAAAAAGAGTTTAACCAGATTTCTTTACTGTGTATGCAGATTAATAGCTTGTTGGATAAAACCAAGTCAATAGTGATCACAGGCCATTCTATAGGAGGATCAATTGCCTTCCTCACAACTCTTTGGCTCCTCTCCAAGCTCAAAGCCAATTTCCCACCCATCTCAGTTTTATGCGTTGGTTTTGGCTCTCCCTTCCTCGGCAATGAGTCGCTTTCTCAAGCCATCCTCTATGAGAGATGGGGCAGTAGCTTCTGCAACGTCGTGTTGACGCATGATATAATGCCGAGGTTATCTCTTAACCAATCACTTGTCCCGACTTCCCAGTGGCAGGCCCTCATAAGATTCTGGTACACATCTATTATGTCACCAAACTCTATGAATCTCACTAACCTCCAATTAACTGAAGAAGAAAAGGCCTGGTTACTTTCCTTCACTACTACCGACATGGAGTGCCTAGTGCAGGCAGGGGAAGGCTCGGGAGGGAGGTCATTTTGGCCGTCTGGGAATTACTTGTTTTGTTCAGATAAGGGCGCAGTTTGTTTGGACAACGCTATATCAGTCAACAAGATGATGCATTTAATGCTAAGGACAAGCTCTCCGAATTGTATCATTGAAGAGCACCTTAAGTATGGGTGGTATGTTGAAAGAATGACTAGTCAATCTTTAATTAGAAGCTTCATGGAAGGAGATCCCTCTGAATCAAACTATGAAGCAAGTCTTTCGATGGCTTTGAACTTGTCGATGACTCATCAACAGGTAGGAAATGGCACCTTCGATTGGTGGTGATCGAGTTCTATAAATGTATCGATTTAGGCTTTTATTACCATGTGCTATTTCTCTAGTTTAGAAGTTCTATGATTCATTCAACTTTGCAGGTATCCATTGTGCCAATGGCAAAAGATTGCTTGACTATGGCGATGGGGCGCACGCCAAACCTAAATGCCGCTAATTTAGCCATTAGGCTATCCAAAATCACTCCTTACAAGGCAGAGATTGAGTGGTATAAAGCTTGTTGCGATAAGTCCGACGAGCAAAGAGGATACTATGATTCTTTCAAACAGAGGGGGGCCTCAAAGAGAGAGTTCAAGATAAACATGAACCGGTTCAAGCTTGCAGCCTTTTGGGATGATGTCATAAACAAGTTGGATGGGAAAGAGCTCCCACACGATTTGCACAAAGGGTCAAAATGGGTAAACGCATCGCACTCCTACATGCTTATTGTGGAGCCATTGGACATTGCGGAGTATTATCGATCAAGGATGCACCTTAAGAAAGGCCACTACATAGGCAATGGAAGAGCAAGGAGGTACGAAATTTTCGGGGAGTGGTGGGCTCAGAGAGTTGTTAGAAAGAAACTGGGCAATAGGAGGACTCGATATGCAGGCTTGACCCAAGACACTTGCTTTTGGGCAATGGTAGAGGAAGCAAAGGAGTGGTTAGAGAAAATCAAGAGAGAGAGCAAACCAGCAAACTTGGCTTCTCTTTGGGATAGACTCATTGAGTTCGAAACTTATGCAATGAAGAAGGTTAAAGGATTAGAGGTGTCGGCTGATGTTGTGGCTAAGAATTCAAGCTTTAGTATGTGGCTAGAAGAATGGAGAGCATTGAAATCACGGATTTATCCCCTTAAGAGCATCGATTGACATGGCATCAAGCTTCTGCCCGAGCCGATAAGGGGCCATCCCCTTCTGATCCAGAAGCTCGACTTCCATGGCCACGAAGGAGCCACTACCTTGAGATCTAGAGGATCGACACCTCCATGGCCACAAGACTTGGCTCTCATATATGTTTCTTTGACATTGTACACCACTCGACGAGGGATTAATTCGTCGTTTCAGTGTAATATTACAATAGAGCAAGATTTCATATGGTGCCAGGGACTGAGGTGGGTTGTAAGTGTGTCGAGTCTTAGAAGACAATAATCTTTTATGTACGAATTAATATGCTGATGATAAAACTTGATATGATGCACCTGGGATGATCTTATGTAGTTACATCAATTCTCAAACTTTCTCACTGATTGACCAAAGATGCATGAGGGACTATTGAGTGATGCAAAGACAGGAAAACTAGTTCTGCGCTTTGAACAAATTCAAGTTTCATGCTTTTTTGGAATGTTAACTAAGTGGTCATGTTTTGCACTAAGAAGTTATCAAGTTCGAATGCTTATGACATCTGCCGAAGGTAGAACACAATAGAATTTTTTTCAAACCATTCTAGGGGCAACCAATTGACTATAGCGAAACATTGGATATAGAGCATCGGACCATACCTTTCCGTTCTGTGCATTGATGTTCCTAGCAGGTCCATTAAACCATCCCCGGGCATCAAACACCCACCAAAGCATTATCATACCTAGACAATCAACTGGTTCATAGTTGAATGTGTCTTAAGTAATGGGATATAGAATCGGCAGAAGAAACACTGAGTATGTATAACACATCTACAGAAACACTACCAAACTAATCAATCTATTTGCCTTGCACAAGTAAAACGACCCAGGCTTAAAATTCTTCTATTCCATCGCAAATCTCACAATTGTGTATCCTATGACTCATCCTATCGTGCATTTGTAAGTTATGGCAGTGAAGACTATATTCACTTTCAATATTAGAATTCCCAGTAGAACGCAGATGGCTGCGCAAAGTCACACTGCATTAGATGGGACTTTGTGCTTTGTATGCACTTTTTGCCATATCAATGAAAATGAGATGCCCTTGTCTCTTGACAACGCATATACCTGAAGAGAGCCGTGGTGAACGGGTAATGTGTCGATAGATAGAGTACCCGAAACTAAGCATAACAAAAGAAAAGAGAAATAGACACCGACTACGCTTGCTGCACTGGTAGTGATGGAAAGCCCACCTAAAAAGAATGAACCCATATAATGAATAGCAAGATGACTGCAGCAGAAGCAGTGCGACACCACCCATGGGCTGCATCATAGAGTATTTGAGCTGGAATGGAGCACACCTATCGTATCATTGGTCCGATCATATTGATAGTCAAAAGTTCTGAAAGTATCAGCATGCAAAACATGGCATAATACAGCAGAAACAGTTTCAAAAGCATATCAAAGGATAGATTTAATAACGATGTTCAGAAGAAGAGGAAAAAAAGTACATATGCATTCTTCCCCTGCTCTTTGTACAAATTTAGACATACTACGTCGCTGACTTCAATATTGGTAAAAGGTAGTGGAGTGGAGTTTCGTGGTGATGTGAGATGTGGCTTAACAACAAAAAGTCTACTCAATTTCTTGATTTTACGTTGGAATAACTCAGAAATCTATGAGAGGTAAAATTGTGTGTTCAGTCTTCCGAAGTTGCAAATTTTTTCCACATCCAACTTGGTACTTCATTACTTCCAACAAAGAAATATTTTCACTTGATAAGTAGATATGAAGAGTTCCTTACCTGAATGCTGAAAGTAAGAGCCAATATATAGGCCCATCCAAACACTGAAATGATCCCTAGACTGGTAAGAATGGCAATGTGACATACTTGTCAACGCCTTTAGTTTCTTTAGTTAGATGCGCAACCGCATCATTCCTGCAAAGTGAATATTGACTGACAAGAAAGCTAGAATTACCGCATAAGGTTCGCTTGATGTCTCAGCTGTTTCAGCCATTTCGAAATGGCCGAACACAAAAGACGCAGACTGTGTAGTCAGTGCTATGAGCACAAGCATTATAACTATGACAATTCCGCCGACAATTCCGCCAATTAACTAAGGGAAAAGGAAACGAAGCTTTGATTAGTAATTGAAATAATATCATATGTCACTTATTGTCGCGACCTAACCTCGGATCTAATGGATTATTAAGTATAAACTTAGTTCAAGCTCTCCCAAGCCTATATCAATTTGCGACCTAAGTTCAAATTTTTAGTATGCAAATAAATTTTATCTAGAAATCGCTATTTATAGTAGATCAATTAAACATCTAAGTAAAATAACAGGAGAATTATTTTATTCCTACAAACTAGATTATTTGGATAGAGGACTAAGTTATACTAAATTTCTCTAATTGGTACCGTTCTTTTCATTTTCAAAAAAATATCTTCGCAAGCAGTTTGGATTAATTTTAGACTAAATCACTATCGTGCAATGAGATGATTATGCGGGTGTGCAACCATTATTAAACACTTGAATCAAATAAATTGCACCAAAACAAGAAATTATTTTTTTTGGGTTTTCTCTTGTCTTGAAATTAAAACCTCTATAACATGCACAAACTATTTTTGTCTTTTTATATTAAAATTCGAAGTTAATAAAAACCCTAATTAAACTATCTAAAATGAATAGTTATATAATCTAGTTTAGGAATTAATTTGACCTAAACCCTATCCTATCTCAAAAGACTATTTTAAAGATGCGATGTTATCTAAACATGCAAGTATTATTCAGGACAAAATGGTATCTAGAATTTATTTTAGAATTATCTAAACATGCAATCCTATTCAAACTAGAAATCCTATATATTCTAATATACAATCTAATCTAAAACATGCCATCCTAATTTAGGAGACTATCCTATCTAATACATAATTTGATTTTTTGGGTATTTTTCGAAAACAAGCAATTATCAAATATAAGCATTATATCCAACCCACTCAAAATATTCGAATAAATGGTTTAAATAATTATAAAAAAAATAATACATTGTGTTCTAACCCTAAACACCACAACACGCAAGAAAAATCAAAATATTTTAAAATTATAATCCAAAGTCTTACGGATTATATTAATAATTATAATGATTTTAATTACTAGCTTAGGCAATAATATCGAGATGAGATTTGGATCAAGAAAATTACCTTGTTTGGATTATTTGCTTCCAAAACGGGACCGGCATGAAAGATCCACAAGTAACGGTTTGTGTCGAGATAGGCTGAGCAGCAGCGGGCTCACGACCAATGAACCTGCAAGAATAGAAAGCTTGCGGAATTGACTTGATTCGGGCACGAGCGGGAACGGCGATTGGAGTCGGGGGTTCGGATGGCAACGCCGTGACTGTGGACAAAGGGCGTCAGAAGCGTTGCCGAGGGGCAGCAAACGTCGTCGAGGCGGTCGAGCTTGGGACGGCGGCGGCGTTTGAGGCAGCAACGACGGCGATGGCGTCGAAGCTTGCATGGCGTAGTAGCTTGTCGGAAGAATGGAAGCGGCGGGGGTGGGTGGCGAGCGTGGGAAATTGCAGACGGCCGAAGAAGATGAAACCCCTGCCCCCACCTTCTCCTCTTTCCTCTTTTTCTTTATTCTTTTCTTACTTTTCTCTTCTCTCTTCTACTCGTTTATTTTCTCCTTTTTCTCTCTGCACTTTGTCAGAGAAAGGAAGAAAACCATTTTCTTGACCGGTTGAACAAAAGACGGAAATCTTCTTTTTAAAGTCTAATCAAGAAAGGAAAACTTCCGTTAAAATATTATTCTTTTGTCCTTTTGTTCTTTCCTTTTGGACGCGTGGACTGCTCTTTACGGCTCCATCTTCCCTGCTTTAGAACAATAAATATATCACTCAATATATTAAAAGATACAAACAGATCTTGCTTCTCTGTGAATCAAATATTATTAAAGGGAAAATTTCAATTAAGAGCATAAAGTGGAACCGTCTTCTCAAAAAAAGATTTAAAATGAATATTGTATCAAATAAGAGTCCGAAGTGATCGATTTAGTCTCGAATAAATGTTTCAACTTAAAAGCCAGCCAAATCTTATTTGCAGTTATGGGTATTTTCGTCTAAAGACTTTTTTCTTTTTTCTTTTTGTTTTTCTTTTCTTTATTTTTCCATCTTGCTCACCTCCTTCTTGACAAATGCATCAGACTCCTGACACACGAGCTTGCACAGGTGCAAAACAATTTGAACAATTTAGAAAAAGAAGAAAATGAAAAGATATTCGAGAAGTTATGTAGTTTTGCAAAACTGCAATTTGCGTGCTTCAGTTCTGCAACCTCCCCATTAGCAAACTTTAAAGCGCATGCTCTGCATTATGCAATTTTGCATCCTCACCCAAGAACTCATCGATTTCGGCATGAGTCAGTTTTTAAGTTATTCACCACCACTCACCTTTTCCGATGACAATAATGAACTTGAGAATCAAGAAATATCCATAAGTGGGTTTTGTTTTTATTCAATTTGCTTGTAAAAACTTATTATGGCAAATTATGGCAATTAAAGTAATAGTTTTATGCTCTCCCCGCCAATGAAATTGCCTATGCCACGATAACTTTCACTTGTAGCTTCTTGGGAATGTTTTATTGGGTCCGGGTTGGATTATTCATAACATTCATAGACGTAGCTTGCATTGAGGTGAAATATGTGGCTTCTTGAGAGGGTCCAATTGTGTCGTGCATACTGGTTATTTTCAAAGGCTGCTGAATCATTCTGACCCGTGATTGAAGATACTCGCCTTTGGTGGCAATTCGAATCAGACAGCACTCAATCTAAAAAACGAATGACTCTAGTCTACACATGTTCAAACAAATTTGCCTCTTTGACTCTGAAATATTATCTACAGAGATTTGAGAGAGAATAACAAAATGAAAAAAGTGCAAAATTGCTTAGAAATTTCCAAAATCATGTATTTCACTAAACAAATCAATGCACGTGAGTATCACAGAGATTCCTCAAAAACCTCTGATAAATTTGGCTTAGGCACTTCAATCTGGCTTCTCCTCGCTAAGATCGATCATAACTTGTGTGAGCACTGATTTGAATTCAAGCAACGACGACAAACAGGGTAGCAAGCTAATGGCTTACATCTCATCATGCTTCGTGCTTGACCACGGCCACAAGATGTGGGGATCGAATTGAGCTGAGCATCACATCTTGGTCCACTCGTGCTTGATCTAGGGCTTGGATTGACCTCCATCTTTCAACAAAGGTACTGGAATTGCTGTTGAGGGCAATGGCAAATGAGGTTGAGGGCGTTGATGGCTAATTTGGCAAGGAAGATAGAGATGGACTTTGGAGAATGCGATCTAAAGAGTGAAAAAGGTGAAGGCTTGATGATGATGAAGAAAAGAAAGAGAAGGAGAAAATAAATTAAGAAAAGAATGAGAAAAAAGTCTTTAGATGAAAATACCCCTAAATGCAAATAAGATTTGGTTGGCTTTCAAGTTGAGGCCCTTATTTGAAACTAAGTTGGTCACTTCAGGTTCTTATTCGAGACAATGTCCATTTTGAGTCATTTTTTGAAAAAAAGGTTCCACTTTAGGCCTTTAATTGAAATTTTCCCATTATTAAATGATACATTGCTCAGACATGCGTCCACATATGAGACCTTTTCTTGCCCTTCTCCCTTTTGATCTTGCTGTGAATGAATATATGCACAATATTTCTTTTTATCTTGTTCCAATAATGAATTTTCGTTCCAAATATTTAACGAAGATATTTATTCCCTCTTGCTTTATTTTTTTTATTTTAAACAAAAATATATCGCATCAAAAAATCGAATATCCTTGTGTTTATTAAGCTCAGAACCATTCATTCAAATTTATTCACCATTGCCGATCCAATGCGAATACAATAATAAGAAAAATAAATATATCTAAAATTATATGCTATACAATTTATATTTTTGTTTAGGGCTTAAAAATTAATCCCTAATTTTTAATGTAATAAACAACTAATCGGATCATCAAAATTTAGATGATAACACTCATTTTAGTCCATACAAACTATTAATACATTTTCTGATAGAAAATGCTCAAGTTTTTTAATATACCTGCCACCACATTGAGATCACTTCAATGAAGGCAATTACTTCAAGCACGAATGTGTTAGAGGACAGTCCATATGAAAGTAAGAGCCATGTACATGCATAAGAACAAAACACTTTGGCACAAGGTAGCCGGCATCTTTGTTTGTGCCAGTGCACAATAATATGATGCTCTGAAGGGTTTGTGATCCTCCATATGCCTTCCGAAATCACCCGTGGGATCAATTCACTCACCAAATTTGATAGATACTCCAAAGAAGTAATGCAACATGAAACAGAATACGGAATCTACCAGGATATCGATGTCAAATGAGGCCTATATGGCTTCAAGTCAAGCGCAACCCCATGAAGCAAATGGAACCCAAGTGGGGTTGGAGAGATGGGCAGCCCAAAAATAAAAGGAATCGGTCGTCTGTTAAAAGTTCACAAAAATAAGATCGTTAAATATCTCAAAAAAGCATGAACTTCTTCGAAAGAAACCCTCCAATTAGCATAACTAAAACCTATATCAAGGAAAATGAAACATTTGGTACTTTGGAGGACGTTGTTCCCAACTTCCTTTAAATACTATTGGAAAACAGACCAGCAACTAGGTTTCGACAAAATGGTTTTACATGCACCGCTTTCCCTTCTATAAAGTGCTCTTGTTTGTCTTCTTGGATCGGTTGTGCTATCGTCTCTTGAAACAGAAGGACAAAGAATCTTTATAAGGTTCAAATTTGCCAAGCATTTCAGCTAATATATTATTAATTACCTTCTTCATTTGAAAAGTTTCGAAAACGAAATATGAGAAGGACCTCTTTTCTCCAACAAATTAATGACGTTAACACAATAAAGAATCTGAGAAATCTCACATAACAAATTCTTGTAGGTATGTGGAAACGCAAGAATGATATAATGCCGCACGGAAGCTATTTACAAAAATCACCTCACCTTTTACTTCGTCTAAGAATGTAAAGAATGATACTGTTTGCTTTTTGGAATTCATCGCTAGAGTCATTGAAGAGGTGAGTTTTGTCACATGTAACACAAGTTTAACTTGTAAGATAAAGTGCTCAAAAGATATGTTGTTTACTCCTCTCCACAAGACAAAAATGCCCAAAAAAAATTCTTGAAATGCCCTCACTGATGCGTGAGATTTAAATGACAAAGTTTCGCAGTCAAGTAGCATTTTAAGTTGCACGAAAAAAGTGCTAGATAATCATAGTAAGTACCGCATGTTACATGGCACATAGATGCGCAACGAGTGACACAGAAGAATGTGACTATATTAATATTTTTAAGCTAACATATTCCAAACTCTGCAATAGTTTTTTGGAGGGATATGTTCAGCAGAAATCCTAAAACTTGTCAAGGAAGTGTAATTGAGTCCCAAAACTTACAAAAAGTGCAATAAAGTCCTAAAATTTGTCAAGTTGGTTCAATTGAGTCATAAAGTTAATACCGTTTAGAAAGTTAACGGAAATTGCTGACATAGCGCCGATGTCACATTTTAAATGAATTTTTTATTTTTATATGGCTTTTTAAATTATTTTTTATTAGATTAAAAACTAAAAAGGAAAAGCTAAATTTATTTTGAAAAAACAAAATTGTTCAAAAAAAAAGAAGGCTGGAGCTTCCATCGCCGGAGGGGAGGGCTGACGGTCGCCAACCCTGGGTGGGGTGGCCAGCCATCGCCCGAGCGAGGCCTCGCCGGCCCCAGGTGAGGGTCGGCCACCCCCGCCAGGTCGGGCAAGGACGCCTAGATCTAGGCACGCTGGCCCTCGCGGGGGGCGGTGACCATCGCCCGCCCTCGGTGATGCCTTGCCGCCCTCGCTAGGGTCAGCGATGCTCGCCCAGATATGGGCACCGAGCAATCGAATCTCATGGTCAACCTCCTCCTTGGCCTCGCCATTCTCGTCAGCATCGTCGTCGGCGGCGGGGGCGATGTCGTCCTTGTCAGTAGAGCTGGCGGAGCGGGCAACGGCCTTGAGCTCCTCCTCGTCCTCCTCGTTGACCGGCTCGTCAAGCCGCGGTTGCTCCTCCCCCTCGGACCCGTCCGACAGCGCCTCATCGGACGACGCCTGCTCGCCCAGATCCGGGCGAGCATCACCAACCCCAAGTGAGGGCCGGCGAGGCCTCGCCCATGGCGGGCAATGCTCGCCGGCATGCCTAGATCCGGGCGTCCTCGCCCGACTTAGCGGGGGTGGCCGACCCTCACCGGGCCGACGAGGCCTCACCCGGGCGAGGGTCGGCCCCCCCGCCTGTGGCCGACGACCGTCGCCGGCCCCTCCAAAGTGACCATCGGCCCTCCCCTCCGGCGATGGAAGCTCCAGCCTTTTTTTTTTAAACAATTTTTTATAAAAATAAATTTAGCTTTTCCTTTTTAGTTTTTAATCTAATTTTTAAAGATTTTGAATAAAAAATAATTTTAAAAAGCCATATAAAAATAAAAAAATTCATTTAAAATGTGACGTCAGCGCCACGTCAGTAATTTCCGTTAACTTTCTTGACGGTGTTAACTTTAGGACTCAATTGAACCAACTTGATAAGTTTTAGGACTTGATTGCACTTTTTGTAAGTTTTAGGACTTAATTGCACTTCCTTAACAAGTTTAATAACTTATGCTGAACATATTCCCTTTTTTGGACCAAAGAGGTCATAAGTTCAATCTCTCTGCCTCAGTCCAAACAGTCCAAGCACAAACCATGTTGCGTTTTCTCGTTCCGTTAGATCGACACCTATTCAATTAAATCAATTCAGTAGTGCATTACCTCAGGATCAGTGGCCATATTCAGAGCGACATCGAGAAAATAGTCATGTCGTGATGGACACTAATGTTCATGTTCCCAGAACAGCATCAAAAGAATGGAGAGCTTCCTCCAACGTCCTTATTTTGGGTGTCAAGCGGGTTGTCTGGCTTGTCTAAGTGAGCGATGTTTGACAGATAGAGCTTCTTTGAGGTGACAAAGGCAACCAAAACGATCCTTTTTCATCCCTCCCCTGGTGCTGTCCACTATTTACTCAAACTCATAAACTGGCAAGCCTCCATGGCCCGATCTTTCTGCCACTCCAATCGCTTCAGCGTCTTTCGTACTTTCCTGTTTGGAAAAAGAGCGTTTTGAGCAAATGGAAGCTCCGAGCCAAAGCCAAAACTATCGACCTATCACTTATAGGTTTACAGAAAAAGAACCTAAAGACCTGAATCAAGCCAATTTTGACTTAATTAAATCATCATCTTAAAATATGGAGGAATGAAAGTCAAGTAAACATAGTTGAATGCATTTTACATATTCAATTATATGATCAAGCGATAACTATAACTACACCATCACGTGTGATGATAGAACACTAAATGCAGCTGAACCAGAGTTTTGGTTTAGTTTTCCTCTTAAATTATTCGGGTTTTAGATCTGGCCAAATATTGAAATTAACGGACCATGTCAGGTTGATGATTGATGTAACATGTAGCTAAATTGAACTGGGACTGTGAGCAACCACGCCTCATAAGGCGATCAATATTGAAGAGAATCATGTAACATTTGCCGTTATCTCTGCAACCCAGAATTGTCTCTCTCTCTCTTGCTCATCATGTCGATCATCTCTTATGCACTGTGTAGACAATTGAGTTCGAATTATTTACTCACAAAAGAGTTCATCCATCTAGATCTAGATATGAAGCTAATATTTCTAGCCTTTTGAGCAAGAAACTGATACTGTGACCATGCATCCGACAAAATAATTATGTAGCAAACTTAAAATATCTACCGTAGAAAGATACTTCACTTTGATGTTACCTCTTAATGACACAGCTCCAAGCCTAATATCTAAGCACTTCTACCAAAAACCAAGTTATCTACTGTAATAGTCTATTGAAAAAAATAAGGTTTCGAATTGAGTAGAACAATGAAGTCGGATTTCTAGAGCAATTAAGTCAAGTTTTGAGACATGATATCACTTTCTTTAAGGATGTATTTACCCATGTAACATTGTTAATGGTCACCGGCAAATTTTCTTCTGAATACAACAAAGTCTCAAATTAGAATACTAAATAACAATTATAGTATTTTTCCAAGGTCTCTCATAGGAAACAATTAGAAAAAATTGTATATTCTTTTGAAAGAAAATATAATTGGGAAGAGGAAGATCATGAAAAGACTTAAAAGTTTTGCAAAGAATTGAACACAAATGTTGAATAAATATATTTGAGCATATACAACCTTTCAAAGATGATGAAGTTATATCCGAACAAACACAACTTTTCAAAGGTTATAAGAGTGTTTAATAACCGTCAGGCAAAATTAATAAATTCAAAATTAAATAATTAAAAAATAACGGTCACTTAATTATGAACAGACACACTGTTTCAATAGGACACAATAGTTATTTTATAATTATTAATTCAAATTTTAATAAATAAAAAAATAATGATCGTTGATTAGTGCCAATCTTATCCACATGCGTACTCACATCTTTTCGATTTGGGATAAGGCAACCCTTTGTTTGTTTTACAAACAAACTACCAATAATCTCCCACTTTTGTTTGTAAAACAAAAATAGAAAGAAAATGTTAAAAATATACAACTAAAGTTTCAGCGAGATTAATACACATACATAAAAGTCTCTTTCGAGTTAAACCTTTACTTAGTGTAAGTATCTCAAAACTCTATCAAAGTGACAAATGGTTCGGCTTTAAACTTATACTTTTATATAATAGAATCGGACATACCACACATATACTAACCCATTGTTTCAGCGAGAAGTTTTATATTACTCCACATTGTCATAGCCTATGAAGCACGGACACGTTGTCCGTACTTTCGTGTCGTGTCCGACACATGTCGGAGCGTGTCGGACACGTCGACACGCTCGGACACGGTCAACCTTTATTGACATGCTTGTTGACGCGTTTCGGAAGACTGATGGAGGGTGGAGGCGAGGGAGGGTGAGGGAGTAGAGGCCGCGAGCGCCGGCAAGACGAAGCCACAAATGGACCACCGTGACGGTGAGAGACGGCTAGAGAAAGAGCCGAACAAAGAGAAAGAAGAGAGAAGGAAAACTCCCGCCGGTGAGACGAAGCCATGAACGGACCACCGCGATGGCGAGAGACGGCCAGAGAGAGCGGTGAGGGTCGCCACTGTTGCGATGGATCGGCGATGAGAGGAAGAGGAGAGGAGGGAAGGGGATCGTGCAGCGAGTGGCAAGGAGGATAGGAAAAGGAGGGCTTGGCGGCTCGCTAGGGTTTTTCATAAAGAAATCCAAAAAAAATAAGAAAGGAGGTCTGATGGCGTGAGAGAGAGAGAGAGAGAGAGGGGGGAAGTGACAGCTCACCTGTCACTGTCAAGTGGGGAGGGAAAAAGTAAAATAAACTTGGGGTGGAGGGAAAAGGACGAACAAAAGAAGGGGTGGATTTTGGAGATTGTTTTTTTAACCGGAAAATTAAATAAATGAAATTAAAAAATGATTTCGAAAAATAAAAATATTAAATTTTGAATAATGATAAATTTTGGTTATGGTAGAAAATTATGGATTTATTTAAATAAATTGATTCTAATTTCTTATTAATTATTACTTTCATCGATAAGTTATGTTAAAATTAAAAAAAAAAATGTTTTGTATTAATTATGAATATATCTTTCGAATTTCAAATGAATTGATTTGTTAATATTATTAGTGTAAATTTATTATAGGCACTTTTTTAATTAATTAATTATTTATGAATTTGAATGAAATTAATTAAAAATAAAAATATTCATTTAATATACAACGTGTCACAACATGTCGGAATTCTCTATTTTTTTAGAAATGACGTGTCAATGTGTCATGTCATGTCGTGTCACGTGTCGGTGCTACATAAGTCATGGCCTTGCGCTTGATCCTATTTCATGAGCTTTCTAGAAAATAACCCTGACTTTTGTAAAAAGTGGCACCACTTCTAAGCTCATATAAGTAAAGTATCTATCATGTGTTTCTGTTACTATTAACATACTATACTTCATTAAGAATTTAATTCAATCTAAAAAACGTAACAGATCAGAGTTAGCATTAGTATCAAACAATCATATTCAATAACTTGTTCTTACCCATTAAACCTCATAACTAGTGATGTTCTGGAAAAAAGTCGGGTTATCATTACTGGTGATTTCAATTAAAGGGTTTCAATCATGTTTCTTGTGAGGTCATTATTACCATGTCTCTTGGTATTATTACTTGACTTCACATAAACAATTGTTATGGAACCATTTTTCCAATTGTCTCACATATTCATATAATAGACTAATATGTTTGGACTTACCATTATAGGTGTTATTATAAACTCTTATCAAAGTGACATAACTATCATAATTGATAGAATTAGGAGGCATAGGACTAGGTCATAACTTGATATCTAACAGCAAATTCCTAATCCATTTAGCATCTTTCCTAGTTGTTACTAAAACAACAATTTAAATTCCGTAGTTGAGTGAATTATACACATTTGTTTCAAACAACACATTCACGTAATGTGAAAATCCATCCAGAAGTTTTATCTTCTACACTTGTAATCCAAGTAGCATCAATGTATCCTTCTAATATAGCCGGATTATTATAGAACAATAATATAACCCCCCCCCCACCATTTCTATATTTTGATTACTAATATTCCTACTCAACTTACTAATATACCAAACTGTGTTATTGCTCTAGTAGTATTATAATTTAATTCAATACTGAATCAAATAGAGCACTCATTTCTTTGAAGTCAAGATGTTTAAATTTATTTAACATCTTTTCTATGTCATCACTTTAGTTTAAAGAATAACCCCCACTAATTTTTTTAATTTTAATATTTAAGATAGTATCTACTTCACTCAAATCTTTCATTTTAAAATGAAAGTGAGATACTTTTTTGTCTCAATAACTCCAATCACATTGGCTCCATGGTCCCCTTCAAATACCCCCACTTCAAGACTATTTAAAGAGGCATCCAAGAGACCTATATTGACTCCGCCTTTCTCATTGGGGATGACGCACCCCATGACGCGAAGAAGAATGGAGTCAGGATGTGCAACATATTTATTCCTTTTCAATGAAAATCCACAGCAAAAGATTCAACCCGCTCAAAATGAGTGCAAACTTATGTACAGGATGTTCACATGGTTAATTTCCAGCAAGCTATTAACCATTATGATGGCACATTTAATACCTAAATAATTTGGCATGCAAGACTGCATCATTTCGCCATAACATGGAGTCCACGTAGACATCCTAAAGTGCCCCGGGTTGACTACATTAGTTTTGATGTTCTTCACTGATCACAGAATTATGTCAAATATGTTACACTAAATATCAACGAATGTTCATGCGGAAATTGCCAAGTTCTAGTGCCGTAAAATTCGATGCCACTACAATGACCATTACCGCTCTCATAAACCAATAGATTTATGACTTCACGAGACCACGAGAGGACATGCTTTCAATCTTCGCAACTTCTCGACATGCATGCACTCTAGAAACCAATGCAACCCCAGGGGAACAACCACCCTTCTTAAAGAGATGATAATCCAATGTAAAAGTCGGAGCAGAATAATAGCTTTAGCATATAATTTGTGTACGTCAACCGATGGATAAAACTTGGCATTGATGAACCCAGCTCAGAGACCAAATCCGTAAAATATATATATATGTGTGTGTGTGTGGGTGGGGGGGGAGGGGGGTGGCGCAAAGAAACGTAAACAAAATTAAGTCAAATGCGTGGGGATCGGATTTAACCAACCCCGGTCGCATCCCGAAATGATTCTCTCAAATCGAAGGATCCCCGACTGAGACTCTCCAGAAGCGAGCCAATCATTCATAGTTAAACGGAAGCACTGTCTACCAGACGAAGAGCAATCAAATCGCAGACACCCAATTGCAGTAACAAAACAACCAAACATCGAAACATAAAAGAGAGAACGAAGAAGTAGAAGAAGAAGGAACTCTCATATTAGCATTTTGGCACATTCCTCATGGCGACCCACAACCCATGTCGGGATTCGATAAAATCGAATCCCACACGGTGCGCATAATTCGTTGCGGATCGCTCTTGCCGAAATCTCTCTTGTCATCGAGTCCCCCAATCACCATGCGCAAAAATAACAAAAAATGAAGGAAAGAAAAGAAAAGACTCACGGATCCTCCGAATTTCCTTGATCCTTAGTAACTCCACCAGAAGATCCAATTGATTTTGTAAATGAACGAAGAACGCGCGGATCAGACGATGAAGGCTTGGGACAACCAGCACTTGATTCATAATTTCATCCACTTGACTCCATTATTGCAAAATAAATCCTTAAAATTGTTGGAGAAAATAAGTTTCCGAATTGAGTAGAACAATGGAGTTGGATTTTTAGAGCAATCAAGTCAGACTTTGAGACGTAATATAATTTTCTTTAAGGATTTATTTGCCCTACAATGTTGTTAATTGTCATCGGCAAATTTCATCCTGGATATAACAAAGTTTCAAATGAGAATATTAGATAGCAATTCTAGTATTTTTTCAAAGTTTCTCATGGAAAATAATTAGAAACAATGACTATATATTCTTTCGAAAGAAATTGAAAGTGGGAAGAGGAAGATCATGAAAAGACTTGAAAGTTTTGCAAAGAATTGAACACCAATGTTGAATAAATATTTGAGCGGATACAACCTTTCAAAGATGAAGAAGTTATATTCAAGCAAACTCAACTTTTCAAAGGTTGTAAGAGTGCCTAATAACCGTTAGGCAAAAATAATAAATTCGAAATTAAATAACTAAAAAATAACCATCACTTTATTATGAATAGTCACACTATTTTAATAGGACGCAATAGTTATTTAATAATTATTAATTCGAATTTTAACAAATAAAAAAATGATGATCGTTGATTAATGTCAAATTTCGTTCACGTGTACACTCACATCTTTTCGATGTGGGACAAAACATCTCTTTGTTTGTTTTACAAACAAACTACCAACATAGTCCATCACTCAAAAACATAAGAGGCTTCGGACGCCATATTTTAAGACATACCACATTTAGAACGAAGCAAGCGATTAGACAAATGCACCTACTTTGGGCTTTTCGGCCTGTATGAGCTTGTCTGCAACAAACGGAGGACTGCCAAATTCACCGAGGCTTGCAAGACGAACTGGACTCTCCACCACTCCCACATTGCTGCGCCTCCCTTGTTTGGCTCCTCAAACGGCAGAGTCGCTCCTGCTTTATCCACCTTCAATCCCAACAAAAGATCAACCTCAATTTTACTCGAACAATGCATGGACAGTCGCAGCAATTTTTGCAAGTCTGATGTCCATGATATGTCCATGATACCTCGTCGTACATTGTATATACAAGTGCGTACCTTAATCCAAGATTGCAATTCTTGAAGTCTTAGTACCTGTCCTGCTCCAATTCTTGAGGCGACGTCGCCATCGACGCGCTTGAGCCACACCCATTTAGCAAG
Organism: Eucalyptus brandiana; assembly: GCA_014182725.1. NCBI lineage: Eukaryota > Viridiplantae > Streptophyta > Magnoliopsida > Myrtales > Myrtaceae > Eucalyptus > Eucalyptus brandiana. The sequence goes on along the minus strand of CM024675.1, from coordinate 68,444,794 downwards.
ATTGCAAGAATCGAGAGGCTCATCTTCCTCTTGCTCAAACCAAGTGATGGCAAGAACGTGTCTTCCTCGTGGAAAAAGACTGAAACTTGGGTACGAGGACCGTGATTCTGAGTTCGGAACGCGAGGTTTGGTGATCGAAAATGAGGAATTGGATTTGAGGAGGGAACAGGAAGGATCGAAGCTGGAAGAGAGAGTCATGACCCGAGAGGGCCAAGCAAGTTCGGAGAGCCACCGCAGTTAAAGTGGAGGAGGATTGGCGCAAACGTCGACATCACCTGATTTTCTTTCTCGCGAATTTTCTCCCACTTTCCATTTATCTATTTGTTTATTTTATTTATTGACTTTCTAAAGTACAGAAATATAATCATCTTCATCTTTTTTCTCTTGTAGTACTTTTTTTTTTTTAAGGTCAGAAGATGAACTTTTAATGATTGGGTGGATAATATAAAGGGATAATACCCTAAAAAATCCCAAACTGGTACACTTGTGACAAATTTACACCAAACTATTTTTTTGACCACCAAAACCCTAAACGGCATACTTTTGACAAATTTATCCCAAACTGGTAAACTTGTGACAAATTTACCCTATGTTAGTTTTCATTAAATTTTATTCTCAAATTATTAAGTTAAATGACACGTGACAGTTAACCAGTATACCAATTTAGGATTTTATGTTCCGTTTGTCACAGTTTACAATTTTTATGATTTTTTTGTGGTATTAATCCAATTTAGCATAGGATATATTTGTCACAAATTTACCATTTTATGGTTTTTTGCAGTCGAATAAATTAGTTTTGGGTAAATTTGTCATAAATGTACCGGTTTAGGGTTTTTATAATCGGTCGGGGTAAATTTGTCACAAGTTTACCGGTTTGGGGTTTTTCATGGTTAAAAAAATAGTTTGGGGTAAATTTGTCACAAGTGTACCAGTTTGGAATTTTTTAAGGTATTAACCCTAATATAAAACTTTCAAGATCAAGACATAAGATTAAACATAGTGAAGAGGGGGGCTCCCTTTCCAATTCGGTTATAGAGAATTTGTTCGATGGGCATTTACAATCCAATCTGTGGCTTGATTTGTAGTTCTTGACTCACACTTTAAAGAAACCCCATGCAGTGGGCCCATTAATAATCTAAAGTCCTCAATCATGGACCGAGCGGCCCAAGTTATTTCCAACCAACTTGACACACATTCCACCGCTTGAGAATTGTTGGGGATAACTTCCATGTGCAAAGGCTGTTCAGAGTTCAATTCAATTCGTGTGGATGTACTTCCCTTTCTCCAATAACTTCTCTTCAGCCACGATAAGGCTTCTTGGACAACTATGGCTTCCGCAATCAACACCAAAGGAGCTCGGATGTACTTGGCAAATCCCCGTTCTCCAAGAGCTATTGATGTTTAGCTTAAGGGAGTTTGGCAGCAGTAGACTCCATTGCGTCTATCCTGGCGTGGGTCTCATCTCACCTTCTGTCCCCTTGGATTTCCATCTCACATAAAAATAATCCTTGGAGGTGGCTTCTTCAATAATAGATATTGGGTATGGTCTCCTTCCTTGAAAAACTAGAGTGTTCCGAGCCTTCCAGAGCTATCATAGGACCCCCGCAAACAGTGCTTTCGACTTTGGGTTCGTGTTCAAGGTGAGGAAATCACAAACCCCTTTGTCAATTCTAGTGATTGTTATAGGTGAGACATGTGCTTCCATTTTGGGGTCTAACCAAACTTTTTTTGTCTAGTTGCATAACATGAAGAGGTGTTCCACTGTCTCTAGAGCTTGGCTGCATAGTGAGCAAGTTGGTTCAAGTATCATCTTCCTCCTGTTTAGATTTTTCCTTGTTGAGATTGCCTTGTTGCAAATACTCCACGATAGGAATTGAACTTTTGGGAAGATCTGTAGTTTCCAAATGTTATTCCATAGCATTTTAGGGGCTTGGTAGGATGTTGATGGTTGTTTCTTTGTTTTGTTACTTTCCTAAGCATGTATAATATTGTAGCCACTCTTGACTTGATAAATCCCTACATTGTTTGCTGTCCACACTAGTTTATCAGGTCCAAGGTTCAGATTCAAAGGGGTTGTTGTAATTTCGTTGACTATTCTTTCCTAAAAAAAGACGCTCAATTTTTGGGTATTCTACTAACCTGAGGTTTTGTCAATTGGATCCTTGACCAAGTGGGGGTCATTACAGTTTGTTGGTCCTCCAATTTTTCCAAAGATCAGCCACTTGTCCTCCCTTACTTGGATTATTCTTCCATCCCTAACTTCCCATTTAATTTTTGATTCTATGACATCTCTTCCTACTAAAATACTTTGCCTCCCAAGAAGGTGGGGGGGTCTTTTTGTGCATTAATTTTGCTCCATAACGCATCTGGTGTTTTGATTCATTGCCAAGCTTGCTTTCCCAACATCACTTTATTAAAATGTACCAAATCTCTAAAGCCTAGTGTTGACACCTAATTTTGGAAAAATAAAATTGCTTTTTGAAAAGAAAAATAAAAAATGGGAAAATTGATTCGATTGGTTATGAATGGAATGTGGAAATTCTGATTAACCATCCTCGCTCCGGTGAATATTTAATTCATAGTAAATATGGAAGCAAATTTTCAATCAAAGAAATTAGATAAATAAAAAAAAAAAAGTAATGAATTTGATAAAAGGAAGGAATCGAAATATCCAGGAAAAATCAAATTGATTGCAAAATTTCGCTCCAATTTACATGAATTAAGGCAAAGGAAAAAGGAAGCTTGAAAGTTGCCATGAAGACCGGCCGTCTAGAAATCACTATAAAATAAGTCGATCCGTACGGATGTGAGAGGGAGGGAATTCAGAAAAATTTTCAAAGGTGCGAAAAAAAAATTGAGGAGAGAATTCGTGAGAGAAAGAAGAGAATTCGTGCAAAAGACAAATGTGAAAAAGAGAGGAGAAAAAGCAACTCTCTCTCTCGTCCATACAGGTAAAAAAGAAGAAGTCTTTTCTTTTCTCTGACAAATTGCAGAGAAGAAAGAGACCGGCAGCAGGAAAGTATAGAGACAGAGGTAGAAAGTGAACGTAAAAAAAAAGGAAAAGAGAAAAAAGAAGGGGAGTCTTCTTCTTCAGCAAACCGGCGTTCGACGTCCACACCCCTGCAGATCGTGACTTTACAGCTTGAGCACCTTCGCGCTCGACGTCCGACGACCGCGCCTCAGACCGCCCATCGTTCGCCGGCGTCCTCCGCTCCTCCGTAGCTGCCCGCAGGAGCTTCGCCCGACGCCGCAGCAAACAGGCGATTGACGCCCCCTCAACCCACTCGACGCCTGCACCTCCGCCTCGTCTGTAGCCTGCCGATCCGCGCCTCTGCCCGAGCACCATCGCTGCTGCGATCTGGCACGAGAAGCTGCGGCACCCGCTGAGATCACGCCGCCGACGCCCACTCCTTCCTACCGCCGCACCTCAGCCCGTGCCGATCCGCTCAACGCCGCTGGTTGCCGCTCCAAACATCTGCAACGTCGTCACCGCCCCTGCCCTCAGCATCACCAGTAGTCCCGTCACCACCTAGCTTCGCCAGAGCTCCAACCGCGAAGCCCTCACCATTGATCCGAGCCACCCTTGGTCGAACCCCACGGCTGCAAGTCCTGTTTTTTTTTTTTAAAAATCAAATTAGGTAGATTTACATTATTTTATTATGCAGATTTATTTTATCTTTATTTTATTTATTTCTTGTTTTCCTTTAGCTGAAATGTTTCCCTATGCATATTTAGAAATTATGACATGCCACGTGATTCGCAACCGCACTGAATTTTTTATTTCATCTATAAGGCTTTAGATGAAATAATTAATCAGCGGGAATAAAATTGATATTTTGATCTTTTAAGCGCTTAAGATCAATTTATTGATTTTACTAGCGAAACATTGTCCCTCGATCTGAATAATGTATGATATCTTTGGTTTGGTCTGTCTTGATTGCTTTGTTTATTTTGAAATATGTTTGAATTAGAATATTGCATGATTTAGGGTTATCTTGCATGTTTAAGATAGGAGTTTTATTATTTCGAAATTTTAAAAAATAAAAATAAAAATTAAATATAAAAAAAATCAAATCAAACAACTTAGGTTGCTAGATTTCAAATTGAGTTGCATGTTTAATTATTTGGCAATTATTAATTTCGAAATTAAACAAAAACAAAAAAAAAAATCATCATATACATGTCATGTAGTGTCAAAGCATATTTTGCACGTCATTGCATATTGGATTTAATTGCACTTAGTTCAATTCTAGATAATATTTCTTCTTAATTTGTTATAAGTTTAGGTATTTTTCAGATATATTGCATTTTAGGATTATTTAGGTTAAGATAATGTTTTAGTTTAAATTAGGATTTGGCTCAACCTAATTCCTAATGCAAATTAAATAGAATCCTAATCTAGTTAAATAAATTTTCACATTTCTCCCTAATTCCGAATTTTCATGAAAAAAAATACAAAAAATGACTTAGGATAAATTAGTTTTAATCCCTAGGATAGATTGCATTAGAAAAAAAAAAAAAAAAAAAAAAGATGTCATTGCATTACGAAATGCATGCCATTTAGTGATCATTGCTAGATTTATTTAATTAGAAATTGCATGTCATTAGAATTAGGTCATTTAGTTAATATTGCGTTGCATATTGCATGATTTCATTAATTAAATGAAAACAAAAGAAGAAATTGCGTGTTAATTAGAAATCATATCTAAGGTTGATGATGTGAATTTTTAATCTAACCATGCAGATGCTTTCGTGCTTTGAGGTAAATTTTTGTAATTTATTTATTGTTTATCTGAGTGTTAAATTGGTGGATTGCGCATCCGCATGATCACCTCACATGTTAGAAAAATAGATTTAAAACCAATTTATTTTCGCCCGCAAAAATATTTTTGAAAATTAAAAAGAAATGGTACCGAAAGGGCATTAGAAAATTCTAGTGTAACCAAGTCCCCGTACCCCTAATCTCTGGTTCGTAGGAGTAAAATAAATCTCCCTTTATTTTACTTAGGTATCTAATCGACCTACCATAAACCGATTAGTGGCGACTCCTAATTAATAACATTTTGCATGTTTAAAAAATTTTAAACTTTAAGTCGCGAATTGGTATGGGCTTGGGAGAGCCCGAGCTAAGTTTTAAACTTAGTAGTCCATTAACTTAGTTTTAGGTGGTGCACCCGAAAAATAGGTCGCGACACCTAGGCTCCCACAATCCTTCTTTTTTTTCAAGTTTTCCCATCTTTTCCAATGTATGCCAATCTTTGCTGCATTTTGTCTCCACCAAAATGAAGACACTCTCTTTTCAATTGCCCTACAAATGGATATAGGGATTTTGAAGATGGACATGGCATATTGTGGCATTGCTTGAATAACTATTTTGATCAAAATTTCTTTGTTTGCCTTTGAAATTAGTTTCTGTTTCCATCCTTCTATTTTTTTTTGTTAATTTTGGCAAGAACCCAGGCAAACATATGTTTTTTGGTTTGACCAATCTGAAGGTATTCCAAGATACTTCCCTATTTTTTCTATGATTGAGACTTGCAATTTATATGTTAAATTTGAATTGAGCCTCTAGGGACAATTTTTCCAAAAGAAAATATCTGATTTCTTGAGATTTATAGCTTGACCGGAGGCAAAACAATACTGGTTCAAGATAGACGCTATAATCTTGGCTTCTATAGTTGTTTCGTCTAGGAAGAAGATGGTTTCATCTACAAATAGTAGGTGTGCTAGTGTTGGACAACTGATGTTCAGTTTGATCCCTTAATAGTTCCATCTTCTATTGCTTTAGTCATAAGAGAGGATAGAACATTAGCCATTATAATAAATAACTAGGGGAATAGAGGGTCCCCTTGTCTGATTTCCCAAGTTGGCTAGAATGGTTTAGAAAGTTCTCCATTCACATTGATTCTAAAGGAAACTAAGGATATAAATTGTTTTGCTAGAGAGGCCCATCTTCCATAGAAGCCCAATTTCAACATATAATTACATAAGGAGTCCCACTCGATCTTGTCGTAGGCTATTTGCATGTCAAGTTTTAGGACTGCATGAAATTTCCTCTTCCTTTTTTGCACCTTTAGCTGATGCAACACCTCCTAGATAATGAACTTGTTGTCTTGAATTTGGTGGCTACAAACACAAGTGCTTTGTTCTTGGGAGATAGATCAGGGACCCAGAGTTACAATCTATAGTTACAATCCATTGGCCATTACCTTTGCAATGATTTTGTTGTTGAAATTACAAAGGCTAAGCCACCTATATTAAGGGATGTTTTCTGGGTTATTTACTTTTGGAATTGGAACCATATAGGTCTCATTAATTTAAGGGTTGAAAATACCTTGTTTGAAGAATGTGTCGGCCATCTTGAAAATGTCTTCCTGGATAACCAACCATTGGCTTTAGTAGAATAATCCATTTAGCCCGTCTGGCCCTAAGGCTTTTGGAGCTTCCATTTCAAACACTACTTTTTTAACTTCTTCTCTGAAACTAGCTTGATCAAAGACTCATTCATATCATCATTTACCACTTGTGTGCATTGGTCTAATATGGGCTGGTACTCTCTATAACCCACCAAAGTAAATAATGAAATATAGAAAGCTCTGATGTGTTGTTTGATGTTTGATGGGTTTTAGCTCCAATGCTAGTCATCAAGTTGTGACATGGAGATCTTGTCTCGTTGTCTTCTCTATAATGTTGTGATATGGAAAAATTTTGTGTTTTGATCTCCCCATTTCATACAATTTATTTTGCATCGCATGAACCAGAACATTTCCTTTTGCCATCATAAGTTTTCAATCTATTTTTCAATTTTTATGTATTCCTCACTATTTGGTCCATCTTCTACACAGTAGAAAAGCTCAGTAAGTCTATTCTAAAGTGGTTGGATCTGCCTCGATGCATTCTAGAATTTCTCCCTACTCCATTTTCCCATTGTTGCAGCCACTTGTTTTGTCTTGGCTTTAATATTTAGGTAATTGAAGCTCTCATTCTCCCAAGCTCTGCATATAATTCTATACATTTTGTGTTTTCTAACTAGTAGGCCTCAAACTTGAAAATTTTCTTTCTTCACACCCATTAGAGTCCAAGGAAAGTAGGATTGGGCAATGATCTGACCCTATAGCTAGTAATACAAAAGTCTCTGCATTTGAGAAGAGAACTCTCCACTATAGGTTACATATGGCCCTATCCAATCTCTTTCTCACTAACTCATCTCATTCCTTGTTGTTTGTCCATGTATAGGTGCATCCTTTGCTCTCAATATCCATAAGTGAGCATGTATTCAAAAGTTTCTGAAACGCCACAATCCTATATCGGTCCACTTCTCGCCTTCCAATCTTTTCCCATTGGTACAATACTTCTTTGGAATCTCCTAAGCAAAGCCATGGGAGAGTATTGGATGAAATAATAGAGCAAATAATTTGCCATAATTGTAATCTTTCCTAGTAGTTTGTAGGGGCATGAAGAAAATATATCCTCATTAGGTATCTGTTGTTAATGTCCTTGCAAGTGGTGTCTATTAACTCCCTAGAACTATATTCCACTTCTACCTTCACCTCCTCATTCCACAAAAGTGCTAGTCTTCCTGCAATTCTAATAGGATCAATGATGACCGAATATGTAAATTTCAATTACTATTTTATGCGAGTCACCATGTTGTTTTTATTCTTGATTTCCTTAAGGAAAACTAAGTCGGGCCTATCTAGAGCCATTGAGGCTCAAAGATACTAGACTGTCAATGGTGTGCTCAACCCTTAATAGTTCCAACTCAATAACTTCATGTATGCTTGGGTGGCTTATTAAGGCTAGCCACTAAAGCTGGTTCTTGTTCCCTTTCCCATACCAAGATTGGACTATCTAGTAGATGCTCATCATTAGGTAAGGTAACTGATGATATCTTCTTCTTATAAGGTCGGATATACTTCTGTTTTTGGGCCACTGGAATTTTGTGTCCTGTTTTTTCCTTCTTCAACAATTCTGGATACTTCACTAGGCTTGCTAAGTCGAGTGGCCGAACTTGCATTTGTTGTGTTCTCTTTCCCTGGCTTGTGGACTTGTTTGATGCCATATTATCCTCTTCCACGATGTCATTTTTTGCATTGTGTGGGATAATTTCCATCTCACTTGATGTTGCATTTTCCTTCCTTGTAGTGACATCAACAGAAAGTATTGGTGAGGTTAGCATTGTCTTCTCTTCTTCAAAACATGATTCTATTTTTCCACAAAAATAAAAATAAAAATAAAACTTTCCAAAACGGGCTCAGTTCCCCCACTTCCACCTTGAGCCACGAACCATATCTTCTAGATTGATCTTGGGCCATGCCAGTTTCTTAGAAGAACTCTCTGGACAATAGTTAGCATAATGGCCTATATGCCACATGAATAGTAAAAATATGGAATCCTCTCTCATATTTGAAGTCTAACCACCATTTTTTGTCTCCCATGTTGATAATTGTGCTAGTTTTCAGTGCATTTGTCAAATTTAAACATACTTTCGCCTTTTTAGCTTTACATGAGTTGTTTTTTGCTTCAAGTTTTACTTATTCTAACTTGCCTAATTTTTCTGCTATTTGCTGCATAGAAGCTTCATTAATACAAGCTTGAGGGAGCCCATAATTTGTACCCAAAAAGTGTGATGCGTGGATTCATAACAATGTTATGAAATATCTAGGTCTCCTTCCTACAGAACAAGAAGATTGCTGGCAAATGACCTAGGTCCCATCTTCAATACTCTTCTTTTATCCTCAACAAAATTGAAAATGAAAGAGAAAATCCCAAGCTCTATTTGCTCACATTTTACTGAATCTAGTTTCCATGCTTTCTTCATCATAATCAGAAATGCATGAAAATTGATATTGGGTTTATAATAAAGTTTTCCATAGAGGATCAATTCACTTTCCTGTTTCTCTTCTTCAGGGATTTTTGTTGCTAGCTTTTTGATATCCTCTTCAAACCACAGATTGCTCATTTTCCTACACAAATTCGCCAGCCTTAGATTGTTCTCAGAAGCCTCTACCATTTGTAGCCTACGGTGATCCAGTTGCTTGAAGGGGTAGATGTGAGGAAGAAGAGCTAGAAGCTTCCAAGTTATGGAGTGAAGGGAGCTCTTAACAAAGTTCACTACAATTGGGGTTTTTGGTTTAGATGGTTTTTTGGGATGGTTGTGTAAAGATGTGCTTGTATGGGTTTCTAGGTTCAAGTATGAGTGGAAGGGTGGTTTCCAGTATTCCTATTTTTGATTTTTCTTGAGGGGAGAGGGAATAGAGATGATGGATTCAACGCTAAGGAGGGCATTACCGATTGATTCCAACTGGAGAAAGCTTGGTGGAAGTAAGCCAAATCCCCAATTTGAGAAGGTGAGATGAGTGCTACCATGGGAGGGGAAATCCAGTTTTGGGCTTCTAGAGTTTGAAAGAGGAGAACTATCGCCTGGGGGATTGAGAGAAACTGACACTAGGTGAGAGGAAATACTCCTCTTGTAGTACTTTGGTTGCAAGCTTAATGTGGAAAAAAAAAAAAAGAGCATATCTTTCATGTAAAATTACAACTGGCCTTCACTTGGAAAGGTCTCGTATAAAGCCGCTTATTAATTTGGATTAGAAAATATGATTTTTAACTATATTAACCACACTTGTCAATGCAACTCGATCTTCCGAAATAAAATAAAATGAATTACTTCATGATAGCAATTCGTCACCCTAAATGATTAATTAATCTTTACTTTATTATTAATCCTCGCTTGCCAATTAATCCATGACTAAGGATGAATGAGTTTTAGCCAACAAAACGAAAAAGAAAAAAAGAACGATACAATTTCAATATTAGCAAAAAAATTAGGGACCTTTACACAATCAAATTCAAAATTGTGATGAAGCCATTCGAACCACCAATTCAAAATTTTTCCTCCTCAAATCACTCACATGAATTAGGAGCTCTTCAAGTAGATTCATTATTCATTACGATTTGAATTATTTTACCATAATTTATTGAGGTTTCCATCGTGTTCTCATGGATAATTGCATTTTAGGGGGCTGTATTGAAATACTTGTGGAGGTTTGCATTTTCCATTCTAGAACATTATTATGATATTAGAGATTCTCTTATCAACACATCTAAGTGTGTCAATAAAGAAATGACTTCATCACATAGATAATGAACTCATAACTTTATTTGGAAAAAAGTATTATGATAAAGGAAAATGCTTCTGGAAAATGATTAATTTTCTTTATTTAGTAATATGTGACCGAAAATATTTTTCGGTTTGGATTTCATTTGGAAAATGATTTTAATTTCATGAATAACATTTCAATTGGCAATTTACCAAATTATATTTGTGTTTTTTTCTCAAATTGTTTTTCAATTCTTAGGCCTTGTGTTTTTATTCTTCTTTTTTTTTTTTTGTAGATTTCCTTATTTATTTATTTATTATTTCGAAGCAAAGCAAAATTTCTAAATAAGGTTTTTAATTCTCAATTTATCTCTTCTTTTCGCCCCTCTCTCTGTCTCATCTCCCGCGCCTACGCTCGCGCCAGTCCTCCCTCTCTCTCTCGCGCAGCCTGCCAGCCATCGGCCAGCCGCCGTGGTATCTCCGGCTGGCCGGCGTCCGCCGCCCAAGGTGCCGCGCTCGAGTTCCGTCTCTCTGGCTCTCTCTCTCTCTCTTTTAATTCGGTCGGTTACTCGCTTTTGCCTTTGCCTCTCTCTTTCTCGCGCAACCAACACCACGGTCTTGCATCTCGCCGTCCGGTCGCCGTCGGCCGTCCGCGGCCCCCAACGTCGCGCTCGAGGTACTGCTCCCGTTTTTCCACTGATGTCTGCGTACAGCTCCTCTTCTCGTTCTTGGGTCTCGTTTACAAAGACTGTTCGTTCTTGTTCTTTACGTCACTCATTTTTGGCGAAACAAAGGTTATAATTTTTTTATCTTTTCGCGAGGACCCGATTGTAAGAGTCGAGAACAGTAGGAATCGAGTGGACGTTGAGAGCTTGCCCGTCTCCGTTCTTTTCTTCCTTCTCGTCTGAACAGCGACAAGCCAAAAGCCAAAAGCCAAAAACCAAAAACCATCTACTCTCCTTTGCTTGAGCTCCGCCCAAGAACAAGAGTTCCGCGTTTGTGTTAAATTTCCTCATTCTAATTAAAAAAATTGGTGTGAATTACCTGTTAAATTCTTCACATTGGTCTGGCTTCATGAAGTTGGTAAGTCTCTCTTTAACTGGTATTGTAACACACTTTCTTTCGTCAGTTGACGCATCTGGCACTTGCATTCGGTTTAATTTGAATTCGACATATATGCTCTTATGCAGACATGCTTGAGCAGAGGTAAAGGGTTTTATTCTTCCCCATGTCACATGCTGAGGGTCTGTGGGTTTAGGATCTTATTGATTGTCCCCCAGACCTGTCTGCTCTTCCTGCTTTGCCCCTATACCTCCCAGATTTTCTGCTGTGCGAGATGAAGAAGATATGGAACATTCAGTTGATAAATCCGATGGCTGTGAATCTGGGAATGAAGAGCGGAAGAATGTTTAGAAACCCATCAATGCAAAGGCTTTCATTTGTTCCAAACCATGGAACAAAACCGTGGCAGACCTGCACTTGTGGAATCTCTCGTTCATTGATGCAGTGTTGATCTCGAGCCCCACCGGGATGCTTGGGTTGCCGTTTCTTATTTGAGCGAAGGGCTTCTCGGCGATGGTAATTTTCGTCTCAGTGATTGAATTTGGAGTAATTTTTACGTATATGGTTGAGTGCTAGTTTAATTATTGCTTGGTCTTGGGCTTGTGTGTTGAAAGATTGTGACGTGCTTAAAGATTCATGCTTTTACCTTAGGTGTTTGTGACCGAGGTGGCAGTGAAACTTGGGAAACTTATTATGGAGGACCTTGTTTCAATGCATGAGGAATTCGGGCGGTTTTATGGATCTGAAGAATCCAGTAGTCCTCACTGGACGAAGTGGGAGGAGCTGGCATCGCTTCCTTCTGCATTGAAGGAGATAGTATTGGGCACTGATGAGATTGAACTTGGTGGATGGATGCCATTGTATAGGTAAGGAACAACCTTCATGTAGTAGTTCTGTTCTGTAGCTAAATCACATACAAGATGTGGCTTGATAGTTTATCATGGCTTAGATCCTCATTGTAACTATTTGCGAAACTCAGTATACTGGTTCTTCCACATAGCCCCTCCCGAAGTTGGGATGGAGCCCAAAATTTTTAACAGGCAGTTGGCTTGGTGTGCCTTTGTAAGATGCTATAATCTGCTGAGATGCGGATTATAGTTTGATGTTGGGAGTTTGTCCTGGAGCCAAGGCTTAAAATGCCTTTTTCTGGTTAGATGGCTTTCTTGATAGGTCATGCATCTCTAAATTAAATGGGGAAAGGCTCACATATTGTGGTCAGAAGCTTCAGCGTTGAAGATTATGAAGTAGTGGTATCCTTGCGTCTTTCGGGTTATGATCAAGCTCATTGCATATTACATCTTACTTTTCTTCCTAGAAACTGCATTTTCGTTTGTTTGATAACCTTTTAAGAGACAGTGATGAAGAATGCCTCTTAGTGCAGCTGACATAGAGGATTGTGTTAAGTAGGTTCAAAGACTCAAATATGCAGAAGTGGCATGCTACAATGGCACAATAAGTATCAAACTAATCAGCTCCAGGTTGGAAATAGGAACCTGTAATTGGACAATAAGATATCTGGTAGGATTTGTCTCGAACTCTGAATTTGTTCTTGGTCATGCTTTGGAGTTTAATTATAACGCTCTTCGATCATGCGGCATGCTAAAATATTCAGATTTTTCATCTCTTGAGTTCCTGGAAACTGCCAATAACAGTAGTAATTACACTGCTCCCGAGGATTCTTCAACTTCGAAATAACCTGTTTTATTGAGTATATTTCCTCTTGGGTTGTGAATACTCTGGCCAAATGCATGGTTATATAGTGTAGTGCCATTTGATTCTTCCAGCTCTTCATTTTTTCTAATATGGTAGATTTTGACACTTGGCATCTAAGAAATTAAGCTGTGAGTTTACTGTGACGAAACCAGTGATTTGGAGGAGCTCTTACTTCATGCTGATGAGAACTCAGAGGAAATGGACAAATTGAACTTTATACCCTCCTGTGCAGTTGATGCTGTTAAAGCCGGTGGTTCAGTTCTCATTCCTATAGGACGACTTGGAATCATCCTACAACTCTTGGAGCAGATATCTATTTGCATGGAATCATCACATTGTAAGGTATTCCATTGGTTTGCATTTAGATTCATACTGTAACATCAGTCTTCTCTTACTAAAGTGGATATCAGATAAGCTGATGCTACAAGCATAGAGTTCGAATTTCACTTGAAATGAACTTAATGATGGTGATCAAAAAGGTCGAACAATTTGTGTTCCTGCAGAAGAAAATCACCTAGACCTTTTTCTTTTTTTTTGGGGGGGAGATGATGAAAATCACCTAGACCGAACTTTATGCTTACGTTGTTTCTTTTATTTGCACCTTCAAAAGTCAGGTGATAAATTAGTGTGCTATGTTTAAACCCTCTGCTAAACCCTGAACAAAATATAATCACTCAATATTTGGCACTTGCATTGGATGCCCCGAGCATGTCTTCATCTGGTTAGGATTTGATGGTGTATTAGTCAGTCCAATTGGCTGTCGCTGCATTTTTAGCTGTAAAACCTATCTAATTCGACGAGAGTTGCTGATTCTACAGATTGTGTATTCAGTTTACTCGTCTTGCTTGGGTGATATGCTTTGCAATGTAAAGATGTCGGAACTCCTTTTGCACTTTCAAACAGCAGTTCGATATTCTGCTTCAGAACCACAGAGAGCAACAAACTTAATCCTCCTATTGTCTCGCTATTAAAACATGAGCTGTGGTCAACCTGACAGTGTTTTCCCCTAGGTGATCATGCAGTTTTAGTCTTGTAAACTAGAGTTCTGGTCACTCTTACTGCTGCAAGTGAAGTCTATGTCCAATGTACTTCTGAATGAGATATTCCAGAATGAAAAAGGCATCAATATTTTCCAAAAAGTGGTTCTTCAGAGTTCTTTGTCCTACAACTAAATAAGTCCTTGTAATACCATTTGCTCTCTCCATAGGTTCCCATATTTGTTATCTCATCGGTAGCAGAAGAGTTATTGGCATATACTGACATAATATGTGAGTTGGTGTGCAAACAAAGGCAAGAAAAGGTATGCTTACAAGGGCATATGATTTATAAATTTAGGAAGTCTCCAACTGATCATTTGCATCCCTACTAAAAGCAGATTTTTTGTTGAGTTCTTGTCCTTCACAGTTGTTCTCTGTGAGCCATTATTTGCCAATGTCGAGCTTTTGAATGGAGAAAGGCCGCAAGTGTATACTGCAATTTTACTCGCCTAAGCTATTGCATGGTAACCTTTTCTTTTGACTGTGCAACTTGTCACCTAACCGTATCCTCTGATAGCTGTTAGAATGGGTGCAGCCTTCATTGGCAGGAGCTGTGCATTGTATTTTGTCCTCACTGGAGTTTGTGACTTGGCCCAGCTGTTCATTTGCTCAGACGCTGGCATGGGGATGAAAAATCATTACTTATCTGGGAGGTGCTAATATATTATATCACTCATCCAACAACGGAAAGTGCTTCTCTCTTTCCTATTTTTCAGCAAATAGAACCATTCAATGAGCAGAACCTTTTTGTTCAATTTGCAGGAGGGCATGGATAGTGATATAGCTCTCTTGCCTTTTGATCCGAAGGAGATGAAGATGAACGTCCTTCGATGTTCATTTCTTTCGGGAATAGTGTAAGGACCATGCATCAGCTATATTGCCTTTTCTTCATGAGACTGAACAACTCCACTGGTCCAATTGCTTTGCATTCATGCATGTCCATTAACTGTGAAATTATAATGCTTGCACATATTATCTCATGGATTGGCCTCAGGTTGAAGAAGGTTCAACCTTTATTCAATGTATCACAACTGAAGTTTGTTGTGGTAATATCACCTAATCCTCCTTACGTTCTCTTTCTGATGATGGTATTTCAGATCAATGAACTTTCTGTTCTTGCACTTTCTATTGAAGATAGTTACCTGAAGATTTTAGGCAGCTGATCATATCACCAGTCGCAGACTCGTACTCAGTCCTTCACTACTCTCTGAATGAGACATTGAAGCTGCCCACCCTGAAGGAAGATCCAGAACTAGAAATCACAGCAGACTTGATCTCTCAATTACAATGGAAAAACTTGAAGACCAAAATTCGAGCATCACAAGATTGAAAGAAAACCTCTTTATGAGTGATGCCAGAAGGTGGATTCTACCTAGTGATGAGCTATCCTGCTCAAAAAGTGAGCCCCCATGGCTTTGGGGGGCTCTAGACTTGCAAAGGCTCCTGGCTCGTTTATAAGAGATGGGTATTGGAGGATCTCTACAAGAAAACAATGTTACAGATGGATTGAGCAATGCTAGTATTTTGCACGTCGACGCTCCTAGTGAAGCTACACTTGAAATTAGAAGCTCGAGCACTTTAATCAGTGCCGGAATGAGGAGTCGGCTTTGTGCATCAGTGATGCTATGGACAGCATCCTGGATGGTATCTCGTGTCTAACCTGTACTCTTGACTTAGAAATGAGCTAACTGAAGAAGTTGCTTCTTGCCATAATGTTGTTGGGGGGTGACATTGTTGCTGGAATGATTTTGATTTAAGCTTGGTCAGCAAGAGATATGCAGAAAGCCAGAATGCACATATCTGTGAGTGGACCATAAGTCATGTTGAACCATAGAATGTTTTGCTAAAGACACAAATGGCAGACAGGTTGAAATATGAAAATCAAAGATCTGACCATTTGGTTTCTTTTGGGTCGTCCCATGGCTCGAACCGTGCCTGAATCCAAATAAAAGGGCCAGTCTCGCTGGAGTTTTAACTTAAACCCGAACCTTTTTGGTAATTTTCTGGCAATTCCATTTGACTGTTCTGATATCATTACTATATTGTTAGGACACCTCAAACGCGAGCCACCCTCATAAATCCTGGATCTATGGGCAAAGGTCCCCTTTCAGATGTCATGGTATCGTGCAGATTATTGGATGCATTGCAATACTAGCTCCAATTTGACCTATGGACGAATATGCAGAGTGTATAGCGGTGAAAATAAGTTGAGACTAATCAAGTTCTCAATATCTCCAAATCTCATTTAAGTCTAAATGCGGGATCTAGATGGAATTCAGGGATATCAATAAGTCGAAAATTTATTAAAACCTCAGTAATCACATTGGACAATTTAAAAGCTCGAAGATAAGATTGTATATTGAACTAAAGTTTATGGATCAAATTGAACAGATTAAAAGTTCTAAGGTGACATTGCACATTGAGCAAAACTAAAAGTTCATTCATGTAACTATATCTCATGTTTAAACTCGAGTTGGGTCGATTTATCGAGCTAGATCCACGACCCCGGTCATTTAGGTTTTTTAGTCGTCTCCAATGAACAAACGAATGAAGAACAGAAAACATCCTCAGCATATTTGATAGATCGATCATATTGGGAATTATTGGTTCCCTAAAACGGATTCGACACTAAATCAAATCCTTAAAACGAATGCGGAAGACGAGCCCAAGAACAAACATGTATCACCGATCAAAGACACACCACATAATCAAGTGTACCTTATTATCCACAAATTAAACAATAATATTGAAAATCGAGGAAGAATCTGATCCCGGTCTACCAAGGAGCATATTGTTACTTCAAGGGGGAGAACAACTTACGTTGGTTTTTGGGAGAGGGAGAAAAGAAAAAAAAAGTGCATACTTTGAAAGGGTATGTTCCCTTTTTTTTTTCTCTCTTACGTCTTCTTCAAAAGACGTACCTCTTCAACATAATACCCATCCCAAAAAACGCAACCCCTCGCATCGCAACCGTTCCTCTATGGGCCCTTATCTTGCGGGCTGGCGTTTAGGCCCAACATGGGCAGACGGGCCTACCTAAGCCCATCATCTCAATTAAATAACCCATCATCTCCTACTCGCACATGGTGGGCTGAATAGGATCCTCTTTACCTCTATGCAACATTTATACTGGTGAATGACCCGTGCGACTAGCATACTCTGAGAGTTCGTTGTTATACATCTGTTAGGAATATATAGCAGCTCATAATAGGCATCACACTTTGAGTATGTTTAATATGCAGTACCCTAAATCGATCGATTACATTTATATCTCTCTTGATCTCCTTTTAAACAATGATATATTGTATTCACAATTACGATTATCCCAAAGACAGTCATAATTGGTCGACCAGTGAATACAAAACTTAGAATGTGATTCTCTATATTCGATCTTCATCTTTCCTTTAAACTCTCAATTTTAGTTTAGCTTGCTTTTCTAAAAATGTCCCATTAGATCGAATTAATACATGATCATTGGCAACATCTTAAGATAGCAAATATTGAATAGAAATTTTGAGAATAAGTAAGAGTCATTAAGGCACTAAATTGAGGAACTATTTTCCTCAAGAGTCTCACATGGCATAAAAGTTTAGATCAAACTTTTGCCACTCTTATTGGTCGTCTCATGCATACGTAATATAAAATACGTATTATGGTATTAACTATTTTCTCATGGAGCGTATGTCTACACCATCAATACCGTACAGATGATAGTTCAAACATACCTAATGTCTAACTTGAGTTCACATATCTACTTATTCACAGAATTCATCAGAACTCACATCTGGCATCATAAACAGATAAAGTAAAATATGTGGGTTATTTTACTTTCGGACATAGTAAATATTATGTCATCATCTTAACACTTAGTTAATGCAACATATATATTTTAAACTTGAGCTCTCGATTATCACCTAAATAATAAGCTTTAAAAACCGTCTCATCTCTATTTATCACACAGTAAATAGAGGCTATTACCCGTATGAGTGGGCTAATCTTTTATCTGTCCGACATACTTTTTCAACTTAATATAATGCACTAAGCATTAAGATGCATAAACGTCAAACAAAGATTCATAGGCATTAATGATGAAAAAACACAAATTCATTAAATGTGAACGTTAAAGGGAAATTACAATATTTAGTACATCAGCCTCTACACAGTCCTAGAGATTTTACATGACCACAAAACACATTTCTAGGTATTGATTTTGTCATAGGATCTGCTACCATTCTATGCATATATATGTACTGTAAGTTCACATTTTTTCGTGCAACTATATTCTTGACAAAATTATACTTTGTATCTATATGTTTGGTCTTGCCATGATATTTTAGATCTTTGGTGTACGCTATAGCTACTTGGCTGGCTATCACAGTTAATCAATAATGAATTTGCAGCATATCTAATAACACCTAAATGATCCAAAAATCTCTTAAGTCAAACACCTTCTTGTACTGCTGTTGATAATACCATGAACTTAGCTTCTATCGTGGATAAGGTTATACACGTTTGCCTCTTACTGCTCCAAGATATGACGCCATTATTCAGTAAGAAAGCAAAACCATAAGTAGATTTCATTTCATCTAAATATCCTCCCCAATCAACATCTAAATAGCTTTCAAGCCGCAGATCCTTTTCTTAGTAATTCAACTTGTAATCAGTAGTTCCTTTTAGATACCTCAGTATTCTTTTAATGGTCTTCCAATATGCTTGACCTTGATTGGATTGGTATCTACTCACCATTTCAACTGCAAAACATATGTCGGGTCTTATACATATCATAGCGTACATTAAGCATCCCACAGCACTAGCATAAGGAATATGATTCATTTGTTCCTTTTCTTGTGGAGTCATTGGACACAATCTATGGCTTAATCATTCACCTTTTACAATAGGAGTATTTATGAGTTTATAATCTTGCATACAAAATCGTTCAAGAACATTATTAATGTATGTTTCTTGCGAAAAAAATAATGACATCTTCGAACGATCTCTTGAAATCTTAACTCCAAGAATATATGCAACCTCACCCATATCTTTCACTCAAAGTTAGAAGATAATCAACTCTTGACGGTGTTAACAAACTCCATAATGCTTCCGGCAATTAGTATATCATCAACATATAATGATATGATCACAAATTGATCTTTAGATCTTTTGATATATACACAATAATCATCATCAATCATTGTAAACACATATACCATTATAGCATTATGAAAACGTATATACTATTATCTCGAAAACTGCTTAAGACCATATATCGATCTCAAAAGTCGACATACATTTCCTTCTTGGCCTTCCATAATGAAATCAGCAGGTTGTTCCATATATATATTTATTCCTCTAATTCTCTATTGAGGAAATTAGTTTTTACATCCATTTGATGTAATTCAAGATCCATACTTGCCATTATTGCCAGAATAATACGAATTGAGGTAAATTTCACTACAGGAGAAAATATTTCTTCATAATCAATTCATTCATGTTGATTATACCACTTCGCCACAATACGAGCTTTATGCATTTCTATCGAGCCATCAGCTTTACGCTTTATTTTGAGAACTCATTTGTTCCCAATAGCTTTGCGTCCTTTTGAACATGGTTTGACTCCATTGACTCCATTTCATCTTCCATTACATACATCCGGGCAATTTGGAGTTTCATTAATATTTCTTGGTTCATCCTCATCTTGTAGAGCAACCATAAAAGTTTCCCCTTTAATGTCAAAATGTCGACGGGGAATACTTTTGCGACTTGTTTACCGTATGAGAGATTGTACTTTGCACATCATTCCCCATCATGCTCCCACTCGAATTAGATATGACGATATCATCTCATCACGTGATTGTAATTGATAGTGAGTTAAATTAAATTCATCACTTCTCATGTTACTCCCACTTGAATGAACTCCATTAAGTTCATTATCTTAATCCAAGATTTCAAATAGGGAATAATCCTTACCTATTTCGCCATTCTTAGTATATTCATTCTTTAAGAATGCGACATCCCGTGATTCGAATTCAGTTATACTTTTACTTTCCTACTCACCTATGAACACATACCCTTTCGAGTGTTCAGAGTATCTTATGAAAATACTATTTTTTCCTCTGAGACCCAATTTTCCAAACTTGTGAGAAAGCTCATGAGTATAGGCAGCACAACCTCATGGTTTAAGAAAACTTAAGTCCGATTTTCTGCTTGTCCATAACTCATATGGAGTGAAAGTAACTGATTTTGGAAGGCACCCGGGTAAGTATATAGGCAGCAATTAATAACGCATCACTCCAAAAAGTAATAGGTAAGTTAGCATGCGCCATCATGGACCTAACCATTTCCAATAGAGTTCTATTCCTTCTCTCCGCAACACCATTTTGTTGAGGAGTATATGGAATAGACAACTGTCTTTCTATTCCTTTTTCACCACATAACTTTCTGAACTCATCAGACAAATATTATCAACCTCGATCGGATCTCAATACTTTTATTTTCTTATCTAATTGATTTTCTATCAAGTTCATAAACCTTTTGAAACAACTCAATACTTCAGATTTATGATAAATCAAATAAACATATTCGAATCGAGTATAATCATTTATAAATGTAATGAAATAAACAGCCCCATGCCTTCCTCTCACATTTATCGGACCACAAATATCAGAATGGATTAAATGCAAAGGAAATTCAGCTATTTTACCTTTTTCCAAATGGTTTCCTTGTCATTTTCCCTACTAGGCAATACTCACACATGGACAAATCGACTTTTTCAATGTTGCCCAACAAGCTATCTTTGGCTAGTCTATTCATACGTTGTTGGCCAATATGACCAAGTATAGCATACCATACATTCACATCATTATCATATAAATTAGGAGACGTGAAAAGGAAATAACAAATATTGGCATTACCATAGTCAATATTTAATGCAATTAAACAATCTAGAAAATAACCATAATCATAGTAATTTATATTCTACTACAAATCCACACCACTATTATGGAAGTTCATATTAAAACCAAACTTAACAAACACTAAAAAAAATACTAAATTTCAACGAATCTCCGGAGCATACAACACATCGTGTAGGAACATAGCGCGTCCACCACGTATGTTCAATTGATAGATGCAAATTCCTTTTACTTTGGCTCTGGAGTTATTTCCTACATAAATCCACTTAGTTCCAGTTAGTACTCGTCGGAATTTCACGAAGGATTCTCTATCCTTTGTTACATGGTCTGTCGCTCCTAAATTTACAATCCACAAAGGATTAGACTCAATTAAGAATACAGAACTTGACACATAAGTAAAGTTCTTAAAAGTACAAGGGGTGTATACCTTCTTTGACTCACGACAGTCACGAGAATAGTGACCCTTCTGGTCAGAGTTGTAACACTTCAGCTTTGAAATACTCTTCACTCGATGACATTTTCCTCTCTTATGTTAGTTAGCTCTTGGTTTCTTGTAAGAAGGACTTGATCCCTTGCATTTCCACATATTGAACGAATCAATGTGCTTGCGCTTAGAGCTCGAAGCTCCTTCTGAGTTGAAAGCAATATAGCAAATATGTGTTTCCTTCTCAAATGCCTTAAGGCAGTCCTCTACTAGCTCAAAGTGGTGCACAGCATCCTCAAGTTCTTCCATAACATGGTCAAGAGTTTATAATACTTCTTACTTTTCAAACACATATTGAATTTTCATATTCAATATTTCACAATTCTCGCCGTTCATTTTGTCTTCTTTGTTCAAATCAACAATTATGTTCTTAGTTGCTGAAGCCATTGATTTGAACATATCAGACATATATGCACGAATTATTAATACCTATCATTTATGAATCCATTTTGCACAAAACCATCATTTTAATAAATAATTTCAAGTAAGGTTTCAGAATCAAAAGGTTACTATATTTCCAATCATTATCCAAAATCCTAACTTTGAGTTATTATTAATATAACATTCTATGCAAAATAAATTCTTTGAAATTACAAAAAATTCTATGAACTACCCACAACAGTTAACAATAACAAAAAGAAAATAATATTTGATATCAAACAATAATATGATAATAATGTTTTCACATAATACAACCAACATATCAGTTACCACACCAACAACAACTAAGTAGAAAACATTACATAATATGTCCTTAAAGCATACTAAATAAAGACCAATCAAAAACATCTAACACCAAGTCAATATATGAACTAGGAAAGATCTTTTTTTGTTCAACTTCCTGATCTTTTCTTTTGTAACAATCCAGTAATATTAATTTATAAAAGCCATCATAAGACTCCTATACAAAGTAACTCCGTTGACTTCTTATAAGTGATTCAACACTCCTTACCATTATAGTAGAAGAGTGTTCATGAAAAATCGTATCATCTCAGATTGTGACATGGGACGACCATTCCATATAACATTTTATATTTTCCTGTTGACTTCAAGAACATAATCAATTAAGTCGTCATTCTCCCATCGATGATCAGTCAGCTTAACTATCAACTTAGAAAGCCTTTCCTTTTATTTATCGATAATTGCGCGAATAGGTGTGCGCAACTTAAGGGGAGGCATTGTTCCTGCAACAAATGTAGAACAAATAAGGAATTACATATAATCCATATAAATTTAATTGGAAAAAAAATTACATTCTTTTTTTTTTTTGTCAACGGTCAAAGTCAACGGTCGTGGTCAACAGTCAGCCGGGTCGGAGTCAACGGGTGGTTGGGTCGAACCGGTCGGACCGGACGGCCCAGTCGGACAAACCGACTAGCACGTGCCACACGTGTGCCTGGCTGACATCACGATGATGTTAGCCAATGCATGCGTGGCACGCGCCAGCACCCTGCGTGTGCGTGGCACGTGCCTAGGGCCGAAACGGTGTTGTGACGCACGCGCCTACGGGGGACCGAAGGCGGTCTCCAGCGGCGATCTGCCACTCGTTTTTCTTGTATCAACGAGAGTTTTGACTCTGCGCTATCAAAAACGAATTTCGACTTGCAAAAAATCACAAAATAGGGTGAACAGTACTCGAGTGTTGGGTTTTTCCGTCCCCGATCGATCGACAGTGGCTTTTCTCGAATTTCGACCACAAAAAATAATTCAATAACATAAAAAGGGGATCGGAAAATATGAACTATGGCTCTGATACCAATGTTGGGAATTACTGATTCCCTAAAATGGATTCGATACTAAATCGAACCCCTAAAACAAATGCGGAAGACGAGCCCAAAAACAAATATGTATCACCGATCAAAGACACACCACAAAATCGAGCATACAGAATCTGATCCCGGTCTACCAAGGAGCGTACTATCGCTTCAAGGGGGAGAAAAACTTATGTTGGTTTTTGGGAGAAGGAGAAAAGAAAAGAAAACGTGCGTACTCTGAAAGGGTATGTTCCCTTTTCTTTTCTCTCTTACGTCTTCTCCAAAAGATGCAACCTCTCGTATCGCAACCGTTCCTCCATGGGCCATTATCTTGCGGGCCGGGCTTTTAGGCCCAATATGGGTGGACGGGCCTACCTAGGCCCATCATCTCAATTAAATAACCTATCAGATCAGACAATTCTACTCCTCATCAAATCAGGCAAACGAAAAAGGTCCTCTCTTTTGAATCGTAGGGATGCAAAATCTCCATATCCCTAGGGTTCCCCGATCGGTAGCTTGATCGAAGTCGAAAGCCCTTCGCTCGTGATTTTCCTCTTGTACAGTCGACTCGCGGGAACAAACTTGTTTGTTTGTGAAGAAGCCCAATGTCACCCACGTCGATGAGGCTATATTCTATCTCTCAAGCCGTCAACCAATTTCAACAATTTTGACTTCATCAATCAGTATTTCTTCCTTTTCGTTTTTTTTTTTTTTTTTTTTAACTTTTTGATGTGTCCCGATTGATTGTCCCATTTCTTCCATTTTTTTTTTTCCAATTTCATTTCTGATTGACTGTTAATAATGGTAGCGGTGCTTGGTAATTGTCGTTAATGATTGTAATTTCCAATAAGCCCTTGTAGAGGACAAGTTAGTAATCACATGTCGCACGTAGTAATTAACCTTAAAGTCTTGTAAGGTTGAATATCTGAGCATTACTTTTCATGAAAAATCGTAATTAACCTGAATTTATTGTAGATCTTGTTATTCTTTTCTTAATAATTTAACTCTATGACCGTAACATTCCTCAACGGTTCTTATGATTTATTGTCTTCGTATGTTGTAGTTTTCTTGAACCAATAGTAACATTAGCAATCTTATAGTCAATAATTTTTCTTATTTGTTGGTCAGTTACATTTTTTTCAAATCATTGGACGGTTGAAAATTTTTTCCTTCTAATATTGTAAATCGTTGCACGGGACCATAAAACATTCGACATAATAAAAGACAACGCGATATCGAAAAGAAAACGAAAGCCCTTGCCCAAAAGTACTTTTTACTGACCTCCCGTGAGTTGCTGCAAAATTTCCCAAGATTTATTATAGTACTGGTGCTGGCACATGAAAATTGAAGCCTTAATACCGAAGGCTACTAACTAGACATGTCAAACTGTTCGTCGGGAAAATGTTCCCCTACAAATATATTTTATGAAGCGGCTAGTCTTTTGTTTTTTGTTATTGGGATAGGGTCCTGTGTAGTTTCAGAAAGGAAGTAAAAAGTTTTACCTTACTTGCAATAAACTAAAGGATAAACAAGAGATAAATGTGCAATAAAAGGTAAATGTGCAATAAACGAAAAAGATAGCCAAAAGACAATTATTCTTATGTTTGTGGATTTATCAAAAGGTCCTCACAACTCTATTCCTTTGGCTATTTAGAGGCTAATCTAAGAACAACCGCTCCTTAGCAGTTATTAGCTTTTCGAATTTAAAATTACTTCCACAAACTTGGGTACCACGTTGATCACTGCTTCACTCCATATTTATCGTTGGTACAAATCTTTGAAACTGTCTTCATTCTTATCTTCTCACTCCCGAGCAGTTACTAATTCCAAAGCTTTAGCATATCTAATAATTGGCAGCCCTATTTCATAATGGGCCTAATGAACTCCTTTTAGATCAAGGCCTAATAGATCAACTTTTGGCATCAACACAAACGGATGGGTCGTGACGGGTTTGGATTGGGTCATAAATAGTTTGATCCAAATCGATCCACTTAACCCATCTATGACCCATTTATCCTAGTAAAGAATTCTTGAGCCATACCCAACCCTACCCACTTTCAATCCATATCCGATTCATTTAATTAAACCTAAGAAAACTTTTTTTGTTATGATTTTTTAAAATGGTATTGCTAAAACACTTTCATGCAAATACAAATCTATTTGAAAATTTTTATAATTTTTTTCAAAATAAGCCTCCATTTGTTTTTTAGAAAATATTTTCCAAAATGTTTTTTTTTTTCAAGAAAATTATAATAATTTTTGGTTTTTGCCTAAAATTTGAAAATAAATTAGAAAATATTTTTCGTCATTTGGTATGAAAAATATGATTAAATTTTCCTTCATAACTCCTTTTAATATTTTAATTTTATTTTTTTAAAATCGAATTTATAATTATTTTAATATTTAAATAATTTTTTAATATAATTTTTAATTTTTTTTCTTGTTTTCTTTTTCTTATTCTTTGGCTGGTCAGCAGCCACAACAATGGCCGGCGACCAGCCATAGGCGAGCTTGAGGCTCGCCCAACGTCGAAGAGTTCAAGTCTCGCCAAGTTGCCAAACGATAGTGAGCTCGAGCTCCCCCGATGCCGACGAGCTTGAGCATCACCTGGCCAATTGTCGACTGTCGCCGCGCTAGCCACTAGCTAAGGAATATAGAAGAAGAGAGGGAAAAAAAGGGAAAGAATAAAGGAAAAAAAGGAAATATAAAAAATAATTATAATTTTGATTTTTATAAAAAAAAATATTTCTATAAGGCTAAATAGGGAATGAGAAAGTTTGAGCATTCGGTTGAAAATAGGTTCTAAGTCCAACTCATTTAAAACCCATTTATTTTAGGCTTTTAATTTTTAAACCCATTCAAGTACTCTTTTCAAAATATAAGTGACTCATATATAACCCATTTATAATTAAACGGGTAATTATGAGTTTAAGACTCATTTTAATAGTTCTACTACTAATCAAACTAAACTAATCTACTTCACCATCTTCCGTTAATTTTAGTTAAATTTTATTATTGGATTGCGGAGTTGAATGACATGTAACAAATGTCGGGTGTACTGATTTAGGGTTTTATCCTCCATTTGTCACTGGTGTATCAGTTTTGGATTTTTGTAATATTAACTCAAAATTCAAACCTAATTATCTAAGCCTTTCGAGTGCACATAAATCACATATCACGTGGTGTTATAGTTCCGCATTATTAAAAAATAAATTAATTAATAAAATTCAAGTCGTGGCTTTCATAGATAAAGAACCTGACCCAAAATCCTCCCAGAAGCATTTGAAAAACCATATTACAAAATACTTTATCTCAGTTTCGAGTAGTGAGCAAATTAATTAAAATTCATTTCTTTCGATAGTGCTCGATCCATTAACTGGCCCAAAATGCGAGTACATCAATCGGTACCACAGTTTTGCAGCTAATGAAGGGAAGGGGAGTATTGCAAGTTGACCACGTGGGAGCATAAATGGCCCCGACACAAGTGCTGGGATCGGGATCATTCCAGTGCAAAGCAAAGCAGAGTTGATATTTGATATTGATTCCGCCTTGCCCGGATCGATCTTTATCGTCATGGACACCGAAGCTGCATCGTAACGAATCCTCCCTTCTCCTCCTCCCTTCTTCCTCAACTTTATCTTCTTCTTCTTTTATTTATTCATCTTTTCGTCTTGTTTCGGAAAGGCTCGAGACCAGCGAGATATTGGGGACTTTCCTGGCTTCGACGCCGCTGCCGAATGAGGCGTGGAGGCTGTGCAGCACCGCGAACGCGATGGGGCGTGGTGCCTTCTTGGTGGAGCAAGTCGGGGGGCGTGGGTAAATGGCATTCTCTGGCATCCAAGAACTGCCGGTGCTCGGTTGGGATCCGAACTGCAGCATGCTGGCGCCGCTGGATGCAGCAGACCACGGGCTGTTTGCGTTGCTGAAATGCCGTTGCTACGGCAAGGAGCCGGTCATAAACCACTCCGGAGTGCTTCACCTCTTCCCTCATTATCATCCGTGCTGATCTCCAGATCCAGGTTAGCGATTTTCGCCGTTCTTGAGATGTCCCCGCGCCAGTATGTCGAGATTCTGTAAGCCTCTGGATCCGAAGTTCGAAATACTGTATGATTGTGATCACGGGCCACTCCATAGGAGGATCAGGCGCCGTCCTCACAGCTCTTTGGCTTCTCTCCTACCTCAAATCGATCTTCTCACCTATCTCGGTCCTATGCATCGGTTCCGGCTCTCCTTTCCCCGGCAACGAGTTGCTTTCCCGAGCCATCCCTTGCGAAAGTTGGGGTGGCAGCTTCCGCAACATTGCGTCTACACATGATATCATGCCGAGGTTATCTCTCAACCAATCACTTGTTCCGACTCTCCAATGGCAGGCCCTCATGAGATTCTGGTATTATCTCCTCAACCAATCACTTGTTTCGACTCCCCAGTGGCAGGCCCTTATCAGATTCCTGGTACACGTCTATGACGCACGATATCATACCGAGGTTAATTCTGTAAATGCAATTTTCCAGATGTTGCGGAAACCATGGACACCGAAGCTTCATCGTAAGAGCCTACTCCCCTCTCCTGCTCACCTTGATTTCCGGCGTTTCCATGTTTCCAGCTACAACTACGTTTCTTCCTTCAACATTTTTGCTCTGTTTTTTTGGTTGTCTTGGAAAGGCTTGAGACGAGCGTCGCGTTCGAAGCGCTGCCGAAGGAGTCATGGAGGGTGTGCAGCACTGCGAACGCGATGGGGTGTGGTGCCTTCGTGGTGGAGCAAGGCGGGGGCGTGGGGGTATGCGGCATTCTCAGGCGTCCAAGAGCTGCCGGTGCTTGGTTGGGATCCGAACTGCGGCATGCTTGTGTCGCTGGAGGCGGCCGGCCACGGGTTGTTCGCGCCGTTGAAGTCAGGAAAGTCATCCGCGCATGCGAGGAGCCGGTCGTGGTCCACTCCGGATTGCTTCACCTCTTCCTTCATCGTCATTCGCGCAATGATTTTCAAGGCCAGGTTAGCAATTTCTATTGCCTATCATTTGCTTTATTGAATCTTCTCTAAAAGTCGTAAAAATGAAAAGACAAAAAAATTCATAAAAACATTTTACAATTTTAAAATTTGTCCGTATCTTTATTAGTACGTCACGTAAGACGGCTGTGTCTATATCAACAATTTATGGTTAAAATTGACCAAATATATTACATTGACAAATTAGAATTTAATTGATACAATTTAAAAGTCTAAAACTGAATTAGCCCTAGTGCAAAAAAGTTTAGGACTTTTTTTTGGGTACTTAACCCTAAATTTCTTGGATTATCTAAAGCTCTCGTGAGGCTGGTAATACTTGTGGTTTATTTTTCTATTTTAAGGGTTGTAAACTTGCACGATCATGGCTTATTTGCACTTACAACTAATAATATACCTTTATATAAAGTGATTAATCTAACATGAAAATACTGCACACTTAGGCTGCTTTTGGTTACTTGGACTTTTTTGTTAAACAGAATTGAGGTCGTATATGATAATGACGTGATTTTTAATATCTCATACAATATTTGATAAATATGCGAATATAACATGGATAACATAAATTCTTCAGTCTTCCCCTCCACCTTTGCACCATTGTCCTCAACACGACCTCACCGTTACCTTCCGCCGCCGCCTGTCAAACTCCCACTGACATCGCCTCACCTCGCTGTGCTATCGCCAAACGTCGTTGCGTCCCCTGTTGTCACCCAATCACCGACCCATGACGCCCTGTCGGCGGCCATCTCTGTCCCTTTCAGATCCTTGACACTGCGATTCGCGCAGCGTCGTGATTGGCTCAGATGGTGTCGTCGGCCTTAGGCGACGCCAGTTGATCTCTGAACCTCTAGTTGCATTCAAGGATATCCGCTAGCATGTTCAGACATCACCGCGAGCCATCTTAGTTATTGATGAACATGACGAGGAAAAACCTGGAGTGGCGAATCGAATCAAGCAGCTTGGGCTAGATCTCGATCTCCACTTTGTCATTGTCCCCAGAATAGTAGATCCCCAGAGCGTGAAAAAGTGGGCTGCGAAGGTCTTCCTTGTTTTTTCCCGTCTGAAGCTCTCGAACACGTCATGCTTCCATTGATGAATTGAAGCAGAAGATGCTGTTTTCGTCTCTCGATTTTTTTTATTCCCATGAGGATAATGCGCCATTCTTGGTAATCATCCTAGTTAAGAAAAATGCGGAAGAGAGGAATAGAGAATTTTATGTATATTTCCATATGTAGTAATGAGGAATACATGAACCTATTTATAGACTACATGATATGATATCTAAGGAAATATAATCAATCAAATGATATGATCTATCAAAAGAGTTATATGCATATTCCTGAGAGATATGCGAAATCAATTTAACATAATATTACTAATATCCCCTCAAACACAAGATGATGAATTGAAACGAATCAACTTGATTTGATGATAATCCAAATGTCGCAAAAATCTTCAATTAAAATAAGCTCAACGTATCTGAGATGAAGTGGCACGTGATGGCTCCAAGCTTTCGTTGGTGAGAAGATTTCAGTAGGTTGCTCGTCTGACAACTATGAGTTTGGTGATGGTGTTGGTTTCTCGAAACACAAAGTGAAAAGTAAAGAATCATAGGCATTTAAGCCAAACAACATGCTTCCTTTTGCTGTTGACTTTGCAGCTAAGATAGTACGTGGTTAATAAGGCTAGCGTAACTACAACAAGTGGGCACTACCGAGCACGGGTTATTGTGGGAAGCTGTGTCTTTATAGCGTCAAAAAATACCTTAGTGGAAAAGAAAGCTCAACTTGGTGATGCGTCGCCAACGTTGTAACACGCCATGACAGTTGGTCAAATTCGAATGAGACATTTGGGTGAACACTATCAAGGTGGATTTGTTTTACTAGGTTTGCATCGATGCAAAGCTAAGAATGATAAAGTAGAAAGATGGGGGAAATTTATGGAGTGCATCTGATTTCAAGTTAAGAAAAATGTAGAAGAGATGAATAAAAAATTTTCTATAAATTTTAATATGTAGTAATGAGGAATACGTGAGCCTATATATACATTATATGAGATAATATCTAAGGTAATAAAATAATATGATATCAAATATAATTAATCAAGAATACGCTCTACCAAAGGAGAAATATGCCTAATCCTGAGAAATATTCGGAATCAATTAAATATTGCTAATATTGCTAATAGTCCTCAATAATTGATTTCAAACTATATGTCCTTATAAATTATCCTCACGTATGGTAATTCTCCTTTAACTTATAGGAACATGAACAATCTTATAATTTGTAATTGTCCTTCATTGTTTGTACGTTACTGTCATTCTAAGAAGGCGATGCAATGCATCGTTTGAAAATGACTTAAAGTAGTCTACTTCCTCGTGACCTTCCCGAGGGCAGATCAATCCAGATACGTACTAATATAATGGCCAATAACAGACTATTCCCTAGACGGCGAATCTTACTATTTTATACAGCGCTATCCCCAAGAATGATCATTTCTATGGCTTAGTGCTATTCATATTAATTTGCCGTCCACTACGTAATAGAACAATCTTGCCTACTTATCTTCTTCCTTGAGTTAATAAATTACAAATGGAGTGGTCCCGGTTGCATATATTACTAGGTCCCCTGGTCTCAGCAAATCGTTTGTAATGGTACACTTGGCAATCACCTAATTTGCTTTTAAATATGTCTGAAGTTAGTCATTGACTTAGACTGAAGGAGAGACTTTCCTGGAAGGGGACTCGTAGACCGACTGCAATTAAATTATCGAATTATGCAGATTTCACGTGTAGTGCGAAAACTGCATAATTAAATGCTATAATTGATCCTGTCCTTGTGAACTTGGGTGGCGACAAGATTTTCCTCCTGCAGACAACGATTGATTCAAAGGAGATTTCTAGCGATTCGGGATTGCAACATTCCTGTTATCATGTTAGTGGAGTTAATAAAGTGGGATTGTGATAGATTCCAGGCAGGAATGAGACTGAAGGGAAAGAACCCTTTCTTAATCTCCTTTTTGCACACATCCACTCATCTTGTAGAACTTTAGACCTTCAGTTGTGGACTCTGACTTTTAGTTGAGAGACAAAGAGTCAAGACAGCAAATAAGGTTTCGGTTCAGGTGTATATCCGAGCGCTCTTTCTTTCTAAACGGGAAGTCTATTTTCAGGAATTATACTGCAAATACATCATCAGTTGTATGTCTATTTCCATGTAAATCATTTCAAATATGCATTTTACCTTGTAATTTTCCCACAAATTAAAAATAGTTTTCTCGGTTAAACTCGAGGCCTCAAGTAATCGATTGAATGGACGAATTTTTCAATATCATAGATTGAATTTTGGCTTACTTGTAACGATGCCCTGCTTAACCTGTTTGAATGTTCGTGCCCCTGACCGCCTGCCAAAGAACTTTTATATTTTTGCTTGCAATTAACCTTAATGGTCCTCAACCCACCCCGCGGTGGACGAGATGGTTTGCGCCTCGCCCCTCAACCGGCAGGGAAGAGGTTCGAAACTTCTCACCCCCATTGCGCGACTCACCTGCGGCCCGTGGGAGGTGAGTCCCTACGGGTTGCCCAGGGTTTACGCCGCCAGCTGTACGGCGGTTCCCGGATCACTAAAAAAAAAAACCTTAATGGTCCTCACGTTTTATTGGCCTATTATGATTAGAACATGCAGCTTGCAATCTTACTCAAGATAGTCTCTTCCATTTTTCTCAGTCAATTAATAAAATCTACCAAACAGATCTGTCTAACATGATTAATGGAGGAGCGTATCACTAATATAGCAAAATTATAATTCGAACCAGTCAATTATTAGATAATATTAGAAGACACGTCATGCATGAGAAGTCTAAGAAGTGAAATTTTTAACTAGCACGTCGAGACTTATACAAGTAATCAATTTTTTTTAACCATAATAAGAATATGTCATCCGAACTTAATTTGTAATGTCCACGTCAGCATACCATCTTTCTAACTTAATCGATCCTATTGATAAAATGTCTCCTTCCATGTGAAATGGTGGAACTTTTTATACAAAATCCTATTCCACGTTTGAAATAGGGGATAGAAATCAATCGATGTCATATAATTCACGAATATTCGTGCAATGGCTTCGATTGCTAGATTATATTGGAGGCACACAACATGTCAAATTGTTTTCATGATGATTCGGTCATCTTCTTGGGTCCATGAAACATAATTGGGCAACTTTACTTAATGGGTTCATTAGTGAAACCTTGACAGAGGGTAAAAAAATAAAGATTCCCCAGCTTATAAAACATCATTGTTTTGGCTAAAAAATAATTTAATGAAACATTAATAGATGGTAAATATATTGCATCGATATAAGTTTGGGATTTATTATATTACAAGAAAAAGTTCAAAGTAAATTTATCGCAACGGACATAATTTGAAGTTTTTGACGTCACAAAAAAAAAATCAAGGTAAATGTGTCATTATAGACATGATTTGAGATTTTTCTTATAGCTTCTTCCCTTAAAAGAATGTGCATTATTTGATGTTCTAAATCATCTATGCCTCCATCTTATATTTTGGATAATGTTAAAAATAGGACTAATACTATAAAAAAAAAAAAAACTCTGAATTATGTCCATTATGAAAAAATATTTAATATTCTTTTATATCACTAAAAACCCTAAATTTAGATATTATAATACAAATATCCAAAGCATCCTACAACTCATTCCATTTTTTGGTGTTAAAGCCGGAGGCTCAATACTCACTTCTAAAGGACGACTTGGAATCATCCTCAACTCTTGGAGCAGATATGTTTATGCCAGGTATCATCACATTGCGAGGTATTTTATTGGTTTGCAATTAAATTTCATATCATAACATTGGTCTTCACCAACTTCGCTTTATACCCAATAAAATGGGAGAATCACCAAAAAAATCATAAACTTATTATAATTGTATCAATTCAATCCTAAACATTTTCTTTATTTTGTCAATGGTTAATACCCTGAAAAACCTCAAACTGGTAGACATGTGACAAATTTACCCCAAACTATTTTTTTCGCCATGAAAAACCCAAAACTAGTACACATGTGACAAATTTATCTCGACCGACCATAGAAAACTCTAAAATGGTACATTTATGACAAATTTACTCAAAACTAATTTATTTGACTGCAAAAAACCAAAAACTGGTAAATTTATGACAAATATACACTTCGCTAAATTAGATTAATACCACAAAAATCACAAAAATTATAAACTATAACAAACGAAATGTAACATTCGAAATTGGTATACCAGTTAATTGTCACGTATTATTTAACTTATTAATTTGACAGTAAAATTCAACGAAAACTAACAAAGGGTAAATTTGTCATAAGTGTACCAGTTTGGGGTAAATTTGTTAAATGTATACCAGTTTGAGGTTTTTAGTCGTCAAAAAAATAGTTTGAGATAAATTTGTCACATGTGTATCAGTTTGGGGTCTTTTTGGGTATCAACCATTTTGTCAATTCAATCTTAAACATTTTACAATTGTATCAATTTAGTTCATCTAACCAATTTTGGTCGAGTAGTGTTTATGTGGACGTCAACTTTCTAATCGATACGAACATGAATAATTTTTTTAATAATATTTTTTCGAATTTTATTAATTTTTCCTCTTCTTCCTCTTTTTTTTTCTTTTTTGCCCTTGCCAGCCTCATCTTGGCCTTCTTGACTGGAGGCTGAAAAGGAGCGTGATCCCAGCGAAGGAAGCACGGCGGAGGACCGGGAGGAATAGACGGCACCATCCCGTCGAAATCTCCACTCCCTCCAATGTGGCTCGCGGTCGGCTACATCGGTGTTCATCCAGTGTGGAGACCTCCAAATCTGGCATCACCCATCCCAGTCAAGCAATCGGAGAAATCCGTCGTTGCTCATCCGAATGGGGGCTGGTGTAGCCTAGCCGACCAGCCGTAGGAAGCCGTTGGTCCACGAATGGCAACAGACGCAAGCCCCTGATTTGGAGTTTTATTCATTTTTTTGGTCGAAACCTGATTTGGAGTTCATGTGCAGAAAAAGTGTGGTCTTTTTAATCGTAAAATTTAAAAAAAAAAAAGAAAAACAAAAATGCTGTCCACTCCCCACTCCAACAAATCCCAATGCAAAAGCAACGTGACTTGGGTACGCTGTCTACATCTCACTTCTGTTTAATCAGCATGCGTTTGCCAGACTTCGGCTCTAATCAGTCGCTGGAGAAGGAAGAAGACAAAAAAGGATAAAAATGACTTGTTTTCGAAATTATTTCGAATATGACCTCATATGGCCATTTATCTACCTTTGAATTTATCTTTATTGTTTCGCAAAACATTACCTGAAACTTTTTCAAAATTAGCACGTAACATCATAGTCAAATTGATGGGGGAACTTAGCTTAGTGATTGTGAAAACGAAAATTTAATAGGGTCAAATTAGTCAATCAAAGATTAATTTACGTAATAATTGGGAAACAAACATATTTAGTGGAGTCAATGAAGCCCAATCAAATATGCAAAGCATGGCCAATCTTGAACCCATGTAGCAAATAAACAAATCAAATTTAACACAATAATTTGTATGCCAATTGTGTAAAATCAATTCTACTATGACTAGCATTTCTCGTCAGAAAACTTAATTTCCTAAGATCCACGAACAAAAAAGTTGAGGGAGAGAGGGCGCTAGATAGAGTTGCAAGAGCAGCCAGAGAAGGGTACGAGCAAAAGCAACTCTCTTGAGCGTGGTGCTCCAAAAGAAAAGGAATATCTAAAACTGGAGTTGCAGAAATATAATTTGGCAACCATGTTAACTCGTCTCCCGTTTCGAAATCGTCCCCGACTCATGGTCAAATACATACCCACTTTTCTCTCCAGATAAATCTGTGTTCTTAATCATATAAAAATGAAAAATATTTGAACAATGGTCTTTAATCTACCATAATTTAGACTACAAAAAATAAATAACAAAGAATTATAAATTATCATGGAGTTCACTCATTCAAAAATTTGTAAACCATATCGAGTTATTATTCTCGCAGTAAATCAAAATGGACAGCGCATGGAGAGGATGCATATGAGATGAGGAAGGGCGCATCTTTGCTTGTGAATGAAGTCATCAAATCCCACGGTAGCACATAAAACATGTCACCACCATTTATAGACCAGAGGAAAACAGGGGGTTAAGGCAAAAACGTAAGTGGGAAAAGGAACATGGATAAAACGACACAAACACTTGCTAAATAATGTAAGGTAATTTATGTAACACGCGTCAAAGTGGTTCACAGGGAAACTTGTGAAGAGTTTCCATTAAACTTTCATGAGCTGCATTTTCCTCCTTCTTTTCATAGAGAAAGTTCCCGAACAAACAGCAAAATGACATACAAATGGCCCCCAGTGTCTCTGAGCTCCCGCTTCAACTCTCTCCATCGGCCTGCTTTGTTGGCCTACGAATCCGGGTTTTGTCCCTGTTTCAATTCCCCCGGATTTGACGTAACCCGAACAACATCCATCCCATGAGGGTGGCTGCTTCTCATGTCACAAGAAGACAGTAAGGTGCAAAAGTGATAGACATCTCAGTATTACTCAAGTCCTCAATGTCTGAAACGTGTCATTTTGGGCCCACGTCAGAAACCTTGCATCCTCTCTCTTTTTGATTAATATTTTTATTTTTCTTTCGTCTTTCTCTTTTTTGCTCTTGCCTTCTTCTTCTTCTTCTTCCTCCTTTCACCCTCTCTCCTCTCTCTTCTGCGTTTTCTGATACAAAGAACAGACCCACTCTTTTTCTTTTTTTTTTTCCAAAATGCTCTCTCTCGCTTCCAAGACGCCGCCGCCTCAGCACGTTGCCTCCATCTCTGCCTCCATCTTCGCCCGCTTCTTCTCCAACCTCCAGTGCCGCCACCTCCCGTCCAACTCCTCTCACGCCCTCCGCGTCAGTGCCCGCGTTGGCCAGGAGCTCGAGGACCTCTGCCGCGTCGACGAACCACGCCACCGCCTTCGCCTCCACCTTCGCCTCGTCCATTGCCTACCCGACCCTGGTGGACCTCGAATCTGTTGTCGTCTCCAGCGGAGTGAAAGGAGGAAGTCTTCGGGAGGAAGTCTTCGGAAGAAGAAGAAAGGGAAAGAAAAAGAGGAAAGAAAAGTGCGCGGCGAGAAGTAACCAACGTTCAGACCAAAAAAGAAAAAAGAAATAAGTGACCAACGTAGGAAGTTGCGAGTTGACACTCAAATAAACAAATCAATTTAACACATCGATCCATTGCCAACTTTGTGAAATCAATTTCGCTATGGCTATAGCATTATTCATTACAAAACTCATTTTCTATGATCTGCGTATAAACAGGAAGACGGAGAGACGGCGCTTTAAATAGAGTTACAAGAGCGGCCAGAGAAAGGTACAAGAAAAAGCATCTTATAATGCTTCCAAAGAAAATGAGTGACAAAGCGGGACTTGCAGAAATGTACTTCGACGACCATACCAGCTCGTCTCCCGAATCTCATAGCGGAATAGAGAACGTGATAAATATCTCATCGCGTTGGCTAAGGAAATTATAGTTATGCCCTCAGCTACGGAAAGTTTTTACGAATAGTTGGACCTCCCTCTCAATGACATTCCTCATGTCGAGTTACCAAAATATTTTTCTCTTCCATAAATATTTATTTCTTCGCATTATGTATTCTGATTGATAATTTCACTTCGTTAGGTAATACCTCAAATATTTCGAAATTATGTGAGTCGAAAGTAAATTAATTATTACACATTTGACAAAAAAAAAAGAGTAGAGCACTCTTTAGTACTAAACCCATAAGCAAATATGGTGCGCAACTATTGTTTGTTAACCATATATCTATAAACCATAATGTTCCCATCCATTCCATACCATGGTCATCGAGTTATGACTTTAGATGGTTGAGAAAATAGAGATATAATTGCGTGACAATTTTTGATTTATTATGAAAATAACAGTTATAACAGTCTATTATAGACCATAAAAAATCATATCATAAATAACCATATATTGTTGTGGGACTCACTTCTTCAAAAATTTGTGACTCACAATATATTGTTATTCTCACATTATCCTAAGGACTGTTATACTAATAAAGCCTCAGAAAATATTGGATGCACTTGGACCACCAGGCTAGCTTGCCCTTCCTCTCCCTCCGCTTTTCTTAAGGGACACATTCTCCTTCTCTCTACTGGACGACGACCTCCTTCGCGTTCTCCATTATTTCTCTCCCGTCTTTTGTCTGCGAGATCCATTCCTTGTCTCTGGACATCGAAGTCCCATCTTCAGTAAGATCCGACTCGCAGGCCTGGCCAACAGTCCTGGCGGGTCTCCGACTCAGCACCCCACTCCCACGACTTGATCCACTTAACAAGGCCGCCATCCTTCAGACGATACAAACCCAGGGTTAATATTCCATTTCACTTCCCACTCCACCGGCAAAAGAGGAAACCATGGACACCGAAGCTTCATCGTAACAGCCTACTCCCTTCTCCTGCTCACCTCGATTTCCGGAGTTTCCATGTTTCCAGCTGCTACTCCGTTTCTTCCTTTTAACATTTTTGCTTCTTCTTCTTTTTTCCTTATTTTCTTTTCCTCTTTCTTCGTCGTCTTGGAAAGGTTTGAGACGAGCGAGATGTTGGGGACTTTCCTGGCTTCGACGCCGCTGCTGAAGGAGGCGTGGAGGCTGTGCACCACTGCGAACGCGATGGGGTGTGGTGCCTTTGTGGTGGAGCAAGTCGGGGGCGTGGGGTACGTGGCATTCTCAGGCGTCCAAGAGCTGCCGGTGCTCGGTTGGGATCCGAACTACGGCATGCTGGTGTCGCTGGATGCGGCCGGCCACGGGCTGTTCGAGCAGTTGAAATACCGTTTCGATCGCGAGGAGCCGGCCATGGTCCACTCCGGAGTGCTCCAACTCTTCCTTCGTCACAAGACTCCCTCTTTTCAAGACAAGGTTGGCAACTTCTATTGCCCATCTGCTCTATTGACTCCTCTATAAAGTTAAATTTTACATCGCTTACAGCTCTCATCATAAATTTATTGAATTATCTAAAGCTTTTGTAAGGTTCATTATACTTATGGTTAATTTTTCTTTTTGGTCGTTTTATGGATCTTATACTTGCATAGTTGTAACATATTCACAATTATCTCATAATTTACTCTTATATTGAGTGATTTATTTATAGAATTCTTAACGTGAAAATTTTAGTACTTTAACTTTATTCGTTTGGTGAAAAATATAGCATTTTCCTAAAATTGTTTTCAAGGAAATCATTTTTTGGGAAAATAACCATATTTTTCAATATTCGACTGAACTTTAAAAATGAATTAGAAAATATTTTTTGATGTTCGTTAAAGAAAATCTTTTCCTGCATGAACTCATTTCCAATAATTTTTATTATTTTCAAATTGATTTTTCAATTTTTAATTTTTTTGTTTTATTTCTTTTTTCTTCTTCTTCCTTCGCCTTAGCCAGTCACCAGCTATGACAACGACCGACCATTGGCAAGCTTCGGCCTCGCCCTAGGCCAACGAGGCTTTGCCTTGCCTAATTGAGCGACATTTGAGTCTTGCCCAACTCACCAAATCTAGCAAGATCCGAGCTCACCAATCTCAAGCGAGCTTGACTTTGCCAGATTAGGCAAGGTTGGAGCTCGCCAAAGGCCGGTTGTCAGCCGTTGCCATAGCCAACACCAGCTAAGCCCAAGGAAGAAAAAGAAGAAAAGAAAGAAAAGAAAAATTAAAAATTCAATTTAAAAAAATAAAAAGAAAACATAAAAAGAAAAAAAAAAATTGTTTGGTGAAAGAAAGTGAAGTGGAAAAAGTTATGGAAAATGTTTTTCACTTTTTGAAAAGTGAAAAACAT
The DNA here is from genome assembly GCA_014182725.1 of Eucalyptus brandiana. Taxonomy (NCBI): domain Eukaryota; kingdom Viridiplantae; phylum Streptophyta; class Magnoliopsida; order Myrtales; family Myrtaceae; genus Eucalyptus; species Eucalyptus brandiana. Next base: position 68,405,858 of record CM024675.1, on the reverse strand, counting down.
TTTCTTCATTTTTGAAGGTGTTTTTTTTTTTTTTCCTAATAGTACAAAACGTTTTCATTGACTAATTCATTTTCCGTTAAGCGAGTGCCAGAAAATCCAAAAAACGTTTTCTTTAAAATTATTACCCGTCAAAAAAATGGAGCCTTAGTGATTAAAAAATAGTATAGTAAAATAACTCAAATTTGCTATGTAATTATTCTCGATCATTGTAATTTTCTTATAGGTATGTATAAATGTCAAGTTACTAATAGCCATTCTCATATAGTAATTTAACTTTAAAGTAGTAAAATTGAATATTCGAATGACTATTTCAGGAAAAATCATGACCGATACCCTTAACTAATCAATAAAGTTCTCTAGGCTTTTTCATAGGCTCGAAGTTTTGTGCTCACCTAATGCTAGTTTAATCATCAATAAAAAGAAGATAAAATGACTCAAATTATCCATGCACTTCGGTTCGATTTAAGCCACACGCCCGGATGTTCAAAGCCAGGCAATTGCAACTTTTCCTTATTATATTCATGATAGCATCTTTGCTAAATTTAGAAAATAAAAAAAGGTACCCCACAACGATCAGACAGTCAAGAAAAGATAAAGTTAGTCTGGGCTTAGCATGCCACCCTACGCCAACCCTTTCCCTTTTCATTTGTAAACTTTCTTTCTTTCCCACGATTAAAATATTTAATTTTATTAAGGCATGGGCTGTCCGAAGTGAGCTGGCCAAGCTCAGGCCCGCTATATTGTCCTTCGGGCCTGTGAATGTTGATCAACCTTGGGCAACGGGTCTCACGGCCCGTTTAGTCCATGATAACCTCTAGGACCAAATTTTGAATTATTGTGAATCCGATGATTTTGGTTTGGAGTAATTTCAAACCGAACCGTTCATGAGACATCCGCACATGCCATGAAATGGTACTCTTCTCATAAGATTTATTCAAATACAAAAGCCATACATATAAATACATTCTATACACGTGTTAAAACATATTTGCACACTTGACATATTTTGTTGAACATGTTAGTGTTGTTCTAATAGCATAATAAATAGTTTCACAAGTTTAGCAATTGCAGTATGACCAATGATTTTCTATTTGGTCTATTCCCATAACTCTTCTAGTCTAACATGATCTAGTCAAATTTAATTTTTCATTAAAGCTTTTGAAGCATTGTAATCGATATTTTTTCAGGAAGCATTTAACTGGATCTCAGGAAATCTTATATATGGATGCAGATTCATAACTTGCTGGCTCAAACCAAGTCAATAGTGATCACAGGCCATTCCATAGGAGGATCGGTCGCATTCCTCACAACTCTTTGGCTACTCTCCCAGCTAAAATCCATCTTCCCACTTATGTCGGTCTTTTGCATTGGTTTCGGCTCTCCTTTCCTCGGCAATGAGTCACTTTCCCAAGCCATCATCCGCGAAAGATGGGGTGGCAGCTTCTGCAACATTGTGTTGACGCACGATATAATGCCGATGTTATCTCTCAACCAATCACTTGTTTTGACTCCCCAGTGGCAAGCCCTCATAAGATTATGGTACACGTCTATGATGTCACTGAATTCTATGAATTTCGCTAATCTCCAATTAATTGAAGAAGACAAAGCTTGGTTATTTTCCTTCACTATGACCGACATGGAGCGCCTGGCGAAGGTAGGGGAAGGTTTGGGAGGGAGGTTGTTTTGGCCCTTAGGGAATTACTTGTTTTGTTCAGACAATGGCACGATTTGTTTGGACAACGTTGTATCTGTCAACAAGATGATGCATTTGATGCTAAGGACAAGCTCTCCAAGTTGTGTCATTGAGGAGCACCTTAAGTATGGGTGGTATGTTGAGAGACTTACTCGTCAGTCTTTAACCAAAAGCTTCATGGAAGGAGGTCTCTCTGAATCAAGCTATGAAGCAAGTCTTTCGATGACTTTGAACTCCTTGGGGACATCTCAACAGGTAGGGACACGGCACCTTAGATTATCAAGTGATCACGATATGTAATTGTATCAATCTAGGCTTTTTATTCTCATGTGCAATTCCATTGATTTTAAAAGTTGTTTGATTCTCTACTTTGCAGGCATTTAGTGCACTGGCAAAAGATTGCTTGACAATGGCGAGGCAAATGGGATGCCACCCAAACCTAAATGCCACCAATTTAGCTATTAAGCTATCCAAAATCACTCCTTATGGGATAGAGATGGAGTGTTATAAAACTTATTGCGACAAGTTCAACAAGCAAAGAGGATACTATGATTCTTTCAAGCAGAGGGGGGCCTCAAAGAGAGAGTTCCACGTAAACATGAATCGGTTCAAGCTTGCGGCCTTTTGGGACGAGGTCATACGCATGTTGGACAAGAAAGAGCTCCCACACGATTTGCACAGAAGCTCAAAATGGGTAAACGCGTCGCAGTTCTATAAGCTTCTTGTGGAGCCATTGGACATCGCAGAGTATTATCGGTTGGGGAGGCACCTTAGAAAAGGCCACTACATAAGCAACGGAAGAGAGAGGAGATACAAAATTTTCGATCAATGGTGGACCGAGAGAGTTGTTATCGAGAAACTGGGCAATGCGAGAACCAGGTATGCAAGCTTGACCCAAGACCCTTGCTTTTGGGCAAGGGTGGAGGAAGCAAAGGAGTGGCTGGACAAAATCAAGAGGGAGAGCGACCCAAACAACCTGGCTTTTTTTCGAGACAGACTAGATGAGTTTGAAAGATATGCAATGAAGCTAGTTGACAATAAAGAGGTGTCTGCGGATGTAGTGGCTAAGAATTCGAGCTTCAGTCTATGGTTAAAAGAATGGAAAGCGACAAAATCACAGATTTCTCCCTTTAATAGCATCAATTGACGTGGCATCGAGCTCCACCCTGGGTTGATAAGGGGCCATCCCCATCGGATCTAGAAGCTCAGCTTCTACAGCCGTGGAGAATTGGCTCCCATATATATTTCTTTGACATGGTACGCCACTCAACAGAGGATTAATTCGTTGTTCTAGTGTAATATTACAATAGAGCAAGATTTCCTATGGTGCCGCAGACTGAGGGAGGTTATAAGTATGTCGAGCCCTGGCAGATAATAATCTTTTATGTACGGATTAATATACTGATGATGAAACTTGATATGATGCACCAAGGATGATATTCCGCAGTTACATCAACTCTCAAACTTTCTCACCGATTGACTTAAGATGTATGATGGAATGCTGAGTGATGTGAAGATAGGAAATATAGTTCTACGCTATGAACAAATTCGAGCTTTCATGCTTTTTTGAAATTTTTTGGTATGTTAACTAAGTGGTTATGTCTTGCACAAAGAAGGTATCAAGTACAAATGCTCATGACATATGCCTGAGGCAGAAACATGATAGAATTTTTTTCAATTTATTCTAGGGGCAACCGTCGTGTAACATAGGATACAAGAGCATCGAATCATTAATTTCCGTTCTGTGCATCAATGTTCCTAACAGGTCCTGAAACCATCTTTAGGCATCAAACACCCACCAAAGCATTATCATACCTAAACCCGCACCTTAAGCAACCGGTGTATACTTGAATGTGTCCCAAGTAATGGGACACAGAGTCGGCTGAAGAAACACCGAGCAGGTATAACATATCCACAAAATTGCTATCAAACAGATAGTTCTACTTGCATTGCCCAAGTAAAATGGCTCGGGCTTGAAATTCTTCTCTTCCATGACCATCCTCACGAATATCGGGACTGCGTATCCTCCAACCCATCTTATCGTGAATATGGAAGTTATGGCAGTCAAGACTCCATTCACTTTTTTTTTTTTTTTTTTTGGTCGAAGACTCCATTCACTTTGAAACGTTGGAATTCCAAGTAGAACACAGATGGCTGCGCAGAGCCACACTGCATTAGATGGGACTTTGTGCTTTGGATGCACTTTTTGCCATATCAATGAGGTGGGATGCCCTTGTCTCTTGAACGCATATACCTGAAGAGAGCCCGAAACTTTTCAGATGGTGAAGCGTAACAAAGGAAAAGAGGAATAAACATTGACCATTCTTGCTGCACTGGTAGCGATGGAAAGCCTGTCAAAAAAGAATGCATCAGAGTATTTGAGCCAGAACAAACACACCCGCCATCTCATTGATTGGATCGTATAGATAGTCAAAGTCCTGAAAGTATCAACATGCACAACATAGCATAATACAGCAAAAACAAATGGACCCCACGTGGGGCTGGTAAGATGCGCAGCCCAAAAATAAAGGGAACCAATCGTATGTTAAAAGTTCACTAAGATAAGATCATTAAAGATCTTGGAGGACTTTGTTCCCAACCTCCTTTAAATTCTGTCAGAAAACAGACCAGCAACTGAGTTTCAACAAAATGGTTTTACATGCACCACTTTCCCTTCTAAGTGTTCTTGTTAGTTTTTTAGGGTCAGTTCTACTATCGTCTCTTGAAACAGAAGAACAAAGAACCTCCGTAAGGTTCAAATTTGCCAAACATTTCAGCTAAGGAAGAAGCTTTGCAGTTTGGAGTTACACCAGCATAACTCCCTGTATGACTCGAGGAGTCTATTTTAGACCCAAAATAGAAAAGATAAATCATGATGCTCAGATAAATAAACTTTTTTGTTAAGAGTAATGACACCACCTGCATGACTTTCAAACAAGTTCTTAAGTGTCAAAAGGAACTAAATGCACAAACAAACCATCCTAAGTTATCACCGAACACTTAAAAGATAATACTAGATTGACAGACAAAGATAGCAAAAAATAAAAATGAGAACAACTGGAAAGGAACAAACTGCGAAAGAAAAGCAGATTTAAGCCATTGCGATCCCGCCAAACCAAGTGAAGAACGAAATTACAACCCATTCCCGAACCATGCTTGCAGGTCCTGCATACAAAAGGCTTGATCTATAGAGAGGAGTAACCCCAGAGAAGAGCGTCATCTGGCTGGGGCAGGCAAGGTGCGCAGCCCATAAATAAAGGGAACCAATCGTCTGTTAACAGTTCACAGAGATAAGATCAATAAATATCTTGGACAAGCATCAACTTCTTTCGAAAGAAACCCTCCAAATAGCATAAATAGAACTTATATCGAGGGAAATGAAGCATTTAGTAGTTTGGAGGACGTTCCTAACTTCCTATAAATTCTTTTGGAAAACAGAACAGCATCTAAGTTTTGAGAAAATGGTTTTACATGCAGCAATTTCCCCTCTCTAAAGTGTTGTTGTTAATCTTCTTCAGTCAGTTCTGCTAGCTTTTCTTGAAATAGAAGTGCAAAGAATCTCATTAAGGTTCAAATTTGGCAACATTTCAGCTATGAAAAGAGCTTTGCAGTTCTGAGTTTCCCCAGCATAACTTCCTGTATCCTTTCTGTTTGCTTTTCAAAATTGTTTTTCTTATAAGATGTTATGACTAAAGGAGTCTATTTCAGACCCAAAAAAGATTCCTCTTTTACGTTCATATGCTCTGATAAACAATCTTTTTTATGTTTAAGAGTAACGACACCACCTGCATATGTTTTGACCTTTCAAACGACTTTGGAAGCGTGAAAAGGTACTAAATGCGCAAAAGCAACCTTGGGAAGATGAATCCAACCAAAAAAAAAAAACTTGGGAAGATGAAACTAATTGAGCATTGCCAGGCAAATAATTGAGAACGAGCACAGCGAAAGCGCCATACTAGTTGTGATAAAAAGCATTGCCTAATCAGTAACTACTAATTGTCAATAGGAGAACACCTCGACATGAGAAGTTCTTGTAGGTAGGTAGAAACACAAGTGGAAATTGAGATGATATAAAGCCTCTTAGTCATCATCCATGTCGTGACCTAACCTTGGGTGCACTACCTATGGTTTGGCTTTAAACTTAGCTCGAGCTTTCCCAAACCCATATTAATTCACGGCCTAAGTTCAAGTTCTTAACATGTAAATAATTTTTTAATTAGAAGTCGGTGGGTCGATTAGAAACTCAAGTAAAGAAGTCGGTGGGTCGATTAGAAACTCAAGTAAAGTAATGGGAGATTTACTTTAGAGATTTGATTACGCTAGATTTCTCTAACGCCATTTCAGGATTTTTTCTCTTTTATTCCAAAAAAATATTTTGCAAGCAACTTGAATTAATTTTAATAATTTTAATATACTTTCTAATATGTGAGGTGACCATGCCGGTGTACAAACTACCAATTTAACAACCACCCAAGAAAGTAATAAATAAATTACAGGACTTACCATGTAGCAACGAAAACATTTGTAATGTTAAACTTAGAATTCACATTAACAGCCCTAAATATGATTCTAATTAACAGGAAGTCAATTTTTTAGGATTCTCTCTTATTTAATGAAATCTAATATACGTGCAATGCGATTTAACCCAATGGCATAATTCTAATGACTGAAAATTTTTAATTAAACGGAGCTAGCAACAATCACTAAATGGCATGCATTTTATGAACCTAATACTATATGACATGCACATGATTTTTTTTTTATCTTTTTATTAAAGTTCATAATTAAAAGTTGCTAAAATTAAAAATCTACCTAAAGTGAGATATTATCTACTTTAAGTTAGGAAATAGACTAATTAAATCCTATCTTAACTTAGAAAGATATCCCAACATGCAATTTAATTCAAATATATTATCTAACATAGATATCATCTAAATATGCATTCTAATATAATTATAAAGGTATCTAACTATTCTATCAATGCAATCTTTTTTGTATTTTTAGGATAAATAAAGCAATCAAAATATTTAAACCATTCAATCCATGAGGGTATATCTATTTAGTAGAATATGGTAGCTTCCTTTGAACATAGCTTTTATGTATGCGTAAATATATGGGTAAATAAATTATAGCAATTTTCAAATAGATCGGAATCAAGGTAGATGTAGGAAATGGAAAGTCAATGTATCTATATGTGGATATCTATAGGAGATCATATAAAAGGGATATTCTTATTTTAGACCTAACTAATTTGATCTAACCAATTAGATGAATTACTATAGATCCAATTGCATTTTATTGGAATTGAGAAATAGTCCAAATGAATTTGACTTTCGTTGTTTTTTTTTTTTTTTTTTTTTCCCGAAGTAACTCTCATCAACTAGTATCCAATCAATTCAAACATGGGAACATAACCTAATCATTTGAAATTTCGTGAATAAAATCAATAAATTGTCTTAAGCCTTAAAGATCAAAATATCAATTTATAGATTCCTACGAAATCAATAAATTCCATTAAAGCCTTATAGATAGAATCAAAGATTATATATGCGGTTGCGAATCAAGAGATAAATCCTAATTGGAGATAGACATATATTAGACAATAAAATATCCAAATCAAATTTAGATAAGATAATTACCTAATTTCGCAAGTAAAATTGCCAAATTTGAACTCAATGGAATTGGCTCGACGGATGACAACAAAATTTGATTCTTTTTACAAATTTGATATTGGAAATCCGCTAATCTAGAAATTTATTTTGGACACTTGAACCTTCTCAAACCGTTTCTTCTTAAAAACCAAAAATATTTGTGCCAAAATAACATATGCCAAGAAGAACAATAGGCCTTGGACACGTAATGAATCTTAAAGTACTATTTCCGCATCTCCTTGACCAAATCCACCCACATTAGGATTACTTGTTAATGGCTAATCAAGTTTGATAGATTCACCTTCGGGAAAAGTTCTGGCCTGAGATCATAGCCAGCTCCACTGACGGTGAACGGTGGCAATGCTTGTGGACAGGTGAGATGCTGCGACTATGCTGCAGTTTAAAAATTAATTGCTCCAATTTGGTAAACCTGCAAACAGAAAGATAAGCGCGAGAGCGAGCGTTTCTCCAGTGTTGTAAGAAGATCTCGAACGCAGGGGAAGAGCTGCAGGAAGCCACCAAGAACACTTTTATTTTGACCACGCCCCTACTGATTCCACGATCATCACTTGGAGTCTACTGGACGTTCTGAAAATCTTTCCACGATCAGATTCAGTTTCTTAATGATGCTCGACGTCGCACATGAGCCAGATGTCGATGGAAATCGTCGATGAAGGTTGCACTTGTTGTGACGCCACGGATGTTGAAAAACTAGAGGAAAGAGTTGTTAATAGGCGACCTAAAGTGATCGTCGTTGAAAATTCGGCAACGGTGCAAGGAGGCAACAGCTCGTCATCGGGGCTCTGTTTTTCAAGCACGTCAGGGCATTGCGGCTCAAAGGGGCAACGAGCGTCAACGTCGCGGCAGGGCCTGGTGTCGGCTTGGAACGTCGGGAACAACAGGTTCGCCAAGGGGCTCGATGTCTTGATGGGCGGTTCAGGCGCTCGCTGGAGCACGTGGTCGCAGCTGACTTCGCCGGTGGCTTCGCCAAGGGACGTGTCTCTCTCTACTGGTGGTGTCCAAGTAGTGATGGTCAGATCATGGATAGTCCGCGCGACCATCCATAATCATGAGGAATTGTAAAAATAATATAGTGGAGTCTGTGATTTGCTCGAAGAAAAAGGGGGCAGAGGCGTGAATGTGGTGATGGAAGGAGAGAAATATTGTAAAAAAATCTGAGTTGGGGCAGTCGCTTCTCTGTCTCTGCCTCCCTCGCTTTCCTCTCTTTTTTCGTGAATGAACGGGCTATCCCTCGGAATTGTGGCGCCCCTCTTTAGACAAAAGAAAGGACCGCCTTTTATACACCAAGCGACGCGGTGCCCTCCAAGGAAAGAAGCAAGATTTCTTTTCCTCTTTCCAAACCCGTATCCACGGCAAGAGATACAATTGCCTTCTTTTTTGCTATTTTTTCATTGACCGAATTCCTCCCACTATCCTCAGAATTGACCGTGTCCCGTCTCCCTCACATTCACTTCCTGAAATAGCCATGAAAGTACATATTCTGCAAAGATTGTTGCCGACCTAAATTTTCCATGTCCGCACGCTTGTGTCTTTTTTATTTTCACTCTTACTTTCAATATTTCATCAGAAATCTTCCCTTATGTTGCAAATATATTCTTTAGTGTATATATCGCATAAATATATGCAATTTACTGAATATTGGAAGGATAATACGAATCTTTTTTGAAAATATCAAATCACCATTCATCATAGGTCAATTTTCGGTTATTAAGAACAACAGGCTCAGGCGAATTCCCTCTCTCTATGGCCTTAGTCCAACTCGTCAACTTAAAGCTCAGAACATCAATTCAAATCCATCCGTCACCGGTCCAATGCAATAATAAAAAGTAAATGCTCCTAAAATCATATGTTATGCAATTTAATTCTAATATCTTTGTCTAAGGGTTAAAAATTAATCCATAATTTTCTATGCAGTAAATAAATGATTGGGTCGCCAGAATTTAAGTGTCAACAATCCACAAAGGCTATTACAAAAAGCAACTTCCGTTATACTTCGCTTGAGAACATAGAGAGTGATACCATTTGCTTCCTGAAACACGTTGCTAGAGTCATTTAAGAGGTGAGCTTTGCCACCAGAAACACAAGTTAACTAGTGAGATAAGACAAGATGCCAAAAAGGAATCTTGAAGTGCCCTCACTTGCCATCATCTCTACAGCTCAAAAATCTCTATCTCTCTCTCGCTCTCGCTCATTTATCATGTTGATCATCTCTTATGCATTGTATAGACTATTGAGTTCAAATTACTTACTCACAAATTTAGCTATGAACCTAATATTTCCAGTCTTTGTGAGTAAGAAATCCATACTGTCACCATGTATACAAAAAATATTCATTGAGGAAACTTAAAAAATTTACTGCAAAAAGATACTTCCCTTCTATGTTTCCTTTTAATGAGACAGCTTCAAGCATGATATCTACACAAATTTTCTCAGCAGTTTGACCAAAAACCAAATTATCATCATCATCATCACTTTCTAGAGGACAAAAATATAATCATCGCCATCCTTTGCTCTTATGACACTTCGGTTGGGAGTTTATCCAGAATGACAATTGGCCTTAATTTTAAAAGAGTTCATATAATATTGCGAATTAACTTGGGTTATAACAAGTTGTCAAAAAAAAACTCCCCAGCCAATAGATCAAATCTTCTTTTCTCACTAGAAAGTACTAAAACAAAAAAATCTTCCTTGACGATACTATAGATTTCAAAGAATAATTTATTTGCTTATTATTAACCCCCTATCACCGCTAAAGCCAACAGCCAACGGCGAATGAGGGTACCGAAGTTCTTGTCCACGTTTGGATTTTCCATTTCCGAATACAATTTAAATAATAAATAAACAAAAATTCTCGTTGTGTTGTTGAGAGCTTCTCGGCCTTTGCTCTGTTTCCTTCTCCTCTGAGGAGTGAAAAACCCAAAACCCCTTCACTCTCCTTCGTTTCATCTCCGCTCGAGGACAAGAGCGCCGAGTGCGTGTGAAATCTCCTCGTTTTAATTGTCATTTTTTCTGTAATTTATCTCGTAAAAGTCTTCCCCTTGATTTGGCTTCATGAAGTTGGTAAGTCTCTCTTTAACAGGTGTTCTTAATGCACGTCCTTGTGTCAATTAACGTATCCGTTGCTCACATTCAGTTTAATTTGAATTTGGAACATACCCCATTATGCAGACATGCTTAAGCAGAGGTAAAAGCTTTCATTTTCCCCAATGTCACATGCTGAGTGCCTGTGGGTTTAGGATCTTGATTGATTGTCCCCCAGACCTCTCTGCTCTCGCTGCTTTCGCCCCCATACCTCCCGGATTTACCGCTGTGCAAGAAGAAGAAGATTTTGGACCTTCAGCTGATGGATCCGATGGCTGTGAATCTGGGAATGAAGAAAGGGAGAGTACTGAGAAATCCATGAATGCAAACTGCGGAATCGGACACAATTATTCTCAGCAATTCTACCAAGAACCAAATCATCTACCAAATAATCATTTGCCCCAAAATATAAGAGGCTTCAGACAACGTACTATCAAGGCATTCCACATTCAGAACCAAGCAAGCAATTGAAGAAGCACCTACTTTGCGTTTTTCGGCTTGTATGAGCTTATCCACGACAAACTGAGGACTCCCAAATTCCATTAGGCTTGCAAGACGAACTGGACTCATCACCACTCCCACATTGTTGCTCCCCTTGGCTGGCTCCTCAAACAGCACCGTCGCCCCTGCCTTGTTCACCTTCAATTCCCCAAAAAAAAAAAAAAAAAAAAAAATCAACCCCAATAGTACTCAAACAATACTTGGACTGTCACAGCATTCATGCATGTCTGGTATCCTTAGTACATAGTACATTGTTAAATAAAAAGTGTACCTTCACCCAAGAAGACAGTTAGAGGAGGGTGAAGTCGTCCTCGGGGTCTGTGCTGTAAGAGTTTTCCTACATTAATTGATATTGTAATTTACTATTTTACGGTTATTATAAAACGGGGTTGGTCTAAAGTGAGATAGAATGTTTCTTAATTAGTCTAATATGGGGCTGGCTAGTGTGAGCCGAGTTGAGCCTAACCTGTAATGAGGGGGCCTGGTTGAAAATTCTATAAGTAGTACTCAAATCTCTCATCTAACCCTAATTCTCACATGCATTCTCACATAATGAGTGTTTACCTAACGCTAAAAGGTGATGGGGGCGTCTCATTGAGCCAATGATACGGAGGGCAATAGAGGAGAAGGACTTACGTGTGGAACATCGATTTTCCGCTTCTGCTTCAATAACAATGGATCCCAAAATATGTGCGTTAATCTTTTAACTCAATAATGCATGTTCTTGTTCTGGTTATGGAAATCTTGGGATTGTGCAATTCGCATCCAACATGTGGTATCAGAGCAACCATAGCCCTAGAACTTGAACGCATAAAATTTTTGCCCTAATTTGTGATTTTCGTGATTTTTTGTTCAATAAAAATAAAGCAGTGTAATTAGCATGATATGTGATTTTGGTGATTTACTACTCATGTCACTAAAGTTAAAATCTCACATACACACACATACACACACACACACATATATATGGTATACGTAAGTAGTAAGGTTTATATCATTGATATGAGAGAGTTTTAAGAATTCAATTGAGTAGTGAACTCCAAAGTGGCACACTTAATTGGATTTGAGAAATTTCGATCTCGTATATTGATTGGGATGTCTCCTGATCTAATGCGTAATCATACTCCCAAAGAAGGTGATTGTGTATTAGTTCATGGAGGGATACATGATGGTATGGTGAATGAGTGACTGATCCCAGTGGTTCATATGCCCAAAGGTGATAAATTCATGAAGATTGGAATATATTTTCATAACCGCTATCATGTGAGTTGTGTACAATTGCATGTCATGTATTTTGCACAAATGTAATTATATGATTTTGCATGTAACTCTCTGGATGTGTACTTGTACGTCAAGTTACACAATGCTCACATAATATTAATTACATACATTGCTTGTTATTTTAGTCACATTTTCTGTAATTAATAACTCAAATATTATTGAGGTTTTTACTAGTTCAAATTTTAAGTAGTCAACATATGATTTGCTGCTTGGGAAAAGAGTAATAGAATTTGCTTACCGTCTATGAAGCGTTCTATTCAGGAACACTTGAAAAATGGCTTGTCTACTGATTGCATTGCTAAAAGATGATGGAAGCCCTAGTGGCTTGCAATTATGCCTTGTCTAATACTAAAATTAGGCTACATCTGCAAGGACTTTTTATTATATATATCTCGTATACAGTTAAAAATGTTGTTTTCAAAAGTTATCTTTTTAAAGAATAATCTCACACATGTTTAAAAAAAATAGTAGAATAAGTGATAGTGTTGATATTATATCTACTCTTAACAGTTATTTAAGGATTTCTATAGATTATTGTCGAAGTAAAATGACTGAGGTAAAAAATAAATCAGTTAGAATTAGTCTTAAAGGTTGTCAGGCTTAATAGTGGCCGTGAGTATTTTGGTAAGCATGACAATGCGGAATAACTTAAAGGATTATTTGTCAAATACTTGATAAATTCTGGGGTGGTGACTTAATTTACTATGCCTGAAAATCCTGACAAAAAGATTTGGCCGAAAGGCATAATTGCACCATAATTAACATGGTGATGAGCAAGACTAATTTATCCAATCTCCTATATTTTGAAAAAACTCTTTTCACATACAAAAACGTGTTTCTTACTCGCCCCACTGTGAGAGCGCTAGCTTGGGCCTTTCCCCCTCTAATTGCAGTAGGGGGAGGTTCGAATCCCGGTGTGCACATTGCGCGACTCACCTGTGGCTGGGTTAGGTGGGTGGGCTTGGTTCACCCTTAGTTTACACCGTCGGCTGCCCGCTATACGGCGGTTCCCGGGTCACCAAAAAAAAAAAAACGTGTTTCTTACCAAAGTTGTTTCATAAACTTCTTTTGAGTTTTGGACTGGATGTAAATTACTTGAATCATATTAAATTTAAAGGTGTCATGTAGAAGTGAGGTTATCTAATTCAATATTAAGTGCATTGGAATTTATATTATCTTACATACATTGTTCAAATGGGTATTGATTTAATGACCCTAAAGAAGGTACAAGAATTATGGAATCACATATTGTAAAATTTCTACAGTTTGACATAATTGTAGAGGATAATTGCTCTCAGACTATTAAGGATAATAGTACGATTGAAGATCATTGTGTCTTTGTCTTTGCCCATATAGATAATTGTGGTACAGACAATTGTGGAATCTCCTAAATCATAGACTAAACTTGTTGAGATTCAAGGTACTATTTTTGATATAGTTTATGATGAAATTTCCCAAACCTTTCAAGTGCGGAATGAAGTGGTTGTAGTTTTATTCAAGAGATTTGTTAGAGAAAGACGATCAGTTATATCATCAGACTTTATAGTCTATTTGTGAGAGTATGACTGCAATATCCACTACATGGTTGATTTAGTGACTTATATAAATGTTGTTTCTTATTCTTAATCAAGTATGTGATTAGATCCCATAAAATGCGATATACAATCTATGAAATATCATCATGTTTGGAAACTTACTAACTTACTTAAAGATAACAAGTTCATTAGTTGCAAATAGGTGTACAAAATTAAAAGGATTTCAAAGAAAGGTTATGGAGCTTAAAGCTAAATTAGTAGGTAAAGTTTTTACTCTGAAAGAGAGGTGGATAGTTTTTTTTTTTTTTTTGATACCTAGGGAACCCAATACAGCCAGCAACCGACGGGTAAACCCTGGGGCGACGCTAGCGGAGGACCCACCACCTCGACGTCGCGCTTAAGATCTCGTGCGTCCTGCGGGATTTGAACCCCTCCGTCTTGGGTAGACTTCATGGGGGCTCTTATCCAACTAAATCACTGCAGGCAATGGTTGTAATTCTAAAGAGGGGTGGATAGTTAATAGTGAAGAAATAATTATTTATTTCTAGCAGTTTTTAAAGATTCTTTCAAAGTGAACATGACATTAATAGCTCTTTTTGATATGAAGTTACGCCAAATAGACACAAAATTCATATAGTGCAATCGGAAGATTTTGCAACACATGTTTTAAGTAAACTTGTGTGTAGACTGAAAAGTCTTATTCATGGTCTTAAGCAAGTTTCCAAATAATATTATTAAAGTTTCATAGTATTGTCATTTTGGGAACAAAATAATTTAGTATATATATTGCAAGGTCAGTGGGAGGAAATTTATTTTCCTCATACTCTATGAACATGATATTTCGCATACAAGTAATGACTTTAAGGCATCTTTTGTCCTTAGCATTGAGGTTTGTAAGAATTGTTCTCGCCATATATATTGGATTTTATTAGGTTTATCTCAGAGGACATTTGCTGATCGTATTTAAAAATATTCAATATACATTATTGCAAGTCAGGAATTGCTCCTGTCGTTAAGGGTGATAGACCGAATCTATTAGATTGTCCTTATTTAGATATTAAAAAATTCAGTTAAAGGGTGTACCTTGTGTCAGTGCATTTAAAAGTATAATGTATGCTCGAATTTGTACTAAACTAAATATCGTCTTTGTGATGGGATTTCTAGGCAGATATTAGTCAAATCTAGGATACAATCATTAGGTTGCTGCCAAGAAGGTTTTAAGGTACTTAAAGAGGACAAGAGATTATATGTTAATATATAGATATGTTCAATTCTTACAACTAGTAGAATATCTAGATGTAAACCTTGCTAGCTGTTAGGATAACATAATATCAATAACGGAATATATATATATATATATATATATATATATATATATATATTTTTATGTTAGCAGGAAGTGTAGTTGATAAAGTTCTATGTCATCTTCTACCATGGAAGCAGAGTTTGTAACATTCTTTTAGACTATTACTTGGGCTATTAGGCTCCGGAACCTCATTAAGGAGTTGACCGTTTTTAATTTTATAGATTGACCATACGGTTGTATTACGACAATAAATTTGTAGTATTAACAGCAGAGATCTCAATGGGTCTAAATATTTGACAGTCAAATTTTTTACCATAAAAAAATGGTACAGAAAGGTAACGTTATAATATAGCATATTACCACAGATGATGTGGCTGTAGATCCATTAACTAAAGGACTTCGCTCTTCTGTTCTTGAATGACATGTCATTAATATGAGCTTAAGAGCATCATGAGATGCTGTTGTTTAGTGTGAGCTATTTTGACTTTACTTTAATAAAGTTCACATCTGTGTTCGTTACAATTAGTAACGGTTTGATATGTATCAACTTTTGCATTGAATAAAATATTTTTTGAATATGTTGTTATTATGTTGAATATATATTGATAAAGTCTCAAGATATTGTATAAACCTTGAGTGAAGGCTAGGGGCATCCGGTTATTAGCATTGTGCATATGCCTTGTTATACATAAAGAAATGTTAACTGTAAAGACAAGGCATATATGGGTTCATTGGAACCATAAAGACATTCTCTAATGACACAAGTTTTTTGTGATGCTTAAGGTAAGAAAATAGTGACTGACAAATGGGATCTCTCTATGACAGATGTCATCCATTTGCACACTACCATATTGAATCAATATCAATAAAGTTGAGAACATTCGTGACCATGGAAAGCTCTGTGTATACATGCAGTTACCGCCATGATTTGATGTTTGAGACTTTATGAGATATGATTGACTATTAAGAATTATCTCTAGACTAATGTGCGCACATATAGTACAATTTCAATTAATATAGTCCAAGTGGGAGAATGTAAGAGTTTTCCTAATGTGGACTACATTAATTGATATTGTAATTTACTATTTCACGGTTATTGTAAAACGGGATTGGTCTAAAGTGAGATAGAATGTTTCTTAATTAGTCTAATATGAGGCTAGCTAATGTGAGCTGAGTTGAGCCGAGTTGAGCCTGGCCCGTAATGAGGGGGCCTGGCTGGAAATTCTATAAATAGTGCTCAAGTCTCTCCTCTAACTCTAATTCTCACATGTATCCTCATATAAGGAGCGTTTACCTAACGCAACCTAACGCTAAAGGGTAAGGGAGCTGTCTTATTGAGCCAGTGATATAGAGAGCAATAAAGGAGGACTTGTGTGTGAAATCGGTTTTCCACTTTTGGTTTAAGAACGATGGATCCTAAAACAGGTGCGTTAATCTTTCTACTCAATAATGCAAGTTCTTGTTCTGGTTATGGAAATCTTGGCATTGCACAATTTACATCCAACATGTGCACCTCTCCATCTCCACTTCTTGTTGCAATGTCGCCATCGACGGGCTCAAGCCACACCCATTTAGTAGGACTGCGAAAATCGCCAGGCTCGCCTCCATCTTGCTCGGACGAACTACTGGCATCAAGAACTGGTCGCCCTCGTGGGGAAAGGCCGAAAGTCAGGTGCGAGGGCCACGACTCTGAGTCAGAACGCAAGGCGCAGTGATCGAGAATGAGGAATTGGACGTGAGAGGGAGGTGGTCGGAGAGGGCCAAGCAAGTTCGGAGAGCCATGGCCGGCGGAGCGGTGGAGAGATGGCGCAGACAATAACATCATCGCTGAATTAGTCGGGGGATGATGGAAGAGAAGCACGCATCCACTCGCGTGCTCTGTAAAGTGGATAATCTCTCACCGACTTTTTTTTTTTCCTTTCGCAAGTTTTCTGGCTATTTTTTTTTATATTTTAATTACTTTGTTTGCTTTCTTGAGACAAAAATTGTAATTAAAAGCATTCTTTTAGATTGATCTTAAGAATTCCAACTCTCCCATTCTTTATGGCGGCCATAATGATATCCCCTTATGATGGAATTTTATCTGGATTATATCTTATTTATATTTGATTGTATCCTGTGTTGAGTACCACTAAACGTAAGATATGATAAATTTTATTCTCTTCTGAATTTTGTCATTACTGTTAAATGCAGCCTAAAAGGTGCAAAAATTCCCACTAAAAATATAAAGTACTCTCTAGATGAATATTAGGACATATGTCGTTAGTGAAAGAAAATTTTACACAAGTTCTTTCACCCACCCTCTATTTGAGAGATGGTCAAAAAGTGAATGATTATAATCTTCAAATCGAGGGTTAATAACACCTCTTATGTAATTGATTTTTTATACATTAGGATATACTAGAATTAACTCTTCTCCAAAGGGACCGAGGAATGAAAAAGAAACAGTTACATGAAAAAAATTAAATCCGACATATTTAATTCACATGAAATCGTTATTTATTCATTATAATCTATATAAACAACTTGATGAGCTACTTTAGAGCACTCGGGATTTGTGGGGAGGGATTCAGTACAGCATTTTCTTGCCCTCATCCGATCGTGGGCACTTCAGCAGTATTGCCCTTGTCGTTGACCCAAATGAATACACGGTTACCGCAAATATCGAGAGAGTGAGAAGTTCCCTTCAATAGTATCACGCCGGTCACTTGCTGATTCTCATTCTCGATTGTTTCCTTCGCATTAGGCCCATTTACGCCCACCAACTCCGGCCAACTGGATTTATTTATCGTCTTTGAAAATCCCAAAAGCACAATAATGTCAATGTACACCATTGATGGGATGCCTCACCGTCGATGCTTGAATCCCAAACCATTTGAAATTTGCTCATATCATGACGAAAGGGAACCGTAAAATTAAGTTAGGCTTACGTGCAACATAGCATGCTGGGTAGGTGCATCCGCCGTCGTCACATTGCAGGTAAGGCTCTTTCAACAAGCTTACAAAGTAGATGTAAGATATGTATGGTGGCCACCCCCTATATGTAATACCCATTCGGACGATGGTTAATAACTATGTTACCATCGTTGAGAAGTTTAGATGAAAATTCTCTCAATATCTAAATCAAGAAGAGAGTTTTAATGACTCCTTGCTATAGTCGAACTATTGTGATTCTAAAAAAAACAAAAATAGATTAGGGTAGAGATACTTCTATCTCATAGATGACTAAATCCACTTATTGCGTCGATGGTTTCCATAGTTGCACAGCTCCCTTTGACTTGGTTATTTTTCTTTTTATGGTTTCTAATGAAAATAAACTTATTATTTTTTTTTTTAGAAAATAAACACTAGTATCTTCTTTATCATTGCTTTTATAGCAACTTATATATTTTTCTTCCCCCCTATTTTGAAGCTCACTTTCTCGGTATATATCTCATTTTTTTCATTTCATTAGTCTGAAAAGAAATACCCAATCTCTTTATCTATTATATCAAAGAACTTCTGTTGTTTTCTTTAGAATTGGAGAAACACTTTTTATGAAGGAGACGAGATGGAAGCACAAGGAAGAGGCCAATTCTACTGGCTAGCCAGCAACAGCATGAGTTCACTGGGCTTGGCATTACGCATGCATAAGCAGAGATGTATTCAAGACTAGGCCAATTCTACTCTACAGCAGATCCCCAGCCGCTAATACGAATTCGAATACAGGGTCACATTTGCTGTAAAGCCGTGATTTCCTCATGGTTCTACAAATGTTTCTTCCTTACAACAAAGTTACCCATCTGCAGATATTTTGATAGTTTCTTTAGGGCATATAAAGAGTTTGATCGATTTTCTTTATCACAAATAAGTTTCTCCCATCTTAAGTTGGTAACTTTGTCGTGCCCTTAGTAACTTTTTGACGTCAATGTAATTTCGAAACTATTAGAAGTCAGTAATATTAGTTGTGGTTTAATTTTCATTTTAAAGAGAAACTTTCAATATATTGTAGGGATGTAACTTTTTTTTATTTGTGAGGCTTTTTTTTTTAAATTTAAAATATGTTATCTCCATCAGTGACTACTAATTTTATCAGGGATAATTGTTTAAAAAGTCCCAAGTCATCGTACAACAACAAATTTAGCCATAAACCTTTCAAAATGACCAAATAAATCTTAAATCTCTTGACATTTTACCAATCTAGTCTTCCAACTAATTTTGATTAGAAATTAATGGTGTGGACTTTGACTATCCTATATGGCACAAATGACATTGACCTGGACAATTTTTATAATTTTTAAAAACTTTTCTGAATTTTTAAATTTTTTCTTTTTATTTTTTTACCGTTCCTTCTTGATATGACCAACGGAAGTTGTAGGGCCATTGGTGATGCTCACCGGCCATACACAAGGGCCACAAAGCACTCTCCGTGACCCTCGCAAGCATTGGGCAAGGGTCACAATCCTCAATTAGTGGCCAATGTGGGTCCCTAGGCCTCGACCAGTGATCAATGGCTTCATTGTCCATTAAAAATAAAAAGAAAAGGAAAGATAAAAAGAAAATAATTTTTTTTTTTTTAAAAAAAAAGTGGATCTTCAGCTTTAACCGTGCTACATACAACAACTGGTGTCTATGTCAACATTATTAAACCAAAACTGGTCGAAATGATTATATTGGTAAATTATCAAAAATTTTAGGATTAAATATGCTCAATTGAATTGTTTTATAACTATATTGACCTCCAAACAATACACTTAAGAAATTTTAGACAATCATCTCGCTTATAGAATATAAAACCAACAATGTTCAGCATAAAATGCTAAGGAAAAATCATGAATTTTGTGAAACTTAATGGGACCACTGCTAACTATTTTAAAAATCTAATTTAATAGATGAATGCGCGGTTTAATATCAAAGTATTCTAATAGACTTAATTAATTGAAGCACAAATCGAGCGGGTTATTTTTTTTTGGTCAAAAAAACTTTTATTCATTCAAGCAACAAAGTTCGTAGAACATACACTATAAGTCCCTAAACATATTCCAAAGGGGTTGTTGGGTAGGCATAGAAAGCCAACGAAGAGGAACGGTCCCTTTTCGATGGGCTTTCACAATCCAGTTCGCATCTTGGTTTATTTCTCATGGACAATGGATTACTATAGCTCCTTTCAGCTGGGTTAGCTAACTATTACACTCCTCGATGAGGTTTCAAATGGCCCATGCACTTTGAGCTTTGCCTAATAAGCACTCCAAAACTGATATGTTACTTGAGATCACTTCCTCATCCCCTACTGGGGTATATAGTAATCTTGTATTTAATAAGATAGATGGTAGTTGGGACAGTAGTAATTGCAATACTTCATGTATAGATGGGGGCATTCTCCCCTTATTTGTATTATCAAATATTTGAGCAATAGAAGTACATTCTCTCCCAAAACTTCTCTTTCTAAATACTTTCTCTCGCTATGATCTCGGGAAATGAGTGAGTGGTCAATCTTTGGGAATAAGGTTTAGCTTAGGTGACCCAACGAACCAGAGGAAGCCTATGTTGCCACATGGTCTCAATCTCAAGCGTCAGCCTATGACAAGTCATATCAGATCACAAGTAGAAGAAAGCTTTTTCAAAGAGATCAAGGAGAATATCAAGTGATCAAGAGAATGTCAAACCAAGGGATTGTCATTGTTGCCGTTGTTGTAAAGCTTCCCCAGAGAAGATTGTTCAAGAGAAAGAGACCTGCGGTAGAGCCGAGAGGATGGCCTTCTCAACAAACTGTCATGTCCGCTCTCAAGGAAAGGTTTGCTAGAATGAAGGTTGTCATGGTGAAGTTCATGGACGGACTCGATGAGGCAAAAGGGCAAATCAACAAGGTTGAAAAATGCTTCGCCCCAAATTCACAACTATCGTGGATCAATCCACGGCCCCCTTACATTTTAAAGACAAATCCCTTGAGCCACAATCCAGACTTTCAAGATGAAAGTCCTAGAGCTTAAAAATGACAACTCCCACAAAGCCAAAGTTGAAGCTTCGAAGTTTAAGGTCTTAAAGCTCAAGACTAAACTAGTGTTATGCAAGGCTAGTATAGCAAACGTTGCCATACCTATTCAAGTGGCACATAAGGTGGATATGTCAAAACTCAAGGAGTTTAAAGGCAACCAACCCACTAAAGAGGTGAACAGCTTCATTTGAAACATGGAACAATAGTTTGACACCGTTGGCATCCAAGATGAAATGGCCAAGGTAAAAAACGTCTCTATGTTCCTAACTGATGATGTCATGCTTTGATGGCAAAATAAATGATGATGAGACCAAGGGTAGTGCCAATCCCATTAGCACGTGGAATGATTTGTCGAAGAATTTTGAGATTGCTTCTTTCCTAAGTTTGCCTAACAAAGCTCCATAACAAACTTCATTGCCTTGAACAAAAAAGTATGGTTTGGGAAAATGTGAAAGAGTCCACTAAATCAAGCTCCAAATTCCCAACTTAGGAGAGGACAGAGCTCTTGGAGCGTTCATTGATGGTTTGAAGCCTTGGGACCAACTCAATTTGAAACAATAAGATGTTCAATGTGTCACGCCCCGAACCTCGAGTGCGCGCACATCCCTCGGTAATCGATAAAATATACGATATCTCAGGACGCGTTGGCGACCCATTCGTTTTATTGCACATGTGGAAGCGAATAAACAATCCCCAGACAACACTCAACATGGGATAGAAAAGCAGGACATCGAATAACTCAAACACACTTTTATAAACAAGCAAGTTTATACACAGAGGCCAACTCTAAGGTTTATGTACAGGGGTCTAGATCAAAGAGGGCTACGAAGCCACCTAAACCCTGGGCTCTCCAAACCCCGGCTCCAGGTCTTCCACGGCACCATCCAGAGTGTCAATGTCCAAAGGGTGCCCTATCTCCCACTCCCTGGTCCTGATGAGAGGCCCGTCAAAACCACCTAAAGGACCCTCCCGACCCCCATCGGGCTTCTGGAGGTACCACGCCTTGAAACGATGAGGTAACAAGTGGGGTAGGCCCTCATCGACCCAGACGGTGGACACAACAAGTTCACGGGTCAGGCTGGTCCCAAAAATTGGGAAATAGGAGTGCTGGAAATCTACCTCCCTCGGAACCCCATAGCGCACATGATGTGCCTCCATCAAAGGACCTGAAAAAATAGTAAGCCACGACGGGGTGAGACAATGTCTCAGCGAATTCGCGCCCTAAACCCCGATTAGAAAGGAAATACGCCTAGAGGTAGTCTAATCACACATCATGCAAGACTCACCTCGCCTCAGTTCCTTCTTGCACGTCGGTTCAATTCATATCACATATAATTACAACAAATGCACTCATCAATTGGAACGCCTCAACTTATATCTCAAACAATCATAGGGGTCTCGATTATAAAGCCAAATCATTATGATATGTTCCATTCTATGCCACACAATTCTGTCCCATAATCAGGCATGTTTATCTCAATCATCCACACATTCAATTGATTACAGCCACACAGGCACGGCCTACTTGACGTTCGGCAGTCTTCTGGCATAGCTAGGCATCGTCTCGCCCCATCGAGCACGGCAACGTCTACCTCTAAACGGCATTCCACATAGGAGCATCGGTCCAGCCTCCACTGCGATCGGCATCCGTTGTCAAAGGCATTCCACATAGGAGCATCGTCCACCCGATGCACATCGGGTGACGGATTCTCACAACCATCACATGTACACCAATCCCAGCCAAGGACATTGTGCTTTGCACTCAAATGCCTCAATTAAGATAATGTACTTGACATATTTTCTTCGTATTGAAAATACTCTGTAAAATAATCGTGTGTGGGTACACGGTCGATCGAAACATAAAAACTAGTATCCTTCCTTTTAAAATCCCACTATTTGATATAGTACTTAAAAATGTTTTTGGTGTCAAAACCCAACACCTAGTATTTTCTAATTAAATACCAAAATTTCACAATTTTGAAATAATTAATCAAAAATCACAATCACCACTCAATTGCACAAATTATCATTCAATCGCACAAACTAATTGCACCTCGACAATCAGCATGAAATTCTGACGACCGACTATCCCAGTATAATTTGCGGAAATAAATAAATAATTAAATAAATTGCATTTAATTAAATAAATTGCAAAATATTTAATTTAAAACACTCCATTAAATCAATCTAAGCCAACCGGGCTAAATTAATTGAACCAACTATTTAATCTAACCAACCTAACTAATTTAATCTAATAAGCTAATTACATAAACTAATTAAATCAACTAAATTTCCTAACTACCCATTCTAACTAAATTAGCCTAGGAACTAATTATTCTAACCACCTAGTTACACTAACTAGCTAACTAGGCTAACTAGGGATCTCACTAATCCCTAATTAATTCAACTAATCCATCATAAGCATCATTAGCACCCTAATGAGAGTTTAGGACATAAACTCACCGATTTAGCGCAAAAACCGGTTCACGGCAATGACGGCGCGACAGCGGCCGAAACTTGGGCCTACGGCAGCGCTGAAGGATGCTTGGATCAAGCTAAAATGGTCCAACACGTCTCAACTAAAGCTGAGATTCCAACTTGCTTCTGTGAAAGGCCGCTGGTCGGCCCGAGCGGGCTGGCTTCTACTTGCTTTGAGGCTGAATTGCGGGCTGGACCGGAGGCGTGAAATGGAGACGAAGAAATTGGGAAGTGAGGCCACGAAGAGACGGTGGTATTGGGGTGCAGCAGGGGTGTGACTGCTGGCAGGGCAATTGGAGTTGATTCGGTGGAGTGATGTTGACGTGCGAGTCGAGTTGTGGACGTCGGTGGTACCGAGAGAAGATGAAGGGAAATGAAGTGGTCGCTTACAACAAAGACCGAGAGAGATGGCGATCGTGAGGGGGGAAATGGGCTGAGGTGGAGAACGCGGGGTGATGATGATGCGTGGAAGAGCGGTAAGTCAACGCTGGCAAGGAGTGAGGTGCACGAGTGAGATGGGCTGGCAGCGAAGGAAGAAATGAAGGGGCTTTGTTTATTGATGGGGTGAAGCATCGTGAAGGAAATGAAACAAAAACAGGAGCAGAAGGCTTCGGTGAGGTAGAAGACTAGCATGAAGAAGGAGGGAGAGTAGCTGGTTTGAGGCGTGCAAGAGAAGCAATGTGGGGGGGGAAGTCAATAGAAAATATCTATTTCCATCATTTCTTGGTCCCACAAGCCTTCATGCACATCCCTTGGTCTCCCAATACTTTCTTGCATATAAATTCCCACAAATAACAAGTTTTGGACAGCAAAAATGGCCATTCTCTCTCCCATCTGAATTCTTTTCCTTTTTTCCGAAATGTCCGAAAAATCCCAGACTCGATGAAATTTCTCTGAAGGACGAGGTGACATCTTATAAATGAATTGTGACACGATAGAATTTTCAATTCTTGAAACCGAGTTCAATTTCGTGGTTAATTTCAACCGAACGTGATTTTAACGTGACTTACCTACCGAGTAACTTTTAGGAATTTTTATCGCGTTTGACCTGTGGTCGATTATTTTTTATCCACATTGTGCATCTTCGACTCGTCGGCGACTCTCGGTTGTCGTGAAAATCTTGAGGTTTCAAATTGGGCACAGAGTACAGAAACGACAGAAAAATCAATTTAGTGCCATTCGACGTGAATTTTGCAATTATGTGGAATCACCCACACTTTAATTACATGCCTCTATTAAATCAACCTATCTCCGGTCTCTAATCGATTTTGACGGTGTCATATTAACCCTTGTAGATTAGCATGATCGAACAGTCGATTTCTGATTGAATTCTCAAGTCTATCGCATTTAGATTCCTTAACAGCTTCACCTGATAGACTAGTTATCTAATGAATGGCCAACTCAGAGAAAAATGCCATAGGCGCGTCAATGAAAAGCCCATTTCATTTCATTGAAAATAGGGTTGAAATTCAGGATGTCATACGATGTATCTCAAAAGCACTCATCTTAGCCAAGTCTCTTGCTAGATTCTAAAAACCCAATCTTCCAAGTCTAATGGAAATGAGTGGAGAATGGATCACCACCATAATGAAGACAAGTAAGGCAAATTTACCCGTGGTCAAAAAGATCAATAGGAAAGATCGTGGGTAGAAGTTCCTTTCAAATGACCCATCAAAGATGGAACTGACCCAAAGGTGGCTCTCGCAAAGAAAGGGAGAAGAAGCCACCACCATCGCCTTACTTCTTTTTCAATGGTCCCCATGGTTGCGAGATTGCCCAAAGAAGAACAAACTCACGACACTGCTCACTATAGAAGAGGAGAAACCAAAATAGGAGAAGAGAGAAGTGTGGTTTTGAACCATAGAGATTCTCAACTTCGTAAAGACTCAAGTTCCACCCAAGAAACCTCCAAGTACTAATTTGTCATTCGTAGATGTCAAGGTTAGGAACAAAAAACTTTATGCCTTGGTTGAATGAGGGCGGTCTAACATGTTCTTGTTGAGCGAAGCTACGAAGAGTTTGGGATTTTAAGTGGAGCCAACTGGACATCGATTTAAAGAGGTCAACTTGGATGGTGTACCAGCTATTGGCATTGCTGTAAACATGGAACTACACATTGATGACTGGAAGGGAAAATTCAAAATTGAGGTAATCCCCTTGATGAATATGATCTTATCTTGGCTTGGAATTCTTTCATAGTGCGAATGCCATGATCGACATGAGAAACAAGTCAATCATTATCACTAACCCAAAATGGCTATCGGTGTTACCAATGATATTTGGGTTGACAAAGACCAAGAGCATCTCCAAAATACAGCTAGGGATTGAGAAGCTCATACTTGAATCGAGAATGAAGCCACGACCTTTAGAGGAGCCGAAGGTCGATTTGGGGCAACCTACGCCAACTCCAACTCTATCCATCCTCAAGTAATTTACAAGTTGAGACGAGAAGATAGTTTAACTCATTTACACCCTTATTTCAAGCATAACAAAAAACAGGGACGCAATAATATTCCCTTAATATGCACAAAAATGCCCTAAGACGGAACCAGAGCACCGAAGCCCCAAAAGGAAAGAGACCTAAACACCCAATGTGAGAAGACCTACAAAATCTTACGCAACACTCTCAAACTATAATGCCCCTCGCTATGCAAAAAACCGATTAAATAACCGGCTTTTAGCTCGTCAGTTGCAACAATAGAGCGCAATGTTAGCAAGCAACGCAGCATGGCTCACAGCAAACTTCCTCAATTGCACATCCAGTAGGCCAACGACTCTAAAGGATCAAAGACTTACAATATGAAATGCGAGCCACATTATCGCACATTTCGTCGTACTGCAGACACAAACAGTAACAGAACCATAGCGAAGCGTGAAGTAGAGTTCGCGAAGCTTACAGAGAAGCGCGACAGAGGGACCTGCGCCAGCAGAGATGAAACATGCGTGTAAGCGAGACATATACGCCAGCAGAGATCTGTGTCGTTTTTCTACATATTAGCTTAGTTGACATTTCTCTTTTTTTGTTCTTCTTCCTCCTTTTACCCCCACCATTGAGTGACACTGTTCATCGGCTTCCTTGCACGGACTCACTGGGCCACAGTTCACCGGCACTCATCCATGGCCACCGAGACCTCCTACGCCACACCACAAGCTCTGTCAAACCCTCCGTGACTATGGGCAATCGTCCGAATCATTGCCGGCAGTCTTTGCCAAGACCCCCATTTCGAGTTCCAGTTTTTCAAGCTTCAAGACGGCACCTTCATTGGCCATTACCTTTGTAGATCCATTTTGTGCCCGGGCGACGACAAAATGAGCCCAAGCTCTCTCTCTCTCCCCAATGGTCGACCTCCCACCCGCGATTGAGGCGCGCAATCTCACGTTTGAGGTAATATTTTCTCTTACCCTGGACCAAATAGAACCAAGATTCAGTTTCGCGCATGCTCTTTGGGCTCAAACTCACAAATTCACCAGGAAAATCGAATCATTTTGGCTTCAAAACTCTTGATTCCGACCATTTTCAGTCCTTGAAACTCTCAGAACTTGAACTTCTTTCTGGTGAGTCTCACTAAAATAGTAGACGAGGAAATGCACCACAACCCATCATCACTATTTCAACCCAGGACGAGGTGTTGATTCCCAGAGCAAGAACAGCCAAAATGCCCTCTGTTGCCACCCAAAAGTACTCATGTTTTCACGTGCTGGCCACGAGAGGGAATAATAAGGGTGATACGCTATATTTTGTTTGTGAAAACATCTTTTTCCAGTGTTTGTGAAGGGTATTTTGAGCTAAGTATTGACAGGATTTTAGACATATATACCGAGTCGACGGCAAGGGAATTAATTGCCAGGTGTTAGACTCTGGGAGTAATGCATCAGACTTGGAGTTTAAGTGGAATTAGCACTAAAGCCCTCGCAAGAATAGCTAGCACACGAAATGCTCATAAAAATAGGAAGCTGTTATTTATTTGATGGGCAAGTCATGCAAGTGTTGTCGACGAGTTAGGAAACCGTTACTTATGGATAAAGTTTCCAAGAAGAAAAGGAAAATGTGGGGAATGCTAAGAGTGGCGTCCAAGGAGAAGCAACCTATTGATGGCTACTAGTTCACCCTATAAATACCAAACCTATTCAACGAAGAGCCCCCGAACAACACAACTATCTTTATTTTATTGCATTTTAGATGTAATTGTTAAGATTCTTGTCGTTAATTAAATTTTGATGTGTCTTTATATGGTTCATCATTGTCGATTAAATTACAATATTGTTCCACAAGCTCAGTCCCATCGATTGAATTTCGGCATTGTGTTTCCTATCCAAAGGTATTGCTATTTATTAAATTCCAGCTATATGCCTAAAACAAGCTGTGTCAAAAATTAAATTTCGGCATACTTTGAGCCCGAAGTGTAGGTTATCTAGTTACTTGTGTTCATGTTACATCGTTGATTAAATTTCAATGTAATTTGTACCTGGAGACTATTTGTCTTTAAGTCATTTGAGTATCAATTGTCAGGGTTGTCTATACAAGTTAAGAATAAAATTTATCCTTGCATTTGACATCCTCTTTTTTCAAATTCAATACAAAACCTGAGTCTCATATATAAAACCAAAACGCAACGTTTAGTGAAAGATTTTACGTGGGAAACAAAAACTATAAAACACCCTCATTGTGATCCCAGCAATATCAAGCTCTACTACTACAACAACTAGAGGCTCTCTTAGTTGCATCACTTTTGCAAGAGCTATCATTGCTAAGAGGTTGCTGGTGGTGCCCTCTGCAACATACCCATCGAAGGCCACCAAATAGGGTTAAGTTAATCTCATGGCTAGGTTGATAGTAGGGGTGAATATGATCTAGGTTGGGCCAGTCAAGCATTTAACCTAGTGACCAATCTACATGGTCCTCAATTTTTGAGACTGCAGACCAACTTTGTTAAGCCTAGGGCCTAGGCTAGAACCAAAATGACCTTATGGGTCCAATCTAATTCCAAGGTCAATCCAAGACCAACCCATTATTTTCTTACTTCATTTTTTATATTCCTTGAAACGACAAATATACTTTTTCAAATTACATATCTATCAACAATGTGACATTAAGCAACCAAATTATGAACACCGGCTCATATCAAACATAAATCTAAGATAAAATATATATATATATATATATATATATAGAATCTTTTGTTGAGTTGTGTTCGAGAGACGGGTCAAGAGAGGTGAGCAATTTCATTAGCTGAGGTATGCTCGTGAGGCGAGGGAGGAGAGGCCAGGGTGAGCAATGAAGTGGTGAAGAGGGTTTCTAATTTTTTTTTTTTTTGATTGAATCTGAGCTAGGTTCCTACTTTATAATTTACACAACACAATTGCATAAAAAAAACATAGTAGAGACACAATGATTTAAAGTAGACAAAAATATATAATATATTATATATGATGTGTAATATGATATATACATAATATATATGATATATGTAATACTTAATATATACAAGGTTAACCCTTAAGTTCAAGGATTGAGGACAAAGCTGCACAATGCGAGGTCCAAAGGTTCCTAGAACAAGGACCGGCCCAATCCACTTGAGAACCGAACTAGGACCGACTAATTGGACTAGTCCCAAGTTGACCCTGAATCAATGCTCACCCCTAATTGATGGTGGCATGTCATGGTGAAAGTGAAATGAGAAGAAGAAAGGGAAAAAAATGAAAATGTAATAATTGGAAGAACAAAACGATGTGCAATTATTCTATTAGAATTTAATGTGTCAATTCCCATGTATATTTATTCCACTGTAGGTGAGGCCTCACTAGCCCTCCCTCGGATTTGGGGCTAGGGTCATGCTCTCCCCCCGCTAGGCATTGCCAAGCCCTCACTCGAGGCCAGCGAGGTCAATAGGCTTCAAGAAGGCCCAAGCAACCTCCGCTAGCCCTTCCTGACATTATGGCAGTGGTCACAACAGCCTAGCCAAGCCCCGGGTGAGTTTGTGCTTTTCTTTATTTAAAAAAAAAAAATAGCTCTTTATTTTTTAATCTATTTTTTATAATAATTTTTTTTATGACACGTTGGTTGGTGGGCACTACATCATCGCCCCATGTCTTAAGAAAGTAATAAAATAAGACATGTTAATATTTTCCATTAGCTAAATTGGATGGAGTAAACAAAAGGACTCGATTGAACTAATTTAATAAGTTTTAAGATTTGAATACACTTTTTGCAAGTCTTAAAACTCAGTTACACTTCCATGATAAGTTTTAGAATTTTTAATGAACCTGGCCCAAATATATTTGTATAAACATGGAGTCAACTTGGTCAAGAAGCCACAGTGGCATTCAATCCACACAAGTGTAATTGTCCTTTTCCATCTTTCCTTGGCCAACTGTGATACCTCATAGGAGAAATTTTATTAACGAACTTCATCCTATAAAAAGTCCAAGTCTATCACGACCTACCCTCAGGGGGAGGGAATAGGTTTAGGGGTATTGCCTAAAGGACGGGCTTATGGCCCTTGATTAGGCGTGAGCTCTCCCAAGCCCATATCTCGCGTGACATTGGGATATTCTAAAAAATTTTGCAAAACGAAGTCGTCACTAGCCTATTGGGGTCGGCTAGAAATCAAGTGAGGTATGGGAGTATACCTCACTTCCTATACAACCAGAAAATCTAGGATCGGGGACTTGATTACACTAATTAACCAATTAGTGTCCTTTCGGTACCTAATCTTGTTCATTTCAAAAGAAATGATTTTTGTCAAGCAGTTTGGATTTATTTTATATCTATCCAGTAACATGTGAGGTGATCATGCAGGTGCGCAATCATTAAAGTAACAATCACAGCTACCAAAATTCTAATTGCAGTAAAATTAAACACGTGCAATTAAACATAATTAGATATGCAAATTAAACATACGATATAATCAAAATATGAGCAAATAAAGGCCTAATTACACTAAGAAGGCAAGATATAATAATTCCTAACCAAACCCTACATTTTTAATTTTCGAAATTTTTTTAATTTTTTTAAAAAATAAATATTTAATTTTTAAAAATATTATTTTAATATTTTAATATTTTAATATATTTAAAACGAACCAAGTTGGATCCCCGGGTTGGGTCCGACCCGGTTTGATGAAAAGGGCCCAGGATCGGGCTAGACGGCCCAAACCCGGACCAGGTTGGGCCGTGCAGCCCAAGGCCAGCGGAAACTTAGCTGGGTTGGGCCTAATGTGCAGGCCCAGTCCCATGTAATTTTTTTAAAAGAAAGAACCCCATAAGCCCATAAACCGATAAGTCCACAAGTCCAAAAGCCCACAAGCCCAAACCCGGCCCTGATTCGCCTAAAACCCTACCCGATTGGAGGCTTCGGTTCGACCTGGCCATAACCTGATTTTGTGCCCTCCTCTCCAGGGCTTCCACGGCGCTGAAGGAGGATGCTTGGGACGCCGACGACTCAGTGACTATGGCACGGTGGGCAGCGGACGACGGCAGCAACGACAAGGACAGTGACGGCATCGCGAGCAAAGGCATTGCAGGGGTTGCGTCGGGTCATGGCTGAGGAGCGGCGTCGAGCGAGCAGATCATGGGCAGAGCAAGGGCAGCAATAGCTTCGCTGGGATCTTGTGGGTTGCAAGTGAGGTGGAGCACGACGGTGGCTGGTGGAACGGTGACGCAGCGTCTGGCAACGAAGGAAGCAGAGCGTCGACGACAAAGGTAGCAGAGGCTAAAGCGGCTCAAGCAGCAAAGGCATCACTGGTGACGGATGAGCGAGTAGGGGTGCGGCATTCGGAGATGGCAACGAAGTCGAGCTGCTGTAGCGGCGGCAACGACAAGTGGAAGTGCAGTGGCCTGTTCTTCCTCTTTTCCCTCTTTCCCTTTTTCTTTTTCTCTCCCTGCTCATGTGCTCTGCCCCCCTCTCTTTATGCTTTTTTCTCTCTGGTTCCTCTTCTCCCTTTTTCTTTTTCCCTTGGGCTTCATGTTCCTCCTTTTTCTTTTTCTTTTTTCTCTCCCTCTTTTTGTTCCCCCTCACACGAAGATATGGAAGGAGGAGGAAGACCTAGTTGGCGCAGGTCGGGCCGAATAGGAAAGAGGAGCGGGCCGGCCCAACGAGGGGGAAAGAGAGGCACGTGGCGAGCCGAGCTAATGCCAAATCCGGCCCAACCCAATCTCTAGGTGTTTTTTCTTTTTTTTTCTTTTTCTTTTTTATCTTTTTGTTTTGTTTTGTTTTTTTTTTTTTTTTTCTTTTTCTCCTTTTTTTTAGCGACTAATTCCTAACTTTTAATACTATTAAGTCCTAAGTAAAATGGCGAAATTTAGATGTCAACAAAGTCAATAACATTTTTATTCTTGACCGCATCTTCAATATATAAATAATTTATGTTATCTGTAAGATTTGTCTTTAACTTAGAATCAGGTCATTTAATGAGTTCAAATTTGAGACGTATCTTAATATTATATTGTCTTATCTTTAAGGATAACTATTTTTGCTTTGTGCTTTGTGCTTTTTATAATTCGGAAGCTTTGGATAGCTATTGCCTGTTATTTTCTTCCTCGGGTCCATAAATTGCTAGGTCCCCCTTGTCTCGGCCAGTCGTTCACAATTGGTACACTTGGCAATCACCTCACTTGTTTCCAAGGGATCCTTTGACTGACCCAAGGCAAGCCACGGTCATAAACCTCCATGGTGAACACCGGGGAATTTTTATTTTTTTTCAAAAGACGGGTTGTTAAGTCGTAGAAATTTCGTGGAATTTACATGTGTTAAGTGCATGAATTCCTTCAACCCAAGAAAAATCGTGTATCACTTCCTTCTCGAATCATAACTCTTTTAGATAACAATAATATCAAACATCACATCATGATTTATAGATATTGTTAATAAGCAATAATTGTATATCATATTCGCTTATGGGTTTGGTATTAAAGAGTGTTCTATTTTTTGTTGAATGTTTAATAAATAATTTACTTTCGACTCATATAATTTCGAAATATTTGAATTATTATATGAAATTATCAACAAGAATACATAATGAGAAGAAACTGTATAAATATTTATGGAAAAAGAAAAATATTTTCATACTTGGACATAACGCATGTCATAGAGAAGAAGATCCATGGATTCATAAAAATCTTCCTTATTTGTGAAAATTAGAGGGCTGAATTATAATTGTTGTATAGTTAACACAACTAGCTATTTCACATTCTCTATCTTCCTTATCTCTGGAAATCAACGTCCAATTTTTAGGAAGATCCAAGTCTTGGCACGGCTCGAGCTCACCAAGAGAAATCCAATTACAAGATTGGCTGGAAAAGGTACAAGCAAAAGCAACTCTCTTGAGCATAGTGTTTCAAAAGAAGGGTCTTCGGCCCTTCGGTGTTGAGAGAACGTCCCTCAGAAATTGCCAATGGAAATATCTAATTATAACTTGACTGCACTAATTATGGTAAAAAAAAAGAAAAACTTGACTGCACTAATTAGAGTTATGTGATTGGCCAGAAAAAGGTACAGGCAAAAGCAACTCTCTTGAGCATATGGTGCTTCAAAAGGAGTGTTCTTGGCCTTTCGATTCTGAGGGGATGTCCCTCAAAAATTGCAAAAGCCGTTGAGTTTAAAAAAAAAAATCGAAACACAAGTGGTGTTTAATCAAATGTATTTTGAAAACAAAACGAAAACTAACTTTTGACTTCGCTGGTAAAATTGGGGTTTTCGAGGAGGTTTCCTTAATTAAGAAAGTTGAGGGAGAAGACAAAAATTACAGTTGCATTCGGACAAGATACTTCCACACAGCAGATAAACGTCGATCCGTCCGAAGAGGACCCGCATTGCTGGCCCCCGCTCAGGAGTGAAGTCCCTCCTGTATAAGACCGCCACCTTTACTTGTATCCAAACCATAATTCCACCGTCTATACTCATTTCGGTGCCCATTCGACGAGCAAAAGAGGAAACCTTGGACGCCGAAGCTTCACCGTAACAGCCTCCTCCGTTCTCCTGCTCTATTTTCGCTTTGTTTTGTTCGTTTTTCTTTATGTGCTTCCTGTTGTTTTGGAAAGGTTTGAGACAAGCGAGATGTTGGGGACTTTCCTGGCGTCGACGCCACTGCCGAAGGAGGCGTGGAGGGTGTGCAGCACTGCGAACGCGACGAACGCGATGGAGTGTGGTGCCTTCGTGGTGGAGCAAGTCGGGGGCGTGGGCTACGTGGCATTCTCTGGCATCCAACAGCTGCCAGTGCCCGATTGGGATCCGAACTGCAGCATGCTGGTGCCACTGGATGCAGCGAGCCACGGGCCGTTTGCGCTGCTGAAATGCCACTACGACGGCGAGGAGCCGGTAATGGTCCACGCTGGAGTGCTTCACCTCTTCATTATCACCCGCGCCCTGATCTTCAGAGCCAGGTTAGCGATTTTCGCCGTTCATGAGATGTCCCCGCTCCAGTAATTCGGGATTCTATAAACCTCTGAATCCGAATTTCGGAAGACTGTAAACCGATGCTTGTGGTTGGGAGTTAACAAGTGCTTTAGCTAATTTTAAGAAATCCTGAATATGTATGCAGATTCGTAGTCTGCTGGCTGAAACCAAGTCAATAGTGGTCACAGGCCACTCCATAGGAGGATCAGTCACCTTCCTCGCTGCTCTTTGGCTCCTCTCCTACCTCAAATCCATCTTCCCACCCATCTCAGTCTTATGCATTGGTTTCAGCTCTCCTTTCCTCGACAACGAATCGCTTTCCCGAGCCATCCTCCGTGAAAATTGGAGTGGCAGCTTCTGCAACATCATGTCAATGCACGATATAATGCCAAGGTTATCTCTGGACCAATCACTCATTCTGACTCCCCAGTGGCAAGCCCTCATAAGATTTTGGTACATGTATATGATGTCACCGAACTCTACAAATTTCGCTAACCTCCAATTAACTGAAGAAGACAAAGCCTAGTTATTTTACTTGGCTGCGGCCGACATGGAGTGCCTGGCACATGCTGGGGAAGGCTCAAGAGGGAGGTCATTTTGGCCATTTGGGAATTACTTGTTTTGTTCAGATGAGGATGCGATTTGTTTGGACAACGCTGTATCAGTCAACAAGATGATGCATTTGATGCTAAGGATAGGCTCTCCAAATTGTATCATTGAAGAGCACCTTAAGTATGGGCGATATGTTGAAAGACTAACTCATCAGTCTTTGAAGAGAATCTTCATGGAAGGAGATCTCTTTGAATCAAGCTATAAAGCAAGTCTTTCGATGGCTTTGAACTCTATGGGGACATCTCAACAGGTTGGAACACGGCACCTTAGATCATCAAGTGATCGCGATCTGTAAAAGTATTGATCTAGGTTTTTTATTCCTAGGTGCAATTCCCATGAGTTTAAAGATTCTTTGATCCCTATTTTGCAGTTCCTAAACGCTGCCAATTTAAGTATTAAGCTATCCAAAATTGCTCCTCACAAGTCGAAGATACAGTGGTATAAAGTTTGTTGCGATTCCAATGAGCAAAGAGGATATTATGATTTTTTCAAGCATGGGGGGCTCAAAGAGAGAGTTCAAGATAAACATGAATAGGATCATGCTTGAGGCCTTTTGGGATGGTGTCGAACGCATAATGGACAGGAACGAGCTCCCACATGATTTGCACAAAAGTTCAAAATGGGTAACCGCATCACCAGTCTACATGCTTCTTGTCGAGCCATTGGACATCGTAGAGTATTATCGATCGGGGATGCACCAAAAGAAAGGCCACTACATAAGCAATGGAAGAGCAAGGAGGTACGGAATTTTCTATCAGTACCCAACTGTGAGTAACTGTGTTGGTTGAGAGTCTCTCCTTAATCGCCGAGGTAGAGAGTTCGAAACCCGCAGTTGCTAGCATTGTAAGTGGAGGGCCATGGTATTGGGGTCCTGTGCTAGTCTCCCCCAATGTATAGAGGCCCAGCCCTTCGGTACTATCCTGGCATGAGGGGCCTATGGTGGAGTCCTCGGTCATCAAAAAAGAAAAAAATTCGATTAGTTATGGACCAAGAGAGTCTGTAGAAAGAAACGGGGCAATAGGAGGACTAGGTATGCAGGCTTGACTCAAAACCCTTGCTTCTGGGCAAGGGTGGAGGAAGCAAAGGAGTGGCTGGATAAAATCAAGAGGGAGAGCGAACTAGCAAATCAAGCTCCTCTTTGGGATAGACTCATTGAGTTCGAAACTTATGCAATGAAGAAGATTGAAGGATTAGAGGTGTCTGCTGAGATTGTGGCTAAGAATTCAAGCTTTAGTCTGTGGTTAGAAGGTTGGAGAGCATCGAAATCACATATTTATCCCCTTAAGGAAATCAGTTGACGAGGCATCGAGCTCCTACCTTGGCCGAGAAGTGGCCATCCCCTTCTAATCTAAAAGCTTGGCTTCCATGGCCATTGAGGAGCTATTGCCTCGAGATCTAAAAGATCGACACCTCCATGGCCACGAGACTTGGCTCCTGTATGTGTTTCTTTGACCTCGTACACCACTCGCCTAGGGATTAATTTGTTTTTTTAGTGTAATATTACAAGCATTTCAGCTAATATGTTATTAATTACCTTCTTCATTTGAAAAGTTTCAAAAACGAAATATGAGAAGTACCTCTTTTCTCTAACAAATTAATGATGTTAACACAATAAAGAATCTGAGAAATCTCACATAACAAATTCTTGTAGGTATGTGGAAACGCAAGAATGATATAATGCCGCACAGAGGCTGTTTACAAAAATCACCTCACCTTTTACCTCGTCTAAGAATGTAAAGAATGATACCATTTGCTTTCTGGAACGCATCGCCAGAATCATCGAAGAGGTGAGCTTTGCCACCTGTAACACAAGTTTAACTTGTAAGATAAGGTGCTCAAAAGATATGTTGTTTACTCCTCTCCACAAGACAAAAATGCCCGAAAAAAAATTCTTGAAATGCCCTCACTAATGCATGAGATTTAAATGATGAAGTTTCACAGTCGAGTATGTCACGCCCCAATCCTCAAGCGCCCCAATCCTCAAGCGCATGCCCATCCCTCGATGGTCGATAAAATTTGCGATTTCCTAGAACGAGTTGCCGACCCTTTCATTTTATTGCACATGTGGAAGCGAATAACAAATCCCCTAACAGTAACCATCTCGGGATAGAAAAGTAGGACAACACAGATTCACAAACAAAACATGTTTTTTTATACACACTGAGTCATATACAAAATTCTATAACCAAAAGACTTCAAAAGACTAGTTCTCAAAAAGAGGCAGTCCTATCTGACCTACACCTCGGATCGTCTCAGCTCGGTTACAAATTCTCCATTCTACAGTCCTAAAAAGTTAAAGCCCACGACGGGGTAAGATATAAATCTCAGCGAGTTCACACTCTAAACCCCGATTAAGAGGGTAATACGCCTAGAGGCGTCCTAACCACATAATCATACAACCACAGACACTTACCTTGTCTCAAATCCTCCTTGCAAGTCAGCACAATTCATATCACAAACAGCCCAAAAGCATGAGCAACAGCCAAGCTCAATTAACTAGAACACCACACTCAAATTTCAAGCAAGCATAGCAGTCCTAATTATAAGGCCAAATCGTTATGACACATCTCATACCGTGCCACACAATTTTGTCCCATAATCCGATACATTTAACTCAATTAAACATGCGTTCCTAGTTTTGATCTCAGTTTATAGCATGGCTTACTCGCTATTCGGCAGTCTTCTAGCATAGTCAGGTGTTGTCTCACCCCATTGAGCACAGCAACATCTCTACTAGACGGCTTTCACGAAGGAGCATAGGTCCAGAATCTACTACGACCGGCATCCGTTGTCCAAGAGCATCCCATATAGGGGTAACGTCCAGCTTCACCGCTTGGGACAGGTTCTCTTAACCAACACACAACCATTCAATCTCGGCCTAGGACACCGTGCATTGCACTCAAATACCTCAATTAAAATGGTGAACCCGGCCTATTTTCTTCGTATTAAAACACTCAGTGAAAATAGTCATGTGTGGGTACACGGTCAACTTGACCCAGAAAAAGTGATATCTTCTAATTTAAAATCCCACTATTTTATATAATATATAAAACCATTTTTG
The DNA here is from genome assembly GCA_014182725.1 of Eucalyptus brandiana. Lineage (NCBI taxonomy): Eukaryota > Viridiplantae > Streptophyta > Magnoliopsida > Myrtales > Myrtaceae > Eucalyptus > Eucalyptus brandiana. The sequence goes on along the minus strand of CM024675.1, from coordinate 68,368,271 downwards.
GTGTTAAAATTCGACACCCCGGATTTTCTGAATAAATATCGAAATTCACAAATTTTGGAATAAATGACCAAAATTTCAATCAGCACTCAAGTTGCACAAATTAATATTCAATTGCATAAATTAACTACACTATTGCAATCAGTACGAAATTCCGATCATCGGTTATCCCAGTCTAATTTATGTAAAATATTTAATAATTAAATAATTACCAAAATTAATTAAATATTTCAATTTAAATACCAAAAATGCTAACTTATGCCAGAAATGCCTAATTAAATACCGAAACAGGCCTAGAAAAATTCCCAAATCAATTTAGATAAATAATACATCATGCATAATTAAATAATTAAATTGCTAATCTAATTTAACTAACCACCTAATTCTAATTGACTTAAACTAAACACCCGTAAACGTTATTAACATCCTAAGTAGAGCTTAGTGTATAAACTCATCGGTTTAGCACGAAAATCGGTTCACCGTGTGGCATCCCAAAATTCAAGTCACCCTCTAGAGGAATTAAAGCCTATAATTAGGTAATGAAAATTTCCTATGGTTTATGTTTTAGCCATTAGTTTTCTTAAGGCTATGTGTTATTGTACTTGTGTTTATGAGATTTTAAATTTGATAGATTAATGATAATAATCTATGCTTGACCATGCACCTTATAGATTAAATTCCTATAAATAAAATGTCACAAGACTTTGGCCATGTGGAATTTAAAATTTAAAATTTGTAGAAGAAATTATAAAGGGGGAAATTTTAATTTTTATTTAGGTTGGGCCTTAGGCCCATTGGCCTAAGCCTTAGTGGGCCAAGCTAGTCGGCCCAATTAGGCCCGCGAAAGGGGGCTGTCGCCGGCCCAAAAGGAGGCCCAAGCCCATGCATGAGCTTTGCCAAGTGGCAAGGAGGAGCCCATGCATTGGCCAATTGAAAGGCAAACTAATCATTGCAAATGATTAGGAAATGGGGGAATAAAAGGGAAGAGGAGAGAGAGAGGTGGCTGGTTGAGCTACCGCCCAAAGAGAGAGAGAGATTGTGCGAGAGAGAGGGAGAGTGAGGCTGAGAGGGAGGAGAAGCCGAGAGGAAGGAGTCACCGTCGCACGCCGTCCGTCCGCCCGTGCGCCGCCCGTTCGCCGCCGTGTGCCGTCGTTCGTTCAGTCTAGAGGCAAGTTGGGAATCCACTTTCTACTCTTGCACCAACGTTTGGCATGTATGGTCGAAATTTAGGATGATTGGAGGCATGGGAGTGAAGCTAATGTGTTTGGTACTTGAGATGCATGCTGTTTTCGCATGAACAGTTTGAGTCAGAACTTTGTGAGAGCTTGCATGCATGTTTTTAGTTCTATTTTGACTTTAATTTCTTCATGAAAGTTGTAGCTAACATATTAAAACACAACATACTAAAATTTGGTGTAAAATTATGGAGATTTAAGGGGTAAAACTCTCATCCTACAGAGACCTCAGATCTGGAACGATTTCACTGACCTTTCGGTGGATTTGTGGTTGCATGTTGATTTTCACTAAGAATATCTCTTCGATTTCTTATTGAACGTTGTAGGGGACATCTTAAACTACAACATACTCAAATTTGAAGTAAAATGAACAAGTATAACCTAGTAAATCGACTCACTCTTGAAGACGGTAAATCTGGAGACGTGGTACAGGACACCCGAGATTTCATGGACCCAAATGACGACTATACTCTGGATATTTGACTTAGATCCCTTCATGAAACTTGTAGAGAAAATCTTAAGGTAAAACATATCCAAATTTCAGATGAAACGAAGAAGAATAGGTAGGTGAAGACTCAGTATTTCGGAGAAGCATGCACTGGACGTTTCGGTGTTAGATCCAGAAGCTTCGTGTGACTGTAGAAAATAATATAAAAATAATTTGGCTTGGAAGTCTTCATAAAAAATATACTTTAGTGTCTTGGCTATAACTTGGTAAAATTTCGTAATTTTTGGAGGTCGTTCGGGTATTTTAATTAAATTATTCCGGAAACTGTGCATTCTGATTTCATCCGAAATTACATGCTGTATTTGTGTGAATTATGAATTTGTGTGGAATTCTAGTTGGCCATGTATTTTGCATGAAATCATTATCCTATTGTCTTGTCTATCACTTGCCTTAATTTTATGATTTTTGAAAATCATATGGATATTTAAATTTAATATTTTCGAAAGTGGCACAAGCTGGAATTTAAATAAATGTAAAAAGGGCATGATAAATGGATTATTTTAATTGGTACGAAGTCCATAAATTTTATTTTATGAATAATTGTACCTTGTTGCATGTATGATGAGGTCTTGATGCATGCATGGCAATGAATTGAGATGCATGTATGAATTCAATGCTGAATATGATTTTGTTTGCCATTACATCATATGCCATGCTAAATTGAGACCGAAATTGGTGAACATGGATAATGACAAATGAGGAGATTGTTGTGGCGGATGATAATGCCCTGGGAGTATCAGGATGCCCGGGATGGAGGGTGCCGGAAGCCGGATTGTATTGAGATACAATGTCCTCGGAAGTGTCGAGATGCCCGGGAAGTGGGGGTGCCGGAAGTCGTAGAGGTTTGTGCCCAGGGGGATGCCTCGTGATGCCAGTTGGGGTGCGAGATGCCCGGCCAAGGAGTGTAAATGCCGGAAGCCTCGGAGGTTTTTGCCCGAGGGATGCCTCGTGATGCCAGTTGGGATGCGAGATGCCCGGAATGTGGGGGGCCGGATGCCCGGTGGTGTGTGCCGGAGGGTTATCTTGCGATGCCGGATGTGGTGATCGAATTGAAATATAAAAGTGAAAAATGATGACATGATATGATGATGATCACCTATGGCATGATGATGATATATGACATGATATGATGATGATCACCTATGGCATGATGATGATATATGACATGATATGATGATGATCACTTATGGCATGATGATATGCATGTATGAGATGATATGATGATGATCACTTATGGCATTATGATATGACATGATATGATATGATGATGAAGATGTATGATGGTATGTGCATGGCTTCAAAGTAAGTACGCATGGATGCATGAATGGCATGTATGATGTTGTGATTGTATTGTATGATGCATTGAGTGGCTATTGGATTCCTTTACCTGATGAGTGGTTGTACTCACCCCTTTGGGGACCAACATTTCAAATTAGCAGCATGCCGCTCCCTACTGTCACGGGGGGTGTGTTTTACGGTCTACCATCCGATGTAGAGGTCGAGTGCGAGGAGTTTGGCTGTCCCTCTGTTTCTGGATTGACGTATATTTGAGTGCGCTGTTTAGTCATGTACGATATAGGCCTGGCTGGGGGCCCTGTTGTCCAGGAGTTCATATCCGTCCACATTCGTCGCGACGGTGTGATGCGTGGGATGTTGCCGCCGCCACCGCCTGATGCACCAGGTTGGGTGTGAGGGCCCATGCGTGACGAGTAGGAGCTGGATCTTTTTGGGGATAGTTAGCCGACACTGATGATGGGGATTTAGCACGTGAGTTGTAGCGGGTCGAGGGTTTCTTTTTGGGGTTTTAGGCCAGGCGTGGCTGAGTCCTGGCTTTTCCTTTTGATGTACCGACCCAAGAAATCCCATCTTGGAAATATATAAATAAAGTGTCATGGCTTGTCTTTTAATCATGATGATTAGTGGTGTGTAATTGTATCATGGTTGATGGAGGGGGAGATGGCGATGTTATATTTTGCTTCCGCTAATGAGTCGCACTGGGACCGCTTTTTTTTTTAAAAAAATGTCTATAAATTACGACGCTTCTTCTAAGAGATGTAATAAGGTGTAACGTTGGTGCTTGTGGCGACTTGTGAAGGGTTCGGGGTGCCACACACCGCGACAGCGGCGCGACGGCAGCTGAAACTCTGGCTTACGGTGATGTCAACGAGGGCTCGAACCGGGCCGAAAAGGCCTTGCAATTCACGGCCAAAGCTGGCTGGAACTTGCGTAAGCTGATGACATGGTTTAATGGGCTAGGCTGAACTGTGAAATGGATGCTAGAGCTGACCGAATTCGCTGGTGGGTGGCGTCGCGCATGAAGGGAGAAGCAGCTAGATCCGCGTGGGGCTGCTTCGGTCAACGTCGGCTTTACTGGAGTAGGGAGTTTGACTCGGTGGAAGTTCTTCACGGACAGATGGCAGCAAAGAAGCAGCTTCGTAGAGGTGGACGACGTGTGGAAGAGTCAACTGCACGGACATTCGGTGGGAGCTAGGGTTGACTAAGGGGAGGATGTGCGGGTGCTGGATTGGTGGAGGTTGCTTTGATGGAGGGAGCTAGCGATGGTGGAGGACGTGTGCTCCTGTGGAGAAGTCAAGCTGCAGTCTTCGAATGAAGAAATCGAAAGAGAAGCAGAACCGAAGGGATCGGGGGAGAGAAATGCTCGACGAAAAGAAGGAAAAAGGGAAGCGTGCGAGAGAAGAATGGGGGAAGGGGGCAAAAGTCAACAATAAATATCCAATTCAATTAAAGCTTGGTCCCCCAAAGTTTTCATGTCTATCCCTTGGTCCCCCAATTCTTTCTAGCACATAAAATCCCATAAATAACAAATTTTGATGCGAATGTTGCAGCCCCCATCCAAGGCTCCGAATTTCCTCACCTTAGACTTCAATTTCTTCACCAAATTCCCCAATTTGATGTCCAATTTTATTGAAGAAGAAGCCTACACAAATTCCACACTTTCCCTTTTACCAAATAGTTCACTTTGGAGGCCAAAAATCTTTTCGATTTGGCCCATCCGAATTTCCATTCTTCTCTGAAACGTCCGAATTGATTTTCCGTAAAAAAATCCCGAACTCGCCGAAAATTCTTTGAAAGATGAGTCGGCGTTCCTAAAATAAATCGTGACATGACAGAATTTTCAATTTTTAAAATCGAGTTCAATTTCGCAGTTAATTTCAATCTGACGTGATTTTAGCGTGACCTAACCTACTTGATAGTTTTTAGGAATTTGTTTAGTACAATTGACCCATGGTCGATTATTTTCGAGTCACATTGTGCATCTTCGACACATTGGCGACTCTCAGTTGTCATGAAAATATCGAGATTTCAAATACAGACACAAAGTATAGAAATGATAGAAAAATCGATCTAGTGATGTTTGACAAAAATTTTGCAATTAGGTAGAATCACCCACACACTAATCACATATCTCTATCGAATCGACATATCTCCAGTCTTTGATCGATTTTGACGGTGTCGTAATGACCCTTGCAGATTAGCACGGTTGAGCAATCGATTCCAAATCGAATTCTCTGGTTTATTGCGTTTAGATCCCTTAACGGCTTCATCAGATAAACTAGTTATCCTGTGAGTGATCAGCTCATGGAAAAGAACTACAGGCGCGTCAATGAAAAACCCAACTTATTCAATCGAAAACAAAACCTGAAATTCAGGATGTCACAAAATAACATTTTAAGTTGCACGAAAAAGGTGCCAGACAATCATAGTAAGTACCGTATGTTGCCCGGCACATAGATGCACAAGGAATGACACAGAAGAATGTGATCATATGCATATTTTTGAGCTAACATATTCCAAATTCTGCAATAGTTTTTTGGATCAAAGAGGTCATAAGTTCAATCTCTCTACCACAGTCCAGGCACAAACCATGTTGAGTTTTCTCGTTCTGTTAGATCGACACCTATTCAACTAAATCAATTTAGTAGTGCATTACCTCAAATATTAGTGATCGTATTCAGAGTGACATTGAGGAAATAGTCATGTCGTGATGGACACTAATGTTCATGTGTGCCTAGAACAGCATCGAAAGAATGGAGAGCTTCCTCAAACATCATCCTTATTTTGGGTGTCATGCGGGTTCTCTAGCTTGTCTTGAGTGAGCGATGTTTGATAGATAGAGCTTCTTTGAGGTGACAAGGCAGCCAAACAATCCTTTTCATCCCTCCCCTGGTTCTATCCACTATGTACTCAAACTCATAAACTGGCAAGCCTCCATGGCCCAATCTTTCCGCCACTCCCATCACTTCATCATCTTTCATACTTTCCTGTTTGGAAAAAGAGGGTTTTGAGCAAATGGAAGCTCCGAGCCAAAGCCAAAACTATCAACCTATCACTTATAAGTTTACAGACAAAGAACCTAAAGACCTGAATCAAGCCAATTTTGACTTAATTAAATCATCATCATAAAATATGGAGGAATGAAAGTCAAGTAAACACGGTTGAATCATTTTACATATTCAATTATATGATCAAGCGATAACTATAACTACACCATCACGACTGATCATAGAACACTGAATGCAACTAAACCAGAGTTTTGGTTTAGTTTTCCTCTTAAATTATTTGGGTTTTAGATCTGGTCAAATATTGAAATTAACGGACCATGGGCATGCGTACATCTCTCAACGGTCGATTAAATTGCGACGTTCCCAATACGCGTCGCCGACCCATTCGTTTTATGTACATACGGAAGTGAGTTAACAACACCCCGACAACAACCAAACATAGGATAGTAAAAGCAGGACAGCATATTTTTCTCAAAAGATACTTTATAAACACACCAGGTCAACCCTACAAGTTTATATACAAAAGGTCCATCTCAAAAAGAGACTACTAAGCCACCTACTTTTCGAACCCTTCAGCCTCGGGTTCTGGGTTCTCTATACTAGGGACCTAAAAATATTTAAACCACGATGGGGTGAGAATAAATCTCAGCAAGTCAACACCCTAAACCCCGATTAGGACGAGAATTCACTCAGATGCAGCCTAAACAGGCGTCACGCACAAACTTATCTCTCCTCAGCACCTTCCTACACATTAGTGCATCACATATACATATGCACACAACAAACATATACCATAATTGGAACACATCCAATCATCTATCAAACAATTATAAAGGTCCCAATTATAAGGCCAAACCGTTATGACACGTCACATTCTGTGCCAAATAATTTTATCCCATAATCAGGCGCGACTATCTCATATCAATGGTTCATTTCATGCTCAATATCTAAACTCAAGACCCTAGAGGTGGTTTCCACGAAGTTACATCATCGTGTAACACTTAGCCCTTGACCACGAATAGCAATAGTACAAGGCTCTAGAGGTGGCTCCCACGAAATTACGTTATCGTATAGCACTTAGCCCTTGACCACGAATAACAATAGTACAAGGCTCTAGAGGTGGCTCCTACGAAGTTACGTTATCGTGTAACACTTAGCCCTTGACTTCGCATGACAGTAGTGCAAAGCCCTAGAGGTTGCTCCCATGTGACTCAAGTCACCATGTAGCACTTAGCCCTTGACTACAAGGCCCTAGAGATGACTCACACGAAATTTCGTTGTTATGCAACACTTAGTCGTGCAGCACTTAGTCGTGCAGCACTTAGTCGTGTAGCACTTAGTCATGTACCAAGTTCACAACACATTTGATTTTTCTCAACACAAGCATAATCTCTACGCATGCCAAAAGTCAACCACATCACCAAATATGCATTGTCCAGCAAGCACAATATCAAGAACAATCACAAAATCACTACCGGTCCTAACCAGTAGAAAATAGGCCACTCGCGAGTCTCCAAGTTTAATTCTATAAACCTAATCAAACGAGTTTGAAAAATTCTCAAATTTGAATATGTTGTAAATGACACATAAAAGAACACTTTTTATGCAGATACCTTAGCCTAGATATTACTAGAATAAGAGTAGTAAATCGTTCAATCTGTTACCAAAACTATGTCCGTTTCCAGAAATCACGTTTTCCAAAACCAGCTTGGTTTGAGATCCAAAACGTATCCATTTGATCTGAAATTTGACTATATTAAACTAAAAGATGTGATAAACAATTTTTGTCAATGAACTCTTTCAAAATTCGAACCCTAAGAATTGATAAAAATTCATTGAACACCAAAAGGTCACAAATTCCAGCACAAACAAAGGTTCTGCTTTGTTTTTAATGAAGTTGCAACCTCATTCTTTTGAATCCCTAAAATATTGAGTAAAATATATGTCATAGCTAAAGATGTCTAAAACATTTTTCAAGAAAGAAGCAACCTCAAAATCGTAACACATTTTTTCCCACAAAAATGGCAAACAGTGAAGGTCCAGCAAACTAATCCGAGAGAAATCCACTAAACCAAGCTAAATCACCCTCGTTAGTACTAATCCAACCAATTAGATCAATATTAATCCATCTTAAGACTAATATAACCAAGTAAGATTAACATTAATCCATCTTAAGGCTAATCTCACTTAATACTAATTTAACTGAGCTAATTAACACCAATCTAACCCTCTAAGTGCAATTAACAACCTAATTAAGGATTAGAAAGTTAACTCACCGGATTAGCAAGCAAACGGGTTCACAGCAACGATGGCGCGACGGCGGTAAAATCTCATGCTTACAGCGGCTCTAACGGGGGGCCAAAATGGGCTGAAAAAGCCTTGCAGGCTCACTGCTTACTACTGGAACTTCGGTTTTGCTTATGTGGCTGCTGGTTGGGCTGGTTGTACACGACGCAGGGACGATGGGGGCGAGCTGGCGGCAGCAACAAGCGAACGTGAGGGGTTGGCGGTGCTGGCTTGGGCTAGTTTTCTAGTGGCTAGTTGCTGGTTTTGTTTTGTAACAAGAAAATAGAGATGAAAAAGATGAAGTAAAGAAGAAAAAGTTGATGCTGGTTTTGCTGGAAAAAGGGGGGACATGCGCACACCAAGGGGGAGGAGAGAGGGAATATAGAGGGGGACAAGGGCCATGAAAGTCTTCAAGCCAACCAATAGCCTTTCATGCACAAATATCATTCACTTGAGTACATAACCCCTAAAGTCTTCTACCCCCTTTGTCAAACCATGAACCAATGGCTGATTTTTCCTCTTTTCTTCACCATTCATTTTGGTGGCCAAAAATGCCCAGCCATCTGCCCATTCAAATTTCCAACTATTTCTTCTCAATACTTCACCAAATCAAGTCATTTTGGCAGCCCAAAATCCCATGGCAGCAGGCCATACGAATTTCCCTTCCACTCTTCATAAATTAAGCCAATTTGGTGGTCAAAAATTTAATCAAAGGTGCCCCTCCGAATTTCCAAAAATCCTATTTATCAAATTTGATTTTTCCGCAAATTTCTAGGCTCAACGGAAATTCCTCAAAAGATGAGACGATGTTCTAAAAATAAATCGTGACACGCTCGAACGTTCGATTTCCGAAACCGAGTCCAATTTCATGGTTAAAATCAATTGGACACAATTTTAGTACAATCTAACCCACCATGTAGCTTTTAGGGATTTTACCGTGATTATATCCCTTAACAGCTTCACCCAATAGGTTAGTTAACTTGTGAGTAATCAGCTCAGAGAAAAAGAACCATAGGCACGTTGGTGAAAAGCCCATTTCATTTTATCAAGACAGAGTCAAAAATTCAAGATGTCATAGTGAGCAACCATGCTTCATAAGGCAGTCGATAGGAGCATGTATCATTTGCCATTATCTCTGCAGCCCAGAATTGTCTCTCTCGCTCATCATGCCGATCATCTCTTATGCACTGTGTAGACCACTGAATTCGAATTATTTACTCACAAAAGAGTTCATCTATCTAGATCTAGATATGAAGCTAATATTTCCAGCCTTCTAAGCAAGAAACTAATACTGTGACCATGCACACGACAAAATCATTATGTAGCAAACTTAAAAAATCTACTGCAGAAAGATACTTCACTTTGATGTTTCCTCTTAATGAGACAGCTCCAAGCATAATATCTATAGCAGTTCTACCAAAAACCAAGTTATCTACTATAACAGTCTATTACCCGAAAACATAAGAGGCTTCGGACACCATCCTTTAAGACATACCACATTTAGAACAAAGCAAGCGATTAGACAAAAGCACCTACTTTGGGCTTTTCGGCTTGTACGAGCTTGTCCGCAACAAACTAAGGACCGCCAAATTCACCAAGGCTTGCAAGACGAACTAATTTTCTTTCTCGCAAATTTTCTTCGATTTTCCATTTATCTATTTATTTTATTTATTTATTGACTTTCTAAAGGGTAGAAATATAATCATATTCATCTTTTCTCTCTTGTAGTACTTTTTTTTTTTTAAGTCAGAAGATGGACTTTTAACAATTAGGTGGATAATATAAAAGTTTCAAGATCAAGACATAAGATTAAACATAGTGAAGAGAGGGGCTCCCTTTCCAATTCGATTGTAGAGAATCTATTTGGTGGGCATTTACAATCCAATCTACGGCTTGATTTGTAGTTCTTGGCTCACACTTTAAAGAAACCCCATATAGTTGGCCCATTAATAATCTAAAGTCTTCAACTATGAACCGAGCGGCCCAAGGTATTTCCAGCCGACTCGACATGCATTCCACTACTTGAGAATTGTTGGAGATAACTTCCACGTGTGGAGGTTGTTCATAGTTCAGTTCAACTCATGCGGATGTACTTTCCTTTCTCCATGAACTTTTCCTCAGCCACGATAAGGCTTCTTGGACATCTATGGTTTTTGCAATCAACACTGAAAGAGCTCGGATCTACTTGGCAAATCCCTGTTCTCCAAGAGCTATCGGCATTCGGCTTGAGGGAGTTTGGCAACAGCAGACTCCATTGCGTCTATCCCGACATGGGTCTCGTTTCACCTTCCGTCCCCTTGGATTGCCATTTCACATAAAGATAATCCTAGGAGGTGGCTTCTTCAGTAATAGATCTTGGGTATGGTCTCCTTCTTCCAAAAATTAGAGTGTTCCGAGCCTTCCAGAGTTGCCATAGGACCCATGCAAACAGTGCTTTCGACTTTGGGTTCATGTTCAAGATGAGGAAATTACAAACCCATTTGTCAATTCTAGTTATTGTTGTAGGCAAGACATTTACTTCCATTTTGGGGTCTAACCAAACTTCTTTTGTCTAGTTCCACTGTCTCTAGAGCTTGGCTGCATAGTGAGCAAGTTGGTTCAGGTATCATCTTCCTCCTGTCTAGATTTTCTCTTGTTGGGATTGCATTGTTGCAAATACTCCACAATAGAAATCAAACTTTGGGGAAGATATGTAGTTTCCGGATGTTAATCCATAGCATTTTAGGGGCTTGGTAGGATGTTGTTGGTTATTTCTCTATTTTGTTACTTTCCTGAGCATGTATAATATTGTAGCCACTCTTGACTAGATAGATCCCTACATTATTTGCTATCCCCACTAGTTTATAAAGTCCAAGGTTCAGATTTAGAGGGGTTGCTACAATTCCATTGACTATTCTTTCCTAAAAAAAAGACGCTTAGTCTTTGGGTATTCCACTAACCTAAGTTTTTGTCAATTAAATCCTTGACCAAGTGGGGGTCATTACAGTTTGTTGGTTCTCCAATTTTTCCAGAGATCAGCCACTTGTCTTCCCTTACTCGGATTGTTCTTCCATCCCTAACTTCTTGCTGAATTTTTGATTCTATAACATCTCCTCCTACTAAAATACTTTGCCTCCCAAGAAGGTTGGGGGTCTTTTTGTGCATTCCATAAATCTCCTTTGGGAAAGTAAATGCCTTTGAAAATTTTGCTCCACAAAGCATCTAGTGTTCAGATTCGTTGCCAAGCTTGCTTTCCCAACATCGCTTTATTAAAATGTATCAAATCTCTAAAGCCTAGGCTCCCACAATCCTTCCTTTTTTTCAAGTTTTCTCATCTTTTCCAATGTATGCCATTCTTTGCTATGTTTTGTCTCCACCCGAATGAAGACACTCTCTTTTCAATTGCCCCACAAATGGATATAGGGATTTTGAAGATGGACATGGCATATTGTGGCATTGCTTGAATAACTATTTTGTTTAAAATTTCTTTGTTTGTCTTTGAAATCAGTTTCTGTTTCCATCCTTCTATTTTTCTATCAACTTTGGCAAGAACCTAGGCAAACATATGTTTTTTGGTCGGACCCAGTCTAAAGGTATTCCAAGATACTTCCCTATTTTTCTATAATTGAGACCCACAACTTATATGTTAAATTTGACTTGAGCCTCTAGGGACAATTTTTCCCAAAAAAAAATATATGATTTGCCAGAGGCAAAACAATATTGGTTCATGATAGATGCTATAATATGGGCTTCTCTAGTTGTTCCATCTAGGAAGAAGATGTTTTCATTTGCAAATAGTAGGTGTGCTAGTGTTGGATAGCTGCCATTCACTTTAATCCCTTAATAGTTCAATCTTCTACTGCTTTAGTCATAAGAGAGGATAGAACATTAGCCATTATAATAAACAACTAGGGGAATAGAGGTTCCCCTTGTCTAATTTCCCGAGTTGGCTAAAATGGTTCATAAAGTTCTCCATTCACATTGATTATAAAGGAAACTGAGGATATACATTGTTTTGCTAGAAAGACCCATCTTCCATAGAAGCCCAATTTCAACATATAATTACATAAGGAGTCCCACTCAATCTTGTCGCAGGCTTTTTGCATGTCAAGTTTTAGGAATGCTTGAAATTTCCTCCTCCTTTTTCACACCTTTAGCTTATGCAACACCTCCTATACAATGAACTTGTTGTCTTGAATTTAATGTCTGCAAATGCAAGCGCTTTGCTCTTGGGAGATAGATTAGGGAGCCAAAGTTACAATCCATTAGCCATTACCTTTGCAATGATTTTATAGTTGAAATTACAAAGACTAAGCTGCCTATATTAAATGATGTTTTTTGGGTTATTTACTTTTGGAATTAGAACCATATAGGTCTCATTAATCTGAGGGTCAAAAATACCTTGTTTGAAGAATGTGTTAACCATCTTGAAAATGTCTTCCTAGAAAAAAAAAAAAAAAAAACCATTGGCTTTAGTAGAATAATCCATTTAGCCCGTCTAGCCCTAAGGCTTTCTAGCTTCCATTTTGAACACTACTTTTTTAATTTCTTCTCTGGAAACTAGCTTGATCAAAGACTCATTCATATCGTCATTTACCACTTGTGTGCATTGGTCTGCTGGTAGTCTCTATAACCCATCAAAGTAAATACTGAAATATAGAAATCTCTAATGTGTTGTTTGATGTTTGATAGGTTTCAGCTCCAATGCTAGTCATCAAGTTGTAACATGGAGATCTTGTTTCATTGTCTTCTCTATATTGTTGTGGTATGAAAAAATTTGTGTTTTGATCTCTCCATTTCATCCAATTTATTTTGCATCGCATGAACCAAAACATTTCTTTTTGCCATCATAAGTTTTCAATCTATTTTGCAATTTTTATGTATTCCTCACTATTTGGTCCATCTTCTACATAGTTGAAAAGCTCAATAAGTATATTGGATCTGCCTCGATGCATTCTGGAATTTGTCCTTACTCCATTTTCCCATTGCTGCTACCACCTATTTTATCTTGGCTTTAATATTCAAGTAATTGAAGCTCTCATTCTCCTAAGCTCAGCGTATTACTTCTATACATTTTGTGTTTTCTAACCAGTAGCCCTCAAACTTGAAAATTTTCTTTCTTCTCACCCCATTAGAGTCTAAGGAAAGTAGGATTGGGCAATGATTTGACCCTATTGCTGGTAATGCAAAAGCCTCTGCATTTGGGAAGAGAACTCTCCACTATATGTTACATATGGCCTATCCAATCTCTTTTTCACTAACTCATCTCATTCCCTGTTGTTTGTCCATGTATAAGTGCATCCTTTACTCTCAATATCCATGCGTAAGCATGTATTTCAAAAGTTTCTAGAATGCCACAGTCCTATATTGGTTTGCTTCTCGCCTTCCAATCTTTTCCCATTGGTACAATACTTCATTGGAATCTCCTTTGCAAAGCCATGGGAGAGTATTGGACGAAATAATAGAGCAAATAGTCTGTCACAATTGTAATCTTTCCTAGTAGTTTGTAGGGGCATGAAGAAAAGATATCCTCATTAGGTATCTGCTATTAAGGTCCTTGCAGGTGACATCTATTAACTCCCCAGAACTAGATTCCACTTCTACCTTCACATCCTCATTCCACAAAAATGCTAGTCTCCTTGCAATTCCAATAGGATCAATGATAATTGAATATGTAAATTTCAATTACTGTTTTATGCGAGTCACCATGTTGATTTTATTCTTGATTTCCATAAGGAAAATTAAGTCGGGCCTATCTAGAGCCACTAAGGCTCAAAGATATTGGACTGTCAATGGTGTGCCCAACCCATGACAGTTCCAACTCAATAACTTCATGTATGCTTGGGTAGCTTTTTAAGGCTAGTCACCAAAGCTCGTTCTCGTTCCCTTTCCCACACTTGGATTGGAGTATCTAGTAGATGCTCCTCATCAGGCAAGGTAACCAATCATTCCCTCTTCTCATAAGGTTGGATATACTTCTGTTTTTTGGCTACTGGAATTTTGTGTCATGCTTTTTCCTTCTTCAGTAGTTCTAGATACTTCAATAGGCTTGTTGAGTTGAGTGGTAGAACTTGCATTTGTTGTGTTCTCTTTCCCCAGCTTGTGGACATGTTTGATGCCATATTATCCTCTTCCACGATGTCATTTTCTACATTGTGTGGGATAATTGCCATCTCACTCGACGCTACATTTTCCTTCCTTGTAGTGACATCAAGATAAAGTGTTGGTGAGGTTGGCATTGTCTTCCCTTCTTCAAAACATGATTCTAATATCCATTAAAAAAAAAAAAAAACTTTCCAAAACAGGCTTGGTTCCCTCACTTCTGCCTTGAGCCACGAACCATATCTTCTAGGTTGATCTTGGGCTAGGCCAGTTTCTTTAGAAGAAATCTCTAGACAATAGTTAGCATGCCCACATGAGTAGTAAAAATGTGGAATTCTCTCTCGTATTTGAAGTCTAACCACCATTTTTTTTATCTCCCATGCTGATAATTGTGCTAGTTTTTAGTGGGTTTGTCAAATTTAAACGCACTTTCACCTTTTCAGCTTTACTCAAGTTGTTGTTTTTTGCTTCAAGTTTTACTTCTTCTAACTTGCCTAATTTTTTTGATATTTGCCACATAGAGGCTTCATTAATACGAGTTCAAGGAAGCCCAAGGATTTGTACCTAGAAAGTGTGATGCATGGATTTTTTATTTATTTATTTATTTATTTTTGGTGAAAGTTAAGAATTATATTGAGGAAAGGCCAAATGTACAGAAGATCACGGCTCCAAAACTTATACTAAATATGAGAGAATCAAAGTGAGTGGAAAGATGCCGGGATGTAAAACAAACAAGAAGCGGCAAGGAAACATAAGGCCGCACAAACTACAAAAGACAAGCATGGCAAAGCAGCCAGGAGCCAAAAGGCAAAAACCACCGTGAAGGAGGAGAACCACGACTTTCATAGCAAGTAGCAACACCCCTCCAGCAAGGCAGGAAAGAATTGAAAGAACGGACTCCCTCCAGGGACAAGGCAGCGAACGTAATCAGCAACCGACACTCAAACAGCCGGATGGAGGTCCCCAGAAGAGAAAATAATGGGATTGAGATCCCAAGAGCATTGTAGCCTTCTATTTCTAATGGGGTCCTCCACATTCTTGAAGGAGACAGCCTTGTCTTTCACAACTCTGAGAAGATGCTTCTTCATGGCTAGTACAGAAACCGGTTCCCCCCTGAAGAGAATGTTGTTCCTGTTCTTCCAAATGATATGGCAAACTGCACTGAAGGAAAAACGGGCAATACACTTATAAAACCCCTTGCCCAAAAGCAAAGAAATGGCCCATCTTTGGATGTCCTCCCAAGACCCATTACGCCAAGGAAGATTACATCTAGTAGCCCAAAAGAAAGCAAGACTAGTAGTAATACGACAACTAAAAAAGAGATGATCAATAGAGTTAGGCATATCATTGCAAAAGAGGCAAGAAGAAGCATCAATTCTACCATAAGATAACAGAAGAGATTAGGTAGGCAGCCTGCATTTGGTAATGAGCCAAAGGTTGAGTTGATACCGAGGCAGGATGGCATTGTTCCAGATGAAAGGGTGCCAATTGACTCGACTCTTCTTACACCGTATGGCCTCCCAAGCCGAAGTGACAGAGAACATGCCCGATGACTCCCTTCTCCAACAAAAACAATCTTGGGTCCGAGTCAGGGAGGGAAGAGGTGATCCCCAAGTCTCAATCACTGACCTGATTGCCTGGCCATCATCAGAAAAAATGTCAGCTGCCAAAGCTTGCCTAGAGAGCCCGGAGCTATAGATGAGCGCATCTGAGAAAAATAAGTTCAAAGGCCCCCTAGGGTGCCAGTTGTCAAACTAGAGTGACATAGAAAGGCCATTCCCTATCCTCCATGAGTAGCTCAGCCATACTTCCGCCCTGAGTTGTAGAATCTTCTTCCAAGCCCAAGAGCAATAAGTCAGCTGCTTCACAACTTAGAAGTTTCTTCTCTTTAAGAAAGTCGAGTGAATCCATTTGCACCACAACGACTCCTTATCTGAGAACAAGTTCCAAATGTGTTTGAGCATAGCTGCCTTATTACATTCATGGAGTCTCCGAATACCAAGTCCTCCCTCGGCTTTAGGGAGGCAAACCTCTTCCCAGGAGATCTTTGCTCCCCCTCTACCCAACTCAGGGCCTTTCCACAGGAACTGTCTGAGAATACACTCAATCTGGTCCAACACTGACACAGGAAGTATAAAGACACTTGCTCAATAAGCCTGAATGGCATGAAGAACTGACCTGATCAATTGAAAGTACCCAACAAAAGAAATGAACTAATGGGTCCAGGATTGCACCCTTGCTGTGATGCGTCTAACAAGAGCAGCACAGTTCGACTTGCCTAGCCTTACCGTGATAAGTGGTACACCCAGGTAGCGAACCGGCAAGTTTCCTTCAAGAAAACCAAGCTCCAGCAGGATTCGATTATTTAGGGAAGGTGACCCTCCAGAGAGGAATACCTCACTTTTCCTTGAGTTCGGTTGCAAGCCACTCCATGAAGAGAATGTTTCCTTCAAGAAAACCAAGCTCCAGCGTGATGCGTGGATTCATAACAATGTTATGAAATATTTGGGTTTCCTTCTACAGAACAAGAAGATTGATGGCAAATGACCAAGGTCCCGTCTCTAATACTCTTCTTTTATCCTCAACAAAACTGAAAATGAAAGAGAAAAACCCAAGCCCTATTTGCTCACATTTTACCGATTCTAGTTTCCATGCTTTCCTCATTGTAATTAGAAATGCTTGAAAATTGATATTGGGTTTATAGCAAAGTTTTCCATAGAGTATCAGTTCATTTTCCTATTTCTCTTCTTCAAGGATTTTTGTTGCCACCTTTGTGATATCCTCTTCAAACCACAAATTGCTCATTTTCCTGCACAAAGTCGCCAGTAGTTCTCGAAAGCCCTTGCCATTTATAGCCTACTGTGATCTAGTTGCTTGAGGGGGTAGATGTGAGGAAGAAGGGCCATAAGCTTCTAGGTTATGGAGTGAAGGGAGCTCTTAAGAAATTGTAGTTCGTTGCAGTTGGGGTTTTTGGTTTAGATGGTTTTTTGGGATGGTTGTGTAAAGGTGTGCCTGTATGGGTTTCTAGGTTCAAGTTTGAGTGGAAGGGTGGTTTCCAATATTCCTATTTTTTATTTTTCTTTAGGGGGGAGAGAATAGAGATGATGGATTCAACGCTAAGGAGGGCATTACTGATAGATTCCAACCGGAGAAAGCTAAATCCCCAATTGGAGAAGGTGAGATTGGCGTTGCCATGGGAGGGGAAATCTAGTTTTAAGTTTCTAGGGTTTGAAAGAGGAGAATTATCACCTCGAGGATTGAGAGAAACCGACACTAGGGCGCCTTTGGTAACGCTTTTGTTTCCAGAAACAATTTCTAATCAGAAATGATTATTTTTTATTTTATTCTCGGGAACAATTTCTAAGCAAAAGAACGTGCTTGGTAATTGGAAAAAATTTATGATTCTAGAATAGAATTGCATTTGATATCGTGCTCAAAATTTCTACTTCAAATTATTTTCTTTTAATTTTTAAATAATTTTATTTCTTTTTTTCTTTTTTTCTTCTTTTCTTTTTTTTTTTTTCCTTTCTTTCCCTCCTTCTTCTTCTTCAAGTCATCGGTCGCCAGCCTTGGGATGACCAGCAAATGGCCCAAACAAGGGTCGGAGATCTCACCGAAGCATTGTCAGCTCTCGTCGGCTGAGCCTCGCCGGCAGCTGGGCGAGGCTCGGCTTAGCCTCGACAAGGCTAGCCGAACCTTGCCGGTGGCCAGGTGAGTCTCGCCCAACCTCAATGAGGCCCCCTGGCCACCAGCGAGGCTCGGCCTCGCTAGATCTGGCGAGACTGAGCCTCGCTAGTGGCTGGGCTTGCTTCCAGCGAGCTCGCCGAACCGGTCACCGGCGATCGGTGGCGGTGGGCAACGGTGACGAATGGCAGACGACAACCGCAACGATAAATGAAGAAGAAAATGGAAGAAGAACAAGAAAAAAGAAAATAAAATAAAAAAGAAAATATGGGCTTGATTCTAGAATTATTCCCGAGAATAAGAATCAACTTTTTTTTATTCTTAATTCTGTTCCAAATCTATTTCTAGGAACAAAAAAATAAAAATTTGTTCTCGGGAACAAAAATTTTACCAAGCACGATTCTGTTCCAAAACTACTCCCATAAACAAAAGAATAGAAATTTTTACCATTTAGCCGGTTACCAAATAGGCCGTGGGTGAGAGAAAATCCTCCAATTGTGGTACTTTGGTTGCAAGCTTAATGTGGGAAAAAAAAAAAAAAAAAAAAAAGAGCATATCATTCATGCAAAATTACAACTGGCCTTCACTTTGGAAATGTCTCGTATAAAGCTGCGTGTTAATTTGGATTAGAAAATATGATTTTTAACTATATTAACCACACTCGTCAATGCAACTCGATCTTCTGAAATAAAATAAAAGAGTGTCAAACACCTAGAGTGTCAAAACTTGGCACGGATGAACACTTAGATACCAAAAGTTAGGAAAGTGACACTTAAGTGTCAAAATCGGAGCAAAACGGATAAGTTAAGTGCCAATTGGACCAAAATCCGGCCAAAAATGCTAACGTGGCGATTTTCCAATGAAATAAGTGCAAAACAATGCCGTTTTGCATGCTAACATGGCTAGAAAATTCAAAAGCGACATCATTTTAGTGCGACGTGGTAAAAAATAATATAAAATAAATTTAATTTAATTTAATTTTAATTTATTTAAAATATTTAAAATGAGTGGGGGAAGGGAGGTGGCTAAGGGCTGGGCCCTCGTTGCTACCGCTAGGAAGGCCGGCAACGAGAGAGGGGAGGGTTGGCCGAGGTTCGGCCCCCGGCCGATCGGCGACGAGGGCTCTCGAGCCCTCGCCGAATCGGGCGAGGGCCACAACCCTCCCCCATGGGGCGAGAGCTCACGGGCCCTAGCCATCGCCGGGAAGGGCCGGCGACGATGGGGGGAGCGTCGACCAAGGTTGCCGGGCCTTGGCTAAGGGCTAGCGACCGCGGCCAACTCTCCCCCTCCGTCACCGGCCCTTCTTGGCAACGGCAGGGAGGCGGCGGCGGCAAGGGCTCGGCCCTCAACCGTCTCCCTTCCCACCCTTTTTTTTAATATATTTTTTAAATGTTTTAAATAAATTTAGTTTTAAATTTAGTTTAATTAATTTTTTACTACGTCAAGCACTAAAACAATGTTATTTTTTAATTTTCTAGTCACGTCAGCATGCAAAATAACGTCGTTTTGCACTTATTTCGTTGGAAAGTCATCACGTCAGTATTTTGGCCGAATTGGCACTTAAGTTATCCATTTTGTTCCAATTTTGACACTTAAGTTTCCCTTCGTGCCAAATTTTGGCACTTGGGGTGTGCTTCTTCCTAAAATAAAATGAATAACTTCATCATAGCAATTCCTCAACCTTTACTTTATTATTGATCCTCAATTGCCAACTAATCCATGACTAAGGGTGAATGAGTTATTAGCCAACAAAACGAAAAAGAAAAAAGAACGATACAATTTCAATATTGGCAAAAAATGAGGGACTTTTACACAATGAAATTCAAAATTGTGATGAAGTCATTCAAACCACCAATTCAAAATTTTTCCTCCTCAAATCACTCACATATTCATTACTCATTGCGATATGAATGATTTTACCATAATTTATTGAGGTTTCCATCATGTTCCTATGGATAATCGCATTTTAGGGGGCTGTATTGAAATACTTGTGGAGGTTTGCATTTTCCATTCGAGAACATTATTATGATATTAGAGATTCTCTGATCAACACATCTAAGTGTGTCAATAAAGAAATGACTTCATCACATAGATAATGAACTCATAACTTTGTTTGGCAAAAAATATTAGGATAAAGGAAAATGCTTTTGGAAAATAATTAATTTTTTTATTTAGTAATATGTGATTGAAAATATTTTTCGGTTTGGATCTCGTGATTTCAATTTCATGAATAATATTTCAACTGGCAATTACCAAATTATATTTGTGTTTTTTTCTCAACTTTTTTTTTTTTTTTCAATTCTTAGGCCTTGTGTTTTTATTCTTTTTTTTTTTTTTACGGCCCGGATTTCCATAAATAAGGTTTTTAATTCTCAATTTTTCTCTCGTTTTCGCCCCTACGCTCGCGCCAGTCCTCCCTCTCTCTCGCGCAGCCTGCCAGCCATCGGCCAGCCGCCGTGGTCTCGCCGGCTGGCCGCCGTCCGCCGCCCAAGGTGCCGCGGTCGAGTTCCGTCTATCTGGCTCTCTCTCTCTCGCAACCAACACCATGGTCTTGCATCTCGCCGTCCGGTCGCCGTCGGCCGTCCGCCGCCCCCAACTTCGCGCTCGAGGTACTGCTCCCGTTTTTCCTCTGATGTCTGCGTACAGCTCCTCTTCTCGTTCTTAGGTCTCGTTTACAAAGAGTGTTCGTTCTTGTTTTTTATGTCACTCATTTTTGGCGAAACAAAGGTGATAATTTTTTTACTTTTTCGCGAGGACCCGATTGTAAGAGTCGAGAACAGTAGGAATCGAGTGGACGTTGAGAGCTTGCCGGTCTCCGTTCTTTTCTTCCTTCTCGTCTGAAGAGTGACAAGCCAAAAGCCAAAAACCATCTACTCTCCTTTGCTTGAGCTCCCCCCAAGAACAAGAGTTCCGTGTTTGTGTTAAATCTCCTCATTCTAATTAAAAATTTTGGTGTGAATTACCTGTTAAATTCTTCACATTGGTCTGGCTTCGTGAAGTTGGTAAGTCTCTCTTTAACTGGTATTGTAACACACTTTCTTTCGTCAGTTGACGCATCTGGCACTCGCATTTGGTTTAATTTGAATTCGACATATATGCTCTTATGCAGACATGCTTGAGCAGAGGTAAAGGGTTTTACTCTCCCTCATGTCACATGCTGAGTGTCCGTGGGTTTAGGATCTTGATCGATTGTCCAATAGACCTGTCTGCTCTCACTGCTTTCGCCCCTATACCTCCCGGATTTTCTGCTGTGCGAGATGAAGAAGATATGGAACATTCGGTTGATGAATCCAATGGCTGTGAATCTGGGAATGAAGAGAGGAAGAATGTTGAGAAACCCATGACTGCAAAGGCTTTCATTCGTTCCAAACCGTGGTACAAAACTGTGGTGAACCTGCATTTGTGGAATCTCTCGTTCATTGATGCAGTGTTGATCTCAAGCCCCACCAGGATGCTCGGGTTGCCGTTTCTTACTTGAGCGAAGAGCTTCTCAGCGAAGGTAATCTTCGTCTGGTTGATTGAATTTGGAGTAATTTTTACGTATATGGTTGAGTGCTAGTTTAATTGTCGCTTGGTCTTGGGCTTGTGCGTTGAAAGATTGTGACTTGCTTAAAGATTCATGCTTTTACCTTAGGTACATGTGACTGAGGTGGTAGCGAAAATTGGGAAACTTATGATGGAGGACCTTGTTTCAATGCATGAGGAGTTCAGGCAGTTTTATGGGTCTGAAGAAGCCAGTAGTCCTCACTGGATGAAGTGGGAGGAGCTGGAATCACTTCCTTCCGCATTGAAGGAAATAGTGTTAGGCACTGATGGGATTGAACTTGGTGGATGGATGCCATTGTATAGGTAAGGAACAACCTTCATGTGTTAGCTCTGTTCTGTAGGTAAATCGCATACAAGATGTGGCTTGATAGTTTATCATGGCTTAGATCCTCATTGTAACTATTTGCGAAACTCAGGATACTGGTTCTTCTACATAGCCCCTCCCGCAGTTGGGATGGAGCCCAAAATTTTTAAAAGGCAATTGGCTTGGTGTGCCTTTGTAAGGTGCTATAATCTGCTGAGATGTGGATTATAGTTTGATGTTGGGAGTTTGTCCTGGAGCCAAGGCTTAAAATGCCTTTTTCTTGTTAGATGACTTTCTTGACAGGTCATGCATCTCTAAATTAAATGCGGAAAGGCTCACATATTGTGGTCAGAAGCTTCAGCCTTGAAGATTATGAAGTAGTGGTATCCTTGCATCTTTCGGGTTGTGATCATGCTCATTGCATATTATATCTTACTTTTCTTACTAGAAACTGCATTTTCGTTTGTCTGATAACCTTTTAAGAGATAGTGATGAAGAGTGCCTCTTAGTGCAGCTGACATAGAGGATTGTGTTAAGAAGGTTCAAAGACTCAAATATGCAGAAGTGGCATGCTACAATCGCACAATAAGTATCAAACCAATCAGCTCTGGGTTGGAAATAGGAGCCTGTAATTGGACAATAAGATATCTGGATGGACCGATAGGATTTGTCTCGAACTCTGAATTTGTTCTTGGTCATGCTTTGGCGCTTAATTATAACGCTCTTCGATCATGCAACATGCTAATATATTCAGATTTTTCATCTCTGGATTTCCTGGAAACTGCCAACATGGGTAGTAATTACACTGCCCCCGAGGATTCTTCAACTTGAGGGTAACCTGTTTTATTGAGTATATATCCTCTTGGGTTGTGAATACTCCGGCCAAATGCATGGTTATATAGTGTAGTGCCATTTGATTCTTCCAGCTCTTCATTTTTTCTAATATGGTAAATTTTGACACTTGGCATCTAAGAAATTAAGCTGTGAGTTTACTGTGATGAAACCAGTGATTTGGAGGAGCTCTTACTTCATGCTGATGAGAGCTCAGAGGAAATGGACAAATTGAACTTTATATGCTCCTGTGCAGTTGATGCTGTTAAAGCCGGTGGTTCAGTTCTCATTCCTATAGGACGACTTGGAATCATCCTACAACTCTTGGAGCAGATATCTATTTGCATGGAATCATCACATTGTAAGGTATTCCATTGGTTTGCATTTAAAATTCATACTGTAACATCAGTCTTCTCTTACTTCAGTGGATATCAGATAAGCTGATGCTACAAGCATAGAGTTCAAATTTCACTTGAAATGAACTTAATGATGGTGATCAAAAAGCTCCAACCATTTGTGTTCCTGCACAAGAAAATCACCTACACCTTTTTTATTTTGGGGGGGGGGGATGATGAAAATCACCTAGACCGAACTTTATGCTTACGTTGTTTCTTTTATTGGCACCTTCAAAAAGTTTAAACCCTCTGCTAAAACCCTGAACAAACTATAATCACTCAATATTTGGCACTTGCATTGGATGCCCCGAGCATGTCTTCATCTGGTTAGGATTTGATGGTGTATTAGTTAGTCCAATTGGCTGTCGCCGCATTTTAACTGTAAACCTATCTAATTCGACGAGAGTTGCTGATTCTGCAGATTGTGTATTCAGTTTACTCGTCTTGCTTGTGTGATATGCTTTGCAATGTAAAGATGCGGGAACTCCTTTTGCACTTTCAAACAGCAATTCAATAATCTGCTTCAGAACCACAGAGAGCAACAAACTTAATCCTCCTATTGTCTTGCTATATAAAACATGAGCTGTGGTCAACCTGACAGTGTTATCTCCTAGGTGATCATGCAGTTTTAGTCTTGTAAACTAGAGTTCTGGTCACTCTTACTGCTGCAAGTGAAGTCTATGTCCAATGTACTTCTGAATGAGATATTCCAGAATGAAAAAGGCATCAATATTTTCCGAAAAGTGGTTCTTCAGAGTTCTTTGTCCTATAACTAAAATAAGTTCTTGTAATACCATTTGCTCTTTCCATAGGTTCCCATAGTTGTTATCTCATCGGTAGCAGAAGAGTTATTGGCATCTACCAACATAATACCTGAGTTGGTGTGCAAACAAAGGCAAGAAAAGGTATGCTAACGAGGGCATATGATTTATAAATTTAGGAAGTCTCCAACTGATCATTTACATCCCTACTAAAAGCAGATTTTTTGTTGAGTTTATGTCCTTCACAGTTGTTATCTGGTGAGCCATTATTTGCACATGTCAAGCTTTTGAATGGAGAAAGGCTGCAAGTGTATCCTGCAATTTTACTCACCTAAGCTATTGTACGGTAACCTTTTCTTTTGACTGTGCAACTTGTCACCTAATTGTATCCTCTGATAGCTGTTAGAATGGGTGCAGACTTCATTGGCAGGAGCTGTTTATTGTATTTTGTCCTCACTGGAGTTTGTGACTTGGCCCAGCTGTTCATTTGCTCAGACGCTGGCATGGGGGTTAAAAATCATTACTTATATGGGAGGTGCTAATATATTATATCACTCATCCAACAACGGAAAGTGCTTCTTTCTTTCCTATTTTTCAGCAAATAGAACCATTCAATGAGCAGAACCTTTTTGTTCAATTTGCAGGAGGGCATGGATAGTGATATAGCTCTCTTGCCTTTTGATCCGAAGGAGATGAAGATGAACGTCCTTCGATGTTCATTTCTTTCGGGAATAGTGTAAGGACCATGCATCAGCTATATTGCCTTTTCTTCATGAGACTGAACAACTCCACCGGTCCAATTGCTTTGCATTCATGCATGTCCATTAACTGTGAAATTATAATGCTTGCACATATTATCTCATGGATTGGCCTCACTTGTAGGTTGAAGAAGGTTCAACCTTTATTCAATGTATCGCAACCGAAGTTTGTTGTGGTAATATCACCTGATCCTCCTTACATTCTCTTTCTGATGATGGTACTTCAGATCGATGACTTTTCTGTTCTTGCACTTTCTATTGAAGATAGTTACCTGAAGATTTTAGGCAGCTGATCACATCACCAGTCACAGACTCGTACTCAGTCCTTCACTACTCTCTGAATGAGACATTGAAGCTGCCCACCCTGAAGGAAGATCCAGAACTAGAAATCACAGCAGACTTGATCTCTCAATTACAATGGAAAAACTTGAAGACCAAAATTTGAGCATCACAAGATTGAAAGGAAACCTCTTTATGAGTGATGCCAGAAGGTG
Organism: Eucalyptus brandiana; assembly: GCA_014182725.1. Taxonomy (NCBI): domain Eukaryota; kingdom Viridiplantae; phylum Streptophyta; class Magnoliopsida; order Myrtales; family Myrtaceae; genus Eucalyptus; species Eucalyptus brandiana. The sequence continues at coordinate 68,343,087 of CM024675.1, read as the reverse complement.
GATTCTACCTATTGATGAGCTATCCTGCTCAAAAAATGAGCCCCCGTGGCTTTGGGGGGGGGGCTCTAGACTTGCAAAGGCTCCTGGCTCGTTTATCAGAGATGGGTATTGGCGGATCTCTACAAGAAAACAATGTTACAGATGGATCGAGCAATGCTCGTATCTTGCACATCGACGCTCCTAGTGAAGCTACACTTGAAATTAGAAGCACGAGCACTTTAATCAGTGCCACGAATGAGGAGTTGGCTTTGCGTATCAGTGATGCTGTGGACAGTATCCTGGATGGTACTACTTGATCTCGTGTCTAATCTGTACTCTTGACTTAGAAATGAGCTAACCGAAGAAGTTGCTTCTCGCCATAATGTTGTTGCGGGGTGACATTGTTGCTGGAATGATTTTGATTTAAGCTTGGTCAGCAAGAGATATGCGGAAAGCCAGAATGCACATATCTGTGAGTGGACCATAAGTCATGTTGAACCATAGAATGTTTTGGGGTAAATGTGTCACTTTGGGCAAAGTTCAGGATTTTTCGTGGCTTTTTCCCTTTAACTTAAACCCGAACCTTTTTGGTAATTTTCTGGCAATTCCATTTGATTGTTCTGATATCATTACTATATTGTTAGGACACCTCAAACACGAGCCACCCTCATAAATCCTGGATCTATGCGCAAAGGTCCCCTTTCAGATGTCATGGTATCGTGCGGATTATTGGATGCATTGCAATACTAGCTCCAACTTGACCCATGGACAGCTATGCCGAGTGTATAGCGGTGAAAATAAGTTGAGACTAATCAAGCTCTCAATATCTCCGAATCTCATTTAAGTCTAAATGCGGGATCTAGATGGAATTCAGGGATATTAATAGGTCGAACATTTATTAAAACCTCAGTAATCACATTGGACAATTTATAAGCTCAAAGATAAGATTGTATATTGAACTAAAGTTTATGGATCAAATTCAACAGATTAAAAAGTTCTAAGGTGACATTGCATATTGAGCAAAATTAAAAGTTCATTCATGTAACTATGATATAACTGGAGTTGGGTCGATTTATCGAGCTAGATCCACGACCCCAGTCATTCAGGTTTCTTAGTAGTCTCCAACGAACAAACAAACGAATGAAGAACAGAAAACATCCTCAGCACGTTTGATAGATCGATCAGATAGTTCCACTCCTCTTCTCATCAAATCAGGCAAACGAAAAAGGTCCCTCTTTTGAATCGCAGGGATGCAAAATCTCCATATCCCTAGGGTTCCCCAATCGGTAGCTTGATCGAAGTCGAAAGCCCTTCGCTCGTGATTTTCCTCTTGTACAGTCGATTCGCGGGAACAAACTTGTTTGTTTGTGAAGAAGCCCAAGGTCACCCACGTCGATGAGGCGATATTCTATCTCTCAAGCCATCAACCAATTTTAACAATTTTGACTTCATCAATCAGTATTTCTTTCTTTTCGGTTTTTTTTTTTTTTTTAACTTTTTGATGTGTCCCGATTGATTTTCCCATTTCTTCCAATTTTTCTTTCCAATTTCATTTCTGATTGACTGTTAATAATGGTAGTGGTGCTTGGCAATTGTCGTTAATGGTTGTAATTTCCTATAAGCCCTTGTAGAGGACAAGTTAGTAATCACATATCACACTTAGTAATTAACCTTAAAGTCTGAATATCTGAGCATTACTTTCCATGAAAATTTGGAATTAACCTGAATTTACTTTAGATCTTGTTATTCTTTTCTTAATAATTTAACTCTATGATCGTAACATTCCTCAACTGTTCGTATGATTTATAGTCCTCATATGTCGTAGTTTTCTTGAACCAATAGTAACATTGGCAATCTTATAGTCAATAATTTTTCCTAATTGTTGGTCAGTTACATTTTTTAAAATCATTAGACGGTTGAAATTTTTTTTCCTTCTAATCTTGTAAATCGTTACACGGGACCATATGACATTCAACATAATAAAAGACAACGCGATATCGGAAAGAAAACGAAAGCCCTTGCCCTAAAGTACTTTTTACTGACCTCCCGTGAGTTGCTGTGAAATTTTTCCAAGATTTAATATAGTACTAGTGCTGGCACATGAAAATTCAAGGCTTAATACCGAAGGCTGCTAACTAGACATGTCAAACTGTTTGTCGGGAAAATGTTCCTTTACAAATATCTTTTACCGAAGCGGCTAGTCTTTTGCTTTTTGTTACTGGGATAGGGTCTTATGTAGTTTAGAAAGGAAGTGAAAAGTTTTACCCTACTTGCAATAAACTAAAGGATAAACAGGAGATAAACATGCAATAAAAGGTAAATGTGCAATAAATGAAAAAGATAGCCAAAATACAATTATTCTTATGTTTGTGGATTTATCAAAAGATCCTTACAACTCCATTCCTTCGGCTATTTAGAGGCTAATCTAAGAACAACCGCTCCTTAGTAGTTATTAGCTTTTCGAATTTAAAATTACTTCCACAAACTTTGGTACCGCGTCAATCATTGCTTCACTCCATATTTATCTTGGTACAGGTCTTCGAAACTATCTCCATTCTTATCTTTTCACTCCTAAGCAGTTACTAATTCCAAAGCTTTAGTATATCTAATAATTGGCAGCCCTATTTCATAATGGGCCTAATGAACTCCTTTTAGATCTAGGCCTGATAGACCAACTTTTGGCATCAACACAAATGGATGGGTCGAGGCAGGTTTGGATCAGCTCATAAATAGTTTGATCCAAACCGATCAACTTAACCATCTATGATCCATTTATCCTAGTGCAGAATTCTTGAGCCATACCCAACTCCACCCATTTCCAACTCTATATCCGATTTATTTAACTAAATCTAAGAAAACTTATTTTTTATAATTTTTTAAAATGGTATTGCTAAAACAATTTCATGCAAATACAAATCTATTTGAAAATCTTTATAATTCTTTTTAAAAATAAGCCTCCATTTGTTTTTTAGAAAATATTTTCCAAAAGTATTTTTTCAAGAAAATTATAATATTTTTGGTTTTTGCCTAAAATCTAAAAATAAACTAGAAAATATTTTTCGTCATTTGGTATGAAAAATGATTAAATTTCCCTTCATAACTCCTTTTAATATTTTAATTTTAGTTTTTTTAAATCGAATTTATAATTATTTTAAATTTTAAAAAAATAAATTATTTTTATTTTTATTTTTTAAAATATAATTTTAAGTTTTTTCTTTTTTTCTTTTTCTTGTTCTTCGGCTAGTCAGCAACCACAACAATAATCGACAACTAGCCATAGGAGAGCTCGAGGCTCGCCCAACGCCGATGAGCTTGAGTCTCGCCAAGTTGCCAAACAATAGCGAGCTTGAGCTCGCTTGATGCCGACGAGTTTGAGCCTCACTTGGCCAATCGTCGGCCGTCGTTGCGCTAGCCAGTAGCTAAGGAAGATAGAAGAAGAGAAGACAAAAAAAGGGAAAGAAAAAAGAAAAGAAAAAGGAAATATAAAAAATAATTATAATTTTGATTTTTATAATATATATATATTTCTATAAGGCTAAATAGGGAAAGAGAAAGTGTGAGCCTTCGATTGAAAACGGGTTATAAGTCCAACTCATTTAAAACCCATTTATTCTAGGCTTTTAATTTTTAAACCCATTCAAGTACTCTCTTCAAGATATAAGTGACCCATATATGACCCACTTATATTTCAAATGCATAATATATGATTTTAAGACTCATTTTAATAGGTCTACTACTAATCAAACTAAACTAATCTACTTTATCATCTTCTGTTAATTTTAGTTAAATTTTACTATCAGATTGTAGAGTTGGATGACACGTGACAAATGTCAAATGTACTAATTTAGGGTTTTATCCTTCGTTTGTCACCAGTGTATTAATTGTGGATTTTCGTAATATTAACTCAAAATTCAAACCTAGACGCTGCTATTATCTAAGCCTTTCAAGCGCACATAAAAAATCGCATATCACGTGGTGTTATAGTTCCGCATTATAAAAAATAATAATAAAAAATTCAAGTCGTGGCTTTCATAGATAAAGAACCCGACCCAAAATCCTCCCAGAAGCATTTGAAAAACCATATTACATATAATACTTTATCTCAGTTTCGAGTAGGGAGCAAATTAATTAAAGTTCATTCCTTTCGATAGTGCTCGATCCATTAACTGGCCCAAAACGCGAGTACATCAATCGGCACGACAGTTTTGCAACTAATGAAGGGAAGGGTAGTATTGCAATTTGACCGCATGGGAGCATAAATGCCGCCGACCCATGTGCTGGGATCGGGATCATTCCAGTGCAAAGCAAAGCAGAGTTGATATTTGATATTGATTCCGCCTTGCCCGGATCGATCTTTATCGTCATGGACACCGAAGCTACATCGTAATGAATCCTCCCTTCTTCTCCTCCCTTCTTCCATAACTTTATCTTCTTCTTCTTGACGATATGAATAGTGATAATGAACAGTCTACTCTACGGTGATTTGCTACAATTAGCGATCTCTTTCGTCATGGGCATTGTAGTCATAATCTGAGTCATCAAAACTATGCATCTCTACCGGAAGATGTTATTCGTATTTTTGCTCAAGTCCTACAAGTAGATCTTCAAAGAGAGTTCGAGTATTCCACCTGTTTGCGTCGTTTGATGAAAATGCTTCTTCACGATTCCTAGAAGATTTTGTAGTAACGTCAGGCATGTTTGGCTGACGCCAATTAGATGGTTGAGCATAGTAAAATGTGTCCATTCCTAGAGATAAGGACAAGGGTCCTTGATCATAGGGATCTTAAGAAAGAGGATCCCTCATTGTGTTAGGAGTCTTGAGATGATTGCGCAGGATTATTTGTATCTGTTAATTCTTGCTCATGTGATGATGAAGTTGTTCTTGTAGTATGTCTGAATTCTTCGAGTGTTTTTTTGGCTTTTGGTGTAAGGCTATAATGATCCCATGCAGTGGGTACATTATAATTCCATACATTTTCAAGAATAATTTTATTTTATTAGCACAAAACTCTTTGAAGTTCTCAATACTGGTGTTCACAACAACCAACTGGTCCTAGAAAAGATTTGTAAATCCGAGCTTCTTTAAGGTGCGGCTAAGGTTTATAGTTGTGGTTCCTATAATTTGTAGGGCATTAATGATGCTGCCATTATTTTTTACAAAAGCCCATGGTCATCTGAAGAATAGAACAGTGTGGATTTCTAGGTCTGGTCAGACAATTCTCGGTTTGTGCTGTAGAAGATGCTTCCAGTGAGTGGAAGGATAAAACCAATTGAGGAAAGTTATAAAACCAATTGAGGAAAGTTAAGAGGTTTCTGTCACTTTCCTTTTCAGTGTTTTGTTCAAGTGCAAATATTCTAGTGGGAATTTCAATATCTATTAAATACTTATTGGTTAAGTACCATAATAACCATCGAAGTTGATTAGGAAAGTCATTCCTTTCGGATTAGATGGTGTATGAATGGATAGTTGGAATTCAATCCAAAAGTATAAAGAATAGAACCTCTATGGAGTCTGAATAGATTTGTGTGGCATTGTTATTCTCTAGATTTTCATTAAGGCTATCATTCTGGATTTGTTCAACAATTTACTGGGGTATTGCTAGCTTGGCCAACCTCGTATTCTCTCAATCTTATACTTTTCATTGTGGTGAAAAGCATGGAAAGCATGCCTCATGATATACAAATTGATTTTTGCTAGTGCTTTTGATTTTAACAAAAAGTTAGTAAGTGCTTTTGATCTTAACAAAAAGTTAGTAAGTACGTTCTTTTTTCCAGCAATCTGAATGGTTTTCAAAAGGTCAGCTTGTCCTTCGTCTCCCCCCGCTTTTCTTACAGGACACATTCTCCTTCTGTCTCTACTGGACGACAACCTCCTTCGCGTTCTCCATTATCTCTCTCGTTCTCCATTATCTCTCTCCCGTCTTTGGTCTGCGAGTTCCATTCCTTGTCTCTGGACATCGAAGTCCCATCTTCAGGAAGATCCGACTCGCAGGCCTGGCCAACAGTCCTGGCGGGTCTCCGACTCAGCACCCCACTCCCAGGACTTGACCCACTTAACAAGGCCGCCATCCTTCAGACGATAAAAACCCAAGGTTGATATTCCATTTCACTTCCTACTCCACCGGCAAAAGAGGAAACCATGGACACCGAAGCTTCATCGTAACAGCCTACTCCCTTCTCCTGCTCACCTCGATTTCGGGAGTTTCCATGTTTCCAGCTGCTACTCCGTTTCTTCCTTTAACATTTTTGCATCTTTTTTTTTTTCCTTATTTTCTTTTCCTCTTTCTTCGTCGTCTTGGAAAGGTTTGAGACGAGCGAGATGTTGGGGAGTTTCCTGGCCACGACGCCGCTGCTGAAGGAGGCGTGGAGGCTGTGCAGCACTGCGAACGCGATGGGGTGTGGTGCCTTTGTGGTGGAGCAAGTCGGGGGCGTGGGGTACGTGGCATTCTCAGGCGTCCAAGAGCTGCCGGTGCTCGGTTGGGATCCGAACTACGGCATGCTGGTGTCACTGGATGCGGCCGGCCACGGCCTGTTCGCGCAGTTGAAATACCGTTTGGATAGCGAGGAGCCGGTCATGGTCCACTCCGGAGTGCTCCAACTCTTCCTTCGTCACCAGACGCGCTCTTTTCATGACGAGGTTGGCAACTTCTATTGCCCATCTGCTCTATTGACTCCTCTATAAAGTTAAATTTTACATCGCTTACAGCTCTCATTAGGGGTGTGCAACCGGACCGGGTCAACCCGGTTCCCGGATCGGCCCACCCGGAAAACAGGGTCGGGAACCGGTTCCGGTTAAAACCGGTCCGGGAACCGGTTCCCAAAGTTCAGACCCTGTTTGAACCGGTCCGGGAACCGGTTCCGAGGGAATACCCACCCGGGAACCGGATCGACCGGACCGGTTCGGGAACCGGTTTGAGAACCGGTTTTTAAGACAAAACCCTAATTCGTTTCTGACTTTCTATCTTTACTCTCAAGCTCTCACAGTCACCTCCGCCGATCCATTTGAGTGCTGCGCCGCTGACGCTGCTTCCGCTCAGCCACCGTCCTCCAGATCAGGGCCCCCATCCTGGTCCCGGCCATCCTCGCCGCCTCGGCGCCGTCGGAGAGAGAGCAGGTTTCCGGAGAGGTTGAAAAGAGGCTTCCTGGGGCTCCCTTTGCTCTGGTTTTCTTCATCTGAAATCAGAGAGCGGTTGGCTAGAGGAGCAAAAAGGGATTTGGTTCTCTCAAGGTCTGAAGATCCCTTTTCCGATTTGGTCGCTCCTTGTGGGATCTGGGGAAAAAGTTGCCCGGCAGATCCATCGGTAGCACGCGCGCTCGAGCGAGAGCGAGAAGCGAGAAGAAATGCGGGTTTTGTTTGGTAAAGGTCCTTTTTTTATTTTCTTGGTTTCTGGGTTTTCAGCGTCTCCGGAAAAAGCTTTTGAATTGCACTGCGTGAGATCTATTCGGCATTTTGGGTTGATCAGTTGATCCTTACATTCCATCGATTGAGGGCAATGTTTTCGTGTTTTTCGGGTTCGAGAGAATCTCTTTGGGGTGGCATTGTATGGTGTAAGTAGGATTGTTATGATTGCATTGCTTTCGTCATGACTTGCTTCCGATGCTCTTCAGCGATTGTTTGTTTTGGGTTGGTGCTCTAAGGTTGTGGGTTGATGGTTTTGAGTTGGGATTTGCGGATCTTGGGGCAATTCTCAAACTTTTACAAACAGGGTAAGGTGTTTCTAAAATTGTTTTTGGCGTTTGATTGAGGCGTGTTTCTTTTCTTAGCTTGGTAATGGGCAAATGTCAGGATGGGTTGTTTGGCTAGAATGAATATATGACAGAGCTGGTAAATTTCCTCCCTCCCCAGCGTCAAAATGTGGATTATATGTAGTTATGGTGTTTTTGTCTGAATTGTGTTTCTTGACAAACGCTGCCGAGTTTTACTTTGGCTTGGCCAAATATCAGCCAGTTCATTCAACCACATGGTCATTTTGGTGAATTATTTGTTCTCATCCGGTTAATATAAAGATACGGCAATTTTTATGTAAAACAGGTTCTAATATAAACAGGGTCAACCCCTGTTCCCGGACCGAAAAACAGGGGGTGGGTCGGGAAGGGGTCCAATGCAAACAGGGTCGGGAAATGGGTCCAAAAAAAGAGAACCTAGGTTATAACGGGGTCGGGTACAGGGTCCAGGTCTAGACCCTACCCACCCTGGACCCGATCACCCCTAGCTCTCATCATAAATTTATTGAATTATCTAAAGCTTTTGTAAGGTTCATTATACTTATGGTTAATCTTTCTTTTTGGTCGTTTTATGAATCTTATACTTGCACAGTTGTAACATATTCACAATTATTTCATAATTTACTCTTATATTGAGTGATTTATTTATAGAATTCTTAATGTGAAAATTTCAAAGATTACTTTAACTTTATTCGTTTCGAAAAATATAGCATTTTCCTAAAATTGTTTTCAAGGAAATCATTTTTGGGAAAATAACCATATTTTTCAATATTCGATGAACTTTAAAAATGAATTAGAAAATATTTTTCGATGTTCGTTAAAGAAAATCTTTTCCTACATGAACTCATTTTCAATAATTTTTTATTATTTTCAAATTGATTTTTCAATTTTTAATTTTTTTCTTTTCTTTCTCTTTTCTTCTTCTTCCTTCGCCTTAGCCAGTCACCAGCTATGACAACGCCCGACCATTGGCAAGCTTCGGCCTCACCCTAGGCCGACGAGGCTTTGCCTTGCCTAATCGAGCGACATTTGAGTCCTGCCCAACTCACCAAATCTGGCAAGATCCGAGCTTGCCAGCCTCAAGCAAGCTTGACTTTGCCAAATTAGGCAAGGTTGGAGCTCGCCAAAGGCCGGTTGTCAGCCGTTGCCATAGCCAATGCCAGCTAAGCCCAAGGAAGAAAAATAAAAACAAAAATAAAAAACTTGAAAATTCAATTTAAAAAAATAAAACATAAAACATAAAACATAAAAAGAAAAATTGTTTGGTGAAAGAAAGTGAAGTGGAAAAGTTATGGAAAATATTTTTCACTTTTTGAAAAGTGAAAAACATTTTCTTCATTTTTGAAGGTGTTTTTTTTTTTCTAATAGTACAAAACGTTTTCATTGACTAATTCATTTTCTGTTAAGCGAGTGCCAAAAAATCCAAAAAAAGTTTTCTTTAAAATTATTACCCGTCAAAAAAATGGAGCCTTAGTGATTAAAAAATAGCATAGTAAAATAACTCAAATTTGCTATGTAATTATTCTCGATCATTGTAATTTTCTTATAGGTATGTATAAATGTCAAGTTACTAATCGCCATTCTCATATAGTAATTTAATTTTAAAGTAGTAAAATTGAATATTCGAATGACTATTTCAGGAAAAATCATGACCGATACCCTTAACTAATCAATAAAGTTCTCTAGGCTTTTTCATAGGCTCGAAGTTTTGTGCTCACCTAATGCTAGTTTAATCATCAATAAAAAGAAGATAAAATGACTCAAATTATCCATGCACTTCGGTTCGATTTACCAAGCCACACGCCCGGATGTTCAAAGCCAGGCCAATTGCAACTTTTCTTTATTATATTCATGATAGCATCTTTGCTAAATTTAGAAAATAAAAAAAGCTACCCTACAACGATCAGACAGTCAAGAAAAGATAAAGTTAGTCTGGGCTTAGCATGCCACCCTACGCCAACCCTTTCCCTTTTCATTTGTAAACTTTCTTTCTTTCCCACGATTAAAATATTTAATTTTATTAAGGCATGGGCTGTCCGAAGTGAGCTGGCCAAGCTCAGGCCCGCGATATTGTCCTTCGGGCCTGTCAATGTTGATCAACCTTGGGCAACGGGTCTCGCGGCCCGTTTAGTCCATGATAACCTCTAGGACCAAATTTTGAATTATTGTGAATCCGATGATTTTGGTTTGGAGTAATGTCAAACCGAACCGTTCATGAAACAGATCTGCTGGTCATGAATGGTACTCTTCTCATAAGATTTATTCAAATACAAAAGCCATACATATAAATACATTCTATACACGTGTTAAAACATATTTGCACACTTAACATATTTTGTTGAACATGTTAGTGTTGTTCTAATAGCATAATAAATAGTTCTGCAAGTTTAGCAATTGCAGTATGACCAATGATTTTCTATCCAGTCTATTCCCATAACTCTTCTAGTCTAACATGATCTGGTCAAATTTAATTTTTCGTTAAAGCTTTTGAAGCATTGTAATTGATATTTTTTCAAGAAGCATTTAACTAGATCTCAGGAAATCTTATATATGGATGCAGATTCATAACTTGCTGGCCGAAACCAAGTCAATAGTGATCACAGGCCATTCCATAGGAGGATCGGTCGCATTCCTTACAGCTCTTTGGCTACTCTCCCAGCTAAAATCCATCTTCCCACTCATGTCGGTCTTTTGCATTGGTTTCGGCTCTCCTTTCCTCGGCAATGAGTCACTTTCCCAAGCCATCATCCGCGAAAGATGGGGTGGCAGCTTCTGCAACATTGTGTTGACGCACGATATAATGCCGATGTTATCTCTCAACCAATCACTTGTTTTGACTCCCCAGTGGCAAGCCCTCATAAGATTATGGTACACGTCTATGATGTCATTGAATTCTATGAATTTCGCTAATCTCCAATTAATTGAAGAAGACAAAGCTTGGTTATTTTCCTTCACTATGGCCAACATGGAGCGCCTGGCAAAGGTAGGGGAAGGCTTGGGAGGGAGGTTGTTTTGGCCCTTAGGGAATTACTTGTTTTGTTCAGACAATGGCATGATTTGTTTAGACAACACTGTATCTGTCAACAAGATGATGCATTTGATGCTAAGGACAAGCTCTCCAAGTTGTGTCATTGAGGAGCACCTTAAGTATGGGTGGTATGTTGAGAGACTTACTCGTCAGTCTTTAATCAAAAGCTTCATGGAAGGAGGTTTCTCTGAATCAAGCTATGAAGCAAGTCTTTCGATGACTTTGAACTCCTTGGGGACATCTCAACAGGTAGGGACACGGCACCTTAGATTATCAAGTGATCGCGATATGTAATTGTATCAATCTAGGCTTTTTATTCTCAAGTGCAATTCCATTGATTTTAAAAGTTGTTTGATCCTCTACTTTGCAGGCAATCAGTGCACTGGCAAAAGATTGCTTGACAATGGCAAGGCAAATGGGTCGCCACCCAAACCTAAATGCTGCCAATTTAGCCATTAGGCTATCCAAAATCACTCCTTATAGGGTGGAGATAGAGTGGTATAAAGCTTGTTGTGACAAGTCCAATGAGCAAAGAGGATACTATGATTCTTTCAAGCAAAGAGGGGCCTCAAAGAGAGAGTACCATGTAAACATGAATCGGTTCAAGCTTGCAGCTTTTTGGGATGAGGTCATACGCATGTTGGACAGGAAAGAGCTCCCACACGATTTGCACGAAAGGTCAGAATGGGTAAGTGCGTCACAGTTATATAAGCTTCTTGTGGAGCCATTGGACATTGCTGAGTATTATCGGTCTGGGATGCACCTTAGAAAAGGCCACTACGTAAGCAATGGAAGAGAGAGGAGATACAAAATTTTCAATCAATGGTGGACCGAGAGAGTTGTTACCAAGAAACTGGGCAATAGGAGAATGAGGTTTGCAAGCTCGACCCAGGACACTTGCTTTTGGGCAAGGGTGGAAGAAGCAAAGGATTGGCTGGACAAAATTAGGAGGCAGAGCGACCCAAACAACCTGGCTTTCCTTCGAGACAGACTAGTTGAGTTTGAAACATATGCAATGAAGCTGATTGACGATAAAGAGGTGTCCGCTGATGTCGTGGCTAAGAATTCGAGCTTTAGTCTATGGTTAAAAGAATGGAGAGCAACGAAATCACATATTTCTCCCTTTAACAGCATCAATTGACGTGGCATCGAGCTCCTGCCTGGGCTGATAAGGGGCCGTCCCCTTCAGATCTAGAAGCTCGGCTTCTGCAGCCATGGAGAATTGGCTCCCGTATATGTTTCTTTATGGTACGCCACTCGACTGGGGATTAATTCGTCATTCTAGTGTAACATCGCAATAGAGCAAGATTTCCTATGGTGCCGGGGACTGAGGTAGGTTATAAGTATGTTAAAGCCCTGGCAGACAACAACCTTTTTATGTACGGATTAATATGCTGATGATAAAACTTAATATGATGCACCAGGGATGATATTTTGCAGTTACATCAACTTTCAAAACTTTCTCACCGATTGACTTAAGATATGTGACGGACTATTGAGTGATGTGAAGGCAGGAAATGCAATTCTGCGCTTTGAACAAATTCAAGCTTTCACGCTATTTTTTAATGTTAACTAAGTGGTTATGTTTTGCACTAAGAAGGTATAAAGTACAAATGCTCATGACATATGCCTAGGGCAGAACACAATAGAATTTTTTTCGAATTATTCTAGGGGCAACCATAGTGAAACATAGGATACAAGAGCATCGGATCATTAATTTCCGCTTTGTGCATCAATGTTCCTAATAGGTCCCTTAAACCATCTTTGGACATCAAACACCCATCAGAGCATTATCATACCTAAACCTGCACCTTAAGCAACCAATACATAGTTGAATGTGTCCCAAGTAATGGGACACAAAGTCAGCAGAAGAAACACTAAGTAGATATGACATATCCACATAAACGCTATCAACCAGATTGTTCTACTTGCATTGCCCAAGTAAAACGGCTGGGATTGAAATGCTTCTCTTCCATGACCATCCTCACAAATATCGGGACTGCGTGTCCTCCGACCCATCTTATCATGCATATGGAAGTTATGGCAGTCAAGGCTACGTTCACTTTCAATATTGGAATTCCAAGTAGAACGTAGATGGCTGAGCAGAGCCATACTACATTAGATGGCTCTTTGTGCTTTGAATGCACTTTTCGCCATATCGATGAAGTGGGATGCCCTTGTCTCTTGAACGCATATACCTGAAGAGAGCCCGAAACTTTTCAGATGGTGAAGCGTAACAAAGGAAAAGAGGAATAGACATCGATCATTCTTGCTGCATTGGCAGTGATGGAAAGCCTGTCGAAAAACAATGCATCAGAGTATTTGAGCAGGAACAAACACATCCGCCATCTCATTGATCGGATCATATAGATAGTCGAAGTCCTGAAAGTATCAACATGCACAAAATAGCATAATACAGCAAAAACAAATGGACCCCACTTGGGGCAGGTAAGATGCGCAGCCCAAAAATAAAGGGAACCAATCGTACGTTAAAAGTTCACTAAGATAAGATCATTGAAGATCATGAAAAAGCATCAACTCCTTCTTCGAAAGAAACCCTCCGAATAGCATAAGTAAAGCTTATATCAAGGAAAATGAAGCATTTAGTACTTTGGAGGACTTTGTTCCCAACTTCCTTTAAATTCTGTCGGAAAACAGACCAGCAACTAAGTTTCAACAAAATGGTTTTACATGCACCACTTTCCCTTCTAAGTGTTCTTGTTAGTTTTTTAGGGTCAGTTCTACTATCGTCTCTTGAAACGGAAGAACAAAGAATCTCCGTAAGGTTCAAATTTGCCAAACATTTCAGCTAAGGAAGAAGCTTTGCAGTTTGGAGTTACACCAGCATAACTCCCTGTATCCTTTCTTGGTTCTTTTTTTTCAGTCAAAATTCATGTAAGATGGTATGACTAGAGGAGTCTATTTTAGACCCAAAATAGAAAGGATAAATCATGATGCTCAGATAAACAAACACCACCTGCATGACTTTCAAACAAGTTCTTAAGTGTCAAAAGGTACTAAATGCACAAACAAACTATCCTAAGTTATCACCGAACACTTCAAAGATAATACTAGATTGACAGACAAGATAGCAAAAAATAAAAAGGAGAACAACTGGCAAGGAACAAACTGCGAAAGAAAAGCAGATTTAAGCCATTGCGATCCTGCCAAACCAAGTGAAGAACGAAATTACAATCCATCCCCGAACCATGCTTGCAGGTCGTGCATACAAAAGGCTTGATCTATAGAGAGGAGTGACCCCAGAGAAGAGCGTCATCGTCGAAAATGATATTGCAAGAGTCTTGAATAAAGTCTGCCACCACAAAATATTTAAAAACAAATTATATATATTTGTTGAGAAACGACTTTTTATACAATTGAAGTGTGGAAAAAGAGTGGAAATATGCTAAAAATCGAAGTTACCATCTCTCTTCTGAGCTCTTGCTTGTAGCCCAGTTCATTAAACCGCTTCTCTCCAGTGACCTTTCTACGAATTGGTTCTTGCCCTCTGCTGCTTCATTGTTGACCCGATGTTGGATCAAAAGATTTGTAACCTTGTTCTTGTGTTCAAGATCATCTTCAAATTGTTATAAACCAAATTTGCACAGAGAGAGAGAAAGAGGAAAGGAAAAGGGAAAAGGGGGGAAGCATTGACTCGTGCAGATTTTCCAGAATATATTGATATGGACCATTATGTTCTAGTGATTTATTTACCGGCATGTACAATTCCATCATGATCCATCCAATCACGCGAAATTCCTTGCTCAGTCGCGCCATGAACACCAGCACCGAAGAAACGCCAAAAGTAATCATGGAAATGCACAAAACCACCGTGGACTAAAGACGCCGCAGCCCTTAGTCGGGCTGCAATTCGCGCCATTCTATCGGTCGATTTCCGCAAGAACCCATAAAAATTACCGATCCACAATAACAACCCCACCCCGAAAGTTCCTCGACATGAACACGCTCCACCCCCCAGAGTACCAGAAACGTGCCGTTCCTAGCCCGGAGATTCGGCTCCGTGGTAGGGGCAGACGCTTCTTTTCACCTGTCGGAATGCAGCCCCGTCGGGCCGTCCTCTCTCTCTCTCTCTTCCCGGGAATTTACAATCTTGCCACGTTTCGGCGGTTTTTGGACATCATCATCACTTGGTAGAGGTGACAAAATTTTGCACCCATATTTTTCACAAATGGATCGAATGTGGGTTATAAGTTGTAATGGGTCATAACCCACATTCGATCCATTTTAAGTTTAGTTTTATAAAGCCCTTTGACCTTCATCTTCGCCGCTCGCCGCCTCCGCCACTTGCCGCCGCCCGCCTCTGAGGCTCACCTCCGCCACTCCCTCGAAGGTTGCCGACGACTGAGCCTCGCCAGATCTCTCGGCCTCAACGACGATTGGCGAGGCTCAAGCTCACCCGCATCGAGCGAGGCCTCAACCTTGTCAGATTGGCGAGATCGAGCCTTGCTCGACGCCCGGTGAGCTCGAGTCTTGCAGATTCGGCGAGGCTCGGCCTCGCCGACGACTAGCGAGGCTCGAGCTCGCCGGCATCGAGCGGGGCCTCGGCCTCGCCAAATCTGGCAAGATCGAGCCTCGCCCGACGCCGACGAGCTCGAGTCTCGCCAATGACTCGGTGAGGCTCAAGCTCGCCGGCGTCAAGCGAGGCCTCGGCCTCGCCAAATCGACGAGATCAAGCCTCGCCCGACGCCGCCGAGCTCGAATCTCGCCCGATGCCGGCGAACTCGAGTCTCGCCAGATCCGGCGAGGATCGACCTCGCCGACCACCGGCGAGGCTCGAGACTCGCCGGATCTAGCGAGCCTTGAGCTCGCCGACGTTGGGCGAGGCTTGGCCTTGCCGGACGGCGAGATCGAGCCTCGGCCAACACCGGTGAGCTCGATCTCGCCCGTGGCCGATCGCAGCCGAAGATGAAGAAAAAAAAAAGAGAGAGAAAATAGAAAATAATTATTAAAATTGAAAATGACATTTTAAAAATAAAAATTATAAAAAATATATTTTTTAAATAAAAATAATTGAAAATTAGATTTTAAACAAATAATTAAAAAATATATTGAAAAAATTAAAAATTCGATTTAAAAAAAATTAAAAATAATTAGAAAAATTTTCATTAAATTTGTATTGCATAAAAATTGTTCAAAAAATTTGTATTGCATAAAAATATTTTAACAATAAGTAGGTTTTAAAGAATACGAGTCGAGTCGAATATGGGTCACTTGATTTACACTACAAGAATATGAATCGAAACGGGTTAAATGGGTAAACCCATTTTTGACCAATCCACCCATTTGCCACCCCTATCACTTGGGGAGGTTTACATTATTATGATATTAAAGATTTTCATATGAACATAATTAATATGTTAATAAAAAAATGATTTCATCACATAGATAATGAATTCAAGATATCTTTGTTTGAAGAAAAATATTATGATAAAGAAATTTTTTCAAAATAAATTATTTTTTTAGAATAATGATTAATTTTCTCTTATTAAATAATATGTGATCGAAAATATTTTTTTAGTATTTGGATCTCATTTTAAAAAAATCAAATTCATGAATAACATTTGACTAATAATTTACCAAATTGGATTTTTGTTTTTCTCTCAATTTTTTAAAAAAAAATTTTGGCCTTTTGTTTTTAGTTTTTTTTTTACGGCCCAGATTTCTTTTATATTTTTTCGAAGCAAAGCAAAATTTCCAAATAAGGTTTTTAATTCTCGATCCTTGTCTCTTTTGTCGCCCCTCTCTCGATCTAATGTACCGCCCCCCCGCTCCCGCTCTCAGTCCAGGTCCCCCCTCTGTCGCGCAGCCTGCCCGCCACCGGCCTGCCGCCGTGGTCTCGCCGGCTGGCTGCCGTCCACCGCTCAAGGTGCCGCGCTCGAGTTCCGTCTCTCCCTCTCTCTCTCGCGCAACCAACACCACGGTCTTGCGTCTCGCCGTCCGCCGTCCGCCGTCCCAACTTCGCGCTCTAGGTACTGCTCTCGTTTTGGCTCGATTTTCTTTCGCGGGTCCGCCGCCTCTGATTTCGCCGTACAGCTCCTGTTCTCGTTCTCAGGTCTCGTTTACAAAGACTGTTCATTATTGTTTTTTACATCGTTCCATTTTTCGCGAAACCAAGGTGATAATTTTTTTCTCGAGGACCCAATTGTACGAGTTCATAACAGTGGGAATCGGGTGGAGGTTGAGAGCTTGCCGATCTCCGTTCTTTTTCTTTTTTTTCCCTTCTCGTCTGAAGAGTGGCAATCCAAAAGCCAAAAGCCATCCACTCTCCTTCGCTTGAGTTCCGCCCAGGACAAGAGCATCGAGTTTGTGTTAAATCTCCTCATTCCGATTAAAAATTTTGTGTGAATTACCTGTTAAATTCTTACGCATTGGTCTGGCCTCATGAATTTGGTAAGTCTCTCTTTAATTGGTATTGTAACGCACTTTCTTTCGTCAGTCGACGCATCTGGCGCTCGCATCCGGTTTAATTTGAATTCGACATATACACTCTTATGCAGACATGCTTGAGCAGAGGTAAAGGGTTTCACTCTCCCCCATGTCACATGCTGAGTGTCCGTGGGTTTAGGATCTTGATCGATTGTCCACTAGACCTGTCTGCTCTCCCTGTTTTCACCCCTATACCTCCTGGATTCTGCTGTGCAAGATGAGGAAGATTTGGGACATTCGGTTGATGAATCCGATGGCTGTGAATCTGGGAGTGAAGAGAGGGAGAATACTTAGAAACCCATGAAAGCAAAGGCTTTGATTCGTTTCAAACCGTGATACAAAACTGTGGCGAACCTGCACTTGTGGAATCTCTCGTTCATTGATGTAGTGTTGATCTCAAGCCCCACTGGAATGCTGGGGTTGTTGTTTCTTACTCGAGCGAAGGGCTTCTTAGCAAAGGTAATCTTCATCTTATTGATTGAATTTGAAGTAATTTTTGCGTACACGGTTGAGTGCTAGTTTAATTATCGCTTGGTCTTGGGCTTGTGCGTGGAAAGATTGTGACTTGCTTAAAGATCCGTGTTTTTACCTTAGGTATCTGTAACCGAGGCGGCAGCAAAACTTGGGAAATTTATGATGGAGTACCTTGTTTCAATGCATGAGGAATTCAATAGTCCTCACTGGATGAAGTGGGATCTCTCAGCCCCTCCCTTAGTCAGGATAGAGCCCAAGCTTTTTAATGGGCATCAGATCCAGATTAAATTTTGATGTTGGGAGTTTGTCCTGCAGCCAAGGCTGAAAATGCCTTTTCTTGTTAGATGACTTTCTGGATAGGTCGTGCATCTCTAAATTATATGCGCAAAGCCTCACATATCGTGGTCAAAAGCTTTGGCCGTTGAAGATTATGAAGTACTGGTATCCTTGCATTTTCCGAGTTGTGATCACACTTGTTTCATACTACATTTTACGTTTCTTCCTAGAAACTGCATTTTTGTTTGTTTGATAAACTTTTTAAGCAATAGTGATGAAGAGTGCCTCTCGGTGCAGCTGATGTAGAGGATTGTGTTAAGAAGGTTCAAAGACTCAAATAAGCAGAAGTGGCATCCTACAATGGCAAGATAAGTGTCAAACCAATCAGCACCTGGTTGGAAATAGGAGCCTGTTATTGGACAATAAGATATCTAGATGGAATGATAAGATTTGTCTCAAACTCTGAATTTGTTCCTGGTCATACTTTGGAGTTTAATTATAGCACTCTTCAATCATGCGATGTACTAATATATTCAGATTTTTTTTTTTTTTTGGTAAAAGGTAAGAATATATATTCAGATTTTTTCGTCCCTGGATATCCTGGAAACAGTCAACAAGGGGAGTAATTACACTGCTCCTGAGGATTCTTTAACTTTGAGGCAACCCATTTTATTGAGTATATCTCCTCTTGGGTTGTGAATACTATGGCCAAATGCATGGTTGTATAGTGTAGTACCATTTGATAGTTCCAGCTCTCCGTTTTTTCTATTATGGTAGATTTTGACACTTGGCATCTATGAAATTAAGCTGTGAGTTTATTGTGAAGAAACTAGTGATTTGGAGGAGCTCTTACTTCATGCTGATGAGAGCCCAGAGGAAATGGACAAATTGAACTTTAGATGCTCCTGTGCAGTTGATGCTGTTAAAGCCGGTGGTTTAGTACTCATTCCTATAGGACGACTTGGAATAATCCTACGACATTTGGAGCAGATATCTATTTGCCCAGAAAATCACATTATAATGTATTTCATTGGTTTGCATTTAAAATTTATACTGTGACAATAGTCTTCTCTTACTTCAGTGGATATTAGATAAAGCTAATGCTTCACGCATGAAGTCTGAATTTCACTTGAAATGAACTTAATGATGGTGATAAAAAAAAGAAAACCCGAACTAATTTGTGTTCCTACGCAAGAAAATCACCTAGACCAACTTTATTATTATTGTTTATTTTTTTTTGGGATGATGAACATAACCTAGACTGAACTATATGCTTGTGTTGTTTCCTAGAGTTGCACCTTCAAAAAGGTCAACTGAACAACTAGCATGCTATATTTAAACTACTTGCTAAAATCTTGAACGAGCTATAAGCACTCTATATTTGGCAATTTGTCCACATTGGATGCCCTGAACATGTCTTCATCTGGTTACAATTTGACGGTGTATTAGTTAGTTCGAATTCTTGTCTTCCTTTTGTGATGGATTTTACAATGTAAAGATCTCGGAACTCCTTTTGCACGTTCGAATGGCAATGCGATCTTGTGCTTCAAGACCACAATGAGCATCAAACATGATTGTCCTATGGTTTTTCTGGATAAAAATCATTGGCTGTGGTTAACCTAGTAGTGTTATATTCAATGTGATCTTATAGCTTTAGTCTCGGGATTTTATTTTCTGTAGTTACTTTTGCGAACTAGAGTTCTGGTCGCCTCCACTGATGCAAATGAAGTCTATGTCCAACGTACTTCTAAAATGAGATGTTCCAGAATGAAAAAGGCAATTGATATTTTTGGAAAAGTGGCTCTTCAGAGTTATGTGTCTCATAACCCAAAAAAGTCCTTGTAATACCATATGTTCTCTCAATAGGTTCCCATATTTCTTTTCTCCTCGGTAGCAGAAGAGTTATTGGCATAGACCAACATAATACCCTGACGGGTGGTGCAAACAAAGGCAAGAAAAGATATGTAATTGCACATGTCGAGCTTTTGAATGGAGAAGGGCTGCAAGTGTATCCCGCAACTTAATCTCCTAAGCTATCGTGCGAAAACCTTGTCTTTTGACCGTGCAACTCGTCACCTGATCGTTTCCTCAGATAGCTGTTAGAATGTGTGCAGGCTTCTTTGGCAGGAGCCGTGCACTGTATTTTGTCCTCCTCACTGGAGTTCGCGACTTGGCCCACCTGTCCATTTGCTCAGACGTTGGCATGGGGATGAATAATCATTACTCATCTGGGAGGTGCTAATTTATTCTCTCGCTCATTCCTATTTTTCAGCGAATAGAAGTATTCGACGAGACCTTTTTGCTCTATTTGCAGGAGGGCATGGATAGTGATATAGCTCTCTTGCCTTTTGATCATCCGACTGAGATTAAGATGAAGGTCCTTTGATGTTCATTTTTCTCGGGAATAGTGTAAGGACTAAGCATTAGCTATTTCACATTTTCTTCCTGAGAGTGGAGCTGTACTTCACTTTAAGGGATTTATGTTACTTACATGAGTAGTGTCCAATCAATTATCAATAAAGGTTTTGCCAATTGTGACATATTTATTCCGAACTTTTTTTCGTGATACAAAAAATCCAAAACTTATATCAACATGACCCATTTACCCTAAACTAACACTTACCATAAACTATAGGGTATTTTCATTTGTTACTCTCTATTTTTTTTCTTTTCTTTTTATGCTTATTCTTTTTCTTTTCTTTTTATGCTTTTTCTTTTTCTTGTCTTTTTTTTCTTTTTTCTTCTTCTATCGTCCCTTTGCCATGGCCGATGGAGGGAAGTTGGACTCAAGCAAGGCCTACCCTCATCAATATCGAGCTAGCATCTAGCAAGGGTCACCCTTGCCTGGGTGGGCGAGGGCAACCCTCACCAGATCCGAGGAGGGCAACCCTCATTAGACGTAGGCAAGGGCGGCCCTCATCAGCATTAAGCAAGGGCTTTGCTTGCCAACCCAAGCGAGAGCTACCCTCGCTTGGGCCAACGGAGGGAAGAGAGAAAAAGGAAAAAAAAAAAAACATATAAAGGAAAGAAAAAGAAAAAAAATTAAAGACGAAAATGCCCTTGGCTATAGAGTTCGGGGCAAATATGTCATAATTAATAAATTTTTGAGTTTTTTGTGTCATAAAAAAAAATCGAGGCAAATTTGTCGCACTAGATAAAGTTTGAGATTTTTTTGTGACTTTTTCCTTACAAAAGCATAAATTGAAAAACCGATAAGAAGATAAAGGTGCTCGGAAATTGAGTGCCACCAACCTAAGGTGCCCAGAAATTGTCGTTTGTGCCCGCGGTCACGCATATCGAATCCGTCCCAACCTCTTGATCTTATGATTTTAGACAAGGATTCCACACACATCTCCATTGAAGAGAAAATCAATGGTCGTAATTGCACATTCTCGAATCATGTAAAATTCTTTCCCTATGATGTCACCAAAAAACCTCAAACCCTTATTAGTCCATCTATTTTATATTTTACAGAAACAATGAAAATGACATGAATGATGTCTCGATTTTGGTTTATAACAATTATTTTTGAATTCTTAATTCGTTTAATGTGAATCATGAATTTTTATATATTTTTATTTATCTAAGGACTATATGAACAAATTAAAAATTTAAAAATGACATTACATATTTGATCAAAATTCAAATATCACATTAAATAAATTAAAATTTCATGAATAATAATCATTTATGCTATTATTTCCTTAGAAATGACCTCCCTTAGGACAGCAAATGAGGGTTGTTTTCAAAAGAAAAATCTAAAAAGGAGTAATAATTGTCTGAAAAAGAACATCCGTACGTGTTGGACTGTGACTTGGGGGACGTTTTCGAAATGGGAGACGACCTGGCATGGTTACCAAATTACATTTCTGCAACTCCAGTTTTAGAAAATCAATTTCTTTGGAACCACCGTATGGTCCTATGAGTTGCTTTTGCTTGTCCCTTTGGCCGCTCTGGCAACTCTCTCTTTCTCTTTAAAGAGGGACCACAGGAAAAAACGAAGTTTACAACAACCAATGTTAGTCGTAATAAAATTGATTCCGCAAATTAAAGTAGTAACCTATGTGTGAAAGGATTATTAGAATAAAAAATGACTCATTATATCTAAATGTCAACTTCCGATTTTTTACTTGACTTAAGCACGAGAATATTGTCTAAAATTTCATGAAACTACTTCACTTTGATCGATTCAATCATAAATATTTTGATAATTTATCAATTCAATTCATCAAATCAATTTTGAATGACGAAGACACTGATTATCCTATGAGGCATCATCGGCACTGACATGGACAATTTTTCTATTGATCGGATGGACTGAATTGATAAATTGTCAAAATGTTTAGTACTCAATTGATAAAACTAAAAAAGTGTAAAATTGAATTGATCAAAATATTATGAGTTTAGATTTGTTGGGACAATGTTCCCTTTAAGCATGCGGTTCTTCGCATGCCACGCAAGTTGCAGACAATTGATTGGGCCAAAAACAAAATTCCATGCGTGCCGCGGCCGGAGACCAGAAACTCGACCACCCCATAGTACTGGTATTCTACGTAAGTTAACGACTAAGTCTATGAAGGGACTTCGTGAAACGCATGGGGGAATTTTCGTTGCTTTCGGATTGTCCTTGGATTCATGTGCATTCGAAGGGCTTCGATATGCTTAAGCCGTAAGATATGCAGTGCCCTAGGCTTGAATTCACATGCATTTCGGTGCCAATGTGAAAGCCCAGTCTATTCTATTTGAGATGCACCCCAGTCCTTATACAGCCTAAAAAGAGTTGAGGAATCCGCAGTACTAGTCTTCTACGTAATCCAACGCCCTAAGCTTGGAAAAATAACACAAACGTGCTCTAAACTTTAACTCAATATACAATGTGATATATAAATTTTTAATATATTCAGTGAACTATAGTCAAATGTGTAATGTGATCATTGAAATTTTAATTCGTTCAATGTTACCCGAACTTGAA
The DNA here is from genome assembly GCA_014182725.1 of Eucalyptus brandiana. Taxonomy (NCBI): domain Eukaryota; kingdom Viridiplantae; phylum Streptophyta; class Magnoliopsida; order Myrtales; family Myrtaceae; genus Eucalyptus; species Eucalyptus brandiana. The sequence goes on along the minus strand of CM024675.1, from coordinate 68,320,186 downwards.
TTAATAGAAAGACAATATTAAACGTTTCATACAATTCGGGGACTAAATTGAATATATATAAAAGTCAAGAAATCACATTGAATAAGTTAAAAATTCAAAAACCATATTACACATTGAGTTATAGTTTAGAGACTACATTAAACGAATTAAAAATTAAGTGACCATAATACATATCAGGCTAAAATTGTGTTGTTATTCCGAATCAGTGATGGAAATACTTGTATTGGGCAAGTATTTTTATAGACTCGCTTTAAAGCTCCTTGAAGCCACGACAGCTCGTCGTCCTACAGATTAGAAAAATCAGATGCATGATGAATCGGATAAGTAAATCAGGTTCTTGAGAAGAGTAGACCAACACACTATCAATGATTAAAGTGCCCATGTGGCTTATCCTTCTCATGGACTTTTTTGGGAGTTCGCAAGTACAGCTTGAAAATGGGCTATTTGTAGGGGTGAGCATGGTCCGAGTTAGGCCGATCTACCCCCTAACTTTAGGACCAACCTGTACAGTACTGGTCCTCAATTTTTGGGACCGAGAATTGACCCTATTGAGCTTGGGACCAAGAACCAGACTAACCCAATGGGTCCAGTCTGGTTCCAGGGTCAACCAAGGACCAACCGATAATTTGTATTTCATTTTTTGTACTCCTTAAAAAGATGATTAAGGACCAGACTGACTTAATGAGTTCGATCCAATTTCAATGTCAACTCAAGATCAATCAATAATTTTTTATTTCATTTGTTGTACTCATTGAAATGGCAACAGGAGATCGTACCAACCCAATGGATTCAATGATGAGTAAGGTCAGTTAAGAAAGGCAAGTAGTGAGAGTCAAGTGGGTGAGCGTCGAACAGAATGAACATCGAATGTTGAGCGGAAAGCAACAAGCCAAGCGAGCATCGAGCGGCAAGTGGCATGAGTGACCCAAAGCGAGCGAGGTGAGTGTCGATTGGCGAGCGGAGTATCGAGTGACGAGCGGAGAAATTGTTTCTTTTGATTTTGGAAAATTGAAGACTAAAAGAACAAATAAGACATAAGAGAACGAATACTAGAGGAGGATGCCATAAGGTGCCTTTTTGGACGCCGTGAGGACCTCTCACAAAAATATTTTCCTTCTTCGTAAATTATAACTATTGACGCCGTAAAAGACATTAAAAACCTAAGTTATTAAATAACAATGTAAAATTACTTGAGCTTCTCACTAAATAGCTGTTTAATGTTGTTAATGCCGCTTATTTTAAGGTTTTCTCTATATAAAAAGATTATATATATAGTCAAAGTTGGTTCGGGTTAGACCAATCCAAAACTCTCGAGATTGAGGACTGACCCGCATAGTGCTGGTCTAGGAATTTCAGGACCAAGGACCGACCCAATCTCCTTGGGAATCAGACCAGGACCGACAAGGTTAGGCCAGTCCAAAGTCGGTCCAGGGTTGACCCTAGATCAATGCTCTCCCCTAGCTATTTGTTTGATTCCTTTCTTTTGGGAACTAAATGGCTTCTCAATGGATGGGCACGTCTTTTGTGGTTTTAACGATGGGTTGTATCACGTTACAAAGATAACCTAGCGCATGATACTTTCGTCGTGGGTCATAAAGTGGCATTGTTTTTGACTTGCGTATGAATGGTGTGACTTCCAATCCAACTCGAACCATCGTGCAATTATATATCTCAATCGCTCGCTGGAAAAAAGTTCAAAGTTTAAGGATCCGTTCGTTTCGCAGAAAATATCATATTTCGGAAAACATGCTCTTGAAAGTCATTTTCCAAGAAAATGACTCTATTTTTCGATGGTCGATCGAAATCTAAACTTTGATTGAAAAATATTTTCCACCATTCGTTAGCTAATTTAATTATTTGAGAAAAATTATCAAAAATTGAATTTTAAAATTTTTATTTGACCAAAAAATTAGTTTTATTTTTTATATATATTTTTAAAATGAATTTTTAATTATTTGTATTTTTTAAAAATTGAAATTTTTATTATTTTTTATTTTTTCTTTCCTTTTCTTTTCATTCCTTCTTCCTCCTCCTTCCTCCACCGCCGCATGCCCGACGCTACCCGGTTTGTCGACCAAGACTCAATCGCCAAATCCGGCAAGCTCGAGGCTCGACCGATCTCGTCCGAGCTCACCAAAGTTTCGTCGAGCTCGGTGAGCCGCGGGCTCCGCCCCAGCTAGCGAGAGCTCCGGCTCGCCCGATCTGGTGAGGCCTAAGCTCGGCTTCACTAGATCGGGCTAGGCAGAGCCTCACCGACCTGGGGTGAGGCTCGAGCTAGCTTGCGACCGGTCGCCGGATGCCGCCATGGCTAGTCACTGGCTGTCACCAAAGAAGAAGATGAAAATGAAAGAAATAAAAGAAATGAAAGAAAAGAAAAAAATTAAAAATTCGATTTAAAAAAAAAAAAGAAAAATAAAGCATAAAAATAAAACGAAAATGTATTGAGAAAAAGAAGCATAGAAGAAGAAGTGGAAAACATTTTCTAGAACTTCTAAAGGTTGTTTTTTTCAATGATGGAAAACATTTTCCTTGACTAGTTCATTTTCCGTGAAACGAACGCTGAAAAATCCGAACAACGTTTTTTCGGAAGTTGTTTTTCACGAAATGAATAAATCCTAAAAAAAGGAAAAAAAATGGGTCAGCGCGAGCACCCATGGGCCCCACCCAAAATCTCAAAGGAAGTCGCCGCGAACAAACGTTGCGACTCCCACGCCCTGCAAAGGCGGGCGCAGCTCCGCAAACAAATGAGTGTAGAGTAGGAATAGAGTAGGATGACCAAAAAAAAAAAAAAAAAAAAAAAAAAAAACAATAATGTGCTTCACGAGGCAGGTCGCACTTGGCGTTTTCAATCTTTGGTGTAAATCACCACCACGTGAACCCTAAAAGTGTTTCGACTTTTTAACTTTTTGCTTAATTCCCGCGTTCTAAATTTGAGAGCGTCGAAACTTTCACAGTCAATTATTCACGCGTGCATGCGTTCGCCGACAAAATTTGTCAAAAGTTCTAAAACGAATTGATCGTAATTTAATATTAAAGGAAATGGACAAAAACTGTAAACGAGGGATAAACAAACATTGCCCCCATGCATTGTCACGTTATTCTTTGTCGTGTCATTTCATTGTTGTCTTTGATCGCAGAAGTTAGCTGTCGGGCTTGCTTCTATTGAACCTGGAGTTAGTCAAGGTACTGTTGTAGGCCAAGCTGTAGAAGGTATTAGCTGTCGGGCTTGCTTTTATTGCTTAGTCTGGCTTTTATGGAAGCATGGACAATTTATGGATTGGTTGTAGCCTCGGCACTTTTATTTGCAAATCCCTTCGTGTAATCCGATAAATATAAAAAAAGCGTATTTTTTTTCTTTTTTTTTTTTTTTCTTTTTATGGCCATGCTTGCTCCTTGTTTTTTCGAATTATATCAATATTTCACTCCTACAATTACTTATTCATTGGGACACTAACCCCTAAGAATGATGAATTTGAGGATGAGAAATTAGCATATCGATTCGCTTTCTTTCTTCCTGTTCTTAGAAAGAGTGTTACAATAAACAAAGTGTTCTCCAATTGATAATCCTAAAAAATTTTAAACTGATATATATGTGACAAATTTACCTCAAATTAAACCCCAAACTGGTATGTCTTTGCCAAATTTATCCCAAATTGATACACTTGTAATAAATTTACCTTCTGTTAGTTTCTATTATATTTTATTATCAAATTATTAAGTTTGATAACACCTGACAGTTGACTAGTATATCGGTTTGGGATTTTGTTCTCCGTCTGTCACAGTTATATAAGTTTTATGGTATTAATCTAATTTAACATAGGGTATACGACACCGGTTTGAGATTTTTGACGGTCGAACAAATTAATTTAATATAAATTTGTCATAAGTATACCAGTTTGAGATTTTTTATGATTGATTTGGGAAAATTTGTTATGGATGTACCAGTTTATGATTTTTTTTTTGTCAAAAATTAGTTTTTGGTAAATTCATTATACGTATATCAATTTGGGAATTTTTTAGGATATTAACCCTATAAATAAAATGGAGTATGTAAGGGCCACTGTAACGTTCAAATCCACTAACCCCTCTGCTTTAGTAAGTTATTGGAAACGCGTGGGAGTGGGAAAATCCTTTTAAGACCAGTCGTTTATGAACCCGTCTTTAGCGACCCAAAAAAAAATAAAAAGAAGAAGAAGAAGAAGAAGAAGAACGTGATCCCTTTTTTGGGTCGTATCCCTTTTTTTGTTCTTTCCTTGTGGCTCCCACGTTCACTTTCCTTAATTTTCTTCCTTCTCCCTCCAAAGGAGAGAAATGGAGAATCAAAAAGGAAATGTCCTTGCGTCACTTATCCTAGTCAGGGCCACGTCAACCGGCCACTAGGACATAAACGAAGCCCTCCTCCTTGACCACCTCCGTCTCTGTGGCTATCGGTCCGACTCGCTCAACCTAAGTATAATTCACGTTCTTTGCGAGGAAATTTAGCACACCGGTCAATGAATTTTTCTTTAAAAAAATAGATGAAGAGAAAGTGAGAAAATCGATACTCAAGAGGAAGGTGGTGAAATGCCCAGAGGATTTGCTTGCGAGTAAAGTTGCTTTTGCGAATCTAATTGATTCCTCGTGTAGAAAAGGGGTTTTTTATGAAGTGTTTCAGATTGCGAAGAGAATGCCTCAAGGCCGCCGCTCTCAGCCTCCCCATTACCCTACCTAGCTCCTCCTCATTGGAGCGAACTACTACTTCACCTTCACAGGGCTCATCAATTCTATTGAAAGTTAAATTTATGTAATAATTGGAAGGATGTATTTCAGCGGAGTCGATTGATCTCCATGAAATATACGAAGCACCGCATGCTTAAAGGGAACATCGTCCAAACATATCTCAACCTATAATACTTTGGTCAACACAATTCTAGACCTTTTTGATTTTGTCAATTGAGTGATAAATTTTTTAACAATTTGTCAATTCAGTCCATCTGATCAATATAAAAATTGTCAATGTTAGCACTAGCGAAGTCGCATAAGATGACTAGTGTCCACATTAGCCAAAATTTGTTAGATGGATTGAATTGGTAAATTGTCAAAAATGTTATGGCTGAATTGATCAAAGTGCAATAGCTTGAAGATCTGAAGTGGATATTGTTTTAAATAAAGGCTAAAAGTGCCATTATTTTCTCAAATAAGAGCTCGAAGAGGACCTTATTTCAAATAAAGACCTAAAGTGCTCATATCTATATCAACTAAAGGCTTGAACTCACGGTTTGTGAAGGGCAATTGTGTCTTTTAAAATTTTTATTTTTATTTTTATTTTTATTTCATAGAAAAACAAAAAAACTTTTTTAAAAAGAGAGGAAAAAAAGTGGGAGGGGCATTGCCCCATTGCCAACGGGGCGACGATGAAAGTCAACGAGGTCGCCAACGCCTAGGCGAGGGCTGGCGAAGTCTGGAGGCACTGGGCAAGGGCCGTTAGGCCTATATAGGGATCAGTGACCATTGCCCAAGTCGAGGCGAGGGCGAACAATCCTCACCCAGATCTAGGAAAGGGTTCCCTCCCCACTTCTAGCGTAGGCCAGCAGGCCCTTGCCCTTGGTCGGCAAGGTTCACTGGCCCTCACCCAAGCACCGGTGACTATCGCCTAGGCCGAGGCGAGGGTGAGCGACCCTTGCCCAGATCTAAGAGAGGGCCATCGCCCTCTTCCGCTTCTGGCATAGGCCAATAGGCCCTTGCCTTTGGTCAATGAAGGTTGCCAGCCTCCATCCAAGCACCGACAACCTCACTGACCTTTGCCATCACCCCATCAGCGATGGAGAGATGGGGGAGGAGACCAATTGTTCACAAGCAACAAGCCAAAGCAATCGAATAAATGCAAAAAATAAATTGCGAAAATTATTAATTTAAGATAATAGAAAAAGGGGTTCAAAAGATGTGTCAATTTACAAACATGGTGGCACCATTGAATCTGGACTAGGATGTCTTTTGGACAAAAAAATATTCAATTCTTGGCCATTTTCTAACAAATAAAATTCAAGCTCCATGTGCACACCCACGTCACCACATTATTTTCCTCGAAACTATACTAGTACAAGTCCATCATTATACCTCATTTGAAACAAAATTGGCCAATTAAAATCTAATTTGAAATTATATCTACTTCAAGTCCTCTTTTTAAAAAAAAAAAAATAGAAAAAAAAGGCCTCAATTCAAGTCTTTATTTGAAATTGTTCCTTGAAAAAATAAAGGAAAATTTCAAATAAGAGCCTGAAATGAATCTCATTTTAAATAAATATTTGAAATGGTCATATCAGTCTCAAAGAAAGACCTGAAGTGGTTATATTTGTTTAAATAAGGGTCTTGTCTCATCGGCTCACCAGTTAGTAAAAAATTTCGATAGACCAAAAGGTACTTTTGTCAAAACATAATTTAATTTAATTTAATTTAATTTAGATTAAAATTTTAAAAATTTAAACTAAGAAAAAAAAAAAAAAGAGGTGAGAGGAAGCCCTTTCTCCCGTCTCTATTCTTTTTCTAGTTTGTTTTTATGAAAAGATAGAAAAAGAAAAAACTAAAAGACGAAATTGCCCCTATCAAATAGTGAGTTGAGGCTTTTTTTAAGATTGATATGGTCACTTTAGGCCTTTATTCGAAACAAGATTTATTTCAGGTATTTATTTGAGAAAATGAGAGTATTTTTAGACTCTTATTTGAAATAATGTCATTGTCATACCCTTATTTGAGAAAATGATGACACTTCAAGTCCTTATTTGGAATTTTTCTCAAATATTCATGAAAAAAGACAAATATTACCATATTTGGACATAATGCATGTCATAGAGAGGTCCACGGATTGCGAAAAAAATATCCCTTACATGTGGAAATTAGAGGGCATAATTATGATTGTTGTGTCGTATCGGAGTGACATGCTCTGACATTTTCGACACACTCCAACATGTGATCAATTCTCCCAACACACTTCGACACTTGAGTCTAGAATCCCAACACGCGCGGAATTGATTTTATAAATTTTTAATAGATAAGAGGTCAAAATATAAATATGTAAAAAAATGAAAATAAAAATAACAAAAATAATAAAGGGTGAAAGACTTCTTGTTATATTTGATGGTGAAATGTAAAAAAAATTTCGACTTATCGTTAAATATTTAATTTAATAGTGAAATGTGATTTTTGTTTTCTGTCATGTTTTATGGATTATTTGAATGGAATGTAATTGAATTTGTCAAATTGAAATAATGAATGATATTAACAAATGGTGAATTAATGTTTTTAGTCCCAACTCATTCTAGGCTCTTTTTTATCATTTATTTATTTGTAAATTTGAATCAAACTAATTTTATTGAAATAATAATAAAAATGATAATTTATCATGTATAAATAAAAATATACATTTAATATATAATGTGTCCCAACATATCAGAATTTTCTATTTTTGAAAAAATAACGTACCAGCGTGTCATGTCATATCATGTTAGTGTCAGCGCTACTTAGTTTATGCACTTTCTTCTGGTTTTGGTCGAAGGTTTATCTGGAAATCAAAGTCCAATCTCCAGAAAAGATTCGTGTATGCCAATGGAGAAAAAATCTAATTGTGACTGATGCGCTAAGTCAGGTTACAAAATTGGCCGAGAAAGGTAAAAGCAAAAGCCACCCTCCCGAGCACAGTGCTTCAAAAGAAGAACTGTTTTTGGCCCTTCGGCTTTTATGGGATGTCATTGAGAAAATGCAAGTGTCATTGAGTTGAAGGGTTTTTTGAAAAATATTTGTCCCTACTGCTCAACGATATCCACTTTGTGTGCACAAGTCTTATATGAGGAAGCACGTAATCGAGTCCACTCCATGGTGATCAAGCCTTTTATCACGGGATGGCTTTTCTTTCGATGCAAGTCATACAAACCACATTGCTTAGTAATTATTTCCCAAGCCAACCATATAAGCCGCTTGATGCTATAACGTTAGTCGTATAGGCCGCATCTCTCGGTTATTATTTCACAAGCCAGCTGCATTGGCCGCTTGTTGTTTCCCCCTCCGATTCTCTATCTTTCGCGCGTTGTTTCAAAAAGTCAACATCATCACCAGACTCATCCGCTACATCTCAATTCTGGACACTATTTGATTTAATTGCAAACTCACAGCGACGAAATATATTGTAGACCTTTTTTATTTTTTTCTTGATAACTTAACTCTATGATATAACGTTTCTTCAATGTCCGTAAACTTAAAGGCTGTGTCGGTGATTTATGATCCTTGTATATTATAGTTTTTCTTAATCAATATTAACATTGGCAAATCTTTCAGTTATTAACTTTACTTAATTCTTGGTTAGTTACAATCTTTTTAAATTATTCGACAGTTGATTTTTTTTCTTTTAATCATCCAGATTACGTACAAGAGTCATCTTGTATATTGTTAGATCAGACCATAGAATTTCCTCTAATTGCTCGGGCATACTTGTCTAGGCATTTCTTTTTATTGATGACAAAACCTATATTAGGTGAATTTTAGAGTCTATAAAATATCCTAGTAACTTTATTGATTAGTTAAGACAAGAGTCACAAGATTAAGCGAAAAAGATTCTGTTAATCATTCGCCTTCACCGGAATAAAAAGTACTCGTCCCGTAAAGTAATTTTATTATTGCCGCCGGTCAACTAAAGAGTTGCTGCGAAATTTTTTAATATTAAAATATTATAGATAAAACATTCATGCTGGAACATTAAAATTCAAACCTAGACACGCTGCCAATATTGGGCCCACAAATCCAAGGAAAAAATGAAAGTTCCATTACACTTCGTCGTCACCTTTGAGCGTTATAAACCCCCACGATTTGGATGCCGGCATCGGATCGGTAGACATACGTTCCGCCTCGCAGCGCTACCCGGCTCGATATTCATCATTATGGACACCGAAGCTTCACCGTAACGACGTCCTCCCTGCTCCTCCTCCTCCTTTGCCCTTCTTCCTTAACTGTTGCTTCTTCTTTTTCCCCTTATTTTCTTCTCTTTCTTCATTGCTTTTTGGGAAAGGTTTGAGACGAGCGAGATGTTGGGGACTTTCCTGGCTTCGACGCCGCTGCTGAAGGAGGCATGGAGGCTGTGCGGCACGGCAAACGCCATGGGGCTTGGTGCCTTCCTGGCGGAGCAAGTTGGGGGCGTGGGGTACGTGTCATTCTCTGGTGTCCAAGAGCTGCCGATGCTCGGTTGGGATCCGAACTACGGCATGCTGGTGTCGCTGGATGCGGCAGGCCAAGGGCTGTTCGCACCGTTGAAATGCCATTACGAAGGCGAGGAGCCGGTCATGGTCCACTCTGGAGTGCTTCACCTCTTCCTTCATCATCATTCGCGCCCCGATTTTCAAAGCCAGGTTTGCAATTTCTGTTCGCCTACTTCACTGTTTACTTAATGAGCTTTCTTTCCTTCTTCATATTCTACATGAACTGGCCGAAGTGGCCAAGCTCAGGCCCGCGATTTTGTCCTTTGGGCCTATTCACGTTGATCAAGCATGGGCTGCGGGTCTATCTGCCCATTTGGTCCATGATAACCTCTGGGTCCAAATTTCGAATTACTGTAGACAGATGATTCTCGCTTTTTAGAGTTATATCAAACCGAAGTTCTCGATGCATCTCTCAGTCGCCATGAATTGTACTTTCTTCTAATAAGATTATCTAAATACAAGAGCCATACGTGTTAAAACATATTTGTATACTTATCATCATCCGCTGAACATGTTAGTGTTGTTGTAACTTGCTTAATAAATACTTTCGTATGTTTAGCAATTGTAGTACAGCTGATGATTTCCTATTCGATTTATTTATGCAACTCTTCTAATCCGACATGATCCAGTGAAAGTTGATTTTTCAGTGCATCTTTTGAAGTGTTGTAATCAAGATGTTTTAAGGAAGCATTATACCATATTTTTAGGAATTCTTTATTGTGTATGCAGATTAATAGCTTGTTGGATAAAACCAAGTCAATAGTGATCACGGGCCACTTGATAGGAGGATCAATTGCCTTCCTCACAGCTCTTTGGCTCCTCTCCAAGCTCAAAGCCAATTTCCTACCTGTCTCATTCTTATGCATTGGTTTTGGCTCTCCTTTCCTTGGCAACGAGTCGCTTTCTCGAGCCATCCTCCGCAAAAGATGGGACGGAAGCTTCTGCAACGTCGTGTCAAGGCACGATATAATGCCAAGGTTATCTCTTGACCAATCACTTGTTCCGACTCCTCAGTGGCGGGCCCTCATAAGATTCTGGTACACGTCTATGATGTCACCAAACTCTATGAATGTTGCTAACCTCCAATTAATTGAAGAAGACAAGGCCCGGTTATTTTCCTTCGCTGTGGCCAACATGGAGGGCTTGGCACAAGCAAGGGAAGGCTCGAGAGGGAAGTTGTTTTGGCCATTTGGGAATTACCTGTTTTGTTCAGACGAGGGCGCGATTTGTTTGGACAACGCCATATCAATCAACAAGATGATGCATTTAACACTAAGGACAGGCTATCCAAATTGTATCATTGAGGAGCACCTTAAGTACGAGCAGTTTGTTGAAAGACTGACTCGTCAGTCTTTAATCAGAAGCTTCGTAGAAGGAGATCTTTCTGAATCAAGCTATGAAGCAAGTCTTTCGATCGCTTTGAACTCCTTGGGGACTCATCGACAAGTAGGAACATGGCACCTTCAGTTGTTGAGTGATCAAGTTCTATAAATATATTGATCTAGGCTTTTATTCCCAAGTGCTATTCCTCTAGTTTAAAAGTTCTATTATTCACTACTTTGCAGGTATATATTGTACCAATGGCAAAAGATTGCTTGACTATGGCGAGGCGAATAGGGCGTGCACCGAACATAAATGCTGCTAATTTAGCCATTAGGCTATCCAAAATCACTCCTTATAGGGCAGAGATAGAGTGGTATAAAGCTTGTTGCGATAAGTCAGACAAACAAAGAGGATACTACGATTCTTTCAAGCAAAGGGGGGCCTCAAAGAGAGAGTCCAAGATAAACATGCACCGGTTCAAGCTCGCGGCCTTTTGGGACGATGTCATACGCATGCTAGATGGGAAAGAGCTCCCACATGATTTGCATAGAGGGTCAAAATGGGTAAATGAGTCACGCTCCTACATGCTCTTGTGGAGCCATTGGACATTGCGGAGTATTATCAGTCAGGGATGCACCTTAAGAAAGGCCACTACACAAGTAATGGAAGAGCAAGGAGGTATGAAATTTTCGATGAGTGGTGGGCTCAAAGAGTTGTTAAAAAGAAACTGGACAACAAGAGGACCAGGTATGCAAGCTTGACCCAAGACACTTGCTTTTGGGCAAGGGTGGAGGAAGCAAAGGAGTGGCTGGACAAAATCAGGCAGGAGAGCAACCACAATAACCTGGCTTTTCTTCGAGATAGACTCAATGAGTTTGAAGCATACGCAATGAAGCTAGTTGACAATAAAGAGGTGTCTGCCGATGTAGAAGCTAAGAATTCGAGCTTTAGTTTGTGGTTAAAAGAATGGAAAACAATGAAATCACAAATTGATGTGTCACAATCGATGTCACTTGTTTAGGATGATGACGCGTGCCTTTGAACTTTTATTAATTTAAGATTTAATTGGTGGCGAGTCGAGTTCTAGGGCTCATGAGATTAGGACACATCAATAGGTATAGAGGGAGGGGTACAATTGACGTGGCATTGAGCTCCCTCTGGCCGATAAGGAGTCATCACCATTGGATCTGGAAGCTCGGCCTCCATGGCCATGGAGGGTTCACCACCTCGAGACTAGAGGATTGACACCTCCATGGCCAAAGAACTTGGTGGTGAGGCCATGATCTGGGTGGTCACGGAGGAGCCGTAGGAAATAGAATTTGCATATGAGATAGAGGATCGGTACCCTTAAAGTTAGAGCCAGCAACAAACTTCTCATTTATCTGTTTGTGTCAGAATTAGCTTCCTAGCATCTCATGTTTAACAAGGATTGAATTTGGCTCCCATATATGTTTCTTTGACATTGTACACCACTCGAGTGGGGATTAATTTGTCGTTCTAGTCTAATATTACAAAAGAGCAATATTTCCGATGGTGCCAAGGACTGAGGTGGGTTATAAGTATGTCAAGCCCTGGCAGCAACAATCTTTTATGTACAGATTAATATGTTGATGATAAAAACTTGATATGATGCACCTGAGAATATATTATGCAGTTACAGCAACTCTTCAACTCTCAAACTTTCTCAACGATCGACCAAAGATTCATGAGGGACTGTTGAGTGATGCCAAGATAGGAAGTCTAGTTCTACGCTTTGAACAAATTCAAGTTTTTATGCTTTTTTGGAATATTAAATAAGCAGTCATGTCTTGCGCTAAAAAGGTGTCAAGTTCAAATCCTCATGACATCTGCCTAAGGCAGAACACGAGAATTTCTTTCAAATCATTCTAGGGGTAACCGATTAACTATAGCAAAACTTTACTTAATTGTTGGTTAGTTACAACCTTTTTAAATTATTCGACAGTTGAAATTTTTTTCCTTTTAATCATTTACATACATGACTTGTCTTGTAAATTGTTAGGCTGAACTATAAATTTCCTCTAATAGCTCGGGCATACTCGTCTAGGCATTTCTTTTGATTGACGACAAAACCTGTATTAGGTGAATTTTAGAGTCTATTAAATATCCTAGTAACTTTATTGATTAGTTAAGACAAGAGTCATAAGATTAGGCGAAAAATATTCTGCTAATCATTCGCCTTCGCTAGAATAAAAAGTACTCGTCCCGCAAAGTAATTTTATTATTGTCTCTAGTCAATTAATAGTTGCTGCGAAATTTTTGAATATTCAATAATATAAATAAAATATTCATGCTGTTGTATTAAAATTCAAACCTAGACACGCTGCCAATATTGGGCACATAAATCCAAGGACAAGATGTAAGTTCCATTGCACGTCGCCGTCACCTTTTAAGGTTATAGTTTCTGCTGTCGTGGGGGAGAGTTCTCGTTATTATTGACCTCAGGCAAGTCATGAAATAAAAGCCCCCACGATTTGGATGCTGGCATCGGATCGGTGCAAAGACATACGTTCTGCCTCGCAGCGCTACCCGGCTCGATACTCATCATCATGGACACCGAAGCTTCAGCGTAACGACGTCCTCCCTCCTCCTCCTCCTCGTTCGCCCTTCTTCCTTAACTTTTGCCATTTCTTTTTTCCTTATTTTCTTCTCTATCTTCATTGCTTTTTGGGAAAGGATTGAGACAAGCGAGATGTTGGGGACTTTCCTGGCTTCGACGCCGCTGCTGAAGGAGGCATGGAGGCTGTGCGGCGCGGCGAACGCCATGGGGCCTGGTGCCTTCGTGGCGGAGCAAGTTGGGGGCGTGGGGTACGTGGCATTCTCTGGTGTCCAAGAGCTGCCGATGCTCGGTTGGGATCCGAACTACTGCATGCGGTTGTCGCCGGATGCGGCAGGCCGCGGGCTGTTCGCACCGTTGAAATGCCATTACGAAGGCGAGGAGCCGGTCATGGTCCACTCTGGAGTGCTTCACCTCTTCCTTCATCATCGTTCGCGCCCTGATTTTCAAAGCCAGGTTTGCAATTTCTGTTCGCCTACTTCACAGTTTACTTAATAAGCTTTCTTTCCTTCTTGATATTCTACATGAACTGGCCGAAGTGGCCAAGCTCAGGCCCGCGATTTTGTCCTTTGGGCCTATTCACGTTGATCAAGCATGGGCTGCGGGTCTATCTGCCCATTTGGTCCATGATAACCTCTGGGTCCAAATTTCGAATTACTGTAGACAGATGATTCTGGTTTAGAGTTATTTCAAACTGAACCGTTCTTGAGACAGATCTCCTAGTCATGAATTGTACTCCTCTAATAAGATTATCTAAATACAAGAGCCATACGTGTCAAAATATATTTGCATACATATCATTATCGGCTGAACATGTTAGTGTTGTTTTAACTTGGTTAATAAATATTTTCGTATGTTTAGCAATTGTAGTATAGCCGATGATTTCCTATCCGATCTATTCGTGTAACTCTTCTAATCTAACATGATCTGGTGAAAGTTGATTTTTTTGGTGTAGCTTTTGAAGCATCATAATCAAGATTTTTTCATGAAGCATTAAACCATATTTTAGGAATTCTTTATTGTGTATGCAGATTGATAGCTTGTTGGATAAAACCAAGTCAATAGTGATCACAGGCCACTTGATAGGAGGATCAATTGCCTTCCTCACAGCTCTTTGGCTCCTCTCCAAGCTCAAAGCCAATTTCCCACATGTCTCAGTCTTATGCATAGGTTTTGGCGCGCCTTTCCTTGGCAACGAGTCGCTTTCCCGAGCCACCCTCTGCAAAGGATGGGACAGCAACTTCTGCAACATTGTGTTGACACAAGATATAATGCCAAGGTTATCTCTTGACCAATCACTTGTTCCGACTCCTCAGTGGCAAGCCCTCATAAGATTCTAGTACACAACTATGATGTCACCAAACTCTATGAATCTTGCTAACCTCCAATTAATTGAAGACAAGGCCTGGTTATTTTCCTTCACTGTGGCTAACATGGAGCGCCTGGCGTAGGTAGGGGAAGGCTTAGGAGGGAAGTTGTTTTGGCCATTTGGGAATTACTCGTTTTGTTCAAACGAGGGCACGATTTGTTTGGACAATGATGTATCGATCAACAAGATGATGTATTTAATGCTAAGGACAAGCTCTCTAAATTGTATCATTGAGGAGCACCTTAAGTATGGGTGGTATGTTGAAAGACTAACTTGTCAGTCTTTAATCAAAAACTTCGTCGATGGAGATTGCTCTGAATCAAGCTATGAAGCAAGTCTTTCAATGGCTTTGAACTCCTTGGGGACTCATCAACAGGTAGGAACATGGCACCTTCGGTTGTTGAGTGATCGAGTTCTATAAATGTATCGATCTAGGCTTTTATTCTCAAGTGCTATTCCTCCAATTTAAAAGTTCTATTATTCACTACTTTGTAGTTATATATTGTACCAATGGCAAAAGATTTCTTGACTATGGCGAGACGAATAGGGCATACGCCAAACCTAAATGCCGCTAATTTAGCCATTAGGCTATCCAAAATCACTCCTTATAGGGTAGAGATAGAGTGGTATAAAGCTTGTTGCAATAAGTTGGACAAGCAAAGAGGATACACAATTCTTTCAAGCAGAGAGGGGCCTCAAAGAGAGAGTCCAAGATAAACATGAATTGGTTCAAGCTCACAGCCTTTTGGGACGATGTCATATGCATGCTAGATGGGAAAGAGCTCCCACACGATTTGCACAAAGGGTCAAAATGGGTAAATGCGCCGCACTCCTACATGCTTCTTTTGGAGCCATTGGACATTGCGGAGTACTATCGGTCGGGGATGCACCTTAAGAAAGGCCATTACACAAGCAATGGTAGAGCAAGGAGGTATGAAATTTTCAATGAGTGGTGGGCTCAGAGAGTTATTAGAAAGAAATTGGGCAATAGGAGGACTAGGTATGCAAGCTTGACCCAAGACACTTGCTTTTGGGCAAGGATGGAGGATGCAAAGGAGTGGCTAGACAAAATCAAGCGGGAGAGCAACCACAACAACCTGGCTTTTCTTGGGGATAGACTCAATGAGTTTGAAGCATATGCCATGAAGCTAGTTGACGATAAAGAGGTGTCTGTTGATGTAGAAGCTAAGAATTCGATCTTTAGTCTATGGTTAAAAGAATGGAGAGCAACGAAATCACAAATTAATGTGTCCCAATCATTGTCACTTGTTTAGGATGATGACGTGTGCCTTTGAACTTTTATTAATTTAACATTTAATTGGTGGTGAGTCGAGTTCAAGGGCATATGAGATTAGACACATCAATAGGTATAGAGGAAGGGGTACAATTGACGTGGCATTGAGCTCCCTGATAAGGAGTCATCCCCTTTGGATCTGGATGCTCGCCCTCCAAGGCCATGAAGGGTCACCACCTCAAGATCTAGAGGATTGACACCTCCGTGGCCAAAGAACTTGGTAGCAAGGCTAATATCTCGGTGGTCATGGAGGAGTCGAAGGAAACACAATTTGCATCTGAGATAGAGGATCAGCACCCTTAAAGTTACACAGCCAGCAACAAACTTCTCATTTCTCTATTTGTGTCAAAATTAGTTCCCTAGCATCTCATGTCTAACAAGGATTGAATTTGGCTCCTGTTTGTGGAATTAATTCGTCGTTCTAGTCTAATATGAAGAGCAAAATTTCCTATGGTGCCAGGGACTGAGGTGGGTTATAAGTGTAAAATATAGGTTTTGACCAAGTCAGAGAGAGAGAGAGAGAAGAAGAAGTAAAGAGACCGACGGTCTTCGAGAGAGAGGAAGAAAAAGAAGGAAGAGAGAGAGAGAGAGAAAAAAAAAGGAAAAAAAGAAAAGAAAAGAGAGGAGATAAAAGAGAAAGAGAAGGGAAAAGAAGGAAAGAAAGAGAGAGAGAGAGATGGCTAGAGAGCTCGAGCACAAAGAAAGGAAAAGAAAGAAAAAGGGTTTCGTGCGATCTTGCCATGGGAGCCTCGCCAAGCCACCTCAACTATGTAATGCAATGCCCAATAAGCGCTCATGCCCCCCTCCCGGTTTGTTCAATCGGAGTAGTTTTGGACTCAAGACTTGAAATTCGGAATTATTAGAGATTCATGCAGTGAAGTCCCCGATTTTTGAGTCATTGAGCCGCATATTTTTATAGGAATGATAGCTCAGGGTGTTGTGAAGTCATGGAATTTTACGGGTCGTAAATTAAGCTTATGGTTTGCCCGAAACAAGATTTCTAAGTTTCCCGTGCACGATGAACAGTACACATTCAGCATCTTCATGCCCATATTTTGTCATTTTTTGGCTTGATTTTGGAACGGTCAAGTTGAGATTATTGTAGCATGTTTGACGGGCCTTCTATTGACAATAGGTAATGTTCAGAATAGGGTTCGAAGGAGAAAGTTATAGCATAATCAAGTTTTGCACTCAAGCTCCGCATTGCAAACTGCTTAAATAATTGCTTTGGATATATGATTTATTAGTGCGTAGGTATCATTTTATCGACATATAAGTATAGTTTAGTCGAGTCGTTAGTGAAATAGTGTTTTACTTAGTTTTAATGATATTTCTTGCTTACATGATAGGATACAAGTTCATTGATTTGAGTAAACTTTGTTATTTCCTTTGGGACAGATCCATGTGAGTGGTGCTATCTTTTCTAAGAATTTATAAACTCATGTCTTGAAAGTTATGGAGATTTGATATATCATAAGTTTCTGAAAGTATGTTTTTTTATATAAAATTTGGATTGGGCATTTGCTATATTCTGGTATTTGTGAAGGATATGAGAATTGTTTGGTGGAAATATATATTTTGTTTGATAAACAAAGTTGAGAATTTTATATATTTTAGGTTTGTGAAACCTTTTTAAGAAAAGCTTTGTGAGTATGATTATGAATTATTATATATATATATATTGATTTGTGAAATGTCATTTAATTCGGTTTGTAAGACCAACTTATCAGACGAGTCTTGAAATGATTCGAGAAGTATTTTATGAAAAGTACTTTTAGCAAATGAGTTGAGTTGCGAAAGGTTATATGGTTGATTTGTAAAATATATTGTAATATATGAAATATTTTTTGAATTTGGCATTGTGGATTGTGGAGGATATTGTTGTGGATTCATATTAATGCTTGATGTCGCCATGAGCCTAATGAGGGGCTTATAGGTATGCGCATATTAATCTAGGATATCCTTATGGGCTGAACCATCAACTAATAATAGGTGGAGACCTTGCCAATGTGGGAATTTTGGTCGCCATGTCACTAGACATTGTATTGTGACCATAGTTTGATATTCAGCAACGGATTGGTCAATGGAGGGGACCGTTGACATGTGATTTGAATTTAGTTGATGAAATGGACTATCAACATATGATTTGAGATTAGTTGTTGGATTGGACCATTGATGTATGTTTTAATATTATTTTGAAATTAATATTTCTATTATAAATATAGTTATGTTAAAGCATATGTAATTTATTCTCCTATTGTTTGTTTATTATATTCCGGATTTAGATTAAAAGAGTTGTGGGTTGGTTTTGTAAATATGTATAGTGGGTGCTCAATATGCTTAGAAGAAATACACTACCCACTAAGCTGTAGTTACTCATTCCTCTATTTTTTAATCTTTTTCAAGTTCCTTAGCTAGCGATGAGTAATACGATAGCAATATTGATGAGGGTGCTTTTGAGAATTGGATTTTGGGGATTTGAGGTAGTGTCCTTCAAGTCAAAGGATGGCCATGCCATCCCCATTCTTGATGGTTTTCGGGGTGTGACAATAAGTTCGTCGAGCCCTGACAGAGAACAATCTTTTATATACAGATTAATATGATGATGATAAAACTTGATATGATGCACCTAGGAATATTTTATGCAGCTACATCAACTCTCAAACTTTCTCGTTGATCGACCAAAAATGCATGAGGGACTGCTGAGTAATGCCAAGACAAGAAATCTAGTTCTATGCTTTGAAGTAATTCAAGTTTTCATGCTTTTTTGGAATGTTAACTAAGCGGTCATATCTTGCACTAAGAAGGTGTCAAGTTCAAATTCTCATGACATCAACCTAAGGTGAAACAAGATAGAATTTTTTTCAAATCATTCTAGGGGCAACCAATTGACTATAGCGAAACATTGGATACATAGCATCAGATCATACCTTTGGATACTATGCATCGATGTTCCTAGTAGGTCCATGAAACTATCTCCGAGCATCAAACATCCATGAAAGCATTGTCATACCTACCAATCAACTGGTTCATAGGTGAATGTGTCCCAAGTAATGGATACAGAGTTAGCAGGAGAAACACTGAGCAGGTATAATACATCCACAGAAACACTGTCAAACTAATTGGTCTACTTGCCTTGCCTAAGTAAAACGGCCCAGGCTTGAAATTCTTCTCTTCCATGACCATTTTCCCAAATATCGTGACTACATATCCGCTAACCCATCCTATCGTGCATTTGGAAGTTATGGTAGTGAAGACTACGTTCACTTTCAATATTGGAATTCCAATTAGGACGCAGATGGCTGCACAAAGCCACACTGCATTAGATGGGACTTTGTGCTTCGGATGTGCTTTTCGCCATATCGATGAAAATGGGATGCTCTTGTCTCTTGACAACGCATACACCTGAAGAGAGTTGTGGTGAACAGGTTATGTATCGATAGACAAAGTACCCGAAACTAAGCATAACAAAAGAAAAGAGGAATAGATACCGACCATGCTTGCTGCACTGGTAGTGATGGAAAGCCCACCTAAACAGAATGAACTCCATATGATGAATAGTAAGATGATTGCACCAGAAACACTGTGAGACCATCCATGGAATGCATCATAGAGTATTTGTGCATCCTTCCCCTGCTCTTTGTGGAAATTTGGACATACTATGTCACTGACTTTCAATATTGGTAAAAGGTAGTGGAACTGAGTTCCGTGGTGATGTGAGATGTGGCTTAACAACAAAAAGTCTACTCAATTTCCTGATTGTATGTTGGAATAACTTAGAAATCAATGAGAGTTAAAATTGTGTTCAGTCTTCTGAAGCTGCAATTTTTTTCCTCATTCAACTTGGTACTTCATTACTGCCAACAAAGAAATATTTTCACTTAATTAGTAGATATGAAGAGTTCCTTACCTGAATGCTAAAAGTAAAAGCCAATATATAGGCCCATCCAAACACTAAAATGATCTCTAGACCGGTAAGAATGGCAATGGAACCGTTCTTGTCAGCGCCTTTAGTTTCTTCAGTTAGATGCGCAGCTGCATCATTCTCGTAAAGTGAGTACTAACTGATAAAAAAAGCTAGAATTACCACAAAAGGTTTGCTCGATAGCACAGTTGTTTCAGCTATTTCAAATTGGCTGAATACAAAATACAGACTGTGTAGTCAGTGCTACAAGCGGAAGCATTATAACTATGACAATTCCGCTGACAATTCCGCCAATGAACTAAATGAAAAGGAAACAAAGTTTCGATTAGTAATTGAAATAATATCATAGGTCACTTAGTTTGGTCCACATGGACTATTAATACATTAAGTTTCTGATAGAAAATGCTCGAGTGTCTTAATATACCTGCCACCACATTGAGATTATTTCAACGAAGGTAATTACTTCAAGTGCGAATGTGTTCGGGGACTACCCTTATGAAAGTAAGTCCCATGTACATGCATAAGAACAACCACTTTGGGGCAAGGTAGCCGCCATCCTTGTTTGTGCCAATGCACGATAATATGATGCTCTGAAGGGTTTGTGATCCCGCGTATACCTTCCGAAACCACTCATGGGATCAAGTCACTCACCAAATTGGATAGATACTTCGAAGAAGTAATGCAACATGAAACAGAACAAGAAGCAAACAGAATACGGAATCTACCAGAGTATCGATTGCAAATGAGGCCTCTATGGCTTCAAGTCAAGCGCAACACCATGAAGCAAATGGACCCCAAGTGGGGCTGACGAGATGGGCAGCCCAAAACTAAAAGAAACCAGTCGTCTGTGAAAAGTTCTCAGAGATAATATCGTTAAATATCTCAGAAAAGCATGAACTTCTTCTTCGAAAGAAACCCCCCGATTAGCATAATAAAACCTATATCAAGGAAAATGAAACATTTAGTACTTTGGGGGACGATGTTCCTAACTTCCTTTAAATTCTATTGGAAAACAGACGAGCAACTGAGTTTCATCAAAATGGTTTTTCATGCACCACTTTCCCTTCTATAAAGCGTTCTTGTTAGTCTTCTTGGGTCAATTCTGCTATCGTCTTTTGAAACAGAAGAACAAAGAATCTCCATAAGGTTCATATTCGTCTCTTGAAACAGAAGAACAAAGTATCTCCATAAGGTTCATATTTGCCAAACATTTCAGCAAATATGTTATAACTTACCTTTTTCATTTTCTGAAAAAGAAATATGAGAAGTACCTCTTTTCTCAGGCATCAGTGACCGTGTTCAGCATGACATGGAGGAAATAGTCATGTGGTGATGGACTGTACTGTTCATGTGTCCAGAACAGCATCAAAAGAATGGCGAGCTTCCTTCAACATCATCCTTGTTTGGGTGTCAAGCGGGTTCTCTGGCTTGTCTAAGTGAGCGATGTTTAACAGATAGAGCTTCTTTGAGGTCACAAAGTCAGCCAAAATGATCCCTTTCATCCCTCCCCTGGTGCTGTCCACTATGTACTCAAAACTCATAAACTTGCAAGCGTCCATGGCCCGATCTTTCCGCCACTCCAATCACTTCAGCATCTTTCATTCTTTCCTGTTTGAAGAAAGGGTTTTGAGCAAATGGAATCTCCAAGCCAAAGCCAAAACTATCGACCTATAACATATAGGTTTACAGACAGAGCCTGAAGACCTGAATCAAGCCAATTTTGACTAATTAAACCATCGTCATCAAATATGATGGAGGAATGAAAGTCAAGTAAACAAAGTTGAATGGCTTTTACATATTCAATTATATGATTAAGCGGTAACTATAACTACACCATCACGTCTGATGATAGAACACTGAATGCAGCTGAACCAGAGTTTTGGTTGAGTTTTCCTCTTAAATTATTTGGGTTTTAGATCTGGTCAAATATTGAAATTAATGGACCATGTGAGGTCAACATTTGGTGCAACACGTAGCTAAATTGAACTGGGACTGTGAGCAACAACACCTTAGTCAATACTGAAGAGGAGCATGTATCATTCGCCATTACCTCTGCAGCCCAGAATTGTCTCACTCTCGCTCATTATGTCGATCATCTCTTATGCACTGTATAGACCATTGAGTTCGAGTTATTTAATCACAAGAGAGTTCATCTACCTAGATCTGGATATGAAGCTAATATTTCCAGCCTTTTGAGCAAGAAACTGATACTGTGACGATGTATACGACAAAATAATTATGTAGCAAACTTAAAAAAATCTACTGCAGAAAGATACTTCGCTTACAATGTTTCCTCTTAATGAGACAGCTCCAAGCATAATCTCTACAGCAGTTCTACCAAAACCCAAATTATCTACTATAATAGTCCATCACCTGAAAACATCATAGGCTTCGGATGCCATGCTTTAAGACATACCACATTTAGAACGAAGCCAGCGATTGAACAAAAGCACCTACCTCGGGCTTTTCGGCTTGTATGAGCTTGTCCACAACAAACTGAGAACTCCCAAATTCACCAAGGTTGCAAGATGAACTGAACGAAGTGATGGCAAGAACGTGTCGTCCTCGTGGGAAAAGATCGAAACTCGGGTGCGAGGAGACTCTGATATTGAGTCAAAACACGAGGCTTGGTGATCGAAAATGAGAAATTGGATTTGAGAAGGAGGGAACAGAAAGGGTCGAAGGGACAGAATTAGAGTTTGGGACACTTGAGTGCCATAACTTGATACGAAGAGATAGTTAAGTGTCATAACTTCAAAAAAATACACTTAAGTGCCAATTTCGGAGTAAAGTGGAACACTTGTGCCACTTTGGCCAAAATCCGGCCAAATGGCTGACGTAACAATTTTCCGACGAGTTGGGTGCAAAACGGTGTCATTTTGCACGCTGACGTGACAAGAAAATACAAAAACAACATCGTTTTTTGTGTCTAATGTGTAAATAATTAATATAAAAATTAATTAAATAAATTTAACCTTAATTTTATTTAATATATATTAAAAAATAAAAACTTAAAAATAAAGAACTTAAAATTAAAAAAAATTAAAAAACTTACAATTAAAAAACTTAAAAAATAAAAAACTTTAAATTAAAAAAATTAAATTTAAAAACTTTAGATTTAAAAAAATTTAGATTTAAAAACTTTAAATTTAAAAACTTTAGATTTAAAAAACTTTAAATTAAAAAAATTTAGATTTAAAAAACTTTAAATTAAAAAAATTAGATTTAAAAAACTTTAAATTAAAAAAATTTAGATTTAAAAAACTTTAAATTAAAAAAAATTAGATTTAAAAAAATTTAAATATAAAAAAATTTAGATTTAAAAAAATTTAAATCTAAAAATTTAGATTTAAAAAAATTTAAATTTAAAAAATTTAGATTTAAAAAAATTTAAATTTAAAAACTTTAGATTTAAAAAAATTTAAATTTAAAAACTTTAGATTTAAAAAAATTTAAATTTAAAAACTTTAAATTTAAAAAACTTTAAATCTTAAAATTTAAAAAAAAAAAAAAAACTTAAAATTTAAAATACTTAGTTTTAAAATTTTAAAAATTTCATATTTAAATTAAAAAAATTAATTTTAAGTTTTTTAAATGTTAAGTTTTTTAAATTTTCATTTTTTTATTTTTTAGAATATTTTAAATAAAATTAATTTTTAATTTAATTTAATTAATTTTTATATTAATTATGTATATATCGACACAAAACGACGTCGTTTTTGCATTTTCTCGCCACATTAGCATGCAAAACGACGCCGTTTTGCACCCAACTTGCTGGAAAATTGCCACGTCAGCCATTTGGCCGGATTTTAGCCAGAGTGACACTTAAGTGTTCAACTTTACTCCGAAACTGGCACTTAAGTATACATTTCCAAAGTTATGGCACTTAAGTGTCCCTCCGTGCCAAGCTATGGCACTTGGGCTGTTCTTTTGCCAACAGAATTATAATCATCTTCAGCATTTTTCTCTTATAGTGCTTTGGTTGCAAGCTTAATTTGAAAAAAGAAAAGAAAAAAAAGGAACATGGACCATATCTTTCATGCAGAATTACGGCTGGCCTTCACTTTGAAAGGTCTCATATAATGTCGCAAATTAAGTTGTTTTAGCAAAAATGATTTTAGCTGTACTAATCACACCCGTCAATGCAACTCGATCTTCCTAAACAAAAGAAAATGAATGACTTCATGAGAGCAATTTGTCAACCCCAAATGATTGATTGCTCTTTACTTTATTATTAACCCTCGCTTGCCAATTAATCCCATGATCAAGGGCGAATGAGTTATTACCCAACAAGACGAAAAAGAAAAAGGAACGATACAATGTCAGAATTAGCAGAAAACTAGGAATTTTTACACAATGAAAATCAAAACTGTTATGAAGTCATTTGAGCCACCAATTCAAATTTTTTTTCTCCTCAAATCACTCGCGTGAACTAGGACCTCTTTGAATAGATTCGTTACTCACTATGGTTTGAATGATTTATCATAATTTATTTAAGTACCTGTGGAGGTTTGCATATTCTTGAACATTATTATGATATTAGAGATTCTCATATCAACACAACTAAGTGTCTTAATAAAGAAATGACTTCATCATGTAGATAATGAATTTAAGGTACCTTTGTTTGGGGAAAAATCCTATGATTTTCAGATAAATTATTTTCTAGGAAAATAGTTTATTTTCCCTTATTTGGTAATATGTGATCGAAAACTTGTTTGGTATTTGAATCTTATTAGGAAAATGATTTCAATTTCTTAAATAACATTTGAACTAAGAATTTACCAAATTAGATTTTTGTTTTTCTCTCAACTTTTTTTCTTTTCAATTTTTAGGACTTTTGTTTTTATTCTATTTTTAGGGCCCAGAATTTTTTTTTTTATTTTATTTCGAAGCAAAGCAAAATTTCTAAATAAGGTTTTTAAGTCTCAATCCTTCTCTCTTTTTCGCCTCTTTCTCAACCTCATCTCCCGCCTTCACGCTCGCTCTCTCAATCTAGTCCTCCCCCCTCTCTGGCGCAGCCTGCCAGCCACCAGCTCGCCACCGGCCCAGGACAAGATCACTGAGTTTGTGTTAAATCTCCTCAGTCTAATCGAAAATTTTGGGTGAATTACCTGTTAAATTCTTCGCATCGGTCTGGCTTCAAGAAGTTGCTAAGGCTGGCATTGTAACACACTTTCTTTTATCAGTCGACGCATCTGGCGCTCGCATTTGGTTGAATTTGAATTTGACATATACACTCTGATGCAGACATGCTTGAGCAGAGGTAAAGGGTTTTACTCTCCCCCATGTCACATGCTGAGTATCCGTGGGTTTAGGATCTTGATCGATTGTCCACTAGACCTGTCTGCTCTCCCTATTTTCGCCCCTATACCTCCTGGAATTTTGGCTGTGCAAGATGAGGAAGATTTGGGACATTTGGTTGATGAATCTGATGGCTATGAATCTGGGAGTGAAGAGAGGAAGAATAGTTAGAAACCCATGAAAGCAAAGGCTTTGATTCGTTTCAAACCGTAATACAAAATTGCGATGAACCTGCACTTGTGGAATCTCTCATTCATTGATGTAGTGTTGATCACGAGCCCCACTGGGATGCTGGGGTTGTTGTTTCTTACTCGAGCGAAGGGCTTCTCAGCAAAGGGCTTATTGATTGAATTTGAAGTAATTTTTACGTACATGGTTGAGTGCTAGTTTAATTATCGCTTGGTCTTGGGCTTGTGCGTGGAAAGATTGTGACTTGCTTAAAGATCCGTGCTTTTACCTTAGGTATATGTAACTGAGGCGGCAGCGAAACTTGGGAAACTTATGATGGAGTACCTTGTTTCAATGCATGAGGAATTCAGTAGTCCTCACTGGATGAAGTGGGAGGAGCTGGAATCACTTCTGCATTGAAGGGGATAGTATTGGGCACTGATGGGATTGAACTTTGTGGATGGATGCCATTGTTTAGGTAAGGAACAGCCTTCATGTAGTAGTTCTGATCAGTAGCTAAATCGCAGACAAGATGTGCCTTGACAATTTATCATGGCTTAGATCCTCATTGTAACTATCTGCAAAGCATAAATGCTAGTTTTTTCTCTCAACCCCTCCCTTAGTCAGGATAGAGCCCAAGCTTTTTAAGGGGCATCAAATCCAGATTAAATTTTGATGTTGGGAGTTTGTCCTGCAGCGAAGGCTGAAAATGCCTTTTCTTGTTAGATGACTTTCTGGAAAGGTCATGCATCTCTAAATTAAATGTGCAAAGCCTCACATAACGTGGTCAAAGGCTTTGGCCGTTGAAGATTATGAAATATTGGTATCCTTGCATTTTCCGAGTTGTGATCACACTTGTTTCATACTACATTTTACCTTTCTTCCTAGAAACTGCATTTTTGTTTGTTTGATAAACTTTTAAGCGATAGTGATGAAGAGTGCCCCTCGGTGCAGCTGATGTGGAGGATTGTGTTAAGAAGGTTTGAAGACTCAAATAAGTAGAAGTGGCATCCTACAATGGCAAGATAAGTGTCAAACCAATCAACACCTGGTTGGAAATAGGAGCCTGTAATTGGACAATAAGATATCTAGATAGAATGATAAGATTTGTCTCAAACTTTGAATTTGTTCCTAGTCATACTTTGGAGTTTAATTATAGCACTCTTCGATCATGCGATGTACTAATATATTCAGATTTTTCATCCCTGGATATCCTGGAAACAGCCAACAAGGGGAGTAATTACACAGCTCTTGAGGATTCTTTAACTTTGAGGCAACCCGTTTTATTGAGTATATCCCCTCTTGGGTTGTGAATACTATGGCCAAATGCATGGTTGTATAGTGTAGTACCATTTGATAGTTCCAGCTCTTTGTTTTTTCTATTATGGTAAATTTTGACACTTGGCATCTATGAAATTAAGCTGTGAGTTTACTGTGAAGAAACTAGTGATTTGGAGGAGCTCTTACTTCATGCTGATGAGAGCTCAGAGGAAATGGACAAATTGAACTTTATATGCTCCTGTGCAGTTGATGCTGTTAAAGCTGGTGGTTCAGTACTCATTCCTATAGGACGACTTGGAATAATCCTACGACATTTGGAGTAGATATCTATTTGCCTAGAAAATCACATTATAATGTATTTCATTGGTTTGCATTTAAAATTTATACTATGACAATAGTCTTCTCTTACTTCAGTGAATGTCAAATAAAGCTAATGCTTCACGCATGAAGTCCGAATTTCACTTGAAATGAACTTAATGATGATGATAAAAAAAAAAAAAAAAAACCGAACTACATTGTGTTCCTACGCAAGAAAATCACCTAGACCAACTTTATTATTATTGTTTTTTTTGGGATGATGAACATAACCTAGACCAAACTATATGCTTATGTTGTTTCTTATAGTTGCACCTTCAAAAAGGTCAAGTGAACAACTAGCTTGCTATATTTAAACTATCTGCTAAAATCCTGAACGAGCTATAAGCACTCTATATTTGGCAATTTGTCTGCATTGGATGTCCTGAACATGTCTTCATCTAGTTATGATTTGACGGTGTGTTAGTTCGAATTCTTGTCTTCCTTTTCTGATGGGTTTTACATGTAAAGATCTTGGAACTCTTTTTGCATGTTCGAATAGCAATGCAATCTTGTGCTTCAAGGCCACAGTGAGCATCGAACATGATTGTCCTATGGTTTTTCTGGATAAAAATCATCGGCTATGGTTAACCTGATAGTGTTATATTCAAGGTGATCTTATGGTTTTGGTCTTGGGATTTTATTTTTTGCAGTTATTTTTGCAAACTAAAATTCTGGTCGCCTCCACTGATGCAAGTGAAGTCTATGTCCAACGGACTTCCTAAATGAGATGTTCCGGAATGAAAAAGGCAATCGATATTTTTGGAAAAGTGGCTCTTCAGAGTTATTTGTCTCATAACTAAAAAAAGTCATTGTGATACCATATGTTCTCTCAATAGGTTACAATATTTCTTCTCTCCTCGGTAGCAGAAGAGTTATTGGCATATACCAACATAATACCCTGAGGGGGTGCAAACAAAGGCAAGAAAAGATATGTAATTGCACATGTTGAGCTTTTGAATGGAGAAGGGCTGCAAGTGTATCCCGCAACTTAATCTCCTAAGCTATCATACGAAAACCTTGTCTTTTGACCATGCAACTCATCACTTGATCGTATCCTCAGATAACTGTTAGAATGTATGCAGGCTTCATTGGCAGGAGCCGTGCACTATATTTTGTCCTCCTTACTGGAGTTCACGACTTGGCCCACTTGTCCATTTGCTCAGACGCTGACATGGGGATGAATAATCATTACTCATCTGGGAGGTGCTAATATATTCTCTCACTCATTCTTATTTTTCAGCGAATATAAGTATCCAACGAGACCTTTTTGTTCTATTTACAGGAGGGCATGGACAGTAATATAGCTCTCTTGCCTTTTGATCATCCGACGGAGATGAAGATGAAGGCCCTTCGATGTTCATTTTTCTCGGGAATAGTGTAAGGAATAGGCATCAGCTATTTCACCTTTTTTTTTTTTTTTTTGATAACCCAGGGAACCCCAAAAGCCAACAGCCAGCGAGCAAACGCTGGAGGAGCCACTGCAGGACCCACCACCACAGTACTCCAGGTAAGAATCCCCAACGACGCCTTTGGGATTTGAACTCCTCCCCTTCGTGAAGGGGAGAGAGCCCAAGCCAGTTGCGCCACTATGGACGGTGGTGCTATTTCACCTTTTCTTCCCGAGAGTGGAGCTATATTTCACTTTCAGGGAATTATGTTGGTTACACAAGTAGTGTCCGGTCAATTAATAATAAGGGTAGGACTGACCAAAAAAAAAATTAATAATAAGAGTCAACACCACAAAAATTTTAAATTGATATACTTATAATAAATTTACTCAAAATTAATTTTTTGACCATGAAAAACTCCAACCCGATACACCTTTGAGAAATTTACTCCAAATTACTACAATTACACTTGTAATCAATTTATTCAAAAATAATTTTTTTGACCGTCAAAAACCTTAAATTGGTACATTTATGATAAATATATCATTTGTTAAATTAGATTAACATCACAATAATAAAAAAAACTACAAAATTTGTACAACTATGACAAATGGAGAGTATAATCTCAAATTGTATATTAGTCAACTGTTATATATCATCCAACTCAGCAATTTAATAATTAAATTTAACGAAAATTAATAGATGGTAAATTTGTCACAAATATATCAATTTATGGTAAATTT
This sequence comes from Eucalyptus brandiana, assembly GCA_014182725.1. NCBI lineage: Eukaryota > Viridiplantae > Streptophyta > Magnoliopsida > Myrtales > Myrtaceae > Eucalyptus > Eucalyptus brandiana. The sequence goes on along the minus strand of CM024675.1, from coordinate 68,291,241 downwards.
TCAAAGGTATATCAATTTAGGACTTTTTGTAATAAAAAAACTTAATTTTAATAAATTTATCATAAGTGTATTAGTTCGGGATTTTTCATGATATTAACCCTAATAATAAAAAAAAAGTTTAGTGGAAATTTTTGAAAATTTATTATACTATGAGCGAGAGTACATGCAAAGTCAAACCTAGACAAACCAAAAGGAATGTTATATTAATAAAATTATACCTCACGTGGTTTTATAGTTGCATGCCTTTAAAAAGTACTTCATAGACTAGTCGTTGATTTAAGTAAAAGCCTAGCAATATCAAATCGTCAATTGTTCTGTTTGGCTGTTTATGCAAGATGATGCAATTTTTTTATTTGAATTTTTTAGGCCATCTTTGTTGGACTTTTATTAATTATACTGCGACGAGGCATTTTTCAATTCCACATATGGAATTTCTTTTGGCCGGTCAAATGGCTATGAGGTGAAATTGAAAATTATCTTTGGAAAGTGATGACAAGATAAAGATTCGATTTTCTCTTGTCTTCCTCCTCCCTCCCTTTGCCGAGCCGACGAAGATGGGCAAAAGACCGATGAGGAGATGAAAAAAGGAAGGAAGTATATATATATATTGAAAAGACTAGTGAGGAGATGAAGAAGGAAAGGTAATAAAAATAAAAAGGAAAAAGTCACCAAAAATCCCAAACTTTACCAAGTATGACAAATATCCTCCAAATTTTTTTGACACAAAAAACCTCAAATTTTGTCAATTGTAACACATTTACCCTAAACTGTAAGGTATTTTCATTTTTTACTTTCTAAATTTTTTTCCTTTTCTTTTCTTTTTCTTTTCTTTTTTCTTCTTCTATCGTCCCTCTACCATGGTCGACAGAGGGAAGCCAAACTCAAGCAAGGCCCACCCTCATCGGTATCGAGCTAGCATCTAGCAAGGGTCACCTTTGCCTGGGTGGACGAGGGCAATCGTCGCCAAATCCGAGGAGGGCAACCCTTGTCAAGCGTAGGCAAGGGCAGCCCTCATCAGCATCAAGCAAGGGCTTTGCTTGCCAACCCAAGTGAGAGCTACCCTCGCTTGGGCCAACAAAGGGAAGAGAGAAAAAGAAAAAAGGAAAAAGAAAAAAATTAAAGACAAAAATGCCCTTCGGCTGTAGAGTTTGGGGCAAATGTATCGTAATTGACAAATTTTTTAGTTTTTTGTGTCATAAAAAAAAAATTGAGGCAAATTTGTCACACTAGATAAAGTTTGAGGTTTTTTTGTGACTTTCTCCTTAAAAAAGTATAAATTGAAAAAACTAGTGAGAAGATAGAGGTAGTTGAGCCCAACAAAAGCGGTATTGAGTGCCGCCAACCTAAGGCGCTCAGAAATTGTTGTTTGTGCCCGCGGTCACGTGTATCGAATCCGTCCCGACCTCTTGATCCTAATTTTTGGCAAGGATTCCACACACATCTCCATTGAAGAGAAAACCAATGGTCATAATTGCACGTTCTGGAATCATGTAATAGTCTTTCCCTATGCTGTCGCCAAAAAACCTCAAACCCTTATAAGCCCGTCTATTTTATATTTTGCAAAAACAATGAAAATGACACAAATGATGTCTCGATTTTGATTTATAACATTTATTTTTGAATTCTTAATTCGTTTAATGTGATTCATGAATTTTTAAATATTTTTTATTTATCTAAGGACTATACGAACAAATTAAAGATTTAAAAATGACATAACATATTTGATCAAAATTTAAAAATCACATTAAATAAATTAAAATTTCATGAATAATGATCATTTATGCTATTATCTCCATAGAAATGAACTCCCTAAGAATAGCAAATGAGGGTTGCTTAAAAAAAATAATCCAAAAAGGAGTAATAGTTGTCTGAAAAAGAACATCCGTACGTGTTGGACTGTGAGTTGGGGGACGTTTTCGAAATGGGAGACGACGTGGCATGGTTACCAAATTACATTTCTGCAACTCAAGTTTTAGAAAATCAATTTCTCTGTGACCACCGTATGGTCCTACGAGAGTTGCTTTTGCTTGTCCCTTTGGCTGCCCTGGCAACTCTCTCTTCCTCTTTAAAGAGGGACCACAGAAAAAAAAACAAAAGTTTGCAACAACCAATGTTAATCATGTAAAAAATTATTCACATAAATAACTAATTAATCAAGAAAAATCGAATCCATGTATTACTGTAAAATAGTGAGATCAATAAATACAGTAAAATTCAAATGTACATGTTTAAGCCATTACTTTACTTGAAGAAAAATATATCACTCTGATAATCAAAAATCTATTAGAATGCAAGATCTTAATTTCTATGACTTATTTCAATATAGTAGCTTTCAATGAGATTAAAGTAACTAATAGGTATAACCTACTCTTTTATAGGTTAGAGAGGAGACCTAGCAAACCCTAATTAATAGTGTGTCAATTGAGTCATCCCATTACGGGCTTCAGTTAAATACAATTGCCTACACTTTGTTGTTCAACTAGGCCGGTTATTAATAGATACCAAAACCCAATATAATAAGATCACTCGAGGGTTTAATAAATATTAGAATATTCAACTCTATTATTTAAAATAGAAAATCAATTAATTAATGTAAGCCAATATTATAGGAAATTTCCAACATTCTCCCACTCGGGCTACATTAATTAAGTTATTTTTATTTTGAAAAATATTTTATATTAAAAACGATACTATTGGGTTAATAACTGAAAATTTTGTTTTATGTGACCACAACTTTAAAAAATAATATTCCAATAACGGTATCTCAAAATCAATCCAATCATATATAACCTCAGTATAGGGCTATGGAGATTAATGTGTTAAGAAAATACTACAACACATGACTTTCTATAATCACATATAATAATAATTATATTTTCATGGATCACAAGCCTAGTAGTGTAGTAAGAAATAGTGCCAACATATAATCAAAATACTATTTATTATCGGTCTTCAATGCACTTTCTCAATGACATGAAATTATATTAGCACAATTTCTAAATAACATGAAATTGCACAATTATATCACAATTCAACATGAGATCTCATAACTAGTGACATCCAATCATCTTTAAACTAAAATTTGTTTAAAAATACTGTTTTATACTTCTATTCCTCAGTTAACAGGAAAAATGATAACAATAGAATCAATCATTGAAAATAAATGATTTAATAGATATCATGAAACATTATCAGTTTACATATAACTACAATATTCAAAAATACAAATTGTATAGCTCTCACTAACAAAAGAAATTAAAAGAATCTAAAACACCCATATTCTTTACATGTTCTCTAAAAAGATAATAATAAGTCGTAAGCCTTTTGTTAGAGAATCAGTCAACGTGGACTTAGTTTTTATATTTTCAATTACAATGTCTCTCTTTTTTTACCAAATCCTTAACAGTATAATATTTAATCAAGTTGACATTTCAACCATTGCATTATTGTTATTTATAGCAAAAGTAACTATTTGTCACACATAATGCAATAAGATTAATTATAGGCAATAAGCAATTCAACAAAAATAATTAGTACATTATAAACTCCAATTTGGGTAGAGTGTATAATGCATCATTATTTTCCACAACATAAGTTTATAAGACAATAACAAGGAGAATTACATATAATATAATTGTCAAAGATCCATCCCATTAAGCAGACAAATCATTTAAATTATACATTTCCATAATATCAAATATAAAAGGGAATTACATATAATTTTCAAAACATTTATCCCCTTTGGCCAAATAAAAACTTTTCAATTATACATCCCCATATTTTAAATATGGGAATTAATCTTCATGCAATTTTCCAAATTAATATACACAATAACCCCATTTGGGTGAATTATTGTATATATTAATTTTTTTAATCAATAGGGAATTCCAAATATTTATACCCAAAATTCATCGAACAATATGAAGTACTTTACAACATGTGCTTCCCAAAATCATATTGTATTTATCAAGCAACAATTTTTGCCACCATTAATTTTTTAATTCTAATTTATTATTATTATCATTATTTTATTATTATTTCAATGCTTCGGACCCTCCCGCGGGGCCCAGGACCCGCAAGCAGCCTTTTGGACCCTCCCGCGGGCCCTGACCCGCGAGGCCCAAGAATTTTACCCCGCTTAGGCCCAATCCGCAGAAGCTCATACATGCCACTTCAAACGGGTGGGCCACAAATTAAAATTTTGTCTGACAAATTAAAAATGGCCCATAATTTTTCTTTGTTCTTATTCTTGGTTCTGGGCTCACGTCCATGAACCAAGGAAAGAAAGGTTTTGGGCGTGAGCCTAGAACTAACATTAAAATCACGCCCAGAACCTGAAACATAAAAAAGAAAAAGAATGGATTTCATCACAAATCGAACGAGCGTGCTGCAACACCATAACCAGATGATTAACATATAAGTCGAGATGTTGAAGCTCCATATATCAGTAAGACCTGCTTGCGCAAGAACACTGTGAGATTGTAGAGAAAAGCACGTCATGTAATTTCAACGACAAAACTTTTTCTATTTGAAGCAAGTAATCAAAATCGAGACATGCAATGCAGGATGAAAAACACAAAAACAAAATACGAACCAGAATGAAAGTCAGATCTTTACGTATGTCACATTGAAACATTGATGTGGAACTTGTTTATGTCGGACTCAACGACGAGAGCCAAATAATAGATACTTATGGCCACGGCATTATTCGACGGAGATCATTCATCAGTAACATCCACCAGTAAATGAGCTGAGAAACGACAGAACCACACTGGAATGCATCGGAGAAACGAGAACAGAAGCATTGAACCCTCAGATTACCAAAGAGGATCACGAAAAGAGGCAAACTCGATCGTGACAACCGGACGACAAAACAAACACCTCAAGATCTAATGAACTCCGGAACCAATCCGACGATTCCAACCATCGCCGACCCAGCACACAACATACCCTCGAGACCTTTCACGACAAATCGACGACATGTTCAATTAACCCCCAAGAATCAGGAGGACACGATCAGATCTGAAGACAAAGATCAAGCATTGCGAGCAAGAGAGAGAGGGAGACTTACCTTAATGCAACAAAATGATGCTAAAACATATATATAATAATAACCATGCAACGATTTACAATGAACATTAATCAATTATAAGCAATTTAAAAATTCTAGAACTTTTTCATGTAAAAACCCTAGAATTTCAAATTTAAAATTTTCACTCACTTCTCAATGAAATTATACAAATTATATATGGTTGAAAAGATCTCGACATGTAGAACAAAAACCATATGGTTTCATGATTAATAGAGCAAAAAATCCACACGAAAAAATAACGTCCATATTCGGCTCAAAAGGAAAAAAAAATCGAATTTATTCATAAAAAAATAAAAATAAAAATGGATTCTACAATCATATATGATTTGCTGTAGAAAATTAATCACATATAACAATAAATCAAAAAGAATTAGATCCATAAATGAATGTAAAACACCAAGGTCAATAAGCACAGCGAAATTAAATCGTACCTATTTGAGCCATTGCTTTACTTGAAGAAAAATAGATCACTCTAATAATCAGAGATCTATTGGAATGCCAGATCTTCCTCTCTATAACATATTTCGGTATAACAGTTTTCAATGGAATTAAAACAACTGATACGTATAACCTACTTTTTTATATAATAGAAAGGAGACCTGGCAAACCCTAATCAATAGTGTGTCAATTAGGCTGTTCCCATTATGGGCTTCAGTTAAACACAACTGTCTACACTTTACTGCTCAGCTAAACCCGTTGTTAATAGATACCAAAATTCAATTCAATAAAATCACTCAAGGGTTTAACAAATATTGAAATATTTATTAACCCGATTATTTAAAATAGAAAATTAATTAATTAATGTACGCCTATATTATAGAAAATTTCCAACGAGTCGTAATAAAATTGATTCCGCAAATTTAAGTAGTAATATATGTGTTAAAGGATTATCATAATTACATATGACTTGTTTACCTAAATGTCAACTTCCAATTTATTACATGACTTAAGCATGAGAAATATTGTCAAAAAAAGTCACAAAATTGTTGCACTTTGATTAATTCAGTCCTAAACTTTTTGATAATTTCTCAATTCAATTCATCAAACCAATTTTGGCTGACGTGGACACCTTTGGTTATCCTATGTGGCATCATTGGGACCGACATGGACAATTTTTTTATTAATCGGATGAACCGAATTGACAAATTATCAAAAGATTTAGTATTCGTTGATAAAATTAAAAAAAAATTAAAAATGGAATTGATCAAAGTATTATAAGTTTAGATTTGTTTGGACAATGTTCCCTTTAAGCATGCGGTGCTTTGTATATTTCGTGGAGATCAGTCGACTTTGCTTAAATACATCCTTTCAATTATTACATAAATTTAATTTTCAATTGAAGTAATTTGGACCGTGTTAAAAAGTTTGGACCTTGAAACTTTTAAAGTTCCTTTCAATTTTGACCTCATCTTACATGCTAATCTGGTCCATAGGAAGCTCGTTCTCCCTTTCCAAAAAGATTAAAAATTTTCAAATCTCATGGCCGCCATGCCACGCAAGTCGCAGACAATTGATTGGGCCAAAAACAAAATTCCATGCGTGGGGCGGCCGGAGACCAGAGACTCGACCACTCCACAGTACTGGTCTTCTACGTAAGTCAACGACTAAGTCTATGAAGGGACTTCGTGAAACGCATGGGGGAATTATCGTTGCTTTCGGATTGTCCTTGGATTCGTGTGTATTCGAGGGGCTTCGATATGCTTAAGCGGTAAGATATGCAGCGCCCTAGGCTTGAATTCACATGCATTTCGGTGCAAATGTAAAAGCTGTTGGAGTTCTGTTTGTTAAAACAAAATGAGTGTTTTTTTCTTTGTCCCACATAGAAAAAGTAGGAGGAAGTGGGCCAATTTAAAAATGTAGGATTTCCTTTTTGTAGTTAAATGAATGATTGGGTGGGGCTAGATCCCACCATACCCGCGTGCGGGTGCACGCCTGCATGCCTGCGGATTAATTAGCACGAATCCCTTTGTTATTTATTTATTTTAATTTTTATTATTATTATTTTTTAGTCAATTCAAAGGTTGCCTTTTATTTTGAGATTTTCGGAAATGAAATATAAAAAATGAAAATTCGAAATTTTATTTATTTAAAAAAAAAAAAATAATTATTATTCCAAATTTTGTTTGTGTCTTTTCAAGATAACCTTTGGAAAAATTACTTATTCGGTTTGCAACTTTTCTCGAAGGGTTGCAATTGTTCGATTTTCGACTTCTTCCGAAGAGTCGCATTTGTTTATCCGAATAACTTTCTAAATGACGTGTTTGTTCATTCTTTGGTGCGTGATTTTGGTGCACTTTGCACGCCCGCATGCCCGCGGATTAATTAGCACGAATCCCTTTGTTATTTATTTATTTTAATTTTTATTATTATTATTTTTAGTCAATTCAAAGGTTGCCTTTTATTTTGAGATTTTCGGAAATGAAATATAAAAAATGAAAATTCGAAATTTTATTTATTTAAAAAAATAATTATTATTCCAAATTTTGTTTGTGTCTTTTCAAGATAACCTTTGGAAAAATTACTTATTCGGTTTGCAACTTTTCCCGAAGGGTTGCAATTGTTCGGTTTTCGACTTCTTCCGAAGAGTCGCATTTGTTTATCCGAACAACTTTCTAAATGACGTGTTTGTTCATTCTTTGGTAATTTTCACGAAGAGTTACAAGACTGTTTCATAGATAAACTTGTCAATTTTCGGAAGAAAAAAATGTGGTCATTTTCGAGTCTTCTTTCTAAAAAACTGTAACCAATTTTTCGATTGTATCCTAGAGAGACCCTGGAGAAATACTAGAATTGCTATCTAGTATTCTCATCCGAGACTTTGTTGTATCCTGGAGGATTTTTGTCGGTGACCATTAGCAATGTTGTGGGTCAAATAAATCCTTAAAGATAGTGATATCACGCCTCAAAGTCTGAGTTTTTTTACTCGATCCGATTTCATTGTTCAACCAATTTCGAAGCCATATTTTTCCAACAAAAGCCCATTCCATTCCATTTGAGATGCACCCTAGTCCTAATATAGCCTAAAAAGAGTCGACGAATCCACAGTACTAGTCTTCTACATAAGCCAACGCCCTAAGCTTGGAAAAACAACACAAATGCTTCATGAACTTTAACTCAATATATAATGTGATTTATGAACTTTTAATTTATTCAGCATAATTCATGAACTATACTCCAATATATAATGTGGTTATTGAAATTTTAGTTTGTTCAATATAATTCATAGGCTTTTGGTACTTATTTGATTTAGTCCCTAAATGACATGAAAATATTCAATGTTACCCTTGAACTTGAATTAATGGAAGAACAATATTGAACGTTTCATATAATTCGGGAATTAAATTGAATATATACTAAAAGTCAAGGAATCATATTAAATAAGTTGAAAATTCAAAAATCATATTACACATTGAGTTATAGTTTAAATACTACATTGGACGAATTAAAAGTTCAAAGACCATATTGCATCTAAGGCTAAAATTCGAATATCATTTTGTGTCATTATCCTGAATCAGCGAAGAAAATACTTATACTAGGCAAGTATTTTTATAGACTTGCTTTAGAGCTCCCTAAAGCAATGACCGCTAGTCGTCCTATAGATTAGAAAAATCAGATGCATGATGAATCTGATAAGTGAATCAGGTTCTTGAGAAGAGTAGACCAACACACTATCAATGATTTTTTTTTTTTTGGTTGATACTATCAATGATTAAATTGCCCATGCTGCGTATCCTCCTCGTAGACTTTTTTGGCAGTTCGCAAATACAAGTTAAAAATGGGCTTATTTGTTTGAATCCTTTCTTTTGGGACCCAAATGGCTTCTCAATGGATGGGCACGTCTTTTGTCGTTGTAACGATGGGTTGTATCATGTTACAAACATAACCTAGTGCATGATATTTTTGTCATTGGTCATAAGGTGGTATTGTTTTCAGTTTGCGTATGAATGGTGTGACTTCCGATCCAACTCGAACCATCGCGCAATTACACTTGCTATTTTAATGAATTATACCCATTCCGGATAACAAAGATGGAACCTTATATCTTATCTAATTCGGTATCAATCCGAACCGAATCCCCATCCGAGCACCAATAAAAAGAAGCCAAATACCAAGTCAAGATCGGGCAACGTCGATAGCTTCTCCTAATTTCTCGCTCCCCATTTTTCGTCCAGACAGGATAGACCGTGGGCCCCACACGTGGGCCCCACCCAAATCTCAAAGCAAGTCGCCGCGAACAATAATGTGCTTCACGAGGCAGGTCGTATTTGGCGTTTTCCATCTTTAGCCGCCACTTCGGCTGTAAATCACCACAGCGTCATTCCTAAAAGTGTTTCGACTTTTTCACTTTTTCCTTAATTCCCTCTGTTCTAAATTTGAGACCGTCGAAACTTTCACAGTCAATTATTCACACGTGCGTTCACCGACAAAATTCGTCATCGTAATTTTATATTAAAGGAAAAGGACAAAAAATGTAAACGACGGACAAACAAACATTGCCCCCATGCATTGTCACGTTATTCTTTGCCGTGTCATTTCGTTGTTGTCTTTGATCGCAGAAGGTTAATATCTTAAAAAATTCTAAATTGATACATGTATGATAAATTTATCTTAAATTAAACTCCAAACTAGTATATTTTTTACAAGTTTATCCAAAACTGATATATTTGTAACAAATTTACCTTCTGTTAGTTTCTATTAAATATTTCTTGTCAAATTGTTAAGTTTGATAACACAGTATATCGGTTTGGGATTTTGCTCTCCATTTGTCACAGTTATTTAATTTTTATGATATTAATCCAATTTAACAGAGGGTATACAACACCAGTTTGAAATTTTTAACAGTTGAACAAAATAATTTAGTATAAATTTGTAACCAGTTTAAGATTCTTTATAATCGATTTGAGTAAATTTATCACAGATATACCGATTTATGATTTTTCTTAGTCAAAAATTAGTTTTGGGTAAATTCGTTATACGTATATCAATTTGGGGATTCTTTAAGGTACTAATTCTATAAATAAAATGAGTATGTAAGGCCCACTGTAACGCTCAAATCCGCTAACCCCTCTGCTTTAGTAAGTTATTCGAAACGTATAAAAGTGGGAAAATCCTTTTAAGACCAGTTGTTTATGAACCCGTCTTTAGCGACCAAAAAGAAGAAGAAAAAGAAGGTGATCCCTTTTTTGGGTCGTAACCCTTTTTTGGTTCTTTGCTTGTGGCTCCCACGTTCACTTTCCTTAATTTTCTTCCTTCTCCCTCCAAAGGGAGAGAAATGGAGAATTAAAAAGGACATGTCCTTGCGTCACTTATCCTAGTCAGGGCCACGTCAACCGGCCACTAGGACATCAACGAAGCCCTCATCCTTGACCACCCTCTGTCTCTGTGGCTATCGGTCCGACTCGCTCAACCTAAGTATAATTCACGTTCTTTGCGACGAAATTTAGCACACCGGTCAATGAATTTTTCTTTAAAACATAGATGAAGAGAAAGTGAGAAAATCGATACTCAAGAGGAAGGTAATGAAATGCACAGAGGATTTGCTTGCGAGCAAAGTTGCTTTTGCGAATCTAATTGATTCCTCGTGTAGAAAAGGGGCTTTTTATGAAGTGTTTTCAGATTGCGAAGAGTATGCCTCAAGGCCGCCGCTCTCAGCCTCCCCATTACCCTACCTAGCTCCTCCTCATTGGCGCGAACTACTCCACTTCACGGGGCTCATCAATTCTATTGAAAGTTAAATTTATGTAATAATTGGAAGGATGTATTTCAGCGGAGTCGATTGATCTCCATGAAATATACGAAGCACCGCATGCTTAAAGGGAACATCGTCCAAACATATCTCAACCTATAATACTTTGGTCAACACAATTCTAGACCTTTTTGATTTTGTCAATTGAGTGCTAAATTTTTTAATAATTTGTCAATTCAGTCCATCCGATCAATATAAAAATCATCAATGTTAGCGCTAGCGAAGTCACATAAGATGACTAGTGTCCACATTAGCCAAAATTTATTAGATGGATTGAATTGGTAAATTGTCAAAAATATTATGACTGAATTGATCAAAGTGCAATAGCTTGAAGATCTGAAGTGGATATTGTTTTAAATAAAGGCTAAAAGTGCCATTATTTTCTCAAATAAGAGCTCGAAAAGGACCTTATTTCAAATAAAGACCTAAAGTGCTCATATCTATATCAACTAAAGGCTTGAACTCACGGGTTTTGAAGGGCAATTGTGTCTTTTAAAATTTTTATTTTTATGTTTTTTTATTTCATAGAAAAACAAAAAACTTTTTTAAAAAGAGAGGAAAAAAAGTGGGAGGGGCATTGCCCCATTGCCAATGGGGCGACGATGAAAGTCAACGAGGTCGCCAACGCCTAGGCGAGGGCTGGCGAAGTCTGGAGGCACTGGGCAAGGGCCGTTAGGCTTGTATAGGGATCAGTGACCATTGCCCAAGTCGAGGCGAGGGCGAACAATCCTCACCCAGATCTAGGAAAGGGTTCCCTCCCCACTTCTAGCGTAGGCCAGCAGGCCCTTGCCCTTGGTCGACAAGGTTCACCGGCCCTCACCCAAGCACCGGTGACTATTGCCTAGGCCGGGGCGAGGGTGAGCGACCCTTGCCCTGATCTAAGAGAGGGCCATCGCCCTCTTCCGCTTCTGGCATAGGCCAATAGGCCCTTGCCTTCGGTCAACGAAGGTTGCTAGCCTTCATCCAAGCACCGACAACCTCACTGACCTTTGCCATCACCCCATCGACGATGGAGAGATGGGGGAGGAGACCAATTGTTCACAAGCAACAAGTCAAAGCAATCGAATAAATGCAAAAAGTAAATTGTGAAAATTATTAATTTAAGATAATAGAAAAAGGGGTTCAAAAGATGTGTCAATTTACAAACATGGTGGCACCATTGAATCTGGACTAGGATGTCTTTTGGACAAAAAAATATTCAATGGCCATTTTCTAACAAATAAAATTCAAGCTCCATGTGCACACCCACGTCACCACATTATTTTCCTCGAAACTATACTAGTACAAGTCCATCATTATCCCTCATTTGAAACAAAATTGGCCAATTAAAATCTAATTTGAAATTATATCTACTTCAAGTCCTCTTCTTTTTTTTTTTTAAATAGAAAAAGGCCTCAATTCAAGTCTTTATTTGAAATTGTTCCTTGAAAAAATAAAGGAAACTTTCAAATAAGGACTCAAAATGAACTCATTTTTTCAAATAAGAGTCTAAAATAAATCTTATTTCAAATAAATATTTGAAATGGTCATATCGATCTCAAAGAAAGACTGAAGTGGTTATATTTGTTTAAATAAGGGTCTCGTCTCATCGGCTCACCAGTTAGTAAAAATTTCGATCAACCAAAAGGTACTTTTGTCAAAACATAATTTAATTTAATTTAAATTAAATTAGATTAAAAATTTAAAAATTTAAACTAAGAAAAAAACAAAGGTGAGAGGGAGCCCTTTCTCCCGTCTCTATTCTTTTTCTAGTTTGTTTTTATGAAAAAATAGAAAAAAGAAAAAAACTAAAAGACGAAATTGCCCCTATCAAATAGTGAGTTGAGGCTTTTTTTTAAGACTGATATGGTCACTTTAGGCCTTTATTCGAAACAAGATTTATTTCAGGTATTTATTTGAGAAAATGAGAGTATTTTAGACTCTTATTTGAAATAATGTCATTGTCATACCCTTATTTGAGAAAATGATGACACTTCGAGTCCTTATTTGGAATTTTCTCAAATATTCATGAAAAAAGACAAATATTACCATATTTGGACATAATGCGTGTCATAGAGAGGTCCACGGATTGCGAAAAGAATATCCCTTACATGTGGAAATTAGAGGGCATAATTATGATTGTTGTGTCGTATCGGAGTGACACGCTCTGACATTTTTGACACACTCCAACATGTGATCAATTCTCCCAACACACTTCGACACTTGAGTCTAGAGTCCCAACACGCGCGGAATTGATTTTATAAATTTTTAATAAATAAGAGGTCAAAATATAAATATGTAAAAAAATAAAAATAAAAATAACAAAAATAATAAAGGGTGAAAGACTTCTTGTTATATTTGATGGTGAAATGTAAAAAAAAAAATTCGACTTATCGTTAAATATTTAATTTAATAGTGAAATGTAATTTTTGTTTTTTGTCATGTTTTATGGATTATTTCAATGGAATGTAATTGAATTTGTCAAATTGAAATAATGAATGATATTAACAAATGATGAATTAATGTTTTTAGTCCCAACTCATTCTAGGCTCTTTTTTATTATTTATTTATTTGTAAATTTGAATCAAACTAATTTTATTGAAATAATAATAAAAATGATAATTTATCATGTATAAATAAAAATATACATTTAATATATAATGTGTCTTAATATATCGGAATTTTCTATTTTTGAAAAAATAACGTACCTGCGTGTCATGTCATATCATGCTAGTGTTAGCGCTACTTAGTTTATGCACTTTCTTCTGGTTTTGGTCGAAGGTTTATCTGGAAATCAAAGTCCAATCTCCAGAAAAGATTCGTGTATGCCAATGGAGAAAAAATCTAATTGTGACTGATGCGCTAAGTCAGGTTACAAAATTGGCCGAGAAAGGTAATGGGCAAAAGCCACCCTCCCGAGCACAGTGCTTCCAAAGAAGAAGTGTTTTTGGCCCTTCGGCTTTTAGGGGATGTCATTGAAAAAATGCAAGTGTCATTGAGTTAAAAGGGTTTTTTCGAAAAATATTTGCCCCTGCTGCTCAACGATATCCACTTTGTGCGCACAAGTCTTATATGAGGAAGCACTTAATCGAGTCCACTCCATGGTGATCAAGCCTTTTATCACGGGATGGCTTTTCTTTCGATGCAAGTCATACAAACCACATTGCTTAGTAATTATTTCCCAAGCCAACCATATAAGCCGCTTGATGCTATAACGTTAGTCGTATAGGCCGCATCTCTCGGTTATTATTTCACAAGCCAGCTGCATTGGCCGCTTGTTATTTCCCCTCCGATTCTCGATCTTTCGTGCGTTGTTTCAAAGAATCAACATCATCACCATACTCACCACCCTTAACTCTATGATATAACATTCCTTCAATGTCCGTAAACTTAAAGGGTGTGTCGGTGATTTATGATCCTTGTATATTATAGTTTTCCTGAATCAATATTAACATCGGCAAATCTTTTGGTTAGTAACTTTACTTAATTGTTGGTTAGTTACAATCTTTTTAAATTATTCGACAGTTGATTTTTTTTTCCTTTTAATCATCCAGATTACGTACAAGAGTCGTCTCGTATATTGTTAGACCAGACCATAGAATTTCCTCTAATTGCTCGGGCATACTTGTCTAGGCATTTCTTTTTATTGATGACAAAACCTATATTAGGTGAATTTTAGAGTCTATTAAATATCCTAGTAACTTTATTGATTAGTTAAGACAAGAGTCATGAGATTAAGCGAAAAAGATTCTGTTAATCATTCGCCTTCACCGGAATAAAAAGTACTCGTCCCGTAAAGTAATCTTATTATTGCCTCCGGTCAACTAAAGAGTTGCTGCGAAATTTTTTAATATTAAAATATTATAGATAAAATATTCATGCTGGAACATTAAAATTCAAACCTAGACACGCTGCCAATATTGGGCCCACAAATCCAAGGAAAAAATGAAAGTTCCATTACACTTCGTCGTCACCTTTGAGCGTTATAAACCCCCACGATTTGGATGCTGGCATCGGATCGGTGCAAAGACATACGTTCCGCCTCGCAGCGCTACCCGGCTCGATATTCATCATTATGGACACCGAAGCTCCAGCGTAACGACGTCCTCCCTGCTCCTCCTCCTCCTTTGCCCTTCTTCCTTAACTGTTGCTTCTTCTTTTTTTTCCCCTTATTTTCTTCTCTTTCTTCATTGCTTTTTGGGAAAGGTTTGAGACGAGCGAGATGTTGGGGACTTTCCTGGCTTCGACGCCGCTGCTGAAGGAGGCATGGAGGCTGTGCGGCACGGCAAACGCCATGGGGCTTGGTGCCTTCCTGGCGGAGCAAGTTGGGGGCGTGGGGTACGTGGCATTCTCTGGTGTCCAAGAGCTGCCGATGCTCGGTTCGGATCCGAACTACGGCATGCTGGTGTCGCTGGATGCGGCAGGCCAAGGGCTGTTCACACCGTTGAAATGCCATTACGAAGGCGAGGAGCCGGTCATGGTCCACTCTGGAGTGCTTCACCTCTTCCTTCATCATCGTTCGCGCCCTGATTTTCAAAGCCAGGTTAGCAATTTCTGTTCGCCTACTTCACTGTTTACTTAATGAGCTTTCTTTCCTTCTTCATATTCTACATGAACTGGCCGAAGTGGCCAAGCTCAGGCGCGCGATTATATCCTTTGAGCCTATTCACGTTGATCAAGCATGGGCTGCGGGTCTATCCGACCGTTTGGTCCGTGATAACCTCTGGGTCCGAATTTCAAATTACTGTGGACAGATGATTCTGGTTTGGAGTTATATCAAACTGAACCGTTCTCGAGACAGATCTCCTGGTCATGAATTGTACTCTTCTAATAAGATTATCTAAATACAAGAGCCATACGTGTTAAAACATATTTGTATACTTATCATCATCCGCTGAACATGTTAGTGTTGTTTTAACTTGCTTAATAAATACTTTCGTATGTTTAGCAATTGTAGTACAGCCGATGATTTCCTATCCGATTTATTTATGCAACTCTTCTAATCTGACATGATCCAGTGAAAGTTGATTTTTCAGTGCATCTTTTGAAGCGTTGTAATCAAGATGTTTTAAGGAAGCATTATACCATATTTTAGAAATTCTTTATTGTGTATGCAGATTGATAGCTTGTTGGATAAAACCAAATCAATAGTGATCACGGGCCACTTGATAGGAGGATCAACTGCCTTCCTCACAGCTCTTTGGCTTCTCTCCAAGCTCAAAGCCAATTTCCTACCTATCTCAATCTTATGCATTGGTTTTGGCTCTCCTTTCCTTGGCAACGAGTCGCTTTCTCGAGCCATCCTCCGCAAAAGATGGGACGGAAGCTTCTGCAACGTCGTGTCAAGGCACGATATAATGCCAAGGTTATCTCTTGACCAATCACTTGTTCCGACTCTTCAGTGGCGGGCCCTCATAAGATTCTGGTACACGTCTATGATGTCACCAAACTCTATGAATGTTGCTAACCTCCAATTAATTGAAGAGGACAAGGCCTGGTTATTTTCCTTCGTTGTGGCCAACATGGAGCGCTTGGCGCAAGCAGGGGAAGGCTCAGAAGGGAAGTTGTTTTGGCCATTCGGGAATTACCTGTTTTGTTCGGACGAGGGCGCGATTTGTTTGGACAACGCCATATCGATCAACAAGATGATGCATTTAACGCTAAGGACAGGCTATCCGAATTGTATCATTGAGGAGCACCTTAAGTACGAGCAATATGTTGAAAGACTGACTCGTCAGTCTTTAATCAGAAGCTTCGTAGAAGGAGATCTTTCTGAATCAAGCTATGAAGCAAGTCTTTCGATCGCTTTGAACTCCTTGGGGACTCATCGACAGGTAGGAACATGGCACCTTCAATTGTTGAGTGATCAAGTTCTATAAATATATCGATCTAGGCTTTTATTCCCAAGTGCTATTCCTCTGGTTTAAAAGTTCTATTATTCACTACTTTGCAGGTATATATTGTACCAATGGCAAAAGATTGCTTGACTATGGCGAGGCGAATAGGGCGTGCGCCGAACATAAATGCCGCTAATTTAGCCATTAGGCTATCCAAAATCACTCCTTACAGGGCAGAGATAGAGTGGTATAAAGCTTGTTGCGATAAGTCAGACAAACAAAGAGGATACTACGATTCTTTCAAGCAAAGGGGGGCCTCAAAGAGAGAGTCCAAGATAAACATGCACCGGTTCAAGCTCGCGGCCTTTTGGGACGATGTCATACGCATGCTAGACAAGAAAGAGCTCCCACATGATTTGCACAGAGGGTCAAAATGGGTAAATGAGTCGCGCTCCTACATGCTTCTTGTGGAGCCATTGGACATTGCGGAGTATTATCAGTCGGGGATGCACCTTAAGAAAGGCCACTACACAAGCAATGGAAGAGCAAGGAGGTATGAAATTTTCGATGAGTGGTGGGCTCAAAGAGTTGTTAAAAAGAAACTGGACAACAAGAGGACCAGGTATGCAAGCTTGACCCAAGACACTTGCTTTTGGGCAAGGGTGGAGGAAGCAAAGGAGTGGCTGGACAAAATCAGGCAGGAGAGCAACCACAATAACCTGGCTTTTCTTCGAGATAGACTCAATGAGTTTGAAGCATACACAATGAAACTAGTTGACAATAAAGAGGTGTCTGCCGATGTAGAAGCTAAGAATTCGAGCTTTAGTTTGTGGTTAAAAGAATGGAAAGCAATGAAATCACAAATTGATGTGTCCCAATCGATGTCACTTGTTTAGGATGATGACGCGTGCCTCTGAACTTTATTAATTTAAGATTTAATTGGTGGCGAGTCGAGTTCTAGGGCTCATGAGATTGGGACACATCGATAGGTATAGAGGGAGGGGTACAATTGACGTGGCATTGAGCTCCCTCTGGCCGATAAGGAGTCATCACCGTTGGATCTGGAAGCTCGGCCTCCATGGCCAAAGAACTTGGTGGTGAGGCCATGATCTCGGTGGTCATGGAGGAGCCGTAGGAAATAGAATTTGCATATGAGATAGAGGATCGGTACCCTTAAAGTTACAGAGCCAGCAACAAACTTCTCATTTATCTGTTTGTGTCAGAATTAGCTTCCTAGCATCTCATGTTTAACAAGGATTGAATTTGGCTCCCATATATGTTTCTTTGACATTGTACACCACTCGAGTGGGGATTAATTTGTCGTTCTAGTCTAATATTACAAAAGAGCAATATTTCCTATGGTGCCAAGGACTGAGGTGGGTTATAAGTATGTCAAGCCCTGGCAGCAACAATCTTTTATGTACAGATTAATATGTTGATGATAAAAACTTGATATGATGCACCTGGGAATATATTATGCAGTTACAACAACTCTTCAACTCTCAAACTTTCTCAACGATCGACCAAAGATTCATGAGGGACTGTTGAGTGATGCCAAGATAGGAAGTCTAGTTCTACGCTTTGAACAAATTCAAGTTTTTATGCTTTTTTGGAATATTAAATAAGCAGTCATGTCTTGCGCTAAGAAGGTGTCAAGTTTGAATCCTCATGACATCTGCCTAAGGCAGAACACGATAGAATTTCTTTCAAATCATTCTAGGGGCAACCGATTAACTATAGCAAAACTTTACTTAATTGTTGGTTAGTTACAACCTTTTTAAATTATTCGACAGTTGAAAATTTTTTCCTTTTAATCATTTATATACATGACTTGTCTTGTAAATTGTTAGGCTGAACTATAAATTTCCTCTAATAGCTCGGGCATACTCGTCTAGGCATTTCTTTTGATTGATGACAAAACCTGTATTAGGTGAATTTTAGAGTCTATTAAATATCCTAGTAACTTTATTGATTAGTTAAGACAAGAGTCATAAGATTAGGCGAAAAATATTCTGCTAATCATTCGCCTTCGCTAGAATAAAAAGTACTCGTCCCGCAAAGTAATTTTATTATTGTCTCAAGTCAATTAATAGTTGCTGCGAAATTTTTGAATATTCAATAATATAAATAAAACATTCATGCTGTTGTATTAAAATTCAAACCTAGACACGCTGCCAATATTGGGCACATAAATCCAAGGACAAGATGTAAGTTCCATTGCACGTCGCCGTCACCTTTTAAGGTTATAGTTTCTGCTGTCGTGGGGGAGAGTTCTCGTTATTATTGACCTCAGGCAAGTCATGAAATAAAAGCCCCCACGATTTGGATGCTGTCATCGGATCGGTGCAAAGACATACGTTCTGCCTCGCAGCGCTACCCGGCTCGATATTCATCATCATGGACACCGAAGCTTCAGCGTAACGACGTCCTCCCTCCTCCTCCTCCTCCTCCTCCTCCTCCTCGTTCGCCCTTCTTCCTTAACTTTCGCCATTTATTTTTCCTTATTTTTTTCTCTATCTTCATTGCTTTCTGGGAAAGGTTTGAGACGAGCGAGATGCTGGGGACTTTCCTGGCTTCGACGCCGCTGCTAAAGGAGGCATGGAGGCTGTGCGGCACGGCGAACGCGATGGGGCCCCTGGTGCCTTCGTGGCGGAGCAAGTTGGGGGCGTGGGGTACGTGGCATTCTCTGGTGTCCAAGAGCTGCCGATGCTCGGTTGGGATCCGAACTACGGCATGCTGGTGTCGCCGGATGCGGCAGGCCGCGGGCTGTTTGCCCCGTTGAAATGCCATTACGAAGGCGAGGAGCCGGTCATGGTCCACTCTGGAGTGCTTCACCTCTTCCTTCATCATCGTTCGCGCCCTGATTTTCAAAGCCAGGTTTGCAATTTCTGTTCGCCTACTTCACTGTTTACTTAATGAGCCTTCTTTCCTTCTTCAGATTCTACATGAACTGGCCGAAGTGGCCAAGCTCAGGCCCGCGATTTTGTCCTTTGGGCCTATTCACGTTGATCAAGCATGGGCTGCGGATCTATCTGCTCATTTGGTCCATGATAACCTCTGGGTCCGAATTTCGAAACTGTAGATAGATGATTCTGATTTAGAGTTATATCAAAGCGAACCGTTCTTGAGACAGATCTCCTGGTCATGAATTGTACTCTTCTAATAAGATTATCTAAATACAAGAGCCATACGTGTCAAAATATATTTGTATACATATCATTATCGACTGAACATGTTAGTGTTGTTTTAACTTGCTTAATAAATACTTCTGTATGTTTAGCAATTGTAGTATAGCCGATGATTTCCTATCCGATCTATTCGTGTAACTCTTCTAATCTGACATTATCCGGTGAACTTTGATATTTTAGTGTAGCTTTTGAAGCATCGTAATTGAGATTTTTTCAGGAAGCATTAAACCATATTTTATGAATTTTTTATTGTGTATATTGATTGATAGCTTGTTGGATAAAACCAAGTCAATAGTAATCATGGGCCACTTGATAGGAGGATCAACTGCCTTCCTCGCAGCTCTTTGGCTCATCTCCAAGCTCAAAGCCAATTTCCCACCCGTCTCAGTCTTATGTATTGGTTTTGGCTCGCCTTTCCTTGGCAACGACTCACTTTCCCAAGCCACCCTCTGCTGTGGCCAACATGGAGCGCCTAGCGCAGGTAGGGGAAGGCTTAGGAGGGAAATTGTTTTGGCCATTTGGGAATTACTTGTTTTGTTCAAACGAGGGCATGATTTGGTTGGACAACAACGTATTGATCAACAAGATGATGCATTTAATGCTAAGGACAGGCTCTCTGAATTGTATCATTGAGGAGCACCTTAAGTATGGGCGGTATGTTGAAAGACTAACTTTTCAGTCTTTAATCAAAAGCTTTGTCGATGGAGATCGCTCTGAATCAAGCTATGAAGCAAGTCTTTCAATGACTTTGAACTGCTTGGGGACTCATCGACAGGTAGGAACCTAGCAGCTTTGGTTGTTGAGTGATCGAGTTCTATAAATGTATCTATCTAGGCTTTTATTCTCAAGTGCTATTCCTCCAGTTTAAAAGTTCTATTATTCACTACTTCACAATTATATATTGTAGCAATGGCAAAAGATTGCTTGACTATGGCGAGGCGAATAGGGCGTGCGCCGAACCTAAATGCTACTAATTTAGCCATTAGGCTATCCAAAATCACTCCTTATAGGGTAGAGATAGAGTGGTATAAAGCTTGTTGCAATAAGTCGGATGAGAAAAGAGGATACTACGATTCTTTCAAGCAGAGGGGTGCCTCAAAGAGAGAGTCCAAGATAAACATGTACCAGTTCAAGCTCGCAGCCTTTTGGGATGATGTCATATGCATGCTAGACGGGAAAGAGCTCCCACACGATTTGCACAAAGGGTCAAAATGGGTAAATGTGTCACACTCCTACATGCTTCTTTTGGAGCCATTGGACATTGCAGAGTATTATCGGTTGGGGATGCACCTTAAGAAAGGCTATTACACAAGCAATGGAAGAGCAAGGAGGTATGAAATTTTCACTGAGTGGTGGGCTTAGAGAGTTATTAGAAAGAAACTGGGCAATAGGAGGACTAGGTATGCAATCTTGACCCAAGACTTACTTTTGGGCAAGGATGGAGGAAGCAAAGGAGTGGCTAAACAAAATCAAGCAAGAGAGCGACCACGACAACCTAGCTTTTCTTCGAGATAGACTCAATTAGTTTGAAGCATATGCCATGAAGCTAGTTGATGATAAAGAGGTGTATGTCGATGTAGAAGCTAAGAATTCGAGCTTTAGTCTATGGTTAAAAGAATGGAGAGCAACGAAATCACAGATTAATGTGTCCCAATCAATGTCACTTGTTTAGGATGATGACGCGCGCCTTTGAACTTTTATTAATTTAACATTTAATTGGTGGTGAGTCGAGTTCAAGGGCATATGAGATTAGACACATCAATAGGTATAGAGGAAGGGGTACAATTGACGTGGCATTAAGCTCCCTCTGGCCGATAAGGAGTCATCCCCTTTGGATCTGGAAGCTCGGCCTCCATGGCCATGAAGGGTCAAAACCTCAAGATCTAGAGGATTGACACTCCGTGGCCAAAGAACTTGGTAGCAAGGCTAATATCTCAGTGGTCATGGAGGAGTCGCAGGAAACACAATTTGCATCTGAGATAGAGGATCGGCACCCTTAAAGTTACACAGCCAGCAACAAACTTCTCATTTCTCTATTTCTGTCAGAATTAGTTCCCTAGCGTCTCATGTCCAACAGGGATTGAATTTGGCTCCTGTTTGTGGAATTAATTCACCGTTCTAGTCTAATATTACAGAAGAGCAAGATTTCCTATGGTGCTAGGGACTGAGGTGGGTGAGAGAGAGAGAGAGAGAGAGAGAAGGTTGAACAATCAAAAGAAGAAGAAAAGAAGAGAAAGAAGAAGGAAAGAGACTGAGAGTCTTGGGGAGAGGGGAAGAAAAAGAAGGGAGAGAGAGAGAGAGAAAGAGAGAATAAAAGGAAAGAAAAAGAAAAAGAGAGGAGAGAAAAGAGAAAGAGAGAAGGGAAAAGAAAGAGAGAGAGAGAGAGAGAGAGAGAGAGAGAGAGAGAGAGAGAGAGAGAGAGAGAGAGAGAGAGAGAGAGAGAGAGAGAGAGGACCAAAGAGCTTGAGCACAGAAAAGAAAGAGAGAAAAAAAGAAAGAGGGTTTCGTGCGATCTCGCCATGGGAGCCTCACCAAGCCACCTCAACCAATGCCTAATAAGCGCTTATGCCCCCCTCCCGGTTTGTTCAATCGGAGTAGTTTTAGACTTAAGACTTGAAATTCGGAACTATTAGAGATTCATGCGGCGAAGTCTAATTTTTGAGTCGTTGAGCCGCATATTTTTATAGGAATGATAGCTCAGGGTGTTGTGAAGTCATGGAATTTTACGGGTCGTGAATTAAGCTTACGGTTTGCCCAAAACAAGATTTCTAAGTTTTCCATGCACGATGAACAGTACGAATTCGGCATCTTCGTGCCTGTATTTTGTCATTTTTCGGCTTGATTTTGGAACAGTCAAGTTGAGATTATTGTAGCATGTTTGACGGGCCTTCTATTGACTATAAGTATGTTTGGAATGGGGTTCAGAGGAGAAAGTTATAGCGTAATCAAGTTTTGCACTCAAGCTCCGCATTGTGGACTGCTTAAATAATTGCTTTGGCTATGTGATTTATTATTGCGTAGGTATCATTTTATCGACATATAAGTATAGTTTAGTCGAGTCATCAGTGAAATAGTGTTTTACTTAGTTTTGATGATATTTCTCGCTTACACTATAGGAATACAAGTTCGTTGATTTGAGTGAACTTTGTTGTTTCTTTTGGGACATATCCAGGTGAGTGGTGCTATCTCTTCTAAGAATTTATAAACTCATGTCTTGAAAGTTATGGAGATTTGATATATCATAAGTTTTTGAAAGTATGTTTTTTATTACATAAAATTTGGATTGGGCATTTGCTATATTATGGTAGTTGTGAAGAATGTAAAAATTGTTTGGTAGAAATATATATTTTGTTTGATAAAAGAAGTTCAGAATTTTATATATTTTGGGTTTGTGAAACCTTTTTCCGAAAAGCTCTGATATATATATATATATCGATTTTTGAAATGTTATTTGATTCAGTTTGTAAGACCAATTTATGAGACGAGTTTTGAAATGGTTCAAGAAATATTTTATGAAAAGTATTTTTAGCAAATGAGTTAAGTTGCAAAAAGTTATATGGTTGATTTGTAAAATATATTGTGATATATGAAATGATTTTTGAATTTGGTGTTGTGGATTGTGGAGGATATTGTTGTGGATTGATATTAATGCTCGATATCGCCATGAGCCTAATGAGGGGCTTGTGGATATGCGCAAATTAATCTAGCATATCCTTATGGCCGAGCCATCGACTAATAATAGGTGGAGACCTTGCCAATAGGGGAATCTTGGTCGCCTTGTCACTAAACATTGTATCGTGACCATGGTTTGATATTAAGCAACAAATTGGTCAATGGAGGAGACTATTGACATGTGATTTGAATTTAGTCGATGAAATGGACTATCAATGTATCATTTGAAATTAGTCGTTGGATTGGACCATCGACGTGTGATTTCATTATACCATTGATGTGTGACATGAGATTAACTAATGGAATAGACCATTGACGTGTGAATTAATGAGATTAATCAATGGATTGGACCATTGATATATGTTTTAATATTATTTTGAAACGAATAATTCTATTATAAATATAGTTATGTTAAAGCATATGTAATTCATTCTCTTATTGTTTGTTTATTATATTCTAGATTTAGATTAAAAGAGTTGTGGGTTGGTTTTGTAAATATGTATAGTGGGTGCTTGATCTACTTAGAAGAAATACACTACTCACTAAGTTGTAGTTACTCATCCCTCTATTTTTTTTTTATCTTTTTCAAGTTCCTCAACTAGCAATGAGTAATACGAGAGCAATACGAGAGCAATATTGATGAGGGAGCTTTTGAGAATTGGATTTTGGGGATTTGAGGCAGCATCCTTTAAGTCAAAGGATGGCCATATCATCCCCATTCTTAATGGTTTTTGTGTGTGACAATAAATACGTCACGCCCTAACAGAGAACAATCTTTTATGTACAGATTAATATGATGATGATAAAACTTGATACGATGCACCTAGGAATATATTATGCAGCTACATCAACTCTCAAACTTTCTCATTGATTGACCAAAAATGCATGAGGGACTTCTAAGTAATGCTAAGACGAGAAATCTAGTTCTACGCTTTGAACAAATTCAAGTTTTCATGCTTTTTTGGAATGTTAACTAAGCGATCATATCTTGCACTAAGAAGGTGTCAAGTTCAAATGCTCATGACATCTGCCTAAGGAGAAACACGAAAGAATTTTTTTCAAATCATTCTAGGGGCAACCAATTGACTATAGCGAAACATTGGATACAGAGCATCAGATCATACCTTTGGATACTATGCATCGATGTTCCTAGTAGGTCCATGAAACTATCTCCAGGCATCAAACACCCACGAAAGCATTGTCATACCTACCAATCAACTGGTTCGTGTCCCAAGTAATGGATACAGAGTCAGCAGGAGAAACACTGAGCAGGTATAACACATCCACAGAAACACTATCAAACTAATCGGTCTACTTGCCTTGCCTAAGTAAAACGGCCCAGGCTTGAAATTCTTCTCTTCCATGACCATCCTCCCAAATATCGTGACTACACATCCGCCAACCCATCCTATCGTGCATTTGGAAGTTATGGTAGTGAAGACTACGTTCACTTTCAACATTGGAATCCCAATTAGGACGCAGATGGCTGCACAAAGCCACACTGCATTAGATGGGACTTTGTGCTTCGGATGCGCTTTTCGCCATATCGATGAAAATGGGATGCTCTTGTCTCTTGACAACGCGTACACCTGAAGAGAGTTGTGGTGAACAGGTTATCTATTGATAGGCAAAGTACCTGAAACTAAGCATAACAAAAGAAAAGAGGAATAGATACCGACCATGCTTGCTGCACTGGTAGTGATGGAAAGCCCACCTAAAAAGAATGAACCCCATATGATGAATAGCAAGATGATTGCACCAGAAACACTGTGATACCATCCATGGAATGCATCATAGAGTATTTAAGCTGGAATGAACACACCTGTCGTATCATTGGTCGGATCATATAGATAGTCAAAGTTTTGAAAGTACCAGCATGCAAAACATAGCATAATACAGCAGAAACAGTTTCAAAAGCAAATCAAAGGATAGATCTAATAAGAATGTTCAGAAGAAGGGGAAAAAAGTATATGTGCATCCTTCCCCTGCTCTTTGTGGAAATTTAGACATACTATATCACTGACTTTCAATATTGGTAAAAGGTAGTGGAACCGAGTTCCGTGGTGACGTGAGATGTGGCTAAACAACAAAAATTCTACTCAATTTCCTGATTGTATGTTGGAATAACTTCGAAATCAGTGAGAGGTAAAATTGTGTGTTCAATCTTCTGAAGCTGCAATTTTTTTCCTCATTCAACTTGGTACTTCATTACTGCCAACAAAGAGATATTTTCACTTAATTAGTAGATATGAAGAGTTCCTTACCTGAATGCTAAAAGTAAAAGCCAATATATAGGCCCATCCAAACACTGAAATGATCTCTAGACTGGTAAGAATGGCAATGGAACCGTTCTTGTCAGCGCCTTTAGTTTCTTCAGTTAGATGCGCAGCTGCATCATTCCCGTAAAGTGAGTACTGACAAAAAAAGCTAGAATTACCACATAAGGTTTGCTCGATAGCACAGTTGTTTCAGCTATTTCAAAATGGCTGAACACAAAATACACACTGTGTAGTCAGTGCTACAAGCGGAAGCATTATAACTATGACAATTCCGCCGATAATTCCGCCAATTAACTAAAGGAAAAGGAAACAAAGTTTCGATTAGTAATTGAAATAATATCATAGATCACTTAGTTTGGTCCACACGGACTATTAATACATTAAGTTTCTGATAGAAAATGCTCGAGTTTCTTAATATACCTGCCACCACATTGAGATTATTTCAACGAAGGTAATTACTTCAAGCGCGAATGTGTTCGGGGACTCCCCATATGAAAGTAAAGACCCATGTACATGCATAAGAACAACCACTTTGGCGCAAGGTAGCCGCCATCCTTGTTTGTGCCAATGCACAATAATATGATGCTCTGAAGGGTTTGTGATCCCGCATATACCTTCCGAAACCACTCATGGGATCAAGTCACTCACTAAATTGGATAGATACTTCGAAGAAGTAATGCAACATGAAACAGAACAAGAAGCAAACAGAATACGGAACTACCAGAGTATCGATGCCAAATGAGGCCTCTATGGCTTCAAGTCAAGCGCAACACCATGAAGCAAATGGACCCCAAGTGGGGCTGGCGAGATGGGCAGCCCAAAACTAAAAGAAACCAGTCGTCTGTGAAAAGTTCTCAAAGGAGTCAGAGAATCCAGGAAAGGCTGGGGATGAATCGTTAAATATCTCAGAAAAGCATGAACTTCTTCTCGAAAGAAACCCCCCAATTAGCATAATAAAACCTATATCAAGGAAAATGAAACATTTAGTACTTTGGAGGACGTTGTTCCTAACTTCCTTTAAATTCTATTGGAAAACAGACGAGCAACTGAATTTCGTCAAAATGGTTTTTCATGCACCACTTTCCCTTCTATAAAGCGTTCTTGTTAGTCTTCTTGGGTCAATTCTGCTATCGTCTCTTGAAACAGAAGAACAAAGAATCTCCGTAAGGTTCATATGCGTCTCTTGAAACAGAAGAACAAAGTATCTCCCTCAGGTTCATATTTGCCAAACATTTCAGCTAATATGTTATAACTTACCTTTTTCATTTTCTGAAAAAGAAATATGAGAAGTACCTCTTTACTCTAACAAATTAATGATGTTAACACAATAAAGAATCTGAGAAATCTCACATAAGAAATTCTTGTAGGTATGTGGAAACGCAAGAATGATATAACGCTGCAGAGGCTGTTTACAAAAATCACCTCACCTTTTACTTCGCCTAAGAATGTAAAGAATATTACCGTTTGCTTCCTGGAATGCATCCCTAGAGTCATTGAAGAGGTGAGCTTTGCCACCTGTAACACAAGTTTAGCTTGCAAGATACGGTGCTCAAAAGATACGCTGTTTACTCCTCTCTACAAGACAAAAATGCCCAAAAAAGAATCTTGAAATGCCCTTACTGATGCATGAAATTTAAACAACGGAGTTTTTAGGTCAATTAGCATTTTAAGTTGCGCAAAAAAAGGTGCCAGATGATCATGGTAAGTACCGTTGTTGCACAGCACAAAGATGCGCAAGGAATGACACAGAAGAATGTGATTGTATGCATATTTTTAAGCTAGCATATTCCAAATTCTGCAATAGTTTTTCGGATCAAAGAGGTCATAAGTTCAATCTCTCTGCCACACTCCAAGCATAAACCATGTTGAGTTTTCTTGTTTCATTAGATTGACACCTATTCAACTAAATCAATTCAGTAGTGCATCACCTCAGGCATCAGTGACCGTGTTCAGCATGACATGGAGAAAATAGTCATGTTGTGATGGACTGTAATGTTCATGTGTCCAGAACAGCATCAAAAGAATGGAGAGCTTCCTTCAACATCATCCTTGTTTGGGTGTCAAGCTGGTTCTTAGGCTTGTCCAAGTGAGCGATGTTTAACAGATAGAGCTTCTTTGAGGTCACAAAGGCAGCCGAAACGATCCTTTTCATCCCTCCCCCGGTGCTGTCCACTATGTACTCTGATGGGTTTTTCTATGCGTTGATAGGCCTAAGTAGACCCGTCCACCCATGTTGAGCCTAAAAGCCTAGCCCACAAGATAAGGGCCCATGGAGGAAGGGTTGAGATATGAAAGATTATGTCTCCAACATTTTATGTTGAAAAGTTGCGTTTTTTGGAAGAGGTGTTACATTGAGGGATTGCGTCTTTTGGAGGAGACGTTTTTAAGGGAAAAAAAAGGGGGAACGGATTTTTACATACATACGTTTTCGCTTTCTCCCCCTCAAAAGAACGTAAGAACAGTACACTCCTAAAAAACAGAGTTTTCTCCCTTTCAAAGCAATAGTACGCTCCTTGAGAGAATGGGATCGGTATTCTTTCTCGAACTTCAACATTGGTATATAATCTGTGAAAGGCAAGGTACGTCCGATTTTGTAATGTGCCTTTGATCGGTGATACATGTGTTTTTTCCTGGGCATGCTTCCGCGTTCGTTATCTTTAGGGTTCGATTGAGTGTCGGATCAGTTTTAGGGAATCAATTTTTTTCCAACATTACTCAAACTCATAAACTTGCACGCCTCCATGGCCCGATCTTTCCGCCACTCCAATCACTTCAGCATCTTTCATTCTCTCCTGTTTGAAGAAAGGGTTTTGAGCAAATGGAATCTCCAAGCCAAAGCCAAAACCATCGACCTATAACTTATAGGTTTACAGACACAGCCTGAAGACCTGAATCAAGCCAATTTTGACTAATTAAATCATCGTCATCAAATATGATGGAGGAATGAACGTCAAGCAAACAAAGTTGAATGCCTTTTACATATTCAATTATATGATTAAGCGGTAACTATAACTACACCATCACGTCTGATGATAGAACACTGAATGCAGCTGAACCAGAGTTTTGGTTGAGTTTTCCTCTTAAATTATTTGGGTTTTAGATCTGGTCAAATATTGAAATCAACGGGACCGTTAGTTGCAAAAATCACCTAGCCCGAACCGTTTGTGTTCCTTTTTTTTTTTTGGTTTGGATGATGAAAATCACCTAGACCAAACTATATGCTGATGTTGTTTCCTTTAGTTGCAAAAATCACCTAGACCAAACTATATGCTTATGTTGTTTCCTTTAGTTGCACCTTCAAAAAAACGTCAGGTGATCAATTAGTGTGTTGTGTTTAAACCCTCTGCTAAAACCCTGAACAAGCTATAATCACTCTATATTTGGCACTCTGTCTGCATTGGATGCCCTGAGCATGTCTTCATCTGGTTAGGATTTGATGGTGTATCAGTTAGTTCGATTAGCTGTTGCCACTTTTTAACTGTAAACCAATCTAATTCAATGAGAGTTGCTGATTCTGCAGATTGTACATTCAGTTTGCTTGCCTTCCTTTTGTGATGGGTTTTACAATGAAAAGATCTGGGAACTCCTTTCACACATTCGAACAGCAATGCGGTCTTGTGCTTCAGGAATCAGAACCACAGAGAACAACAAACACGATTCTCCTATTGTTTTGCTGGATAAAAATTATCAGCTGTGGTCAACCTGGTAGTATTGTATTCGAGGTGATCTTGCAGTTTCAGTCTCGGAGATTTTATTTTTTGCAATTGCTTTTGCAGAGTAGAGTTCTGATCGCTCTCACTGCCGCAAGCGAAGCTATATCCAATGTACTTTCCGGATTAAATGTTCCAGAATGAAAACAGCAATCAATATTTTCGGAAAGTGGCTCTTCGAAGTTCTTCGTCTTATAACTAAAAGAAGTGCTTGAAATACCGTTTGTTCTCTCCCTAGGTTCCCATATTTGTTATCTCTTCGGTAGTGGAAGAGTCATTGGCATATACCAACATAATACCCTGAGGGGTTGTGCAAACAAAGGCAAGAAATGGTTTGTATTTGAGAAGTGTATGATTACTATATGCAGGAAGTTCCCAACTGATCATTTACATTCCCAACTAAAAGCTGATCTTTTGTCGATAATTTGTCCTTCACAGTTGTTTTCTGGCGAGCCATTATTTGCACATGTCGAGCTTTTGAATGGAGATAGGCTGCGGGTGTATCCTGCAATTTACTCACCTAAGCTATCGTACGATAACCTTGTCTTTCGACCGTGCAACTCGTCACCTAATCGTATCCTCAGAAAGCTGTTAGAATGTGTGCAGACTTCATTGGCAGGAACCGTGCATTGTATTTTGTCCTCACTGGAGTTTGCGACTTGGCCCAGGTGTTCATTTGCTCAGACGCTGGCATGGGGATGAAAAATCATCACTCGTCTGGGAGGTGCTTATATATTCTCTCACTCATCTAACTGCAAAAGCTGCTTCTCTCTTTCGGCACTTCCCATCTCTTCCATTTGCTCAGGCATTTTTCATTATACCCCTTTGCCTTCAGCTCTTTCGGTGAGATCCCACAACAACCCCCTCCCTCTGCGGGAGCTGTTGTTGCTCTCTCCTTCGCCTTACAAGAGATCAAAGATCCACCTCGCTGATAGGCTCGAAGTGGCCAATGAGCCGGCGGTGGGGTGTGGAGCAATGGGAGCGCTGGCGAGCCGAGGTAGGGGTTAGAGAGGAGCATGATCCGAGGCTTGTCCAGGAGGCCAGGGAGCAGCGGTGGAAGCACGGCGGATTAGCATGTAACATCATGGTCAAATTGATAGGAATCTAGCTTAGTGACTGCAAAGACCAAAATTCAATAGGGTCAGATTACTCAATTAAAAATTAACTTACAGATAATTGGAAAAAAAAAATTAGTGGAGTCAATTTAGCCCAATCAAACATACGAAGCATCGCCACTCTTTTAGTCTTAACCAAGGCCGCAGGTCATAAGTTGACATTCAAATAAACAAATCAAATTAACACATCAATTAGTATCCCAACTTTGTAAAATCAATTTTGCTATGTCTGGCATTTCTCATTACAAGTGTAATTGCACGATCACTCGAGTTGAATCAGAAGTCACACCAAATATACGCAAGCTGAAGACAGTAACACTTCCAAAAAAGTAGAAAGAAAATGCCGCTTTCAAACAGCACATGAGCTTGATTACCCAAGGGTGTGTATGATCAATGCTGAGATTGATGGACATTGTGATTGTCGGTTGACTTGTTGTACCACATCAGTCATTTAACTGGCTTGTAAACACGGTTACTCCATCTTGTGGGGTTCAGAGATGAGATCAAAAGATTCAACAAAAAAAAAAAAAAAGCCTTATTTATCGAAAAAAGGTTAAATATTTATCTCATTGGATATCGTTGATAAGAGAAACGTATAATTCTAGAAATTATCCACTAAAAAAAAATCAGTCGATGGAGAATATTACAATCGATAATATTTTTTGTCTAAAATTCTTACCGACAACGAAAATATCTTTCGCTAGCTTATCTCATCTAAAGTGATATAAGTGATGGTTTTAACTGCAAAGGATGTGCCCATCCATTGAGAAGCCATTTGGGTCC
The DNA here is from genome assembly GCA_014182725.1 of Eucalyptus brandiana. Classification (NCBI taxonomy): domain Eukaryota; kingdom Viridiplantae; phylum Streptophyta; class Magnoliopsida; order Myrtales; family Myrtaceae; genus Eucalyptus; species Eucalyptus brandiana. The sequence continues at coordinate 68,259,840 of CM024675.1, read as the reverse complement.
TGAGAGAGAGAGGCCTGATCCAAGCCACTCAAAAGCCCAAAAGAAAGGAATCAAACAAATAGCCCATTTGCAAGCTGTACTCGCGAGCTCCCAAAAAAGACCATGAGGAGGATACTCATGAAAGCGGCATGGGCCGTTTAGGGTGTGTTTGTTTAAAATTGTTTATGTTCCCAGAACATTATTTTTTTTTTTTTTTGCAGCCCGAGAATCCTTGTACAGTCGGCAATCGATTTGCGAAACCTGGGTGACGACGCTAATGCGGAGGACCCACCACCCCGACGTTACGCTTAAAATCCCCGTGCGCCGGGATTCGAACTCATTCCTCTTTCAGCAGCGGTCATGGAACCTTATCCACCAGCCACCGCAGCGGTGGTTTTTTATTCTTTTGTTAAAAAAAAAAAAAAAGAACAAAAACACGTTTGTTTACACTTTTATTCTCGGGAATAGATTTGGAACGTAAAACAAGAAATAGAAAAAAACTTGTTTTTTATTCTTGGGAACACTTCCAAGAAACACTTTTTTTTTCTTCTCATTTTTCTTCTTTTTTTTTTCTTTTCTTCTTCTTCTTTTTCCTTTTGCCGGTCACTAGCCTTGGCCATGGCCAGCGCCGACGTCCGGCTAGACAAGGGCTGGTAACTTTGCCGAAGCGTCGCCAACCCCCGGAGAGGCCGAGCCACGGTGAGGCTCGTCGGCCCGAGCCTCGCCATGGCCACGCAAGGCTCGGCCTTGCCGAGCCACCTCTAGGACAGCGTCGCCGGTGATGGCCTAGCGAGGCTCGCCGGATGTCGCCTAGCCGATCGCTAACCACAAAAGTAGTGGGCGACGACACGACCAAAGAGAAAAAGAAAAAGGAAAAAGAAAAAGAAAGAAGAAACAAGGAAAAATAAAATAAAAATATTAAAAAATTAAAAGAAATAAAAAAAAAAAAAAAAAAAAATTATACAAGTTTACAAAGTGTTTCTATTTTTTTTTTTTTTATATTTTAAGAATAGAAATTTTGTGCAGCTTACCAAACGCTAGGGGTGATCGGTTCCGGTTCGGTCCGGTTCCAAGGTGGAACCGGGAACCGGATCGGGAGAATCGGTTCCCAATTTTGGGAACCGTGGACCGGACCGTTGATCTTAGGACCGAGAACCGGACCGGACCATCGGCCCGGCCCGGTCCGGTCCGGTCCAAAAGAATTGACACTTTATTTTTTTACTAAAGAATGACCATTCACTAAAGAATAATCATGTTCCGGACCGATTAATCAAATTCGGTTTCCGAGCAATCTAATAAAACTACTCACACATGTTTCCACGTGCAAAATATTCAAACTTCACTTGTGTGAATATCAATAATAATTTATGTGTTTCATGCTTAATTTTAAGCATAAAACCCATGAACAACGTGATTAAAGGTTGTGCTTGGCTTAGGTTTTATAGACAATCTCTCTTTTATACTTCGAATGTTTAGTCGATATGAGACTTTTTAAGGCTTGAAGTGCCTTGTCGTTTGCAAGTGAGGGGAGCAAGAGAGAGAGTGTGAGCATGAGGAGAGTTTTTTCTATAAATAAAGAGTAATAACAAGAGTTTTGGTAGTCTCTTGGTTGTTACCTAAATTGCAATTCCGATTGCAATAAGTTTCATATATAATATTAATAAATTATATGTGTTTATATATTATATGAATATAAATTATATATAAAAAATTTCGGTCCGGTCCGGTCGGTCGGTCGGTCCGGTTCCCACCTTGGAACCGGGAACCGGACCAACCGGCCGCCGGTTCCAAGATTAGGAACCGGGAACCGGACCGCCGACCATGGGAACCGCCCAAAACCGGCCGGTCCGGTCCGGTTCGGTCCGGTTCCGGTTCGGGCGGTTTCCGTTGCACACCCCTACCAAACGCGTTCTTCTGTTAAAAAATTGTTTCTTGGAAAAAAAATAGTTTTTTCTATTTCTGTTCCCAATAACAATTTTTGAACAGAAACGTTACCAAACGCGCCATTAATCATTGATGGTGGGTTAGTCTATTCTTCTTAAGAACCTCATTTACTTACATATTCATTATGCAATTGTTTTTTTTTTTTTAATCTATAGGAGAGGAGGACAATCTGTCGTTGCTTCAGGGAGCTCTAATGCTTGTCTATAAAAATACTTGCCCAGTATCAGTATTTCCATCATTAATTTGGGATAACGATACAAAATGATTCTTGAACTTCATCAATGAATTTTTAATTCGTTTAATGTGGTATGTAAACGGTAACCTAATGTACAATATGGTTCTTGAATTTTTATTTTGTTCAATGTGATCTCTGAAATTTTGATATATATTCAATTTAGTTCTAAAATTATAAGAAAACATTCAATATTGTCTTTCCATTAATTCAAGTTAAAATGCAAATTGAATATTTTCATATTGTTCGGGGACTAAATTGAATAAATATCAAAAGTTTAGAGATCATATTGAACGAATTAAAAGTTCAATAACCACATTACACATTTAACTACAATTCAGAAACTACATTGAACAAATTAACAGCTTAAGGATCACATTACACATTAAGCCAAAGTTTATGGATCATTTGTTTTGTTTTTCCACCTAATTCCAATGGGTGATTCTCTCGAAGCTAACTATAGCACCAATCTCGGTTCCTTTGCCGGATGAGTGGGGTTAGGCTTCGGCTTTATCAAGACATGGGTGCAAATGGGCTTTCACAATTGCACCGAAATGCATGCGAATGCAAGCCTAGGGCGCTTCTCACCTTACCGCTTAGCATGTCGAAGCCCTTTGAATGCGTATGAATCCAAGGACAATCTGAAAGCAACGATAGTTCCCCATGCCATGCCTTTCACGAAGTCCTTCAGAGACCAATCGCTAACTTACGTAGATGACTGGCACAGTCAAATCGTCGACCATCTGGTCCATAGCTGTCCCGCTTAGCTGTTCCTATTTTTATTTGCTTCTTTTTCCTTGTATCAGGCACCAACTACAGACAAGGGCTAGGCGAGGATCGCCTTGCTCGCGGTCGATAGGGCTACAAAGGCCTTGGCCTAGGGTCTTCGTGGTGCTGCCGACAGCAGCCCTTGCCCAATTGAGGGAGGCGTTTGCGGCCGGTGAGGGTTTCCAACACCAAGGGAAAAAAAAAAGGCAAAGAAAAAAAATTCATAATTTATAATTATAAAAATTGTCTATATCAACGTCGACAGTGTCGCATAGAACTTCTGACGTTCACATCAACAATTTTCAGATGAACTTAATTGGTAAATCATCAAAAGATTTGTAACTCAATTGGCAAAATTAAAAGATTAAGAGTACAACAAGTGTAAGACTTTTTAAACGATATTTCTCTTGCTTAAAACATGTAACAAATTGGAAGTTAACATTTAGATAAACAAGTCACATTTTAGTTTGATAATCATATTTAACATATCGGTTACTACGTTAATTTGCGAAATCAATTTTACTATGACTAGCATTGCTAGTTACAAACTTCTATTTTTTTCCTCAGGTCCCACTTCAAAGAGAGAGGAAGAGAGAGAGAGAGAGAGTTGTAAGGGCGGCCGGAGAAAGGGACAAGCAAACCACCTCATCGCTTGAGCATAGTGCTTCAAAAGTCAATGGTTTGTCAAACCGGAGTTACAGACATGTAATTTGCAACCATGCCAGCTCGTCTTCCGTGTCGAAAACGTCCCCCGGAGTCCTTAAATCATATTTTTTTTTTTTTTTTGCCCGCGTGCCATATGGATACGATCGCCAAGAAGAGATCCCCAGCTAGTCAAATACGTATCAAAACGTTATTATTATTATTTTTTTTTTGTGGGACAATTGTTGCGTCCTTAATCATATTATACGAAAAAATGGAAAAAGACTGCGCATGGCATATAACGTCGATCCATCCGAAGAGAGCCCCCACGCCAAACGCCACAACCTGCGTCAACGTCCTCCATCTGCCTCTTCTGTCTTTTTTGCGAGTTCCTCTTTCCTTCTCTCTCTGAAATCAACGTCCATTCTTCAGGAAGAACCAACTCGCCCGGCCTGGCCTCAAAATCATAAATTCAGGGTCGATATTCATATCACTTCACGTTCAAAGGGGCAAAAAGAGGAAACCATGGACACCGAAGCTTCATCGTCACAGCCTAACCTCCTCCTCCCTTCTCCTGCTCACCTCCATTTCCGAGCGTTTCCATGTTTCCAGCTACTCCGTTCCCTCCTTAACGTCTTTGCTCTGTTTTTGTTTCTCTCTTCCTTTTCCTTTGTTGTCCTGAAAAAGGTTCGAGACCAGCGAGATGTTAGTAATTTCCTATAATCCCTTGTACATGACAAGTTAGTAATCACATGTCACACGTAGTAATCAACCTTAAAGTCTCATAAGGTCGACTATCCAAGCATTTCTTTTCATGAAAAATTGTAATTAACCTTAATTTATTATAGATCTTGTTATTCTTTTCTTGATAATTTAACTTCATGACTGTCCGTTTGATTTATTGTCCTCATATGTCATAGTTTTCTTGAATCAATAGTAACATCGGCAATCTTATAGTTAGTAATTTTCCTTAATTGTTAGTTAGTTACATTTTTTCAAATCATCCGACGGTATATTTTTTCCTTTTAATCCTCTAGATTACGTACGGGATCGGTCTTGTAGATCGTTACACGGGACCATAAAACATTCAACATATTAAAAGACAAAACGCGAGATTGGAAAAAAAAACGAAAGCCCTTGCCCTAATGTACTTTTTACTGACCTTCGGTGAGTTGTTGCGAAATTTCCCAAGATTTAATGTAACTAGTGCTGGCGCATGAGAATTCAAGGCTCAATACCGAAGGCTCCCAACCAAATTGAACTTACCTAGTTTACTCTACCCCGTCAATTTTCATATAAATTTTATTGTTGAATTACTAAGTTGAAGACATGTGACAGTTGACGGATGTATGGATTTAGGATTTTACCATCCACATTTGTCACCAATATACCGGTGTGAGGTTTTTTGTAATATTAACTCAAAATCTAAACCTGAACGTTGCTAGTATCTAAGCCTCTGGGGTGCACATAAATTACATATTATGTGGTGTTATAGTTCCATATTATAAATGGGAAAAAAGAAAAATCGAGTCGTGGCTTTCATAGATAAAGAATCTGACCCAAAATCCTCCCAAAAGCATCTGAAAAACCGTACTACAAAATACTATATATCTCGGCTTCGAGTAGGGAGCATATTAATTAAAATTCCTTCCTTTCGATAGTGCTCGATCCATTTACTGGTGGCCCAAAGCGCGAGCCCATCAATCTGGTAAGACCGTTTTCCAGCTAACGAACGGGAGGGTAGAATTGTAATTTGACCACGTGGGGTTAGGGGGAGTATATACAAGTCCCGGCTCTGCACAGTCAAGCAGCGCATGCATTTTCGCCTTTTGCCCGAGCCGATCTTCATCGTCATGGAGACCGAAGCTGCATCGTAACGAACCCTCCCTTCTTCCTTAACTTCGTCTTCTTCTTTTTTTCAATTTATTTATCTTTTTTCCTTTTCCTCTGTTGTTTCGGGAAGGTTCGAGACCAGCGAGATGGTGGGGTCTTTCCTGAGTTCGACCCCGCTGCTGAAGGAGGCGTGGAGGGCGTGCGGGGACGCGAACGCGGTGGGGTACGGTGGCTTCGCGGCGGAGCAAGTCGGCGGCGTGGGGTATGTGGCATTCTCGGCCGTCCAAGAGCTGCCGGTGCTTGATTGGGATCCGAACTACGGCATGCTCGTGTCGCTGGAAGCGGCAGGCCACGGGCTGTTCGCGCCGTTGAAATGCCGTTACGACGGGGAGGAGCCGGTCATGGTCCACTCCGGAGTGCTTCGCCTCTTCCTTCATCATCATTCGCGCCCAGATTTTCAAAGCCAGGTTAGCGATTTTCGCCGTTCTCGAGATGTCCCAAGCTCCAGTATGTCGACATTCTGTAATCCTCTGCATCCGAATTTCGAAAGTCTGTGAACCGATGCTTTTTGTGGTTTGGAGTTGACGAGCGTTTAGCTAATTTTAAGAAATCCTGAATATGTATGCAGATTCGTAGTCTGCTGGCTGAAACCAAGTCAATAGTGATCACGGGTCACTCCATAGGAGGATCAGTCGCCTTCCTCGCTGCTCTTTGGGTCCTCTCCTACCTCAAATCCATCTTCCCACCCCGCTCGATCCTCTGCATCGGTTTCGGCTCTCCTTTCCTTGGCAATGAGTCGCTCTCCCGAGCCATCCTCCGTGAAAGATTGGGTGGCAGCTTCTGCAACATCGTGTCGACGCACGATATCATGCCGATGTTATCTCTCTACAAATCACTCACTCTGACTCCCCTCGAGTGGCAGGCCCTCATGAGATTCTGTTTCACTTCTATGATGTCATCAAATTTTATGAATTTCGCTAACTTCCAATTAACTGAAGAAGAAAAAACCTGGTTATTTTCCTTCGATGCGGCCACAATGGAGCATCTGGTGCACGCAGGGGAAGGCTCGGGAGGGAGGTCGTTTTGCCCGTCTGGGAATTACTTGTTTTGTTCAGATGAGGGCGCGATTTGTTTGGACAACGCTGTATTGGTCAACAAGATGATGCATTTGATGCTAAGAACGGGCTCTCCAAATTCTATCGTTGAGGAGCACCTTAAGTATGGGTGGTATGTTGAAAGCCTGACTCGTCAATCTTTGAAGAGAAGCTTCGTGGAAGGAGATCTCTCTGAATCAAACTATGAAGCAAGTCTTTCGATGGCTCCTTGGGGATACCTCAACAGGTAGGAGCACCGCACCTTAGATCATTGAGTGATTGCGATCTGTGAATGTATCAATCTAGGCTTTTTATTCCCAAGTGCAATTTCCCTGAGTTTAAAAGTCCTTTGATCCCCTCCTTCGCAGGTGTCGATTGCACCAAGGGCAAGAGATTGCTTGAAGATTGCAAAGCAAATGGGAGGCACGCCGAACCTAAATGCTGCTAATTTAGCCATTGGGCTATCCAAAATTGCTCCTTACAGGGCGGAGATAGAGTGGTATAAAGTTTGTTGCGATGAGTCCGACGAGCAAAGAGGATACTATGATTCTTTCAAGCAGAGAGGGGCCTCACAGAGAGAGTCCAAGATAAACATGAACCAGTTCAAGCTCACAGCCTTTTGGGATAAAGTCGTACGCATGTTGGACAGGAACGAGCTCCCACTCAACTTTCACAGAAGTCTAGAAGGGGTAATCGAGGAGTCACTGCTCTATTTGCTTCTTGTAGCGGAGTACTATCGGTCGGGGATGCACCTTGAGAAAGGCCACTACATAAATAATGGAAGACCGAGAAGGTACGAAATTTTCGCTGAGTGGTGGGCTGAGAGAGTTGCTGGAGAGGAACTGGGCAATACGAGGACCAGGTATGCAGACTTGACCCAAGACACTTGCTTTTGGGCAAGAGTGGAGGAAGCAAAGGAGTGGCTGGATAAAATCAAGAATGAGAGCGACCCAACATACCTGGCGAGACTAAATGAGTTTGAAACTTATGCAATGAAGTTAGTTGTAGGAAAAAAGGTGTCTGCTGATGTAGTGGCTAAGAATTCAAGCTTTAGTGTGTGGTTAGAAGAATGGCGATCATTGAAACACAGATCCCTTATGAGCATCAATTGTACATCAACAGGACAGAGGGGTATACGATTGACGCGGCATGGAGCTCCCCCCCAGGCCAAGAAGGGGCCGTCCCCTTCAGATTTGGAAGCTCTGCCTCCATGGCCATGGAGGAGCCACCTCCTCGAGATACAGAGGATTGACACCTCCATGGCCACAGGACTTGTTGGCGAGGCGGAGATCCCCGTGGTCATGGAGAAGCCGCTGAGAATGACAGCAACAGAGCACAAGGCAGAGAGAGAGAGAGAGCAGAGGGAGGCGTGACGGCAGACTAGCTCAGGAGAGGGAAAAAATAGAAGGGGTTGGGTTTTATTTTTCTGATAATATATGATTGAAATTTTTTTTGATATTTTGATCTCATTTAAAAAATGATTTTAATTTGCTGAAAAACATTTGAACTAACAATTTACCAAATTTGATTTGCTTTTTCTCACAACTTTTTTTTTTCAATTTTTTTGGAATTTTGTTTTTATTTTTTTACAGCTTAGATTTCTTTTTTTATTATTTACTATTTCGAAACAAAGCAAAATTTCTAAATAAGGTTTTTAATTCTCAATCCTTCCCTCTTTTTCGCCCCTCTCGACCCTCGTCTCCCGCCCTTGCGCTCGCGCTCTCAGTCCACTCCTCCCTCTCTCTCTCGCACAGTTGCCAGCCACCGGCCCGCCACCGGCCCAGGACAAGAGCACCGAGTTTATGTTGAATCTCCTCATTCTAATTGAAAATTTTGGGTGAATTGCCTGTTAAGTTCTTCCACATTGGCCTGGCTTCATGAAGTTGTTAAGTCTCTCTTTAGCTGGTCTTGTAACGCACTTTCTTTCGTCAGTTGACGCGTCTGGCGCTCGCATTCAGTTGAATTTGAATTCGACATATACACTCTTATGCAGACATGCTTGAGCAGAGGTAATGGGCTTTACTCTCCCCCATGTCACATGCTGAGTGTCTGTGGGCTTAGGATCTTGATTGATTGTCCCCTAGACCTCTCAGCTCTCGCTGTGCAAGATGAAGAAGATAAGGACCGTACGGTTGATGAATCTGATGGCTGTGAATCTGGGAAGGTAATCTTGATCTCATTGATTGAATTTGGAGTAATTTTTACGTATACGGTTGAGTGGTAGTTTAATTATCGCTTGGTCTTGGGCTTGTGCATTAAAATATTGTGACTTGCTTAAAGATTCGTGCTTTTACCTCAGGTATATGTAACCGAGGCGGCAGCGAAACGGAAACTTATGATGGAGGACCTTGTTTCAATGCATGAGGAATTCAGGAGTTTTATGGATATGAAAAATCCAGTAGTCCTCATTGAATGAAGTGGGAGGAGCTGGAAACACTTCCTTCTGCGTTGAAGGAGATAGTATGGGCACTGCTAGGATTGAGCTTGGTGGATGGATGCCATTGTATTGGTAAGGAACAGCCCTTCGTGTAGTAGCTCTGTTCTGTAGCTAATTCACATACAAGATGCGGCTTGATAGTTTATCATGGCTTAGATCCTTATAGTAACTATTTGCAAAGCTCAGGTTACCGGTTCTTCTACTTAGCCCCACCCTTGATCAGGATGGAGCCCAAACTTTTTAACAGGCAATTGGCTTGGTGTGCCTTTGTAAGATGCTATAATCTCCTGAGATGTGGATTATATTTTGATGTTAGGAGTTTTGTCAGGCGGCCAAGGCTTAAAATGCCATTTTCTCGTTAGATGACTTTCTTGATAGGTCGTGCATCTCTAAATTAAATGCGGAGAGCCTCACATCTTGTGGTCAGGAGCTTCAGCCTTGAAGATTAGGAAGTATTGGTATCCTTGCATCTTCCAAGTTGTGATCACGCTTTTTGCATATTACGTCCCACTTTTCTTCCTAGAAACTGCATTTTTGTTTGTTTGATAACCTTTTAAGAAATAGTGATGAAGAGTGCCTCTCATTGCAGCTGACGGAGGATTGTGTTAAGAAGGTTCAAAGACTTAAATATGCAGAAGTGGCATGCTGCAAAGGCACAATAAGTATCAAATTTATCAGCCCCGGGTTGGAAATAGGAGCCTGTAATTGAACATTAAGATATCCAGACAGAATGATAGGATTTATCTCAAGCTCTGAATTTGTTTCTGATCATGCTTTGGCAATTATAATGCTCTTCGCTCATTCAGTATGCTAATATATTCAGATTTTTCATCTCTGGATATCCTGAAACTGCCAACATGGGGAGTAATTACACTGCTCCTGAGAATTCTTCAAGGTAATTTGTTTCATCAGTATATCTCCTCTTGTGTAGTGCCATTTGATTCTTCCAGCTCTTCGTTTTGTCTAATATGGTAGATTTTGACACTTGGCATCTACAAAATTAAGCTGTGAGTTTACTGTGATGAAACCAGTGATTTGGAGGAGCTCTTACTTCATTCTGATGAGAGCTCAGAGGAAATGGACAAATTGAACTTTATATGCTCCTGTGCAGTTGATGCTGTTAAAGCCGGTGGTTCAGCACTCATTCCTACAGGTCGACTCAGAATCATCCTACAACTCTTGGAGCAGATATCTATTTGCCTTCATCACATTATAAGGTAATCCATCAGTTTGCATTTAAAATGTATACTGTGACATTGGTCTTCTCTTACTTCAGTGGATATCAGATAAAACTGATGCTACAAGAATAAAGTACGAATTTCACTTGAAATGAACTTAATGATGGTGATAAAAAAGCCCGAACCATCTGTGTTTGGCAAGAAAATCACCTAGACCTTTTTTTTTTGGATGATGGAAATTGCCTAAACCAAACTATTTGCTTATGTTGTTTCCTTTAGTTGCACCTTCAAAAAAGTCAGGTGATCAATTAGTATGCTATGTTTATACTCTCTGCAAAAACCCTGAACAAGCTATAATTACTCTATATTTGGCACTTTGTCCGCATTGGATGCCCTGAGCATGTCTTCATCTGGTTAGGATTTGATGGTATATTAGTTAGTTCGGTCAGCTGTCACCACATTTTAACTGTAAACCAATCTAACTCGATGAGAGTCACTACTTCTGCAGATTGTATATTCAGTTTACTTGTCTTGCTTCTGTGATGGATTTAAAAATGTAAAGATCTGGGAACTCCTTTTGCATGTTTGAACAGCAATCTGATCTTGTGCTTCAGAACTACAGAGAGCAACAAACATGATTCTCCTATTGTTTTGCTGGATAAAAATAATCAGCTGTGGTCAACCTGGTAGTGTTATCTTCTAGGTGATCATGCAGTTTTAGTCTCAGGATTTTATGTTTTGCAATCGCTTTTGCGAATTAGAGTTCCGGTTGCTCTCACTGCCACAAGCGAAGCCTATGTCCAATGTACTTCCTGAATGAGATGTTCCAGAATGAAAAAGGCAATCAATAATTTTAGAAAAGTGGCCCTTCAGAATTTCTCTGTCTTATAACTAAAAAAGTCCTTGTAATACCATTTGTTCTCTCTGTAGGTTCCCAAAAATGTTATCTCATCGGTAGCAGAAGAGTTATTGGCATATACCAACATAATACCTGAGTGGGTGTGCAAACAAAGGCAAGAAAAGGTATGTGACTGAGGGCGTATGATTTGTATGGACGCGCGGACGGAGTTCTTAGCTTTTCAAAAGGGATGAAAGTCTTGTAAGCTATTTAAAGGACTTACTTAAGTGCCACTTTCAGAAAAACGGATCAGCAAGTGCAATCCAGGCGAGTCCAAAATGTCGACGTGGCGACTTTTAAGGCGCGCTGACCAGTTAAACGACGACGCCAGACGCGACGCGTGGCCAAAACGGCGTCGTTTTGGGCGACGTGGTTAAAAAAATTAAAAAATTAATTAAATTAAAAAATTAATTAAATTAAATTTAAAATTAAATTTAGTTAAAATATTTAAAAATAATAATTTTAAATTAAATTTAGTTGAAATATTAAAAAATTAATAACTAAAAATTTTAAAAAATTTTAAAAATTTTAAAAAATTTAAAAAATTTAAAAATTTTTTAAAAAAAAAAAAAAGGAAAGGGGGAGGTGACTGAGGGAAAATTTTTTAAAAATTTTTTTAATTTTTTTTAAATTTTTTTAAATTTTAAAATTTTTTAAAATTTTTTTAAAATTTTTAAATTTTTAAATTTTTTAGTTATTAATTCTTTAATATTTCAACTAAATTTAATTTCAAAATTATTTTAATTAATTTTTTAATTTTTTTAACCACGTCGGCCCCAAAACGACGCCGTTTTGGCCACGTCGCCGCGCAAAACGGCGTCGTTTTTGAGCCTGGGTTCGCCGGAAAAGTGCCACGTCGACATTTTGGCCGGATTCTCGCCGGATTGGCACTCAAGTGATCCGTTTTTTTGAAAGTGGGACTTAAGCCGTACCTTCGAAGCTTATGCACTTAAGTGTCCTTTGGCCAAAGGATAAGACTTGAAGCGTTCTTTTGCCGATTTGTATGTATAGGAAGTCTCCAACTGATCATTTACATCCCTACTAAAAGCAGATTTTCTGTTGATTTTATGTCCTTTACAGTTGTTCTCTGGCAAGCCATTATTTGCACATGTCGAGCTTTTGAATGGAGAAAGACTGCAAGTGTATCCTACAAAGGCTGCAAGTGTATCCTGCAATCTACTCACCTAAGCTATTGTATGGTAACCTTTTCTCTTGACTGTGCAAGTGGTCACTTAACTGTATCCTCGGATAGCTGTTAGAATGTGTTCTAACTTCATTGGCAGGAGCCGTGCATTGTATTTTGTCCTCGCTGGAGTTTGCAACTTGGCCCAGCTGTTCATTTGCTCAGACACTGACATGGGGATGAAAAATCATTACTCATCTGGGAGGTGCTAATATATTCTGTCATTCATCTAACAACAAGAAGCGCTTCTCCCTTTCCTATTTTTCAGCGAATAGAACACTTCAACAAGCAGACCCCTTTGTTCAATTTTCAGGAGGGCATGGATAGTGATATAGCTCTCTTGCCTTTTGATCCGAATAAGATGAAGATGAAGGTCCTTCGATGTTCATTTCTTTCGGGAATAGTGTAAGGACCATGCATTAACTATTTTGCCTTTTCTTCATGAGACTGAACTACTCCACTGCTACAATTGCTTTGCATTCATGCATGTACATTAACTATCGAAATATTATGCTTGCACGATTTATCTCATGGATCGACCTCATTTGTAGGTTGAAGAAGTTTCAACCTTTAATTGATGTATTGCGACCGAAGTTTGTTGTGGTAATATCACCTAAAGCTTCATACATTCTCTTTCTGATGATGGTACTTCAAACTGATGACTTCTCTGTTCTTGCACTCTGTTGAAGATAGTTCCCTGAAGATTTTAGGCAACAGATCATATCACCAGTCGCAGACTCATACTTGGTCCTTCAATACTCTGTGAATGAGACATTAAAGCTGCCGACCCTGAAGGAAGATTCAGAACTAGAAATCACAGCAGACTTTATCTCTTGATCACAGTGGAAAAACTTGAAAGACCAAAATTTGAGCATCACGAGATTCAAAGGAAACCTCATTATGAGTGATGCCAGAAGGTGGATTCTACCTAGCGACAAACTATCCTGCTCAAAAAGTGAGCCCTTGTTGCTTGGGTTGGCTCTAGACTTGCAAAGGCTCGTGGCTCATTTATCAGAGATGGGTATTGGCGGATCTCTACAAGAAGATAATGTTACAGATGGATTGAGCGATGCTCGTATCTTGTGTATCAACGCTCCTGGTGAAGCTGTACTTGAAATTAGAAGCACAAGCACTTTAATCAGTGCTGTGAATGAGGAGTTGGCTTTCTGCATCAGGGATGCCGAGGACAGCATCCTGGATGGTACTTGATCTTGTGTCTTATCTGTAGTCTGACTCACAAATGAGCTAACCGAAGAAGTTGCTTCTCAACATGACGTTGTTGGGGGTTACATTGTTGCTGGAATGTTTTGATGTAAGCTTGGAGAGCAAGAGGTGTGCTGAAAGCCAGCGTGCATAGATCTGTAAGTGGACCATTAAGTCAATGTGGAATCATAAAATATTTTGCTTGACACACCATGGCATTGTAGACAGGTTGAAATATAATTATCAAAGATCCGACAATTTGGTTTCCTTCGGGTCATCTCATGGCTCAAACTTTGCCTCAATCCTTGGTCGAATTTTAACTTGAACTCGAACCTTTTCAGTAAGGTTCTGGCAACTCCATTTAATTGTTCTGATATCATTAATATTTTGTTTGGATACCTCGAACACCAGCCACCCTCATAAACCCCGGATCTATGCGCATAGGTACTCTTTTGGATGTTGCGGGTATCGTGTGGATTACTGAATGTATTGCAATACTAGCTCCAATTTGACCCGTGGACGACTATGCAAAGGATAAAGCGTTGGAAATGAGCTACGACTAATCAAGTTCTCATTCCCTTTGAACTCCATTAGGTTTAAATGCATAATCTAGATTGAACTCAGACATATAATAATTCAAGTAATAGATTGAACGTTTATCAAAAATTCAGTAACATATTGAATAAATTTATTTATTTTTTTATCGGTTTTACTTTATTCTTATTCGAGTTTCACTCTCAAACTTTTATCCGATTTCCTTGTAGAGCATAAGAATCTAAACTCACTTCTAAAACTAAATCGTCCCCATCCAAAACCTTCTGACAATGTGAAAATTCGAACTCTTTACCTCCTCTTTCATATTAAAAGGGTATCCACTGAAACAAACCTTAATGATTATATTGAATAAATTAAAAACTTAAGAATAATATTACATATTAGATTAAAATTTATAAATCAAATTAAACAGATTAAAAATTCAAAGACGACATTATGCATTGAGCAAAAATTTTCCAACCAACCATTTATGTAATTATCTCATATTTAAACTTGAAATATATATATCGAGACGGTTTGATTAATCGGGCTAGACCCGACCCGCGGAACCTGGTCATTCGGATTCCTTAGTCGTCTCCGACGAACGAACAACAGAAAGACATCCTTAGCACGTTCGACAGATCAATCGGACAGTTCCGTTACTCATCTTGCCCAATCCGACAAACGATAAAAATCCCTCTTTTGAATCGCAGGGATGCCGAAATCTCCGTATCCCTAGGGTTCCTCGATCGGTATCTTGATCGAAATCGAAAGCCTCTCGCTCATCGTTTTCCTCTTGTACAGTCGATAAGCATTGATCGCGTGAGTTCGATTTGATGTTATGGGGAATCTGTTCGTGAAGAAGCCCAAGGTCACCGACGTCGATAAGGCCATCCTATCACTCAAGACCCAGAGGCGCAAGCTCGGTCTATATCAGCAACAGGTTCCCCTTCTCTTCTCCCTTTCTCGTTCTTGAGCTTTCTGGGGTGTTCCCCGATTGGTTTTGTCGTTGCTTTCTGGTTCGTGGTTTCCTGTTTCGCCGGTTCTTGCATTTGAATTTGCGATTCTGGTTCTTTTTGTTTCGCTTGATTGACGAATTGGGCAACGGGTTTACGGCTCTGTAGTGTTTGTAATGAGGTGAATAGGATTGGTTGCGTTTCTCTTTGAGTTGCGGCTGATGCTTAGATGATTTAATGATTTGGGTTTCGAGAATTAGTTCCAATGAGGGATTGTGCATGCCTGTTTGAAGTTCTGTTTCGGTCCTTCGTTCAATTCGGGCTGCGCAGTTTTCTTTGTAATGCGCTTTGGACTCGGTTTGGTCCAATTGAGCGGTAAAATAAATAATGTGGTCGAATTGCTCGATGGGTGCTTAGTAGTTAGTATCCATTTTTGGATAAGGATTAGAAAATTTGTGTTGCTTCCAGTATTGTGAAATTGGAATTATGGGTGTTGCAAAGTACATAAGTGAGATCTTTCCCCGCGGCAATGGTGACTTGTCAACTCCTTTTGCTGTCACGCTGTTTCCAGCTCGAGGCTGTTATTGAAGCTGAAAAGCAAGCTGCTCGGGATCTGATCAAAGAAAAGAGGAAAGACAGGGCATTGTTGGCTCTGAAGAAGAAAAAGGCACAGGAAGATTTATTGAAACAAGTGGATGCATGGGTTCTTAATGTTGAGCAACAGGTAAATCTCTACTTCCGTGTATCGCTTCTTCAGCAGAAGGGTAGCTTCATTTTTTCTAATCTATCCAGTTTGTGGCCTCTGACATGCTGTCAACTTTGTAATGGTCATGATTCTTGCCATTTATAATGAGTTGCGTGTTCAGTTGGCAGATATCGAACTCGCAAGTAAGCAGAGGGCTGTTTTTGAGAGCTTACGGTCAGGGACCGAAGCAATCAAAGCAATTCAAAGCGAAATCAACTTAGATGATGTGCAAAAGCTAATGGATGACACTGAAGAAGCAAAAGTTTATCAAGATGTGAGCCAATCTCAATTTTGTCTCTCTTTTTTGCTTTCCCATGGATGTCGATATAGTTTTCTTGAAAGCCATACCAGAACCGTACAGTTAAAGAGACTTTCTCTGATAACACAGTCTCTCTTCACATGTTTTCAATGCTTTCATTGTCGTGTCAGAAACCAAATAAGTTCAGTTGAGTCTGAAACAGAGCAGAGCAAGTTTTCCATCTTTTTTAATTCTCTCTGTCAGAGAATAGCCAAGTTCTAATTGCTTCCTTTGTATAGGAGGCTTATACATGTTCACTGTAACGTGCATCATGTTATATGAGATGACACGAAAGAGTATTTAGAGGTAGTGTGAAGGGTGAAGTGCAATGGCTTATGTAGTGACTAGGTCTTTGGTGGTACATTGGCTTTCACAAGGGGCTAGGGCTGGTGGACCTTGTGATGAGCTTTAGAGATTGCTATTTGCTCCACCACTTGAGATGGTTAATTTGAAGAGATGACTTTCCTTTGGTGTCCATAGGCATATGCTTCTTTTCTATGGGTAGATATTGGCTTTGCCATGCCTTGGTACCAGTCTTATATACTTTTATAGATTTGCTTGAGTTTGGCTATGTCTTGCAATCTGTTGCAGACATGTCCGATAATGGCTGCATCAAACGAACCTCTTTTCATCAATGCATATATTTTCTGGTGCTTTTTTCTACATGAGATATCTTTTTGCCAAACAGAAAATGGAACTTGTGACGCATTACTAATAAGATTGTATCTTCTCTCCTTAACCTGTAGGAAATTAATGCAATATTGGGAGAGAAATTATCAGCAGAAGATGAAGAGGAGATTCTTGCAGAATTTGAGACTATGGAATCACAGGTATGTTTGGTTCCCACTAGAGGCATCTTTGATTACCAAGTGATTCTGTTTCTAGTCTGACTATCCTACTTCAAGTAAGCATTTTAGTTTATCTGTCTCGTGAGGGAGAATGTGGTTTTTAATTTTCTGATGACATTTTGATGACTACCTTAGAGAAATGCCACATTCGAAATATATATCTGTTGCCTTTGCAGGTATTACTTAGAGCAGAATGTGAAGTACTGGAATAAGATATATGCATTTTCATTAGTTTTTGCCTGTAGTTATTTTGTGATGTATAAAATCCTAAGGAAAAGAATACGATGCACGAAATTCTTTCTTCTCCTGTTCTTTGATCAAATTGAAGTTTTATGAAATTGTGATATGTTCTTTTTGTGTTCTCCCACATAGAATAACCTTTATCACTTCAGTTTAGATAAATCCAATGAAATAACTTACCATGCAAGATGTGCGTTTACTATGAAGAGAGTTTTAGCTATTTTTTTTTTAATATTAGGATTGCTGTTTGGGTGAGAAATTTTTACCATTAATTTTTCAGTTGGATGATTTGATGGAAGACAGTTTTTATCATGCAAGATCCTTTAGGTCACTTGGAATCATAAAACTCATTCTTTTAGTTGGTTATGTTATGAATTACTTCACTTTGCTATGTCTCCGTTCTGGATTTAGATCTGATTAGGCATTCAGAATATATGCAATGAACTATTGGATTTTTCATTTGACTATTACATTAGAAGAACATATTATTTGGCTGACGAAAGAGGAAACTTTTTTATTGTAGATTGCTGTCCAAGATATGCCTAAAGTTCCTACTGAAGCTCCAACTCCTGAGGTAGTTGAAGAGACACTTGACCTTCCTGAGGTGCCAAAGAAGGCACCCGTGGCTGCCAATGCTGCTGTAGATGATGCCGAAATTGCCTCAAAAATAAAGGGTCTCTCTCTCTCTCTCATGCACACATACACACACACACACACACACACACACCCACACTCACATACACAAAAATTATGAATGCTGACTTGCTTGATTTGTCTTTTTTCTCAGCGGTTATGGTGAGTATTGATGCACATCTTTTCTTTGAAACAGTTATGGAGGAACCGCTGCCTGCTTGAATTTGGCTTGAAACAACATTACCATCTGGTGATTCCTGGAGTGCCTATGGACTCTTCCAGTCGCCTACTCTGCATAGTTTCTATGCTATCATGCAGCTATTTGATTGGATTTTCTGATTTATGTAAATCTCAGTTTGTATTATAATGGAAATACGGAATTTTTTTGCCATGCAATTAGCATACATTCTTTCGACTCTCGGTACTGCTGGATTTCTCATGTTTTTTAGTTTTCTCCTCCGCCCCGGTTCGGTTTCCAAGAATTCTCAAATCAGAACTGTAGTCATGATTCGATCGCCACGTCTAAGGAAACTAGTTACAGTGCAGATGTTTGTATTATGATTTTACTTTTCTCCGGAAGATGTTTATATGATGTAGGCCAACCGTATTGGTTATCATACTCATTATTTAATTTGACGAATGAGTGATTCTTTCTGCTGATGATTTTTGTCAATTCGGTGCGTAGTTTCCCTTTGCTTTGCCCATGACGTGTTATAGGGGCCTTTTGATGTAACGGAAATGTTGGCACGGTTGTTAATTGACAGAAAGCAAGGTAAAATAGTGTCTATGCTATTCTGGTCAATCGAATAATTCTTCTTTGCTGGCATATTCATGCTTGTTTTGAAGATGATCTTCCATCTGTAATCGAGTCATCATTCTTTAGATGCAGTTCAGATTTGTACAAACTCCATTGCATAGTTTGAAGTGAATCGAGGTAAACCTTTCAGCAACACAGAATTGTCTGGAGGAAGTAAACGTATGACAACTCGGAGATGAGTTTGTGAGGATTGTTCCCGCTTCATCATAGGTGAATTCGAAATGTAGTTGTCAACCAACGTGGCCAAAGATACATTGTTCTTGCTTAGCGAAACACAAAAAAAATGTTTGCTGTACTCTGGAAGAGTTGAATCTGAGCCTACATACCATGAGTCCATTTTTAGAGAAATAAATCCGGAGAAAATAAAAATCGAAGTTCTCTCATTTTCTTAAATAAAGGTTTAAAATGTATTTTATTTTAAGTAAAGACTTGAAGTATTCCCGTTTTCTTAAATAAATTCTGAAGTGGAATTAGTTTGGCATGAGTGGCCATATAAGTATCAAAGAAGAGTTTAACCTTATTTGCTGAATGACGTGTTTTGCATTTTTGATTTTTAAAATTTTTCTTTTTTCTTTTTTTTTTTCTTTTTCCCTCCTCCCTCTGCCAACCATGGCAAAGGTCGTTGGACTTAAGCAAGGGCTGCCCTTACTGAATTTAGTAAGGAACGCCCTTGTCCTTGCCTGGGCTGTCTTGTCCCACCCAATCAAGGGTGACCTCGCCTCACGCCAACAAGGGCGGCCCTCACCTGAGGCCAGTGATGGCCATTGACAAGGCACAGCGATGGCAGAGGAGGGAAGGGGAAAAAGGAAAAGAAAAGAAAAAGGTATATAATTCTTTTAATGAAATATCCCTTCTCTAATGCTCAAGTCAAAAGTTCTTATTTGAGATGATTTGACTATTTTAAATGATTTGATCACTTTAATTCTTCATTTTAAAAAATGACGGCACTTCAAATTATAGCTTGGAATTTTCTTATAAATCTTGATCCTAAAAGACGGCTTGACTTAAAAGCTGCTTCTGGTCTTCTGGCCCAAAAAGCAGAATAAAGGTGTCGCGGTCCTAATCGCGCAGCCTTCGTTGAAATCCGAATTTGAAGGTCACGATTCTCAAGCAAAGGGGCACGTTTTCCCAGATGAAAATTCCCTCTTTTCTTACTTTAAGCTTGCTATAACAATTAGCCATCCATTTGATTTAATCCGATGCTCATTTCTATCCCATTTTCTTAGCATCATCGATTATAGAAAAGAGGAATCTCAGACGAAATAAACAAACGAGAGAAAGACGGCAATCTTCGACTGTTGAATAATGTGAGATTCTCAATACAGATGCTTTGTGTTGGAACTCTTTGACTGTGGAAATTCGGAAAGATAATTCCCTCCAAATTCTTTCATTTTAGTATTTCGTGGTCTGTGTGATGGCTTGTGTGGAATGGTGCGCCAGTTGAGCTTTAGAATTAGCTCCGGTGGTCTTTCTTTAATTGCACGATCTGAACTATTTGTGGGCTACTCTAAACATAAACCACACACTACAATTCAGCTTAATTCCTTTCCGAGTTTGAGCAACTGTGCTGTCCAAAAATCTTGTGTGGCTAGAGCTCAACATTCTCAGGCTTCATCCTCATCAACTAGTTGCATTTTTTGCATGGCAAAAAGAAATTAAACTTCCGGGTTCGCCACATCCGTATTTTTCTCATTGACATGCAACTGTAAAAATTTCTACAAATCGTTGTGTTTCAGTTGCTTCGGTCAACTTGATCATTTTCACCCAATAATCATGCGTTTCAGTTGGTTTTGTCATAACCCTAATCAAAGTAAACCGAAAGCACAGCAATATTTCTCAGGATGTCCCGAGAATGTATGAGAAATAGCTTTTGTGTGGTATCGGCTATAGAAGCTAGTCCATTTTGTCTTTATGATCTTTCAACCAGATTCCTGAGAAGCTTTATTTGTCGTCTGCAAATATGCTTTTGAATATTTCCACAATGTAAACTGAAAACAGCTAGATGCTTGTGTTGATCTTTACAATATGTAGTAGTATCTATTATAACAGTGAAAGTGAAATACCCGACTCTTTCAAGGACCTAAACAAGAGGAGCCACACCACTAAAGCAGCACTGAAGAAGGCGCTAAATTGGCGATTGCAATGACAGAAGCTGTCATGCTTTTGATACAAAAAGAATCATCCCCATCGAAGGAGATCTAAAAATCACCTATCAATTCAAACTTGCATTGGCATGACAACCAGCTAAAACTTCCCTAATTTAATCCAAATGCACATGAGTTTCCTAAGCCTGCCTTTGCCTGTCACACAGAAGAGTAAGCACATCTTAGTCGCCTATCCATCCAAAACCATAAATATCATCCATTCAACTCCATAAATTGCCATGCTTGTGAAAAACAGGGGATATGATTGTATAGACGATCTATTAAAAATATCCGATCATAGCCATGAGAGAATGAGCAAGATGTGCAGTGCATGATAAAGACAATGCTTAAATTTGCTTCATGTGAAGGAAGTTTCTTTATGAAAGAGTAGGGTAGTCAGAATCATATTATCAATATGGCTGAATCTCAAGTGATCAGAAGTGAGACAGGACAGCCCACACATCGATTCTCCAAGAACAATTCAAGGCAATCTCCGTGATAATTATAGTGGCAGTTGAACTTAAATTTAAAAGTAAAGGTCTACTGAAACCCAATAGGGAGCTCAAAACCCAAAATTAACCAGAGCAGGATTCCACCACAACACAGATAGAAGCGATTCGTACCTTGGTGATGACAAGCAATTTGAAGGGTTTGAGAAGCCAGCAAACACATTTGAGTATGACTTGGTCAAATATGTGAAGTTGGTGATTGCAGCTAGTGCAGGCACGCGTTCACCTTTCTTTAAAAGGTCTGGTAAGTTAAGTCTCTGTAAGGTCAAGACGGCATTTGACTCCTTCCAAATGAAGGCAATTAGACCATTATGCAATACATAGAGTGAACCCGGCTTTGCACCAGGATACCTAAAACCATAACCATTTGCAATGCCCTCCCCAACGAAAGCATGATCTGTAATCACAGGGAGGGAATTAGCATCACTACTCCAAGGAAATGGATCCGGTGATGGCTGATCTATATAGGCAATAAACATTGCCGAACCGTTTGGATGAAGAACATAGTGGGTGCCTTCTAATATTTTGGTTGCGATGAGTAAGGGCTGACCCTGGGACTCCTCGTAAGAGAGCATGAGAAGGAATAAAGCCTTCCCAGGTTTATCTTCTGTAGGCTTCCCAGGAGGCCACCCAAATGTCCCACCCCACAAACCAGCATATTCTTGGTCAGGTTTTGGTAGCCTCAGCGGTAATTTGTAAAGGGCAAAACGACTATCATGCATATTTGGCCATGCTCGATATGATGATAACTTGACAGTGGATGCATTCAGCGTTAATCCAATCATATCACCGGATTTCAGAAACTCATGAAGCTGCGCGTGCTTACTCTCACTACTTGAAGAACTATTTCTCAGAACTGCATGGCCGCCATTAAACGAGATAGATTTCCCGAGGATCTGCTTTAAGCCAGACCTAAAATACCCAACGAGTGTTTTTTTTCTGGCGCATTGTCCAAGAGCATTATTGCTACTGAATGAATTGACAGCGCTGCTTGATCGGTCAAGATTCTTCCTGATTTCACTCAACCCACTCAACCCCAACTGAGTCAGATCAGAAGGTTTTTCTAGACACAAATCACCGTGCCCTCCGCCAAACGTACTAGATTGCATATGAATTATTAAGGATCTTCTCTCGTTCAGGAGCAGCATGTCTTTCCGAAAGTTCTCATCATCATCCCTCAGACGGGCAAAGAGAGGCCCACCGGCTGAGTCGGGCACCTTTTGACGCACCTGGTTGGTCACAACCTCGAGCAACTTTCTCCTGTCACAGAAGGCCAGCCTGCTGAAGGGCACCTTCGTCTCATTCTGTCCTAACACCCTCTGTGACCTCGACAATCCACTGTCCGACCTGCAGATCTTGCTTGAATCCGAGTACCGAACAAAGCTCTTACTGTGCTCCAATTTACCCCCATTCTTTTGCAAACTCGGCTCCACCTCAAGCAGCAACACATTGCAATTCCTATCTATATGTTTGAGGGATCCGGGATAAACATAGTCAGTTCCCTTCTCCCTTCCATGCAGGAAAAACAAAGCAGAACCATCAAAATCCCCGATGATTTCAAAAACCGGCGCCCACAATATAGGGCCATCTTCAATCCCCAACGGCCCCAACTCTTGCGGAATTATCCTGCACCCGACAACCGAAACAAACCCCGGCATGACATAAACCACATTACCAAGCTCGGGATTCTGGTGAACCCAAATCCCAATCAGCGGCTGGACGCCAAAGAGAAAGCGGCAGAGCGCCTTATACGACGACACCCCCTTCCTCCATTCGACCAAATCCCTGCGGGAGATGACCCCCAGCGCGTCGCACTGGGTGAGCCAGACCTTCTCGCACTGCACCAGAGCACTCAAGCTCCGGCAACATAGGCCGAGATTACACAAATCCCGCGGCGACAGCGACTGGGAGACGATGGCCAGGACATCATCAGGAAGAGCTTGGAACAAGCTCAGATCATAATCATCAGACACCATGACCAATCGAGGGCACCACCCCAAAAAAACGAAAAAAAAAATCACCAATTCAGCCACGAATCTATCACTCCACGCACGAACCGGACAAACCCATTCCGACCCACTTCCGAACTCTTGAGTCAATCGACAGAAACGATGCTAACAACAACCACACAGGCCCGGACAAACGGAGCTGAAGAAATGGGCAACTAGTCCTCGACGTCAGGACCCTTCATCCAAGCACGGAAACGTAGGGAACCCACATCAGTTTTTCAGCGCAGCTCGCCGAATCTGTCAGACCCACATCAGTTTTTCATCAGGCGAGATCTTGGAATGAGCAGTAGTGGGCAGCACACGAGCGCATGTGCGGCGAGATTGATTCGACGAAGACTACGGGGTCAAGTCATCGCCACAGCAGTCGCAGCCCCCGACTGACTCTCTCTCTCTCTCTCTCTCTCCCTCCCTGTTCTCCTTTCTCCTCGATTAATGGTGGACGAAAACGGAGAAAGATTGAAGGAGTGTTTGAAAAGACTCCATTTTTAATTTTCTCCTTTGGACGGCTTTGGAGAAAGTACCGTTTCTTTTGCGTCGCGCCAGCAACTTACGGACAAGGAGAGACGGAGGAGCTGGCAGCCAGGCCGGTGCGAAAATGTCCATTTTGTCCCCG
Organism: Eucalyptus brandiana; assembly: GCA_014182725.1. Classification (NCBI taxonomy): domain Eukaryota; kingdom Viridiplantae; phylum Streptophyta; class Magnoliopsida; order Myrtales; family Myrtaceae; genus Eucalyptus; species Eucalyptus brandiana. Next base: position 68,236,103 of record CM024675.1, on the reverse strand, counting down.
GGCGGGAGCGGTCGTCGGTGGCAATTATGACACCGGCCACCAAATTTAGAATTCCAGGATTCAATGTGAATTGACATAAATTAATTCGGAGAGGCGCAGATTGATACGTTACCGTCTATTACCATTATGAAAGAAAGGGTTATTTTCAATGTTTAATTTTCGTTAAATATTTTTTAATTAATATCAAGAAAAATTTCAAATTGATAAATTTATGAAAAATTTATTTCAAAATTATAAACATAACAAATCTACCATTTATTAGTTTATATTAAATTTATTATCAAATTATTAAATTAGATAATACACTACAATTGAAAAAAAATCTTAGGTTTGAGATTTTATCCTTCGCAGTTGAAGTTTCTTATAGTCAAAGAATTAATTTTAAATAAATTTATCATATGTATGTATTAGTTTAAGATTTATTATAATAAAAAATTAATTATAAGTAGTTTATCGTGAATATATTAATTTGATGTTTTTCGTAATATTAATAAAAAAAGTTATGATACTTAGTGGTTAAGCGACAAAATTAGGAGAGAGGAGAATCTTGTCTGAAGGCGAGGGCAAAAAGGTCCGAGGGAAAAGGGACCCCGTCGCTCTGTCAAGCACATTAGTCTCGCTCGGCATCAAACGTCCAATGATTCAACGAGGTCAGTGGAATATTAGGGCCCTCCTGCAGTTGTGGGGGCCCATGAGGAGATTTTGTATTAATAAAGTAAGCTATTTTTCTATTGAATTATCATGCCACATCGTGATCTCATATAAGGGTTAATATATATAAAAAAAAACCCTATATATATCTTTAATAAATTTTCACAAACTAATTTTTTAACTATAAAAATATCAAATTTATCATCTATTCATTTTCGTCAAATTTTATTATCAAATTATCGAGTTGAATAATACGAAATAATCGATAGATATACTTAATTTACGTTTACTCTTCGTTTATCGTAAATATAGATATTAATTTAATTTAATAAAAAGTAAAATTATTACAAATTTTATCAATTTGAGATTTTTTGAGATAAACTTTTCATAAAAATATGACTTTAAAATTTTTTTGATATTAGATTAGATTATATAATATGTGCCTATGGATGGGAAAAGTGTCCGGAGGGCTTGAGAAAGAAACTTCGAATTTTCATCTCGCATTAGTTATAATTGAATAAATCAGATGCTTAATCTTTTTTTTTTTTTTTTTTTTTTTTGGTAAGTAGATGCTTAATCTTTGAATAAGTGGGTAGTGATTGATTGATGGATTGATGGATTGATGGGAAGAATCCAAGTTGATATTTATGTTTGCTGCCCTTTTCTGTTTGGCAGGAGATATTTTCCCTTGTTTTTTCTTGACACGTGCTTTGGGAACATAGGGAAGAAGATTGAGGGAAAGATTGTTCCGAGGATATTGATCTTTTTTTTTTTATTGCAAAAACTGTTGATGAAAATTTTTTTTTTTTTTTCAAAAAAAATTGTTCTATAGAGGGTGGGTATTTAATTTTTGCTTTCTTTCCTCTTTACTTGGATATATTTTCCTACTTTTCCTTATGGGTGTTTTTTTGGGGAAAGGGAAAAAAAAAATAATTAGAGGAGCAAACGATGAAAGGAATTCGATTTGAGATGAAGGTGACTTCATTGGCAAAAAAAAAAAAAAAACACACACACACACAGATGAAGTTGAATTTGGGTTCTATTGTTTGCCCCAAAACAAATAGATTTTCTTTGATGAACATGCGGAAAAATAGCTCAAAATTACAAATTAAGTTTAACTAGATTCATGCGTGTCCAAGAAAAAAAATTGTAATCATCGCCGGATGGATCGGGACCACATTCGTACGCCAGCAAAGTTTATGGGTAAGTTGAACCATTGAAAGTAAATAGAACAGTAACATAAGCAGCGTTGATTAAAGTAACAAGCTAATCATCGAATTGACCCAAATAGGTGCAAATTTTGACTTCATTGCGGCCTAGAGGGTCCTAACAAAAATGTAACTTATAAGAAGAAAAGCCTCCCCATTTCCTCCGCTTTATTTACTTTCAAAGATGTGATTCATACGAACTTTTGTTGGTTTGCGATTTGCCAAGTCCAAAGCACGTTTCGGCCGGCACAGAGCAAGGCCAATTCCTTGTTCGACCACGTTCACTCCGCTTTGGGCCAAAATTATTTTATGAAAAACAAAATATAAGTGTCTATATCATTGACACTTTGTACATGAAATTTTCAATCAGGCACTATGTCGGCTTGCCATCGATCTGGTCCAGTCTAGTTTGCATGTAGCTTGTTTGTTTCTCGAGTATTGTCCACACGTTTCTCGTCATCAATTGCCTTATTAGGTATATGATTTTTCTGGCCACTCCCTATTAATATAGTCGACAAATTGAACATAAAGTGAACAAACTGTACATATCTTGTTAGGAAATTTAACGGGGTAAATATTTATTCAAGAAAAAATCAAGTTCTTGCACATGCCTAAGAATTAAGAAAAGAAAAAAAGGCTTTGCGAGATTTTTGGAAGTGAATTGTATAATTTTGAGAAGGATCAATACCACAAAAACACTAAATAAGTATACTTGTATTAAATTTGTCCCAAATTAGTATACTGATAAAAAATTTACTCTTAATTAATTTTTGTTAAATTTTACTATCAAATTATTAAATTGAATTGCACATTACAATTGATGAATATATTAATTTGGGATTTTATTCTCAAATAGATATGCCAATTTGTAAAACTTTGTGGTGTAATTTAATTTAATGGAAATTAATAAAGAGTAAATTTATGAAAAATACATCAGTTGAGGACTTTTGATGGTATTTGTCATAAATGTATCAGATTGGAATTTTTCGTGAAATTAACCATCCTAAGAATCATAGAAAACTTAGAGATATTTAAGTAAATTCGATGGTGTATATACTAAACTTTAAAAAACAAAAAAAATCCATTTTATATTTCAAAGAAGCCATCCTCCCTCCCTCCGAGAAAATCAGAAAGGCGGGAAAACCCTCCTCTCCTCGCAAAGCGCAAAACCCCTCTCACTCAATTCAACCGCCTCCGGTCGCTCCGCCGACCGCCGCCACGACCGCCGATGTCCGGCGGCGGGCGGGCGATCAACGTCCTGAACGTGGCGGAGAAGCCGTCGGTGGCGAAGTCGGTGGCCACCCTGCTGTCGAGGGGCCAGGGGATGCGGGTCCGGGAAGGGCGGTCGCGGTACAACAAGATCTTCGAGTTCGACTACGGCATCCGGGGGCAGCGCTGCCGCATGCTGGTCACCTCCGTCACCGGCCACCTCATGGAGCTCGAGTTCGAGGATCGCTTCCGCAAGTGGCACTCCTGCGACCCCGCCGACCTCTACGCCGCCCCCGTCCGCAAGTCCGTCCCTCAGGTAAGGAACCACGACGAAAGACCGCCGAAAGGAACTGACTTTTTCGTATCGCGAAGATTTTTTATGGGGTTATGGCGTAATTCAGACCATAAGTTCGTTTTTTGTTTTCTGATTAGAGTCGGGGGAATGGCCCGTGGATTGTGTGTTTTCTGTTTACTTGTTATGGAAATTACAGGACAAGTTGGATATCAAGAGGACATTGGAAGAGGAAGCTAGAAGGTGCCAGTGGCTCGTTCTATGGCTTGATTGCGATAGGGAAGGTGAAAACATAGCATTCGAAGTTATCGACACATGCACCGTGGCTAACCGTAATCTGACCATAAAAAGGGCTCGGTTCTCTGCTTTGATTGAAAGGTCTGGTCAGATTAGATTTTTTTTTTTTTTTTTTTTTTTTTTGGGTAGAGGTTCTCGGTTTTGACATCCTATTTTTGTGATACTAGGGAAATACATGACTCTGTGCAGAATCTTGTTGAACCCAATCGATGGTTTGCGGATGCTGTGGACGCAAGGCAAGTGAGTGCCCTCCCATTTCTGCATTTCTGGTGAAGTTCTACTGTCATTAGTGCTGTGAAGTCTGTTCGGCAAATGGCTGCATCCAAATATGTCTCAGAATATTTTTTGCTGCATGTGAAACTAGGTTGCGTCTTTGCATAAGGTGCTTCCTCTCTTTGATAGCTTGCTCATTGTGGGATAGGGAACTGATTTGTGCAGGAAATAGACCTCAGGATAGGTGCATCTTTTACAAGGTTCCAGACTATGCTGCTAAGAGACGCATTTGTCATTGACTCTTCTGCAGATGACCGGAACCTAGTCCTAAGTTATGGTCCATGTCAAGTATGGTGACTTAAGAGCACATTCCTCGTATTCTCAATTTATACACTGTCATATATATCCTATAGTTATTGTTCTTCATTGGTGCAGTTCCCCACACTTGGCTTTGTGGTCGAACGATTTTGGGAGATACAATCTCATGAACCTGAGGAGTTCTGGACAGTTAACTGTTCTCACAAATCTGAAGAGGGCATTGCCACATTCAACTGGACGTAAGCTTTGACTGTCTTGATGCGTAATATTATTCTTTCACATGTTATTGGTTCTTATTGAAATGGGAGTCTTTCTTCATTTTTCAGGCGTGGACATCTCTTTGATTACACTTGTGCAGTTATAATTTATGAAATGTGTGTCGAGGAGCCATCTGCAACTGTATGTTATGCTGATTATCGTGGTTGGATCAACTACTGGTTTGATGGTAATACTCTAAATTACTACCTTGGTCATACAGGTCGCAGGAGTTAGGCAGCAGGAGAAATACAAGTATCCTCCACATCCTTTGAGTACCATTGAGCTGGAAAAACGTGCTTCTAGATACTTCCGGATGAGCTCTGAGCATACCATGAAGGTGAGCAGTTGTAACCTGGAAACTATCTATCCATCTATAGGATCATATCTAGCTGTATGCTGATTAGGACTATGTTTTTCGGTAGATAATCTGCTTTTCAGTAGATGGTGAATTAGAATGGCTGCTATCAATGAATGTTTCCTTTTGGAAATGATCGTGGCAGTTTGCAAACTCCGATCAATGTATGGCCCAAATTATGCCAGTTGTTTCAAATTCATGTTGTCAATTTGGTTTTTTTAACTCTTTCAATTTTTTTTTTAGTGAGAAGGCTTCTTTGCTCTTCCAATCTGAGCAACTGAGTTACTTTTCTTAACAATGTATACTCTTCTTAATTCCCTGAAGGATAGCTATTCTCTTCTGATAAACAGTATGTTCGCACTTTTCTATATAGTGAAGTTTTGGGTCCTCATACCTCATTGTGCGTTCTATTCCTCTTATCATTTTTTAGTGCGAGATTAGGAAGCTCACTTACATTTGTTTAGAATTGTTTGGTTTTCATGACTAATTTATATCAAATCTAGTTCTGTTTACTTCTGTTGATGATACATAGTCCTTTTGATTTTATCTTCTTAAGATGCTGTGGTTTAGCTATTAAAAAGTTTCAGATCCTTGCATATCGTTGTGCGTACTATTCTTTTACCATTCTTTATATGAAGAACAAGAAGCTCACTGAGCTTAGTTTGATAACCACTGATTTGTAATTGAGAAGTTAGTGGGGTACTTCACTTGCCAGGGTTTACCTAACCTTAAGCAAGCTTCTTCGTTATAGAAGGGGGAAAATGATGTAAAAAATGTTCTGTTTTCCTGATCTCTTGCTTACTTTTGAGGTTTTACATTATGTTATAATATGGTTGCAAATTGAGAAATGCTAATCGTTTCCTGTCACTAGCTTGTGTCCAATGACTTCCTCCTTTCCTGCTGTTTTAGGTTGCGGAAGAGCTTTATCAAGCAGGATTTATAAGTTATCCTCGTACTGAAACTGACAACTTCTCTGCCAGGACTGATTTGCATGTGAGTATCTCTTAGATTATGAAGGTGGAATTGCAAATATTTCCTTTTGATTAAAATTTTGACTAAAATACAGATGATAGAAATGCTTCTGCAGTTCATGAATGGAATTATGAATGGAGAATGTTGGGGCAAAACCAAAATGGACAGAAATAATTTGTAGCTGCATTTATCTTGGTATTGTGATGCATACATAGCATTACGTCAGAAAGAACAAAAAAATAGTACTCTGGAAATGAAAGCCCACAGACAACTTCTATTGCCTCGTTAGCACATTGCCAATCAGATATACTGATTTCAAAGCTAACTAGAAATAAGTAGTGGCAGGTTTAAAGGTGGTAAGGGAATTCTTCTTTTTGGGTGTTTTCATGATAGCAAAACTAAATAATCTGAATTGAGGTTGGTGCATCTTTTGCTGCTTTTTAATTGATTGTCTGCTGATGAGTAAGTTAGGAGTATGATTTTATAATAATATGGCTATCAAATCCTAAAGGAGATTTGGTGGTTAATTGCCATCTTTTCTTATGATTGGATAAGCAGAAGAATTTGACCTGCCGCTATGAATTGCTTATTTTGATATGTACATTAAAATGACATATTTTGCCACCTCGTTCATGTGAGTAAAGGGCTCCCTCCCATTTATGAAGAATAAGTTGAAAAATGGGTGTTTATCACTATGCAGTGTTGAATGTGTGCAAGGGCTGGTAACTTGTTTGTCTGTTTTTATTAATTTTTTGGATGCTGCAATTGGAGTAATGGAATTGCTGCGGAATTTTGAAGTCTCTTGGTTTGGAAGATGTCCATGTTGATGATGTGGTGCTTGTGGAAAGAGATAACACAGATTTTTGGAGGCTGGATGGCGGTTCATAAATAAGTCACTTGGTGAGAACAGTATTTGAGTGGATGTCCTGCGTCAGTGAAGACATTACAGATTGGTCTTATTTCAGATATATAAGCTTCTTTCGAGCATATGATATGAGGTTTTGGGTTGGAATTAGGATCATGCCCCAATGTCACATTTATATGTAAGATCGATATTCTAGGTAGTGTAGGTTCTTTTAAATTGAGCTCTCTAGTTATTAAGACCTTCCCCATTTCCACTCTCATGTAAGTGATGAAGTCAGCAGGTTATGAGCTTTTTTTAACTTGCCAAGCCTTGGTAGAAGGCCCCTACTTCAGGCTTTACTATTCAATAGCCGAGACTTTGGCTCTTGTTGCATGCATTTATGATATTTTCTTTTGCATTTTCTAATTGGTCATGCATTGTTTTTCCAGCTCCTTTTGGCTATTTTCCTCCCTTTGAATTCTGTTTATTGGTCTGAGTATTTGTTGACACGTAGGTTATCGTGCAAGAGCAACAAGGGCATCCTGTATGGGGATCATACGCCCAGCGTTTATTGGACCCCAGTTCAGGACTCTGGAGAAACCCCAGCAATGGTGGCCATGATGATAAGGCCCATCCACCAATTCATCCAACAAAATTTTCCGGTGGGGAGAGAAATTGGAGTCAGGATCATCATGTAAGTGACTTCTTGTGATTTCTTAAAGGAATCTAAGGAATCTTTCCTTGCTTTGGTGGTAGACTTTAATTTTGACATGGCCCTGCTCTCCTCTATCTCCCCCCAAAAAAAAAAAAAAAAAAAACAGAAAAAGGGAGAAAATACAACAAACACCCATGCACACCGCACTTAATTTCTATAGGTTTTGTTTTTTTATTGCAGAGACTCTATGAATTGGTCGTTCGCCATTTCCTGGCATGTGTTTCACAGCCAGCCGTGGGGGCAGAAACCACTGTTGAAATTGATATTGCTGGTGAGCAGTTTGCTGCATCAGGGCGCGTGATCATTGCTGTGAGTTCTGTTCCCACTTTTGAGCTTGCCATTTATTTTTTTGAGGAAGGAAATAACTTATGTTCTCGATAATTGGATTTTACATGATTCATCATTTTAAGAAAAAAATTGCTGATATAGCAGCAATCATTTCAATTTATTGTTTACTTGGTGACTGCCCCTTTTATGTTTCTTAACCCCACTCTGAAAGTCATGCTGGTCATTTCAGTTTTGAATTTTGATTATCTAGAGTTTGCTTTGCACAAGGATTTTGATGGAACCGGATAAAGCAGTGTAGGTTTATGAGGTATACTGGCTGCCTCTCTAGTTTTTAGTATCATAATGAAGGAGTTGCCACTTTAGTTGTCCCTTCTTTTCCCAATAATGTGAAGGTCTGCATAAATTATTCTGTTAGGTCAAAAATAAAAACCGATGTGGTGATGCCTTTTTTTACAGTATTGCTTCACTTTTCTGTGGGTGCTGGATTAATTCTTTCTTAAGCAAAATGGAAAAGTGAAATTAGTTGGAGATTCATTTGTACATAACCTTTTCGTATCTTCCCAAGGCATTCCAATGAAGTCAGAACTATTGGATTAGCCTTTGTTAGATTGAATTCCTGTAATGACCAGTGACTGGGAGGCTGCTCATGCTAATTGAAATGAGTTCTCAGCATGAGTTCGTTTTATAGACAGAAAGGTTATCGCTTGTGGCCGAGAAGGTCACGGGGTTGGTCGTGGAAACATTCTTGCAGTAATGCAAGGGTAAGGTTGCATATAATAGAACCGTCCCCTGACCCTTGCCTAGGCGGAGTCTCATGCAGTGGGTCACCCTTGTTGAATGTGCTAGAGGTGAGGCATGTTAGTACTCTTGGAAATACCATGGCCTTGCATACCACCTCTAGAAAGAATGATTCCTTTTTGGGAATTGATCAATGTTGTTTCTGTCAGTGTCTCAACAAACCATCGGGTTTTAACTCAATGAAATATTTCACCGGCATCTATTTGATTTAGCTATTTTTCAATGTCATGACCTGTCTGTCTTATCTGAGAATGAGACTGTTCTCTGCTTGGAGTAAAATAGTTATCACATTAGTCCTAGTTCTTATTGAATCTTGCTGTTATTATGATATTGTGGTGAATCTAAATGGTCTTGTTGGCCAGAAAAATTACTTGGACGTCTACCGGTTTGAATCGTGGGGAGGTTCAGTGATCCCAACTTATGTGCCTGGACAGCAGGTTTGCCACTGAATATTGCATTTCTTCGAATTATATTCCTCCATTTACAATGATCCATCCTCATTATTCATCTGCCTCCCTTTGTTTTGTTTCTCCACTATAATAGAATGTCTAAAATAGCTCTCATCATGTCTTAGAATCAGTCTTTCATTGTTAGTGGATCACGCATTTATCAGATCTAGAATACCATGGCCCTGGACCATTTGATATAGTTCACTTCCTGATTCTTTATCATCTTTCTGATGGACAAGAAAAATAATTTTCAAGGAGATATGTACACACTACGAGTTTACACTATGGCAAAGTCTTGCTTTCATCTGGTATTGACAAGGAAAACTAACTTTGCTTCCCAAAATTAATTTGGTTCCTTGTCGCTCTGTAGGCAAGTGTAAGTCCCTTCAAATGAAAGGCTGCCATTTTGGAATTATTAGATTCTCTTTCAGTCCCACTGTTGAAAATAACATTGATTAGAGACACGATAGCGCATTATGCTATCGGGCTTGATCCACCTGTTGATCACGTGGGTGAGCCTGGTGCAAGAGGCTCATCTTGCTCGTCCAATGTGTACTACTTCATACTTCTGGTTTATTGGAAGTGTTATGAGAAGTCTTTTGTGTGCAAATTTTTGTGTATGGCTGGATTCCCCTATGAAGCCGTCTTGTACAGGGCCAGCACCCTTGCTACCCTATTAATGAAATTTTGTTTGTCATTCAAGACTTACCAACTCTGAGTAAGAGTTCTTACTCATGTTATCAACAGGTGAATCAAGCCTGATAAAATCCGAAGAGGATTGAACTCCTCGAAATGCCGTCCTTTTTTCTCCTAATGAGTCAAAAAAAGTGAGGAATTATCGTAGTAGTTTTCTTCTTTACAACACAAGAACAATGGCCCCTCTCCAAGCCTAAAGTTTGTGTTGCACCTTGCCTGCAGTCACCCACTTTACACCTAAAACCATAATCCAAATTTGTCTGTTCTAGCTACAAGGTAACAGTAGGTGATACACACTCTCTGCTTCAAATGGATCTATTTACAAATGTTTTTCGTTTCTTTTAAAGATTATGCAAAGTGAGAATAGGTCTTAGGCTGCTTGCTCCCCAAGAGAAAAAGATAGCCTTCGAGGAACCCTGTCTTTCAACTTTCAAATAAATTTTCATGGGAAGAGCATATTCTGTTGCATTTGCATCTGAGTAGAGATGAGATTAGAATAGTAGGATTTGACCTAAAAAAAGAAGTTTTACTTCCAACGGTACCATAGTTGATTGATATTAAATACTAGGCTCAATCATTAGCTGTGGGGCCCGACCACCACACGAGATCCTTTGATTGGTTATCCTTGCCTACAGTATGCTCATTTATCAGGTTTCTTTCTATGTCTAAGAAAGTTGTGAACGTGTTGTATATTGATTGGGAGTTTTTTCCTCTTAACTTTTTACAAGAACTCATCCACTAGGTGGAATATTGGTTGCAATCAGTGGTTTTCTATTTCTCGACTACAGTGCAGTTCTTATTCTCTTATTTGAATTCATTTAATGCACTAATTTTACATCGAGATGTGAAATATGATGATTATTATCTATAAAAGTGAGGGGTGTGATTTTATCAGTTAGTATGTAAGAACCAACATAAAGTGCCTGAACAAAGAAATGAACTTAACAAAGCACATACCAATGGATGCAGAGAGCCATAGAGTCAGAAGTGAAACGCAGACTTCTGTGGAATGTTTTGAGGAAATTTATTTTGAATAATATTTGTCAACATTTCAATTTTCCTATAATTTGCTTGGAAGTTCAAGACATAGATGTGTGCTCTTACTGTTGCCCTCTATATCACAGTTCATCCCTACAACTTTAACACTGGATTCAGGAGTTACCAGGCCCCCGCCACTTCTAAGTGAAGCTGACTTACTGAACTGCATGGACAAGGTGAAAAAGATAATTACTATTTTTATTTTCGGTCAAATTTCTGATATAAATGATCGTTGGTCATAGGTTTCTGCTGCAGTAGATGTATGTTGTAATACCATGTCTTATAATTTGCTCATCCACTTTGTCTCTTCAGGCTGGCATTGGCACCGATGCCACGATGCATGATCACATAAAGAAGCTACTTGATCGGTTCTATGCAACCAAAGACCAGAATATGCGCTTCTCACCAACTAACCTGGTAAACTTTTTGCATCTACCTCCTTACCTTTTAATTATCAGTTTATAGCAAAGTAGTATTTCCTTCTTTCTAGCACTGTTTCTCTGGATTTTGACTCTTGCTTTGGACAAGTTCAGAAACAACACTCGTTCCCATATTTAGTTGGCTTTGTAATTGTAAGAAACTTGTTGTGCTTGATTGTCGTGTGGCATATTGGGTAAATTTCTCGAGACTCAGCATTCAAGCATATACAGACTCGCATATGGGATGTAGTCACACCATTCTTCCTTATTTGATTGTTTTAGGTCAATGAACATTATATTCTTGGAGCAACGTTAACTATCTTAGGTTTTATCTCCAAATGGCTCAAGTAATTGTATTATGGAGAGAACTTGCTTTGTTTGATTCGGATCAAGCAAGCAAAAAGTAAGTCGTCTTTCATGTTTTTATCTTTGCTAATTGGTGAATATATGAACAGGGTGAGGCTCTAGTCATGGGATACGATGACATGGGGTAAGTAATTTGCCTTCTTTTCAACTTGAATGAATAAAGTCTTCTAAATTTTTTCTTGTCTATCCTTATATTCATTTTCTTTCTTAAGTTTACTTTATATATAGTTGAGTTTCTATTTTCTTTTTCCTCGTTGGCAACTTTTGACACCGGTCAAATTACTTTTTACACACTACTTTCATCTGCTTTTGTTTTTGAAGACTTGCCAAATGCTTCCTTGGAACTTTGTAGTTTCATGTAATTAGAAGTAGCTTAGTTCACTCAAATACGTATAGGAGACAGTGTAAGTTGGATAAAAATATGAGTAACATGCCATCACAACATCTTAGTTAGATTGTTCTTATAGCCCTATATGTTTAGCTGAGTAAGATGCACCATATTGTGAGAGCGCTATCATTTTTCGCTCAGGTACAAGCTATGGAAGCCTAACCTCAGGTCAATGATGGAATTTGACATGAGGGCAGTTAGTGAGGGTGCCAAGACGAAAGCTGAAGTTCTGGAAACATGCTTGCAGCAGATGAAAGCTTGCTTTCTAGATGTACGGTTGTTACTCCTTTCTGCTGCTTGTTGCAACAAATCTATGATCGACTTCAATACATGTTTATGATTACATAATATGTGGAAGGGGGACTTTTGTTTAATGGATCCTCTCGTTAAACCAAAGTCAGAGAACAGTTTTATGTTCATTTGAAATCAATTGTTTAAGAAAGATTGTCTGACATATGGAAGCTGAGAACGGCAACTGACTAGTTCTGCTTCAAACTTTCCAACACTGGATGCATACTAAATTTCTAAAGAGTTGCAGAGGTCTTGCAGAAGTCTTTCTTAGATATTAACCAAATAAAGTAAGAAGACTTCCCAGAGGCACTCAAGACTAAATTTCTGAGTGTTGACATACTTGGATATTCAAGTCTTTAATTGTCTTCAATGCTTGTAAGTCCCATGGTACTTGGTGGGTTTTTAATTTTCTTGTCTCTAGTAGAAGCAGAAAATGTAGAATGCATGACGACAAAGTCAGTCGATATATGAATATCCACTTCCCTCAAATGAAGCACACTGAGGATGATTGCTATTTGTGGTAGAAAAGATTTTTGGGTTTCAAATGCATTTTCTAGGCAGAGTTGTTGATAATGATATGGGTGAAGAACAAGAAATGATGATATATAGGCTACGGTGTGAATTCTTGCAGGCCAGGTCAAATAAACAAAAACTGATGGAAGCCATGGCTGTATTTTTTGAGAGGTAGATTCCTGACTTGCAGATTCCTGATGCAATTGTACTGCTGTTACTGTGCATCTATCATTGATGCTGCAGGGCCGCTCGAACAGCCAGAGATGAGCAGCATGTGGTGGGAGAATTTGTTCGGTTATGTGGACTCTGTCATCAATCAAATATGGTGCTCAAGCGTAATCGGGTAATGGATTATTTATCCTTTGAGAGCATAATTGTATTTTTCTCTTGTTCATTTGGTCGTGTCATTGGATTTCACAATCACTTCTGTTTCCGCATTGCACTCAAATTATGTTCCTGAAACATGCTTACTTTGTTTTCCATATCTGTATTTTTCTCTTGTTTTGTGGCATGGATTTCACAATCGCTTCTGTTTCAGCATTGCACCCAAATTATCTGCTGTTGCTTTGCTTAAATTATGTAGATACACTGAACCTTTCAAATTGTTGCAAGTATCCCTTGCCAGATATATTTTAATGGCTTCCCTCCACTTCTCTTGAAAGGATGTAACTAGTTTTCAAATGTAGGAAGTGCCCTGTGGCTTCAGTTGAAGAGCAATTTGCCTTTTGTGCATGGATATCAGCATTATCTCCATTTATAAATAAAAGTTGGAAACTTTCTGATTCTAATGAACAAAATGCATCTTTCTTAGTTTTTCGCAAAGGATATTTTGATCAAAATTATTTTAGGGCTTTTCTGGAATGCGGAAGAAAAATCATAAAAGATGAGGCCATATTTGCAATGATTTGAAACATTGGCTGTGTTTTTGAAAATATTTCAAACACTGGGTAGTCCTAATAGATCCAATAGTGTTGGGCGCTGTGTGGATCATGCTATTATCTTCAGTAATGAATTCTGCACTACTCACATTTGGTTTTTTTCTCAGACAATTTCAGCTAACTCCTTCACTTTGAACAGGATGGCAATTTTATGGTTGGCTGCCTCGGTTTTCCACAGGTTTTTGTTCTTCACCGTACTTATAATTTAAGTAATTAGTACACTGCTAATTTAGTTTCTGGGACATTTCTCGCACACTCTATTTACAGGGCTGCAAAAGATATTAGGAAAATAGAGTTCATGATCGTTTCATTGTAATACTACAAGGATTCCATCAATTCATTCTATCAAGACAATCTGTTGGGTTCATGTCTAACCATCTAAATCTAGTTAGATGGATGCAAACTATCTGCTTCATTAACATGTGTTTTTTATTTTTTGGAGACTCCTCCCAGCAGTTGAAAATAGCACTGGAGTACCCTATTGTTTTACCAACTCAAGAATCCTTTAAATGATTTTAGAGGATCATATAACCTTTTGATGCCATTGTTAAGCTGGAAATGAAAAGAAAACAGGAGAATCATTATATAAACAATTAGGATATTCCAGTAATTAAGTTATGTGGAAATGATATTGAAACTAAGATTGTTACACTCTTTGTTCTGAGGTTATATTTGTATGGTCATATTGCTCTTGATCCAATTTTTGCTGTGCAAATTCAGTGTAGGAATGTTGTATGGCTTCCCGGGTCAGTATCAGAAGCAGTTGTGACAGCCAACATTTGCAATTCTTGCAGTCCAGGTTTTTGTCAATCTAATGCATTCAGCTTTAGGAGTCTAACTGGAAAATTGTTGTTTGAAATATCTCATGTCCAGTTTAAACTTGAGATTTTTGGAGTAAGGGGATGTATCTGTGGTGTGGCCATCTTCCTGTAATCTGAGTGTTGTTTTCTCGTACAGCAGAAGAAACTGCCTAACCTGGTTGTCATGGAAAACTGGATGTTTCCATTTGCGTTGTCTTTACTATTTTGTTTACTATGTTGAACTCTAGCTGTGGGAAAAAGAAGAACAAACCTTGTGGACTCCTCTATTTGTATAGTACATTGAATGAAGAAACATCACTAGAACAGAGTTTTCCTTCTTTTGTGGTAGCAGCTGCTCTAGGTGCCCTGAAAAGTCCTATTGAAATGGACCGTTTTAATAAACTACTTATGTTTACTCCTGGATATTGTTACAAATGTTGAGGGAGGCCTGATATCTACATATATTAGAACTTTTATTATATCTTGGTTCTTCATTCTTTGCATGAGAATCTTCTTCTTGGTTTCGGTGATTGCTTTGCAATTTCATCAGTAACATATCATTTCACATTTCCTTTTTACTAACTACAAATGTTATTTTTCATTTAAACAATCCTTTAGGTCCTATCTACATGATTCAGTTTAAGTTTCGGCGGCTGGAAATTCCTCCATACTTCAGTGTCGACCACCTAGGTATGTGCTTTTGTCCTGGAAAGTAAGTGAACGCTGTTACAAACTTTGAACTAACTTGTGGCTATGTTTAAAATATTGCAGCTTCTATTTTATTCTTCATCTTACTGGAAGCTCTCTTTTTTAAGTTTTTAAAGAGCTTTTGTTTTTGTAGACAAACTTTTCCACTAATAGTAAGGCCTGCGGCTGCAGTTGTTGGTCTTTTGAAGCCTGACCATTTCATTAGACCCATAGAATTGTCAAAAAGCTACCTTTCTTACATATGCAAATGCTTCTATGAATTTCATTGATTGGCTCTCTTTCTGCTGCTACTCTGCTTGTTTATGTCCACCATACATCTTCACAGGCCTTTCCCTTGTCAGATCATCTAGTTGTCTTTCTTTGGCTATAAGACTGCATCTATTTATGTTATAACTGCTGATGCCATCCTTGAACCTTTTGTTCCCCATACTTGTTTCTGTACCTGGATTACGTTCAAATGGAGTTGGTCAATTAGTTAACAGGAATATAATTGCATGCCGTCTCCTTTTACATACTCGAGGATAATTCATTTTGAGTTTTCTATGTGGCTCAATGGCAAATTAACTGCGAAATTCTATCAGGATGCATAGGTGGATGTGATGACACTCTTCAACAGTTGACAGAAATATGTGGAACGGGTTCTCGTATGTCAGGTTGGTAAAATTTTTTTGCAAAAGTTACACTTTGCTGAAATAAAAAAAAAAAGGATAAAGATGGTGCTTTGGAAAATATTCTTGCTGTAGCATGCCATGCCGCTCATGGGCTTGCATAATCATGGTGTGTTCGTGTGTTCGTGTGTTTGTATTGAACTGGATGATTGATTTGAAAAATTCATAAACATTAGTTAAATTTTCTAATAACTTCAATTTACTTTTCAATATTTTGTTTATTAATTGTACTATGATCCTTTCGTTTATGTTTTTTTGGCTTAGTTCTCTATGGCTTGCCTTTTTCTTTTTTGTGTAGCGTAATTTATATTCATCTTTCTTAACTGTACTTTTCATCTTTTAAATTGAAATTTTATTTCTTACGTGGCTTAACTTTTGTAAGAAGTTTGCTTAAGTTTTGGTTAGTTCTTAGAAAACTATGTTTGGTTTTTTGTTCTAAGAGACACCCAGTACACTTACATTAACAGGAGTAGTAGAAAACATGTTCTATTAATTGTCTCTTCTGAATAGTGCATACCCTTAAATTGTTTAACAGACTCTTCTGACTAATGCACTTCCTTAGAGAGGGTATTAATGAGGGTACAGAATTTATTATTATCCCCAGTATCTTTGTTTTGACTTCTTGGTTTTGATTTTACATCATGAATCTCTTTGTTAACATCGATTAGAAATTTGTTAAAGATTCGTGTGCATGTGTATGTTCAAAATGGTAATTGTTAACTGAGTAAATGGTCTTTTTTTGAAGAAGCTGTTGATTGGTAAAGATAGTCAGTATCTCTCTCTACTCTGCTTCACTTGTAGGATGTAATTCTGATTCTGGTAGTAAAAGTTTCTCAAGTAATGGGTGGTCATGGAATTTCGTACCTCAAGATTAGTTATTTCCTCATTTTTACAGTTTTCTGCTTTCATGAAAAGGAAGAATTAAGAAAAACTGACATGGACATCATGATACTGTTATGGCATTAGTAAATTGCTAGCTTTAATGTTACACCTATGATGAACCCCTATCATGATCTTGGAATTTATATTTCACATGATATATCCAGCAGCAAGAGGAGGAGGGCCCACTCCTTTGTCCAGTTCTGCCCAAAGGAGTAACAGTAGACAGCAGGCTTGCAGCAACTGCCGGCAATTGGGGCATTCTTCCACCGATTGTCCCTCAGTCATTTCTGGCACTCGAAATTCTCGGTCTCGCAGAGCAGACCAACAAGATGGTATGCTAATCAACTTAATTCTCTCTTTTGTTCAAAGATTAGGAAGGGTGCTGATTCAATTTTTTAAATATGTCTGCAACTTTTGTATACCCAGCAAGAGGATTGCAAATAATACAACAACAGGTCAAGAACATCCGATAATATTTATCTTTATCATGATGTTAGGACTTATAACTCCAAGTTAAAATAAAATTAAAAAAAGAAAAAGAAAAATGAAACAGCTAATGTTTCTTTGGGTCAAATGAAAATTTGCGGTTGGTTTGAACGCAAGTTTCTTTGAACTTCATGAAGATGTACCTTTAGCAGTTAGACACACTGAAAAGATAACTCTTATCCCATTTTATTGTTGAATCATATAATCTCTTATTAAAGAAGTAGAAACATAATGTGTTAGCTAGCATTGAGGATTAAAGAGGTGGCTAAATGCTTATTTTCCATTTCTTCCCGGCACACCGGATGTTGTAAGATGATAGGAAGAATTTTAAGGGCCATCAAGAGAAAGCATTGAGTACAATGATTTTGAGCAGTAATTGTTTTAACTTCCAACATATGGACTCTTATTGCACTATCTGTATCGAATTCCCAACCCAAGAGAAAGCAGAGAAAACCCTTCTCCCAACTCTCTCCTTGACCAGATGTAGTTGCCAGGTTGCAGTCACTTTCAATGCTGCTTTCATAGCAATATCCAGCACGATCTTGTTCACTCCATATTTTCTATTTTACTATCCTTATTGGTCTCTACATCCTTCTGTTTACACTGGAAGTACTTGGTCCAGTTCTGTCAAATATATCCTCTTGCTTCAGATCGATTCCATCCACAGTTATTTTGAAGGTGCAAAATAACTGGATATGTAAATGCAAGTAGTCCAGGACTGGAAATCCATGTCGTTGCAACTACAACTAGATGTTCCTCAACAAGAATAACATAATGGTCCTCAAAGAAGCCATTGCGACAGGAGTTGCTGTGATATACTGATTGCTAATTGTCCATTTATGATGTGAATTCTTACATTGTGCCATCCAGTTAGAACTTCTGCCTAGTTGATAAATGCTAATTTGGTGCATCTGAATGCAGGAGGGTTGTCAGTTTCTTGTGATACTTGCGGAGCATCATGTCCTATGCGAACTGCTAACACCGCAAATAACAAAGGACGGAAATTTTACTCATGTCAGTCAGAAGGATGCAATTTCTTCGTGTATGAATCTACTTACTATCCGCATGATCCATCTTTCATCTTCAGTTCCAGTTGGACCGCATTATATGATATTTTATCCAATCACTCTCCCTTACCTTGTTTTTGTTTACTTATTGTCATAGAATCCTCCCTTTGTCCATCAGTTTTTAAGTCTTGAGGACTTTTTCCCAATGTCTGATGTGTAGGTGGGAGGATAGCCTTCAAAATGGTGGAGGAAGACATGGTGCAAATGGAGGTGCCAGTAACTCAAGAGGTCGTTCCAATAGTTTGGGTGGCCGTGGAAGGGGTGGACGAGGTGGTAACAATGCCACCAATGGGACATTCGTTTCTGCGACTGGTGACCCCGTTACTGGAAGATGTTATGTTTGTGGAGATCCTTCACATTTTGCAAATGCCTGTCCAAATCGATTTACTTAATGCCTTCCCCTACATAAAACTCTAGCTGCCTAGTCTTTTTTCAATGTTTAAAATCCAAGCGAAGGCAAGAAGTTTAAGATTGTGGTTTGGAAGGTTAATAAATTTATCTCTGTACGTGGGTTTAGATTTAGGCAAGTCTTTGTTTCTAACAAGAACTTTTCTCGATCTGAGATGTAAATAGGATTTATCGACAAAGCATCTCCGAGTAACAGATGGAGAATGTCTAGCTGCTGGTTAGGTGAGTTCTTGTTAGGAGGAGCTTGTCTGTATCAGTGTTTTCTTGACGGAGTTCAGCCACAATTGCATTTGTCTAGAAGTGATTTTTTTGTTATAAATAGCTTAGCCATGTTGGGAAGCTGCCCTAACCAGGACGAGATAATTAAATTTCCAAACAGCTAAGCATCTAATTGTAAGCCTTGAGCAAACATGCAGTAGACACAATCAATTCTCATTACATAAACGGTCATCACTGTATATTTCTGAGGATGATTTATGGAACTCTGAAGAAAGTTGATTTTTGCTTTCACACTTCATCATTATCATCATGGTTGAGCTCAAGAGAAATTAGATTCTTCTAGTAGTGTTGTTGGCTTCAGCAAAATCACATCACAGCGCATTACAACATGAAGTGGAGTCTTCTGCTTTCTTGTGTGAAACTTTGATTAAACCAGGTTCTGCCACATTAAAGGAGCGATCCAAAATAACGATAAAGGTTTATTTGTTATGCATTCTCTCTATTTTCAATTGTACAAGCCGACCATATGTAGGACATGCAATAGATGTCCCACCAAACCTAAGAATGTGTGCTCCCACCACCTAATTACATAATGCTATCTGCTCACATTTTACGTTAATTTCTTGTGCAATAACCAATATTAATGTGAACAACACATTTCTAGCCCAACAGAATAAAGAAAGTTTCTGATGCCTCTCGTTGGTATCCATCCGGCGTTAAGGCTTCTCGTGTCTACTGAACAAAAGCACAGGAACAACTAGCAAATAAAGCTCGTCTATGTCTCTGTCAATCGTAGCTGCTCATACATTCTTTATAATGATTTGACCGCTTAGAAATAAGTTGTTTGGTGTTAAAGTTTCATGAAATTGGAAACAGTCGAAGCTGTGCTTTTATAGTGGGAAATTATTGGTGAGTTTGGTTTAGTTCATGGCCTTTTGGCATGTTACAAAGTCAACGATCATCTCCGAGGTGAATTTAGGCTGCTATGAAATTTTAAGTTCAAGGCTGACAATGAAAGGCTTCATTCGATTTTTCACGTTTAATTACTATCTACAAGATGTCAAGAATGTGACTAATCCATATGTCATGTTATTTATGCGGTTTGAATGTACATCTTTTTAGAATCCATTCGGAACATAATTGACACAAGAAAAGGAAAAAAAGCAAATATCTCCATAACTTCTGCTAAAGTGAAAATTTTCACAAAAACGAGCCATTGAGATAAATACTTATTATCATCATACTAAGTATCATCTTTATGTTAGGATTTTATCAGGGATATACAACTTTAGCGCATTGTCAACATCATTCCTTCCCCTATTCTCCTTAAAGAAGCAATTATACGTTGCAGCACATGGACTCACCCCATTCCTCACCATCTCCTCAGCATCCTTGATCCTCTCGCATGAACAGAGAAATTTCAAAACAGAAGTATACGCCGCAGGCTCAAGCTAGTTCCCATCTCCTTCGTCATCTTCATCTTATCGAGCAACAACTGCGGCTTATGTACCCTACCATACACGTGCGTAACAATGGAATGACTAGTCCTGTCAGGCTCGAAACCTCTGTCGCGCATTTCACAAACACCTTATCGGCAGCTCTCAACATCCTCTCGACCCTCACATCCTGCTGCAATCTCGCTCTCCTACAAATCCCATTCAACAAAACATCGTACGTCGCCAAATAAGGCTCGACCCCTCCCTCTATCATATCATTCCAGAAACTCTCCCGCATATGTCTATCCTGCCAATCTTGCACCACCTATAAATCAAGATTGTATACATTTTAGCATCTGGGTCAAAAGCTCCACAAGACTTCCTCTTGTGAACAATCTCCACAGCCACTTTCACGCACCCATACTTACAAAGCCTGTCAAGCAGGTAACAGTAATCATTATCACCTGCTCCAGGCTCAAGAAAGCTACCCATGTCGTCGACGCACGGACGGCCTGATCGCGTGAGCCTGGTAGCTATCAACCTTCGTATGAGAATAAAGAAAGTCGGGGTCAATTCATATTTTCTCTTTAACTATCCTTGTAATATTAGGTTAGTGGGCCCAAGAGAAAAAAAAAAACCGAAGTAGAAAAAGAAGTTGAAAAGTCAATAAAGCAAAAAGGAGAGGGGAGAGGGCTCGGTTAAATAGAAGTTGAGGGGTCCTCAACCAGAAAGAAAAGAAAGAAGAAGAAGAAGAGAAAGGGGAAGAAAGGAATGGGGTTTTGACACGTGCACGCCTTGGACGCCTCGCCATGCCAACTCGACTCCATAACGCAGCACCTGGTAAGAGATTAGGCCCATCGTTCGTCCAATTGAAGTAATTTTGGATTTAGGGCTTAAATTCGGAATTTTTGGAAAATCGAGCGGTGAAGTCCGATTTTGGAGTCGTTGAGCCGCGTATTTTTGTAGGAATGGTAGTTTAGGATGTTGTGAATGGATTTTACGGATCGTGATTTGAGTTTATGGTTTGTCCGAAACAAAATTTCAAAGTTTCCCACGCACAGTGAATAGTATGCGTCCAGCAGCTTCAGGCCCGTATTTTGTCATTTTCGGCTTGATTTTGGGGCGGCCAATTTGGGATTCTTCTAATATGTGTCAAGAGCTCTCTATTGACTATAAGTACATTTGGAACAGGGTTCGGAGGAGGAAGTTATTGCATGACTAAGTTCTGTGCTTAAACTCCGCGTCACGAATGGCTTGAACAATCGTTTTGGTTATGCGATTTGTTAGTGCGTGGAAGTCCTTTTGTTAGAGTTAAGGCGTAATTTAGTTGTTTCGTAGTGGAAATAGAGTTTTATTAGATTTTAACATTTTTCTTCGGTTATTTGATAGGGCCATGAGTTCGACGATACAGGTATCGTTCGTCGTTTGGTCATAGACGACGAGGTAAGTGGTGCTATATCTTCTTTGGTTTTATAAAACCATGTCTTAAAGTATGTATGTATATATATTGAATCAAGAAGAGCATTTTTATTGCATAAAAGCCAGATCGAGCAATTGCTTACTCTTTGGTTGATTGTGAATGTTTGAAAAACATGTTATACAAGGTTTGTGGAAAAACATATATGGAATTGCTTTGCGACTGATTTATGAAAAAGTTTATGATGATTTGAGAAACGGATATGAAATGGATGATGGGCTATGTTGCAAAATATTATTTGTTTGGTTTAATATATTGATTTCTAGATTGAATTTCTGGTATTGGAGAATGGTTATTTATACTCAATATGACTGTGAACCCAGTGAGGGGTTTTTGAGGTATGCATACCAAGTTTAGGATATCCTTCTGAGCCCAGCTATCAACTTTGTAGGTGGAAACCTTGCCAATGGGAGAATCTTGGTCACCTTGTCACAAGGTGTTGTGTCGTGACCATGGTTAGTTATTGAGCAAAAGATTGATCAATGGATAGACCATTGATATGTGTTTTTTTTGGAGATTATTCAATGGATTCGATCATTGATACTTGACTTTTAATGGCGATTTAAATAAGTTTTCCATATTAGTATAAAGCTTTGATGATGAGAAATAACTTTTATATGATTTGATATGTATTTTATATATTGAATTGGCGTTATGAAATTTGGTATTGTTTTGTATACATGCATAGTGGTTGTTCGATCTGCTTAGAAGATATGTACTACTCACTGAGCTATTATTGCTGATTCCACTCTTCTTTTGATCTTTTCAGGTTCCTCAGTTAGTAACGAATAGAGCGAGTATGTCGTCGGTGGGAAACTTTTGAGGAGTTCTATTTTGTTTTTGGTATGATTTAAGGAAGTGGTATAAATGATCCTTACTAGTGGTTGGATCGTTTGAGTTTTAAAGGTATATCTCTTTTCTCTTTTTAGTGAATTATAGAAATTCTGATGTTGCAACGAATTTGTTGGTTTATCTGATATGTATATGTATATATATATATATATATATATATATAATATCAGGTTGTTGGTTGTGTTTCAGGATGCGTCCTTCGTAAAGACAGACGGCCGTGTCATCCCCATTCTTTGTAGTTTTGGGGTGTGACATTTTTGGTATCAGAGCCGACTCTCGACCGCATGTGGGGCCACATCAAAGAATGCTGTTCTGATGCCCGTGGGGCCACAGCGAGGACATTGTTCTGTTAAGAGGTGGAGAGTGTGACGGCCCGAGCGATGGTCTTCGGACGTGCGCAAGGAAGGAGTCCCTCTCTTGTCTCACATCGCCTAAGGAGGAAGTCCTGGACTAGCTTATAAGGCTTGGGTCCTTTTAATCTGTGTAACGCGTTTTAAAGCCCGGAGGGAAAAGACCGTGGCTGGGATCCACGCCAAGCGGACAATATTACACAATGAGGCCGGGATGTTACAATCCTCATTGTGAACTCTATACCCTCCTGTTTATATCAATAGCAACGTGGTCCAATTTCCTGTGGTACTTGCCTTCACAAACTGCTGAAAATGGCGAATAACAAAGGACGGAAGTTTTACTCATGTCAGTCAGAAGGGGCCGGGTATCCTCTTGTTTATATCAAGAGCAACGTGGTCCAATTTCCTGTGGTACTTGCCTTCACAAACTGCTGAAAATGGCGAATAACAAAGGACGGAAGTTTTACTCATGTCAGTCAGAAGGGTGGAATTTCTGTGTATGATTCTACTTCCTAGTCTGCTTGGTCCATCCTTCATTTTCAGCCCCTGTTGGACCGCGTACTATAAGTCATTGATCCCGTTACTGTTTATGATCTGCATTAATTAGGCAAATTATATGCAAATAGTATCATATTGGGATGAATAGACTTTGCGTTGACAGGGATATGGTGAAGAAACAGATTGTACCTTTAGTTTTCCTTCTTTCATCTATCTACCCTTTCTTTGTTTTTATTTACTTCTTGTCATAGAATCCTCCTTTTATGTATCGCTTGTTGTAGTCCAAGAACTTGTTCCAATTCCAATGTGTAGGTGGGAGGACAGCTTCAAAATGGTGGAGGAAGACATGGTGCAAATGAAGTGTCAGAGCTCATTCCAATAGTGTGGGCGGCCGTGAACAGAGGTAGACGAGGTGGTAACAACGCCACCAATTTAGACTTTCGTCTCTGTGACTTGTGAGCCCGTTACTGGAAGATGTTATTTTTGTGGAGATAACTTCATTTTTTGCAAATGTCTGCCTAAATCAATTTACCTAAGGCCTTCCCCTGCATGAAACTCTAGCTGCCTAGTCTCCTTTTCCAGGTTTGATCCAAGCTAAGGCAGAAAGTTAAAGATTGTGGTTTGGAAGATGTGTATATTTATCTCCGTACTTGGGTTTAGATCTGGGTAAGCCTTTGTGTTTGTGATGAGAATTTTGTCGATCTGATTTCAAATAGGATTACGGTCAAAGCATTTCCAGAGTCTGGCTGCTGCTTAGTCGTGTTGAGAAAGCTGCCTTAACCATTAATGTCGTGATAAATTTCTGAACAGCTAAGCATTTATTTGTAAACCTCGAGCAATCATGCAGTAGATACATCAATTCTCATTACGTATAGTAATCACTGTATATTACTTCGGATAAATTACAGAATATTTCCATTGAAACCAGACTTCTACTTTCATGCTTCATCATTATCATCACCATTATCATTGAACTCCAGATTATAAATATTAGATTCTTCATCTAGTACTGTAGTGAACTTCAACAAAATCACATCACGGTGCATTATATCAAGTGGAGTCCTCTGCTTTTCTCCGCAAACCTTGATTACACAAGGTTCTGCCATGTTAAAGGAGCATTCCAAAATAACCTTGATGGTTAACTTATTGTGCATTCTCTCTATCTCAGAGTGAACAAGCGGACCATATCTAGGATATACGATAGATGACCCAGAGAACCCTGACCGAAAGGGTGCTTCCCCCACCTAATTACATATAATATCCATTCCCAGTATACATTGACTTCATATATAGTAGCCAATGTTAATGTCAACTAAACATATCAATCTCAACCGGTAACAGAGTTTCCTATGCGTCTCTTTGGAGTATCTATGTGGTGGGGACGCTTCTTGTGTTGGCTGAACATATACACAGGAACCCAGCACCCTGCCACCACAAGTATATAACCCAGGAACATAAAGAAGAGATTAGCATCCCCATGATTTACTAATGGTAAATTACCAATGAGTCCAGTGTAGTAGTTCATCAGGAGAAAGGACATAGATAATCTAAGCATCAATGTGCAAGGAAGTCCAAGTGAAATGTCGAGAATTGTGCATGCAGAGGTCAGAAATGCCGCGGTATTATATCCCAAGAAGAGGTACAGACAGAGTCCGCTCATGATCATTTTTCCAGCAGAGTGCGGTTTTCCTTCTCTACCAGCAGTTGCAGTGGAGGTGGCTGTTGCAGTGGGCGTGGTGGTGTTTGGAGAGTAATTGTCTTGCCAATATCCTCCCGGAGGACTAAGAACAGCTTGGTACGTGGCAGCTGCAACCAGACCAGCCACCACGAGGATCATGTCACGAGGTGATTTAGTGTTGCTGCCGTTTCCAAGGACATTTAAGAATCTGTCCTGCAGTTCGGAGAAGGTAAGTTGCCGACTCAAGTGATCTGAAAGCCCTGTGACGCCAGAGAGGCTTGAAGCTCGTTTTGCATTGGCATTGCGCAGGATTTTTCCCACTTCTTCCTTGTTATGATGCTGAGATCGCTCATAAAAGTCTAGAGCAGTGAATTTATCAAAATTCTTTGCGTTCACATTCAGACGCCCAATCAGCAATTTGATGACCTTCCCATGAACAAAGCACACAGCCGCTTGTTAACAAAAGATCATTTTTTTCGGGATCATGGTGTCCCAAACAAGAACATAAAGTAATCGTGATAAATATTAATAAAAGACTAGTACCTACACCAAAAGGAGAAACCAATAACAGTAATAGCGATAATCACAGGGATATACCTCAGGCTGATTCGTGAGGGTAGCAATATGCAAGACGGTATTGCCATTCTCGTCATTCCAATTCAGTATCTCTTCCATCTTGACTCGCATCAGCCATCCAACCAATACCTTGACCGACCTAAGGTTGCCATTCTTCACGGCAACGTGAACCGCTGTCTCGCACCTGCTCGTCAAGTCCTCGATGGACGATGGGCAGGCGGAGAGGAACTCAGCCAAGAGCTCGTCCGCCTCAATCTCAGCCGCGTAATGCAACGGAGTAACCCTCCCTCTCCCTTTGACCCTGATCAAGTCCACGTCGACGGTCATCAATGTTCTCACCGTCTGAACCTGACCGTTTTGCAAGGCCAAGTGCATCGGGCTCAGCCCGAGATGGTTGAGTTTACGAGCGAGCGATGGCCTCAGAGTGGCAATTTCCATGGCGAATAGCGTTTCACCTACACACGCAGACATATGCAAAGGGGTGTTAGCGTACGGCGTGTCGTCTATTCGCTGGAGAATGTGCGGATTACTGGCTAGGCGCGCATAGAGCTTGTCGATGTCCCCATCTTCGGCCGCTCGCTGCAGCTGCTCGTCCATGCTTTATAATGATTCGAGGACTGAGAAAAAACTTGTTTGGTGTTAAGTTTCTTGAAACTGGAAGTAGTAAGTAGTTGCCCTTTTACAGTGGAAAAATCAGAAATCTTATTTTTGACTTGGGTTTAGTTCGGCTGGGCACATATAATAATATCTTTTGATATCTGGGTATTTTTTTAA
The DNA here is from genome assembly GCA_014182725.1 of Eucalyptus brandiana. Classification (NCBI taxonomy): domain Eukaryota; kingdom Viridiplantae; phylum Streptophyta; class Magnoliopsida; order Myrtales; family Myrtaceae; genus Eucalyptus; species Eucalyptus brandiana. The sequence goes on along the minus strand of CM024675.1, from coordinate 68,209,708 downwards.
AGATGATTGGCCAATAGATGGCCATTTGGCGCGCTACCATTCGAAGATCTTGTACAGGAGAATTGAGGGCTACTGCGAGAAAAGCAAGAGGTTCAAGTCTAACAGAAGGCTTCATTCGATTTCCATTTTAAATTTCTATTCTATAACACGTCATGAGCGCGACCATCTATATGTCACGGTATGAACACAGCTTGACCGTACATTCTTCAGAACTCTCTTTTAGCAGACAATTGAACCCCAGAAAAGGATAAGAAGAAAATCTCTGGGAACGCACAAAATATCTTTAGAACTTGTGCTGCAGCTTATTATTACGATTGTTACGTGAATTTTTTCACAAAAATGAGTCATTTGAGATTAGGAGTGAACAGTTCTATGTTCCGTGTAAATCATACCTAGAATCTTAAACATACTTGTTTAAAAAGGTTTCTTATTTTTTGGAATCTAGAACCTACCTTGCATATCATTTACCTCTATAATTTATTGACCACAACTTATATTTAGATAAATGAAAAATGTAAATATTAATAAAATAAAAGTCTTAATCATACAATGGAAGTTCAGAATAGTGTTTCCACATTATAAATTCATCATCGAATGCCATGGATATTACAGAATCACGCAAAGACCTTAAACCTATTCGTCGAAATAGGTTCTTCAATTTTTGAAACCTGTAACTACTGGTTCTTACTAGTCTAGTTCTCAAATTCCAGGTTCTATCCTAGAATCATGCTCACCCCTAATTGAGACTATAATTACTATCATTATACTATTACTAAGTAATATTTTATGATGGGATATTATTAGCAATATTAAGATCCACCGCTATTCAAAATCTTTGCTCTGAAATCGAGGACATACATCAAGTCTAGTTTGTCAAATAAGAGTTTGGATCAAGTAAATACATTCTTGATCACTTTATTCATGGACTTGAAAATGTGTAAACCTTACTTCAAAAGGGACAAGGTAAAAAAAAGAACAAATATAACTGCATGGATATAATTCTTTATTTTAACCATCTCGAGGAGCATGTGGATTCACATGAATGTGATGGTGAACGGGAGGAAGTTTCTCCGGAGACCTCTGAAAAAAAATTTCCACGCTAGGGAACATAATCAAACCATCTTCACAAAACTACATCTTGTCTTAATCAAAGGACCGCAAGTTTCTCCAAAGACCTCTGAAAAAAAATTTCCATGCTAGGGAACATAATCAAACCGTCTTCACAAAACTACATCTTGTCTTAGTCAAAGGACCGCAAGTTTCTCCGGAGACCTCTGAAAAAAAAAATTTCCACGATAGGGAACATAATCGAATTGTCTTCACAAAACTACATCTTGTCTTAATCAAAGGACCGCGTTTAGTCATTATCGAAGAACCACGTGTTTGAATGTCCATGATAAGTGACAGGTGAAGTTAATCTGATATCAAAATTTCAAAGAACCGCGTGTTTGGATGTTCATGATAAATGACAGGTGAAGTTAATCAGATGTCAAAATTTCAAAGAACCGCGTGTTTGGATGTTCATGATAAATAACGGGTGAAGTTAATTGGATATCAAAATTTCAAAGCATTGCGCGTTTAAATGTGTATGATAATTGACAGGTGAGTTAATTAGGCATCAAAATTTCAAATATTCAATCTAAATGTGACTTCGCATATCAGCCAAAAAAAAAAAAAAAAAAAAAAATTCCAAATTGCAATCCCCAAGTCCAAGAATTCAAGGTTCGCTTTTCCGCCATTACTGTAGTTCGTTCTTGTACGAGTTGCTGCGAAAACTAATCGTGGGACAAAGCTTCGGTGACAGTCTGTATAGAAAAGAACCATTCAGGAGGAATACTTTCATTACACAACTGGCATGTTTTCTTGCCCATATATAAATAATAAGGGAAGGTGTTAAAAATGTTTGACCATACATGGAAGGACTTATATCCTACAACTACACCAGCAGCAGACGATCTTCCAACTAGCAAGCACTCCATCGGAGTTAGGCATCGCATTCCGATTTCAATACCTCGATTAAAAGATTTACTGTCCTCTTAGTCTTCCTTTACTTAGTGCTTTGATTCCAAAACAAACTGGTGTGATGAAGTTGAGAAAGCATCTTCACAATTACAATGCAGTTCTCGATTCCTAGTCTTGGAATCTTTTGAAGCACTCCGTTGGAGTTAGGCATCGCATTCCGATTTCAATACCTCGATTAAAAGATTTACTGTCCTCTTAGTCTTCCTTTACATAGTGCTTTGATTCCAAAACAAACTGGTGTGATGAAGTTGAGAAAGCATCTTCACAATTACAATGCAGTTCTCGATTCCTAGTCTTGGAATTTTTTGAACCGCAGGCAACGGGTGCGATCATGGTTCTCTTTCAAGCACGAAAACGTGGGAAACCCACATCAGTTTTTTGGCACGGCTCGTCGAATCTGTCGAGCTCAAGCACGCTCGAGAAGGAGGAGGAGGAGGAGGAGGAGGAGGAGGACAAGAAGAGAATCATCCCCATCAGGTGAGACCTCCGAATGAGCAGCAGTAAGTAGTACACGAGCGCATGTGCGGGGAGATGGATACGACGAAGACTGCGAGACGAGGAGCGGGGTCAAGTCATCGCCACCGATGTCGCAGGCCCCCACACACACACTCTCTCTCTCTCTCTCGCTTCTTCTTCTTCTTCTTCTTCTTCTTCTCGATTAATGGTGGACGAGAATGGAGAACGATCGAAGGAGTGTTTGAAAAGACTCCATTTTTAACTTTTCCTTTGGACGGCTTTGGAGCGAGCACCGTCTCTTTTGTCTTGCGCGAGCAACTTACGGACAACGAAGACCGAGGAAGCCGGAAGCCAAGCTGGTGCGAAATGTCTATTTTGTCCCCCCGGGGGAACGGGGGGAAGCATTTGGCCATGGGGAAGGGTCGTCGGTAGCAATTATAACCCCCACCCACCAATTTAGAATTCGCGGATTCCACGTGAATTCAAATAAATTAATTCGAATAGACGCAAAATTGATAAGGTTAAATACCCTAAAAAAATCTCAAATTGATACACTTGTGACAAATTTATCCCCAACAATTTTTTTGACCACCAAAAACCTTAAACTAGTATACTTTTGACAAATTTATCCCAAACCGGTACAGTTGTGACAAATTTACCCTCTGTTAGTTTTCGTTAAATTTTATTGTCAAATTATTAAGTTAAATAACACGTGACAGTTGACTAGTATACCAATTTGGGATTTTATGCTCCGTTTATCGCAATTTACAATTTTTGTGATTTTTTTTGTGGTATTAGTCCAATTTAGCATAGGGTATATTTGTCACGAATTTACTAGTTTTTGGTTTTTTGCGGTTGAATAATTAGTTTGGGATAAATTTGTCACGAGATGTACCGGTTTATGATTTTTATGGTCGATCGGGGTAAATTAGTCACGGGTATACCAATTTGGGGTTTTTCAGAGTATTAACCCAAATTGATATGTTACCGTCTGTTACCATTATGAAAGAAAGGGCTATATCCAATTTTTAATTTTCGTTAAATATTTTTAGGTTAATATCACGAAAAATTCCAAACTAGTATATATATGATAAATTTATTCTAAAAGCATAGATGTTAGTTTATATTAAATTTTATCGTCAAATTATTGAATTGGATAATACACGGTAATTGAAAAGTGTACCAGTTTAAGGTTTTACCTTCCACTTGTCACTGGTATACAAGTTTGTGATTTTTGTAGTATTAATCCAATTTAACGGAAATTAATATAGGGTATATTTGTGACAAATGTAGCAATTTGAGATTTTTTTTTTTTTTTGCAATTAAAGAATTAATTTATGGTAAATTTATCACATATAAATATCAATTTGATATTTTTTGTGATAAAAAATTAATTTTTGGTATTTTTTCATAGATATATCAATTTGAAATTTTTTGTAATATTTAACATTTTTTTATGATACAAGTGATTAAGTGAAACTAGTTGTACTGAGCAAATTTCTCATCAGACATAACAACTAACTTACATTCAAAAGACTATGGCAAAGAAGAAGAATCAATACCAAAGGTAGCATTTGCAAACTATTGTTTTTGCCATGATCTCCCATGTAACTTGTAGCAAAATTTATGAAATGACTAGATTTACCAAAGTAGTGTCTTGAGATGACTCGTGAGATATCCAAAAAATCGAGTAAATATATTAGTGAGTGATGCAATAGTCCCCCATCCAAGAATTTGAGACCTCATAGACCAAGACCTCCTAGGAATTTCATTCCAGCTAATTGTTCTCTCTAAAGTTCTGTTTGCTAGACATTCGCTGAAATAGGAAGAAGAGCATTCAACTCTTTATACATCTTCTTAAAATCTACAAAATACTACGTGTTAAAACACCCCTTCATCTCAGATTGATAATACTCCCGTGATAACTCATAAATCCATGAAAGGTTATTTTGACCAGAATACAAGACACCAAAATATTCTCACGAGTCTTTGACTGTGTCAATATGAGTTACTAGATGAACTATATTACTCTCCATAGAATTCAACATCTAATCAAGAATACGTACATCAACAACTTTCCAAGTTGCATCATCCCTGTGTTTAGTCCTAGTCAAGTATATATGTTGATTTCTGCCTATCAAAGTTAGATTCACAATTTTCTACCATTATTGAAAGTTAACACTACCCTCAAGTTTTTTATCGATAATTCAATTAAAAGAAGAGGAAATCACCTTAGTCATCATGGGATTACTCTTATCAGGATCACCCATCCTCCAATAATAATATGAAAACTACCACAATATTTTCCTTTAGGCAACTCAACCTCAACTATTCAATAATCCAACAAAATTGAAAAAACTTGTTTGGTGTTAAGTTTCTTGAAACTGGAAGTAGTAAGTAGTTGCCCTTTTATAATGGAAAAATCAGAAATCTTATTTTTGACTTGGTTTTAGTTCGGCTGGGCACATATAATAATATCTTTTGATATCTGGGTATTTTTTTAATGATGATTGGCCAATAGATGGCCGTTTGGCACGCTACCATTCGAAGATCTTGTACAGGAGATTGAGGGCTACTGCGAAACCAAAAGGTTCAAGTCTGACAGAAGGCTTCATTCGATTTCCATTTTAAATTTCTATCTATAACACGTCATGAGCGCGACCATCTATATATGTCACAGTATGAACACCAGCTTGACCGTACATTCTTCAGAACTCTCTTTCATCAGACAATTGAACCCCAGGAAAGGATAAGAAGAAAATCTTTGGGACCGCACAAAATATCTTTAGAACTTGTGCCGCAGCTTACTATTAAGTTTGTTATGTGAATTTTTTCACAAAAACGAGTTAATTGTGACTAGGAGTAAAAAGTTCCAAGTTCCATATAAATTCTATTTGGAACCTGAAACTTACTTATTTAAATAGGTTTTTTATTTTTTGAAACCTAAAATCTACCCTAGGTACCATATAACTTGAAATTTACAATGTCATATGTTCCATGATCAGTTTTAAAATCTACTCAGGTTTTACCTATATTACTAATTGAACGATTGCAGTGAATTAAAACTTTTAATAATCATCATTTACTTCTACAATTCACTAAGTATAACTATGAATATTAATAAAGTAAGTCTTAATCATAAAATGGAAGCTCAAACTAGTGCTTCTACATTATAAATTCATCATCGAATGACATGGATATCGTAGAATCGTGCAAAGACATGGACTAAAAAAAACATTAAAACTTGTTTTAGGTTCCAAGTTCTGGATTTCTCCCACTAAGAACTTGAAACCTACTCATCGAAATAACTTTTTTTATTTTTTGGAACCTGGAATCTACAAATTCTTATTAGTCCGGTTTTTAGATTTCAGGTTCCACCCTAAAACCATACTCACCCCTAATTTAGACTATACTTGCTATCATTGTACTACTACTAAGTAATATTTTATGATGGGATTTTATTAGTAATATTAGGATCCACCGCTATTCAAAATCTTTGCTTTGAAATCAAGGATATACATCAAACCTAGTTTGTCAAATAAGAGTTTGGATCAAGTAAGTATATTCTTGATCACTTTATTCATGGACTTGAAAATGTGTAAACCTTACTTCAAAAGGGACAAGGTAAAAAAAAGAAATAATATAATTGCATGGATATAATTCTTTATTTTAACCATCTTGAGGAGCATGTAGATTCACACGAATGTGATGGTGAGTGGGAGGAAGTTTCTCCGGAGACCATTGAAAGAAATTTCCACGCTAGGGAACATAATCGAACCCTCTCCACAAAACTACATCTTGTCTTAATCGAAGGGTCACGTTTTTTGACATATTTAAAACTTGTCGTTATCAAAGAACCGCGTGTTTGAATATTCATGATAAACAACAGGTGAAGTTAATTAGACATCGAAATTTCAAAAAACTGTGTGTTTGAATGTTTATGATAAACGATAGGTAAAGTTAATTAGGCATCAAAATTTCAAAGATTTGATTTAAATGTGACTTTGCATATCAACCAGGAAAAAAAAATCTAAATTGCAATCCCCACATCCAAGAATTCAAAGTTCGCTTTTCTGCCATTACTGTAGTTTGTTTGTTAAATTATGGCGTGTTTGATAATGTTTCTGTTAAAAAATTATTCCAAAGAACATAAATAGAAAAAACTATTTCTATTCTAGGGAACAATTTTTGAACAAGAAAAACGTATTTGGTAATTGCATAAAATTTCATTCTTAGAATAGAAAAGGAACTTAAAACACGTTTGATAAATTTATATAATTTTTTTGTTTTTTTAATTTTTAAATATTTTTATTTTATTTTTTCTTCCTTTTGGCGGGCCGCCTCACCTAGCCACGGCAAGGCTCGCCGGTCGGTGTGAATTCGGCCTTACCTTGGCTGGGCGAGCTTGGCCTTGGCTCGCCCAACCAAGGCAAGGCCGAGCCTCGCCGGCCCTCAACGACCAATCGTCAACCACAGCCGAGGCCGGCGACCAAAAAAAGAAAAAAGAAGAAGCAAAGAAATAGAAGGAAAAAATAAGAGAGAGAAAAATTATTTCTCAGAATTGTTCCCGAAAATAAAAAAATAAAATTTTCTTGTTTCTTGTTTCTGTTCTAAATCCGTTCCCAAGAATAAAAGTGTAAAAAGCGCGTTTATGTTTTTCTTTTGTTCGAAACAAAAAAATCAGGGAAAAGAAAAAGAACACAAACAAATATGTCCTTAATGTCTCGAGTTTGAATTTGAATAATGATTTATTAAACCGAATTTGTTAATAAAGATTTCTTAAGTAGAAAAAACTTCGTTGGACTCCATGAATGATTACAAAAGAGGAAATAAAAAATATTTAAAAAAATGGAGCAAAGTTTCTTCTTTTATCTGTATTTTAACGTGGCGCTATCAACGTGGAGCCCAAAGTCAAAATCTTGACTTTAGGCACGCGACATAGAAGTGCAAGGGTTTCTCTTCAGCTTAAAAAAAAGGAAAAAAAGGAGGAAGTCCTCTGCATGTAGAGCCAAAAGGTGGTGGCCTAGGCCAAATTTTGACATTTGGGCACACATATAAAAACAGAATCTGCACGTTTTTTTTCCTCCCATAAGAGTCTGCACGTGGAGTCAAAAGGTGGTGAGCAGTTTGACCTTCGGGTACACATATAAGAACAGAACCTGCACGTCCTTTTTCCTCTCGTAAGAGTCTGCACGTGGAGCCAAAAGGTGGTGGGCTAGATCAAACTTTGACCTTTGAGCACACACATAAAAACAGAACATGCACGTCTTCTTTCCCCCGTAAGAGTTGCGAAGCCTTGTGCACGTAGAAGAAAGAAGTGCCGCTTGTTGAAGCCCTACGAAGAGGATACATAGGTGAAAGAAAAAAATAGACATTATTCTTGATGTTGAGCTTGAACACGTGGTGATTTTTGTGTAGCGAGTTTATGTGTAAATGAGTTATTTATTTATAAACACTTTGAGTTTTATGTGAAATTTAAGTGTAGGAAATACTCGAGCATGTAAGTAATTATAAATTCTGATTCTCCAATTATAGTGGATTATTTACTGCTGGCTCTTCCCGTGGACATAGGTACCGATACTTGGATCAAATCACGTAAATTTCTGATATCCTTATTATTTATCATTTATTTTTTTGGCTGTTTTCCATTAACGTAAGATTTTGTTGTTTTCGCGTATTAATTCCAACATTATTCTTGTAGGAGCTGCTGTGAAAACCAATTGTGGGACAAAGTTTCCATAACAGTCTGTATAAGTAAGAACCGTTCGGGGGGAATACTTTCATTACACAGCTGGCATGTTTTCTTTCCCATATATACATTATGAGGGAAGGTGTTAAAAATGTTTGACCATACATGGAAGGAATTATATCCTACAACTGCATCCGCAGCAGACGGTCTTCCAACTAGCAAGCACTCCATCGGAGTTAGGCATTGTATTTGATATAGCTAGTACGATTACCTAGAGGGGGTGAATAGGTATAATAGATTTTTCTTTTGATAATTACACACTACTTAGATAGATAAACGATTTGCAGCAATTAAAAATCAATCGTAAGACTGAGTAAGGGAAAGAGAGAATTTGACATGCGGTTTATAGTGGTTCGGCTTGTTTCAAGCCTACGTCCACTCTTTCGCACCGACGGCCAATTGGTCAATTTTGGATTCCACTATGAACAAAGAGATGTTACGGTGATGATCTTCCTTGACTTCTTGGTGTAGACGATCTTCCACACTCTCAAGGTATCACTAAGAATGAACACTCTCTGTGTATACAATTTCGCTCAAATAGTATCGACTAATAATCAAGGATCTTCAGACTCTGGAATTTTTCTATCGATCACGCTCTGTCGAAAACAACTTGAACGTCTTCCTTTTATACTCCTTTATGCCATCATAGCCGTTGGCACTTACCAAAGGAATTCCTCCAATCTACCCGTTGGACGAAATCAATCAAGAAGATCATTCAAGCTTTTTAAGGAACATGGCGATAGCCCATCAATCCTGTTCGCCCATACAATCAGGATCTTAGTTTCCAAGAATAGAACATTCCAAGAATACTTCGACGACCATCGGATCTTCAATCGATCTAGATAAGAACAAACAAAGATTCCGAGATGTTTATCCAACCAAGGGATCTTTTCCAGAGGATAGGATCGAATCCTCAACCATAAGCTTCGGCTCTGGATTTCCTTTACTACTGGAATAGAAAGACTGTCAATGAGAATAGTCTTGAGTCTTGAGTCTTGAGTCTTGAGTCATGAGATCATAAAGTCTTGAGACTTTAATCTTCGGTCTCCGAATATCCAGACTTAGGATCGATAGAAACGTTTTGTCAGCTTCAAAATACTCTGGAAAGATTTCTCCAACAATCTCCCCCTTTTTGATGGTGACAAAACTTCCTTGTAGATTTGAACAACTTTGACCTGCAAAAACATTTCTCAAGCAATATGGCTAACTCATAAAGAATAATAAAACAACCAGATTCTCGCATCCACAAAGAAATTGGTTAGTCTTTCATGAGTAATACCATAAAACAACACTTGATATGAATGCAACCAGTCAAGCATTTAAATCCACAGTTAAGTGTACTCAAGTCAAACTCAAAATAAAAACATAACCACAATTTCAAAAAAAATAAAGATGTTGAAAGTTGATGGAGTTGATTGTTCAAATTGATTCTCCCCCTTTTTGTCATCATGAAAAAGTGAGAAAGGGATCAGTGCGCTTGGGAATGCGAACGATTTGGAAATCTCCCATAGATCGAACTAAGCCTTCTAGCCTCTTCAAGTCTTCCCTTAGTTGAGCTACCTCCTCTCCTTTTGCATTGGCTTGAAGTTGTAGAGCGAGGTCTTTCATTTTGTCATCCGGGGTAACCGAAGACGCTTGGCCAGCATTCTTGATGGATTGAATCTCACGAGTCTAGAGCATATATCTGCCCCCGCATTTCCATAAGGATATCAACAATACGACGAAAATCTGCCGAGCTATCCGTCTCGTGTACTTGCATCGGCTTTTCGGATGGAGTGAATGCGGGACGTTGGTGCTTCGTGTAATCTTGCAGATTTGGGGTCGACGTATCGTGTCCTTCTTCGTGCAATTTAGAAATCGAACTTCTTAAGTTCCGCTAGAGATGGTCTTGGACCTTCACTATTAGCAGCATGTGGTGAAGACCTTTCTTGCTCGCCAACTCCCCCTGTCTCTAGGACATCACAAGGGGAAGAGTGATGATCATGTTCTTGTTCTCCCTTGTCTCCAGTCGATGCGGTTTGTCCTTTTCTCCTTCTCTCTCCTTTTCTCCTTCTTTCTCCTTCTCTCTCTCTCGTTCTTCTTCTTCTCGATCTTTGCTTGCTCCTCTTCCCTCTCTCTGTTTCTGCTGAAGTTCTGTTGATTGAGGCACAGAACGTCTGGTTCTTGTTAAAGCAACGATTGTGGGATCTTCATCTTCTTCATCTTCATCCTCTAAGATGAGAGTCCTTTTCTTCTTCTTCGATGGTGCTCCAACGACTTCTTTTCCTTTTCTTTTTGAAGCAGATGGGACTGGAGTCTTCACTCTGAATTTCTCCATTGCCTTGGAAAGCTCTTGTAAATGCATCTTCGTCAGCATCTTCAAACCTACCACCATCTTATCGCACGGTCGAACACAAAGTGAATGGGGCGGTTCAATATTCACGTGTCTAAAGATCTTGGTCACGGACAGGATAAGGCAATTGTCCCTTGTCTTTTGACACCGCTCGTACATATGAAAAGAATCGTGTGCGGGAGAGAGAACTTCCGTCCGTAGTTGATTGCATACATCAACTTTGCTTGAGAATAAGACACGGAAGTCTTTGACGTAGACTTTGGTCTAAGACAGGTTGATTACGATCTTATGAAGCACAATGTTGATGGCATTCATCCTGGAATAGGTAACTCTCTTATCTCGTGTCCCTATCCTTGACAAGATCCGAGTAGTACGTGCGGGTGAGACTTTGATTGGTAGATAACGTCCTCGTTCAACTCCAACAATGTCTGCCAACATATTCACATCTACCACGTAGACTTTGTCTCGAACACTGAATGAAATTCTATTCGCATCCAAAAAGCTGAGATTTGAATAGAAATAAGCAGTTAAATGTGCATACCCGTCCGTAGAGTCGAGCAAAACTTCTCAAGTTGAAGCAAGTTCAACTTCTCTCTCAAATTCATGTTGATGGCGTCTAGAAATTCAAAGTCAACACTTCTAGGGTTTATCACCCCTCTTTTCAATAGTTTGCCATACACATTCTCCTGTTCCTTGGATTTGAACAAATCCATTCGATTTCCTTTGATCTTCGCTGCCACACCCATTCTCGGTTGAAACTCAAGGAACATTCTATTATCATCATTCCCTTCAATTAAGTTTTGTCCAGGTACACGAGGATCACTTGGAATATTTGCAAGTGCATCCTCTCGCTTTTCCTCTCGGAGCAATTCCTAACTCCTCCATTCTCCGAGAAAAAGATATTCATTTCCATAGTTCTTATCCTTAAGGAAATCGTCTATGTAATTCATTGGTGTACCGGTGCTTTTCAACGCACGATAAAGCTTATAGATAAAAGAGGGTTTTTGGACTCTTTACGTGGTCGGCTTCCTCGATTATCTCTTCTTCAAGAAGATGACTTTCACCATGTGGGGTAGGAGGCGATGAATGACGTGGATGAGAACGAATCGGACTTTGTTGCTGGCTTGAAAAGTCTTCCTCCTCAGTTAGATCGAAGTGTATTGGTCCCTTCTCCATTCTTTGTGGTCCCCTGCTTGCTATTCTTGATGATTTCCTCGAAGAAGACATTCTTCTTTGCCGATTTGAGAGATTCCTTCGCTTGCTTCCCAAGGAAAAATGACCACTTTCTCGACGATGAACAAGAGATTGAAACAGGTTCGGGAGAAGAGCACTTTTTAGGGTTTTGACGATTGAAGAAAAATTGTATATATATATATATATATAACTCACTTTTGAAAAGGTAAGTTCAATCGACACGGGGAAAATGTACGAACATTTCTTTTCAAAATCAATAATCGCCAAAATTAATCTTTTTGAAAAGACAAGTTTTTGATTTTCACACGAGATAATAACTAAATAACAAAATCGTACATTTTCGAGTTCGAATAAAATAGCCACTTACGTCTATAGCCATGAATGTCCGAGTCTGAAGATCTCGAGACTGAGAGATTATAGTCTAAGGACTGTTGAGTCTTTAGACTTTAACTTCTTCAAGCTTCAAAATGTTGAGTCTTGAACGGATAGCGTCGAATTGATTTTTCTCCAAAGGCTTTGTGAAAATATCCGCTAGTTGACTTTTTGAATCAACAAATTGAATCGAGATTTCTCCATTTTGAATATGATCTCTAATGAAGTGGTGTCGAATCTCAATATGCTTTGCTCTTGAATGAAGAATTGGATTTTTGGTAAGATTGATCGCGCCGGTGTTGTCACATCGATTTCGTACATGAGTCTTCAATGCCAAAGTCTTGTAGTGTTGTTTGATCCATAGAATTTGCGAACAAAGCAACTTCCAAGAGCTACATACTCGCTTCGTTGTTGAAAGAGCCACGGTACTTTGTTTCCTTGAAAACCAAGATACTTGTTCTATTTCCAAGCAACCGACAAGTTCCGAAGTGCTCTTTCTATCGACTCGCAACCGGCCGGATCTCGCATCCGAGTACCCTAGAAGATCAAAGTCTCCCTTCTTTGGATACCAAAGACCGATGCTTGAAGATGAGGCAATGTATTTGATAATTCGTTTCACGGCACTGAGATGTGATTCTCTAGGATCTGATTGACACCTAGCACAGACACAAACACTTAACAAAATATCAGGTCTAGAAGCAGTAAGATAAAGAAGTGAACCAATCATGCTCTTGTATAGCTTTTGATCTACTTTCTTCCCTTCTTCATCCTTGTCTATCTTCTGAGAACATGACATTGGTATGTCAGTCTTTTTGCATTTTTCTAATCCAAATCTTTTGACAAGATCATTTGCATATTTTTCTTGATGAATAAAAGTTCCTTCCTTCATTTGCTTCACTTGGAGTCCAAGAAAGAATGTTAATTCTCCCATCATACTCATTTCAAACTCATCCCGCATAGACTTAGAAAATTTCTTGCATAGGCTTTCATTAGGAGATCCAAATATAATATCGTCTACATATATTTGAACAAGTAAAAAGCTTTTGTTTTCCTTTTTGATAAATAAGGTAGTATCTACTTTACCTTTGACAAAACCGTTCGTATTAGGAACTTACTTAGCCTATCATACCAAGCTCGAGGTGCTTGCTTTAAACCATACAAGGCCTTTTCGGTCTAAAGACCGAATCGCTTCTTTGGGTCTTCAAATCCGGTGGTTGTTCCACATAAACTTCCTCATGGATGAATCCATTTAGAAACGCACTCTTGACGTCCATTTGGAATAACCTGAAATTTTTATAGCAAGCAAACGCAAGTAATAGACGAATAGCTTCTAACCTTGCTACTGGTGCGTAGGTCTCATCATAGTCTATTCCTTCCTCTTGCGTGTATCCTTTGGCCACGAGTCTGGCTTTGTTCCGTACGACTTTTCCATCCGTACGACTTTTCCATCCTCGTTCATCTTGTTCCTGAATACCCATTTGGTTCCAATAACAGTTTTACCTTTTGGTTTAGATGTCAAATCCCAGACATCATTGATGTTAAACTGTCTGAGTTCTTCTTGCATAGCTTCAATCCAGCTTTCATCAGATAAAGCTTCTTCTATGCTTTTTGGTTGAATTTCAGAGATTAGAGCCACAGCACTAGATTCTTCACGTCTTTTTGATCTGGTGCGGATTCCTTCATTGATTTCACCAATAATGAGATCTTTGGGATGATTTGGATTTGTGCTTCCGATTCTTGGTTGATTTTCCTGGTTGATGATCTCTTTCTTTATTTGAATCTTCAAGAACATCTTGATGTTGGACTTCGAGACCGAGATGCTTCTTGAGTTGTAAGCCTTGAAAGGTCCGGGAGTAGGTTGATTCTTCATATTGAGTCCGATTTGGATTCAAGCTTGCATTGAGTCTTGGAATTTGACATTCATTGATTCCTCCACCGATTGGCTTTTCTTGTTAAAGACTCTATAAGCCTTGCTTGTAGTAGAATATCCAAGGAAGATGCCTTCATCGATCTTTTTCAAACTTACCAACTCGATCATTTGAATTTTTAAAATAAAGCATTTGCAACCGAACACATGAAAATATGAAACAATAGGCTTCTTACCTTTGAACAATTCATAGGGGGTTTTCTCTAAAATGGGTCTTAGAAAGACTCTATTTATAATGTAACATTGTTGAAACACTTCAGCCCAAAATCGAGAAGAAATTTTACTTTCAATTAAAAGTGTTCTAGCCATTTCTTGAAGAGATCTATTCTTTCTTTCCACAACTCCATTTTGTTCTGGAGTATATGGAGAGGAAAATACATGATTAAAACCAGATTTATCACAAAACTTTGTAAAGTTTTGATTTTCAAATTCATTACCATGATCTGTTCTTATACTTGAAATAGCACATCCTTTTTCATTTTGAACCTTTTTAGCAAACTTTTCAAAGTACGAAAATGTTTCGACTTACTTGCAAGAAAATATACCGTGTAAAACGAGAGTAATCATCCACAATCACTAGACAATATTTCTTACCTCCAATGCTCGGGTTCTTGTTGGTCCGAAGAGATCCATATGCAGCAATTGTAGAACATGCTTAGTAGAGATATGTTTTATAGGCTTAAATGAATTTCTTACCTGTTTTCCCAGAATACATGGTGTGCATGAGTCAGACTTTTGATAAGGTAATTTTGGTAGACCTTGAACAAGCTTCTTTGATGAGATTTTGGCTAATTGCTTCATGTTGACATGGCCAAGCTTTCTATGCCATAAGACCGCTTCATCTTGAATTGAGATGAGACATTGCGTTTCATTTGGTCTTACATCAAGAAGGTAGATATTTCCATGCCTTCGACCCATGAAAGACGAGTTGAGTCTTTACTTATTCCGAACATATGCCTTCTTGAAAAGAGATCTTGAACCCAGTATCACACGGTTGGCTAATCTTTGAGAAGATTATAATTGAGTCCTTCCACTAGAGAAACATTACTTATTGTGAGATTTCCAATTTTCACAGTTCCAAATCCCACAATGCTTCCTTTTCTTTGTTTCCACCAAATGAAACTTTTCCACCATTTACTTGAACAAACTTTATAAAGCAATTTGAGTCTCCTGTCATGTGTCTTGAGCAACCGCTGTCAAGATACCACTTTACCTTCTTTTTGACAGAGACCTGTAATCAAAAGAGAGTCTCAAGCTTTCTTTGGTACCCAAATTTTCTTGGGTCCTTTGGTGTTAGTAGGATAAGCATTATTAGGCCATACCCTTTTAACAGGCTTCCAAACCATATGACACTCTTTTTCAAAGTGATCTTGACTATTACACTTTGAACACCTTAGAGCATTTCGACCTACAGACTTTACAAAAACCTTTTTGAAATGATTTTTGTACGCTTCTCTCGATGGTCTTTTCTTAATTCTTTCTTTTACTTTCGGAAAATCAATCAAAGGGATTGTTTCTTTTGTCATACCTAGACCGGACTTATTGAAGTAAGGTCTTTGAACCGAAAGAACTTTCTCGAGTTTTCGGACCCTATTGAAAATTTCTTTGAAATATTTGATAAGTCGGTTTTCAAGAAAGCATTTTCTTTTGAAAGTTTATCTTCATTTTCTTTAAGAGTAGAAACATTCAAGTCTAGACTTTTCACTCTTTCTTCTAAAATATTTTCCTTTTGTTTTAGAGCTGAGTTTTCCTTTTTCAGTTCGGAAATCCTTTTGAGAGAAGTCTTAAGACTAAAACATAATTCATCAATATATTTAGAGACTTTGACAGGAATTTTAAAATCACTTACCTCAAATTCACTGTCTGAATCTGATCCAGAGTCTGAGTCTGATTGTGCCATTAGACACAGATTGGCATATTCCTCATCACTTTCTTCACACTCTGTATCGCTCCAGGTTTCGGCTTTGAGAGCTTTTCGAGATTTTTCGGTTTTTCCTCTCTTCTTCTTCGAAGAGGACGGTTAGGTCCGATGTGTCCATTTTTCTTACATTCGGCGCAGACTACATCTTTGTTTGGTTCTTCATCAACAAACTTGGTTTTCTTTGTTTTCGAAAACTTTGTTTTCTTGAGTTGAACCTTCTTCCTTTTCTATTCAGCTTTCTGAATCTTCTCATCATAAGAGCAAGCTCCTCATCATCCAGATCTTCTTCTGAATCTGTATTATCAGAATCATCATTAGATCTTAATGCAATGAATTTCTTACCTCTTGGATCTTCGTCTTCATTGATTCGCTCCACTTCGTAAGATTGAAGAGTTCCAATCAGCTCATCTACAGATAATGGCATAATTCTTTGCGTCTCTCGTATTGAAGTCTTTATATGATTCCAATCCTTGGAGAGTCCTCGCAGCAACTTGTTCACCTTCATAGGATCAGTAATTTTCTGTCCTTGATTCTCAAGTCCATTGACAATATCTGTAAAACGGCTAAACATGTCAGTTATAGATTCTCCTGGTTTCATTTTGAAGGCTTCGTATTGACCAAGGAGAATATTAATTCGGTCTCCTTCACTCGGTCCTGTCCCTTCATAGGTGATATGTAGTCTATCAGGACTTCTTTGCCGTGACACAAGAAGATATTCTGTTATATTCGAGTTGGTGACAAAGCACAATATAAAGAATAAATTGCTTTTGCATCGAGTGCTTGTCTCTTGTTTATCTCATCTTGAGACATTCCGCCTGGTCTCAACAGTTTCTTTCCCTCTTTCGATGCGATGCAACGAGTAGGAGTGATTCCTCTTTCCACAACGTCCCATTCCAGAGGATCCTTTGATCGTAGGAAAGCTTTCATCTTGTTCTTCCAGATGTTGTAATCCTTTCCATCGAAGTAGGGTGGTCTGGTATTGCTTTGACCTTCCACCAGCCCTGATGCTAACATACTAGTCATGGATCTTTTACTCTGAAGTAAAACACTTCAAATAAAGTAAGAACACAAGCTCTGATACCAATTGATATAGCTAGTACGATTACCTAGAGGGGGTGAATAGGTATAATAGATTTTTCTTTTGATAATTACACACTACTTAGATAGATAAACGATTTGCAGCAATTAAAAATCAATCGTAAGGCGAGTAAGGGAAAGAGAGAATTTGACACGCGGTTTATAGTGGTTCGGCTTGTTTCAAGCCTACGTCCACTCTTTCTCGCACTAATGACCAATTGGCTGGATTCCACTATGAACAAAGAGATGTTACGGTGATGATCTTCCTTGACTTCTTGGTGTAGACGATCTTCCACACTCTCAAGGTATCACTAAGAATGAACACTCTCTGTGTATACAATTTCGCTCAAATAGTATCGACTAATAATCAAGGATCTTGGACTACGGAATTTTTCTATCGATCACGCTCGTCGAAAACAACTTGAACGTCTTCCTTTTATACTCATTTATGCCATCATAGCCGTTGGCACTTACCAAAGGAATTCCTCCAATCTACCCGTTGGACGAAATCAATCAAGAAGATCATTCAAGCTTTTTAAGGAACATGGCGATAGCCCATCAATCCTGTTCGCCCATACAATCAGGATCTTAGTTTCCAAGAATAGAACATTCCAAGAATACTTCGACGACCATCGGATCTTCAATCGATCTAGATAAGAACAAACAAAGATTCCGAGATGTTTATCCAACCAAGGGATCTTTTCCGGAGGATAGGATCGAATCCTCAACCATAAGCTTCGGCTCGATTTCCTTTACTACCTGGAATAGAAAGCATCGGTGAGAATAGTCTTGAGTCTTGAGTCTTGAGTCATGAGATCATAAAGTCTTGAGACTTTAATCTTCGGTCTCCGAATATCCAGACTTAGACTGATAGAAACGTTTTGTCAGCTTCAAAATACTCTGGAAAGATTTCTCCAACAGTATTCCGATCTCAATACCTCGATTAAAAGATTTACTGTCCTCTTAGTCTCCCTTTACATAGTGCTTTGATTCCAAAACAAACTGGTGTGATGAAGTTGAGAAAGCATCTTCACAATTAAAATGCAGTTCTCGATTCCTAGTCTTGGAATCTTTTGAACCGCAGGCAACGGGTGCAATCATGTTTCTCTTTCAAGCACGAAGACGTGGGAAACCTACATCAGTTTTCTGGCGCGGCTCGCCGAATCTGTCGAGCTCAAGCACGCTGGAGGAGAAAGAGGAGGACGGGAAGAGAATCATCCCCATCAGGTGAGACCTCCGAATGAGCAGCAGTAAGTAGTACACGAGCGCATGTGCGGGGAGATGGATAGGACGAAGACTGCGAGACGAGGAGTGGGGTCAAGTCATCGCCACTGATGTCGCAGCCCCCCACTCTCTCTCTCTCTCTCTCCCCCCTCTCCTTCTTCTTCTTCTCAGTCAACGGTGGACGAGAACGGAGAACGATCGAAGGAGTGTTTGAAAAGAATCCATTTTTAATTTTTCCCGGGCGGCCTTGGAGCGAGCACCGTCTCTTTTGTCTCGCGCCAGCAGCCTACGGACAAGGGAGACCGAGGGAGCTGGAAGCCAACTTAGCCAAGCTAGTGCGAAATGTCCATTTTGTCTCCCGGCTGAACGGGGGAAGCATTTGGCCATGGGGAAGGGTCGTCGGCAGCAATTATAACACCACCCACCAATTTAGAATTCAAGGATTCCATGTGAATCGACATAAATTAATTCGAATAAACGCAAATTGACATGTTACCGTCTCTTACCATTATGAAAGAAAGGGTTATATTCAATTTCTAATTTTCATTAAATATTTTTAGGTTAATATCACGAAAAATCCATAACTTATGTATTTATGATAAATCTATTCCAAAAGTCCATACGTAATAAATTTACCATCCGTTAGTTTATATTAGATTTTACCCTGAAATTACGGAGTTAGATAATAAATAACAATTAAAAGATGTACCGGTTTGAGATTTTACTCTCCACTTATCATAATTATATAAATTTGTGGTTTTCGTAATATTAATTCAATTTAATGAAAATTAACGAAGATTAAATTTATTATAAATGTATTAATTTAGAGTTTTTGTTGGTCATGTATGTATAAATTCGAGATTTTTCGTAATTTAACATTTTTTTCCTAATGATGTGAGTGGTTGAGGGAAAAAATTAGGAGAGACGAGAATCTTGTCTGAAGGCGAGGGCAAAAAGGTTCGAGGGAAAAGGGACCCTGTCACTTTGTCAATCACATTATTCTCGCTCGGCGTCGAACGTCTAATGATTCAGCGAGGTCAGCGGAATACTTATGAGAGGCCCTCCTGTCATTGTGGGGGCCCAAGGGGAGATGTTGTAATAATATCGTAAGCTATTTTTATATTGAATTATCATGCCAATTTGTTATATTTTGTAAAGATTAGTATAAAAAATGATTAATACCTTAAAAATCTTAAACCGGTACACCTATGACAAATTTACCCGAAACTATTTTTTTACCATGAAAAATACCTGTAACAAATTTACCCCGATTAACCACAAAAAACCATAAATTTGGTATATTTATGACAAATTTACCCAAAACTAATTTATTCGACCGTAAAAAACCTCAAACTGATAAATTTGAAGGCTAAATTGGATTAATACCACAAAAAAATCACAAAATTTGTAAACTGTGACAAATGGAGTATAAAATCCCAAATTGGTATATTGATCAATTGTTACGTGTTATTTAACTTAATAATTTGATTATAAAATTTAACAAAAACTAACAGAAGATAAATTTGTCACAAGTGTACCGGTTTTGGTAAATTTGTCAAATGTATACCAGTTTAGAGTTTTTAGTGATCAAAAAAATAGTTTGAGGTAAATTTATTACAGGTGTATCAGTTTAGGGTTTTTCAGGGTATTAACGCTATAAAAAAACCCATATATCTATAATAAAATTATCGTAATCGTAAACTAATTTTTTAACCATGAAAAATTTCAAACTAATATATTTATATCAAATTTAAAATCCATTGACTTATATTAAATTTTATTATTGAATCATCTAGTTAGGTTATATGTAATAGTTAATGGATTTATCAATTTGGAGTGTTGTCTTCTATTTGTCATAAGTATAAATATTAATCTAATTTAATGGAAAGTAAAATTATAATAAATATATCGATTTGAAAATTTTTTGAGGTTAATTTTTCATAAATATATAAAATTAATTTTTTTGTAATATTAAATTATATTATATAATATGTACATATGGATGGGAAAAGTGTCTAAAGGGCATGAGAAAGTAACTTCTAATTTTCATCTTAGTAATAATTGAACAAATCAGGTGCTAATTTTTTTTGGAATTAGTGGATAGTGATCGATTGATGGGAAGAATCCAAGTTGATATTTATGTTTGCTGCCCTTTTCTGTGTGGCGGGAGATATTTTCCCTTGTGTTTTTATTTGACAGGTGCGTTGAGAACTTAGAGGAGAAGATTGAGGAAAGACCGTTCATAGGAAATAAGGATGAAGATGAAGGTGAACTTTTAAAGCCTTTTGCTTGGCAAAAGGATATTGATATTTTTTTATTGCAAAAACTTGTTGATGAAAAAATTCTTTTTTTCCCCCAATAAAAATGTTCTAATTATTGGAATAGAGGGTGGGTATTTAATTTTTGCTTCCTTTTCTCTTTACTTGGATATATTTTCCTTTTTTTCCTTTTCGGTGTTTTTTTGGGGAAAGGAAAAAATAGTTAGAGAAGAGCCAACAATGCAATGCAAGCAATCCAATCTAAGATAAAGGTCTTTGTTGGCCCAAAAAAAAAAAAACCAGAGAGAGATGAAGTTCAATATGGGTTCTTTTGTTTGCCCCAAAACAAATGGATTTTCTTCACTAAATATGCGGAAAAATAGCTCAAAATTACAAATCAAGTTTAACTAGATTTGCGTGTGTTCGAGAAAAAAAATTGTAATCATCACCAGATTCGCACGACGGCAACTTTTCTAGGTAAGTTGAATTGTTGAAAGTAAATTGGAAGGTAACACGAGTAGAGCCCAAAAAAGTAACGAGGTGATCATTGAATTGACGCAAATTGGTGCAAATTTGGACTTCACCGCGGCGCAGAAGCTCCTAACAAAAATCTAACTTATGATAAGAAAAGCTTCCCCATTTCCTCAGCTTTATTTACTTTCAAATAGGTGATCTTTATACGAACTTTTGTTGGTTTGCTATTTGCCAAGTCCAAAGCACGTTTCGGCCGGCACAGAGCAAGCCAATTCCTGGTTCGGCCACATCCCCTCCATTTCAGGCTCGATTATTATACGAAAAAACAAGATATAATTGTCCATGTCATGGACAATTTGTACATGAAATTTTCAATCAAGCACTAGACTGGGCTAGCCATCTTTCTTGTTTTTCTCGAGTATGCATTTTGTCATCAACTGCCTTATTAAGCAGGGATTTTTCTTGTCACTCCTTATTAAAAAAGTCAACTAACTGACCAAAAAGCGAACCAAACAGTACCTATTCTCTTAGAAAATTTAATGAGGTAAATATTTATTTAAGAAAAAACAAGTCCTTGCACGTGCCTAAGAATTAAGAGAATTTAAAAAACACTTTGGAAAACTTTAGGAAGTGAATTGGGTAATTTTGATGATCATGGAAACCTTAAAGATATTTTAGTAAATGTGATGGTTTATACACTAAATTTTAAAAAATTCTATTTATATATTTCAAAGAAACAGCTTGCCATCCTCCTGCGCCAGAATGGCGGGAACTCTCCTCTTCTCTCGGAGCGCAAAACCCCCTCAAATTTCTTTCCCATTTCAGAATCTCACGCGAGACCGATTCCCTCCATTTGTTCACCCTCCGCCTCCGGTCGCTCCGCCGACCGCCGCCACGACTGCCGATGTCCGGCGGCGGGCGGGCGATCAGCGTCCTGAACGTGGCGGAGAAGCCGTCGGTGGCGAAGTCGGTGGCCACCCTGCTGTCGAGGGGCCAGGGGATGCGGGTCCGGGTGGGGCGGTAGCGGTACAACATGATCTTCGAGTTCGACTACAGCATCCGGGGGCAGCGCTGCCGCATGCTGGTCACCTCCGTCACCGGCCACCTCATGGAGCTCGACTTCGACGAGCGCTTCCGCAAGTGGCACTCCTGCGACCCCGCCGACCTCTACGCCGCCCCCGTCCCAAGTCCGTCCCTCAGGTAAGGAACCACGACGAAAGACCGCCGAAAGGAACTTACTTTTTCGTATCGCGAAGATTTTTGATGGGGTTACGGCGTAATTCAGACCAAAAGTTCGTTTTTTTTTTTTTTTTTTTTTTTTTTTTATCCTGATTAGAGTTGGGGGAATAGCCTGTGGATTGTGTGTTTTCTTTTTACTTGTTATGGAAATTACAGGACAAGTTGGATATCAAGAGGACATTAGAAGAGGAAGCTAGAAGGTGCCAGTGGCTTGTGTTATGGCTTGATTGCGATAGGGAAGGTGAAAACATAGCATTCGAAGTTATCGACACATGCACCGCGGCTAACCGTAATCTGACCATAAAAAGGGCTCGGTTCTCTGCTTTGATTGAAAGGTCTGGTCAGATTAGAATTTTTTTTTTTTTTTTTAAATTTTGGGTAGAGGTTTTCGGTTTTGACATCCTATTTTTGTGATACTAGGGAAATACATGACTCTGTGCAGAATCTTGTCGAACCCAATCAATGGTTTGCGGATGCTGTGGACGCGAGGCAAGTGAGTGCTCTCCCATTTCTGCATTTCTGGTGAAGTTCTACTGTCATTAGTGCTGTGAAGTCTGTTCGACAAATGGCCGCATCCAAATACTTCTCAGATTATTTTTCGCTGCATGTGAAACTAGGTTGCGTCTTTGCATAAGGTGCTTCCTCTCTTCGATAGCTTGCTCATTGTGGGATAGGGAACTGATTGGAGCTTTGTGCAGGAAATAGACCTCAGGATAGGTGCATCTTTTACAAGGTTCCAGACTATGCTGCTAAGAGATGCATTTGTCATTGACTCTGCTGCAGATGACCGGAATCTAGTCCTAAGTTATGGTCCATGTCAAGTATGGTGACTTAAGAGCACATTCCTTGTATTCTCAATTTATACACTGTCATATATATCCTATAGTTATTGTTCTTCATTGGTGCAGTTCCCTACACTCGGCTTTGTGGTCGAACGATTTTGGGAGATACAATCTCATGAACCTGAGGAGTTCTGGACAATTAACTGTTCTCACAAATCTGAAGAGGTTATTGCCACATTCAACTGGACGTAAGCTTTGACTGTCTTGATGCGTAATATTATTCTTTCAAGTGTTATTGGTTCTTATTGAAATGGGAGTCTTTCTTCATTTTCAGGCGTGGACATCTCTTTGATTACACTTGTGCAGTTATAATTTATGAAATGTGTGTCGAGGAGCCATCTGCAACTGTATGTTATGCTGATTATCGTGGTTGGATCAACTACTGGTTTGATGGTAATACTCTAAATTACTACCTTGGTCATACAGGTCACAGGAGTTAGGCAGCAGGAGAAATACAAGTATCCTCCACATCCTTTGAGTACCATTGAGCTGGAAAAACGTGTTTCTAGATACTTCCGGATGAGGTCTTAGCATACCATGAAGGTGAGCAGTTGTAACCTGGAAACTATCTATCCATCTATAGGATAATATCTAGCTGTATGCTGATTAGGACTACGTTTTCCGGTAGATACTCTGCTTTTCAGTAGATGGAGAATTAGAATGGCTGCTACCAATGAATGTTTCCTTTCGGAAATGATCGTGGCAGTTTGCAAACTCCAATCAACGTATGGCCCAAATTATGCCAGTTGTTTCAAATTCATGTTGTCAATTTGGTTTTTTTAACTCTTTCAAATTTTTTTTTTAGTGAGAAGGCTTCTTTGCTCTTCCAATCTGAGCAACTGAGTTACTTTTATTAACAATGTATACTCTTCTTAATTCCCTGAAGGATAGCTATTCTCTTCTGATAAACAGTATGTTCACACTTTGCCATATAGTGAAGTTTTGGGTCCTCATACCTCATTGTGCGTTCTATTCCTCTTATCATTTTTTAGAGCGAGATTAAAAAGCTCACTTACATGTGTTTAGAATTGTTTGGTTTTCATGACTAATTTATATCAAATCTAGTTCTGTTTACTTCTGTTGATGATAGAACCGTCCCCTGACCCATGCATAGGCAGAGTCTCATGCAGTCGGTCACCCTTGTTGAATGTGCTAGAGGTGAGGCATGTCAGTACTCTTGGAAATACCATGGCCTTGCATACCACCTCTAGAAAGAATGATTCCGTTTTGGGAATTGATCAATGTTGTTTCTGTCAGCATCTCTCAACAAACCATCGGGTTTTAACTCAATGAAATATTTCACCGGCATCTATTTGATTTAGCTATTTTTCAATGTCATGACCTGTCTGTCTTATCTGAGAATGAGACTGTTCTCTGCTTGGAGTAAAATAGTTATATCACATTAGTCCTAGTTCTTATTGAATCTCACTGTTTATTATGGTATTGTGGTGAATCTAAATGATCTTGTTGGCCAGAAAAATTGCTTGGACGTCTACAGGTTTGAATCGTGGGGAGGTTCAGTGATCCCAACTTATGTGCCTGGACAGCAGGTTTGCCACTGAATATTGCATTTCATCGAATTATATTCCTCCATTTACAATGATCCATCCTCATTATTCATCTGCCTCCCTTTGTTTTGTTTCCTCACTGTAATAGAATGTCTAAAATAGCTCTCATCATGTCTTAGAATCAGTCTTTCATTGTTAGTGGATCACGCATTTATCAGATCTAGAATACCGTGGCCCTGGACCATTTGATATAGTTCACTTCCTGATTCTTTATCATCTTTCTGACGGACAAGAAAAATAATTTTCAAGGAGATATGTACACACTACGAGTTTACACTACGGCAAAGTCTTGCTTTCATCTGGTATTGACAAGGAAAATTAACTTTGCTTCCCAAAATTAATTTGGTTCCTTGTCGCTCTGTAGGCAAGTGTAAGTCCCTTCAAATGAATGGCTGCCATTTTGGAATTATTAGATTCTCTTTCAGTCCCACTGTTGAAAATAACATTGATTAGAGATGCGATAGCGCATTATGCTATCGGGCTTGATCCACCTGTTGATAATGTGGGTGAGCTTGGTGCAAGAGGCTCATCTTGCTCGTTTAATGTGTACTACTTCATACTTCTGGTTTGTTGGAAGTGTTATGAGAAGTCTTTTGTGTGCAAATTTTTGTGTATGGCTGGATTACCCTATGAAGCCGTCTTGTACAGGGGCAGCACCCTTGCTACCCTATTAATGAAATTTTGTTTGTCATTCAAGACATACCAACTCTGACTAAGAGTTCTTACTCATGTGATCAACAGGTGAATCAAGCCTGATAAAATCCGAAGAGGATTGAACTCCTTGAAATGCTGTCCTTTTTTCTCCTAATGAGCCAAAAAAAGGGAGGAATTATGGTAGTCGTTTTCTTCTTTACAACACAAGAACAATGGCCCCTCTCCAAGCCTAAAGTTTGTGTTGCACCTTGCCTGCAGTCACCCACTTTACACCTAAAACCATAATCCAAATTTGTCTGTTCTAGCTACAAGGTAACAGTAGGTGATACACACTCTCTGCTTCAAAGGGATCTATTTACAAATGTTTTTCGTTTCTTTTAAAGATTATGCAAAGTGAGAATAGGTCTTAGGCTGTTTGCTCCCCAAGAGAAAAAGATAGCCTTCGAGGTACCCTGTCTTTCAACTTTCAAATAAATTTTCATGGGAGGAGCATATTCTGTTGCATTTGCATCTGAGTAGAGATGAGATTAGAATAGTAGGATTTGACCTAAAAAAAGAAGTTTTACTTCCAACGGTATCATAGTTGATTGATATTAAATACTAGGCTCAATCATTAGCTGTGGGCCCGACCACCACACGAGATCTTTGATTGGTTATCCTTGCCTACAGTATGCACATTTATCAGGTTTCTTTCTACGTCTAAGAAAGTTGTGAACCTGTCATATATTGATTGGGAGTTTTTTCCTCTTAACTTTTTACAAGAACTCATCTACTAGGTGGAATATTGGTTGCAATCAGTGGTTTTCTAATTCTTGACTACAGTTGCAGTTCTTATTCTCTTATTTGACTTCATTTAATGCACTAATTTTACATCGAGATGTGAAATATGATGATTATTATCTATAAAAGTGAGGGGTGTGATTTTATCAGTTAGTATGTAAGAACCAACATAAAGTGCCTGAACAAAGAAATGAACTTAACAAAGCACATACCAATGGATGCAGAGAGCCATAGAGTCAGAAGTGAAACACAGTTTTCTGTGGAATGTTTTGAGGAAATTTATTTTGAATAATATTTGTCAACATTTCAATTTTCCTATAATTTGCTTGGAAGTTCAGGACATAGATGTGTGCTCTTACTGTTGCCATCTATATCACAGTTCATCCCTACAACTTTAACACTGGATTCAGGAGTTACCAGGCCCCTGCCACTTTTAAGTGAAGCTGACTTACTGAACTGCATGGACAAGGTGAAAAAGATGATTACTATTTTTATTTTTTGGTCAAATTTCTGATATAAGTGATCATTGGTCATAGGTTTCTGCTGCAGTAGATGTATGTTGTAATAGCGTGTCTTATAAGTTGCTAATCCACTTTGTCTCTTCAGGCTGGCATTGGCACTGATGCCACGATGCATGATCACATAAAGAAGCTATTTGATCGGTTCTATGCAACCAAAGACCAGAATATGCGCTTCTCACCAACTAACCTGATAAACTTTTTGCATCTACCTCCTTTCCTTTTAATTATCAGTTTATAGCAAGGTAGTATTTCCTTCTTTCTAGCACTGTTTCTCTGGATTTTGACTTTTGCTTTGGACAAGTTCAGAAACAACACTGGTTCCCATATTTAGTTGGCTTTGTAATGGTAAGAAACTTATTGCACTTGATTGGCGTGTGGCATATTGGGTAAATTTCTCAAGACTCACCATTCAAGCATATAAAGACTCGCATATGGGATGTAGTCACACCATTCTTCCTTATTTAATTGTTTTAGGTCAATGAACATTATATTCTTGGAGCAACGTTAACTATCTTAGGTTTTATCTCCAAATGGCTCAAGTAATTGTATTATGGAGAGAACTCGCTTTGTTTGATTCGGATCAAGCAAGCACAAAGTAAGTCGTCTTTCATGGTTTATCTTTGCTAATTGGTGAGTATATGAACAGGGTGAGGCTCTAGTCATGGGATACGATGACATGGGGTAAGCAATTTGCCTTCTTTTCAACTTGAATGAATAAAGTCTTCTAACATTTTTTGCTTGTCTATCCTTATATTCATTTTCTTTCTTAAGTTTACTTTATATATAGTTGAGTTTCTATTTTCTTTTTCCTTGTTGACAGCTTTTGACACCAGTCAAATTACTTTTTACACACTTAAACTTTCATCTGCTTTTGTTTTTGAAGACTTGCCAAATGCTTCCTTGGAACTTTGTAGTTTCATGTAAGTAGAAGTAGCTTAGTTCACTCAAATACGTATAGGAGACAGCGTAAGTTGGATAAAAATATGAGTAACACACCATCACAACATCTTAGTTAGATATATGTTTAGCTGAGTAAGATGCACCATATTGTGAGAGCGCTATCATTTTTTGCTCAGATACAAGCTATGGAAGCCTAACCTCAGGTCAATGATGGAATTTGACATGAGGGCAGTTAGTGAGGGTGCCAAGACGAAAGCTGAAGTTCTGGAAACATGCTTGCAGCAGATGAAAGCTTGCTTTCTAGATGTATGGTTATTACTCCTTTCTGCATCTTGTTGCAACAAATCTATGATCGACTTCAATACATGTTTATGATTACATAATGTGTGGAAGGGGGACTTTTGTTTAATGGATCCTCTCGTTAAAACCAAAGTCAGAGAACAGTTTTATGTTCATTTGAAATCAATTGTTTAAGAAAGATTGTCTGCCATATGGAAGCTGAGAACCGCGACTGACTAGTTCTGCTTTAAACTTTCCAACACTGGATGCATACTAAATTTCTGAAGAGTTGCAGAGGTCTTGCAGAAGTCTTTCTTAGATATTAACCAAAAAAGTGAGAAGATTCCCAGAGGCACTCTAGACTTTAAATGTCTGAGTGTTGATGTACTTGGATATTCAAGTCTTTAATTGTCTTCAATGCTTGTAAACCCCATGGTACTTGGTGGGTTTTGAATTTTCTTGTCTCTAGTAGAAGCAGAAAATGTAGAATGCACGATGACAAAGTCAGTCGATATATCAATATTCACTTCCCTCAAATGAAGCATACTGAGGATGATTGCTATTTGTGGTAGCAAAAATTTTTGGCTTTCAAATGCATTTTCTAGGCAGAGTTGTTGATAATGATATGGGTGAAGAACAAGAAATGATGATATATAGGCTACGGTGTGAATTCTTGCAGGCAAGGGCAAATAAACAAAAACTGATGGAAGCCATGGCTGTGTTTTTTGAGAGGTAGATTCCCGACTTGCAGATTCCTGATGCATTTGAACTGCTGTTACTGTGCATCTATCATTGATGCTGCAGGGCCGCTCGAACAGCCAGAGATGAGCAGCATGTGGTGGGAGAATTTGTTCGGTTATGTGGACTCTGTCATCAATCAAATATGGTGCTCAAGCGTAATCGGGTAATGGATTATTTATCCTTTGAGAGCATAGTTGTATTTTTCTCTTGTTCATTTGGTCGTGTCATTGCATTTCACAATCACTTCTGTTTCCTCATTGCACCTAAATTATGTTCCTGAAACATGCTTACTTTGTTTTCCATATCTGTATTTTTCTCTTGTTTTGTGGCATGGATTTCACAATCACTTCTGTTTCTGCATTGCACCCAAATTATCTGCTGTTGCTTTGCTTAAATTACGTAGATATGCGGAACCTTTCAAATTGATGCAAGTATCCCTTCCCAGATATATTTTAATGGCTTCCCTCCACTTATCTTGAAAGGATGTAATTAGTTTTCAAATGTAGGAAGTGCCTTGTGGCTTCAGTTGAAGAGCAATTTGCCTTTTGTGCATGGATATCAGCATTATCTCCATTTTAAAATAAAAGTTGGACACTTTCTGATTCTAATGAACAAAATGCATCTTTCTTAAGTTTTTCGCAAAGGATATTTTGATCAAAATTATTTTAGGGCTTTTCTGGAATGCGGAAGAAAAATCATAAAAGATGAGGCCATATTTGCTATGATTTGAAACATTGGCTGTGTTTTTGAAAATATTTCAAACACTGGGTAGTCCTAATAGATCCAATGGTGTTGGGCGCTGTGCGGATCATGCTATTATCTTCAGTAATGAATTCTGTACTACTCACATTTGGTTTTTTTTCTCAAAGACAATTTCAGCTAACTCCTTCACTTTGAACAGGATGGCAATTTTATGGTTGGCTGCCTCGGTTTTCCACAGGTTTTCATTCGTCACCGTACTTTTAATTTAAGTAATTAGTACAGTGCTAATTTAGTTACTGGGACATTTCTCGCACACTCTGTTTACAGGGCTACAAAAGATATTAGGAAAATAGAGTTCATGATCGTTTCATTGTAATACTACAAGGATTCCATCAATCCATTCTATCAAGACTATCTGTTGGGTTCATGTCTAACCATCTAAATCTAGTTAGATGGATGCAAACTATCTGCTTCATTAACATCTGTGTTTTTTTTTTTTTTTTTTTTTTTTGGAGACTCCTCCCAGCAGTTGAAAATAGCACTGGAGTACCCTATTGTTTTACCAACTCAAGAATCCTTTAAATGATTTTAGAGGACCATATAACCTTTTGATGTCATTGTTAAGCTGGAAATGAAAAGAAAACAGAAGAATCATTGTATAAACAAGTAGGATATTCCAGTAATTAAGTTATGTGAAAATGATATTGAAACTAAGATTGTTACACTCTTTGTTCTGAGGTTATATTTGTATGGTCATATTGCTCTTGATCCAATTTTTTCTGTGCAAATTCAGTGTAGGAATGTTGTATGGCTTCCCGGGTCAGTATCAGAAGCAGTTGTGACAGCCAACATTTGCAATTCTTGCGGTCCAGGTTTTTGTCAATATAATGCATTCAGCTTTAGGAGTCTAACTGGAAAATTGTTGTTTGAAATACCTCATGTCCAGTTTAAACTTGTGATTTTTGGGGTAAGGGGATGTATCTGTGGTGTGGCCATCTTCCTGTAATCTGAGTGTTGTTTCCTCGTACAGCAGAAGAAACTGCCTAACCTGGTTGTCATGGAAAACTGGATGTTTCCATATGCGTTGTCTTTACTATTTTGTTTACTATGTTGAACTCTAGCTGTGGCAAAAAGAAGAACAAACCTTGTGGACTCCTCTATTTGTATAGTACATTGAATGAAGAAACATCACTAGAACAGAGTTTTCCTTCTTTTGTGGTAGCAGCTGCTCTAGGTGCCCTGAAAATTACTACTGAAATGGACCTTTTTAATAAACTACTTATGTTTACTCCTGGATATTGTTACAAATGTTGAGGGAGGCCTGATATCTACATATATTAGAACTTTTATTATATCTTGGTTCTTCATTCTCTGTTGTTTGCATGAGAATCTTCTTCTTGGTTTTGGTGATTGCTTTGCAATTTCATCAGTAACATATCATTTCGCATTTCCTTTTTGCTAACTACAAATGTCATTTTTCATTTAAACAATTCTTTAGGTCCTATCTACATGATTCAGTTTAAGTTTCGGCGGCTGGAAATTCCTCCATACTTCAGTGTCGACCACCTAGGTATGTGCTTTTGTTCCTGGAAAGTAAGTGAATGCTGTTACAAACTTTGAACTAACTTGTGGCTATGTTTAAAATATTACAGCTTCTATTTTATTCTTCATCTTACTGGAAGCTCTCTTTTTTAAGTTTTTAAAGAGCTCTTGTTTTTGTAGAAAAATCTTTGCCACTAATAGTAAGGCCTGTGGCTGCAGTTGTTGGTCTTTTGAAGCCTGACCATTTCATTAGGCCCATAGAATTGTCAAAAAGCTACCTTTCTTACATATGCAAATGCTTCTATGAATTTCATTGATTGGCTCTCTTTCTGTTGCTACTCCGCTTGTTTATGTCCGCCATACATCTTCACAGGCCTTTCCCTTGTCATATCATCTAGTTGTCTTTCTTCAGCTATAAGACTGCATCTATTTATGTTATAACTGTCGATGCCATCCCTGAACCTTTTGTTCCCCATACTTGTTTCTCTAGCTGGATTACGTTCAAATGGAATTGGTCAATTAGTTGACAGGAATATAATTGCATGCCGTCTCCTTTTACATACTCGAGGATAATTCATTTTGAGTTTTCTATTCGGCTCAATGGCAAATTAACTGTGAAATTCTATCAGGATGCATAGGTGGATGTGATGACACTTTTCAACAGTTGACAGAAATATGTGGAACGGGTTCTCGTATGTCAGGTTGGTAAAATTTTTTTGCAAAAGTTACACTTTGCTGAAATCGAAAAAAAGGATAAAGATGGTGCTTTGGAAAATATTCTTGCTGTAGCATGCCATGCTGCTCATGGGCTTGCATAATCATGGTGTGTTCGTGTGTTTGTATTGGAGTGGATGATTGATTTGAAAAATTCATAAACATTAGTTAAATTTTCTAATAACTTCAATTTACTTTTCAATATTTTGTTTATTAATTGTACTATGATCCTTTCGTTTATGTTTTTTTTTTGGCTTAGTTCTCTATGGCTTGCCTTTTTCTTTTTTGTGTAGCGTAATTTATATTCATCTGTCTTAACTGTACTTTTCATCTTTTAAATTATAATTTATTTCTAACGTGGCTTAACTTTTATAAGAAGTTTGCTTAAGTTTTGGTTAGTTCTTAGAAAACTATGTTTGGTTTTTTGTTCTAAGAGACACCTAGTACACTTACATTAACAGGAGTAGTAGAAAACATGTTCTATTATTTGTCTCTTCTGAATAGTGCATGCCCTTAAATTGTTTAACAGACTCTTCTCACTAATGCACTTCCTTAGAGAGGGTATTAATGAGGGTACACAATTTATTATTATCCCCAGTATCTTTGTTTTGACTTCTTGGTTTTGATTTTACATCATGGATCTATTTGTTAACATCAATTAGAAATTTGTTAAAGATTCGTGTGCATGTGTTTGTTCAAAATGGTAATTGTTAACTGAGTAAATGGTCTCTTTTTGAAGAAGCTGTTGATTGGTAAAGATAATCGGTATCTCTCTCTTCTCTGCTTCACTCGTAGGATGTAATTCTGATTCTGGTAATGTAAAAGTTTCTCAAGTAATCGGTGTAGTCATGGAATTTCGTACCTCAAGATTAGTTATTTCCTCATTTTTACAGTTTTCTGCTTTCATGAAAAGGAAGAATTAAGAAAAACTGACATGGACATCATGATACTGTTATGGCATTAGTAAATTGCTAGCTTTAATGTTACACCTATGATGAACCCCTATCATGATCTTGGAATTTATATTTCACATGATATATCCAGCAGCAAGAGGAGGAGGGCCCACTCCTTTGTCCAGTTCTGCCCAAAGGAGTAACAGTAGACAACAGGCTTGCAGCAACTGCCGGCAATTGGGGCATTCTTCCATCGATTGTCCCTCAGTCATCTCTGGCACTCGAAATTCTCGGTCTCGCAGAGCAGACCAACAAGATGGTATGCTAGTCAAGTTAATTCTCTCTTTTCTTCCACCAATTGGGGCATTCTTCCACCGATTGCAGCAACTTAATGCCTTCCCCTACATGAAAATCTAGCTGCCAAGTCTTTTTTCAATGTTTAAATCCAAGCGAAGGCAAGAAGTTTAAGAATGTGGTTTGGAAGGTTAATATATTTACCTCTGTGCGTGGGTTTTGATCTAGGTAAGTCTTTGTTTCTAACAAGAATTTTTCTCGATCTGAGATGTAAATAGGATTTATGGACAAAGCATCTCCGAGGAACAGATGGAGAATGTCTAGCTGCTGGTTAGGTGAGTTCTTGTTAGGAGGAGCTTGTCTGTATCAGTGTTTTCTTGACGGAGTTCAACCACAATTGCACTTGTCTAGAAGTGATTTTTTTGGTATAGATAGCTTAGCCATGTTGGGAAGCTGCCCTAATCAGGACTAGATGATTAAATTTCCAAACAGCTAAGCATCTAATTGTAAGCCTTGAGCAAACATGCAGCAGACACAATCAATTCTCATTACATAAACGGTCGTCACTGTATATTACTGAGGATTATTTATGGAACTCTGACGAAACTTGATTTTTGCTTTCACACTTCATCATTATCATCATGGTTGAGCTCAAGATAAATTAGATTCTTCTAGTAGTGTTGTTGGCTTCAGCAAAATCACATCCCAGCGCATTACAACATGAAGTGGAGTCTTCTGCTTTCTTGTGTGGAACTTTGATTAAACCTGGTTCTGCCACGTTAAAGGAGCGATCCAAAATAACGATAAAGGTTTATTTGTTATGCATTCTCTCTATTTTCAATTGTACAAGCCGACCATATGTAGGACATGCAATAGATGTCCCACCAAACCTAAGGATGTGTTATCCCACCACCTAATTTCATAATGCTATCTGCTCACATTTTACGTTAATTTCTTGTACAATAGCCAATATCAATGTCAACAACACATTTCTAGCCCAACAGATCAAAGAAAGTTTCCGATGCCTCTCGTTGGAATATCCATCCAGCGTTACGGCTTCTCGTGTCTGCTGAGCAAAAAAGCACAGGAACAACTAGCAAATAAAGCTCGTCTATGTCTCTGTCAATCGTAGCTGCTCAAACATTCTTTATAATGATTTGACCGCTTAGAAAAGTTGTTTGGTGTTAAAGTTTCATGAAATTGGTGTTAAAGTTTCATGAAATTGGAAACAGTCGAAGCTGTGCTTTTATAGTGGGAAATTATTGGTGAGTTTGGTTTAGTTCATGGCCTTTTGGCAATCATCTCTGAGGCGAATTCAGGCTACTGTGAAATTTCAAGTTCAAGGCTGACAATGAAAGGCTTCATTCGATTTTTCATGTTTAATTACTATCTACAAGATGTCATGAACGTGACCAATCCATACGTCATGTTATTTATGTGGTTTGATCGTACATCATTTTAGAATCCATTCGGAACATAATTTGACACAAAAAAATGAGAAAAAGCAAATATCTCCATAACTTCTGCTGCAGCTGATCATACAAATTGTAAAGTGAAAATTTTCACAAATACGAGCCACTGAGATAATACTTATTATCATCATACTAAGTATCATCTTTATGTTAGGATTTTATCAGGGATATACAACTTTAGCGCATTGTCAACAGCATTCCTTCCCCTATTCTCGTTAAAGAAGCAATTATACGTTGCAGCACATAGACTCACTCCATTCCTCACCATCTCCTCGAGCAACTCCTCAGCATCCTTGATCCTCTCGCATGAACAGAGAAATTTTAAGACAGAAGTATATGCCGCAGGCTCAAGCTAATTCCCATCTCCTTCGTCATCTTCATCTTATCGAGCAACAACTGCGGCTTATGTACCCTACCATACACGTGCGTAACAATGGAATGACTAGTCCTGTCAGGCTCGAAACCTCTGTCGCGCATTTCACAAATACCTTCTCGGCAGCTCTCAACATCCTCTCGACCATCACATCCGGATGCAATCTCACTCTCCTACAAATCCCATTCAACAAAACATCGTACGTCGCCAGATAAGGCTCGACCCCTCCCTCTATCATATCATTCCAGAAACTCTCCCGCATACGTCTATCCTGCCAATCTTGCACCACCTATAAATCAAGATTGTATACATTTTAGCATCTGGGTCAAAAGCTCCACAAGACTTCCTCTCGTGAACAATCTCCACAGCCACTTTCACGCACCCATACTTAACAAAGCGTGTCAAGCAAGTAACAGTAATCATCAGTACCTGCTCCAGGCTCAAGAAAGCTACCCATGTCATCGACGCATGTACGGTCTGATTGCGTGAACCTGGCAACGATCAACCTTCGTATGAGAATAAAGAAAGCGGTGGTCACTCCATATTTTCTCTTTAACTATCCTCATTTTGAACTCTATATCCTTATGTTTATATTGAGAGCAACATGGTCCAATTTCTTGTGGTACTTGTGGAGCAACATGTCCTTCACAAACTACTAAAACGGCAAATAACAAAGGATGGAAGTTTTACTCATGTCAGTCAGAAGGGTGCAATTTGTTCGTGTATGAATTTACTTCCTAGACTGCTCCATCCATCCTTCATTTTCAGTTCCTGTTGGGCCACGTATTATTATTCGTTGATCCTGTTACTGTTTATGATCTGCATTAATTAGACAAATTATATGCGATCATATTGGGATGAATAGACTCTGCATTGACAGAAATATGATGAAGAAACAGATTGTACCCTTAGTTTCCCTTCTTTCATCTATCTACTTTCTTTGTTTTTATTCACTTATTGTCATAGAATCCTCGTTTTGTCTATCACTTGTTGTTGTCCAAGAACTAGTTCCAATTCCAATGTGTAGGTGGGAGGATAGCTTCAAAATGGTGGAGGAAGACATGGTGCAAATGAAGTGTCAGAGCTCATTCCAATTGGTGGCCACGGAAGAGGCAGACGAAGTGGTAACAATGCCACCAATGGAGACTTTTGTCTCTGCGACTTGTGAACCCGTTTCCGGAAGATGTTATGTTTGTGGAGATGCTTCACATTTTGCGAATGTCTGCCTAAATCAATTTACCTGAGGCCCTCCCCTGCATGAAACTCTAGCTGCCTAGTATCCTTTTCCAGGTTTGATCCAAGCTAAGGCAAAAAGTTAAAGATTGTGGTTTGGAGGATGTGTATATTTTTCTCCGTACTTGGGTTTAGATCTAGGTAAGCCTTAGTGTTTGTGACAGAATTTTGTCGATCTGATTTCGAATAGGATGTACAGTCAAAGCATTTCCAAAGGCTAGCTGCTGCTTAGATGTGTTGAGAAAGCTGCCTTAACCATTAATGTCGTGATAAATTTCTGAACAGCTAAGCATTTATTTGTAAGCCTGGAGCAATCATGCAATAGATACACCAATTCTCATTACATATAGTAATCACTGTATATTACTTAAGGATAAATTACAGAATATTTCCATTGAAACCAGATTTCTACTTTCACGCATCATCATTATCATTATCATTATCATTGAACTCCAGATTAGAAATATTAGATTCTTCATCTAGTACTGTAGTGAACTTCAACAAAATCACATCACGGTGCATTACAACATCAAGAGGAGTCCTCTGCTTTTCTCTGCAAACCTTGATTACACAAGGTTCTGCCATGTTGAAGGAGAATCCCAAAATAACCTTGATGGTTAACTTATTGTACATTCTCTCTATCTCAGAGTGAGCGAGCGGACCATATCTAGGATATACAATAGATGACCCAGAGAACCCTGACCGAAAGGGTGCTTCCACCACCTAATTACATATATTATCCATTCCCAGTATACATTGACTTCATATATAGTAGCCAATGTTAATGTCAACTAAACATCTCGATCTCAACCGATAACAGAGTTTCCTAGGCGTCTCATTGGAGTATTTATAAGGTAGTGATGCTTCTTGCGTTGGCTGAACATATACTCAGGAACCCAGAACCCTGCCAACACAAGTATATACCCCAGGATCGCAGCAAAGGGATAAGCATCCCTCAGAGTCACTGATGGGAAACTACTAATGAGTGAATTGTAGTAGTTCATCAGGAGAAAGTACACAGATAATCTAAGCATCAATGTGGAAGGTAGTCCAAGTAAAATGACGAGAATTGTGCATGCAGAGGTCAGAAATGCCAGAGTGTTATATCCCAAGAAGAGGTAGAGAGGGGTTCCGCTCATGATCATTTCTCCAGCAGAATGCGGCCCTCCTTCACTACCAGCAGTTGCAGTGCTAGTGTTGGTGCTTGGAAAGTAATTGTCCTGCCAATATCCTCCCGGAGGACTAAGAACAGCTTGGTACGTGGCAGCCACAACCAGACCAGCCACCACGAGGATCATGTCACGAGGTGATTTAGTGTTGCTGCCATTTCCAAGGACATTTAAGAATCTGTCCAGCAGTTCGGAGAAGGCAGGTTCCTGACTCAAGTGATCTGCAAGGCTTGTGACCCCAGAGAGGCTTGAATTTTCTTTTGCATTGGCATTGAGCAGGATTTTTTTCACTTCGTTGTTTGGATGAAGGTCTAGAGCAGTGGAGTTACGAAAATTCTTTGCGTTCACATTCAGACGCCCAATCAGCAATTTGATGACCTTCCCATGAACAAAGCACACAGCCGCTTGTTAACAAAAGATCATTTTTTTCGTGATCATGGTGTCCCAAACAAGAATATCAAGTAATCGTGATCAATAGTAATAAAAGACTAGTACCTACACCAAAAGGAGAAACCAATAACAGTAATAGCGATAATCACAGGGATATACCTCGGGCTGATTCCTGACGGTAGCAATATGCAAGACGGTATTGCCATCCTCGTCATTCCAATTCAGTATCTCTTCCATCTTGACTCGCATCAGCCATCCAACCAATACCTTGACCGACTTAAGTTTGTCATTCTTCACGGCAACATGCACCGCTGTCTCGCACTTGCTCGTCAAGTCCTCGATGGACGATGGGCAGGCGGAGAGGAACTCAGCCAAGAGCTCGTCCGCCTCAATCTCAGCCGCGTAATGCAACGGAGTAACCCTCCCTCTCCCTTTGACCCTGATCAAGTCCATGTCGACGGTCATCAATGCTCTCACCGTCTGAACCTGACGGTTTTGCAAGGCCAAGTGCATCGGGCTCAGCCCGAGATGGTTGAGTTTACGAGCGAGCGATGGCCTCAGAGTGGCAATTTCCATGGCGAATAGCGTTTCACCTGCACATGCAGATATATGCAAAGGGGTGTTAGCGTAATGTGCGGATCACGAGCTAGGCGCGCATAGAGCTGTGTTATCCAGACGGTTTCGCAAGGCCAAGTCTTGACCGTTTTGCGGGTCCAATGTGTGACGCCTTTCCAAGGCCTAGTGCATCGGGCTCAGCCCGGAAAGGTTGAGTTTACGAGCGAGCGATGGCCTCAGACTGGCAATTTCCATGGCGAATAACGTTTTACCTGCGCGTGCAGACACATGCAAAGGGGTGTTGGCGTACGGTAGTGCGTCTATTTGCTGGAGAATGCCTGGCTCATTGGCTAGGCGCACGTAGAGGTAGTTGATGTCCCCACGTTCGGCCGCTTGCTGCAGCTGCTCGTCCATGCTTTATAATGATTCGAGGACTTAGAAAAGACTTGTTGGTGACTAGTAGTAAGGAGTTGCCTTTTTATAGTGGAAAAATCAGGGATCGTTCTCCGTTCTCGTCCACCATTAATTGAGAAGAAGGAGAAGGAGAGGAGAGGAGAGAGGGAGAGAGAGAGAGAGGGGGGAGGGGGGGTGCTGCGACGTCGGTGGCGATGACTTGACCCCAGTCCTCGTCTCGCAGTCTTCGTCGTATCTGTCAACCTCAAATATAACCAACTACATGAAAACAAAATGTATATCATCAAACATATATACATATTAGATAAACCAATAGATTTGTTACAATATTAGAAATTCTATAGTCCATTAAAAAGAATATGTACCGTCATAACTCAACCAACCCAACAAACTTATAATAACTATATAATCAACTTCTTAAGCCATACCCAAAAATAAATTCCCAAAAGTTTCCTAGTGCTCTCGTCCTACTTGTTGCTAACCCTAAAACTTGAAAACATGGAAAATGAATGGAATAAACAATCATAGCTCAGTGAGTAATACATATCATAAAAGCATATCAAACTTCCACATTGCACATTTAAAACTCAACACGTGGCTTATTATTGCCAAATAAAAATATAATAACTTGCATGAACAAAATGTGTTACATGTTACTTCAACCTAGCTATATTAAATAACAAAATTTCTCATTCATCCATAATAACAAAATAGGCATCACCAATTTGGTTCAATAATCGGACTTATCCTATATCATATCGATAGTTCATTCCACTCTTAATATCTAAACTCAAGGCCCTAGAGATGGCTCCCATGAAATTAAGTTATCGTGTAGAACTTAGCCATCAACCATATATAGTAATAGTACAAGGCTCTAGAGGTTGCTCTCACAAAATTACGTTATCATGTAACACTTAGCCATTTACTAGCATGTCAGCAATGCAAGGTCCTAGAGGTGGCTCATATATGACTCAAGTCGCCATGTAACACTTAGCCCTTGACTACAAGGCCCTAGAGGTGACTCATATGAAGTTTCGTTGTCGTGTAGTACTTAGTCTTTTACTCATTCACGACACATTTGATTTCCTCAACACAACACATATCATATTTCAATAGTCATCACATAATCACATAAATCAATTGTACTAAAACAGCATGCATAACTTTTCAAGAGAGGTTTGTCGAATCATCTCACAATTACTCAAAAGTACCGAGCATTATATCAATCTTTATATAACAAATGAGTTCTCACTTCCCTAAACAAGTATATGTTGATTACTCTTATCATAATACATGAGTTTCACAAAACCAAAGAAGACATTATTACTACTCACCTGGGGATGTCCCAAAATCAAATAATGCACATTATTTGATCATTCGATCTCACGTTCCTATCAAATAAGCCATAAACAACATTAAATTTGGGTAACACATTATATCAATCATGAAATGGCTATATTATGCCTAAACGTTAACAAAACGATTCCTATGCACTAGTAAATCGCATACTCAAAACAATTATTCAAGTTGTTTGTAACGCGGGACTTGAGCATAAAACTTAATTACGATATAACTTTCTTTATCGAACCCCGTTTCAAACATACTTATTATCAATAGAAAGCCCTTCTAACATACTATAATAATCCCAATTTGATCATCCCAAAATCAAATCGAAAACTGACAAAATAAGGGCCCGAAGTTGCTGGATGCGCACTATTCACCGTGCGTGGGAAGCTTCGAAATTTTGTTTCGGGTAAACCGTAAGTTCAAATCACGATCATAAAATCCCACGACTCTAGAACGCCTTAAAGTTTCATTTCTATAAACATACATGGCTTAACAACTCAAAAATCGAACTTCGCCGCTCAATTTTCTCAAAATTTCGAATTTGAGCCATAAACCAGTAAATTACTTCGATTGGATGAACGATGGGCTTAATCTCTTACTGGGTATTGTGTTATGGAGTTGAGTCATTAGTAAATGAGTTTCACAAAACCAAAGAAGATATTAGTACTACTCACCTAGGGATGTCCTAAAGTCAAATAACACACATTATTTGATCATTCGATCTCACGATCCTATCAAATAAGGCAGAAACAACATTAAATTTGGGTAACACGCTATGTCAGCCATGAAACGGCTATATTATGCCTAAACGTTAACAAAACGATTCCTATGCACTAATAAATCGCATACTCAAAACAATTATTTAAGTCGTTTGTAACGCGGGACTTGAGCATAAAACTTAATTATGCTATAACTTTCTTTATCGAATCCCATTTCAAACATACTTATTATCAATAGAAAGCCCTTCTAACATATTGTAATAATCCCAATTTGATCATCCCAAAATCAAATCGAAAACTGATAGAATAAGGGCCTAAAGTTGCTGGACGCGCACTGTTCACTATGCATGGGAAACTTCGAAATTTTGTTTCTGGTAAACCGTAAGTTCAAATCACGATCATAAAATCCCACCGCTCTAGAACACCTTAAAGTTTCATTTCTATAAAAATACATGGTTTAACAAATCAAAAATCGGACTTCGCTGCTCAATTTTCTCAAAATTTTAATTTAAGCCCTAAATCCGTAAATTACTTCGATTGGATGAACGATGGGCTTAATCTCTTATTGGGTATTGTGTTATGGAGTTGAGTCAGCTTGGCGAGACATCCACAATGTGCACACGCCAAGACCCATTTTCTTTTCTTCTTCTTCTTTCCTTTTTTTCTTTTCTCCCTTTCTGCCGTAGTGGTTTGCGCTCTTAAAAGTGACCGACCATTGTTCACTCATTTTCTCTTTTCTGTTTTCTTTTCTTTTTCTTTTTGACATTTCAAACTTTCTTTTGTTTCCTTTTTAAAAACAAAGTGGACCCACTACTAAGGAAAAAGACTAGGACCTGAGCAAGTCCTTAAAAGGCTTCGTCCGAAACAGGGGTCCCCAGGACGTAAAATAAGGGTATCCCCCCACGGGGCTCTCCGGCCACAACCCCCCTCACGGGGGGTTCGGAACCCACTCGGATTCCCGCGACGCAGCCGCCAGGTGAATCATCCTGGACGTGGTACAGGAAAATGAAGGGGTCTTCCCTTCTCGAAAGAGAAGGGAAACTTCGAAATTTTGTTTCTGATAAACCGTAAGTTCAAATCACAATCGTAAAATCCCACAACTCTAGAACACCTTAAAGTTTCATTTCTATAAAAATACATGGTTTAACAAATCAAAAATCGGACTTCACTGCTCAATTTTCTCAAAATTTTAATTTAAGCCCTAAATCCGTAAATTACTTCGATTGGATGAACGATGGGCTTAATCTCTTACTGGGTATTGCGTTATGGAGTTGAGTCAGCTTGGCGAGACATCCGCAATGTGCACATGCCAAAACCCATTTTCTTTTCTTCTTATTCTTTCCTTTTTTCTTTTCTCCCTTTCTGCCGTAGTGGTTCGTGCTCTTAAAAGTGACCGACCACTGTTCACTCGTTTTCTCTTTTCTGTTTTCTTTTCTTTTTCTTTCTGACATTTCAAACTTTCTTTTGTTTGCTTTTTAAAAACAAAGTGGACCCACTACTAAGGAAAAAGACTCAAACTATTACGGTATCCATCTCCCCGCACATGCGCTCGTGTACTACTTACTGCTGCCCCTTCGGAGGTCTCACCTGAGGGGGATGATTCTCTTCTTGTCCGCCTCCTCCTCCTCATCCTCCTTCTCGAGCGTGCTTGAGCTCGACAGACCCGGCAAGCCGCGCCAAAACTGATGTCGGTTTCCCACGTTTTCGTGCTTGAAAGAGAACCATGATTGCACTCATCGCCCGCGGTTCAAAAGATTCCAAGACTAGCGATCGAGAACTGCATTTTAATTGCGAAGATGCTTTCTGAACTTCATCACACCAGCTTGTTTTGGAATCAAAGCACTATGTAAAGTGATGGATATTTTTTCCTGTTGGGCCCAAAAGGCCTGGCCCATGAGTTGAGGGGCCATGAAGGAAATTATTATTAATAAAAAAAAAATAAGAGAGGCGGTTATCTGATTGAAGGGTTACGTATTCCAAAAGGGAATAAGTGAGATTACGCTCTCTCGCTCTACGTCTAACGTTCGCTCTCTGACGCACGTCTTTTTCAGACTGCTCGCTCTCGAAGAACAGTTGATCCTCTGAAGAACGGCGTGGTTTATCCCTCTTTGATTTGCAACACCGGGGTTTAGTCTGTGGAAACAAGGTACGTTCGTTTATGTGACGTGCCTTAGGATCGGTGATTCATGAATTTCTGGGGCTTTGCTTCCGCTACGTTTGTGATTGATTTTGTGTCGAATCATCCTTTTAGGAATCCGTTTCCCGAATCTTAACCCAACATTGGTATCAGAGCTCATGTTTCCCAATTACTGTTTACGTTGATTGATTGTTTTTTGGTTGAACGTCATTGTTAATCGTTTTAGAGAAAGATAAGCCTCGACACCGTACTGTTTCCCCTATTTTTGGATTATGCGTAGATCGAATTGCGATTCCGATTGCTTAGAGTTGAATTGCTCAGCGATACGAGAATTTCGAGTGGTCGCTCGCCGCCGAACGCCGCCGGACGTGCCGTCACGCACGGCTGAAGACTTCGGCCCGTTGCACACGCCGAGTCGATTCCCAGGCGTGTGCGACGCATGCGCGAGCAGTTGAAACTGCAGGTGCGTGCAACGCGCGTGCGCGCGGCAACTGCCTGCGCGTGCAAGGCACGCGCCGGCTGACGTCACCGTGACGTCGGCCGGCGGTTGCCCACACACGTGCAGGGCACGTGCCGGTCGGTCGGCTTGACCGGTCCGACCGGCCAGACTGGTCCGACCGACCCGACGACCCGTTGACCGACCTATTGACTTGACTCGGTCGTGCTTGACCGTTGACCGGCGTTGACCGACGACTGTTGACCGTTGACCGTTGACCGTTGACAAAAAAAGAAGAAGAAAGAATTTGTTTCTTTTTCATTTATGCCTATGTGGATTATATGTAATCCATTATTTATTATGCATTTGTTGCATGAATTTTGGAAAATTATGTATTTTCCCTTATGTAAATTATGGATTATCAGTAATCCATTTTTTAGTTCTGCATTTGTTGCAGGAACTATGATGCGTTATGCACGGATACCTGCAATCCCGAGAACGGACGAGGGAAATGCAAGACTTAAAAGGCTGATATCAGATTTAGCTAATTATCGGTGGCATGACGGTGATTTAGTATCACATGTGGTCATGGTCAATCAGATGATATATGAAATCATCTGGAATGGTTATCTTATGCCGGATTTTGAGAAGGTGCCGGCTTTGATGAACACTCTTCCACCTGAATGGCAAGCAGTGTTAGATCGGCTATGGGAGGTCAACGTGGTCCCGGGTTATAGGAGGCTAATGGAAGCTTTTGTAAGAGAGTACTATAGGATTGAGTTGGCCAAAACTCCAACCCTTAGATTGAGCGCCACATGGCGTAGAGTAAATGCACCTTGGTGGCGACATGGGAGCTCTCCAAAAGTTTTTCCATGGTTGGCAAATGTGCCTTCAAATTTCTCAGATATTTTGACTGATAGATTAGAAGGGACATTCCTTATTTATTTCTTAGATTAATTATGTAATGTTTACTATCCGATTGTTGTTGATGTAGCAACCGATATGTTCGTTGTATTATGTGAAGGGATTATTGTTTTATTGGATGTCAATTATTATTTGCTTTCTGTTATTGCTGGTTGCTGTGGGTAGTTAGCTGTGGGTAGTTTATAGAAGTTTTTGTAACTTCATATAATTTATTTTGCATAAGACAATTATATTAATAATAATTTTGAGTTATGATTTTTGGAAGATGATTGGAAACATAGTAACCTTTTGATTCTGAAACCTT
Source organism: Eucalyptus brandiana (assembly GCA_014182725.1). Classification (NCBI taxonomy): domain Eukaryota; kingdom Viridiplantae; phylum Streptophyta; class Magnoliopsida; order Myrtales; family Myrtaceae; genus Eucalyptus; species Eucalyptus brandiana. The sequence goes on along the minus strand of CM024675.1, from coordinate 68,165,560 downwards.
ACTTAAAATTGTTCATTAATATGATGGGTTTATGCAAAGTGGATGCATAAATGATAGGCATTAATTATTCGTGCATGTATGTCTGATGTGTTCAGATTGATGGTTTCAGCAACTAAGAATGTAATTGCTGATATGAACAGCAACAATTGTGAAATATTGAATATGAAGATTCAATATGTGTTGGAAAAACAAGAAGCACGAGAAGCTCTTGACCATATTATGGAAGATCTTGAGGATGCTGTGCGCCACCTTGAGCTAGCTAAGGACCGCCTAACGGCATTTGAGCCGAAAATAGATATTTTCAATGCTGGTTCTAGCTCAGAAAGAGCTTTGTGCTCCAAGCGCAAGCGTATTGATTCGTTCAATATGTGGGAATGCAAATGATCAAGTCCTTATTGCAAGAAATCAAGAGTTAACCAACATAAGAGAGGAAAACGTCCTCAAGTGAGGAAAATGTCAAGGGTGAGGTGTTACAATTGTGACAAGAGAGGTCACTATGCTCGCGATTATTGTGAGCCAAAGAAGGTATACATATACCTCTTGTACATTTGAGAACTTTGCTTTTGTATCAAGTTCTGCATTATTGGCTGAATCCAATCCTTTGTGGACTGTAAATTCAGGAGCGACAGACTATGTAGCGAAGGATAGAGAATCCTTCGTAGAATTTTGATGAGTACCAATTGGAACTAAGTGGATCTATGTGGGAAACATCTCCAGAGCCGAAGTTAAAGAGATTGGCATTTGCCAACTGAACATGTGTGGTGGACGCACCTTGTTCCTACATGATGTTATATATGCTCTAGAGATTCGTCGAAATTTAAGTGTCTGTTTTAATGTTGGTTAAGTTTGGTTTTAGTGTGAACTTCCATAATAAAAGTGTAGATTTGTATTTGGATACAAACTACTATGATTGTGGTCACTTTCTGGATGGTTTTATTGTAATGTTGACTGTGGTGATGTCAATATTTGTTATTCCCTTGTTTCACGTCTTCTACTTTATATGATAATGATGTGAATGTGTGGCATGCTAGACTTGGTCATATTGGCCAACAACATATGAATAGACTAGTCAAAGAGGGCTTGTTGGGCAACATTGAAAAAGTCGATTTGCCCATATGTAAGCATTGCCTAGAAGAGAAAACAACAAGGAAACCATTTGGAAAAGGTAAAAGAGCTGAATTTTCTCTGTATTTAATCCATTCTGATGTCTGTGGTCCAATGAATGTGAGAGGAAGGCATGGGGCTGTTTATTTCATCACTTTTATAGATGATTATACTCGATTCGGATATGTCTATTTGATTTCTCATAAATCTGAGAGTTGTTTCAAAAGGTTTATGAACCTGGTAGAGAATCAATTAGACAAGAAAATAAAAGCATTGAGATCCGATCGAGGTTGAGAATATTTATCTGATGAGTTCAGAAAATTATGTGATGAAAAAGGAATAGAAAGATAGTTGTCTATTCCATATACTCCTCAACAAAATGGTGTTGCGGAGAGAAGAAACAGAACCCAACTGGAAATGGTTAGATCCATGATGGTGCATGCTAACTTACCTATTACTTTTTGGAGTGATGCGTTGTTAACTGCTGCCTATATACTTAACCGGGTGCCTTCCAAATCAGTTACTTCCACTCCATATGAGTTATGGACGGTAGAAAACCGGACTTAAGTTTTCTTAAGCCATGGGGTTGTGCTGCTTATACACATGAGTCCTCTCACAAGTTTGGGAAATTGGGTCCCAAAGGAAAGAAGAGTATTTTAATGAGATACTCCAAACACTCGAAAGGGTATGTGTTCATAGGTGAGCATGAAAGTAGGAGTATAACTGAATTTGAATCATGTGATGTCACATTCTTAGAGGATGAATTTCCTAAGAAGGGCGAAATATGGGAAGATTAGTCCCTATTTGAAACCTTGGATCAAGATAATGATATTAGTGGAGTTCGTCCAAATGGGAGTAATATGAGAAGTGATGAATTGAATTCAACTCATTCTCAATTACAACCACATGATGAGACGACATCATCATTATCTCATCCAAGTGGGAGCGTAATGGGGAATGATGTGCTAAGTGTACAATCTCCCATACAGCGAACAAGTCGCCAAAGTATTCCCCGTCGACATTTTGACATTGAAGGGGAAACTTTTATGATTGCTCCGCAAGATGAGGATGAGCCAAGAAATATTAATGTGGCTTTGAATTGCCCTAGTAAGGAAAAATGGATTCATGTAATGGAAGAGGAAATGGAGTCAATGAAGTCAAACCAAGTCTGGAAACTGGTTGATCTTCCAGAAGGACGCAGAGCTATTGGGAACAAGTGGGTTCTCAAAATAAAGCGAAAGATTGATGGCTCAATAGAAAGGCATAAGGCTCGCCTTGTGGCGAAGGGGTATAATCAACAGGAAGGAATTGATTATGAAGGATTATTTTCTCCTGTAGTGAGATTTACCTTGATTCGCATTATTCCGACAATAGTGACAAGTATGGATCTTGAGTTACATCAAATGGATGTAAAGACTGCTTTCCTCAATGGAGAATTAGAGGAAGAAATATATATGGAACAACCTGCTAGTTTCATAGTGGAAGGCCAAGAAGGTAAGGTATGTCGACTTTTGAGGTCGATATATGGCCTTAAGCAGTCATCGAGACAATGGTATATACGTTTTCATAGTGCCAAAATGGCATATGATTTTACAATGATAGATGAGGATCATTGTGTATATATCAAAAGATCCAAAGATCAATTTGTGATCATATCATTATATGTTGATGATATACTAATTGCCAGAAGCAATATGGAGTTTGTTAATACTGTCAAGAGTTGGTTGTCTTCCAACTTTGAGATGAAGGATATGGGTAAGGCTGCATACACTCTTGGAGTTAAGATTTCAAGAGATCGTTCGAAGAGATTGTTGTCTCTTTCGCAAGAAACATATATAAATAAGGTTCTTGAACGAGTTCGTATGCAAGATTGTAAACCCATAGACACTCCTATTGCAAAAGGTGAAGGATTGAGCCATAAACTGTGTCCAATGACTCTACAAGAGAAGGAACAAACGAAATATGTTCCTTATGCTAGTGCTGTTGGGAGCTTGATGTACGCTATGATGTGTGTAAGACCTGGCATATGTTTTGCAGTTGGAATGGTGAGTAGATACCAATCCAATCCAGGTCCAACACAATGGAAAGCCTTTAAGAAAGTACTGAGGTATTTAAAGGGGACTGCTGATTGTACGCTGAGTTATTAAGGAAATGATTTGCGACTCTAAGACTATTCTGATACTGATTGGGGAGGAGATTTAGATGAAAGAAAATCTACCTCTGGGTTGTTTTTTTACTGAATAATGGCACCATATGTTGGAGCAGTAAGAAACAAAAGTGTATAGCCTTATCCACGATGGAAATTGATTTCGTGGCATTATCAACAACAGTATAAGAAGGTGTTTGGCTTAAGAGATTTTTTTTGGATCATTTAGGTGTTATTGGAAGTGCTGCAGATTCATTGTTATTGGTTAACTGTGATAGCCAAGCAGCAAAAGCGTACACCAAAGATCCAAAATATCATGGCAAGACCAAATATATAGATACCAAGTATAATATTGTCAAAGATATTATTGCACGAAAAGATGTGAACTTACAATACATATTACGCATAGAATGGTAGCAGATCCTATGACAAAGCTAATACCTAAAGATGTGTTTTGTGGCTATATGAAATCTCTAGGATTGCGTAGAGACTAATGTACTGAATATTATAATTTTCCTGAGTGTTCACATTTGATGAATTTGTGTTTTCATCATTAATGCCTATGTATCTTTGTTTGATCTTTATGCATCTTAATGCTCAGTGCATTACTTTAAGTTGAGAAGTATGTCGGACAGATATAAGATTAGCCCACTCACATGGGTAATTGCCTCTATTTACTGTGTGATAAATAGAGGTGAGACTGTTTTTAAGCTTATTATCTAGGTGATAATCGAGAGCTCAAGCTTAAAACACGTATGTCGCATTAACTGAGTGTTAAGATGAGGACATAATACTTACTATGTCCGAAAGTAAAATACCCCACATATTTTACTTTATCTGTCTAAGATGCCAAATGTGAGTTCTGATGAATTTTGTAAATGAGTAGATACGTGAACTCAAGTTAGACATTGGGTATCATCTGTACGGTATTGAAAGTGTAGACATACGCTTCATGGGAAAGGAGTTAATACCGTAATACATATTTCATACTACATATGCATGAGACGACCAATAAGAGTGGCAAAAAGTTTGATCTCAACTTTTATGTCGTGTGAGACTCTTGAGGAAAAGAGTTCCTCAATTTTTAGTCCCCTCATGACTCTTACTTATTCTCAAGATTTCTATTTAGTGTTTGCTATCTTAGGATGTTGCCAATGGTCATGAGTTTGATTCGATCTAATGGGACATTTCTAGAAAAGCAAGCTGAACTGAAATTGAGAGTTTGAAGGAAAGAGGAAGATCTAATGGGACATTTCTAGAAAAGCGAACACCAAAGGTCACATTGTAGTTTTGTATTCACCGGTTAACTAATTATGACTGTCTTTGTGATAATCATAATTGTGAATACAATATATATATATATATATCATTGTTTGAAAGAGATCAAGAGAGATATAAATGTGATCGATCGATCTAGCAGTACTTGCATACTAAATCTACTCGAGAGATGTGATGCCCATTATGAGTGCTATATATTCCTAACAGATGTATGGCAACGAGCTCTCAAAGTATGCTGGTCGCACGGACTATTCACCAGTATGAATGTTGCAGTGAGGAAAAGAGGATTATGTTCGGACCACCATGTCAAGTGGGAGTCTATGATGGATTTTTCTCTGATGGGCCTGAGTAGGGCCCATCCGCCCATGTTGGTTTTGGACCACCATGTGCGAGTGGGAGATGATGGATATTTTTTCTTGTTGGGCCCAAAAGGCCCGGCCCATGAGTTGAGGGCCCATGAAGGAAATTATTATTAATAAAAAAAAATAAGAGAGGCGATTATCTGATTGAAGGGTTACGTATTCCAAAAGGGAATAAGTGAGATCACGCTCTCTCGCTCTACGTCTAATGTTCGCTCTCTGACGCACGTCTTTTTCAGACTGCTCTCTCCCGAAGAACAGTTGATCCTCTGAAGAACGGCGTGGTTTATCCCTCTTTGATTCGCAACACCGGGGTTTAGTCTGTGGAAACAAGGTACTTTCATTTATGTGACGTGCCTTAGGATCGGTGATTCATGAATTTCTGGGGCTTCGCTTCCGCTACGTTTGTGATTGATTTTGTGTCGAATCATCCTTTTTGGAATCCGTTTCCCGAATCTTAACCCAACATAAAGGAAGACTAAGAGGACACTAAATCTTTTAATCGAGGTATTGAAATCGGAATGCAATGCCTAACTCCGATGGAGTGCTCGCCAGTTGGAAGATCGTCTGTTGCTGGTGCAGTTGTAGGGTATAAGTCCTTTTTATGTATGGACAGGGGAGGCCGATGAAAGCTGGAAGCCAAGCTGGTGCGAACTGTCCATTTTGTTCCCTGGGGGAAATGGGGGGAAGCATTTGGCCATGGGGAAGGGTCATCGTAGCAATTATAACACCATCCACCAATTTAGAATTCGAGGATTCCATGTGAATTGACATAAATTCATTCGAATAGACGCAAATCGATATGTTACATTCTATTACCATTATGAAAGAAAGAGTTATATTCAATTTTTAATTTTTACTAAACATTTTTAGATTAATATCATGAAAAATCTTAAACTGATATATTTATGATAAATTTATTCAAAAAGTACACACGTGATAAATTTACCCTCCGTTAGTTTATATAATATTTTACCATCAAATTACTGAGTTGGATAACACGCGACAATTGAAAGGTGTACGGGTTTAGGGTTTTACCCTCCGCTTCTCATAGGGGTATAAATTTGTGATTTTTCGTAATCTTAGTCCAATTTAACAGAAATTAGCAGAGAATGAATTTGTCATAAATGTATTAATTTAAAGTTTTTGATAGTCATATACATATAAATTTGAGATTTTTTGTAATTTAACATCTTTTTTTTTTTTTGGGTGATACGAGTGATTAAGGGAGAAAATAAGGAGAGACATGACTCTTGTGTCATGGGCCAACCGATTGGGATCGTGACCGCGCGGCGACTCGGGCACTTTAGGATCGGATTGGATCGCTGAAGCACCTAAGCCAAGCCTTGCACAGTCGAACGCTCACTCGCTCGCCTTACCCGGATCGTAGAGAAAGAAAGAATCTAGAGAAAAGAGCTTTGGAAAGATAAAAGCTTTGCATTACAGAAGTAGTGGATGTCTACAAATGAAGGAGGACACCCCTTTTATAGTTGAGGGCCTCGGATTACACCCATTGATCTAGAATTCTATCGGCGGACGAGATCGCACCGCCTCAACTACCAATATAATGTCAACTACCGTCTACCAACATAAATAACGGAACGGACTTCTGTAATATAGCTCAATGACAGTTTCGCCCGCCCTTGCAATCTTCGAGGAGAAGGCTTGGTGGGAATCCGAGTGAGAGCAGGAGGTCCATGGGCGAGTCTAGGTCGACTCTAGGGAACCTCTCGGGTCGTCCATCTTTTGGCCCGTGACATTCTCCCCCACTCAATCGAGCGACATCCTCGTCGCTCTCAGCTTGACGGTCAGCCTTCTTGGCACGAGCGCGAGCTTTGGCATGGGCTCTCTTGTTCTTCTTTTGCTTAGCTCGAACGCTCATGAACGAAGGACCACAACCTTCGATGATGAACTCGGACTTGGCACGCGGCTCGGTCTTCGGCTTGGACGAAGCACGCGGTGCGCACTCAACTTTAGGGAAGAGCGCTTGGATTGGCATGGCATTAGTTGGGGTAGGATCCAACTCAACCTTTGGCTTCACCTCGGACAGCTTGTTGATGCGCATGATGGCCTTCAAGCTCTTGTCGAGGCGTTGGATCGATGCGATAGTCTTGGTATCGACCATCCCTTTGATCATGGGGATCATCGACGGGCACTTTTGGTCGAGGATCATCATGCACTTGGTCCTCATGTCGATCATGGCTCCCACACTATGGAAAAACTGCATTCCAAGGATGAGATCATAGTCGTCGAGAGGGATTACCTCGAACGCCATTTTGCCCTACATCCACGTCGGGTGTTGATCCTACGCCATGGAAATCGCCCGAATTGATGGGCTTGTACGACTTCTCGGATGGTTCCACGTGAAGTCCCAAGGTCTTTGCAACCTCGGTCGACATGAACATGTTAGATGCGCCGGTGTCGACCAAAGCGTAAAGCGTTCGGCCGCCCACTTCGACCTCCATGAAGAACATGTCTGTGTTTGGAGTGATTCCTTCTCCTTTGGTCTGCGATCGGGCTTGGACCGAGTTGATCATCTTCACAGCTCCAATCCGGATCTGCCTCTTATCTTCTTTGGGCACCTCCTTCTCTTCTTCGATGGCAAGAAGGGCGTTGATGCGGCCCCTCTTCGGGCACTTTTGGGTCCAGTGCGGACCTTTGCAAATAAAGCAAGGAGAGGGTGGAGGTTGATCGAACTTACTCGCGTAGTCCATCGGTGGTCGACCTCTTTGGGAGGACGGCTTGGAAGACCCTTCTCCCCACATCTTGGTTCGGCCGCCTTGATCGGGCGCACCTCGGGGAGTGTTTCTTCCTTCGTCGTCGGGTTGATCCGACCTCCAATCTCTTGCTCGGTGGTTCCTCGGCTCAACCCTGATGAGGTCGACAAGAGACTCGGCCATGCTCAGCGCACGCGCCAAACTACTCACATCCCGCCGCTTCAGCTCAAGTTGTGCCCATGGCTTGAGTCCGTCCATGAACGCTCCGAAAGCCTCCAACTACCATCTACCAACATAAATAACGGAACAGACTTCTGTAATATAGCTCAATGACAGTTTCGCCCGCCCTTGCAATCTTCGGGGAGAAGGCTTGGTGGGAATCCGAGTGAGAGCAGGAGGTCCACGGGCGAGTCTAGGTCGACTCTAGGGAACCTCTCGGGGCGTCCATCTTTTGGCCCGTGACACTTGTCTGAAGGCGAGGGCAAAAAGGTCCGAGGGAAAAGGGACCCTACCACTCGAGAAAATATTCAGTGGCATCTGCTGACGTGATGCGCATATTCCACTTAGATATCGACACGTGTCCTTGGGAGACCTGTTGGAAAATGGAAGGGCTAGTCCTCTCGGCGGGGTCGGCTCGGCTCACTGGCAAAAGAAAGGAAAATGGGTCAATAAATGCGTAACGCTCTCGCCCAAAAAATTTCTCTCTCCTCAATTGAGTTTTCTGGGTTTTGTTTTCTCGCTCTCCTCGCAAGAAAACAAAACAGAGGACAGTCCTTTGTTTGTTACCCATTGTCCTTTCTTCTGCCAAGGAGTTGAGCCGACCCCGCCGAGAGGGACCCTCCTTTGTTTGTTCTCTTGCAAGGAGAGAGAGAAAACAAAACCCAAAAAATTCAATTGAGGAGAGAGAAATTTTTTGGGCGGGAGCGTTACGCATTTTCTGACCCATTGTCCTTTCTTTTGCCAGCGAGCCGAGCCGACCCCGTCGAGAGGGACCGTCATTTGTTTGTTCTCTTGTGAGGAGAGAAAGAAAAGAAAACCTAGAAAATTCAATTGAGGAGAGAGAAATTTTTTGGGCGAGCGTGTTACGCATTTACTAACCCATTGTCCTTTCTTCTACCAGCAAGCTGAGCCGAGAGGATCAGCCCTTCCATTTTCCAGCGAGTCCCCCAAGGACACGTGTCGATACCTGAGTGAAATGTGCGCGCCACGTTATCTGTGCACATCAACAGATAACGTGGCGTGCACATACCGCCGAATATTTTCTCCTGCCATTCTCTGTCAATCACGTTATTCTCACTCGGCATCGAACGTCCAGTGATTCAGCGAGCTTGGTGGAGTATTAAGGCCCTCTTGCTGTTGTGGGGGCCCACGGGGAGTTGTAATAATATCGTAAGCTACTTTTATATTGAATTATCGTGCCACATCATTATATTATATAAGGGTTAATATAAAAAGGAAACCCTATATATCTATAATAAATTCATTGTAAATTGATTTTTAATTACTAAAAATCTCAAATTAATATACTTATATCAAATTTACTATTCATTAGTTTCCGTTGAGTTTTACTATCAAATTATAAAGTTAGATAGTACGTGATAGTTGATGAATATATCAATTTAAAATTTTACCCTCCCTTTATTATAAGTATAGATATTAATATAATTTAACAAAAAGTAAAATTATCACGAATATATCAATATGAGATTTTTTAAGGTAATTTTTTTTTCATAAATATACAAATTTAAAATCTTTTGTGATATTAAATTATATTATAAGTACATATGGATGGGAAAAGTGTCCAGAGGGCTTGTGAAAGAAACTTCGAATTTTCATCTTAGGGTCCATTTGTTTCGCGGAAAATGACTTCTAGGAAAACATTTTCAGGATTTTTCGGCGTTTGTTTTACGGAAAATGAACTAGTCAAGGAAAATATTTTCCATCATTGGAAAAAAACAACCTTTAAAAGTAAGGAAACCGTTTTCCATAACTTCTTCCATCTTGCTTCTTTAATACATTTTCGTTTTATTTTTATGCTTTCTTTTTCTTTTTAAATCGAGCTTTTAATTTTTTTTTTTTTTCATTTTCTTTCTTTCCTTTTCATCTTCTTCTTTGGCGGCGGCCGGCAACCGGCCACGGCGGCGTCCGACGACCGGCCACAAGCCAGCTCGAGCCTCACCCCAGGCCGGCGAGGCTCCGCCTAGCTTGATCTGGCGAGGCCAAGATCGAGCCTCGCCAAATCGGGTGAGACGAAGCTCTCGCCGGCTTGGGGTGGAGCTCGCGACTCATCAGATCCAACGAGCCGGGCGGGGCTCGGGCCTCGCCCGAGCTCGCCAGAGGTTCGCCGGGCTCGGCGAGCCGCGAGCTTGGGCAAGATCGGCGAGCCTCGAGCTCACTGGGATCGGCCACCGGTCTTGGTCGGGCTGCTTGGGCGGCCCGGCCATCGTTAGGCAAGAAGGAGGTGGCAGTGGCGGAAGGAGGAGGAAGAAGGAGGAGGAAGGAGGAAGGAAAAAAAAAAAAAAAAAAATAAAAATTTCAATTTTTTAAAAATACAAATAATTACAAATTCATTTTTTAAAAAAAATATAAAAAATAAAACTAATTTTTTGGTCAATTAAAATATTAAAATTCAATTTTTGATAATTTTTCCCAAATAATTAAATTAGTTAACGAACGGTGGAAAATATTTTTCACTCAAAGTTTAGGTTTCGGTCGAATACCGGAAAATAGAGTCATTTTCCTGGAAAATAGAGTCATTTTCCTAGAAAATGACTTCTAGGAAAATGTTTTCCGGAAATATGATATTTTTCGCGAAATGAATGGACCCTTAATAATAATTGAACAAATCGAAATTTTTATTCAATAGCCAAGACTTTGGCTCTTGTTGCATGCATCCACGATATTTTCTTTTGCATTTTCTAATTGGTCATGCATTGTTTTTCCAGCTCCTTTTGGCTACTTTCCTCCCTTTGAATTCTGTTTATTGGTCTGAGTATTTGTTGACACATAGGCTATCGTGCAAGAGCAACAAGGGCATCCTGTATGGGGATCATACGCCCAGCGTTTATCGGACCCCAGTCCAGGACTCTGGAGAAACCCCAGCAATGGTGGCCATGATGATAAGGCCCATCCACCAATTCATCCAACAAAATTTTCCGGTGGGGAGACAAATTGGAGTCAGGATCATCATGTAAGTGACTTCTTGTGATTTCTTAAAGGAATCTAAGGAATCTTTCCTTGCTTTGGTGGTAGACTTTAATTTTGACATGGCCCCGCTCTCCTCTATCCCCCCCCCAAACAAAAAATAAGGGAGAAAATACAACAAACACCCATGCACACCGCACTTAATTCCTATATGTTTTGTTTTTTTATTGCAGAGACTCTATGAATTGGTCGTTCGCCATTTCTGGCATGTGTTTCGCAGCCAGCCGTGGGGGCGAAACCACTTTGTTGAAATTGATATTGCTGGTGAGCGTTTTGCTGCATCGGGCGCGTGATCATTGCTTTGTGAGTTCGTTCCGACTCTTGAGCTTGCCATTTATTTTTTTGAGGAAGGAAATAACTTATGTTCCTGATAATTGGATTTTACATGATTCATCATTTTAAGAAAAAAATTGCTGATAATAGAAGCAGTCATTTCAATTTATTGTTTACTTGGTGACTGCCCCTTTTCTGTTTCTTAGCAAAGTCATGCTGGTCATTTCAGTTTTGAATTTTGATTATCTAGAGTTTTCTTTGCACAAGGATTTTGATGGAACCAGATAAAGCAGTGTAGGTTTATGACGTATACTGGCTGCCTCTCTGGTTTTTAGTATCATAATGAAGGAGTTGCCACTTTAGTTGTCCCTTCTTTTCCCAATAATGTGAAGGTCTGCATAAATTATTCTGTTAGGTCAAAAATAAAAACCGAGGTGGTGATGCTTTTTTTCACAGTATCGCTTCACTTTTCTGTGGGTGCTGGATTAATTCTTTCTTAAGCAAAATGGAAAAGTGAAATTAGTTGGAGATTCATTTGTACATAACCTTTTCATACGTTCCCAATGCATTCCAATGAAGTCAGAATATTGGATTAGCCTTTGTTAGATTGAATTCCTGTAATGACCAGTGACTGGGAGGCTGCTCATGCTAATTGAAATGAGTTTCTCAGCATGAGTTCGTTTTATAGACGGAAAGGTTATCGCTTGTGGCCAAGAAGGTCACAGGGTTGAGTCGTGGAAACATTCTTGCAATAATACAAGGGGAAGGTTGCATATAATAGAATCGTCCCTTGATCCTTGCATAGGCGGAGTCTCATGCAGTGGGTCACCCTTGTTGAATGTGCTAGAGGTGATGCATGTCAGTACTCTTGGAAATACCATGGCCTTGCATACCACCTCTAGAAAGAATGATTCCTTTTTGGGAATTGATCAATGTTGTTCCCGTCAGTGTCTCTCAACAAACCATCGGGTTTTAACTCAATAAAATATTTCACCGGCATCTATTTTTTTTTTCTTTTGGTAAGAGTAAGCAATATATTAATAGGGGTCAAACTGTACAAACAACATGGCTCAAAAAACTTACACTCAAAATGAACACGCTCCGCGGAAAAGCAACAAGACGACCAACAAAAAGCCAACGGCAAACCAGCCTGGAAAAAACACCTAAGCAACCACCGATAGGCCAATGTCAGACTACGATCAGAGGAAGCGAAGATAATGGGGTCCACATTCCACGAGCATTGCATCCGCCTGTTCCTAGGAGAGTCCTCAACATTCTTAAAGGTAAGGGCCTTATCCTTAACTACCTTGAGGAAATGCTTCTTCATGGCCGAAATAGATAACGGCTCCCCCTTGAAAAGAATATTGTTCCTGTTCCTCCAGATGATGTGACACAGCGCCCCAAAGGAGAACCAGGCAACACACTTATAAAAATCCTTGCCGACGAGCAAGGTAATGGCCCAACTGAGAGTCTCCTCCCAAGTCCTGTTGGTCCAGGGGAGATTGCATCTAGTAGCCAAGAAGAAGGCAATACTCGAGGTAATGCAACAACCGAAAAAGAGATGATTGATAGAATCAGGCACCTCGTTGCAAAAAGGGCAGGAATCAGCATCACTCCTACCATAAGACATGAGAAGAGACTGTGTAGGCAACCTCCTCTTGGTGATGAGCCACAAGTTCAGTTGGTATCGAGGCAGGATGTCATTACTCCAAATGAAACAATGCCAATTGACTCTAGCCTTCTTCCGCCTTAAGGCCTCCCAAGCCGAGGCCACCGAGAACAAGTCCGTCGAGTCCTCCCTCCAATAGAATCGATATAGGGTTCCAGACAATGAAGGAAGCGGCGAACCCCAAGACTCAATCTCTGATATGATAGCTCGTCCATCCTTAGAGAAGAGATCGGCAACCAAAGCCTGCCTAAAGAGACCGGAGCTATAGATGTGGGGATCCATGAAATATAAATTCAAAGGACCCCTGGATGCCAATTATCGAACCAGAGCAACGCTGATAAGCCATCGCTTAACCTCCAGTGGAAGCAAAGCCAGCAATCTGTCCTGAGTTGTAGAATTTTTTTCCACGCCCAAAAGCAGTAGGTTGGCTTTTTAACTACCCAGAAGTTCTTGGTTTTTAAGAAGGTCGAGTGGACCCACTTACACCATAACGACTCCTTATCTGAGAATAAATTCCAGATATGTTTGAGCATAGCCGTCTTATTGCACTCACGCAATCTCTGGATACCAAGACCTCCCTCCACTTTAGGAAGGCAAACATCTTCCCAGGAGATTTTGGCACCCCCTTGCCCAACTCAGGTCCCTTCCAAAGGAATTGTTTGAGAATACGCTCTATTTGGTCCAATACAGCTGTAGGAAGAATAAAGACACTTGCCCAAAAAGCCTAAATGGCATGGAGGACTGACCTGATTAGCTGAAGTCGGCCAGCAAAAGAAAGAAATCGATGAGTCCAAGACTGTACCCTGGAGGTGATGCGCCTCACAAGCTCAACGCAATCTGCCTTCTGGAGCCTTGATGTGATGATTGGAACCCCAAGATACCGGACTGGAAGGTTACCCTCAACATAGCCAAGCTCCAGGAGGATTTGATTTCTTAAGGCCAGCAGGCCTCCCGAGAGGAACACCTCACTTTTCCTTGGGTTTGGGAGAAGTCCACTCCAAGAAGAAAACATATGGAGACCATCCCTAAGAAGCTTCACGGATGGCAAGTGGCCCTCACAAAATAGGAAGACATCATCCGAGAAGGACAAGTGCGAGAGGCAAGTAGACCTACATCTCCAGTAGAATCTAAAATCCGGCTGTAGCGAGCATCTCCCAAAAATCCCAGAGAGCACCTCCATAACTAACATGAATAAGTAGGGAGAGATGGGGTCTCCCTGACATAAGCCATGCCCACTAGGAAAGAAACCATGTAGCTCCCCATTCAACGCGATGGAAAATCAAGGAGTCCTCACACAGGTCATGATGAGGTGAACCAATCGATTAGGAAATCGAAAGCAAGTAGTACACTCTCGAGAAACCGTCAGTCCACGGTATCATACGTCTTTCTAAAGTCGACTTTGATAGCACACTTGGGAGAATAGGGTTCGACAAGGAACCCAGAGAAAAGTTCCCGCACCAAGAGAATATTATCCCTTATTCATCGTCCTTTGACGAAGGCACTCTGAGACGGATTGACAAGGTCTTTTAGCATGGCTGCAACACTATTCGCCAACACTTTGGTAATAGTCTTGTAAACCGTGTTACAACAAGCAATAGGCTTGTAGTCATCAAAGGTAGTCGCATTGGGAACCTTCGGAACCATGACCAAAATGGTGTTATTGATTTCCCTGAGAAGCCTCCCCGAGGTGAAAAAGTCATTTACGGCTTTCGTGACTAGCTGACCCACCGTATCCCAATTCTCCTTGAAGAACTCAACCATGAAGCCATCCGAACTTAGTGCCTTACCCCTGGCAAAGGAAAAAAAGAGTATCTCGAATCTCAAGATCAGCCACAGGGCGAGCAAGAAAGGTAATCTAGTCATCATTCAGCTGAGAGCAGATAACCTCCCGAATCTCCGATACCTGAGGGGTGCCCAGCTCCATCCTTGGCAAAAGGAGATCACGAAATGCTTCACAAAATGATGTTGGACCAGTTGAGGCTCAGTGATTTGGTTACCTGAGAATTCTACCATAGAGAAAATTATGTTTCTTAGTTGTCTCTTACTGACATACTGGTGAAAGAACTTTGTGTTCCGGTCACCTTCCTTGAGCCATCTTATACGAGCTTTCTGCCTAAAGAACGACTTTTCCTAAAACCTAAGCTCCATTAAAGTACACCACTGAACCCTCTCCAGGTCCGCGAGGACCATGCTGGTGGGGTCATTGAGGAGGCCAACTTAAGTTTGCTTTAAGGCTTCCCTCGCTTCAGAAGTCCTTTCGGAGATGTTGGCGAAGGAATCTCTATTCAACTGCTTGAACCGACCCTTCAAGATCTTTAGTTTACGCACCAGCCTAAACATAGGCACTCCATAATCCGGATTCTCCCAAACTTGCTTCACAATTGAGTCGAAGTCCGGGTGTTGCATCCAGAAGTCGAAGAACTTGAATGGTCTTTTCCGAAGGATCGGGTTTTCCACCTTAACCACCATAGGTGAGTGGTCAGAAATCCCAAGCACAAGGAAGGACGCTTCCAGAAAGGAAAAAACCTGGCTCCAACAAAGGTTTACCAGGACTATCAATCTTTCTCATCTTTCAAGAGGGCCCTAAAGAAGTCAACCAAGTGTATCGAAACCTTACATAACGAAGGTCTTCCAGCTTCGCCTGATCCAGACGCTGTCGAAATTCATTGAAGCATGGCAACCAAAGGTCTGAGCCACCCAGTCTGTCTGAGGGATCTTTTATAGCATTAAAGTCTCCCAAAATAAGCCAAGGCATGTCCTGCAAAGAATAACTTCTCGCCACCAAATCCTCCCAAAGAGGTTGACAAGTAGAAAAAGAATGCTCGGCATAAATAAAAGAGACATAGTAGGCCACTCCGGTCTCCAACCAGCAAAGCTTCCCAAGAATCATCTAATCCGAGACCGATAAAACTTCAAAGGAAACCACAGTAGGATCCCAACCAACCCAAATCCTACCCCGATTAGAGTACTCAGAATTAGCCCGTTAGCACCAATTCAAAATCAAATTCCCAAAAATGGCATTGAAGAGGTTGTGAGGAATTTTAGTCTCAACTACCCCGATCAAAGCCAACCGGTTCGTCAAGACAAAGTTCCTCACTTCCACTTGCTTAAGAGAGGCACCGAACCCCCTAATGTTCCAGCAACCTATGTACATATATATAATGGAAGAGGGCAAGAGCATTACCTCATTTTAGAGGAGATACGCCTAGTAGAAGGCGAGGCTGTTCAGACCGTCGAAGGAGGAGGATCCAGGGCAAGAGCAAGCAGCTTGTCCTACATAGTCGAAGGAGGAGGCTTCGGTGTCTCAGCATGCCTCTTGTCCTCTACAGATGCCTTCGATGAAAGGCAAGAGGAGAGGAGATCATCCTTCAAAAGAGAGATGTCTGAGCTCCCTACAACCTTCGAGCAGGGCACCACAGTGTCTACTGGCACCAAAGTAGTGATAGCTTCAACCGAAGTAGTTGGAACAGTATCAACCTGCTCCGGAATAATCAAAGGCCCCCTAGGGGGCCTACGTGAATATGTACCAAGCAACCTCTTCTCTACAGCCGCAATCTTGAGCTTCAAAGACCTCTCTCCTTCACTCAAACTGACCAGACTGGGTGGAGTCCTCTCCAAAGGTTGGTGAGCCTTTTTCTTCTTGCTCTTCACCTACTTCTAGCCCTGCTCCGGGGCTTCAGGAGCCGTGGAAGGCTAGTCAAGGGGGCGAACAACGTCCAAAGGAGCAGGAAGAGACCGAGCAGGAGGAGGGGCAACATCACATTTATGTCCAAAGACCCCACACTTGGAGCATTCAAAGGGCCTCCATTCATAATCCACAGCAATGGACCTAGTGACCCCATCAACATTCGCTTCAACCGTCGAAACTCTCGGTTGATTAACTTGGATCTCCACGCACACTCTGGAAAATGAAATCATCCCCGTACCCTCGGTTCGTTGATCCACATGAAGGGGTTTGCCAATGGAGCTAGCTATAACACTAATCGCCGATGTAGACCACAAGTCGAGGGGAAGGTTCTTGAGTCTTATCCACACCAGAACGGAGGTTTGCTTAACCTTCTTCAACTCCATAAGATGTTTTCATTGTTGTAAAATAAGGGGAATCCGAGCAATATTAGTCGGTCCTTCGTCTAGGATCTTCCTCCGGAACACCGGGTCTGGGATATGAAAATAGTAGAACCCTTGGTCATCGGCCAACATATCAACTAGCTTTGTCCCCCAAGTATAACGGGAGTGTGCCATGAATGTGACCAGTACTCATCGAGCGAGGGATTGTCCGAGAACATGAGTGCAACTGTTGTTGGGAGAATGCCATTACGATGGCTAAAGGAACATGAATGGACCGACCTTGCATCGATCAAAGAAGAGTGCTTTTGAGGTGTTTTTATTGGAGTAACGTAACAAGTTGGTGAGTGAAGGTTGTAGAATTCCCGTTGTTGTATTAAAGCTGTAAAAAGAAGAAACTCCGACTATAGTCGTACTTGACTAGTTGCCTATGTATAACTTTGATACCATATATAAAAAAGTTTGGCTCGATGAGCTTTTGTTGTAAGGAAGCGTTGTTGTAATGAGATACAGTTTAATCCGTCAACGGAGGAAAATTTCGAATTTATCAGAAGTCGAGGAAGGCCCTTGATTTCCCTAATCTCGTCACAAGAGGCAAACTATTGGGTAGACGAAGGTTGCTCAGGATTACTTGACAGTTGTCTGGGATAGGACAAATTGGAGAATTGAAGATGGAGGACATCTCAGTAGTCCAAGAATTTATAGAGGTGTTGTCACAGGAATTGTCAAACCTGTCATTTGAAAAAGAGATAGAACTTGTGATGAAATTAACACCCGGGGCGAAGCCACTCTCTAAGACTTATTATCAGATGTCGTAGTCTGAATTGTTAGGACTGAGGGTTCAAAGGTGAGGATTGTTGAATAAAGAATTCATGCATATCGGTGCATTACCTTTAGGAAACATTAGTTTGTCTGTGAGGAAAAAGAAGAGGGTTTGTTGCAATCATGCATCAATTATTGGCAACTCAACCAGGTAACGATCAAGAACAAGTATCCATTGCCGATGATAGATGACTTGTTTGATCAACTGCAAGGAGCGTCAATATTCACGAAGATTGATTTGAGGACGGGATATCATCAGCTGAGGATTAAGAAGGAGGATAGTCCTAAGTCGGCATTTCGTACTTGGTATGGTCATTACGAGTTCACAGTGATGCCATTCAGGTTGACGAATGCTCCAGCTGTATTTATGGATATGATAAACAGAGTGTTCAAGAAATAGCTGGATCAGTTTGTGACCGTGCTCATCGATGATATCTTGGTCTATTCGAAAAGTGATGAAGAGCACGAGAATCATCTGAGATTAGTGCTCTAGACTTTAAGAACACATCAGTTGTATGCTAAGTTTAGCAAATGCGAGTTTTGGTTGACTCGTGTTGCGTTCTTAGGTCATGTGATTTCCGGAGAAGGAATCTCTGTCGACCCGAGCAAGATAGAAGCTGTGATCAAGTGGCCGAGACCGACAACAATGACAGAGATCAGAAGTTTTCTGGGATTAACAAGTTATTACAGACGGTTTGTGGAAGGTTTTTCATCTTTAGCCTCGCCTTTGACAAAGCTCACAAAGAAAGAAGAGAAATTTGTATGGACAAATAAGTGTGAACGTAGTTTCCAAGAGCTGAAGAAAAAGCTGACTATCGCGCTTGTGCTAACAATTCCATCTGGTCCTGGAGGATTCGAGATCTATAGTGATGCATCATTTAGAGGGTTGGGTTGCATGCTGATGCAACATGGTAGGGTTGTTGCGTACGCCTCCCGTCAGTTGAGACCGCATGAGCATAACTATCCAACACATGACTTAAAACTCGCAGCCATCATATTTGTATTGAAGATTTGGAGGCACTACTTGTGCGGGGAAAAGTTTCAGATCTTCACGGACCATCAGAGTCTCAAGTATTTGTTCTCTCAGAAGGAGTTGAACATGAGACAGCGCCGATGGATGGAATTGTTAAAGGATTACAACTGTAATATTTTATATCACCTAGGAAAGGCGAATAAGGTCGCCGATGCATTGAGTCGGAAGTCTTAAGTGGCGCAAATCAGGAGTGGAACTTAATCGAGAGAGCTCGGGATTCAAAATTCAAATTTGAGATAGGCCACCTTTCAAGTTTTCTGGCCACCCTCAGAATTGAACCGGATGTCCAGGTCAGAATCAAAGAACTCCAACCGACAGATCCAGACATACATAAAATTCTTCAAGAGGATATCGATAAAAGAAAAGCTGATTTTCAGGGTTCTGATAATGGGGTACTGAGGCTCCATGGACGTTTGGTTGTACCTGACGATGTAGAGCTTAGAGAAGAGATTTTATCTGAAGTACATTGTAGCAGTTACAACATTCATCCTGGAAGTACCAAGATGTATCAAAACCTGCGCCAATACTATTGGTGGTCAGGTATGAAGGCGGACATTGCCAAGCATGTCGCCAAGTGTTTGACTTGTCAGCAAATAAAAGCCCAGCATTGCAAGCCAGGAGGACTTCTGCAACCTCTTGCGATCCCAAAGTGGAAATAGGAGCATATCACGATGGATTTTGTGACTGGACTAGCAAGGAGTCAGAGAGGGAATGATTCGATTTGGGTAGTAGTCGACAGGGTGACAAAGTCGGTTCACTTTATCGTAGTTCGAAAGGACCTCAGTTTTGATAGGCACGCAGACTTATACGTGCGTCAGGTGGTTCGAATGCATGGAGTGCCAGTTACAATAACTTCATATAGAGGATCGAGGTTTACTGCTACTTTTTGGAAGAGCTTGCAGAGTGCTTTAGGTACAAAATTTCAGTATAGTATGGCATATCATACTCAGACGGATGGCCAGTCTGAAAGGACAATTCAGACTCTTGAAGACATGCTGAGAGCGTGTGTAATAGACTTCAAAGGAAGTTGGGAAGATCAGTTTCATCTGGTGGAATTCGCCTACAACAACAGTTATCAGCAGAGCATCAAGATGGCTCATTTAAAAGCGTTATATGACAGAGCGTACAGAACTCCAGTATATTGGGATGAAGTCGGGGAAAGAAAAATCATAGGCCCACAGTTAGTTCAGCAGTCAGTAGATGCCGTGGCAGTGATCAGAGACAGATTAAAGACAGCGCAAAGCAAGCAGAAAAGTTATGCAGATAAGCGTCGAAGGTCTTTGGAATTCCAAATTGGTGATCACGTTCTTCTGAAAGTGTCATCAATGAGGGGAACTTCGCGCTTTGGTAAGAAAGGCAAGCTAAGTCCGAGGTACGTAGGTCCGTTTGAGATTCTTGAAAGAATCGAAAACCTAGCATATTGTCTTGCATTGCCGCCAAGATTGGCGCAAGTACATGACGTCTTTCACATGTCGATGTTAAGAAAGTACGAGCCTAACCCGACCCACGTGCTCAATTTCAAGGAATTGGACGTGGATGACCGTGTGTCATACGTCGAAAGTCCGGTTCAGATTGTCGATCGCAAAGAACAAGTTCTACGTTCAAAGACCATTCCATTGGTCAAAGTGGTCTAGCAACACCACGGTACTGAAGAAGCGACCTGGGAGACTGAAGAATCGATGAGACAGTTTTACCCCTACCTTTTTTATCAAAGAATGTAAGGTTTAAATTTCGAGGACGAAATTTTTATAAGAGGGGAAGAGTTGTGACGTCATGAAATTCGACCCCGTTTCGATAAAGTGAAATGGACATTTCGTCAACGTGCCTATAGTCCTTTTTCTCTGAGCTGATCACTCACGAGTTAACTAACCTATTGAGTGAAGCTGTTAAGGGATGTATCCACAGTAAAAATCCCTAAAAGCTACTTAATTGATTGGATTGGACTAAAATCACGTTCGATCGATTTCAACCACGAAATTGAACTCGATTTCTGGAATCGAATTTTAAGCGTGTCATAAATTTCTCATCGTCCATCAATTTATTGACGAGTCCGAAATTTCGGGAAAGAAATTATCGGAAGAAAAATTGAAGATCGGAAGAAATTAAAAAGAGAAAGGGGAAATAATAGAAGTAATTTAAATAGTAGAATTTTGTTTACTATTTTATTACTTTCTATTTTCTTTCTCTCCCTTTTTCTCTCTCTCTTCTCTCTCCCCCTCTCTCATTCCCCTTCGTGCGAGCCCCCCTCTCTTAGCTGTCTCCCTCTTTCTTTTCTTTTCTCTCTTTGACCATTCAAACTTCTTCCTTCTCTCTCTTCTCTCTCTTCTCCCCACTCCCCCACGTGACCGAACCCCCTCCTTCCTTTCTTCTTCGTGCAACTAGCGAACAGAAGCAGAAGCAGAAGCTGAAGCTGAAGCGAAGATAGCAGCTCGCCAAGACAGCAGCCAACCGCCGTCGCCGCCCATGCACCGCCGCAGCTCGCCGCAGCTCGCCGCAAGGCCACCGTTCCGCCATCCGCGCACGCCCGCGCACCCGCCGCTTGCCACCATCTCTCCCCCGCGCGATGTAGCCTCTGTCCAGCCGCGTTCAGCCACCTCCAGCTGCTGCCCAGCTTCGTCCGGCCACCGTTTGGACCCACCGGAGCTTCCTTTGCCCTCCCCCGGCCTTGCTTCGTCGCCTCAGCCACCGATCCAGCCCCGGCCAGCCTAGAACGGTCGCTGGTCAGTGGGTTTCTAGCCCTCCTCGGGCTCGCTTTTGGGCCGTTTCTAGGCCTCGAACCCGAGCCGTGCTTTGGGGTTTATCGTTCCTCACGTCGTCCCCGTTGGATTGATCCGATTTGCGCGCGATTCCGGTGAGTAATCTCACTAATCCTTGTTTAGTGGGCTAATTATACTTAATAGTTGTTTAGTTTTATTTAATTAGGTTTAGGTGGTTAGATTAGTGTTTATTAGTTAATTGTGATGCAAATTAGACAAATTGAATGTGTATTTAACAAGTAGACATGGTCCACTATTTATTGAGGGTAACTCGGGATTTTTCCGACCCTTTATCGAGCTTCAATTTGACAATTCGGGCCTAAGTGGAATTTTTGGTATTTAAATATTATTTTTCGGAATTAAATTAATTATTTATTTATTTTCCGAAAATTCAACTGGGATGGCCAGTGACCGGAATATTATGCTGATGACCATGGTGAAGTCCGTTTATTTAATCGGGCTTTATTTTGAGCTAAATTGAATTTTTAATATTAATTATTTAATTTTCGAAATTAATTAATTAATTATTTATTTTTCGGAAATTAAGGTTGAGATGGCCGATGACCGGAATTTCATGCTGATCATCGTGGCATAGTCCGTTTATTTATTTGAGCTTTAATTTGTGCTGAATTGATTTAATGGTGAATTTTTAGGATATGTTCCTAAATTGATTATTTGGGTGAATTGAGTACGAATTAAGGTTGTGGATAATTATTTTAGAAATGGGATGAATCATCATGAAAGGCACTTGGCTTGGTGAATAGTACATCATCTTGAAGAATGCACGTGGCTCGGTGATTTGATATATCGCCTCGGAGAATGCACGTGGCTCGATGATTTGATATATCGTCTTGGAGAATGCACGTGGCTCGATGATTAGATATGTCTCCTTGGAGAATGCACGTGGCTCGGTGACGAAGTATGTCGCCTTGGAGAATGCATGTGGCTCGGTGACTAGATGTATTTATCACCTTGAAGAATGCACGTGACTCGGTGATTATTCTATCAATTAGGACTGAATAGCAATAGCTTGAATGACCAGGAAATGGTCAGGCTGACATGTAATTGACTAGGTCGATTGATCAATGCTTTGATCTGATGTCGTGAATTGAATTGATTGAGTGGTTGATTAGTTGATGTAATGTGAGGCATCTGTGAATAACCGTGAATTGCAGGTTGGAACTAATGCCAAGGTAAGTCTTCTGACTCGTGCTGTGCTTAGGCAACCATGTGATGTATTGGTTCCCTAATTGAGTCTTAGTGGGGTAGAACTTACTGAGACGTAGTCTTATCTCGGTTATGGGACAACATTTCAGGCCGTAGGTGAGCTGAGGAGGAGGAATCGGAGAAGGAGAACATTGAAGTGGAACCCGAGGAGGAGAAAGATTTTTGAAGAAGAAGAAGATGATCTAGAGAGAGATCTTGAATACAACCTGGATGTGGATTGAGATCCCATCCCTTTTGTGAATCCTGTCTTAGTGTAAATAGGTGTGAGACAAATATGCTGTGATTAGTATTGTAAATATTCTATGAGTCATGCTACTAACAAAAGTGTGGTTGTGAATTTCAATATAAAAAATATGGCCAGCTTTTCTATCCCATTGTTTTATTGTATGGAGATTTATAACTGCTTCCGCATGCACAATAAACAAAAAGGGTCGGCGATACTTAGTCCAGGGATATCGCATTTTAAAATCGACCAAAGGTAAGGGATGTGTGCGTGCCTGAGGATCGGGGCATGACACATGGTAAGTGGCTCGATTTCTAATCTATAAGGCTTATCAAAGTGGAGCCACAAGGATGATCGGACTAGCCACGGGCTTGTGGACTATGTCGGGTCTTCATGACTCCGGCTTGGTCAAAGAGCCAACCCGGGTCGCAGGCATGCGGACCAAGGCGGGTACTCTTGACAACATAAAAGAAATTTCGAGATTGAGATGGGCGACTCGTACGACGAGCATGCGGTCGGAGTGGTATCCATCTCAATACCATCCTAAATGATCATATGCGGCCCAGGTCCGACGGCAGGTTGTGTGTGCAAGAGTGTAGTGCAAGATGCAAGGCATGCACAACAGTTTAAATCAGACAACACTTCGTTCATGAAAATAAACCATACATTCCTACACCTCCCTGTAAAACAAAGGTTAGCAAACACTTCTCCTTATACCTCATATCCTGCAAAAACATTTAACACCTTAAATGTTAGAGACGTACTTGGAATCATCGCTACCAAACAAAAACTTTTTCAAAAGAAAAGAAAAATTAGCCTAAGTCCACTAAGAGTTTTAACTCAAGCTCCCCAGTGGAGTCACCAAGCTGTCGCGACTAAATTTTCGGGTGTGAACCACCTAGGGTTTGACTAATGCATTGTTAAGCCTAAACTTAACTTGGGCTCTCCCAAGCCTATACCAATTCGCAACTTTCGGTTCAAATTCATAACATACAAATTTTTTTAATTGGGAGTCGTTACTAATCTATTTTTGGTGGGTCAATTAGAAATCCAAGTAAAATAATGGAAGATTTACTTTACTCTTACGAACCAGAGATTTATGAGTTCAGGGACTTGGTTACATTAGATTTCTCTAACACCATTTCGGTACTTTTTCTTTTATTTTGAAAAATGTTTGGCAAACAGCTTGAATTAATTTTAATTTACCTCCCTAACATATGAGGTATTCATGCAGGTGCGCAAACCACCAATTTAACACCCAAGTAAAGCAATAAATAAACTGCAAAACTTACCTCATAGCAACGAAAGCATCTGCGTTATTAGATCAGAATTCACGTCAACAATCCTAAATATGATTTCTAATTAACACGCAATTTCTTTTTTTTTTTCACTTAATTAATGAGAATCATGCTTTATGCAATGCATGCCACTAATTTAACATGAAATGATAAGACATGGCAACATGACTTAGCTATATGACCTAAGCGATATGACATAAATAAGCATGTAGTCTATCCCTGAAGCATGAGATGGATTTATTCTAAAAAATAATTTTTGTATTTTCCATGAGATTCGAAATTAAAGGAATGCAACACTTAAATATGCAATCTAAATTAATCTAATGACCTAATTCTAATGACGGGCAATTTCTAATTAAATGAACCTAACAAAAATCACTAAATGACGTATATTGTATGAACCTAATTCTATATGATGTGCACATGATTTTTATTTTCCTAATAAGCATGCAATCTATCATAATATGCAATGACGTGCAAATAATGCATTAATTCTACACGACATATGCATGATGATTTTTTGTTATTTTTTTAATTAATTTCGAAATTAAAAATTGTCCAATAATTAAACATGCAAAAAAAACTAACAACCTAAATGAATGCAATTTTTTGGATTTTTATTTTTTCAAAAATTCGAAATAAATAAATTTCTTATTCTAAACATGCAAGATTACCCTAAAACGATGAATATTCTAAAACGAACATAATCTAACTTAGATTTTTGGATTTTTCCTTTCTTTTACGGGAGCAACAGCACGGCAACAAATCAGGCAAAATATCATCTATGTCCATTTAATTTTGGAAATAAATTGACGAATCGTATCTCGCACATGAGATCGGATTGGCCAATTTTAGACAAAATCACAAATCGTATCTCGAGCTTGGCCAATTTTAGACAAAATCACAAATCGTATCTCGAGCGTGAGATCGGATTGGTGACTTTTCCGTGCGATTACGAGTCGTATTTCGAGCATGAAATCAGACCGTCAATCATATGCACGTTGCGAAATTAGGAGATATCCTAATTTAGAAAGCTACTCGAGTTGCGAGTATCATGGTATATTGGGAATTTCCATCATGTGCACCAATGAATATATCAAATAATGAACAAACTTTTCATAAATTAAAATAGACAAAATTTTTACCTATCCCAGATATTTGCTTCCAAATTTGGTCTTCTAACGGCGGCCAATGACCAACCGTGCTTCAGAGCAAGCCGGCAAGGCATCTCAGCTTGGGATGCTCGAGCTGGTAATTCACGGTGTGGTGCTCGGTTGACTGCAAAATCAAAACAAATGCGCGGCAAGGACCAGCGCAATATATAGGATTAAAGAATTAGACCCCAAACCCTCGAATCTCCTTACCGCCGGCGTTTCGACTTGACTTGGTGGACGTCGGGCTTGCTGAGTGCACACAGTAACTATAGAAATCCCTCGGCTTTTTGATTGAATTCTGGTCACTCTGGTGACAATATTCTTTGAATATTCAACTTTGACTTTCATAGCTCCACAGTCAAATTTTTGACTTGCCTACCCTTACGGTCCGTGAATATCAAGCAGAAAAGCTGCAACAGAACTCGAGCGAATCGTTCAAAGAAAAGAACAGAAAAGAAAATATAACTTATTATAGCCCACATCGGGGAAGATGGCTCTGGGGCAAAACCGGTTTGGTCATGCAAGAATGCCGGGACAGAGATCGATGAAATAGCAACCTCTTGATGCCGGGTCAAAGGAAAGTGTCGTTCATCCGCACAATGACAGGGAGCAGCTCTACTCGGCGTCGGGCTTACGTCAAGAACGTAGTCGCGGGACTGGAACAAGACAGCAGCACCTTGTCAGATCATGGAAAAGATCGGCACCACGGGCACCGGAGGTAGCCACGAGCAGAGGCAGTGATGAAGGGCAGCAGCTTGCGTTGGGTTAGGTCCACCGGGAAATCTGTGAAAGAATCAGGAAATCGAGAGGGCTTGAAACGCCGGGAACCATCTCGAGCTGCTCACTGGAAGCTGCGACTGAAAGCTGCTGGACGTTAAGGATATCGGGCACGTATTGGGCAGCAGATAATGGACAGTACTAGCTTCGGACAGCGCACAAGGGATTTTTCTCTCAATTCTCTTGTGGCCGTGTATCAATATGTGTAGCCCCCCTTTGACTGCAAGACGTTGACCAGAAGACCACAAACATCTACTGGAGCAATTATTGAACACTTGGACTCCTTGATGATTGCCGTGGAATTGGTAGCCTTGACCACACGGAGGGCAGCAACAATGTCGTGGGTTCAACACGAAGGGAGCAACCAGTCGTCGATCTCGTAGCTTTCTAGAGGTATCACGGCAAGGCCACCTTGTCGTCGGGAGGTGCAGCAGTGGGTCACCGTCTCATCATGGCGCAAACAGCGGCAACCGATGTGAAGCTTAGCCACAGGATCAGCAAGGTCGCAACCGCGAGAGGCTCGGCATGTGATGCTTGGCTGAACGCTCCTCCTCCTCTCACGTGTTTTCTGCGGCCGTGTATAGAATTGCGTGGCCCTCCTCAAAACCCTATACGACTAATCTATTTATAAGCGTCAAACTAGGGTTTTAATTTTTCCAAATTGATATCCACAAAAATTCTTTTTTCCAAATGTAATATTCACTTTTCACATTTGCTTTATCCAAAAAATTCATCATATCTCCGAAAATTTCAAATTCTTATTTTTTCACGAGATAATTTCCTATTACTTAAAAAAGGCTTGGGCCAATTTGCTCGCTTCATGGGCTTAATCTGGCCTATCAATTTAAAGCTTAGAACCACTAATTCAAATCCACCCGTCACCAGTCCAATAAATGCAAAACATATAAATGCACATAAATCTATATGCTATACAATTAATTAATTAACTAATATTTTTTTTAGGGGTTAAAATTAATCCCTAATTTTTTAATGCGATAAATGAATAAATGAGCCGCTAAAATTTAGGTGTCAACATATACGTTGCAGCACATGGACTTACTCCATTCCTCACCATCTCCTCGAGCAACCCCTCAGCATCCTTGATCCTCTCGCATGAACAGAGAAATTTTAAGACAGAAGTATATGCCGCAGGCTCAAGCCAATTCCCATCTCCTTCGTCATCTTCATCTTATCGAGCAACAACTGCGGCTTATGTACCCTACCATACACGTGCGTAACAATGGAATGACTAGTCCTGTCAGGCTCGATACCTCTGTCGCGCATCTCACAAACACCTTATCGGCAGCTCTCAACATCCTCTCGACCCTCACATCCGGATGCAATCTCGCTCTCCTACAAATCCCATTCAACAGAACATCGTACGTCGCCAGATAAGGCTCGACCCCTCCCTCTATCATATCATTCCAGAAACTCTCCCGCATATGTCTATCCTGCCAATCTTGCACCACCTATAAATCAAGATTGTATACATTTTAGCATCTGGGTCAAAAGCTCCACAAGACTTCCTCTTGTGAACAATCTCCACAGCCACTTTCACGCACTCATACTTACAAAGCCTGTCAAGCAAGTAACAGGAATCATTATTACCTGCTCCAGGCTCAAGAAAGCTACCCATGTAGCCGACACACGTGCAGCCTGATCGCGTGAGCCTGGTAGCTATCAACCTTCGTATGAGAATAAAGAAAGTCGGAATCACTTCATATTCTCTTTAACTATCCTCATTGTGAACTCCATATCCTTATGTTTCTATCGAGAGCAACATGGTCCAATTTCCTGTGGTACTTGCCTTCACAAACTACTGAAAATGGCGAATAACAAAGGACGGAAGTTTTACTCATGTCAGTCAGAAGGGTGGAATTTCTTTGTGTATGATTCTACTTCCTAGTCATTGATCCCGTTACTGTTTATGATCTGCATTAATTAGGCAAATTATATGCAAATAGTGTCATATTGGGATGAATAGACTTTGCGTTGACAGGTATATGGTGAAGAAACAGATTGTACCTTAAGTTTTCCTTCTTTCATTTATCTATTCTTTCTTTGTTTTTATTTACTTCTTGTCATAGAATCCTCCTTTTATGTATCGCTTGTTGTAGTCCAAGAACATGTTCCAATTCCAATGTTTAGGTGGGAGGATAGCTTCAAAATGGTGGAGGAAGACATGGTGCAAATGAAGTGTCAGAGCTCATTCCAATAGTGTGGGTGGCCGTGAACAGAAGTAGACGAGGTGGTAACAACGCCACCAATTTAGACTTTCGTCTCTGCGACTTGTGAGCCCGTTACTGGAAGATGTTATGTTTGTGGAGATAACTTCATATTTTGCAAATGTCTGCCTAAATCGATTTACCTAAGGCCTTCCCCTGCATGAAACTCTAGCTAGCTGCCTAGTCTCCTTTTCCAGGTTTGATCCAAGCTAAGGCAGAAAGTTAAAGATTGTGGTTTGGAAGATGTGTATATTTATCTCCGTACTTGGGTTTAGATCTGGGTAAGCCTTTGTGTTTGTGACGAGAATTTTGTCGATCTGATTTCAAATAGGATGTACGGTCAAAGCATTTCCAGAGTCTGGCTGCTGCTTAGTCGTGTTGAGAAAGCTGCCTTAACCATTAATGTCGTGATAAATTTCTGAACAGCTAAGCATTTATTTGTAAGCCTCGAGCAATCATGCAATAGATACATCAATTCTCATTACGTATAGTAATCACTGTATATTACTTAGGATAAATTACAGAATATTTCCATTTTTTTTTTTGTCAGTCCTACTCTATGCCTACTCTACACTTACTCGAAGACTTGTGCCCTGCCTCTTGTGGGGCGTGGGAGTCGCAACCCACCCTCCAGAATATTTCCATTGAAACCAGATTTCTACTGTCATGCTTCATCATTATCATCATCGTTATCATTGAACTCCAGATTATAAATATTAGATTCTTCATCTAGTACTGTAGTGAACTTCAACAAAATCACATCACGGTGCATTAGGTCAAGTGGAGTCCTCTGCTTTTCTCCGCAAACCTTGATTACACAAGGTTCTGCCATGTTAAAGGAGCATTCCAAAATAACCTTGATGGTTAACTTATTGTGCATTCTCTCTATCTCAGAGTGAACAAGCGGACCATATCTAGGATATACAATAGATGACCCAGAGAACCCTGACCGAAAGGGTGCTTCCCCCACCTAATTACATATATTATCCATTCCCAGTATACATTGACTTCACACATAGTAGCCCATGTTAATGTCAACTAAACATCTCAATCTCAACCGGTAACAGAGTTTCCTATGCGTCTCTTTGGAGTATCTATGTGGTGGGGACGCTTCTTGTGTTGGCTGAACATATACACAGGAACCCAGCACCCTGTCACCACAAGTATATAACCCAGGAACATAAAGAAGAGATTAGCATCCCCATGATTTACTAATGGTAGATTACCAATGAGTCCAGTGTAGTAGTTCATCAGGAGAAAGGACAGAGATAATCTAAGCATCAATGTGCAAGGAAGTCCAAGTGAAATGTCGAGAATTGTGCATGCAGAGGTCAGAAATGCCGCGGTATTATATCCCAAGAAGAGGTACAGACAGAGTCCGCTCATGATCATTTTTCCAGCAGAGTGCGGTTTTCCTTCTCTACCAGCAGTTGCAGTGGCCGTGGTGGTGTTTGGAGAGTAATTGTCTTGCCAATATCCTCCCGGAGGACTAAGAACAGCTTGGTACGTGGCAGCTGCAACCAGACCAGCCACCATGAGGATCATGTCACGAGGTGATTTAGTGTTGCTGCCGTTTCCGAGGACATTTAAAAATCTGTCCTGCAGTTCGGAGAAGGTAAGTTGCCGACTCAAGTGATCTGAAAGCCCTGTGACGCCAGAGAGGCTTGAAGCTCGTTTTGCGTTGGCATTGCGCAGGATTTTTCCCACTTCTTCCTTGTTATGATGCTGAGATCGCTCATAAAGGTCTAGAGCAGTGAATTTATCAAAATTCTTTGCGTTCACATTCAGACGCCCAATCAGCAATTTGATGACCTTCCCATGAACAAAGCACACAGCCGCTTGTTAACAAAAGATCATTTTTTTCGTGATCATGGTGGTCCCAAACAAGAATATCAAGTAATCGTGATAAATAGTAATAAAAGACTAGTACCTACACCAAAAGGAGAAACCAATAACAGTAATAGCGATAATCACAGGGATATACCTCGGGCTGATTCCTGAGGGTAGCAATATGCAAGACGGTATTGCCATCCTCGTCATTCCAATTCAGTATCTCTTCCATCTTGACTCGCATCAGCCATCCAACCAATAGCTTGACCGAACTAAGGTTGCCATTCTTCCCGGCAACATGAACCGCTGTCTCGCACCTGCTCGTCAAGTCCTCGATGGACGATGGGCAGGCGGAGAGGAACTCAGCCAAGAGCTCGTCCGCCTCAATCTCAGCCGCGTAATGCAACGGAGTAACCCTCCCTCTCCCTTTGACCCTGATCAAGTCCACGTCGACGGTCATAATGCTCTCACCGTCTGAACCTGACCGTTTTGCAAGGCCAAGTGCATCGGGCTCAGCCCGAGATGGTTGAGTTTACGAGCGAGCGATGGCCTCAGAGTGGCAATTTCCATGGCGAATAGCGTTTCACCTGCATACGCAGACATATGCAAAGGGGTGTTAGCGTACGGCGTGTCGTCTATTCGCTGGAGAATGTGCGGATTACTGGCTAGGCACGCATAGAGCTTGTCGATTTCCCCATCTTCGGCCGCTCGCTGCAGCTGCTCGTCCATGCTTTATAATGATTCGAGGACTCAGAAAAAACTTGTTTGGTGTTAAGTTTCTTGAAACTGGAAGTAGTAAGTAGTTGCCCTTTTATAATGGAAAAATCCGAAATCTTATTTGTGACCTGGTTTTAGCTCGGCTGGGCACATATAATAATATCTTTTGATATCTGGGTATTTTTTTAATGATGATTGGCCAATAGATGGCCGTTTGGCACGCTACCATTCGAAGATCTTGTACAGGAGAATTGAGGGCTACTGCGAAAGCAAGAGGTTCAAGTCTGACAGAAGGCTTCATTTTTCCATTTTAAATTTCTATCTATAACACGTCATGAGCGCGACCATCTATATGTCACAGTCACAGCATGAACACCAGCTTGACCGTACATTCTTCAGAGCTCTCTTTCAGCAGACAATTGAACCCCCGAAAAGGATAAGAAGAAAATCTTTGGGAACGCACAAATTATCTTTAGAACTTGTGCTGCAGCTTATTATTAAGATTGTTACGTGAATTTTTTCACAAAAATGAGTCATTTGAGATTAGAAGTGAACAGTTCTATGTTCCGTGTAAATCGTACCTAGAATCTTAAACATACTCGTTTGAACAGGTTTCTTATTTTTTGGAATCTAAAATCCACCTTACATATAATTTACTTCTATAATTTACTGACCACAACTTATATTTAGACAAATAAAAAATATTAATATTAATAAAGTAAAAGTTTTAATCATATAACGGAAGCTCAGACTAGTGTTTCCACATTATAAATTCATCATCGAACACCATGGATATTGCAGAATCGCGCAAAGACCTGAAACCTATTCGTCGAAATAGGTTCTTCAATTTTTGAAACCTGAAACTACAGATTCTTACTAGTCTAGTTCTCAAATTCCAGATTCTATCCTAGAATCATGCTCACCCCTAATTGAGACTATACTTACTATCATTATACTACTACTAAATAATATTTTATGATGGGATATTATTAGCAATATTAAGATCCATTGCTATTCAAAATCTTTGCTTTGAAATCGAGGACATACATCAATTCTAGTTTGTCAAATAAGAGTTTGGATCAAGTAAGTACATTCTTGATCACTTTATTCATGGACTTGAAAATGTGTAAACCTTACTTCAAAAGGGACAAGGTAAAAAAAGAAAGAATATAACTGCATGGATATAATTATTTATTTTAACCATCTTGAGGAGTATGTGGATTCACATGAATGTGATGGTGAGCGGGAGGAAGTTTCTCCGGAGACCTCTGAAAAAAAAATTTCCACGCTAGGGAACATAATTGAACCGTCTTCACAAAACTACAACCTGTCTCAATCTAAGGATCGCGTTTTCTGACATGTTTAAAACTCGTCGTTATCGAAGAACTGCGTGTTTGAATGTTCATGATAAATGACAAGTGAAGTTAATATGATGTCAAAATTTCAAAGAACCGCATGTTTGGATGTTCATGAAAATGACAGGTGAAGTTAATCAAATGTCAAAATTTCAAAGAACCGCATATTTGGATGTTCATGATAAATGACAGGTGAAGTTAATCAAATGTCAAAATTTCAAAGAACCGCATGTTTGGATGTTCATGATAAATGACAGGTGAAGTTAATCAAATGTCAAAATTTCAAAGAACCGCATGTTTGGATGTTCATGATAAATGACAGGTGAAGTTAATAAAATGTCAAAATTTCAAAGAACCGCCTGTTTGGATGTTCATAATAAATGACATGTGAAGTTAATCAAATGTCAAAATTTCAAAGAACCGCATGTTTGGATGTTTATGATAAATGACAGGTGAAGTTAATCAAATGTCAAAATTTCAAAGAACCGCGTGTTTGGATGTTCATGATAAATGACAGGTGAAGTTAATCACATGTCAAAATTTCAAAGAACCGCGTGTTTGGATGTTCATGATAAATGACAAGTGAAGTTAATCAAATATCAAAATTTCAAAACACCGCGCCTTTAAATGTTCATGATAATTGACAGGTGAGTTAATTAGGCATCAAAATTTCAAATATTCAATCTAAATGTGACTTCACATATCAGCCAAAAAAATATTAATTCCAAATTGCAATCCCCAAGTCCAAGAATTCAAGGTTCGCTTTTCCGCCATTACTATAGTTTGTTCTTGTACGAGTTGCTGCGAAAACTAATCGTGGGACAAAGCTTCGGTGACAGTCTGTATAGAAAAGAACCATTCAGGAGGAATACTTTCATTACACAACTGGCATGTTTTCTTGCCCATATATACATAATAAGGGAAGGTGTTAAAAATGTTTATGGAAGGACTTATATCCTACAACTGCACCCGCAGCAGACGATCTTCCAACTAGCAAGCACTCCATCGGAGTTAGGCACTGCATTCCGATTTCAATACCTCGATTAAAAGGTTTATTGTCCTCTTAGTCTTCCTTTACAAAGTGCTTCGATTCCAAAACAAGCTGGGGTGATGAAGTTGAGAAAGCATCTTCACAATTACAATGCAGTTCTCGATTCCTAGTTTTCCTCTGGACGGCTTTGGAGGAGCACCGTCTCTTTTGTCTTGCGTGAGCAACTTACGGACGAGGGAGACCGAGGAAGCCGGAAGCCAAGCTGGTGCGAAATGTCTATTTTGTCCCCCCGGGGAAACGGGGGAAAGCATTTGGCCATGGGGAAGGGTCGTCGGTAGCAATTATAACCCCCACCCACCAATTTAGAATTCGAGGATTCGACGGGATTCGACATAAATTAATTCGAATAGAGGCAAATTGATATGTTACCGTCTGTTACCATCATGAAAGAAAGGGTTATATTCAATTCTTAATTTTCATTAAATATTTTTAGGTTAATATCACGAAAAATTCTAAATTAATATATATATATATATATGACAAATTTATTCCAAAAGTATACACGTTAGTTTATATTAAATTTTATTGTCAAATTACTAAGTTGGATAATACATGATAATTGAAAGGTGTATCAATTTAGAGTTTTACCTTCGACTTGTCACATGTATACAAGTTTGTGATTTTTATAGGATTAATAATTTAACGGAACCAAAATTGGGGATGCTCTCAAACCAGGCGATTTTCTTCCTGTTCACGTGAGCTGCATCGTGCGTGCTTCCCGACGGCCCGACCATTAGTTGGAGCTGAAATTTTGGCGGGTAGGGGCGCCTTCACCTCTTCTTCAAAACCCCTCAAGTATTTGTGCCTGGTACGTTCCTTTTAATGGGCCAATCGGCTGGTTTCAGTTAGGGTTTCATCCCTTGTTTCTGCTACTGGTTCGTGTTCTGTTATTTTGATGGCTGAGATGGGGTTGGCCCGAAATGCTGGGGTCGGACTGAGCTCTCCGAGCTCTTCCATTCCTGCTAGTGACCACTCGACTCAAGCTTGCCCTTCGGTGTTGGAGGGGGAACGTGTTGTTGAGTTGAACTCTGATACGAGGGACGCCCCTCTGCTGAATCGGCTTCCTACGGATCCTCCGGGTCCGTGAGGAAGAAGGAGAGATAGGTCTGCATCTCAAAGGCCTCAAAGGAATAAATCTGCGAAACCAGCCCTGCGCATGTGGGTTGCTGTGGCGAAAGTCATTGAAAAGGGGTATGATCTTGAGTATTTTCCTCCGTCCATGGTTAATGGCAAGCCTGTTGTGGAGATGACGGATAATGAGGTTGAGGCGGCTGACTCCGAAGCTTCTTGAATGCCCGGTTGGCTACTTTATGGGTAAACGATTGCCCTTTGATGTTACGGAGTTAGCTTTGAAGAAAGTATTGCGGAAGTGATGTCCAATGGTAATGGGTTCTTCTTCCTTCACTTTCCTAATGGAGATGTCCATAGGAGAATTCTGGAAGGGGGGCACATTACTATTGCTAGAATCCCGTTCGTGCTCCAACAATGGAAGCTGTCCCTTGAGTTGAAAAAAGACGCACATCTTACCGTGCCAGTGTGGGTTAGGTTATCCAACCTCCCACTTGTGTTCTGGTCCGCTTAGGCCACCAGTAAAATTGCAAGTGTCTTAGGGAAGCCTTTATACGTTGATCAGAGAACAAGCCAGTTGAAGATGGTTTCGTTTGCTCGTGTATGTATTGAATTCAATGCGAACCATCCGTCCTATGAGTCTATTGAGATCACCCACAAGGGTGAACATTTATGGTCGGTGTAGAGTTTGAGTGGAAGCCTGAAGTTTGCCCGGGGTGTGGCATACTCAGCCATAGGTGTCGACCCTCTTCAGGCCGTCCGATGGTGGAAGTTGCTCAATAACAGAAGGTTGCTCCTCCTCAAGCACCTCAAATCTCAACTAACCTCCATTCTAGTCCAACTACAGTCCTTAAGGCATCAGCTGGCCAGCAGCGACAGGGAGTCTCTTTTGCTAATAATCCTTTGTATGATAATAGAAATGCTGGAATGACTTCTGGGGCTTTGCCTCCACGGATGCTTGAGGCACCTCTAGTTGAGAATATTGTACCACCTTCGGGTGGTGATAGTGGTCAAGGCTTGGGGGGTGCTTAGGCAAAGACCAAGATTGTAACCCCTGCTACTGAATTGCCCCAACAG
This sequence comes from Eucalyptus brandiana, assembly GCA_014182725.1. Lineage (NCBI taxonomy): Eukaryota > Viridiplantae > Streptophyta > Magnoliopsida > Myrtales > Myrtaceae > Eucalyptus > Eucalyptus brandiana. Next base: position 68,130,132 of record CM024675.1, on the reverse strand, counting down.
GAAGATCCTGGTTGGAAGCAAGTGAAGGGCAAGATGGCCAAGTCCCACTCGGGCAAGGATGCTGCCTCATTCCGATTTACTCCTCCTTCGGATGGAGGGCAATCCCTGAAGCTAAAGGATCAAGCCACTGGGACTATTGCTCCCCGTAAGCCTCCTGTGAACCCGAAAAGAGCTATTAAGATTACTGAAGTTTCTACCTCTCAGGGAGATGCTATTGCTGGCCCTTCGGCCTTACCTCGTGGGGGTTCCGATGATGAGATAGTTGGGCTAAGTGAGTATGATGGGTCTGATGCTGATGATCTTTCTGCTGGTGAGCCGGTTTGGACTATCCCGTCTATTCTCCATCCAGTGGAGTCCTTGCAGGACAAGCTGCTGAAGCTGAAGCCCGATCCTTCCCCTTCGGAAGATGTTACCTCGGCTCCTAGCCGACGTAAGAAGAAGAGGTAACTCTTTTCTTTACCTGTAAATATGTATATAGGTACTTGGAATGTCCGTGGTATCCTTAACACGGTTAGACGGGGGGAAGTAAGGAGATTTGTTTCCACAAATAACTTGTGTGTTGTTGGATTGTTAGAGACAAAGGTGCCCCCTCATCTTTTTGAATCCATCTCGGCTCTTTTGTTAAGGGGATGGTGTTGGGTGGCTAATTATAACTACTCTACTCGTGGTAGAATTTGGGTGGGTTGGAACCCTGAGATTGTCGATTTTGAGAACTTTGCTAGTAATGAGCAGGCCGTGCATGGTCGCCTCAAGTTTCTCTCCTCTGGTATCGAGTGTTGTATATCTTTTGTTTATGGGGAACATACATTTATAAAGCGTCGGCCTCTTTGGGAGGATCTCCTCCATTGGAATCACCTGCTGCAGGACATTCCATGGTTGGTCTCCGGAGATTTTAATGCTATAAAAGATCCGTCTGATCGCATTGGGTGTTCTAACACATGGATTCCATATTTTGATGAATTTAATCTTTGTCTTAATCAAACTGACTTGGAGGATCTTAGATATGTGGGACTCCGTTATTCTTGGTCCACCTCGTCTACTACTGGGAGGAAGATGAGGAAAATCAACCGTGTACTGGTTAATTCTAAGTGGATGTCCGACTTCTCCTTTGTTGAGGCATCTTTCCTCAATCCGGGCATTTCTGATCACTCGCCCATGGTGACTAGAGTTCTTATGCCAGTTAGCCGGAAGAGGCCATTCAAATTTTTCTTATACTAGTCCAATCACCTGGATTTCAATTCCCTTGTCTCTCGAGCCTGGGATTGTTCCATGCGAGGGGTACCAATATTCAGGCTCATCTCCAAACTAAAGACCTTGAAGGGTTACCTTAAACATCTTAATAGAGAGGCATTTTCTGATATCTCCAACAGAACTGAGGAAGCTAGGATTGCTCTCTGTCGCACCCAGCTAGATCTTGAATTGGAACCGAGTAATGTTTCTCTTTCAGATCTTGAAAAGGCTCAACGCCGTTGCTTTGTAGATTTGAGGAAAAATGAAGAATCGTTTTATAGACAGAAGTCGAGAGTACGGTGGTTGAAGGAAGGGGATCAAAATACAAAGTTCTTTCACTATTCGGTTTCTAGAAGGCAAGTCAGAAACAGAATACTCTCAGTACGTGAATCATCAGGTTCTTTGATTATTAATCCTGATCAGGTTCTTCAAGTCTTTGTATCTTTCTACTTGGACTTGTTTAATTCAAGTGCTATGCTCTCTAAACCAGCACTTCAAGATCTTATGGATGTCATTCGTCATCCTCTTTCGAGTGACCAGGCGAATGCCCTTGCTTATCCTGTCTCAAATGATGAAATTCGCAACACCCTCTTCTCCCTTGCCCATGGCAAGGCGCCTGGTCCCGATGGTTTTCAAGTGGAATTCTTTAAGAATAATTGGCAGATTGTCGAACCGTCGGTCTTGGAAGCTGTTCATGACTTCTTTGTATCTGGTCGGCTGTTAAAGGAGGTAAACAACACAATACTTGCATTAGTGCCTAAAATACCGAATGCTACTACTGTTGCTGATTTTAGACCTATCTCGTGTTGCAATACCATATATAAAGTTATTACTAAGATATTGGCCAATTGCCTTGCTTCGGTCTTGGATACTTTGATTAGCCCATCTCAAAATGCATTTGTGAAGGGTAGGCGCATTAGAGATAACATTTCACTCGCCTAGGAGCTTTTTGCCGGTTTTCACCGGGACCCTTTTCTGCCAAAATGTGCTGTGACACAGTCGACTGGGACTTTCTGGAGCTCACCCTTGGTGCTTTTGGTTTTCCTCGGATCATTAGTAGGATCATGATTTGTGTACGAACACCCAAGTTCTCTATTTCTATTAATGGTAAACTACATGGTTTCTTCCCTTCCGCTCGGGGGATTTGACAGGGGGACCCTATGTCCCCTTACTTATTTACGCTGGTAATGGAAATCTTCTCTGGCATTTTGAATGCCCGCACTTCGTGCAGGGAATTTAAGTTTTACTGGAGATGCAAACCGGTTAAGCTATCGCATTTGTTTTTCGCCGATGATGTACTCTTGTTTAGCCAGGCGGATTAGCCTTCAGTGTCGATGCTCAAGAGATCACTGGATATCTTTTCCTCCTTGAGTGGTTTGTTTCTTAATAAGAGCAAGAGTGAAGTCTTTCTTTCCGGCGGTTCCCCTTCTCTCAGGAGGAACATCCTATGGGCCTTCGGTTTCCAGGAGGGACATTTGCCGGTTCGATATCTAGGTGTGCCGATTATCTCTTCTAGGTTGGGTAAAGCGGACTATATAATTTTGGTAGACCATATTACTGCAAGAGTCCAATCGTGGACACATCGTTTTCTTTCTTTTGCAGGGCGTCTTCAGTTAATAAGGTCAGTCCTACATTCCATTCAAGCCTATTGGGCTAGTGTATTCACTTTACCTGTTTCGGTACTAGAAAGAATAGAGCAGATTTTAAGACAATTTCTATGGAAAGGCTCATCTCTTACTCAGGGTGGGGCAAAAGTCTCATAGGACGATGTGTGCCAACCTAAAGTAGAAGGTGGTCTTGGTATTCGTAAACTTCATGATTGCAACAAGGCGACAATGTTGAAATACATTTGGGTGTTGTTTACTGATAAAGAATCACTCTGATGTCGGTGGATTCATAGCAATTTCTTAAAAAGGGATAACTTTGGGTTGCTCCCAAACCTGCAGTTTGCTTGTGGGGGTGGAAAAAGATCCTTCAACTAAGGAGGGAATTTCAGTCCCTTTTCAGGTCGAAAGTGGGGAATGGTGTTTCTATCTCCGTGTGGTTCGACTGGTAGAATCCTCTAGGCCCTTTGAACCTGTTCTTGCCAGAGTCCATTATTGAAAGATCTGGTCTCTCTAGACATACTTCTGTTGCAGAATTTTTGTCACCCGCAGGTCAAGTTTCGAGGATTTTATTGCAGGAGTGGCACCTTGCTTTACCGATTCTCTCTTCTAGCCCGGATCAGTTTTATTGGCATGGTAACTCTTCTGGTATCTTTGCGGTAGGCTCTGCATGGGAGATCATTCATACTAAAAAGTGTCAGGTGGATTGGGCATCCTTTATATGGGATAGATCTCTCGCTCCCAAATTTCAATTTCATCTTTGGCTTATAATGAAAAATCGTTTACCCACTCAGGCGACTCTTCTTTCTTATGGAATAATTGATCATGGCCTTTGTGCCTTCTGCAATATGGTTCCAGATTCAATTGACCACTTGTTTTTTTATTGTCATGTCTCTGCGACGATTGTTTTCTTTCGGGCCACTAGATGTAACCTCCTTGGCAGAATAAGCCTTGGCTGGACAACCTCTTTTGGGCGAAGAAGTTCCTTTCAGGTAAGGATTTCTTCCATAGTGTTGCTCGGTCCATCTCATCTGGAAGAAAAGGAACAACATTATATTTCGGGGTGAAGCCTTGGTAATCTCGGCTATCAAAAACCACATCATTAGGGTGGTTAAAGACAAAGCTCTCTTGTTTCACAATGTGCCGGACAACGCAAGGAATAGAAGACTCCAAAGATCTTGGGGGTTTGACCCTTCCATCTTCGAGGATGCTTCCTCTTCTTAGTGATGTCTGCCTTATTTGAGTGTCTCTGCATTTGTTCTGCTCCAACCATTCTCTCATCCCGCTTGCTAATGCGGTCTTGGAGGGTTGCTGCTTTGGTGTTTTTTTTTTGTCCTCCTTGTTGTTGGCGGTTGTGCCTTTTCTTCTTTTCTTGTTTCTTTTGCACTGGTGCCCTCTCACTCTTTGACCTTTATGCTCCTTGAGTGATTGTTTGGTCCCGGTCTTTTGTACAGTTTCGGTTCGAGCTAATCTATTCTTACATTTACCAAAAAAAAAAAAAAAAATTTAACAGAAATTAACAGATGGTGTATTTGTGACAAATGTACTAATTTTGGATTTTTTTTTTTGTAGTTAAAGAATTAATTTATGATAAATTTATCGCATAAATATCAATTTGATATTTTTTGTGATAAAAAACTAATGTTTGGTAATTTTTCATGGATATATCAATTTGGAATTTTTCATAATATTTAATATTTTTTGCATCATACAAGTGATTGAGTGAAACTCGTTGTACTGAGCAAATTTCTCATCAGACATAACTATTAACTTACATTCAGAAGACTATGGCAAAGAAGAAAAATCAACACCAAATGTAGCATTTGCAGAGTATTATTTTTGCCATGATCTCCCATGTAACTTGCAGCAAAATTTCTGAAATGACCAGATTTGCTATAGTAATGACAAGTCTAAACAACCCCTGAGCTATCAGTTGAAATGTGAGATTGTCCATAAAGTTGCTGTTGGCTTTGGCCTCTCCCTATTTTTGTGCCTCAGCTACCAGCACGGCCATTATGTCCTCTACGATTTATTCCATCACTCTCACCACTACCACTAGTTCGAGATTGGGACAAGAGCTGAACTATCTACCACAAAGTAGTGTCTTGAGATGACTCATGAGATACCCAAAAAATCAAGTAAATATATCAGTGAGTGATGCAATAGTCCATCATCCAAGAATTTGAGACCTCATAGACCAAGACCTTCTAGGAATTCCATTCCAGCTAATTGTTCTCTTTGAAGTTCCGTTTGCTAGATATTCGCCGAAATAGGGAGAAGAACATTTGACTCCTTATACATCTTCTTAAAATTTGCAAAATACTACGTGTTAAAACACCCCTTCCTCTCAGATTGATAATACTCCTGTGGTAACTCATAAATCCATGAAAAGTTATTTTGGCTAGAATACAAGACACCAAAATACTCCCACAGGTCTTTGACTGTGTCAATATGAGTTACTAGATAAACTATATTACTCTCCATAGAGTTCAGCATCTAATCAAGAATACATGCATCAACAACATGCCGAGTTGCATCATCCCCGTGTTTAGATCTAGTCAAGTATATATGTTGATTTCTACCTATCAAAGTTAGGTTCATAATTTTCTACCATTATTGAAAGTTAGCACTACCCTCAAGTTTTTTATTGATAATTCGATCAAAAGAAGAGGAAATCACCTTAGTCATCATGGGATTACTCTTATTAGGATCACCCATTCTCCAATAATAATAATATGAAAACTACCACAATATTTTCCTTTAGGCAACTCAACCTCAACTGTTCAATTATTCAACAAAATTGAAAAATATTACGTCAATAATCCACTTCATACTAATAGCTTAACAGAGTTACCACAATACTGGTTGTAACCCCTAAAATGTCAACCACGGCATGTGTTCTTTCCATTTATACTCATAATTATAAATACATATGCGGAAGCACAATAAAATTATCCCAACGTCCCTTACAAGAAAGTCGCATGAGTTTAGTAGTATATATGTCTTTAATTTCATACAAACACTAGTAGTTATTATCACAACAAAATACATAGTCCTAGGAAAGTTTAGGGTCATCTAACATCACTACTATACTAACCAAACCATCATCAAACTAAAGGATTGATCATCTCATCTCCTCCATCACCATGTGTAGGGAACTATCCTATAAATCTAAAAAATCAGGCGTAAGCCAAAGCCCGGTAAATCAAGTCTCTAAGACTAAAGTAGGAGATTGTCTCACTACTTAACTTGGTACATGTAAATATCATGAGTTCAAGTTTTGCAAAATAACCATATATGACAAATGCATAACAAATGCTCTACCTTTACCATCACGATATGCTAATAGAAAACACTAACAACATTGCAAGCATTTACTCAAAAGCAAGTAGATGGCATATTATTTTATAATGCCCCAGTATCACCTGTACATAAAATTATTCATAAGCAGGTTTATATTTGTCATGAAGCTCACAATCATACACACGCAAGTCCATACTTATCAATGGCCAAGACCATCTCGATTCACAAGGCATCTCGATTAATGAGGCATCATCATCACCAACTCATGAAAGATGGAATCATACATACCATTTGCCACACTTTAGCTCATTTATCACAGGTGTCCTCTACACTAGCGAGGATAAGTACACCACAGTACATCCGCATTATGATGGTCATTTCTTAACATTATACCATGGCTATGGAAACCATGTCATAACATCGCTGTGAAAGCCATGTCATACCATTACTATAAAAGTCATGTCATAATAAGATATCATATAATCTAAATCTTGTAGATAATTGGCTCATATGGTTGAACATTTGGCTAACTCTAGAGTTTCATCTACATACTCATACAAAGGACTTTGCTTGATGGCGAATAAATTGTGACAAAGGTCTGAATCACGTATCATCATAGACATGCACATCATAACACAAAAATTGCCATGTGCATGACAATAATTTGTCCTTTCTAATGCAATTAATAATAAACAAATCATTACATGCACTTCAATAGAAATATTTTCCTTCTCTTTTCATGCTAAGCCATCATCATTTAATCGGAAGCCATAGATAGGTAATAGATAACTTAAGACCCATACATCGGCAACCCAAATAATTGACAACATGAATATCAACATTTTAAATAATCGACAACGTGAACATCAGCAACACTTAACCAATAAGTCGGTAACTTATTTGGATTGCAAAAATATCACTTTCTAGTTTAATATCACAATTCCCACTTTTTATCGAACCAAATCTTAAGAAAATCGATCAATTACAACCTCGTCATGTAGAGGCTCATCGATTCAAGCCAAATAAATACAACGATTTAACACTCAATCATCAATATTTTCTCACCCTTAACATCAAAGTTCAAACTATAGATCAACCTAACATAACCCTTGGAGTTTCACTTATCTCAATTAAAGAGTTGTACAACTCAAAGCCTTAACCATCAAAGCAAAACAAAGATTAACAGCTTTCAATTTTTTGTTAAATGAGTTTAAGAAAAGAGAATAAAATCCACCAAATCACCTTGTAAACTCTTAAAAGATTGAATTTTGAAGTTTTTAAACTGTACGAAAAGAATCTTTCCTTTCACAAGAAAGATTGGAATGTGAAAATAAGAAAGGAAAGCAGTGGAAGATTTCCTTTTCTTTCTTAGCAAGAACAAGTTGGAATTCTTGTTTTAGAAACTTGAAGACATAAGAAGATTTACTTATAGGCTAAAGGGGTTAAGAACAAGTAACCAAGTTAAAAGAAATGATGTCCTAAGGTTAAAAGGTGCTAGATGGAGAGTGCAAGATTTGTGTTCAGGTTGGAGAATCACAAGTGGCATGATCACATAGCTTCATCCAATGATAAGGCTAGGGGGTATGAACCAAGTAATAATGATCTTGAGCACACATGGCCACATTTAGTTTGCTTGAACACATAAGTAATGTTAAAGGTAATAAGGACTTTGGGTTAAAATGCTAGGTGTAAAGAGGAGAATGGTGCTTCAATATAAAGAATGCAAGTAGCCTAATAAGAGTAGCCAAATAAGAGAAATTTTGAGAGAAAGCTTAGAATATTAATGGGCTAAGGTTGAAATGGGTGATGTAATGCATGACATCAAAGCCGGCTCATTTAATGTCATCAAGAGTACGTGGGTAAAAATAATTGGTGGAATGCAGAGAGGCGGCACATATTAAAGAGTGACAAGTGGCTCAACTCTATGGTTTTCAATGTAGATATTTTGTTAAGTAACCAAAACATATATCAAATTGGTATGCAAATAAGGAAATTAGTGTCCGTTCTAAACATCGATGAGTTAGAAAAATATATCAAACTCACTAATTTTCAATGAAAAATATCAAACATTAAGAAAATCTTAACTCAGTAAATTTAAAACTCAAAAATAATCAAATACAAAATTTGGAACATATCAATCCCCTTCTACAACCAGTATGGTGGTAATGGTCATGGAAAATCATCCTAAATGCTATTATCAAAAGTCGAAAATTCCGGATGTCACACTAGTAACCAATTGAACCAACAGTCTAAAGATAAAAATAGAGTACCGAACAACATCCTTTGCTATCCCAAAATTTTCCTAGAGGACCAAGGAGCTCGATTGGCGTTAGATCTTGGCTGGTCAACATTGGACAACCTAGATTTAGGTCGGATGACGCTCACCGGTGGTGGATGACTGTTCCAGCGACTACTCGATGGTAGCAAGTGACTGTTCCGGCGACTATTCAACAGCGGCAAATGGCTACTCTAGCAATTAGAGTTTTTTATTGGCTTTGATACCATGCAAAGGAAAAATGGTATTGTATTATTCAATAATAGTTTATAAGTAATCATCAATAAAATAAGATCTAAAGACCACTTTACCTTTTTATACCTCTAACAACAAAAGCTAAGGGAAAAAGGTTAAGAATTGAGGTTCGGAAGACGGGTATATTTATCTCCGTACTTGGGTTTAGACCTAGGTAAGCCTTAGTGTTTCTGACAAGAATTAATTTCAAATAGGATTTATGGTCAAAGCATCTCCGAAGGCTAGCTGCTGGTTAGGTGAGATCCCCTTCGGAGGAGGAGGTTGTCTGGATCAGAGTTTTCTTGATTTAGTTCAGCCACGATATCTTGTCTAGAAGTGATTTTTTTTTTGGGTATAAATAGCTTAGTCGTGTTGAGAAATCACTGAATGTATATTACTGAGGAAAAATCACAGAATATTTCCATCGCAACCTGATTTCTACTTTCACGGTTCATCATTATCATCATCATCATCGAGCTCCATATTAAAAATATTATATTCTTCTTCTAGTAGTGTTGTGGACTTCAGCAAAATCACTTCATGGTGCATTACAACATCAAGTGGAGTCCTGTGCTTTTCATTGCGAACCTTGATTAAACCAGGTCCTGCCATGTCAGAGGAGCAATCCAAAATAACCTTAATGAATAATTTATTGTGCAATGTTTTAGAGTGTACAAGCGGATCATATTTAGGATATGCGATAGACGACCCACAAAGCCCTGACTGAACGTGTGGTCCCACCATCTAAATACATATATTATCCATTCACAATATACATTAATTTCTTACACGATAGCCAATGTTAATGTCAACTACGCATCTCTAACTAAACAGATCACAGAAAGTTTCCCACGCCTCTCTTTGGAAAATCTATACGGCGTTTAAGCTTCTTGTATCGGCTGAACAACTGCACAGGAACGCAGTAAACTGCCACCACAAGTAAACACAACACGCAAACAATGTAGACTGAAGCACGCCTGTAATTTGCTGATGGGAAATTACTACCAAGTGAAGAGTAGTAGGTCAGCAGGAGACAGCACATGGATATTGTAAGCATTGATGTGTAAGGAAGTCCTAGTAAAATGATAATAATTGTGCCTGCCGAGGTCAGAAACGCTGCAGTATTCATTGTCAAGAAGTAGAAGAGAAAATTTCCGCGCATGATCATTTGTCCAGCAAGGTGCGGTTCTTCTTTACCACCGGTAGTATTATTACCTGTTGACGTCAGATTGGAGGTGGTGGTTGCAGTCGTGGTGTTGGTGCTTGGATAGTAATTTTCTTGCCAGTATCCTCCCGGAGGACTGAGGACAGCTTGGTACGTGGCAGTCACGATCAGAACAGCTACCACGAGGATTGCGTTACGAGGTGATTTCGTGCGGCTGCTGCTTCCAGGGTCATTCAAGTATCTGTCCTGCCATTCGAAGATGGTAAGTTCCCGACTCAAGTAATCTACAAGCCTTGTGACGCCAGAGAGGCTTGAAGCTCTTTTTCCTTTGGCACGGCGAAGGATTTTCCCGACTTCTTCGGTGCTATTATGCTGAAATCGCTCTTGGAGATCATGAAAGATGTCCAGAGCAGTCAAACCTTCCAAATTCTTTGCGTTCACATTCATATGCTTAATCAGCAACTTGATGACCTTCGCATGACAAAACACACAGCCACTCGTCAACAAAAGATCATTTTTCCGCGTTGATGACGTACCAAACGAAAACATAATCATGATTAATTTAAATAATAGACTAGTACCTACAGCAAAAGGAGAAACCAATGATAATAATAATCATAGGGATATACCTGAGGCTGATTTGTGAGGGTGGCAGTATGCAAGACGGTATTGCCTTCCTCATCTTTCCAGTTCAGTATCTCTTCCATCTTGACTCGCATAAGCCATCCAAATAAAACCTTGACCGACTTATGCCTGCCATTCTTCACGGCAATATGCACAGCTGTCTCGCGCCGGCTTGTCAAGTCCTCGATGGATGATGGGCAGGCGAAGAGGAACTCAGCCAAGAGGTCGTCCACCTCAATCTCAGCCGCGTAATGCAACGGAGTGACTCTCCCTCTCCCTTTGACCCTAATCAAGTCCGTGTCGATGGTTATCAACGCTCTCACAGCCTGAACCTGGCCATTTTGCAAGGCCAAGTGCATCGGGCTCAGCCCGAGATGGTTGAGTTTACAAGCGAGCGATGGCCTGAGAGTGGCAACTTCCATGGCAAATAGGGTTTCACCTGCACAGGCAGACACATGCAAAGGAGTGTTAACGTAGGGTATGTTGTCTATATGCTCGAGAATGTGTGGATCACGAGCTAGACGCGCATAAAGCTCGTCTATGTCTCCATGTTCGGCGGCTCGTTGCAGCTGCTCATCCATTTTTTATAATGACTTGAGGACTTCGAAATAAGTTTAGTGTTAAGTTTCTTGAAGCTGGAGATAGTTGGAGTTGCGCTTTTATAGTGGAAAAATCAGGGGTAAGCTCAGCTAGGCTCATATAGACATTCTTTTTTTTTTCCTATATTTTTGGTTCTTTTTTTTAAGATGATAGGCACATAGATAGCCATTTGGCACTCTACAAAGTCGAAGGATCATATGCGAGGAGAATTGCGGGCTAATCCGAAAGTTCAAGTTCAAAGCTGACGAAAGGCTTCATTCTATTTTTTTCATGTTTAATTACTATTTATAAGACGTCATGAAGGCGACCGATCCATAGGTCATATTATGTATGTGGCATGATCCGGTATTTTTCAGAAGAGAACACAATCAACGCAACAAACGGAGAAAAAGAAAATCTTTCTGGTTGGACAAAATGTCTTCTAGAACTTCCGCTGCAACTGATAATTAAAATTATGATGAGAAATTCTTCTCAAAAAGGAAGTCATTTAGACCATACTAATTATCATCGTACTAAGAATTATCTTTATGATGGGATTTTATCAAGAATATGGTCCAGTTTGTCAAATAAGAGTTTCGATCAAGGAGGTGCATCCTTCATTGGTTATTGATGGAAATTGAAAACGTGTAAACTTCAATTCAAAAGGTGGAATATCGAAACTATAACTGCATGGATATTATTAATTATTAAAGTAATCTTGAAGAGCAAGTAAGTTCACTTGAATGGGATGGGATGCGAGGAAGTTTCTCCAAACAATCCACCACCAGTTGAATACTAATCTGCGGGCCTACTGGAAAAATTCCACGCTTGGAGAATATAATTCAACCGTTTTAATAAAATTAAATCTTGTCATTATCACGAAACCGCGTTTTTGAATGTTTATGGTAAATAACCGGTGAAGTCTATTAGTCTAGACATTAATATTTTATAGATGTTCGACCTTTGGAAGTACTGTCACACCTCGAATTCATTAAAAAAAGGGAATGACTCAGTCGTCATTTCTGCTAAAAGACGCAACATCAAATGCAACCAACAACATAAGAGTTTTTATTTTCCATCAAAAGATTATTCACACTATCAACTCTATTAAACCTGACAGATGTCATCTTAGAAATATATACAATTCGTCCAAACCATACCCAAGTTCAAACTCCCAAAAGTCTCCGACGATAGTCTCGTACCATCAGTCATTACCCAAGGAACTTGAAAAGATTGGGAAGAAAAGTGGTGAGCAACCGAAGCTCAGTGAGTGATGCATATCTCTTCTCAACAAATTAAGCACCTATTATGCATATTTGCAAAACCATATCGAAACTCATTTAAGCCAAATGCACAGTATATCATATTTGCGGGATCGATAACAAATTTAATCTTCTCAACAGAGTTTTATACAATCGGAAGTACTCATTTCCTCAATAATATCAAAATAAAATATCAATAGTCTAGTCTAGTAATCAACATCAACAACTCACATATCAATAATCTAATCCATTGATTAATCTTATCAAATCAAGTGTCAATGGTCCATTTCATCAACTAAGCTTGTGCTCAAATATTTAATCATGATAAGGCATAACGCTCTTTGACAAGGCAACCAAGATTCCTTCTTAGCTATGCCTCTACGTATATCGTCAGTGGCCAACCCACAAGGATATCCTTACATTAATATGTAAACCCACAAACCCCTCAATAGATTCACAGTGATATTGAGCATCAAACCTACACCCTCTAAATACATAATTAATCTCATAAAGCCGAATACATCGCACAAATGAAATACATAATCTTTCACAACTCAACTCATCTATTTTTCATAAAACATTTCTCAAATCATTTTAGAACTCATATCATAAATAGATTTCGAAAAAACCGAACCAAATCACCTTTCACAACTTAATTTTTCAAATATAATGCATTTCATAACGTATTTCACAAATCAATACATATAACTTTTCATAAACCATACTCAAAGTTGAGTTCTTTGTAATTCTTTGACAAAAAAGGTTTCACAAATCCAAAATATATAATATTTCTCAACTTCGTTCTTCAAACACAATATACATAACAACACATTTTTCATACCACCTCGAAAGTCATTCCATAAACCAATAACATTTTGAAACGCCTTTCATAAAACATTTCTCAAATTATTCACAAATAACCGAAAAGTAGTCAATACGCAATTTAACGCTTTATGCAACAATATGCTCTGTTAGGACTCATAGTGTATCAAATTTCTACCACTTTCAAGACATGAGTTTACAAATTTATAGAAGAGAATCAACGTCAAAATCAAGTAAAACGCTACCACAACTATGAAACAACTAAACTGAACTTAAGCGCTAGCAAATAGTTCTCAAACATCAACAAATCGCTTACCCAGAGCGATTACATAAAGCCAATTGCAACGCAGAACTTGAGTGCAAATCTTGGTCACGCTATAACTCTCTTTACCAAACTCCATTTCAAACAAACTTACATTCAAAATTAAAATTAAAGTTCTCTGGAAGTTCTCGAAGAACCACAGCTTGGTCGACTCTTGGTCGACTCAAACTCTAGCCAGCAACCAACGATTTGACTTGAAAGCTGCTGGTCGTGTATTATTCATTGCACGCGCGGAATTTTAAAAATTTATGTCAAGGAAACCGTAAGCTCAACTGAGTTTCATAAAATTCTACCGCTCCATGACACCCTAAATTATCAATTCCCATAGTTTCTCAGCTTAACAACCCCCAAATCAGATTTCGCAACTCAGATTTCACTTAATTCCAAACTTAAGCCATAATTCTAAAAACTTGAAAGTTAATTAAAACACCTCACATCACAAACTAGCATTGAAGAAGAAAATGGGTGCGAGTGAAAGAGCAAAATAGGATTTTCTTGATTAGATTGGGAGTAACGTCTAGTGAGAGAGAGAGAACCGATTGGGCCATTTTTGTTTTTTAAGAGGTCTATTTATACCTACATTTCTTTTTTAACTAAAATAACCCCTTCTCCAATGGCTGCAACAGTTACATGCTCAATAACTGGCAATGATTTAGCTGGCCAGCGAGCTCAAACTCTTATTTGAGACAATTTGACCACTTCAGAACCTTGTTTGGGACAAAGTCCACTCTAAACCATTTCTTAAGAAAATGCCTCTACTTCAGCCCCTAATTTGAAATTTTCCCTTTTTCCGCCACTACTGTAGTTTGTTCTCTTACGAGCTGCTGTAAAAACCAATTGCAGGACCAAAACTTCCATAACAGTTTGGATAAGTAGAACCATTCAGGAATACTTCCGTTACAAAAACCGGCATATTTATACACGACTACAGAAGGTAATGAAAATGTTTCACCCTACACGGAAGGACTTATATTCTAGAATGCCACCTGCAGCTTCCAACTAGCAAGTACTTCCGTCGGAGTTAGGCATCGCATTGTGATTTCAACACCACGTTGAAAAGATGTGCTGTCTTCTTAGTCTTGCTTTACATGGTGCTTTGATTCCAAAACAAGCTAGAGCGATAAAATTACAGAAAGCCTCTTCACTGTTAACATGCAGTTCTCAATTTCTAGTCTTGAAAACATCAGGCAATGAGTGCAATCATAGTTCTCTTTTAAGTCATCGCTTCAGATGTTCCTCCCTTATTAAATTATACACTGGAAAGCTGCAGCCAGCATGTAAGCAGAATTCTGAACACAAGGCATCTCCACCAAACCTTGTGGCACTGGCTGTACACATTTGTTTAGGCAGGATCTGAAATCTGATGCTCAAGGTACTGAGGCAGGACAAGAAAACGAGCCCTAAATTGTATCATTGGCTCACCACATTTAGGATCAGAAATCTAAAATACTAACTTGAAGAAAGCACCAACTTCAGAGAAAATAGACCAAGAAAAACTCAAAAACTGTACCTTTACAGAAAGCAGAATGACCTTCATCCTAAGCAGCACCACTGCTGTGACCTCTTTTAGAGTGGGAAATGCTTTGCAGTCCTCTTGAGAGTTAACCACTGTGACTGTGACTTGTTGGGACGCATAATTATCTTGGGAAATATAAATGTAGTCAGTGTGGTTAACTATCAGCTTCACCCCCAAAATCAGTGTAAGAGACCACAATCTAGAAATTTCTATGCTCCATGTATGACTGAGCAAGAGTGAATGAAACCGATGGTTGATAAACCTGCTCAAAGATTAACACCCTTTTTTCAAAGACATGTCTTATCTTCTATAGGGCTTGAGGTGATAATTTTGGAACTCGGTTCCAAATGTTATGGATTCCTCATCAAGCTTCTTCTTCAATCTTCTCCAGGTTCTCAACTTGTCAGATTGGATCAAGCCTCTGTAAAGTGTCTCAAAGGTAACCTTTTGAGGAAGAAGGCCATTCTCGATCATCTCCACAAAGAATGTACAAGCTTGCCTCCATTTCTGCTTCTCACACAAGTCATGGATCAATAAGGTATAAGAATCTAGATCTGGCCCCATACCATTTCTCTTCATATCCTCCCAAATTTCCCTCACGATCCCCATCTTATCTAACTTCACAAACATGGCTATGAGAATGTTGTAGGTATGCATGGTGGGCACACAGACATTATCCTCCTTCATCTTCCTATACAACTTTAGCGCATTTTCAACATCTTTCCTTCCCCTATACTCCTTAAAGAAGCAATTATATGTAGCAGCACAAGGACTCACCCCATTCCTCACCATCTCCTCAAGCAACTCCTCCGCATCGTTGATCTTCCCGCACGAACAGAGACATTTAACGACAGAAGTATATGTCGCCACGCTCAAGCTAATTCCCCTCTCCTTCATCATCTTCATCTTATCGAGCAATAACTGCGGCTTATGCGCCCTACTATACACATGCAACACAATGGAATAACTAGTCACGTCGGGCTCGATCCCTCTGTCACGCATTTCATCAAACACCTTATCGGCAGCCCTCAGCGTCCTCTCGAACCTCACATCCGGATGCAATCTCGCTCTCCTACAAATCCCATTCAACAACACATTATACGTTACCAAGTGAGGCTCCACCCCACGCTCAATCATATCATTCAAGAACCTCTCCGCCATGTCTATCCTGCCAATCTTGCACCACCCATAAATCAAGATCGTATACATTTTGGCATCCGGGTCAAACTCCCCACAAGCCTTCCTCTTGTTAAAAATCTCCACAGCCACTTTCACGTACCCGTATTTACACAGCGTGTCGAGCAAGTAATAGTAATCCTTATTACCCGGTCCACGCTCAACGAAGCTACCAATGTCGTCGAACGCACGCACGGCCTGGCGCGTGAGCCCGGCCGCGACCAGCCTTCGTATGAGGATGAAGAAAGTGGTGGTAGTCGGGTGGAGGCTGTTCTGGTCCATCTCGACGATGAGCTGCCAGACGGCGTCGAACTGCCGCACCTTGGAGAGGATGTCGATGAGGAGGTTGTAGGAGGCGGAGGTGAGAGGCGGATCGGGGAGGGACTTGGCGTAGTTGAAGAGGGCGACGGCGATCTTGGAGCTGTGGTGGAGGCGGAGGAGGGTCTGGTGGAGGAGGGGAGCGGAGAGGGCGACGCCGTGGAGCTGGAGCGACGACTCCATGGCGTGGAAGGGGTTGTGGTGGTGGAGCAGGATTTGGGATATCGAGTCGGCGTCTCTCGAGGGCTCGAGGGTCGGGAGGGGGTCGTCGGAGACGGGGCCGCGCCGCCGAGGACGGCGGCGCAGAGGCGGCGGAGAGGGAGCGTGACGGCGGGAGCGAGAGGGGTGACGGCGGGTCTCAGCTGGAACGCCGCCATGTTTCCGGCGATGAAATATTTTTTTGACTCCTCCATCTTGTGCATATCTATGGATGCATAAATTAAGGAAAATTGCATTTTGGTCCAAATGTTTAAACTATTTTCACAAAATAATTAAGATTTCGGCCCCTTTAAAAGATGGTCTAGATAATGCAAGGGTTAATTTGGAAAATTAGAAGCGAGGCAAAACTTCTTTGTGATAGTTCCACTTTTTATAGTTATTTAGTGATATCATTGCGAGAAGAAAATGAGGATCGTGTCTAAAAGCATGGGTTAAAAACTTATTTATTGTCAAAGACAACGTCGACCCTTGTGAAAAGTGAGACAAAATGGTAAGTACGCATTAAAGGGTGATTACTTGATTAAATGTGTAATTTGGAAAGCAAAAGGTGAGACAAACTCCACTTTTGGATTAAAAATATAGACTAGTATTAAGACCCACGCTACTAGCATGCGTGATTGCCAATAGATAAATCAATTTTTTGGAAAAATTGAAGGGCTACTTAATTGAGTAGATAATTCATAAACATATATCAATTAGATGGTCGCTTGATGAAGAGAGAGTAGTGAGTCGTCTTGATTTGCATACACTTTGATGCAAAGGTAATAATGGAAAATCCAAAAGGTAAGGCATTTAAGTTTTGACTTTTATACATAGATCAATCTAGGTGATAAATAGAGTTGGATCACTATATCAGTACATGAATTATTGACTTCACGATTTAAAAAATATCCTTTTCAACAAATGCTCCACGCAACACTCGTTAAATATATTTAATTTAAAAAAAATCATCTCCAATGTACTAATTGCACATAACATAAAAGACATAAAAGACAATGCATCTAAAATCACAATCTTTCTTTCTTTCGTTGATTAAATTCCTGAACACTATTCAATGAACAAAAGATCAATTTCGCCATTTTAGGTTCAATTACAAGATACACAGAGACATATTTAAACTTTGAGATATGATGACATTTATTTGGAGCAATGGAATTTCCTGGGGCATTCAAAACAACTTCTAAGGATTGGCGAAGCTAAAGTTGCCTGGTAAAAGGCCACAGATGAAAATTCTGAAAATACATAAATGGCTAATCATAATTAACAACTTGTACCTTCGATACATTGTCCATGTTTTTTTTTTTTTTTTTTTGAAATACATTGTCCATTTGATTCTCTCTCTCTCTCTCTCTCTCTCTCTCTCTCTCTCTCTCTCTCTCTCTCTAACTTCTTCGAATTTCTTTTTTAATTTTATGAACATGTCTAGGAGATCAATTTTCTTGTTAAGATGTTACCCTCTTTAGTAATTTGATATAAGATCTCTGGTAACAATAACCGGTTCATACAAGACTAAATTTCACAAAGAAGAATCATACGCGCTGTCACGCCCCGAACCTCGAGCGTGCCAACATCCCACTTGCGGTCGATCCAAAAATGCGACATCCCAAGATACGTCGCCGACCCATTCATTCTATTACGCAAGCGGAAGCAAAACAAATCCCCTGACAACTTTTAACTTGGAATAGAAAAGCAGGCAATCAATCACAATACCAAACACTCATATACAAACACATAGGTTTAAATACAACTCCGGACTGCCTACAAAATAGGCAGCTCGACAAAAGGGAAACTATCCTAGAACCAACTAGCAGGACACATTCACCGATACTTCAGTCTTCACCTTTCCAGACATAAGGCTTCGAGTCCTCCACGACCGCCATCTAGGGACCTGAAATTTTAATCCCCAAACCGGGATGAGACAATGTCTCAGCAAGTTCAACTCCCTAAACTCCTATTAGAAAGAAAATACGCCCCGGGTGGCCTAGCCACATCACACAGAAGACTTACCTCACATTAGCCTTCATCTGCAGGTTAGCACAATTTATATAATTCAAACACGTGCAATTATGATAACCAAACAACCATGGCACAATCACATTATCAGAACAATTCAACCACTTGGATCGTCTCAGCGATCAATCGACTTGGCCGATTACATGTCAATTCAGCAAATCAATCAATACTCTTAATCACGGCCCCACTCGGCAAAATTAGAATCAGTGGCATCACGGCCCCACTCGGCGTGACCTTTATCAGGTGGCAATTCACGGCCTCTCTGGGCTCGACCTTTATCAGGTGGCAATTCACGGCCTCTCTCGGCGCGACCTTTGCGACCTCTAATAGGTGGCATATCACGGCCCCACTGGGCGCGACCTCTAATAGGTGACATATCACGGCCTCATTAGGCACGACCTCTCTTAGGTGGTTCATCACGGCCCTATTAGGCACGACCTCCAATCGGTGGTTAATCACGGCCTCACTGGGCACGACCTCTAATAGGTGGTTAATCACGACCAATCTCCCATCAATTTCGACACTTGGAATTTAATAAAGAATCCATATTTATCACAATCAACACTCAATTCGCCACATCCATTCATCAAATCCAAATTCTAAATGCACAACAAATGATCGGCACGAAATTTCGAGCAAATAAGGTCCCAACGAAAATTTTCGGAATTTAATAAATAATTAAATTTATTCCGAAAATTAATTAAATAATAATATCCATAGTTTTGAAATCCACACTCAATTTATAATATCCAATCATCAATTTCAAAATCCGAATGTACCGCAGCGACCCAAGCACGAAATTACGAAGAACTAGGGTCAAAAATAATTTTTCCGTTTTTTTTTTATAATAATATTTTAATAATTTCGGAATTAATATAATATTATAAATTTCCAGAATTCGAAATCTTTAAATAATTAAAAAATAAAACCTATTATGTCACATCAAGGCTTATATTAATATAAGCATTCCTTTAGCCTTAAATAAAACCCACTTAAGTTAATCAAGTACATTAATATAATCTATATTTACATAAATTAAACTAATCACCTAATAACATTTAACACAAACTAAACACCCATAAAGCATCATTAACCCTCTAATTAGGGTTTAGTGAGGTAAACTCACCGGATTAGCAAACCGAGCGGACCAAAACGACGGGGACGACGCGAGGATCGACTTTCCTCAAAGCGGGCCGAGCATCCGGCCTCGGGAAGGCGGCCAAAACGGCCCACGAAGGGGCTGCCATACCCATTTTCTGCAACTTCTGGTGGCTGCTGGTTGGGGGCGGATCCGGCGGCGATTCGGCGGAGGAACGGCGGAGGAAAGACCGGCGGGGCTTGGACGAGCTAGGGGGAGTCAACGGCGGCTCACGGCGAGGCGCACGGCGGTCCACGGTGGCTCCGGCAGCTCTTGCGCGAGCTGAACAGCAGCTCGGGACGACGAGCTGGGCGGAGCGGCACGCGGGCGCGGGCTTCGCGCGGACGACGGCGACCGCGGCGGCTCCGGCGGCGAGCTGGCGGCGACGGGCGACGGCGGCGTTGCTGGCTGCTGCTTCGGCGTCCTACCAGATCTGGAATTTTCGAGCAGCAAACGGAGGGAGAGAAGGCTTCGAGGGCAGCTGAGGAGGATGAGGAAGGCGGAGGCCGACGGCCAAGGCAGAGCGGCGACGGCGGCGTGAGGCGGCGACGGGCGGCGACGGGCGGCCTGCTCGATGATCTCCCTTGCTGCTGGAGTTCGAAGAAGACCAAGAAGAAGATGGGGGAGAGGGCATCGACGGGAGAGAGGAAGAAGAGAGGGAGGAGAGAGAAGGAGGGGGGCTCTTTTCTTTTCTTTTCCCTTTTCTTTAATCCCACAAATTGGCCCACCATGACATCATCCATGATGTCACACTCCACTCACTCAAAACTCCCACAACCTTATTCCAATGGGTTCAATTCCATTTTCCACAAAAAGATAAAACTTTGACATCAATTCCTTCAATTCCAATCATTCTCTCCCAATTGAGTCCAATTGAAATCCATAAAATTAATCCAATGTCACCACACTTTAATTCACATCTTCACTTGTCCATAGAACCCACTTAAGTCCCAAAAGCAAGACCAAATGCGAACCTACTAATTCTCGGGCCAAATTAGCCATTCTCTCGATTTAATTCTTTGAAAAACTCGGATTGCATGAAAAATCTTCCAAAGATAAGCCAATGATCCTAAAATGATTTGTGACACACCCGACTTCCAATTTCTAAATTCGATCTCAATTCCACGGTTAATTTCACTTTAAGACGATACTAGCGCGCCCAACCTACCAGGGTAGCCTTTAGAAATTTTCATACATTTGACCTGTGGTTGATCATCTCAAGCCACAATGTACATCTTTGAAACATTGGCGACTTTCGGTTGTCGAGGTAATCTCAAAATTTCAAATACGAACACAGGGTACCCAATCGATAGAAGAGTCGGTCCAGTGCCAATCGACAGGGGTAATTGTGCAATCGGTGGAATCACCCACACACGATCACATGCCTCGTCGAGTCGACCTATCTCCGATCTCTAATCGATTTTAATCGTGTTGTAATGACCCTTACTGATTAGGCTCGGTCGAAGGTCGCTTCCGGTCGGTCAAATTCTCGAGCCCGATGCATTAGAAACTCTTAACGAGCCTTCACCCGATGATTTTTATTTTTCATATGAGTGGCCGACTCAAGGAAAATAACTATATGCGTGCCAACGAAATGCCCGTCTCAATTTATTGAAAATAGAATTAGAAAATCGGGATGTCACACGCGCTGATCACACTTGCATGTCAAAAACACTCATGCCTCATATCCAAAGCCAATATATAGAACAGGGCCACATGAAATGATTAATTGTATCAATTTATTATATCAAGTAGCTTCATGAGCTATTTTATTCGGAAATACATTTTTCCCTTTCATCCAACCATAGGTGTTTGGCAGACATTGCCCTTTTCATCAATCCAAACATAAACTCGGTTGCAGCAATAATCAGTCAAACCAAATGCTTTTCCCTTTGGTATCAGCACGACAGTCACGGTTGGATTGTCCTTTTCGATCACAGCTTTCGCTTTCTCTCCATTCTGGCCCACCAACTTAGGCCACATCATTCGATTCCCTGCAGTCAGTCATTTTTCAACCTCGATCTCATATTATGACGTCACACTCGACTACATCGAATGCCTTGTCATCCATGCACACTACTAAATTTCATATGGCCAAAAATTCAAATGACTAATGGCTCATATTTGGGAAAGGGCTGATGTACATTAACAACACCGTAAGCTAGAAATAAATAAATAAAAAGGGACATGAGCACGTACCCTTGGGATCAGTGCACATTCCATCACCACAAGGTGGGTAAGGTTGTTTTGGGAAGTATGACATGCTTCTGATCTTCCTTTTAACAGAGAAAGAAGTAAATTATATGGAATGTTGTCGTTGGCACCACCCTTTATATAACCTTATTTGTTATGCTCGTTAGCTATTTTACCATTAATGAGAAATCCAAGGGGAAATCCCTCATTATCTAAATAAAGCAAGAAAAATCTCAGTTTTAATGACCCTCATAATTATGGGAGAATTATGAAGATTCTCTGCTCAAAAAGAAAAATAAATAATATATAGGTTATTATTGCTATTACTTTATTATGATATAATGCGTTCCAGATTCATCAAGCTTTAGACTAATCTTTGATATTCTTGTGTCCCTCCAAATCGTTATATTTAGTGCACACACCGTATTAATTTAATTTGAGGTGATTCACTAGATTAAAAATGGAGCTTTGGATCAAGGGTACACGCATATGTCCCCTTTTTAGCTACAGCTTTCGTTCACTCATGCTGTATTACCATAGCATAATTAAAGTTACCTCAAGAACAAATTGTTGATTTAGATATATTACTTTTTTAAATTTTTGTACGACATGCAGTACGTAAATCTTTTATACCAGTCATTTTCTAGTCTCTTAAACTTTTACAGTGAATGGTTGCGCACGCAAGTGCAACACGAGTTAGAAGTACATCAAAGGCTCACTCATTTACCTCAAAAACAATAATAGGCTTTGGGTTAATCTTTGATAAATAGTCTGCCAAAAATAGTTTGTATTAATCGTCTTCATTTATTAGAGTGAGTGAATGACCGACCGTATTCCATCTTTAGGACATGATTCAGTCTGATTAATTTTGAAGTTATACATAAGGGTAGAGACATTGCTTAGAATTTCAAATTATGTGAAAAGATGGAGATCTAGATCCACACTGAGAAGGGTAGTAGCAAATTCCTAAATACTAATTTGGCATGAGAGCTGGAAACGTAATGGAGTCAAGATAATCGGATGACCCTATGCTGTTTATCATCAGAAGTGACCCATTTTGAAGTTATACATAAGGGTAGAGACATTGCTTCGAATTTCAAATTATGTGAAAAGATGGAGATCTAGATCCACACTGAGAAGGGTAGTAGCAAATTCCTAAATACTAATTTGGTATAAGAGCTGGAAACGTAATGGAGTCGAGATAATCGGATGACCCTATGCTGCTTATCATCAGAAGTGACCCATTTTGAAATTATAAGAAGTACATTGATTTTCAACCTGTCAAGATGGTCACGTTGCGACATGTTTTAAAAGCAACCATTGCTTGATCCCGAAGAATATACCATGGGATATGAAACCGACGGTGTTTACCATAAAATGCTAAGGTAAAATCATAGAGTTAGCTAATTTAAAAATCTGTCAAGTAAATTCTCGAATGGTGCCAGTGATCCCACCCAAGATTAAGAGCATTCTCTTAAATCAACCTAGCGAAACAGAAAAAGAGAACTTTTTCTATTCAGCCCGATTCTCGAATATGAATAGAACATATCATATACATATGCGATCATCCTCTTAATTTGAGGGATGGTGAGAATGTAAATGGTCATAGTCTTCAAATTGAGGTTTAGTAACACTGTTATATAATTCATTTTTTATGCCATCAGTGTATACTTAAATTAACTCTTTGCTAAATTCACCAAGCAGCGGAATAGAAAAAGCTCTTTTATTGATTTTTTTTCTTTATTGATATATGAGTACTAAGCAAAGAGAATATACGAAATGTTGGAAGATACATAGCTTGACAGAATATTTGATTGATTCTAATCTGATTTGTACAGATCAATTAAGATTAGATCTAGAATAGATTGATTTGTAGGATCATTAATTTCCTTGTTCACTCTTACACTTGTATTATAATTGCTGAAGATGTACATCGATTCTATTCATTGAAGACAATAGAATACACAAAAAAATATTCTCTCCATTCTCGAGTTCTTCAAGTCTTTGCTTTTCTTCATCTTCTTACACGAAAAGAAAAGTTACTCAAGAGGGGATTATCACCATTGACAAATTTAGGCAACCTACCATTATTTCATCCACAGGGGAAGGATATATTATTCTCTCAAACATGGCGTATTAACACCTTTGCTTATTCGTCTTCTTCTTTTTCCCTTGGCATGACACAGCACGAACGTCAACCTTGAGACGAAGAATCTGGATGATTCCAACTCTCAGTCTTTGTTATTCAGACATGGCCCGTCCAGGTAGATATTGGACAAGATACACAGACATATTTAAACTTTGAGATATGATAACATTTATTTGGAGCAATGGAATTTCCTGGGACATTCAAAACAACTTCTAAGGAGATTAACTATGTTCATTTGGAGCTTTTATTTGACTACTGTAACTTCAGCCGTATGACATAATAAGGAAAAGAGAACTACACATACCAGGACAGAGCAGGAGACACAAAATTGCAGATAGTCAATAATCACCAGATCTCCCGGCCCAAAAAAATAAAAACAATAAAGAGTGATAAGATATCACAGAACTCTACAACCGCTTCCAATTGGACTGTGACTAACCTGGAGCTGGATCGTCATGGGCCGAGTCGATGCCGGCCTTTCATTTCGTGGATTCACATTGATTTCAAAAAATCAATAATTGTGATTACACGTAATTTATCGAGCATAAACCATGGCAAGTTCTAGTCCTTTCATTCGAATGAAGAACCCCTCACGCTTTGTAACGCGAACTCTGTTGTCCTCACTTTACAGTTCCAACATCTGAGTTCATTTTCAAAGCTAGACGTTCAAAAATTTCTGAAAATCCCCACTTATATCATCTAAATCGATTACTTCCTTTTCAGTTCTTTCTGCCTTTCTGATCTTCTCAAGGTCCAGATTCAATTCTGCGAGTTGCCTCTCAATCCTCGATCCCTTATCGGGTAATCTTGAGATCGTAACCTGCATTTGTTCAGAAGGTCGTCACAACATTATGAACTATCGAGTCACAAATCTAAACTTCTGCTGTAAAGGCATGCTTATGCAAGGACTGTCAACTTTTTAAGACCACCAGAAAAAGGTTACATTCATCACAATAAAAGAAAAGGTATTACTCTTAATTCCTGTTCGTAATTTTTCAATGGAAAAGTATATGCCCAATAGTCTAAAACGGCGTTAAGGCTTCTCGTGTCTGCTGAGCAAAAGCACACTCTTAATTCTTGTTCGTAATTTTTCTATGGAAAAGTATATGCCCAATAGTCTAAAACGTCCATTAAAGCAATTTTTTTTTTTTTTTTTTTTCTAAAGTGACATTCACCTTTCATAATGAGAAAATCCTATCGGATACTTAAATCCTAGACTCACAAAATAACTCATTGATCTCATGAGCCATGTAAGACGCGAGCCAAAGCTAGAATGGGCAGCTCATATATGAGATTATTTGCACTTGTTGTATAGGAAATTAAACTTCCGACGTGCATTTAATCCATACAAACATGCTTGCATGTTAACTATTATATCAACTCCATGAGACTAAATTATGACCCCTTTAAGGGAACTCTTACCATTTGCTTCATCTGCAAGTTATTCACTTTACTAAACAATTACCGTATTTATGATTAAATGCAAAAAGGTACAAAAAGGACGGAAAGGAAATACTAAAACTAAAAGGCTAGCTTGGTTGCATGATGAACATATCAGCTAGTACATAAAACTTTTCTCAGACCAATAGGAAGTACCTTATCAAGAAGCATGCGCGACAACCGATTGATACGTTCTTTGATATCTGATTCTGTCTGTTTACCAGAACTACCTGGGCTATGGTTTTTCTTGTTCAGTGTGACATCCTTCGGTTTGAAAGCATATGCAGCCCTGTCAAAGTCGTCATTTCATTTTTACCATCAGTAGATAAAACAACAGATGATAAATGCTAGTCTCAAAGTTCAATCCAATAATTACTCGAAATATGATAGGGATCAACTGAAGTGACATTTCGCCATCATCAATTACTAATATTACTATGTGAATCCCTCATTTTAAATCTTATACAAGCAGATGCAGTCGTAACATGCTTCTCCATGAATATGCTTAGCAGGAGGGACTTGACAGACTCACTCGGGACTTCTAAAACTCTATCTGGCACCGGCAACAAAATTTAAAGGTAGGGGACAAACATAATGTTGTAAGCACTGGCTTCAAGAAAATGATGATTCTCAACATACCCATCAACATTACGTTCCAATGGAGCACCTGATGATGAATTACCTACAAGAGCAGAAGCCTTGATCCTGCAACCACAGTGAGAAAGCCAATGAGATTGATTTCAGATGTCATAGTAGATGTTCCACACATTGAACAATACAGGATTCAGTAATAGTGGTAAAAGTCCACTTTTGATGGTTTACATTTACTTTTATACTATGCCACCAGATGACCATCAATAGTTTCTACTGATTCTTTTCCCTGGCCTAATACAATTTTACCCTTACAGGTCTGAATTCAATTCCTGAACTTGAAAGACAAAAAAACACTTCTGTACTCAATCCAGAGTAATGAGGGAATAAATTTTTTACTATATCACTAATGCTTTTAACTCTTTTATCTTGATATGCTTTTGCAGACAATCAGAAAGAAATTAAACAATTCACGAAAAAGGAAAACCATTCTGATCCATTTGTTAGACTGAATTAAATGCAATAATTGAAAGTAGCTGAAGTATACAATATTTGGTAAAGTACCATCTGACTTCCATTTCTTCATCTGCAACTTGCACCGGTGCCGTCTTCGAGTAGAGTAAACTGTGATGACTAACACCAGCTATGCCCAAAGTATCGAGGAACTCTATGTGGCTCCTTAAAGACTCATCCCTGAGGCAGTCGATACAAGAAAGTGACCCATAGAGATAAAAAATCAAGCTGATTCAATTATGATGAAGCTGTTCTATGAGCACAAAAATTCTTAACCAATAAGAAGCCAAATACCCAGTCCCCACCAAACTGTATGCATGACAAAAATGTTCAAGAAAAGAAAGAAATATCAGCCACTTTATGATATTTCATCTTTTAAACTGCCAAACATCTTGAAAGTGGAGGAAAGCAAGCCATGTCACAGAACAGGAATAGCCCTTATGGCCAGTGATGATGCTAAACCGTAGAGAATAAAAGCTAGTACATCTTGACTTGGTGATCATGCTCCTCATACAACTGCTGCTGAGTTGGAGAAATGTCGAACCCCTCTGTCGGAAGGCTGAAAATTTCCTTCAGATCCTGGAACAGCCAAAGAAATCAGTCCAAACAACCCTGACCTCAAGTTTAGATAAGCATGATTTTGGGTGCTCTTCAAGGGAAATTGAGGACATAGAAAACCCAACCCCAATCTGAAGAGTTGTATCAGAGATGATCTAATACAAATAAATAAGTACCCGCTCACTAAAGTAGCGAATTTGCTCTTTATGCTCAGTTGCTGTTTTGAACAATCCTCCCTTGAATATCTGAACCAAACAGAATGGAGAAACAATAAAATGACAGGTATCATGGCAAATTCCATCCTGTGCGTCCATGCCCGTGAGCAAGCATGGCACGTTTGCAATACACTACTTATACGATATAGTGAGCCACTCACTCATAAAAAAACAAACATGATTGCATTAAATAAGATACTATCTTTTTATTAGAAAACTAGAAAAGAAATCTTATCTTGATTGGTTTATTTGACAATGCATGCAGTGACAAATGGAGTAGCAGATACATCCAGTATTTTTGAGGCATGCATCGTTTGTGCTCATCAACACACGAAAGCCAAAGAATTCTAGTGAAACACCTAAGGCTCCTGATCATAGTATTTCGTAGTAACATCTGCTCCAATATAATAACGTTGTTTACCACAACAGTTCTTAAGTCATTTCTCTTATCTTAAATTGCATACAAACCCCAAAACTATCTTTCCATTTTACCAATTGAGACCATAGTATAGTTGAACGACACAAAACCTGCTTTCTGTATATCTTCTCCTCGATAGTTCCACATGTCATCAACCTATACACAATGACATCCTTCATCTGTCCAATTCGATAGGCGCGATCAACACTTTGGTTATCCGTACTGTCAATAAGAAATGCATACGTAAACTAACAGAAATATGCTCAAGATCTGCTTCTTTATTCATATATAAAAACAACTGCAAAACATCTGAGCTACGTCTGAGAAAAGAGGGGAGGAAAACAGATGGGCAGAATTGCACCCCCCCCAAAAAAAAACAAAGAACTCAGCTTTAAAGTAATAAATACACCTTTTTTGCCAAAGAACCAAAAGAATTTGCGGTAAGTGCTAATATTATTAGGACATCAGAAAATAAATAACAGCCAATGCAAGCACAAACTTGTATTGTGCCATGAGTTTCTCCAAGTAAATTTAAATTGAAGTAATATGTAGAAGCCTACGAGTAGAAGTTAATGTCAAGAAAGTACCTTTCCTTCCAGGGAGTATGCTAATAACAACATAAGATTATATCAATAAAATGGTAGCTTTTAGCTGCGTCAATTTGTTTTATGAGTCAACTAAGGGGGGATCTAGTTAACTTGTGTCAAAATTGATAATTAGGTCAAGTCAAGGCTGACCTGATGTTTATTACATGCGTCTGCATCATTAGTTCAGTGATATTGGTATCATGAAATATTATTTAGTATAACAGTGTGAAGCTTAAAGTTGGGTAAGAACTTGTATCATCTATCATAATAATGTTACCTATGACAAGTATGGGTTAGAACTCAAACGGTACAGAGATTCCTACTTAAAAGTTGTGGAACAGTTAATAATCCCATAACAAAGGAATAGCATTGAATATAACCTTTACAGTGTAATAAAAAAAAAAAAAATTCTTCGTTTCTTCTTTCCTCTTTCATGTACTTGCAAAAGTAGTTCAATTCATGGCTGACAATAAAATAAGCAGTGGTACCTCGGATTCCATGCTGGATCGACAACAATCACGCGGTCTGCTCTTGTAAGGGTGAGGCCTAGACCGCCAACTTGAGATGTCAAGAGAAATATAGGTGCTCCAATGCCTTCTTGGAAATCCTAAGTTCATAAGATGAGAATAGCACATAAGCACGTCGAA
This sequence comes from Eucalyptus brandiana, assembly GCA_014182725.1. Lineage (NCBI taxonomy): Eukaryota > Viridiplantae > Streptophyta > Magnoliopsida > Myrtales > Myrtaceae > Eucalyptus > Eucalyptus brandiana. The sequence goes on along the minus strand of CM024675.1, from coordinate 68,101,021 downwards.
TTTACAAGCTAGACATAAATTAGCAAAATACTTACATTTACTATCTTGATCCTGTCGCTAGCTTTTGTCATACCATCAATGCGTAAATACTCATAGCCACGGGACAGTAAGGAATCCTAATTGCAAAAGGATTCAGAAAAATCAATCACCTGTGTTGAGCCAATCAACAGTTTACTACTCCCTAAGTGTTTGGAGATATTTCAACTAAAAAATGCAGTATCAATATTGAACTTTGGAAAAGGGGAAAATTAAAATCTCGAACTACATACTGCACAAAGAAAAGCTCCAAATAAGCATAGTTTGTTCAGTATGATCTCAATAGACTTTCACAACCAACAAGCCAATTCTCGACAACTGAGTTTATATTGTGACAAATCTCTTTTTCAAAAACCAATATCAAAACTTCACCAAATCTAACGTAAGCAGGGAAAAAAAAGCCTTAAGGCAATATGCAAATCAACCACCACAGGATATCAAAACATAGTTTCGTTGTATCGGTGGAGAATCTCATTGTATCAGTGGAGAATAAAAAACCAGTACACTCATCCTTGTGAGATTTAAAATCAACATGGAATAATCAGATGTGCCAGCAAAGGATAAACATTGCATTCCCCAAAACAACTTGACTAATCATTGTTGCAACTTCTCAAAAGTAGTTCCAAGCATAGCCAAGTCAAACCTGGATGAGATCGAGCATCTTGCGAGTCTGAGAAAAGATAAGCACATTGTGGCCATCTGGAATTAAATTGTCCTATAAAAGAGCATCAAAATGTATTTATGGTAGGCTCTTTCAATTTCATCAATCAAATGTAGATATGCAGGAACCTACCAATAATGACATTGTGAAAGATATTTTGCATGATATTATGTCATTTGTCTCCTGAAATTCATCTCTCTCACCAATATCAGCCACATGCATCGCCAATTTCTCTGCCATACCAACATCTTCAGGATTAACCATTGAATCCATCCCTTCAAGAACATCTTCAGCAGCTCTCTTTGTTAACAACAGTGGATGATCACATATCTTCTTCAAAATCTGATCAAAAGAAGTGTACAGTTATAAGCTTTTGTTTTGAAAACAAAACAAACCAAACAGTACTGTTAAATTAAATGTGTGATATAGACTGTCTACGTGTCTTCTAACAACTTGAGTTTTTGGAAAAGAAAGAAAGGCAATTTGCCTAACATACATCTTAGCATAGGTCAAGAGTGAGTCTTGGCACTCTCTCTTACTATGATTCTAATAAGGCGTTGCCTGGATGTACTTTAATTTTTGGGATAAGTGCACTAGAAATCCTAAAACTTATCGCAAAAGTACAGTTGAGTCCTAAAACTTCAAAAAGTGCGATCAAGTCTCGAAACTTTCAAAAGTACAATCAAGTGCTACAACTTGTCACGAAAGTGCTATCAAGTCCTAAAACTTTCAAAAAATGCAATCAAGGAAAACACTTGATTCGACCAATTTGAAAAGTTTTGAGACTCGATTACACTTTCGTAATAAGTTTTATGACAAAAGTGCACTTTTATGATCAGTTTTAGGACTTTCATTGCACATATCCCTTCATTTTTTTCAAAAAATCTAAATCTTGCACCTGACTCACTTTCATTTTTCCTTAGCCTAAAACACTTGAAAACATTCAATGTACACAAATTTTGACGCGTGGATCCCCATACAATTTTTTCGAAATTTTTTGAAATTTGGATAGTAATTTTAATTGTGGTGTCAAGGCAAAAAGTTGCTTTTTGCATTTTAAAAGGCACAAAAAAAACAAGCCCTTAGTTTTCATAGTTCTGGTCTTTGGTAATCTTGTCAATGTGATTACATCCACAACTTATGTTTCACATGTAAGTAACATTCGAAACATGAGAGGAAGTGTTGAAAAATATGCCAAATATCGGGGCCCATTCTCTAACAAGTTAAGTTTTTGCTAAAAATGGCTTAAGTAGCATAGAAAGAATGATAAACTTACAGTCAGGAAATAGGATTCGCATCTATCCTCTTAGCAATCAAAGAGATGGAAATAACAGATGAGATGAAACTTTATTTTCAATCACTCATACTTGCCTGAGAATGCATCATGCCATTTGGTGTATCGTACATTAGCAAGGCATAATAAGTGGATGCTGAATGAATTTCAATTTTTTATGAGCCATTACTCATGCACAAACAAAGTTAGAGCACATAATAAAGAACGAGACAAAGGTTAATAGTCAGAGGATACCGTCAATGCAGCAAGTGGTGAGCGGTCAAAGGAGGAAAGAACCATCTCACTGTTCAGAAAGGCTTCATAAAGTTGTCGCTGCAAATGTCAAAATTTTAGGATCAGCATGTTGAACCCTGGGACCAACACTGTGTAATAAGAGCCTAGGCTGAAGAATGCAACTTGTACCTGACAATTTGTCAATCTTAACCACACGATCAGTTCACTCTTCTTCGACAATTTGGCAACTTCTCCATCATCTTCACAAAATACTTCACTCTTAAGGCGTCGCAAAAAGTACGGTTGAATGCGTTCCCTCAGCTCCTGTTGCAAAAGGAATTACTCCACCATATCTTCTTTTTTTTTTGGGCACAAATTCTACAGAAGTAAAGCAACCAACTACCTGATATACAATATGAAACCAGAGAAGGAAAAAAGAAAAAAAACCCACATGATTAACAGAGAAATGAAAGTTAACACTTACAAGAAACTATTGAGTGAAGCACAATAATCAACAGACAAGGTCAACTTAAAGAAATCTATTAGCTCAAACTTCAACAGTACCAATACTTTCTTAAGTGGCTTCATTTTTTTCTCATGCAGGGATACTTATGTCTTTTATAGAATTAGACAACCTAACGAATTGTAAAGTCCCCACATAATAAGATAGACCACGAAAAATTACTAAGCTTTATAGTCAACGGAAACTATGGTAGCACAAGACAATGAACAAACAAAATCTCGCTTTCAAGACTGCAATTCATATTTCCAACGGAGAATTTAATTTGTAGGATTTACCAGAAAACTATGCAATATGGTTCAACATTGCCTTTTCAAGGTTATAGGGCCTCTTTGGAGAAATTGCGTGTTTTACTAATCTTTTAGCACTGGCCAGAAGAAAATCTATAAGTTGCAAGACCGTGAAGTGTGAAATATGCTCAGTAAGGCGCTCCTGTTTCAGAGCCATTGTACTAATTTTCCTGCCATTAAACTTGTTCCTTGGAAAGCATTTATCAGCAATCTGCAATGATTCATGTGGACAGAGAGCAGCCTCAGTCAAAACAAAGATATAATGGAGTCCACTCTATACGATGTTCTTGTAATTCATCCCATATTCCCACTCTATACGATGTTCTTGTAATTCATCCCATATTCCCAACTCTTGTTCTGACTCTGACTCCATGATGCTGTCTATACAGCATTTCTAATTCATTTGACTTAGTCAAGCCCATATTCCCAACTCTTGCTCTGACTCATCTGACTCAGTGATGCCCAATTTCTAACTCTTTGGCAAGTAGATGGCAAATCATTTAATGGAGAAACCACTACAAGTACAAAAGACATACTGCTAAAAAAGAATTCAATACCTTTGCAACTGCAGAACCAATGCGCTTCTCTCTATCTGAAGCTTTTTTTTCATTTCCACGAAGTATGGGATTCTCATATTTCTCTTTAAAGCTGTAAGAATATTTCAAACTCAACCAAGGAAAAAAAAATTAAGACATGATAATGAGGATGTTTAGAAACCAGGAGAAGTACACTTTGTTATCACCCAGTAGTTCAGGACAGCAGAAGTTAAATAGCGCCCATAGTTCCTATTTAAGCGTCACAAAATGGCACACAATATTAGAAAAGTATACTGTATTATTAAGACATAACAGATATGAAAGCACTGCATAAAATAGCAGCCCTAAGGATTACCCTTAGATTGTTCTGAATTGGAGTGCCACTAATGATAATGCGATGAGCAGCTGGTACCTCAAGTAAACTTTTTGCTCTCTGTGTACTCGGATTTTTTATGAGATGTCCCTGGAGTTGTCAACATCATGTGAGATATTATTGTTAGTAGTACATACCACAAGTCCTGATAAGCACATGCTATTTATGCGTAGGAATAGGAAGAGGATGTCCCACAGATAACATGATCTAAATGAGAAAAAAGGAAGATAAAAACAGTCTCACTAGTAAATAAGCTAGCAGCTCTTTCCCAGCTTAATGGTTGGGAAGAAGTGTTAACTAAGCATTTACCTAATTACATATAAGAGATAAATGCAAAATTATTCCGTTTTAATACAGAAGAAGTGCTAACAGAGAAAGAAGTGTTTAAGGTTCTTCCTAGCTTGACATAGGATATTCAAGAGATTTATCACATTAAATAATAACATGCGAGTCAAATATGCCAGGTGTACAGGCAAGGCACAAAAACATATAGCAATTCCTGTACAGTTTCCCCATAAGTTTCCCAACTTGTCTCATCCACCAATAACACTATCTGCAAAAAATACATATAGCACATATAGCAGAACATCTAGGATATTCCACATTGGTTCGCATATTTTTGCAAAGATATTGAACATTAAATTGAAATGCAAATGATGTTGTAACTAGGACAAGTATTACTAGTGTAAAGTACTCCCCCACTCTTTGATATCTCATTACCCAAGTCAAGGACTTAACATGTATCTTTGAGGATCTTGTCAAGCATCTCATGAAGCCAACCATGCCCATCTCTCCTATGTCTCCCTCCCTGCACTTTCTCCACATACAAATTTTGTGCAACTCCTAACCTTTGAAACATGCTCGACATAAAAGGAGGAAAAATAATGCAAGGCAATGCTTAATGTATAAGCAAACAAGAAACATAAGGTTTCTAATTTTTGGCCCTTAAAATGCAGCAACTGCAACATCACCAATAATTTCAATATCCTCAAATAGATGGGCATCCATTTTCATCATGCATGCAAAGTTGTACGCCACATGAAGTCTTGACTATATATTAGTTATTGTCTTCTCGAGCTACTAACTGACTTCATATCAATTGCCAGTGTCGTTACCGATAAATTTCCTTCCTTTTTCTTTTCCTAATCTAATAAGACTTATATTCCTCATGAAAGGGCTTCAGAGGAAGTAGATATGCATTGGGAAAAAAATAGAACGTACACATTTATAACAGACTAACATATTGCAGGTGCCGCGACTTTCCATGAGCAATGAAACTTACAGAGAACATTAAGGTGACATAGAGTTGACACATCAATCTTAATGATTTGTTCCACCAATTTCAGTGATTTTTTCCACAATTCCATTTCGAATCAAGAATAGGCACAACAATTTTAAGGGTTTCTCCCACAACTCCATTTCGAATCAATTAAATCGAATGCTTTAAAAAGCAGGTTGCAAATTATCAAAGCGCTTTACAAAAAAAAATCTACATAAAAGGCAAAAAAGACATGTGTACAATGAACGGTTAATTAAGGAACTCGCTAAATTCAACAGTAAGGAAACCATCCTTCGCAGCTTTATACCCACCTCATCAAGAATCATATAATCCCATGTGATGCTGTCCTCATCCAGCTCATCCTTAAAGTAAAAATCGCCCCGCAACGATTTTGAGTTGTTCCGCACTATATCATAAGTTGTTAAAAGAATACCTTTGTCCTACAAGCAACACAATTGAAATCAATCATCAAAAAGCCGCGCATTGACAAATAGAGCAAGAAAAAGTCGCTTAGTAACTACTAGATAAAGAAGTGTAGAAAGACTACTCCAACCAGAAAGCAAATATCTTGTTGATCTTAATATCATGAACTATTTCAGATTCTAACTTGGCATTAATAGCAACATGAAAGATACTAATTGCAAACAAGATATTTAATTGAATGATGAACATATGATCATGCACAAATTATCTTGACCGACTCCCTAGAGCTAACCAAGCAACAGAAAAACAACAACCTGAAGCACATATTGCAGTTCATATTGACGAGCCTTTGGACAAGTCCCATAGTACCTGCACACAAAATGATGACACTATCTCTTAGAAACAATTATGAGCGCACCAGTACAACCAGAGTATTTAAAGTTAAAAAGCAGGCAGCCGCACTCTTTTGTCTTTTCAGAGAGTCCTACAACTGATAATTCTTTCAACCAATGAGAAAGCAAAGTCTTTGGCGCCACAACAAGTACCCTCCTTATCAAACGGGAATGGAACAGCCCAGCTAAGAATCCACAAATCTGCAACAAAAATTGAATCTGTATCAACCATGCAAAATCAGCCATTAACAATAGTTGACAATTGCCACATAAGCACCTGCATTGTTTTACCCAAACCCATGTCGTCACCCAAAATGCCACCCTTTCCTTTACAATGCAGGGACCAAAGCCACCTTAAACCATCAACTTGATGAGCATACAACATCTTCGCAATTTTGCCGGGTAATTTGTATTCGGATTTCGGGCCAGTCAAGATAAAATCCTTTTTATCATCCATGAGAACATCATCAACAGAGTCATCCGAAACGTCAATCACATTGCCATCACCATAATCCGTGCAGTCACTATATGAGTTTTCGGACGCAATTGAAAATGAGGATTCAGCACTAGCATACTCGGGCACCTCAATTTTATTCCCTTCAAAAACTGCCCGACCTTCAACTACGGGAGAATGATCCTGGAAGGTCTCATTCTGTTTAGGAACACGCTTCTTCTCAACTGACAACAGCTCAAGCCTGGAGGATAAGTCGTTAAGAATATCCCTGATATCATTTCCAATTTCCCCACAAGTTTTGGGTGGCGGTGGGGAATCGAAATCGGTAATATCAGAGAGCTTTGACTCTTCGTGAGAGGATCTATTATCTGCATCTGCACTATCCTGGGAGGAAAGTTTACAGAGGCGTCGCCTCCCCTTCATTTTAATCTTTGCCTGTTTGTCCTCTGTCACACCAATGAACTTGGGTTCATAGGCTACTTCACCCGTTTCAGAAGCATCATAGTTTCGAGATGAAACTTCGCAAAGGCTTTGTCCCTCCATGTTGACCTTTGTCGCAATCTTTTCCTCTCCACTGTCACATGAAGAAAGTTTGCAGAGGTGACGCCTCCCTTCAATTCTAATCTTTGCTGGCTCATCTTTCTCTGTTACACTGACGAACTCAGCCTCAAGGGCAGCTTCACCAGTTTCGGAATCATCCAAGTCTTGAGATGAAACTTCTTGAATGCATTTTCCCTCCATGTCGACCCTCCTCGTGATCTTTTCTTCTGCAAGTCTCCCACAAAATCCCAAATGCACTATATTAAAAGAGATTAAGTAAAGCATTATCTCCACTTCTGGATAGAATCATCGCCAAAGACAACTACGGAGGGCCTTTTCCCCTCCTTTTAGGCCAAAACTAATAGAGACCTCAATACAAGTATAGAACTAATACTAACATGATGGAACGAAGGCCTGCAGTAGGCCAATGACAATACTGCACGAAGACTATCAGTCGACAACTTCAACATTTCAGCAGAAAATTTAAAGAGCTCAAAAAAGAAACTGCTTAAAAAGCTTCCTTAATTGTGAAATAGAATATCAGCTGGCTTGAGCTAACATAATCCATTAGACTTTCAAAGGCACAAAATTTTCTTCTTTAAAAGCAAATAAGAGACACTGGTTTATGGAGGAGATGAAGTTAGAAACACCCATCGGAGCAACCTCAGAATGGCAGACAAATTAGCAAAAAAAAAAAAAAAAAAAAGCACGGAGGAACCGAGAAGACAGTACCCAGAGGAGAGTCGAATTCCGTAATCGCCGAGAACCGAGGAACGGCGTGATCGTCGCGGAGATCGCGATCGCCTTCGACGGCGGCGGACGACGACGGCCCATCCGCCTCTGCGCCGAAAACCGTCGATCCGCGATCGTCTTCGGGCGATGACTCTTCCAACTCTGCACCGAAAACCACAGACCCCCGAAAGATCATCACTCCACCGCAAAGCAATCCAAAAAGAAAAAAGAACAAAGAACAAAAACCCTAATCGAGGAACGAAAAGACGGGAGCCAATCGGCGCGGGGAGAGAGGAGCGGACCCAGACGAAAAGCCGGCGGCGAGGGAGGGCGGCTCCGGCCGGTGGAGGACGAGGGCGGCGGAGGGCGGCGGCCGGTGAGGTCCTGGAGGAGGCGGTAGTGGCTGTCGTTGAGGCTCTGCGGCTTCCTCCGACTCGCCATTGCAGCAGCGGATTTCCCTTTCCTCGGCCTTACCTCTTTGCTGGAAAGCTTGCGGAAAAAATGAGGTTTTTTTCTTGGGTGCTTTTCCCGCTTGTGTTCGGGCGTTTGAAATTTGGATTTTTTTTTAAATTTGGATTTGGCGTTCGATGGTTGCGACGGGGAATTTTGCCTTGCAGACTGGAAATTAGGGGGGCTTTTTCGATTCGTTCCTCTCTCTCTCTCTCTTCCCCCTTCATGCTAACAAAACGGTATGCTGGATGCTCTTTTAGGGAGAAGATCGGTCCAATTGATTTGGAAATATATGTGTTAATGATTCATGTAAGTGTCGATGTAGATTATTTGTAGAGAGGGATGAACCTTTCTTTTTCTTTATTTCCCTTTTATTGGGTATTGAAACTAGACCTTTGATTGACTCCTATGCCGCGAGTTGAACTATGGCTTAGCATCGGGTTGTGCGAAGCGCAACGTTTTCATGTTTGAAAATAATAAGAAAATGAAGTGAGGAAATAATGAAAAATGCTCTTTCAATTAAATCATTTTGAGATACAAGTATGATAAATTATAAAAGATATTACAAACGACGATGGCCTAATTACAATTTGTACAAATTACACTAAATGATAATGCCTAATGAAATTCGATGTCTTTGGCATTGTCTCCCCAGCGATGATTTAGATGATAGAAGTGTTGGATTGTCGTTCCGTCCTTATTGGGCACTTTTCTCTAGAGTTAATTCTTGCAAAACTTAATCACGCCTTATTAGTCAGCTCTAAATTTTTACGGACAAGCCAAATCTATTGTCTTCAAAGATGCATTGATTAATACTAAATGCAGACTTTGATGGTACAGCTGATGCCACTGGAGTCAATAAGTCACAAAGCTGAAGCAAAAATAATCAGAAGACTTTCACCATTTTAGAATGTTGATGCCATCGTTGCTAACTCTATCAATGTATTCGGAATAATCTAATCCTGGCCACATTTTCCGAATCAGTAATAGACGAAGATGAAAACTTAGCAAAAGGAATAATGTGTTCCTAGCAATGTCTCCAAGTATAAGTTTTCGGCATTGCTCAATGAGAGCCCCATCTTTGTTCACAGGATGGAACTTGTTGTATTGAATTGACTAATCTTGGAGGCAATTCACTGCATTGCCGATACTTATTCATCCTCACCTAATCCCAAATTTTCGCAATATTTAATGGGGAGAGAGTATCAATGCATTTAGCTTGAATCTCAGATCCAAGATTGAGGATGTGAAGAAAAAAGAGGGAAACTTGTTTAAAATATGAGAGGAATTTTGCCTCTATGGCGACTTCTTCTTCATTGAAGAAGGGATCACCCTCCTCATTGGCTAATTGAACCGACATCATGTATATAAATAGAATGACTCGGTTGCTTGATGAATAATCACTGGCGCTCGAAGCGTCCGTCATATCACCCTCCTCGTTCGCCAATTGACCTACGGTCACTGATCCTGTGACCAAATATATGGTACCTAGGCCCCCAAAAGACCTCCAAGCCACATGGGGCCCAATGATTGAATTCGGCCTAGAAAAGTAAGTCGGGTCTAGGCAAGGCATGGGGAACAATTGATATTATTTTTAGTTATTGTATTATTCTACTTATCTATTGTAATTTAATTTCATAATTTATATTATAATTATTACTATGTTGTACCACAATAAAATCTTTCCTAAAAAGTGAGTGTATTTGAAATTCTTGTCACGTTCCATTCTCATAGTATTTTTCTTAAAATCAAATATAAAAGTTCTTAATTCAATACAATCTCGTAATTCATCAAAAAAAGAGACTCAAATGATCATTCGATTTCATTTCATATCTTTCCCATCTCATCTATGTTACGAACCCCAACATAAAGAGAAAAGCTTGACTGCCCGTGTTTTGGAAACGGTGGAGCCTGGCCTGAACAAACCTTTTTTTTTCTTTTTTTCATGAGCGGCTTGAGTAATAATTTAGGTAAAATACCGGCAAATATCCTAGCTAACTCCTCTTCCTATTTATTAGTCTTGATTAGTTCTAGCTTGTTGAGAGTTCTCTTTTCTTTCAAGACCGGATGCTTTTTTAGACTGTCTCCTGAAACATGCTAATCCCTACCCTTGGTCGGTTAAAGCTATGCACTGAAGAGACCAGTCCTGGATTCAACTCAAGAGTTGTTATGATAGAAAAGAGAAAAGATGAGTATAAGGAACCGACAATTACGTCACTTGTTGTATGGCCCATAAGAAATGATAGTCAAATATTTCCGATGGAAAACCTCAATTAAGTATGACATTAATTTCCAAACGATGCACCTATAAAGCAACACAATAAAAGCCAAACTTCACGAGAAATAGAAGTCAATCTGAGAAATATACTGGTGATAGATTATCATCCCATATGCTTTTGATTTTGTTTTAATCTACTCCTAAATTAGAAAAAAAAGATAAGCATTCCTCAAATATGCCATAATCTGTGGAAGCCATGATGGCATCCAGAAACTTGATTTGAGCTGAAGAAGAGACGACAACAAATGATCATCTCAAGTTCTATAATGTCTCAAAGCAAACGAGAAGAGGACCTGAGCAGGTCCTTAAACTGCTCCCTCAAGCCCATGCGAGAGCCCCCCCCAAGGGAAAAGTCCCAGAGGGGGGGTAAACCACTGGGTAGACTACAGGAGAGAGGTCGATAAACTCCTCTCCCCACTGGCTGGGGCGCCAACAGGCGTCTTACGACGTCCTGCCCAGCCACATCTGAGGTGGAAAACTAACTCCTTAAGTGGGAGGTGACCCCACCAATGACGGTGCCAGGGGCGGTAATGCCCCTGGGTGGCGCGCGCGTGAGCTTGTAAAGTGGGGAACGTAAATTGTTCTATAATGTCTCAAAGCAAACGAGAAGGAAAGTGTCGAGTGTCGTGAGCTTGTAATCAAATGGGCCTGTGGCCTGTAATCGAATGGGGTATTAAAGTGGGGAACGTAAATTGTTTTTTCGGCCTTAGGTGGAACGTAATTACTAAGTTAGATAAGTGGATGCGTCAAGGTCCCGTGATTCGAATTGGCTTGCGTGCCCTCTTCCCCGGACAAAAAACAACCCCGGATCATCACGATTGTGCTAGCAATACAAAAAAGAAGTAAAAAAGAGTTTCATGCAAGGCTAAATTCTCTAGCTAGATTCATCATGAAGATGATGGGATTTTACAAGACATGCATAAGAGTTCCCACTAATCATCATGGAGTCTGCATGTAACTTAAACGAGATTGTCATCACAGAGCATCGAGAGTTCTATTTCCAAGTAATCATCCTCGTACAACTTTTATACAAAGTATGATCTGTTTGAAGTTTGAAATGGACGGTCCGTTACTATGACTTACGAAATTCTCTTCATAGCATGTGTACATAACGAACAAAAGTTGGAAAAATTTACAAACCTCAAGTGACGGAATGACTTGCCTTATCGCAGATGATGTTGCCAAACCCACAAGATCTCCTCTTCCATGCCTCGGTTCGTATCTAGACTTGAAATCGGTACTCCTATTATCGTCATTGGCTAGAGTTGATTACAAATGTTGAACTCGCAAGATTTTTCCTGGTGATCTAATTATCCCCCTCCAGATGCCATCGATGAAGCGAGCGGCATTTCACTCTCGTGCGATTTAATGGACACATCAGGGAATGAATTGCCATTTTGGTCATTGTGATCGTTTTCGTTCGCTACAACGGCGGCTCCGAAATGCACCTGCCTTCCACCATTTCCCGGAGAATCCACATTAGAACCGTTCTTCTTTACGGATCCAGATGCCGCATTATTTTTCCCGCTCCTGCTCCCGCCGAATCCACCTCCACCTCCGCCCCCACCCCCGCCACCCATTCTGTGGCTCGAGGTGCCACCAGCGTCGTCGCCACCTCCACAAACAAATCGAAAGCCGCATGTTCGAGAAATACATCGGTAACTACACGTGAGAAGCCAAAAGAACCATGGAAAGCACACCAAAATCATGCCGGCATAGAGAAGCCAACTCGAAGATGTGGATTCAGGGAGGCTCATGTACCGTACGAGGAAGCCGCCGCCGATGGCTAAGCATAGCAATATGAAGGAAGCTACGAGCCATATGAACGCCCTCCCTGCCCTCGGGTCTCCTATTGGCATTTATCCGTCTTCTCGATCGTTGACCCGAAATCAAGATTTCGATGGAGAAGAAAGAGAGATTTTCTCTTCGTTGTTATTACCATCCATGTACTCGATCGTGACTCCAATCCGCCAGTCTCTCTACGTGACGTGATCAGATGGATCGGACAAGGTTGATCTCGACAAGGGTTGTTCTAGCTTCTATCGTTGCATGAGATCTGTCATGCACGAGTTCATGATCAGAGGGAAGACATGTTCAAAAGTTGTCCACGAGAAAAATGGTTAGAGACAAACCATAACCCACAAAACGAGAGAGAGAGAGAGAGAGAGAGAGAGAGAGAGAGAGAGAGAGAGAGAGAGAGAGAGGTGTTTTGTTGTCATCTTATAGGTGGCAGTAATTAATTTGCGGCCTATAAATATCAAAGATCCGTACATTAACTTTACGTCATTAGTTGTCTTCATTTAATTTATAGTCCTTGGTTTGGTGGACAAACCTACGACACGGTTAAAAAGAAAATATTTAAACATATGATCTTTTAGAGAATATAAATATGCATTGTCATACGACTGGGAAGATGAGCGACTTACACGATGCCTGATGATTATGTTGACTTCAAAGAGGGAATTTAGAAATAACGGTTGATTACTCAAGGGACAAGTGTCGAAAAAATCCTCAATCTATTGAATTTGTATCAATTTAGTCATACACATTTTAATAGTGTCAATTTAATTTTATATATTTTGACTTAATGTCAATTTACTCATAGACCTTTTAATTTGACGTCAATTCATTTCTCCCGATCAATTTTGGCCTCATTGACGTGGATACTGGCTGGCTTATGTGGCACCGCTAGCACCGATATGGACTATTTTCAATAATTTTTTCTTTTTTCTTTTTTTGGTTTTTTTTTCCCTTTTTCCCATTTTTTTTCATTCATTTCTTGTTCCTTTTGTTAATGACCAGCCATCGGCCATGGCCAATGATTGACCTTGCCAAATCTGGCTTGGGGAGGGAAGCCCTCGCCAGGGCTTGCCCTCGACTAGGTGAGGGTCAACGTTGCCAAGTGAGGTCATCCCTCGCTTAGGCCAGGGTGGCCTTGCTAGATTTAGCAAGGGGAGCTTTCGCTCAAGTTGCCCTTGCCCAAGCCAGATCTAGCGAGGTTGACCTTCTCTAGGGCTTGGCCTCCCCATGGTCGGTGATCGGAGACTAGTCACCAACAAAAGAAAGAAGAAATAAGAGAAAAAAGAAAAAAGAAAAGAAAATCGAAAAATTATTAAAATAATATTGAAAATTGTCCATATCAATGCCAGCGGTACCATATAAGTTAGCTGACGTCCATGTCAGTAATATCTGGTCAAAATTAGCTAAAATGATTGAATTGATACTAAATTAAAATGTTTATGATTAAATTGACACAATTGCGATAAGTTTAGGAAAAAAGTTGGTATCGATGCAATATGTTTATGAATTTTATGACACTTTTCCCAATTACTTGACGAATCTTAATTATCGTAAATTACTCTTTTGTTCATCTATAATCATATACATTATTATTGTGTATTTAGATTTAGGCATGGTTTCTCACGGATTAGTTTGGCGAAGTTGAATAACCGTTGGATATGTTGTATTAAAAGTAAACATGTAGGCACGGAATCGGGGAATTTTATTCATAAAAAGTAGGGGATTGAACTAACCTTTGGAAGATAAGTCTCATTTCCAAATATTGACATGAACGTCATGGAACAGTTTTTACATTCACGTGAATTACGTAAACTATTTCATAATTTGGGTCCCTTGTAGGTCTACTAAAGTTAATGGCTTTCATGAAAAGGGTGCGCCCAGCAACTTTTAAATGAATTAGATCAACACATATAGGTAGATTATGTCTCATGTCGCCCCATGTCTAGCTACCACAATCATATGTGTGTTTTCCCAAACCTATCAAAAGTCATTTCTAAGGATAGATATGTGCCAATGTCCATTTTTTAAATACATTTGTAAGAAGCTTGTAAAAGGATGAACAACCTATCTTATTATTCTCGAGAACTGTGATTATATGATTTTGTGGATTGTTTTCGGTAGATTATGCTAAATCTAGCCATTTAGTGGGGAAAAGTATCCAAAAAAAAAAAAATCTACGCCTACCGCATTAATACCAATTCAATTTCAATTTTTTTTATTGGACCAATTTAATTCTAAAGCTTCATACAATGTTACTAATTGAGCTCATCTCATCAATTTTGATTAGAAATTGTTAACGTTAACACTAATTGCCTTACATGATATGATCGACATTGATGTTGATATATTTAACAATATTTTGGAATTTTGTATTTTGTATTTTGATTTTTGTTCTTTTTATGCTGTTGAAGGCCACCTCTGCTGCTGTCCCATCAATGCTGCTGCAGCAGATAGCGAAGATGGTGCAGGTTTCTTCACCGGCGAATCCTGCTTTTGTCTTCTTTTTCTTGACATTCTCTCCTGCAAGGCCGTTTCGAGCCAACGGATTCAACAAAATCCGCAGGACTGCTGTAAAAATAAAATAGAAGTGGACCCATAAGCATTTGGAGTTCTGACCTTCTGATTCTTCAACAGAGGAGCAATTAGGTCCGGCTCTGGTCCCGTCCCCTTCCTCCCCATCGTCAACGTAGCGAAGGAGGCCGTCGTCATGGACGATGAAGCCCTGGACTTCTTCGCGTCGCTTGGCCACGAGCTTGTCGTACTCGTCCTCTTCGACCAGGTCGTAGATCAGATCCTCGATCTTGATCTGCACGGCGGACTCGGCTCTTGGACCGCCGGTGCGGAGGGGCCTTGAGGCACCGCAACCCCTCCAGACGCGTCGTCGAGGCGGCTTCTCAGTTCCTTCGCTGGCCGGCAACTCTTTGTTGCTTGTCTTCCATCTCTCTCTCTCTTTGGCCAGGCTTTCACTGGCCACGACAAGGGCATTGGGCGAGGGCCACCACGCTCTTGTCGCCACAACGAGGGAGTTGCGGCCCTTGCAGGCCCTCAGCATAAATAAATAAATAAATAACAGAAAAAAATCAAAAATCAAAAAATTATATAAAAATTCAGAAAATTATCAAAATATTATTTAAAAATGTCCACGTCGATGTCACCGTGTCATGTAAAATGGCTGAAATACATGTTAACGATTTATGACTAAAATTGATAGGACGGACTTAATTGGTACTAATACAAAATAGTTTAGGACTAAATTGCCTAAACATTTAATTATTGATTTGTCACATGTTTTATATTTTCCGATGGAGTTTGAATTTCCACCTCCATCTCAACCTCCTCCACAACCTCAATTGCTTTGATAGCCCTCTCAACTTGATTTTGCTATGCTTCCTTGAGATTTGAACCAATGGGCTTATAATTCATTTTTGCTCATGCAAATATAATGAACCCATAAATTGCTCCCACATTAGGGTTAACACATTTTGCCCTTCCTCTAACCCTGCAATCATGTTGCCAAATCTTTCAATCAAAGGTCTCAAGATTTTTTTTTAAGACGCGTAATTTTTTAATTTTTAATGATGGTTTGCACGCAATCAAAATATAGCGAGATTGATTCAAAGTCATTCATGCATAAAGATTTGAAATCACCTTTTAAGTGTTTAAAGTTGCACCTATTGGACACAATCATCGCCTTTGTAGGAGGTTTGCAAAGGCCTTGCATGTTTTCGTTTCTGAAAAGTGTTCCTAGAACAGATTTTTGTTTTTTCTGTTAGAACAAAAAAAAATGTAAACGTGTTTGGTTGCATTTCGTTCTTTTTGTTTTATTGTTAGAACACAAAAAGAATGAGAAATGAGAAACAAAAAAAGTTGTTTCTTGTTCGAAACGATTTTGAAGAAATGCTTCTTCTTCTCTTCTCTTTTCTTCTTCTTTTTTTTTCTTCTTTTTCTTTGGCCGGTCGCCGGCCTCGGCCATGGCCGGCGACCGGCCGTCGAGGGCCGGCGACGCCGTCGAGGGTCAGCGACCTCACCGGAGAGCTCGCCCAGCCAAGGCGAGGCCGAGCCTCGCCCAACCACGACGAGGCTCGGCCTCGCGGGGGCCGGCAAGCCTCGTTGTGGTGGCGAGGCGAGGCCGGCCGAAAAAGAAGAAAAAAATAAAAAGAAAGGAAAAAATAAAAAATAAAATAAAAATATTAAAAAATTAAAAGAAACAAAAAAATAATAAAATTTCTTGAACATGTTTCTATTTATTTTTTATTCCCGGAACAAATTTACCAAACACCTCTTTACGGTAAAAAATTGTTCCCTGCAACGTAAACACTTTTTTCTATTTTTGTTCCCTGGAACAATTTTTGAACGTAAAACATTACTAAACGCGCCCAAAATATCCCCGACTCCATGTAATATCATTTCCTCTATAGCTTGAAAGATTGCATATAATGCATACTAATCTTTCCTCCCAAACTCCACCAATAAATCGTTCTCCTCCTTTTTTAAAGCATTGAATGCTTCAGCATTGACCACTTTAGTATAACCACTTTCCACTGGATTCCATAAATCTTGCAATTTGAAAAGAACATTCATCTAAATGGACCAGTTGTTAAAATTTCTTTAGTTTAGCTTTGTAAGTTGTAATTGAACGTAATTGGTAGATGTCATTTCTAGCCTTGATACCAAATATTGGAAGCAAAAGAAGAATAACCTTGGGAATTTGGAACAAGAACGCAAATAAAGACTAGAGGGAGGACTTTTGGCCCCGTTTGGTTCAACTTTCCCAATGAGCTTTGGGCCCCCAAAGCCCATGGGGAAAATATTTTATGTTTGGTTCACACTTTTGAGTCTCCATTTGCCAAATGCCAAAGTTTGGAATGCTAGCTTAGGGTTTAATGAATTTTTTTCTTTCCAAGATTGCCCTTATTGATAATTATGTTTTTCTCTCTTGCCCTCGAAATTTATTGTTCATCGTCTTCTTCCTTCTTCCTCGCGAACTCAGCTGGCAGGCGGCGCTCAGCCACGAGTGACCAGATCTAGCCGCCGGAAGCCTCGCTTGAGGCCGCGCGACCTCAGGCGACGCCGCCTGAGGTCGTGCGACTTAGGCGTCGCTTGGGTTGTGCAACCCAGGCAGCCTTAGGCGACGCCGCCTCCCCCCACCGCCACCAGCCATCTCCCCACCACCACCACCACTATCAATTGCCTTGAGCACAGCTACATCTCCTCCTCCCTTTTCTTTTCTTTTCTTTTTTTCCTTTATCTTTTCACCTCAAAGCTACTTTGCAAAATATGCACAAAAAGAGTTTTCAAACACACTAGCATTCACAAAATGTCCATTCATTCAAAGTTACTTGGGGAAATGCAAAGCCATTTCCCCAAAGTTGAACCAAACGGGCTTATTGAAATGCAAATGCTTGTATTGCAACTTTCTATTTCTGAAGCTAACTTTGCTATTTTTATTTTTATTTTTTTTTGGGCTTGCTTACAATGATTCACAAGTGCTCTATATATAGCTAAATATTTAGTATTGAAAAAGTGTTAGCACCCTATGACTATTTGCTCTAAGATAAACATAGCATTCAACGGAGAAGAAATTTTTCTAAGTGCCGCCAATCTTTCCTTTTGTCTTCTTTCTTTTTTATTTGCCTGCTAGCGATTAATAAGGTCTTCATTTTTGAGTTCAAGCAATTTATCATAAATCACGCATGTTGATTTCTTTTTGTTTTCATGAAGATAGTGTTAACACATCAATCAATTTTATTAATACGGACAAAAGGAGGTACGAAGCTGGTGAGGAATTTGGTTTACAAAGCCTTTGTGCTTGCAGGGAAAGTGAAGAGGTGACCTTCTTTGTATGATTGGGATGGGCATGTTTGTGAATTGTTTCAAATATTAAGGCCATTTCACATTGTTTATTAATCTTAGCTACTACTCTTATCATTTTATATGTTGCTTACTCATTTCTTTGGAGCGTTGGAATAAAGCCAACGCTCTACTAGTGAGCCATATATTTAATATATATCCCTTCCTTTCAAGTTAGTCAAAAGATCATGAAAAATTCTCCCCAATGAGTAGTAAATATATGCTTAAACAATGCTTAGTTAGAGCATCTTCGTCGACAACACAGCAAATCCACTCTTTGCAATATGAAAGAGATTTTTTTGATAATCTAGAGTTCCGCGTGATATCTTGAGAGATGATTCGTTAGGAATGTTTTATTATCATTATGTATTTATATAGATATATTGTGAATTTACAATGTCGCACTGGGATTTTAATTATGTCCAATTGTAGATATTGCTAAAGAATAATCATAAAGTTAAGGGCACAAATGATAATCATTTTGGTCAGAAATTGATTTATGAAAGAAAAATAGATTTTTCTATTTTTATTCTTAGATGAATTTCTAAGCAAAAATATGCGTTTCAAACGACACAAAATTTCTTTCCCGAACGACGGCCATCGCTGCTAGTTGCCAATTGCCGCTGCTACCAGCGACGACAATGGATGGGTGATCGACTAGTAACGAGGACGAATGAAGAAAAAAAATTATTTTTCATTTACGTTTGAGAAATAGAAAAGTAAAAAATTTTCACTTCGATTTTTGTTCAAAATCTATTTCTAAAACAAAAAATCTTTTCAAAAATAAAAAAATGAAATAATTTTATCAAACGGACTTCTCTTCCAAAAATAAAAGTAATTCTGGAATAGAAATAAAATAATTATTACGCGTGTTAGGAATATTTGTGAATCGTGTTATTTGTAATCCAGAATTACAAAAGTGAAGTTAGAGTAGATGCTGTCCACATTGCCAGACAGACCCATGTGACAAGCACGAGAAGGTACAATTGTTCAAGAAAATGAAAAAAGAAAAGAAAAAAGAAAAGGTACGACTGTTTTGAGCAAAAAGAGAAAAAGAAAAAAAAGGGTATCCCTATCCGACCAAAAAAAAAAAAGGGTGTGTCCAATTTTCTGAGTAGTCCCCACCTCATTATTTTTAAAGGCATCAACTTTTAGGGTGTGTTTGTTTGTGTTTTTATTCAAAAATTGTTTTAGAGAACAGAAATAGAAAAAATTATTTCTGTTCTGGGGAATAATTTTTGACTAAAAAAACGCGTTTAGTAAACTTGTTTCGAAAATAAAAAAGAATCGAAACACGTTTGGTAAATTTGTGTTCTTTTTTTTTATTATTTCTTTTAATTTTTAAATATTTTTATTTTATTTTTTCCTTTTTTTCTTCTTTTGGTAGGTCGCTAGCCTCGGCCATGGCCGGCGACCGGCCAATGAGGGCCGGCGGCCTCGCCCGGCCACGGCGAGGCTCGCCAGCCCTCGGCGAGGCTTGGCCTCACCTTGGCCGGGCGAGCTTGGGCTCGCCTAGATCCGACGAGGCCGAGCTCGCCCAACCACCGGCCTAGCCGGGCCACCACCGGTCGCCGGTGGTGGTGGCTAGGCCGGTGGTTGGGCGAGCTCGACCTTGCCGGACTTGGGCGTGTCCGAGCTCGCCCGGCCACCGGCGAGGCTTGGCCTCGTTGGGCCACCACCGGGTGATGCCGACTTGGCGGTGGCCGGGCGAGCTCGGCCTCGCCGGATCGGGCGAGCCCGAGCTCGCCCGGCCAAGGCGAGGCCGAGCCTTGCTGCGCGCCGGCGACGCTCCGGTGAGGTTGCTAGCCCTTAATGGCGTCGTTGGCCCTCCACGGCCAATCGCCGTCATGGTGACGACGACCGCCAAAAAAAAAAGAAGAAGAAAAAAAGAGAAGAAAATAATGGGAGAGAGAAAATTTATTCTTAAAAATTATTTTAGAAACAAGAAATAAGTTTTTTTTTTTTTTTATTATTTACATTCCAATTTTGTTTCCAGGGAACAAAAAAATAGATTTGGAACAAAAACATAAACAAACATGTTTTTGTTCTTTTTTTGTTCATAAACAAAAAAAAAAAGAACACAACCATGCAGGCCCTAAATGACTAGCCTACTTCAAAGTTGCCCATACGCGTTTTTTCTTTTTACCGTATATGGGGTCAAATTCAAATATTTTAAGTATGATATTTTTCTAATAAGGATTTTACCAATAAATGCCCACTATAAAATTTTTCATTTTCAAAATGCTATTTTTCTCATATTATATGTAATCAATAAAACCACATCTTTTTTGGCGTGAAATAGCTAATAACAATGCGTTTGGTTACTATTCTGTTTTAAAAAAAAATTTCTACTCAAAAATGATTTTTTATTATGTATTTTAGATGAATTTCTAAGATTTAAAAGTATTTGATCACTACATAAAATTTCTATTCCCGAATATAAATGTGTTTGATACGACCCTTGATTTTTTTTTTTTTGGGTGACTTAGAATTGTGTTTAATTTTTTTAATGATTTTATTTCATTTTTCTCTTTTTTTCTTTTTCCTTTTCCTCTTCTTCTTCCTTTAGTTGATCATCGGCCTCGGGGAAGCCTCGCCGGCCAAGCCTTGCCCAACCGCCGTGAGGCTTGGCCTCACCCAGCCGTGGGCGAGGTCGGGCCATGCCCAATCGTGGGCAAGGTCAAGCCTTGCCTTGACCTTGCCCTGGTAAGGTTGACCAGCTAGAGAAAGAAGAACATAAAAGGAAAGAAAAGGAAATGAACAAAAGATTAGAGAAAAAATTGATTTGGCTTAATTATGGAGTTATTTCGAGGAGTAAAGAAACAATTTTTTTTCCACTTTATGATTATATTTCAAATCTATTCTCGGGAATAAAAAAATTTACAAAAATGGATTTCTATTCTTTTTTTTTTGGAGAATAAAAAAAAGAACAGATACTATTTAACACACTATTAATAAATGCCCTAAATGCCTAGAGAGCACTTGTTAATGATAACTTTCTAATAATAATCCTTGATTGGTCTTCAGAGCACCTTGTTCACGACTTGGAAGCAAATGTCAAGAGGACTTTTTTTATTTGTCCAGAAGTTCAAAAGTGGATTTAGAACAGACGTTGCGTGCATTTGGGTGGATTTTTTGAGAAAGCTTTTCAAAAAATGCAAATGACTTTAAATTAAAAGGGTTTTCCGAAATTGCAATCGAAAGTCCATTTTGAAGTACCTTGAGCAAAATATTGTTTGGATAGATTATATTTACAAAGGACTTTGGTAATTAAAAAAAGAGAAAAATTCATTAAAAGAAAAATAAAAAAATTGGCCAATGAGAGTAGGTGGCAGCCGGTGATCGAAATCTGTTGCTGACGATTGACATCTGAGGTCACGCAACCTCATCAATCGAGATCTGGGTCGCGGCGAGGTCGCGCAACCTGTGCCTGGGTTGCTCGACCCTAGATTCATGGCCCCTCATGGCGGTCATACGACCCCCAAGCGATGGTCGCCTGGGTTGTTGCGATTACACCGGCCTTTACCTAGTCATCACCGGCCACTCACAGCCCTATGCAACATTCTGGCCAATCTCAATGGAGAAGAAGACGAACAATCAAATGATGAGGGCAAAACTGGAAAAACAAAAAGTGACCGAGGATAGTTTTGGAAGAATTTTTTTTTAGTCATAGTAGCCCCTACTTGTATGCCAAGAAAGTTGAAAGTCCAAAGTACCTTTAGACAAATGTCAACTTTGGCTTAATCGAGATTTCAATTTTTTTTCTCAAATATTAAATATTTGGCCTAAGAGGCTTTAGGTGTCCAAATGCCTTCCCACTCCTAAAAGCACGAAGGAGAAGAAACTTCATGTGATCTTGTAATGATAATGTCCTCCACTTTATTTTTAAATCCATAACTTTATCGACTGTGAATTGTATACGTAGACAGAGCCATGTGAAAAGCACGAAAAAGAAGGAACTCCCTGTGATCTATTATGTCATGATAATGTCCTCCACCTTATTATTTTTACGTCCATCAACTTTATTGACTGTAAAGTGGACGCTGCGCTTGCTGCGAAGTTGCCCACACGCGTCCTTTATAGCAAATGGATTCAAATTCAAATATGTGAAATGCAGTATTTTTTAATAAGCATTATGTTTAACTAGTGCTCCCAAGGTACCCATTAAATTAAACATTTACACAAAGAAAATTTTGTCATTTTGAAAGCACTGCCTTTCTCATTTTATACACAAACAACACATTGAGAATATTTCCTGTTCATTATTTGGAAGCATAATTTTCAATTTTGTTTTTAATGAGACCACTTTTCTCTAGGTTGGAAATTACGTATTATCAATTATTGTTAATGTCTGAACCGATCTTATGGACTCTAAATTAGCTCCGAGTACACCAAAACTCTTGGAATCTTTTGGTCAACTAAGTCAATTTTAATTTAGCTACTAATCATACTAGTAAAAGAAGAGATTACTCCCATAAATAACATGTGCTTTTTGCCCTTGCCGAATAAAATAACAATAATAACAAAATACTTCGGGCCTGTTCTATCGGTTTGTTTGGTCGGTCCAATTCATTCCTAGGAACAGGAAATCGAAACCCAAGGTGTTCTGATCGCGGTCATTTCATCTTATAATCCAAGCCATGTAACAAGAAACTTAGGGATCGGGAATCGAACTCTTCCCGTTCTCCTCGTCGTGCTATCAAGCTAGATTTACTTTGTTTCGTAAAATCTAGTAAGGACTCAGGCCATTTGTTCTTCTAATCAGAGTTGTTTTTGGCATTAAGGCATTGCGAGGTCTGATTTTGAAGTTGTTAAGCTATGGAATTTCATGAAAATCATGGATTAGGGAGCTGTGGAGCCATGGGAATTGACGGGAGTTGATCTAAAATAACAATTTAGTTGGAGTAAAGTTTTAAAGTTTCGCACATGAGTTCCATGTTATAGATAGCTTTAAATAATCGTTTTGAGTGAGGGATTTGTTGATGCGTGGGATTTATTTTGTTAGAGCGTAATTCAATCGAGTTGTTATTTAAAGTAATGTTTTACTTAGTTTTGATGTTAATTCTTGCTTAGAAAAGATGTACTACTCACTGAGTTATGATTGCTTAAACCATTCATCTTAAATGTTTTTAGGATACTCAATTAGCGACAAATAAAACAATAATGTTAGCCTTATCATCGGGGTGTTACTCGGGTAGAAGGATAACCATGTTATTTCTCATTCTTGTTGGTGTTCAGGGTGTGACAATATAAGGTTCAATTTGCTTTATGTGTTGGAATGTATACATTGATTTGGGGCATGTTGCCATCTCTAATTAATTATAGTTGAGCAAAGAACATGAAACTTGACGCTCTTAAATTGAGTCAAGTGAGTGAGTGTGCATTTCAAATGTAAAATGAATCAGACCTTGAATATCTAATAGCTACCTAGCTAAAACTTTTAAAACAATTGATGGGTGATTTTACATTTTAGGAAATGTTGGTACTTTTCAAAATCAAACAAGATAAATAGTTGGTTGGTGACTAGAATTCGTTGGTAATTAACATGACGAATATTAGCACGCTGATCTAATTAAGGTTGGTGATTTAGAAACTAATAATGACTTCAAAAATGTTGGTAAGCCACAAGTATATACGTTGGTGATTATTAAAATGGTTGGTAATCTTGAAGTATCTTAATGTTATGAATGTTGGCACATCAAAAGTTAAGGTTAGTAAATTCAAAAAAAAGTTAGAAACTCAAAAAAAGTTGGTGAGCCACAAAAATACGTGTTGGTTTATTATCAAAGTAGTTGGCAATTTTGTAAGAATACAAAAAAAAAAAGTTTGTACTCTTGAAAATCAAACGAGATACGAAAATAAGTTTGTAAAAGACATATAATAACTTGGCATTTAATGTGAAAATGTTGACACATCAGTCCAATTAATATTGTTAATTTCAAATAACAGATAGTAATCTTCAAAGGCATTGGTAAGCCACAAAAAGATGTTGGTAATTTATTATAGTAATTAGTAATCTTTGACATACAAAGAAATGCTGGTACCTTTTACTCCAAGCAAGACAAGAAGTTGGTTAGTCACTAAAATTAGTTGGAATTTTTATGTAACAGATGTTAGTATCTCAATCAAATAAAAATGCATAGGTAATTTCGGAATAAAACTCTTTGTACTTGCGTATTTAATTTATATTTAAATAGACCGTGTTCGTTTCCTTTCAGTGAATCTTCTATTTACAGGCTTGAGCAGAGAAAATGAAACTTATGGAGGTTATGGAGGTTGAATTGCGTCAAGCGAGTGAATGAGCATTGACATTACAATATTTATATGATGATTTTGTGTTTGGCTAGATTTGGTCTAATGATTGATCTATACAAGAACAGTATTTTATAAAGTTAGTGCTAATCTGGTTCGAATATCACTCAATGATTTCACTATATTTTACTATGTTAGTACCTAAGGTAAAGCTACTCTTATGGATGTAATGGATCACATCTATTTAATTAAAAATCAGCACCTACTTTAGCACATATTACCATAAAGTATTTGGGATTAAGTAAATGTGAAAACAAAAAGGGCAAAAAAACATATGAAGTGCCAAAACTTAGCATGGAAGAAATTTAAATACTAAAAGTTATAAAAGTGTCACTTTTCTTGAAAAATGGGACACCTGAGTGCATAGTCCAATGAAGGAAATTGGAAATCTTATCTGGCAATTTTTTAATAATATAACTCGCCTATATGGCACATCGACAGACTAACTTAGAAAGGAAGAACCGAAACAACATCGTTTTGTCTTTTTTTTTTTTTTGAATTTTAATATAAATATTAATTTAATTAAAATATTTATATTAAAAAAAAAAAAGGGGAGGAAGAGGAAGTAGAAGGCGAGGGCTGCCTCCCCCTCACCGTCGCCGGCTTCTTGACAACAGTGGGGGAAGGGTCGGTTGGGGTTGCAAGCCCTCGTCGTCGGTTAGCTGGGGTCGTCGGTCTCTCGGTCAAGGCTTGGTAACCTTGGCCAACCCTTCAACCATTGTTGCCGGCCCTTCTCGGTGATGTCCTTGTTGCTTGCAATCTTCATCTCTCTCTTTTTTTTTTTTTTTTTAATTAGTTTTAAATTTAATTTAATTAATATTTATATCAATTATATAGCCACGTTAGCAAAACGAAATCGTTTTTGCACTTGTCTAGTCATGTTAGCGTGCAAAACGACGTTGTTTTGCACTTGTCTTGCTGAAAAATCGCTAGTTAACATTTTAGTTGAATTTTTCACTGTTGGCACTTAATTAATCCATTTTACTTACATTTTGACACTTAAATGTCACTTTTCTAATTTTTGATAGAAATATCCCCATGCCAAGTTTCGGTACTTCAGGATTCCGGGTATAAAAAAAAAAGTATACTTAACAAAATAGTGTGCATGTGCTATGGTAGCTTTACGTGTGTTTTTTTTTTTTTCAATAAGCTTATTGTATGTATTGGCCAAGTCGAATAAGGTGGGCGTCCAGGTTTTTTTATGATTGATAAACTAGGAACACGTCTTAAAAGATCAGTGGGACTAGGCCCCAAGTAGGAACGGAGGTAAAGTGCATATACAGGCTCGAGGCTCACCAAAAAGGCACATTAAGACGGAGAGAGACAGAGGTCAAGTTTGAGACAATGTATTGTAAGAGCATTTTGTTCAAATTAGTAATAGTTTCTCTATCTTATTTTTCTTGTACGTTAGATCAATCGAACAGTGCTGTAGAGTGCTTTGCATATTATGAATTTCTTGTGTGGTCATGCCAAAATACTCGATAATTGGTATTTGAACAGGGTCATGAAAGTCTTTGTCTGGCATTAGAGCCAAGCTTCCTTATCCAATACTATAAGACCATAAAAGTATGCTATAGATAAGGTTACCGATGTAGGATTTTCTAAGTAATATGATCGATGAATTTTTTTAATTACATAACCTATATCCAAATTAAGATACATATATACATGTATATACATGTAAACGCCTATTTTAATGTCAACAATCTTGAGATTGCTTGCTTAAAATAATTATTCTATTGTAGAAGAGGAGTAAAGTCTAACTAGACACGGCACACAAATTTGTGCGTTTTGAGGGGGAAAAATAATAATAAAAGTTTATTTTATCCTGAAACGCATAGTTTTTAGATGTGAGAAAAAATGGTGAAATCGTTAAACCAAATCTAACAAAGCATTTTTTTCCCTTGGGTTTGGCTTAATAGTACTTTTTGAAAGAATAAAAGGACGGTTTACAAATCAAACGGTTTTAGTCTTTTTCAAAACCAAACCAAACTGTGAAACCATATTGTATAAACTATTAATTCTGTCAATTATCTTTACTACTTATATATGAAGTAGCCAAATGAAATAGGTTTGTTTTTCATTTTGGGTGAATTAAAAAACTGTTGTGAGTGTAGAACTTGGTTTTTTTCATGAAATCACAAAAGTGAAGATAAAAAATGAAAGAAGAAAGAATGATGAAATCGAAAAACATGGTTTCATTGAGTTTTTTTTACGACAATACGGTTTAGTTTGATTTTACCTTTTTACAATCATATATTATGGAGTTTGGTTTGGTCAAACATCCAAAATGCACCATGCTCACCTCCTAATAATTATCATAGGAAAATGAGCACTCATTTGCTTTTTAACATAAAGGTACATTTTATGAGAAAATTTGACTAGTTAGACACAATTAATTACAACAAAAGG
Source organism: Eucalyptus brandiana (assembly GCA_014182725.1). Lineage (NCBI taxonomy): Eukaryota > Viridiplantae > Streptophyta > Magnoliopsida > Myrtales > Myrtaceae > Eucalyptus > Eucalyptus brandiana. The sequence continues at coordinate 68,074,176 of CM024675.1, read as the reverse complement.
CAAGTCATCAAGGTGAAGACATAATAAAAATATTGTTCAGTAAGTAGTATATATATGCTTTGACAATACTTAGTTAGAGCATTTTTGCAGACAACGTAGCAAATCCAATCTTTGCACTATGAATGGGATTTTTTCCAGCAATCTAGGGTTCCATGTGTTATCTTGAAAGGCAATTCGTTAGGAATATTTTGTTATCACTACTTATTTATCTAAATATTGTGAATTTATAATATTGCACTGCGATTCTAATTATGTCCAACCGTAGATATTGCTGGAGAACAATCATCAAGATTTAAATGTTTGAGAATCATATTATTTTTAATCCAAAAGTACAAAAGTGAATTCAGAGCTGATGCTGTCTACATTGCCAGACCCATGTGACAAGCACGAAAAGGTGCCATTGTTGAAGAAAAGAAAAAAAAGAAAAGGTACGACTGTTTTGAGCAAAAAGAGAAAAATAAAAGGAAAGGTACATCTTCATCCGACCATAAAAAGAGGTACAGCTGTACGTGTTATTGTGTCCATTTTTCTACCTGGTCCCCCCTTATTATTTTTAGAGGCATTAACTTTTAATGGCTATAATTTGGAAGCTGCGCCCACTTTGCAATTACCTATACTAGGGGTGAGCATCGGTCTAGAGTCAACCATGGACCGACTCTAGACTGGCCCAACCCTGCCGGTCCTGATCCGGTTCCCAGGAAGATTGGGTCGGTCCTTGGTTCTAGAATTTCTGGACCAATATTGTGCAGGTTGGTTATCGGTCCTGAAAGTTCCGGGTCGGTCTAATCCGAACCAACCCTAATTATATAATAATATTACTTATAATTTTTTTATATAGATAAAACCTTAAAATAAATGACGTCAACAATATTAAACAGCTCTTTAATGAAGAGTTTAAGTAATTTTACATTGTTTCTTTAATAATTTAAATTTTTAATGTCTTTTACGGTGTCAATAATCATAATTTATCAATGAGGAAAATGTTTTTGTGAGGAGTCCTCACAGCGTCCAAAAATGCATAAATAGCTCCTTATGGCATCATCGCTTGGCTTATTGCTTCCCGCTCAACATTCGATGCTCATTTTGTTTAATGCTCACACCATTTGACCCTCACTGCTTGCTTTTCTTAGTTGACCTCACTTATCATTGAACCCATTGAGTTGGTATGATCCTCGGTTGCCCTTTTAGGGAGTACAAAAAATGAAATAAAAAATTATTGGTTGGTCCTGGGTTGACTCTGAAACCGAACCAAACTCACTGGGTTAGTTCTGTCCTCAATCACTTTTTTAAGGAGTACAAAAAATGAAATAAAAAATTATTGGTTGGTTTTAAGTTGACCCTAAAACCAGACTGAACCCAATAAGTTAGTTCGGTCATCAATCGTTTTTTTAAGGAGTACAAAAATGAAATAAAAAATTATCGATTGGTTTTGGGTTGACTCTGGAATTGGACCGAACCCATTGGGTTAGTTTGGTCCTCGGTCCCAAGCTCAATAAGGTCAGTCATCGGTCCCAAAAATTGAGAACCAGTACTGTGTGGGTTGGTCCTAGGGTTAGGGGGTGGACCGGCTCAACTTGGACCATGCTCACCCCTAGCCTATACGTGTTTTTCCTTTTTATGGCAAATGGGGCCAAATTCAAATATTTAAAGTGTAACATTTTTTAAAAAAGGATTTTATTGACGATAATCTAAGTTATTGGTTAAATTAAATATCCATACATAATATTTTTGTCATTTTCAAAGTACTATTTCTCGTATTATAAGACCTTCTAATAATAATCCTTTACTGGTCGTCACTGACTCACAATATATTTTGATCACAATTCAAAAGCAAGTGTTTCAAAATTTTTCTAAAAAGGCCATTTCTCTCTTATTTGGAAATTATATATTACCATCGTTGCTGATGTCTTGACTGATCTTACGGTCTCCACAATAAATCTGAATCCTCCTAAACTAAAAATCTTTTGGTCAGCAAAGTCAATTTTTAATTTTCTAAAATTATATCTCGAATCTTCATGAAATTAGTAATATTTAACGGTTCTCTAAAAATTTGTAAAGTCTTCTTCGTGACTTTAATATCAAGGTCATCGACTTGTATCAAGATCTGCAAAGCATCATCGACTTTGCGCATAATTGCCTATACCCGGTACAATTTGCTAGATGAAAAAGTATTTCAACAATATCTGCTAGTAGGTCCCATGGAAATTGGACCAAATTCAACCTGCCGGTTTTGGGTAATTTCTGATGAAAGTTTCAACATCATTCCCAAAATTTCAAACTGGAAATAATTGGTTCAGTTGTTCCCCAGTTGGAACCGGACTGGTAACCCTATTATTTTATTTTTATTTGTATTTTTTCTACTCATTCAAAAGAGTAATTCACTGAGAGAGATAAAAGAAATAAATCCTAGCCTCCTTGCACAGTCCTCTCGACTCTCTCGCCTCATCTCACTCTTGGTCGCCTCTCAGCTGAGCTCTCGCCTCCGACCATCCATCGCAGCATCACACTAGTAGCCTCGCTTCCGGACCTCCCTCGCAGTCACTGCCTCCCATCCGGCCTTCCCTCGTGGCCTAGCCTCCCTTTCTCGCCCTCATCTCAGTGTAATGGCCCTTCTCTCGTTATTGCTTGATATCTGTTGCTAGTGTTGGTGAATCTGCCGGAATTGATGGTGTTGACTCTGTTGAATTTCAAGTTCATGTTGGTGAGGTGGTTGTGATCTACTCTCACCATGTCTCTTTGATCCTTCTTGCAATTCCTCTTTCTGTTAAAAGAAAAGTTCTAGAAGAGAGAGATCACCCAGCCAAGTGCGAAGTGAACTCCTATGGCGAAGTCAAGAGATAAGTACCAGGTGTTCCTCAATTTTTGTGGGCCTGATACTCGCCGTGGATTCACCAACAGCCTCTACTATGCCTTGGTAGATGCTGGGATTTGCGTTTTCATCGATAACAAAGAGCTTCCACGAGGTGAAGCATTTGATAGCAATCTTCTGCAAGCGATCCATGACTCTAAACTCTACATAACCATCCTTTCCCCAAAATATGCTTCACATCATTGGTGCCTCCGCGAGCTTGCGAAGATGGTGGAGAACATCTCCAAACCTGAAGAAGATGGGAATAAGAAGGTGATATTGCCCATTTTTTATAACGTGAAACCTAATGATGTGAAACTGAAAACAGATTTGTACAGTATGGCCATATTAGAGTTGGAGCACAAGATGGAGGATCAGAAGAAAAAGTTCAGAACTGAGGAAGTAGAGACATGGAGACAGGCTCTCAAGAGAGTCGATGCCATCCAGGGATGGGAGCTGGAGAAATATGAAGGGTAATCATTTAACCATAAACGTGAAAACATTTTTTAACAGCCAAGCAATAGATCTAATAAAAGTTCATTAATTATCTTTCAACTCCAATTTCTCTAGATTTAAGTGGGAAGTCTCAAGTTCTTCTTTGAACTTTTTTAAATTACGGAATATCCAAATATTTTCTAACCTAATGGGTAATTAAAATTTTCTTTTTGACCTCATTTCAAGTGTATAAAAATTTGGCTTGGCTTCATCTTTTTTATACGAACTTGATCCATGTATGTGTTAAAATTTATACTGTATGCTAGAGATTTTAATTATAGAACTGCATGCAGTTACATTTATAAAGTTCTTTCCATGTCAAAAGAAATAAGTAAATCTAATATTGCCGTAATTCATCACTATTTTGAGTCTTCTACTATTTTTTTTTTGTAGAAATTTTTGTTTTTCAACTTGATTTAAAGATCAAACATTTTGTTCCTCTATCCCTTCAACTTAAATTTGTAATGGATGTTCGAGTTTGCAATTCATCAAGTTCCTCAATTTTTGAGGGTAACGTTTATGTAGATCTTTAATCCACCTTGGTCTAGTCCCGTTAGTTATATGACACTTAGGGTGCGTTTGGTAACGATTCTGTTCTCGGGAGTAGATTCTGATCATAAATGATTTTTTTTTTTATTCTGTTCCCGGGAACTAATTCTAAGCATTTTAAGCTGTTTGGTAACGAATATTATTTCTGATTCTAGAATAGAAAAAGAATAGAAATGCGTTTGGTAATAAATAAAATTTCTAATTCGGAATAAAATTTATATTCTAATTCTTTTTTAATTACCTTTTTAGATGAATGTAAATTTGATATTGAATTTTCATAAACCATTCAACGATCAATTATATTTTTATAGTAAGTAATAAAAATATTAACTAATCAATTTTTATTAAATAGTAAATAATAAACCATAGCATAAACTATACTAATATCCCTAAAATATGTAATAAATATAAATACTAAATTATAATATAAAATTAAATATTTATTCTATATATAGCAAATATATATTTCAGAATAGGAAGAAATTAAAATAAAATATAGAAATAAAAAATAGATAAAAATTAAATAAAAAATTGTTGTTATTTCAAATTTTGGTTTTCTTATTAGAATTTTCAATATTATTTATATTTAAATACGAGTTTTTTTTTTTTTTTTTTATCATGGTGATTTCTCATTTTCAATTAATATTTACTTTTATATGATTAAATATCTAATCAATTTTGAATTTAATATGGATGGAGATACTTTTTCTCTCTCTCTCTCTCTCTCTCTCTCTCTCTCTCTCTTTCTTTCTTTCTCTCTATATATATATTCCCTTCCCCAAAACCGAACACTTAACGTTTAAGAAGATAAAACTCTTCAAACCAACAGGACTCTTTAAACAAAAAAAAGGCTTTAACGAGAAACTCATAATTACAACTTATCTATAAATGAATAATGAAGTAACGTAGTCCATTGTTCAACTTTGAATATTGGCTTTGATAAGTCAATAATTAAAAACAATATTACAAAGGTCGGAAACATAAAGTTATTGAATCTCCGGCATATTGTAATCCCTTGCCATTTGATTTGCAATACTTCTCCGAAGTATGTTTATCTCCATTGTTTCCTCATTTGATGTATCATCTACAACATCCACTTCTCTAGTTCCATATGGGTACTCCGGATCTCCATATCGGGAAAAGTTTTTGTCCATCCTGTCTTGATCACGAATATAATTATGAAGAGCACAACATGCAATTACAATAAATGCTTGCTTTTTTTTTTTTTTAATTGTAAATGGAGGCATGTGTCTCAAAATGGTGAAGTGATTCTTTAATGCCCCAAATGACCTCTCAATGACATTTCTTAAAGAAGAATGTCTATAGTTGAATAATTCTCTTGCTGTCCTTGACCGTCTTCCACTTCCCCTATAATCGTTCAGATGATATCGTTCGCCTCTAAATGGAGTTAAAAATCCCGGTTGTGCTGCATAACCAAAATCTACCACGTAGTATTTGCCTATAATATACATATATATATAAATTAGTTATGATATACAACGATGAAACAATCATAAAATGAATTTCTTCTTATAAACAAATCAAAAACCTGGTGGTGGTCGAGGAAATTGCAATTGAGGAGTCACAAGTGCTGTCGAAAGCACTCGACAATCGTTGGCAGATCCTTCCCATCCAGAATATACGAAAGTAAATTTCATATCAAATGAACAAACACATAACATATTCTGAGTGGTATTTCCTCTTTTGTCTCTATATGGGATTTGCTGAGACCTGGGGACAGTAACATCTATATGGGTGCCATCAATAGCACCTACACAATCCTGTGAATTTATTCGAAAAAAAAATCATGTGAATTTATGAAAATTCAAAAATTATCAACTACATATATTTGATGATTCACAATTGATATGAAAACTATACCTTGAAATAGCGTTCATGGTTAGGATTCATAAGAATTTCCAGTGGAATAACATCAAATGATGGTGCTTTGATTATTTCTTTTGCAAGTTTGAGAACTGCTTTCAACGCTAAATTAAAATACGTGCTGATTGTATGTCCTGAACGTTGAAATCTCTCACATAAATCTCTAGTTGAGTTATTATGACCAACCAAAGATAAGAAGATCCCAACTTGTTCATCTATCCTAACATACCGACTATCTTTCAACCAATTTCTTATCCTCATCAAATCACATAGGTTCATAAAAACATGCATCTCCATCTTGAAGGCTTCATATATTCTATCTGAATGTCCACAAATAAGCTCTCTCATCCATTCCTGTCCCGATAGATTGCTATCCCTAATAGGTTCTTTCGTATGCACGGACATGTCCATCGCAACCATGCATAACCATCCTATCAATATGTCAAGATCACCGTCATCCAAGAATTGGTCAACTGATTGTACCTGCTTATTAGACATTCTATTTGATCCATCTTCCGTAGTACCTATATCATCACACAAATATAATAACATTAATAAAGAAATATGAAAAAAAAAAAATCCAAACACGCTCTTAACAATTTAAGTTCTAAAGTAGAAACAGATTAAATATAAAAATCTCACACAATCCATATTATCCATACAACAACACAAAAGAGTTTGAACAATTAAATCACACAGTTAAGTGAAAACACATGCAATCCATAAAACACATCTCAACATCTACAATAGATATTGAAGAAGTCCATGTCTCCTTTCAGTTGGTGTTTTGATGAAAGCCTCTCTCCATACGGTACTACCACATGCTCATTCCACTGCTTTGTTGTAAAGATCTTGGTTCAAGTCATTCATATTAACTAGAATATCAATCACAAATGATATAGAGAAGGGGTCTTCAGGTGGTGGTAGTGGTGTGACTTGTGAGCTAACAGATCCACTCACAGATTGACTTGACCTAGCTTTGAGCATGTCTTGGATAGCTTTGCATGTGTCTGCAATATCAAATGAGGGACTATTTCTTCTCCTTTTGACATTTGGAGTCTTATCCAACCTATGCTTCTTATGAATGGAAGTGGAAGTATACTGGGATGTAAAAATGTCATCATCAATTTGGTGTTCACCTAAGTTCTTTGGATCACCAATTGCATTGCCACCACCATTGCCACCATCCTCTAACAACGTCACATCTTCGGCATTTCCTGGGCAAAAGAACGCTTCAAGTGCCATAACTTTGGCTAAAGGGACACTTAAGTGCCATAACTTACGAAAGGTACACTTAAGTGCCACTTTCAAGAAAAACGGATCACTTGAGTGCCAATCCGGCGAGAATCCGGCCAAAATGTCGACGTGGCACTTTTCCGGTGACCTGAGCTCAAAACGACGCCGTTTTGCACGCTGACGTGGCCAAAACGGCGATGTTTTGGGCGACGTGGTTAAAAAAATTAAAAAAATTAATTTTAAAATTAAATTTAGTTGAAATATTAAAGAATTAATAACTAAAAAATTTAAAAAAATTTAAAAAAATTCAAAAATTCAAAAAAATTAAAAAAATTAAAAAAATTAAAAAAAAAAAAAAAAAAAAGGAAAGTGGGGAGGCGGCTGAGGGATTCCCTCAGCCACCTTCGCCGCCGCCCCCGCCCGCCGCCTGGGAAGGGCCGGTGACGACGGGGGAGGGTCTCGCCGCCCATTGGTCGGCCGTGGTCGCCGACCCTTGGCCAAAGCCCGGCGACCCGGTTGACCCTCCCCCGTCGTCATCGGCCCTTCCCGGCGGCGGCGGGGCGGCGGCGGAGGTGGCTGAGGGAATCCCTCAGCCGCCTCCCCACTTTCCAATTTTTTTTAATTTTTTTTTAAATTTTTTTTAATTTTTTTAATTTTTAATTTTTTTTTAAATTTATTAATTTTTTAAATTATTTTAAATTTTTTTAAATTTTTTTAAGTTTTTAAATTTTTTAGTTATTAATTCTTTAATATTTCAACTAAATTTAATTTAAAATTATTATTTTAAAATATTTTAACTAAATTTAATTTTAAAAATAATTTTTTTAATTTTTTTAACCACGTCGGCCCAAAACGTCGCCGTTTTGGCCACGTCAACGTGCAAAACGGCGTCGTTTTGAGCTCAGGTCGCCGGAAAAGTGCCACGTCGACATTTTGGCCGGATTCTCGCCGAATTGGCACTCAAGTGATCCGTTTTTCTTGAAAGTGGCACTTAAGTGTATCTTTCGTAAGTTATGGCATTTAAATGTCCTTTTGGCCAAAGTTATGGCACTCTAGGGGTCCGCGCGTCGCATTTCCTGTGGCATGCTCTCTAGTAGCATATGTATCATCAAATACAATGCATAGTTCAAGATATTGAGGAAATCTATCATTCTTGAATTTTGCCCGGTCATTATTATCCTGCAATTTTCACAATAATGACATATGTCAATAACATAATCAAATCTTCTCAAACTTACATCTATTATAATATCAAAATGATCGAAACTTAAAACATACCCTGATGTGAGAGTCCCAAATACTTGGATCGTCGACAACAACTGTGCCATTCACATTATCCCAGCCAAAGCTAGATTGTGAAATGAGCTTCTTAAAACTATCATACTGCATTCTCAGTTTGTTCACCTTATTCTTCAACTGCAATAAGTTATATTGGTATCTTGACTGTTTATTGAATTCAGCTTGTATGTTATTCCATCCTACTTTGTTAAAAGTAGAAGTCGTGCGATTTCCCTTTTGAACCTCCTCAACCAACAATCTTACAAACAAATTGGTTAAAGGCTCGGTCCATTTTGTATTGAACACATCTTTTTGGGATGCCATTTTTTACTTTGATTGAGCATCATATAAAGTAATTGAGATGACACTTAAAACTATCATAGAAGATAAAGTGTAACCGGGTAAGTAGGGAAAACAAGAAAAAGATGCTCCAATGAAACTCACTTGATATGGCTTCTTGTTCAAATGCAAACCCACAACTTCAAACCAACAACTTCCAGCTGACCTGAAATAGGATCATTTACTTAGAATGAATCACAACCTTTCTACTAAAAATGAATCAACAGCCTGGAAAAAATCAGATAAGAAGAACACTTTGAGGAAACAACTCAAAACAATATTTCAGTATATTTCTAACGTCCTTCGTGAACTTAAAGAGCTATATATTCAATGCAATGTAAAGAAAAGGGAATAAGTAAACAACATGAGCCTCCTCTTTTGCATAAAGCTACTCCATGGAAACCTATAACCTACAGTTCATTACTCGACTGGAGAAAAGCCAAATAGCTGATAGTCAATCACCATGAGACACTAAACAAATTCTATTCCAAAAGTAGAAACAGCAAGGTGAAATATTTGTATCGAACAAATATAAGGGAATTCGATCAATTTGACTATATTCCAGTGGTAGCATTGATCCGAACTCGATAATCTAAGAGTTTAACAAAACTAACCAGAATACAACACAACACCGTCAGTCATATGCTTTGAAAACATCCAAATGTACACATGAGGGATCATTCAGGTATAGTTTGCCCCATTAAACTAGGCACTATAGCTGCACAACACAGTCTACGACTTCCCCCAACCTTGAAATGCCTAATCAGTCAAATTCACAATACAAATCTCACTTCCCCAAGCTCAAAACTGATGTACTCAGCACTAGAGCCTTTGTCTATTCGTGCCTTATCACAATCATAACTCCCAATCCGAATTGAGCGGGAGGATCACAACAGAAACCGATACATGAACATGAATTGCAATTGACCTCTCGGCCCACTTGCGACATTCAAGGACGTTAGAATTGTCACTCCCAACTACAACCCGTCCCGCTCTATTTCTTTTTCCTTCCCTCCATTTGCCGTCTTCCGCTCTTTGCTTCCACAATATCTTATCCAAATATATAGAACCGATAGAACAAAGAAAGACACACACACACAACACGTAAACGATCCAGTCGACGACGACCAATACATAAACATCAAAAGAAGTTCAATGAGTATGAAGTTTGTCTTTAGATGGGTGCTCGAAATTGGAGTCCACAATAGCACGAAGCAACTCTGGCTTCAAAAGGAAGTCTCTGAAACCGGAGTTGTGAATCCCGACGTAACCCTTGCACGACATCAAAACAACAATAAGCTCTCCTCGCAAAGAATTGGCAATAACCCGACTCAGCGGGCGCCCTCGCCAAGTTGGCTGAGGGGTCGCTTGCCCTTGGCTAGCTTGGTGAGGGCGCTCGCCGAGTCGGGCCCAGGGTGAGCGACGCTTGGGCCCGCTCGGCGTCGCTCGCCCTCGGCCAGCTCGGCGAGGGTGCTCGCTGATTCGCCCTCAGCCGGCTCGGCAAGCGACCCCCGGGCCCGACTCGGCGGGCGCCCTCGCCGATTTTGGCCGAGGGTCGCTCGCCCCTCGGCCAGCTCGGCGAGGGTGCTCGTCGAGTCGGGCTCGGGTGTCGCTCCTGCCAGTCGTCGCAGACGAAGAACCACCCATAGTTGCGAGTGAAGGGAACTCACCTTGAACGAGCAGCTTCAACGATAAAGAAGCAGTAGTTGACGTCGCTGTTCTTGAGGAGCTCGCCGTCGCCGTCGCCATTCTTGAGGAGGGAGAGAGTGAGATTGAGCAGAGGAGAGTGAGACTATGAGCAGAGGAGATGAGGACGAGAGAGTGGAGAGGACGAGAGACCGTCGAGCAGAGGACATAAGATTTTGATTCTTTTTCTGATTCTCAGACAGAGAATCAAAATTTTTTGATTCTCAAATCTTGTCCAAAACTGTTTCCGGGAACAAAATTTTTACCAAACGCGATTCTCGTCCCAAACTGATTCTGGAAACAAAAAATCAGAATCTGGCACTGTTTGGCATAGACCCTTAAATTCTTGTTTTAACTGGAATAATAATGTAGCAAATAAATTTTTAGTGTCTTTGAACACGATGAACATTCAAAAAAATGAACTTGCAGAACTTAATGTTGTTTAGTATTTTTATTTCGGTAAACAACAAAAACACTTCTTTTTACACTGTTTTTCATTGGTTGGTTGTTTGGCGTTCTTTCTTACGTGCAATAATAGTATCAAGATTAGATTCTTGACTCCATCACTTGAGTGATTAGGATGTACCTTTTGATTAGTCTATGAAATTGATCTACGGAAGAGATCCGATGAACACCTGTTAGATATTTAAGGAAGAAGCACTTATTTACATACTCCTTTTTCTCGATCTTGTGACATAACAATAATATATTCTGATTATGTTATTCATTCATACGATCAAAGTTCCCTATATAGGAAGTGTTTGGATTGACATTATTTTAGATAATCCAATCATAATTAGCTGGCGATTCCATGATAGTTGATGCCTTCCAAAAAAGTTTTCACCTTGTGTTCCCACCCAATTACTTAGTAGATGGTCGGTCAACTTGCAAGGAAATGAATTTGTTACCTTTTCTCAACTCAAATCTGTTCAACTGTGTGGCAGCGATGGGCACCTCAGTAAGGCGGTTGTCGAATATGTTGTGAATAGGCTTCAGATAAGACAAAGAAAAGTCACCAAAGATTTAGTTGGAATGGATGATCGAGTAGCGGCCATCCACAATTTATTAGACAACTCTGGTGGTGTGCGGCTCATTGGAATTTATGGGATGGGCGGCATTGGTAAAACAACACTTGCCAATATTATCTTCAACCAACTATGTCCTCGTTTTGGGAAAAACTGCAGCTTTCTTGCCGACGTAAGGGAAACTGAGAAAACCAAAAGTTTAGTCGAGCTGCAAGAAAAATTATTGTGTGATATTTCTAATTCCAAAGTGGCTTGGAACATTCGTGACATTGATTCTGGGACGGACATGATTCAACAAACAATTCACGACAAGAAGGTACTAATTGTATTGGATGATGTAGATGACCCCAACCAAATCCAAAAACTAATCGGAGTGAATTCTTTTAATCCCGGAACTACAATATTTGTCACCACCAGGGACAAAAGTATTTTGAAATTCAGGGGATTTCAGTTCAAAGGTTATGAAATGGAGGGATTGAGCAACGAAGATGCACTTCAACTTTTTAGTAGGCATGCCTTCGATGATAACTTTCCTCAAGCTGGTTACTACAATCTTTCAAAGGAACTTGTCTCTACTGCGGGTGGATTACCTTTAGCTCTTCAAGCAATAGGTGCATCGCTTTTTGACAAGGAAGACAAAGAAATATGGGAAGAAATGCTAGAGAAGCTACGCAGTAAACCACATCATGATGTCTTGGGAAAGCTGAAGATTACCTATGATGGCTTGAAACCTGCTCAACAAAACATATTTCTCGATATTGCATGCTTTTTCATCAATGAAAAAAAGACTGAGCCAGTCTTCATGTGGGACGATTGTGGGTTTTGCCCTAAGTTTGCTATTGATGTACTTACTAAGAGGTGCATGATAAAGGTTTTAGACAACAATAAATTTTGGATGCATGATCAGTTTAGAGATCTTGGAAGAGTAATTGCTGAGGAAGGGCCTACTAGGTTGTGGGATACAACCGACATCATTCACAAATTACGTTGGACAGAGGTAAAGTATGACCATATTTGAATATGAAATTGCTTACCTTGTTCTCAATTGAGGATTCACGTTTCTGAATTGAGAGCTACTCTTCTATTTCATTTTTTTTCTTCTCTCGATGAAATACAATTATGGGATGTTGACAAATTCTTGCTCCTGCTCCTCAATGTCATTGGCAGAAAAAGAAAAGCGTTCAAGCACTCCATTTTCCACGGCGATGGGATGACAGCCCTTGTCTGACCGTCACTGCGGAGGAAATTGAGCGTTTCCCGCATCTACAGTTTCTTTGGATGGATGACGTAAGCATGCAAGGCGACTTCGCTGGCTGTCTTTCCAAGTTGAAATGGTTTTATTTGGTCCATTATGGTCGCGCCAATGATTATCAACCGTCTATGCCAATCAATTTGCATCTAGAAAACGTGGTTGTGTTGCGTACTCTTGGCTATGAGTGCACAGAAGATGGGATCGAGAGCCTAATCAAGGTATGTTAGAATCCCCCTCAGTCTAATTTTCTCGTTCAATAATGGACAAAATTTAATGAATTTACAGTCTAATTTTCTCATTTAGCAAGAGGATCAAATGACAAAGAATACAAGTCAGGAGCCTATATCCATATTTATTTCTTTTATAGACATCTAATTATCTGTCTTAATTTTTCATCTTCTTCCGTAGGGGGCAACGAAGTTGAAGGTTCTCTTCATTCAGTCATGTCGTTTGATACATGGGACACCAACCTTTTCTGAACTCTTAGTTTTAGAGAAGTTGAGTTTTCGTTACTGTTCTTCTTTGAAGAAAATTAGTTGCTCTATTGGGAAACTGAAGCAGCTAACTTACTTAGATTTTGGGCATTGTGAGGCACTTGAAAAATTGCCTGAACAAATTGGTGAACTAAAGAATCTTCAGCACCTCTCTCTTGTATATTGTGAGAGCTTGAGGGAACTCCCTGACTCAATTTTGAAATTAGAGTCATTGATGGAGCTGGACCTAAATAATTGTCATAAGATTCAAGAGTTGCCTGAACAAATTGGTGAACTAAAGAATCTTCACCACCTCTCTCTTGAATATTGTGAGAGCTTGAGGGAACTCCCTGACTCAGTTTTGAAATTAGAGTCATTGACGGAGCTGGACCTAGATGGTTGCAATAAGATTCAAGAGTCGCCGGAGCTCCCAAAAAGTTTGACCACTCTGAGGCTTACATCTAAATCGTTGCAGAGTGTCCCAGACATCTCAAACCTTACTAATCTAGTTGAACTGGTCCTATCAAATTGTTCTTCAAATATAACTCAACCTTGGGACTTGCTATGTATTGGGAAGCTATTCAAACTGAGAAAGTTGGAATTGAGCCTTTCAAATGTCCGCGCAACATCCATAGAGTGGGGTTCCCTTTCTCTGCTGGAGGAACTTCATCTCAATGGACTAGACTTGCAGACGCTGAAACAACTTCCATCAAGCTTGAGAGTTCTACGGCTCTCATACACTTTAGTGAAACGAGTGGAACTCGATGGGCTTCCTAATTTGGAAAAGTTGGATATTGAATTTTGCGACCATGTTGCAAGAATATCCGTTACATCAAGTTTGAATAAGCTCAGTCATGTTCGTGTGATCCTTTGCCCCAAGCTAGTCGAACTTCAATTTCACGGTGTCTTAAAATCGATGGAGGTGTTAAATATTTACCAGAATTTGTCTTTAGAGAGGTTTGTTTTTCTGTTGGAGGAGCTAGGATGCAATGAGCTACAAGCTCCCGAGTTGATTGGTGGTCGGAGGAGAGTGTACACTGTCTCAAGCTCCCTAAAGATGCTTCGAGATCTCACTCTGGGTCATTGCCATAAGCCACAAGAGATTCAATTTGTCTCACCGTTGGAAGCATTGGAAAAATTTTCTGTTTGCGGTTGCATTTTATTAAAAAGGTTAGGCGGTTTGTCAAACTTGAAGAATTTGAACAGTTTAAGCATTTGGACGTGTGAGAAGCTGCAGGTTGTCGACGGCATTGACAAGTTAGAGCGTTTGGAGAAGTTGACCATTGTTCGCTGCAGATCAGTGGAAAGGATTTTCGAGCCATCAAGCTCAAAAATACCGAAGGAGTGCCGGATAGATGTAATTGATTGTGAGCAATTACTCAACACTGGCCCATTAGATGAATTTACAAAAAGACGCATTGGCCCACATAATTCAAGCATCACTTGGGAGTGTTACAGAGAGATGATTCTAAATGCACAAACACAAGCGGTGGACTCTACTATCGAAACAACTTTTGCCGAAAGGGAGGATCCTCTATTGGAACAGGTATACCTTCTTTTTATTCATGGATCATCATTGTTTCTTCTGCTTTATTCGCTTTTTATTTCTGCTCTGTTCTAGGGAAGGGAGATAATAACATGATTCTAAAATGTGCAACCATGGAAAATTTCTCATTAAAAATTTCCATTTTATTAGGAATTTTATTTGCTATACTCATGTCAACTTTGAAAGCAAGGTCAAGATTCTTACATCATTCACCGTCTGACCGATTAAATACTGTGCTTCCTATTTGTGCTTTTAGTTCATTCCGTGCTTATCACAATTATTCAAATGACATGGAACCTATTTTTAAGCCCAAAAATCGATGATGAAACTTCATGACTTCTTTTCCACCTGAAAAATTCACTATGATGCAACAGGATCATGCAATCTAACAAAATCACGAGATATCAGAAAATTAAATAAGAAATAGATTCAACACACCCTGATTTACGTAGCCCAGTTCAAAGTTATCTAAATCCACCAGAAGAGTAGCAATGATAACTCTACAAACTAGGAGATTCAAACATAAAAAATAATCTCTCAATTCCAAGCTCCAATTCCACTCAATCCTTATCCAGTGTTTCACTCAACCTCTAATGCTGCTTTTCTCAAACTAAAACTCACAGAGAGGACCTCAACAATTTCAAGAAGATACAGTGTGTAGTAATACCAAAAAGATATGAAAATAGGGTTAAAATGCATCCTATGCATGTCCTTAGCTCCATTGCGTGCTTGGTTGAGCCATGCTAACTGGTCCAAGCTCCTAGCAATTAGGCTCGACCTAGTATGGCTTGACTCATCGGTGCCTCTGCAGGCTTCGGGGATTGACTTACTGAAAGCCCATACACATGTAGATGCCTGTTCACATCCCGTCACTTGAATCCTAGTTGACATCCTCGACAAACCTCCACACTGGCTCAAGTTTGCAGCCTAGTCACGGTCGTGATTCATCGACTTTCATTGTTGTGATCTCCCAATGCCTTCCCTGGGCGATTAAGTTGCGTCATCTGGTCACGTTATCGTGTCATGTCATATGTCATATCATTCATCGTACATGCCATGTCATCACCTATGTCATGCCATCGCCATGTCATTGTCATGTCATATGCCATGTCATTTAGTGTCGGCCACCCTACCTCTTCCCCTTCTTTCTCCGTCATTATTTTTGCCCTTAGTCATCGATGAAATTACCGTGTCTTGTAACAAAACCTTCCAACTCGTATCACAAACCACAAGAGTAACAACATGACAGCTTACGAATCGACCACGCTCTAGGTTGCCTGCTTGACTTGGGTCTACTTACCAAATTACTACCACGCTACGTGAACTGCTTTCCCTATCATCCCAACGGATTACTGCAGGACCCATTCTATGTATAACAGGTTCATCATATAAATTACCAACAGCATGTAAAAGATCAACTCTAGTACTACACCTAGACATGGCATATACCTACAATTAACTATACTAGCTTGTGAAATTTGATATATATGCTCCACCTCCATCCCAATGTATAGTGACAACGTAAATGATGTCTTAAACATGTGGCAAGAGGCGTATTTACAATTACCAGCTACATGTTGTGGTGCTTCGAACTTGTCTCACGTTACTCCTCTGAATCATTCTCAACATTCCGATTTTCCTATCTCTTTGTATTTCTATATGCGAAACCTCCTCTGCTTCTCCCAAATTTCCCTATTAGATTTCCTTATTTTCTTAACTTATGTTAAGTCTTGGGAAAGTCATGAAGAAGTAAATCACAGCCTAACGGTTGGGAATGGTAATGCAATATCGATTAGAGAGGACAAATGGCTCAAAAGCGGAAAGATTGGCGGCTCGGCTACGGATGGGGAACCGAGGCAAGTGGCTGGTCTCATAGATCCAGAGACTGGAAATTGGAATGAAAACTTGATAAAAGCATTGTTTGATGAACAAAAAGTCCAAGACATATTAGCAACACCAATCGGAATGCCTAATGAAGAGGATAGATTGGTATGGCAGAAGACCAAAACAGGGATATACACAGTTCAAAGTGGATACCATGCCAACAGAGACAATCCACCAAACAAAAAAGCACAAGCAGGCACTCCATCATATCAAGCAGCCATTGCAACTTCTTCATATCAGCCAAAACCAGCACTATGGAAGTTTATATGGCAATCAAATAGCCTACCCAAGGTTAAACACTTTCTATGGAATGCATGCCACAACGCAATACCTACAATGGAAAATTTATACAGGCGGAAAATAGTACCTGATCCGTTGTGCCCCATTTGCAAACAGGAAGCTGAAACAGTTGAACACACCTTGCTGCTATGCCCCTGGACGACAAAGATCTGGAAAGCCGCCCCCCTGCACATCAAAGTGTCCAGAATAGGGTTAACTAGAATCGACGATTGGCTGTACATGGCAAAAAAAAACCCAACCAGTGCAAATAGGTTTGACCTCATCACGTTTACCCTCTGGAGCATTTGGAAAGATCGCAATCAGTTCATATATGACCATCGCCCTCTGCACCCACAACAAACGATGATCAAAGCCGAGGCTTTACACTAGAGCTACTCCACTTGGAACAACAAAAGGAAAGGAGAGCAACAAAGCGACACCATACCTCAACGATGGAAGCCCCCATCCCCTGATTCGCTGAAAATCAACATCGACGCCTCTCTTCTCCCAAGCAGCGACGCCGAAACAGAAACAAGAGGAAACAGGGGAGAACACGAGAACAGAGGAGCCATAGCCTGCTTGTGCCGCGACTCCATGGGACGCGTAGTTGATGGATTCGCGAAACTGGTGGCTGCGTCCACGGCAGAACAGGCGGAGGCCATCGCCCTCCTCGAAACCCTAATCTTCTTTTCCAACCGAACTCACCTTTCACTGGAAGTGGTATCCGACTGTCTCCCCCTCGTGCGCAGTTGTAACACTTTGGAAGACTTCAGTTGGGAAGCAAAGTCTGTTGTGGGTCGGGCCAGAACAAAGCTGAAGCTGTTTCGGGCCATTTCCTTGGCCCACTGCAACAGGGAATCCAACCGGCCAGCGGATTGGCTGGCGAAAGCGTGCAGGAACAATACTCTCCCACATAATTGGCTTCAAAATCCCCCAACTGCCCTGTTTGATTTACTTAGTGCTGATGCTTTTAATGTATTTTCTCCACATATGACTTAGTGGTTTCAATGCAATCGTTACTTTGACCAAAAAAAAAAAAAAAAAAAAAAAAAAAAGATATGTGAATTTGTGAATGCTGCTTTTTTTTTTCTTTTTTTGGTCGAATTGTGAATGCTGCTTGATTCTATTAGAATCTATTGTGAATTCTGCTTGATTCTAATAGATTTGTGTTCGATTGATGATTTAGAAAGCATTCTTAGGGTGATTAAGTGTGAGGAAAACCCTTTAAGTTGATTCTCGCTAGGTTCTTGCGTTTGGGTTTTCAACTAAGGATTATTGTCATGTGATATTTGGGGAATCTGTTTTCTTCTTTAAGATGTTTAATCCACCTTAGATATGATATTTTTGAACTCCCTCTCCTCAGCAAGATGATGGTGGTGAGGATGATGACAACCATGAGCCCAGCGGCAGGGAGGATGACGATGACGAGGACAATGAGGATGGCAGGGATGACGACGACGCGGATGCCGACGTGCATTTGGACCATGAGAAGAATGACGGTGAGGATGATGAGGTCGACAATATGCATTCGTCTCGCAGGTCTTCGCCAGTTTGTTCCGAGGACGATAACAATGAGAACAACGATGTCGACAAGGAAGGTGAAGGTGAAGCCGGCAGTTACAGCAATAGCAAGGACGACGAAGACGAGGACGAGGACAATGACGGCGAGGATAATGAGGACAACAATTTGCATGAGGCTTTGCAGTCATCTCATGGGATTGCGCCAGTTTATTCTGTGGGCGATGACGATAAGAACAACGATGTCAACGAGGAAGGTGACAGCGACGAGGACAGGACGAGGACGAGGAAGAGGAAGAGAGGGACGATGAAGAAGCCGAAGAGGAGGTAAGAGGCCACTACAACCTAAAACTCAGTTGAGATTTGTTCTCTATTCAATATTTGTGCTAATTTTTTGAAACGCTGAAAATAAATTTGGCAGGAGTTATTGCTCTAGATCGAGAGCTTGCTGCGACTAAAAACTGTGATTGAAGAAATTGATATTGAAATTGTTGGTTTACAATTTAAAGAAGGGCTTTCTGTACATCATTGTCCCTTTCTTTGCCTTTTTTTTTTAAAAAATCTGAGTAACTATCAACAGAGAGAAAAAGAAAAGGTAATAAAAAAAAGTCTCGTAAAAATTTTTTATTGGTCAATTTGGACACAATTAAGGGATTATGTTGATTCTTGCTAGTTGATTGCATTTGGGTGTTCAAACTAGGGATTAATGTCATTTGATATTTGGGGATTTTGACCTTTTCTACTCAAGATGTTTAATCCACTTTAAACTTGATATTTCCGAACACCCCTCTCCTCAGCAAGGTGACAGTGATGGCTACAACGATGATGAATACGATGATGGGGGCGGCTACAACGGTGAGGACGATGACGGCGACTAGGAAGACAATGCGTAGGAGGTTCTGTATTCATCTCTCGGGCATCCACAAGTTCATTCCGTGGACAACGATGAAGAGAAGGAGGAAGGCGAGAGGAGAAGGCGAATCGATGGCAACAACAAGAAAGAGGACGAGATCGATGATGAAGAAGCCAAAGAAGAGGTAAGAGATGGAACAGAATGATGCACTTGGCTTATTTTTTTCTTTCGAAACACGTGGAGAGATGACTATGACTCCTTCCGGTCTCGAGAGCTGATCGGCGAAACCACGTCAGTTTCTTGTCTCTTTCATTTCTTATCAGCTTTTGTTCTTTTCCTTTTCGATTGTTCAGATGTTATTCCCTCCTCTCCTCTCTTTTCCCTCCGTAAAATGACAATGGTATGCAAGTGCTCTATTTATGTCCCACGAATTTGTTTGGATTTTATTTGTTAATCAGTTCCGATTCAGTGTATGCATCTCATTATGTCGAGAGGTGCCCTGTAGAAACATGATTCATGAATCTCTCTTTGCCGATATCGTTCAAGACTCATTGGCCTTTCCCCATGACCAAATCCTTCGTCCTTGGCCTTTCGGGCAGACAGGTGATTCCCAGAATTCGTCCCCCTTGAAGGCCTTTTTCATCGTTGATCATAGTATGGACCGACTCCGATTTGTTAGTGAAGGCAGGCCCAATTAATCAGGGCTTCTCGTCCATCACGAAATGCATTTTCGCTTCCACCATTCTTACTCATCTTAAAAGTAATTAAACAAAAGCAGGAACATCTCATTAGGAAAGGAATTCACGTATTCATCCTCATGTACAAAACTCTCCAAGTTGATGTGATGGCCTCTCAAAAGGCCAATTAAAGATGGCAATTTTTACCTATTGCGACCCTCCCGATGTGGTGTTGGGGAGCAAATTTAGAGGTCATGTTGAGTTAGCTTTCCCAAATGACTAGGGTTCTTACAAGCCCTTATTTCGCGTGACGTTGGAGTTTACATTTTAAATTCCATCAATACTAAAAGATTTCTATGAGAATGAGCCACCACTAGCTTGCTAGGGCCGATTAAGAGTCAAGTTGGATAAGGGACATGATTATGCTAATTGCCTAACTAGTACCCTAAAGGTACAATAACTTGATCGATTTGTTTATCTAATATATCCATGTGATTTATAATCATTTCGTTACCCCCATGCCATTCAATGATGTCCATGTAAAAGCACGCAATCAAGGGTAAGTAAACAATCATAATCAATAAGATCGAAGTTAAGGAGGTAAGCCCAATAAAGTGTTAAGCAAAAAATACACACGCCTTTGTTATTACGCCCCTAGAGAGCAATCCCATGAGGTAAATTCAAAATGAGTCTAATTCCTTTCTAAAAGATACAAAATCAAAAGTAATCACTAAAATCCCTATGCACACTAATTAAATGAAACTGAGCTAAGTCTTGTACTAAAACTTAAGCAACCTAATCAAGGTCTTTGTTTCGAACCATTTTCAATTTTTTCAAATATCCTCTAATTTTATTTTTTATTTTATTTAGTATTTTACTACTTTCAAATTTCTTTATATTTTGAAAAAAGGGACTCAGGCTGGGCCCTTGGGCCCAATCCGAACATGGACTAGACCTGGACTCACAAGGCCTGGGCCACGGACACAAGTGGGCTTATTTAAAACAAACCCACTTCGAATAGAAAACTCATCAAAGCCCACTTTGTTCTGATTGCAGTAAGCCCAATTTCCCTTCTAACAGCAACACCCTTACTTTACAGCCTATGGATGAATTAAGCCCTAAGCTTTTACACTCAGTATGGGTGCGTTTGTTTGCAGATTTTGTTTAAAAATTGTTAGGGAATGAGAAATAGAAAAAAGTGTTTGTTAGAACAATTTCAACAAAAAAAACGCGTTTAGTAAAAACTTGTTAGGGAATAAAAAAAATAAACGAAACACGTTTGGTAAATTTGTATAATTTTCTTATTTCTTTTATTTTTCTATTTTTTTCTTTTTTTCCTTTTTCCTTTTTTTTTTTTCTTTTTCTTTTTTTTTTTTTTTTTTTTCTTCTTTTTTTGGCCGGTCGGCCTCGGCCATGGCGATCGCCGACGCCAGAGAGGGTCGGGCGGCCTCGCCCGGCCACGGTGAGGCTCGCGGCCCTCGGCGAGGCCAAGCCTCGCCATAGGCCGGGCGAGGCTCGGCCTCGCCTTGGCGGGCGAGCTCGAGCTCGCCCAGATCCGACGAGGCCGAGCTCGCCCGGCGGCGGCGGCGAGGCTCGGCCTCGCCGGCCACCGCCCGCGGCGACGCCGACTCGCCCGGATTCGGCGAGGCCGAACCTCGCCGGCCGTGGGCGAACTCGGCCTCGCCGGATCCGGGCGAGATCGAGCTCGCCCGGCTGGCGCGAGGTCGGCCTCTCCAAGCCACCGCTAGGTCGGCGTCGCCCGGCCGTGGCCGGCGAGGCCGAGCCTCGCCGGCCCGCTTGGCGAGCTCCGCCTTGCCGGGATTTGGGCGAGCTCGAGCTCGCCCGCCCAAGGCGAGGCCGACCCTCGCCCGGCCTATGGCGAGGCCGGCCTCGCCGGGGCGCGAGCCTCGCCATGGTCGGGCGAGGCCGCCGGCCCTCGTCGGCCGATCATCGGCCATGGCCGAGGCGCGGCCGGCGAAAGAAGAAAGAAAGAAAATAAGAAGAAAAAAAGAAGAAGAAATAAAAAAGTGTTTAAGTTTTGATAAAAACACAAATTTGTTGTTCTTATTTTGTTTTTCTTTTTTGTTCAAGGGAACAAAGAAAAAAAAAAAAGGAATGTAAACGCACCCAAACGCGTTTGCATTCGCTTTTTTTGTTAAAGGGACGAAAAAAAAAAAAAAAAAAGTATTTAAAAACAAAAAAAAGAAACACAAACAAACAGAGCCTATATCTCCCATTATAAAGCCCTTTTCCTCTTTTTTTTTTCCTTTTATTTCCTTTGTTATTCTTATTGCAGACTAAACAGAAGCACCTCAAAAATGAACATTAACTCTGGATGGATAAAGGGATACTAATGCTGCTAGGAACTTGATGATAAGCATCGCCAGACATCTGAACTTGCATTATCCACCTCCAGACATTTCTCATCGGTGAGAACCATCAACAACCACCGCAGTACATCACATAACGCAGAAAAACACGGAACCGAAGGAACTGCGATTCATGTTCCATAACCATGATCATATTGAAAGAAAAACTTTGCCTAATGGCTACAAAATTAACATCAAAATATATAAAACATCAATATACGTTCTGGTTGACTGATATCGAAGCCTATTTCACAAGAATGTTTTAATGCATTTCATCAAACAGATTGTAGGCACTGCAAGGATCGAGTCCAGTTATGAAATTGAAGTTGTTTCTCGCTCTAAAATCAGCATTATAACAACAATGAAATCGCAAATCATCAAGTTAAAGCTCAGTATTTTCGGTGATTTTCCCATGAGTATCATGAACATGGCTCGGTGCAACAACTCTCCAAAACAAAAGCAGAAAAGAAGAGAATGAAATTACCAGGTCAATGGACAACGACGAAGCTATAATCCGTCACCAACTCAAGTTTAGAATTAGGTTATCACTGCCTGTCGGGATCAAAGTGAATGAATGGATTCCAAGTCCGAATCCGTCGCTGCGAAACTCCCGGCCGCACAGCAGAGTAAAGCATAGCATGTCTTGCACGCCTTTGGAGCTGATTGACGGCGGCAGCGATCGACGGTTAGCTCGATAGAAGAGGTTTTTCAGAGATGATGTAGCCAAGGATCACAGCCGGCACAGCCGGCGGTGGTGTGCTGAGCAGGAATGGAGATCACGGACAGCAGGGAAGCTCGCGGCACAGGGCACGACTGGTGGAAAACGGGTTGCCGTGTGTCGATCAATACTTGACAGTTTTAATTTCAACTAGGCTTTGACTAGTAGCGTCAGGCTCAATCCAAGCTAGAGACTCCGTTGGATATTTCATGGATTATCATAGTCTATCTAAACTTAGGCAAGATTTTTTATGGATTACTTTGATGAGGTTTAATAACCGTTGGATTTGTTACATTAATAGTAGAGATGTAGGCACGGGTTGATAGGCAAATCTCTCATTGAAAACTTTGAGATCCAACTTATCATTGGATTTTTTTTAAAAAAATGTTTTCTTGAATGGAGCAATTTTTACATTCACCTCATTTATGTGACCTATTTTATAATTTGGGTCCCTTGTAAGGCTACTAAAGTCAATGGCTCACATGACTCAGGTGTGCCCAATAACTTCAATATGTAACAGATCAACATATATAAATAGAACATGTCTGGTGTTGGTACATGTCTAGCTACCATAGCTATATGTGTTTTTTCCAAAAGCTATTAAAACTTGTGCGTACAGATAGATATTTGTCCATATACATTTCTTAAGTGAAATCATAAGAAAGCTTGGGAATAGGATGAACGACCCATCTTTTAATTTTTGAGAACTATGGTCATATGATATTGTAAATTAACTTTTGTACATCAGACTAAATTTAGCCTTCCAATCCCATCAAAAGGGTGGGAATATGACATTTGAGATTTGTGGGAAATTGCTTTAAAGTGGTTGGCTTACCCCATCGGATTGCACCGAGCTACAAATAAAATATGGGGTTTTCCGGTAAATATGTTACAATACTCTTCATTCTTATTTTCATTTTAAAAAATCGATCATCTCTATTTAAACAAGATAAATTGCTCAAATGTACCATCTTTAAGGTCAAGACATGTCACGATCCATTTTCACCCGATAATCTCGATTGATGAGGGAATTTGAATTTAATTATTGAATTAGAGAATTTGTATCCTACCCAAATAATTAGTTTTCATGCGGTCAACTATTATTATTTGAACAAGTACCATATAGCTTATTGGCCATGAAGATAAGAAAACGAAAGAACTCGTACCTTATAGCCAGCAAGTTTTACCAAGGGGAGGTACCATTCGAATAAAGTCTGTAAAAAGTAGGAAAAAAGAAATCTATTTCATAAGTGAACCAAATTTTATTTATTCTTCAATCACAGACCCTTATTAAGCGGAGATATTGAAATCCCTACAATTTGCAGAGACAGGTGTTCCACTTCTCCTCGGATTTCACATGTCAAGTTTGATTTTGCTTGCTCCACGGTACAAACCCTGAAACTCTAAGCCCAGTCGACTACGGCCACCCTAAATTTCCCAAGTAATTGTCATGGCCTTCGTATGAATTCCGGTTGAAGAGGAGGGAGAGAGAGAGAGAGAGAGAGAGAGAGAGAGAGAGAGAGAGAGAGAGAGAGAGCCTGTGTGAGGGTGATGGCGAGGCTGTTCGATAAATTTCCCAAGTAATTGTCATGGCCTTCGTATGAATTCCAGTTGAAGAGGAGAGAGAGAGAGAGAGAGAGAGAGAGAGAGAGAGAGAGAGAGAGAGAGAGAGAGAGAGAGCCTGTGTGAGGGTGATGGCGGGGCTGTTCGATAAGCAAGTGGAGATATACGCAGATGCGAGGCCGACGTATCCGAGGGATTGGTACGAGAAGCTGGCCGCTCTCACCCCCGCCAAGCTTTGGCTTGGGACGTTGGCACCGGCAATGGTCAGCTGCTCTTGGGGTTTTCTCTGTCTCCCTTTCTTCTCATGCGAATTCGAATATGCTTACGCTTCTGTACATCTCTTCTTAATTAAAACTAAAATTTTTTATTTGTTAAGCTAGATGAAATTTTTTCATTTCCACCTTTGTTTTTATGAACCGCTAGCTACACAGCCAATAGTAAACAATCAATTACTGTATGCAGACGATTATACCGTTCTGTTCTAAGAAAACATATTTATTCGTGTTGTTCCTTAAGCATTTGTTTCCTTTGCTTCATTTCCCTCGCCAAATGTAGGTTGTGGAACACTATCAGCAAGTGATTGCCACGGATGTGAGCGAGTCACAGCTAAATTATGCCATCCCACATCCCCGCGTTTCGGTACATGCACACTCCGCAATCCATCTCTGATGATGAATTGTTAGCCATGGTTGGTGGTGAGAACTCTGTCGACCTAATCACCGTGGCTCAAGCCGTACATTGGTTTGACCTCCCCAAATTCTACTATCTCGTGAATCGTGTCCTCCGCAAGCCAAAAGGTGTGATTGCAGTTTGGGGCTATCAAGCCATCCAAGTCAGCCCTACCTTTGATCCGATACTTAAAAAGTTCTTCGACGCGACGCTTCCATACTGGAATCCTAACGTCAGGTACGTGTTCGACCAATACAAGACATTGCCGTTCCCTTTTGAAGTGTCGGTTTGGGCTCCGAGGGAAACCCAGTGGCACTCGACATACCAATGGAGGTTTCCTTGGAGGGAATCCTGGGGATCTTGAGGTCGTGGTCCGCGGTGGCGACGGCAAAAGAACAGGGAGTGGAGTTGTTGAGTGAGGGGGTTGTTAGGGAGTTTGAGAGGGCTTGGGGCAGCACGAAGCTCGTGAGGAATGTGGTCTATAAAGCCTTTATGCTTGCAGGGAAAGTGAAGAAGTGACCTTCCTCGTATGATTAGTGGGGGCATGTTTGTGAATTACTTTGAATAATAAGGCCACTTCACATTGTTTATTAATCCTAGCTAATCCTTTTATCATTTTCTATGTGGTTCACTCATTTCTTTGAAGCGTTTGATCAAGGCTGACGCTCTACCAGTAAGCTATATAAGGTTCGATTGCTTTAGGTGTCGGAATAAAATAAAAGAGGTACATTTGATTTGGGGCATGTAGCCATCACTAATTAATCATGGTTGAGTGAAGAACTTAAAACTTGACAGCTCTTGAATTGAGTGAAGTGAGTGAATGTGCATTTCAAAGGTCAAGCGAATCCGGACTTATTCATCTAACGGCTAGCTAGCAGAAACTTTTAAAACAATTGATGGGTGATTCTTCCAAGTTTCTCTAGAATTGTTCAATTGGTTCATCTAATAGCTAGCTCGAAGATGTCATAATTATTACTATAGGAATTCAAAGTTGAATTGGTTCATAGATGAAAATACTTAGTAGCAATTAACCTTTTATTGAAAGTAAAAGTTATATAATGACAACGAAGCACAAACAAAACTATTTTAAATTTAATTTTAAAAAACATCAGATGATTCCAAATGACCTGTTTGTCCACATGGATGCATTTATAAATTTTGTTGTTAAATATAAAAAGTCAAAGGTTAATTGCTAAAAAGTTACTACAAAATAAGCATCGTTCTGATATACCCTACAATGTGTTACGCTAGCTGTATATGTTTTTGTTACAAGTTTTAGTCACATGTGTTGACTAAGTCAAATAAGGTGGGTGATTAAGTAGACATGGAATTCTTTCAATGACCATAACGCACCGTCTCACAAACGTTCAATATTGTTCAATCGAATTTCATTACTTTCATATTGTTCTTGTCACTTACAACTCCGTTCATATGCCCTGCACTTGCTTGTAAAATAGGTAGCCCAGCACTACAATCGGGTGATCGCCACTAATGCGAGCGCAGCCCAGCTAAAATGTGCGATGCAGCATCCAAAGGTCCATTACGTCCACAACCCAATGCCCATTCAAACGACGAAATCATGACCTTAATTGGAGGTGAAAATTCAGTGGATTTAATTATGGTGGCTCAAGCTGTTCACTGGTTCGACCTACCCAATTTCTACTCCCTCTTGACCCATTTGCTCTGGAAGCCCAGAGGTATGGTCGTAGTATGGTGCTACAATGGCATTGAAGTGAGCTCTACATTTGATCCGGTCATGAAACGCTTCCATGAAACTACGCTGCCCTTTTGGGACCCCAACATAAAGCACATATCCGATGGTTACCAGAAACTTCCTTTCCCGTCCGAGAGTGTGGAGTTGGGATGTGAAGGTGAGCCACTGCCATCGGATATACCAAAGGATCTCTCTTTCGAAGGGTTTCTGAGGATGTTAAGGTCATGGTCCACAGTTACTACGGCTGAGGAACAAGGTGTTGATCCGTTATCCGAAGGCGTAGTGAGAGAGCTTGAGGACGCATGGGGTGGTCCTGATTTGGTCAGGTGCATTGTGTACAAGGCTTTAATCTTGCCGGCACAGTGTAAGCTGTAAATTTCCGTGTCCTCTTTTGACTCCATTAGAATAGAATTGAACATAAAGAGCAGTTCAAATGATCTT
Source organism: Eucalyptus brandiana (assembly GCA_014182725.1). Lineage (NCBI taxonomy): Eukaryota > Viridiplantae > Streptophyta > Magnoliopsida > Myrtales > Myrtaceae > Eucalyptus > Eucalyptus brandiana. Next base: position 68,046,880 of record CM024675.1, on the reverse strand, counting down.
GTTAGTTGCCAAGTTATACAAGTTCAGACATTGTGCTCAGCTGATATGCAGATATTCTATCTCTGTCAAGCATGTCAGACTTGGCTTCTTTTCTCCTTCAACAGAGGTGGCGAAATGACTATGACTATTAGTTGGAAGAGTGTCGAATGGCCACATCCTTCGGGTCTCAAAGTCCGAGGAGCGAAAGTACCTCAGTTTTTTCGTCTGTTTTGGTTCTTACCAGGTTTTATTCTTTCCATTTTCAATAGATCGAATGTTAATTCGCTCATCTTTTCCATCCACAACCAGACAATGGTATGCAAGTGCCCTGTTTATTTGACGAATTTGTTTGGATCTTAGTTTATTCTGTTCCAATTCGGTGTATGCATCCGTCAACGAGAGTTCATTTGTGGAAACATGAATCTGTCTTTGCTGATATCATTCAAAACTCATTGGTTTACCATTTCACGACACTTCCAGTCATAAAAAAATATGGATTTCATTTTCCCCCTTGAAGGATTCTTTTAGCGCTGCCACCGTTTTCACTCGTCATTATAGGGTGCATAGGTGCATACAATTCCCTGCCATGAAGTCCATATGCAGTAATGAAGCTACGATTCACATCTAGACTATCACAAAATCATCAACATATTTAAATCATTAATAGAACCTTTATCACGGATAATTTTTCACTTAAACCGTAACCAAACTTCTCGGCTATGTTTTCATTTGCAATCATTTAAAACAGAGCAAATTTAGTTCGATCTAGCAAAGGATTATGACCTGGGATGATTACTGATCGGATATGAATAAGGCAAACACAGGTATGGCTTCTAGGACGGGAATCAACGAAACAAGTAGAAATGATCACTTTACGAGGTCTTCAGTTGCGGCGACTGCGAGCAGGGGCGAACAGAGTGTCCAGGGAGTAGCAGTGAAATCAGGAACCTGCAACGGAAACTGCGGTTGTCCGTAGCCTGAGAATATCGGAAAAAGTGAATTGATAAGTGGAATCCAAGAGAGGTCTTTCGCGCGTTAAAGAGGAAGACATGGATTTATCCGGGAGGGAGCTTGCCAGGTGCTGCTCTATGATCATGTTGATCGTCGTTAACGAAAAGGAGCTTCAGAAGCGAGGACGAAACTGCTGGAAATACAGAAGAAACGAGAAATCAGTGCGGTGAATGTATCAAAAATCGAAAATAGAATATCGGAGAATCCGAGAAGACTCGGCTTCAGTTTCGTTGCCATAATCCAGTCAGGTAGAGCTTGAAATGACAAAATTTGAGCTCAGTGGAGCTCCATCAATGGCTTTTTTCTCCCTGTTTCAGGTCAGGGATTTCGTTGTACACGCAAATCGCACCCCCATCAGCACACATACGTAACAGTGCGTGCTAAGCACAGGAGTATATCAGGGGGAGCCGCTGGTTGAGCATGACGAGTGCATGCGCCGAAGGAGGCCGGGCGTCGTTGTCAGCGGATGCGGAGGCTGAGGGAAGGAGGAAGGAGGAGCAGCAGTGGCGCACGACGTCCATTTCTGCCAACGCGCCGCCCTCTCGCGGCGGAGCGTGAGATCGCGGAATCCGTAATGTGCCATTGTTTTCTCCGCTGCAAGATGGAAGGCGGAAAAAAGAAAGAAAGTTATCAAGGCTGGGCTTGCTTAGTCTTGAAGCGGGCCGAGCTTGCAAAGGTTTGGGCTTTTCTCAGTAAACATGGGCTTGTTTTTTACTTTCCATGGGCTAAATCTTTGGGCTGAATTGTTTGAACCTCTTACAACGAGGCCTGTAGGACAAGAGACACTCAGGGTGAGTTTAAATTCTGATCCTTGGCATGGGCCGGGTTATATGTAATATATGCTGTCAGCGCGAAGGACTTTGATTGTCTTCGAAAACCGAGTTTTTTTTCTTTTTTCTTTTTAATATCATATTTGCAAACCAAATGTAAAGTGAAAGTTACTCAGACCTATGTCGCATAAGATAAATCTATATAAACCGCGAGTAATCATCAACAGGGCCTAGGGAACACGAGCCAATCACGGATTACCATGTGCCAAGAGGACACAGGCCAACGGCTAAGAATGTGAACGGTTCGGGCGGGACAAGATTTACTTAGAACATAAACCCAGCCTAATCATTTTGGGCCCGACGATAGGCTTGGATGTAAGGGTTGAACTTTGACCTAGACCGAGTTGGACCAAGTGGAACCCTGAAACTTCTCATTTTTTTCTCGGAATAATAACACAAATAGCTCCTAAGTTTTGGTCCACAGTACAATGTAGTCTTTGAACTTCGAATTTGTGCAAATGATATCCTTCAACTTTGACCTAATGTGCAATAATCTTCCTAAACTTTTAATTTATTTGATGTAATCCCTAAAGTATCGGTAGATGTTCGATGTGATCCCTAGATTATACGAAAACATTTAAAAGTTCAAGGACTACATCTAGTTGTTTGATGTAGTTCATGAATTATTAATAAATGTTGAATGTGGTCCCTTGATTATATGAAAATGTTAAAAAGTTGAAGAATCATATTGAATATTGGATCAAAATTAGAAATCACATTGGACAAATTAATAATTCTGGGATGACATTATACATAGGTTTAGTAAAGTTGATGGCTTACATGAATTAGGATCACCCAACAACTTTTAATAAGCAGATGAGATGTCTCATGTTGTCACATGTCTAGTTGCCACAATTATATGTTGTTTTCCCAAAGCTATTAAAACTCATTTTTATGTTTTACACATTTTAATGTAACCAATTTAGTTTTAAATCTTTATACATCGGTACCAATTGAATTCATCTTACCAATTTTGACAAAAAAAATCGTTATTATTGACACTAACAATCCTAAATGACATAATTGGATTTAAAGTAGATATATTTAACAATATTTTTGGATTTTGTATTTTGGTTTTTATTTCTTTTGAGTTCTTTTTATGTTGTTGAAGGCCACCTCTGCTGTCCCAGCAATGCTGCTGCAGCAGATAGCGAAGATGGTACAGGTTTCTTCACCAGCGAATCCTTCTTTTGTCTTCTTGTTCTTAACGTTCTCTCCAGCAAGACCGTTTCGAACCAACGGATTCAACAAAATCCGCAGGACTGCTGTGAAAATAAAATAGAAGTGGACCCATAAGCATTTGGAGTTCTGACCTTCTGATTCTTCAACAGAGGAGCAATTAGGTCCGTCTTTGGTCCAGTCCCCTTCCTCGCCATCGTCAACGTAGCGAAGGGGGCCGTCGTCATAGATCGACGATGAAGCCCCGGTCTTCTTCGCGTCGCTTGGCCACGAGCTTGTCGTACTCGTCCTCTTCGACCAGGTCGTAGATCAGATCCTCGATCTTGATCTGCACGGCGGACTCGGCTTTTGGACTGCCGGTGCGGCGGGCCTTGAGGCACTGCAACCCCTCCAGACGCGTCGTCGAGGCGGCTCCTCAGTTCCTTCGCTGGCCGGCAACTCTTTGTTGCTTGTCTTCCATCTCTCTCTCTGGCCACGACAAGAGCATTGGGCGAGGGCCGCCACGCTCTCGTCGCCACGACGAGGGAGTTGTAGCCCTTGCAAGAGCTGGCGAGGGCTGTGATGCCCTTGCCCAGTGGCGGCGAGGGTCGGCCAGCGGCCCTTGCAGGCCCTCAGCAAAAATAAAATAAATAACAGAAAAGAAAAGAAAAAACCAAAAAAATTAAACAAGAATTCAAAAAATTATCAAAATACTTTTTAAAAACATCCACGTGGTGGCACCGTAGAATAGTTGAAGTACATGTTAACAATTTATGATCAAATTAATCAAATAGACTTAATTGATTCCAATACAAAACAATTTAGGACTAAATTACCTAAAACATTTTATTATTGATTTGTCTCGTGTTTTATATTTTCTAGTGGAATTTGAATTTTCACCTCTATCTCAACCTCCTTCACAACCTCAATCACCTTGATAGCCTCCTCAAGTTGATGAAGCAATCCAACTTTGCAATATTTGCTTGGGATTTGAATCAACAGGCTTTTGATTCATTTTTTGCTCATGCGAATACAATGAACCCGCTCCCACATTAGGGTTGACAAATTTTGCCCTCCCTCTAACCCTGCAATCATGTCGCCAAATCTTTCGATCAAAGGCCTCAAAAGATTTTTGCTAAGACTCATACATCTAGGAGGGGTTTATAATTAACCCCTAATTGTTTAATGATGGTTTGCATGCAATCAAAATATACCAAGATTGATTTAGAGCCATTCATGCGTAATGATTTGAAATCACCTTAAAGCGTTTAAAGTTGCACCTGTTGGACACAATTATTGCCTTAGTAGGAGTTTCGCAAAATATCCCACACTCCATGTTTTTTCAAATATCATTTCCTCCATGGCTTGAAAGATTGCATATAATGCATACTAATCTTTCCTTCCTAACTCCACCTATAAATCATTCTCCTTCTTGTTTAAAGCATTGAATGCTTCGGCATTGGTCACTTAGATATAACCATTTTCCACTAGATTCCATAAATCTTGCAATTTGAAAAGAACATTCATCTAAACGGACCAGTTGTTGAAATTTATTTCGTTTACCTTGTAAGTTGTAATCGAACATAATTAATAGATGTCATTTCTAACTTTAATACCAAATAATGGAACCAAAAGAAGAATAACCCTGGAAATTTGGAACAAGGGCATGAACAAAGATTAGAGGGAGGGCTTTCTTATTGAAATGCAAATGCTCGTACTGCAACTCTCTATTTCTGAAGCTAACTTTGCTTCTTTCTTTTTTGGCTTGCCTACAATGATTCACAAGTGCTCTATTTATAGCTAAATTTTTAGTATTGAAAAAGTGTTGCACCCTATGACTATTTGTTCTGAGACAAACATAGCGCTCAATGGAGAAGAAATTTTTCTAGGCACCCCTAATCTTTCCTTTTGTCTTCTTTCTTTTTCACGCGCCTGTTAGCGATTAATAAAGTCTTCACAAAGAAGCCTTCATTTTTGAGTTCAAGCAGTCTATTATAGATCACGCCTGTTAATTTCTTTTTATTTTCATAAGGCATCGTTAACACATCGATCAATTTTATTAATACGAACAGAGGTTTCTTTTGAGGGATCCAAGTGATCTTTGAGGCCGTGGTCCGCGGTGACGAGGGTGAAAGATCGGCAAGGGGAGTTGTTTTTTGTTTTACTGGTTGAAAGTGGAGTCGTTGAGTGAAGAGATTGGTAGGGAGTTTCGGATGGCTTAGGTGGTACGAAGCTGGTGAGGAATGTGGCTTGTAAAGCCTTTGTGCTTGCAAGGAAAGTGAAGAAGTGACCTTCTTTCTTTGTATGGTTGGGAAGGGCATGTTTGCAAATTGATTCGAATATTAAGGCCATTTCACATTGTTTATTAATCTTAGCTACTCCTCTTATCATTTTATAAGTTGCATACTCATTTCTTTGGAGTGCTGGAATAAAGCCAATGCTTTACTAGTGAGCTATATATTTAATATCTGTCCCTTCATTTCGAGTTAGTCAAAAGGTCATGAAAAATACTCCTTAGTGAGCAATAAATATATGCTTAAGAGCATCTTTGTCGACAATGCAGCAAATTCAATCCTTGCAATGTGAAGGAGATTTTTCTAGTAATCTAGAGATCCGAGTGTTATCTTGAGAGGTGATTTGTTAGGAACATTTTGTTATCATTATGTATTCATGTAGATATTGTGAATTTACAATGTTGGACTGGGATTTTAATTATGTCCAACTGTAGATATTGCTAGAGAACAATCATAAAGATTAAATGTTTGAGAATCCAAAAGGACAAAAGTGAATTAAGAGCTGACGCTGTCCACATTACCAGACCCATGTGACAAGCAGGAAAAGGTAGAATTGTTAAAGAAAAGAAACAAAGGAAAAAAGAAGAAGAGAAAAGGTACGACTGTTTTGAGCAAAAAGAGAAAAAGAAAAAGAAAGGTACAGCTGTATGTGTTATTGTCCCCACCTTGTTATTTCTAAATGGTCCCCACCTTGTTATTTCTAAAGGCATCAACGTTGATGACTATAAATTGAAGTTGCGCATGCTTCGAAGTCGCCCATACGCGTTTTTTCTTTTCATTGCAAATGGGGTCAAATTCAAATATTTAAAGTATAATATTTTTCTATTGACAAAAAAGAAGTATAATATTTTTCTAATAACGTTTTTACCCACGAATGCCCACATAAAATTTGTCATTTTTAAAATGCTGTTTTTCTCATATTATACATAATCAATAAAGTCACTTCTTATTTGGTGTGGAACGACAAAAAATACCTAGAGAGCACTCGTTAACAATAATTTTCTAATAATAATAATCCTTGATTTGTCGCCATAGTACCTCCTAGTGTACATCGCCTAGCCATGTGAAAAGCACGAAGAAGAAGAAACTCCATGTGATCTTGTAATGATAATGTCCCTCCAATTTATATTTCAGGTTTAATATTCTGAAAAATTCAAATTGATACATTTACAATAAATTTATTTCAAATTAAATTTTTCATCATGAAAAATCTTAAATCGGTATACTTATAATAAATTTACTTCAAATGATTGTAAAAAAATCCTAAATAGGTATAATTATAATAAATTTACTTCAAACTAATTTCTTAAATCGCTAAAAACTCCAAATTGATAGTATCTTAAATTAAATTGGATTAATATCACAAAAAACCATAAAAATGGTACAACCGTGATAAACAGAGAGTAAAATCTTAAATCGATATACTAGTTAACTATCATGTGTAATTTAACTCGGTAATATTATAGTAAAATTTAATAGATTCACCACCGTCTTCAACGGTGCAACTAGCTCGGGCTTTCTCCCTCTCACGAATGGGAGAAATTCGAATTCTAAAGGTGTCGTTAGGGATTTTTATCTAGAGTACTGTGTTACAAAAAAAATTAATAGAAACTAATAAATGATAAATTGTTACAAGTGCATCGGGTTTGGGGTAAATTTATCAAATGTGTATCAATTTGAAATTTTTGTGATTAAAAAAATTAATTTAAGATATATTTATTATATGTATATTAATTTAAGATTTTTTAGGATATTAATTCTATTTTTAAATCTATAACTTTATTTACAATGAATTTTCTACGTAGATAGAGCCATGTGAAAAGCACGAAAAAGAAGGATCTCCATGTGATCTTGTAATAATAACGTCCATCAACTTTATTGACTGGAAATTGATTGTGACTGTGAAGTGGACGCTGCACCTGCTGGGAAGTTGCCCATAAGCGTCTTTTATGGCAAATGAAATGGGTCTAATTTAAATATGCGAAATGCAGTATTTTTAAATAAGCATTATGTTTTCTGTTAAAAAAAATAAAAAAATAAGCATTATGTTTAACTAGTGCTCTGTGGGTACCGATTAAATTAAATATTTACGCATAAAGAAAATTTTGTTATTTTGAAAGCACTACCTTCCTTATTGATGGATTTATTGGAATTGGGATTTATTGGAATTGGGCCACAGCCCGTCCGCCACATCTTTGAGCCCAAAGGCCCGGCCCACGGGAATAGGGCGTGGAAGGGGAGAGGTATAAAGGGAGGAGAGAGAGAGAACATAACGCTTGGCGATTCAACGTACGCTTCTCTCCCGCGCGTTTTTTCTCTCCCGAAGAAACGAGAGGCATACGACTTCCAATTTCTCCCTTCAAGGCTTCATCGGATCGAATTTCTTCATCTTCTTCAAAGATTGGTGTTTAATCGTGGCTAACAAGGTACGCTCGAATCATGTGGTGTCTTTTACGATCGGTGATGCGTGTTTTCGGGCTTCGTCTTCCGCATTGATTTAGGGGTTCGATTTAGTGTCGAATCCGGTTTCGGGGATCCGTTATCCCCAACATTGGTATCGGAGCCCTAGTTCACGTTTTCCGATCAATTTGATGTTTTTTGATTGATTTTCGCAAAAGGAAGTTCGGCCGTACGGATCGGGCGACAAATCCCGACACCCGAGACTTCTTCGGCCATTTTTCCGAGTTTTCGTAAGTCAAAAACGAATTCGAAGGCACTTTGGGTGAAGCGCGACGTCGAGACGAGTCCGACGATGTGTCGACCGCCGCCAGGGAGCCACCGCACGCGCCCACACGCGCGGCCGGAAGGCGCGCGCGTGGGCGCGCGCCGGGAAGCGGCAGCTTGGCCGCCGCCCGGCGCGTGCGCCACACGCGCCGGTGGCGAACCGGCACGTGCGCGCGGCGGCAGGCGGCCGGCACGCGCCGGTCCGCGGACCGACGCGTGATGACGCGTCACTCGATGACGCGTCATCATGACGTCACCAACCGTTGATAACCGTCGGAGATGACGTCATTGATGACGTCAGCGCCGACGACGATTGATGCCGGCCGGTCACCGGCGGTGATCGACCCGACGGCGACCGACCCGACCCGATCGGCTGGCGCGTGCCGCGCACGTGCGGCCGACGCTCGCGTGACGTCGGCACGCTCACGCGCGAGGCACGTGCTTGGCCGTCTCGCGTGACGTCGGCCACCGCACGCGCGCGCGCACGTGCGGTCGGTTCGTCCGACCGGCGCGGCCGGTCCGACCGGTCCGTCCGATCCGACCGGTCCGACCCGCGCGCCCGTTGACCCGTTGACCGACCGTTGACCGTTGACCGACCGTTGACTTTGACCGTTGACTTTGACCGTTGACCGTTGACCCGAAAAAAAAAAAAAAAAAAAAAAAAGGAATTTGTTTCTTTTTCGGTCATGCCTATGTGTATTATAAGTGATCCATTTTTTTAATTCTGCATTTGTTGCATGAATTTTGGAAAATTATGTATTTTCCTTATGAAAATTATGGATTATTCGCGCATTTGTTGCGGGGACTATAATGAGTTATGCGCGATATACCTGCAAGCCCGAGAAGGGACGAGGGAAATGCAAGACTTAAAAGGCTGATGTCAGATTTAGCTAATTGTCGGTGGCATGACGGTGATTTAGTATCACATGTGATCAGAGTCAATCAGATGATACAGGAAATCATCTGGAATGGTTATCTTATGCGGATTTTCGAAGGTGCGGCTTTGATAAACACTCTTCCACCCGAATGGCAAGCAGTGTTGGATCGGCTATGGGAGGTCAACGTGGTCCGGATTATAGGAAGCTAGTGGAAGCTTTTGTAAGAGAAATCTTATAGGATTGAGTTGGCCAAAACTTCAACCCTTAGATTGAGCGCCACATGGCGCCGAGTGAATGCACCTTGGTGGCGACATGAAAGCTCTCCAAAAGTTTTTCCTTGGTTGGTGAATGTGTCTTCAGTTTTCTCAGATGTTTTGAATGATAGATTAGAAGGGTCATTCCCTATTTATCCCTTGGATTAATTTAAGATGTTTTTGATGTGAATATCCCTTTCCATGTTGATATTTTTTTTCCTTGTATATATATTGCTTAGTGTAATGTATAGTTGTATTATGTGAAAGCATTGTTATTTTATTAGATATTAGATTTTATTTGCTTTTTTGTTATTCGATTCTTTGTGGGTAATTAGTTGTGGGTAGTTTTAGAAGCTTTTGTAGCTTTATAGAATTGATTTTGCATATGACAATCATATTAATGATAGTTTTGAGTTAGGATTTTTTTGGAGGATGATTGGAAACATAGTGACCTTTTGATTCTGAAGCCTTACTTGAAATTATTTATTAATATGTTGGGTCTATGCAAATAGGGATGCATAAATGATAGGCATTAATTATTCGTGCATGGATGTACGATGTGTTGAACGATGGTTCGGCAACTAAGAACGTAATTCGATATGACGGTAACAATTGTGAAATATTGAATAAGAAGATTCAATATGTCTTTGGAAAAGCAAGAAGCGCTAGAAGCTCTTGACCATGTTATGGAAGATCTTAAAGATGCCATGCGCCACCTTGAGCTAGAAGAGGACCGCCTAACGGCATTTGAGCCGAAAACGGACATTTGCAATGCTGGTTCTAGCTCAAAAAGGGCTTTGTGCTCTAAGCGCAAACGTATTGATTCGTTCAATATGTGGGAATGCAAAGGATCAAGTCCTTATTGCAAGAAATTAAGAGTTAACCAACACAAGAGAGGAACATGTCCTCAAGTGAAGAAAATGTCAAGGGCGAGGTGTTACAATTGTGACAAGAAATGTCACTATGCTTGCAACTGTTGTGAGCCTAAAAAGGTCAACACCTCTTGTACATTTGAGAACTTTGCTTATGTGTCAAGTTCAATATTATTGGCTGAATCCAATCCTTTGTGGACTGTAGATTCAGAAGTGACAGACCATGTAGAGAAGGATAGAAAATCCTTCGTGGAATTCCGACAAGTACCAACTGGAACTAAGTGGATCCATATGGGAAACAACTCTAGAGCTGAAGTAAAGGGATTGGCACCGCCAATTGAACATGAGTGGTGGACGCACCTTAATGTTCTATATGCTCAGGAGATTCGTCGAAATTTTAGTGTCTGTTTTAATGTTGGTTAAGCTTGGTTTTGGTATGAACTTCCATAATAGAAGTGTAGATTTGTATTTGGATACAAACTACTATGGTTGTGATTATTTTTCGGATGGTTTTATTGATACTAGATGTTGACTATGGTGGTGTCAATAGGTTATTCCCTTGTTTCACGTCTTCTACCTTATATGATAATGATGTGAATATGGTGGCATGCTAGACTTGGTCATATGGGCCAACAACATATGAATAGACTAGCCAAAGAGGGCTTGTTGGGCAATATTGAAAAAGTCGATTTGTCCATAAGTGAGCATTGCCTAGTAGGGAAAATAACAATGAAACCATTTAGAAAAAGATAAAAGAGCTGGATTTCTCTGCATTTAATCTATTTGGACGTACGTGGTTCAATGAATATGAGAGGAAGGCATGGGGTACATTTATTTCATCACTGTTATAGATGATTATACTTGAGTCGGATATGTCTATTTGATTTCTCATGAATCGAAGCATAAGTTGTTTGAAGGTTTATGAACCAGCGGAAAATCAATTAGACAAGAAAATAAAAGCATTGAGATCCGATCGAGATTGAGAATATTTATCGATGTGTTCGAAAATTATGTGATGAAAAAGGAATATAAAGATAGTTGTCTATTCCATATACTCCTCAACAAAATGGTGTTGTGGAAAGAAGAAACGAGAACCCTACTAGAAATGGTTAGGTCCATGATGGTGCATGCTAACTTACCTATCACTTTTCGGAGTGATGCGTTGTTAATCGCTACCTATATACTTAACCGGATGCCTTCCACATCGTTGCTTCCACTCCATATGAGTTATGGACGGTTAGAAAACCAGACTTAAGTTTTCTTAAGCCATGGGGTTGTCTTGCCTATATTCATGAGTCCTCTCACAAGTTTGGGAAATTGGGTCCCAAAGGAAATAAGAGTATTTTCATGAGATACTACGAACACTCGAAATGGTATGTGTTCATAGGTGAGCGGGAAAGTGGGAGTATAACCGAATTTGAATCACGGGATGTCACATCCTTAGTGGATGAATTTCCTAAGAAGGGCAAAATAAGGGAAGATTGTTCCCTATTTGAAACCTTGGATCAAGATAATGATGTCGGTGGAGTTCGTCCAAGTGGGAGTAATATGAGATGTGATGAATTGAATTCAACTCATTCTCAATTGCAACCCACGATGTGACAACATCATCATTACCTAATCCAAGTGGGAGCATGATGGGGAATGATGTGCTAAGTGTACAATCTCCCATACGGTGAACAAGTTGTCAAAGTATTCCCGTCAATGTTTTGACATTGAAAGGGAAGCTTTTATGGTTGCTCCACAAGATGAGGATGAGCCAAGAAATATTAATAAGGCTCTAAATTGCCCTAATAAGGAAAAATGGATTCATGCAATGAAAGAGGAAATGGAGTCAATGAAGTCAAACCATGTTTAGGAATTGGTTGATCTTCCAAAAGGACGCGAGCTATTGGGAACAACTAGGTTCTCAAAATAAAGCGAAAGGGCGATGGCTCGATAGAAAGGCATAAGGCTCGCCTTGTGGCGAAGGGGGTATAATCAACGGGAAGAAATTGATTATGAAGGATATGGGTGAGGCCGCATACATTCTTGAAGTTAAGATTTCAAGAGATCGTTTGAAGAGATCGTTGTCTCTTTCGCAAGAAACCTATATAAATAAGGTTCTTGAACGATTTCGTATGCAAGACTGTAAACCCATAGACACTCCTATTGCAAAAGGTGAAGGATTGAGCCATAGGGCGTGTCCCGGGGACTCCACAAGAGAAGGAATAAAGGAAACATGTTCCTTATACTAGTCTTTGTTGGAAGCTTGATATACACTATGATGTGTACAAGACACGGCATATGTTTTGCGGTTGGAATGGTGAGTAGATACCAATCCAATCCAGGTCCAAAGCACAATGAAAAGCCGTTAAGAGAATACCGAGGTATCTAAAAGGGACCGCGATTATACGATGAGTTATAAAGGAAAGGATCTGCGACTCTAAGGCTATCACGATCGATTGGGGAGGAGATTTAAAAGAAATGAAATCTACCTCTGGGTTTGTTTCTCTTACTGAATGATGGCACCATATGTTGGAGCTGTAAGAAACAAACATGCATAGCCTTGTCCACGAAAGAAATTGAGTTTGTGGCATTATCAGCAGTAGTGTAAGAAGATGTTTGGCTTTAGAGATTTTTGGATCATTTAGGTGTTATTGGAAGTCTTTCTTGATTTGTTATTTGTTAAGCGTGATAGCCAAAGCCAAGCGAAAGCGTACACCAAAGATTCAAAATATCATGGCAAGACCAAACATATAGATACCAAGTATAATTTTGTAAAGGATATGGTTGCACGAAAGGACGTGAACTTAGAGTACATACTACGCATAGAATGGTAGCGAGATCCTATGACAAAACCAATACCCGAGAGATGTGTTTTGTGGCCATATGAAATCTCTAGGGTTGCGTAGAAGGCGATGTCTTGAATATTGTAATTTCCCTAAGTGTTCACAATTTGATGAATTTGTGTTTTCATCATTAATGCCTATGAATCTTTGTTTGATCTTTATGCATCTTAATGCTCGGTGCATTATTTTAAGTTGAGAAGTATGTCGGACGGATATAAGATTAGCCCACTCACACGGGTAATCGCCTCTATTTCTTGTGTGATAAATAGAGATGAGGCGCTTTTAAGCTTATTATCCGGGTGATAATCGAGAGCTCAAGCTTAAAACACGTATGTCGCCTTAAGCGAGTGTTAAGATGAGGACATAATACTTACTATGTCCGAAAGTAAAATACCCCACATATTTTACTTTATCTGTCTAAGATGCCAGATGTGAGTTCTGATGAATTTTGTGAATGAGTAGATACGTGAACTCAAGTTAGACATTGGGTATGTCCGAACTATCATCCGTACGGTATTGAAAATGTAGACATACGCTCCATGGGAAAGGAGTTAATACCGTAATACGTATTTCATACTACGTATGCATGAGACGACCAATAAGAGTGGCAAAAGTTTGATCTCAACTTTTATGTCGTGTGAGACTCTTGAGGAAGAGAGTTCCTCAACTTTTTGTCCCCTCATGACTCTTACTTATTCTCAAGATTTCTATTTAGTGTTTGCTATCTTAGGATGTTGCCAATGGTCATGAGTGATTCGATCTAATGGGGCATTTCTAGAAAAGCAATTTGGTGAAATTGAGAGTTTGAAGGAAAGAGGAAGATCGATTATGGAGAATCACATTGTAGTTTTGTATTCACCGGTTAACCAATTATGATTTGTCTTTGTGATAATCATAGTTGTGAATACAATATATATATCATTGTTTAAAAGAGATCAAGAGAGATATAAATGTGATCGATCGATCTAGGGTACTGCATACTAAGTCTACTCGGAGTGTGATGCCCATTATGAGCTGCTATATATTCCAATGAGATGTATGGCAACGAGCTCTCAAAGTATCTTTGGTCGCACGGATTATTCACCGGTATGAATGTTGAAGAGAGGAAAAGAGGATTACGTAAGGGCCACCATGATAAGTGAGAGTCTATGATGGATTTTCTCCGATGGGGGTTGAGTAAGGCGCGTCCGCCCATGTTGGTTTTGTCACCACAGTGTGCGAGTGGGAGATGATGGATTTATTGGAATTGGGATTTATTGGAATTGGGCTTACGGCCCGTCCACCCATCTTTGGGCCCAAAGGCCCGGCCCACGGGAATAGGGCCCGTGGAAGGGGAGAGGTATAAAAGGGGAGAGAGAGAGAGAGAACATAACGCTTGGCAATTCAACGTACGCTCTCTCCCGCGCGTTTTCTCTCCCGAAGAACAAGAGCATACGACTTCCAATTTCTCCCCTTCAAGGCTTCATCGGATCGAATTTCTTCATCTTCTTCAAAGATTGGTGTTTAATCGTGGCTAACAAGGTACGCTCGAATCTGTGGTGTGCTTTACGATCGGTGATGCGTGTTTTCCCGGGCTTCGTCTTCCGCATTGATTTAGGGGTTCGATTTAGTGTCGAATCCGGTTTTCGGGGATCCGTTATCCCCAACACTTATCTTATACACAATCAGTGTATTGAGAATGTAAATATTTGTTTCATTAAATATAACTAACAAGTATCAATAAAATGCTTATTAAAAAGATTTGTCTACTAATGATCTTCAGCGTGGCCATAACATTTACTGTTCATTATTTGGAAGCATATTTTTCGATTTTTTTTTAAGAAGACCACTTCTCTTTAGGTTGGAAATTATGTATTATCAATTGCTGTTAATGTCTGAACCGATCCTATGGACTTCAGATTAGATCCGAGTACACCAAAACTCTTAGAATCTTTTGGTCAACTAAGTTAATTTTAATTTTCCGAATCGATTGGTAATTAGCTCAAATCGCGAGTCTTCGTAAAATTAATTTTATAGTCAACGGTCCTCTAACGAGGCTTACAAAGTCTTTGTCGTGACTTCAAATATTAAAGTCACGGACTTGCATCGAGATCTGCAAAACATCTTCGGCTTTTTGCGAAATTGCCTACAGCCGGTACGACGTGCTAGATGAAAAAGTATCTCAAGAGCGCCTTTTAGAGAGAGAGAGAGAGATAGAGAGAGATAGGGAGTGAGGGGTGGCTCCGCTGGGCGCGAAGTGAGCTCCTATGGCGACATCGGAGACGGGAACCAGCACCAGCAATCCATTAGGAGGGGAATACCAGGTATTCCTAAGTTTTAGAGGACCCGACACTCGTCGTGGATTCGCCGACGTCCTCTACCACGACTTGTTAGAAGCTGGGATTCATGTTTTTAGAGATTACGAAGAGATTCGACCGGGTGAAAGAATTGATGGCGAACTTTTGCGGGCGATCAATGACTCCAGGCTCTACATACCCATCTTCTCCCCAAACTACGCTTCGAGTTATTGGTGCCTCTGCGAGCTTGCGAAGATGGTGGAGAACATCTCTAATTCTGGGGAAGACGAGACTAAGAAGGTGATATTGCCCATCTTTTATAATATGAAACCTGATGATGTGAAGTTGAGAATCCCATTGTACGAAAATCAGATTCAGAATTTGGAGCAAATGATGAAGGATAAGAAAAAGAATTTCAACTCTGAGGATGCAGATACATGGCGGCGAGCGCTCAAAACAGTTGGTGGCATCAGCGGTTTGGAGTCGGACAATTATTTGGGGTAACCATTTAGCTTTGAATGTGAAAGTCATTTTTTACAATTGAAAGGTAGATCTGATTAAAATTCATTACTTATATTGCAACTCTAATTTCCCAAAATTGAAATAAAAAGTCTCAAATTCTGTTTTTTTTTTTTTTTTTTTTTTAATATCTTGAGATATACAAATTTTTTTCTGACCTAATAAAATTATTATGATTTCGTTTTTTACCTAATTTTCATTGTATAAAAATTTAGTTTTGCTTAATCATTTTTACACTGACTCGATCCATGTATGTATTAAGATTCCTAATGTGTGCCAGAGAACTTAAATATGGAACTGAATGCAGTTGCATTTGTAAAGTTTTTTCCACGACAAAAGAAATAGGTGAATTTAATATTGCCGTAATTGATCGTGCATTTATATTTTGATTCTTCTACGGTTCTGCCTCTTTTTTTTTCGCAGGAATTTTGATTCTTCTTCTTGATTTAAAGATAGTCCATTTCTGTCCACTTCTCCTTCAACTTCAACTTGTAATGGATGTTCAAGTTTCCGATTCATCGTGTTCCTCTAGTTTTGAGGGTATCGTTTATGTCGATCTTTAATCCATCTTGGTCCCATCCCGTTTGTCAGATGACACTTAAATTCTTGTTTTAACTGAAATAATAACGTAGCGAACAAATTTTTCGTGTCTTTGAACACGATGAACATTCAGAAAAATGAACTTTACAAAACTTAATTCTGTTTAGTATATTTATTTCGGTAAACGACAAGTGCTGTTTAGTAGTTTTATTTCGGTAAACAACAAAAACACTTCTTCTTACACTGTTTTTCTCATTGGTTGCTTACGCGGCGTTCACGCAATGATAAAGTATCAAGATTAGATTCCTGGCTCCATCACTTGACTGATTAGGATCTTCCTTGTCTATGAAATTGATCTGCAAAATAGATCCAACGAAGATTTGTTAGATATTTAAATAAGAAGCACTTATTTACATAATCCTTTTTGTTTTTTTTTTTAATTTTTTTTTTATGATTGAGGGAGAGATTGTCCTTTGAGGATCACACAACTCTCCAGTGCTCGATAGCACCGGTGGGATTTCGCCTCAAGCCGCTATTTACATAATCCTTTTTGTTGATCTTGTAACATAACAATAATATATTCTTATTATGTTATTCATTCATAAGATCAAATTTACTACATGGGAACAATTCACTAGGCAGTGTTTGGATTAACATTATTTAAGATAATCAGATTGAAATTAGCTGGCGATTACATAAGAAGTTGATTTGCTCCAAAAATTTTTTGACCTCACGTTCCCACCCGATTACTTAGTAGATGGTCCATCAAAAAGCAAGGAATGAATTTGTTACATTTTCTCAATTGAAATTGTTAAACTTTATGGCAGCGATGGGCATCTGAGCAAGGCGATTGTTAAAGAGGTTGTCAATAGGCTCCAGACAAGACAAAGAAAAGTGCCTGAGGACTTAGTCGGGATGGAGGATCAAATAGCAGCCATAAATAATTTATTAGACATCCACTCCGGTGTTGTGCGGCTAATTGGAATATGCGGGATGGGCGGCATCGGTAAAACAACACTTGCCAAGATTATTTACAATCAACTATGTCCTTGTTTTGGGAAAAGCTGCAGTTTTCTTGATGATGTAAGGGAAACAGCTAAAACCAAGGGCTTAGTGGAGCTACAAAAACAATTATTGTCTGATATCTCTAGTTCTGAAAGGGCTGGGGGCATTAATAAAATTGATCAGGGGATCAAGGCGATTGGAGACACAATTTGCAGCAAGAAGGTACTAATTATATTAGATGATGTCGACGAGGGCGACCAAATCCAAAATCTAGTAGGAGTGGACCCTTTGTGTCTTGGTACTATAATAATTGTTACCACTAGGAACAAAAGCGTTCTGAAGATCAGAGATTTTAAGTACGAATTTTGACCCATGAAATGAAGGAGTTGAGAGCTAAAGATGCACTTCAACTTTTTAGTAAACATGCCTTCAATGACAACTTTCCTCCACCTGATTACTCTAATCTTTCATATAAACTTGTCTCTACTATGGGTGGGCTGCCTTTGGCTCTTCGAGCAATAGGTGCAACGCTTTTTGGTAAGGAAGACAAACAAATATGGACAGAGATGCTACAGGAGCTATGCAATAAACCTCATGATGATGTCTTGGGAAAGCTAATGATTACCTATAAGGCCCTGAAACCTGCTCAACAAAACATATTTCTTGATATTGCGTGCTTTTTCATCCATAACGAAAAGACTATGCCAGTCTTCTTCTGGGAAAATTGTCGGTGTGGCCCTCATACTGCTATTGATGAACTTATTCAGAGGTGCATGATAAGGGTTTTAGACAACAATACATTTTGGATGCATGATCAGTTTAGAGATCTTGGAAGAGCAATTGCTAAGGAAGAGGGTACTAGGTTGTGGGATACAAACGACATCATTCGCTTAAGTTCAATAAAGGTAAAGTATGACCCTATTTGAATAGAAAATTGCTTACCCTGTTCTTAATTGAGGATTCACGTTTCTGAGTTGGGAGCTATTCTTCTATTTCATTTTTTCTTCTCTCGATAATATAAAATTGTGGGATATTGACATATTCCTGCTCCTGCTCCTCAATGTCATTGGCAGAAAAAGGAACGTGTTCAAGCACTCTGTTTTAACCTGCAATGTCATTGGGAAAACCCTTGTATAACTGTCACTGCGAAGGAAATTAAGCGGTTCCCGCATCTACAGTTTCTTTGGTTGTATGACGTACGCTTGCAAGGCGACTTCGCGAGCTGTCTTTCCAAGTTGAAATGGTTTCATTTGTCCCATTTCACTTATGGCATCGATGATCCAGCGTTTATGCCAACCAATTTGCATCTGGAAGACGTAGTTGTGTTGAATACTTACGGCTATGAGTGGACAGAAGATGCGAACAAGAGCCTAATCAAGGTATGGTAGAATCCCCCTTAGTCTAATTTTCTTATTCAATATTGAATGAATTTACAGTCTAATTTTCTCATTTAGTGAGAGGATCAAATGAAAAACGATACAAGTCAGAAGCCTAAATCCATATTTATTTCTTGTATAGACAGCTAATTCTCTGTCTTAATGTTTCATCGTCTTTTGTAGGAGGCAACGAAGTTGAAGGTTCTCAGCATTGATTCATGTCGTTTGACACACGAGACACCAATCTTTTCCAAACACTTAGTTTTGGAGAAGTTGAGTTTTCTTAACTGTTATTCTTTGAAGAAAATTAGTTGCTCTATTGGGAAACTGAGGTGGCTGACTTACTTAGAATTTGTGCATTGTAATGCACTTGAAAAATTGCCTGAACAAATTGGCGGACTAAAGAATCTTCAGCACCTCTCTTTTGGGGATTGTCCGCGCTTGAGGGGACTCCCTAACTCAGTTGGCGAACTAAAGAATCTTCAGCACCTCTCTTTTAGGTATTGTCCGAGCTTGAGGAGACTCCCTGACTCAGTTTCAAAATTAGACTCATTGATGGACCTGCACCTAGAAGATTACAATCAGATTCGAAAGTTGCTGAAGCTCCCTGACTCAGTTTCAAAATTAGACTCATTGACGGAACTGCACCTAGATGATTGCAATAAGATTCAAGAGTTGCCGGAGCTCCCAAAAAGTTTGGCCACTCTGAGGCTTGTATCTAGATCGTTGCAGAGTATCCCCGATGTCACAAACCTTACTAATCTAGTTGAATTGCTCCTATCGATTAGACATATTCCTGATGATCATTCAAATATAACTCAACCTTGGGACTTTCCTCGGATTGGGAGGCTATTCAAATTGAGAAAGTTGGAATTGTGCCATTTAAATGTCCCTGCAACATCCATAGAGTGGGGTTCCCTTTCCCTGCTGGAAGAACTTCGTCTCTACACAGTAGACCTGCAGAAGCTGAAACAACTTCCATCAAGCTTGAGAGTTCTAAAACTCGAAGTGACTCAAGTGAAACAAGTGGAACTCGATGGGCTTCCTAATTTGGAAGAGTTAATAATTTTAAGATGTGACCACGTTGCAAGGATATCCATTACATCAAGTTTGAATAAACTCAGATATGTTCTGGTGTTCAATTGCCCCAAGCTAGTCGAACTTCAATTTCACGGTGTCTTAAAATCGATGGAGAGTTTAGATAATTCAGATAATGAATCTTTAGAGAGGTTGGTTTGTCTATCGGAGGAGGAGCTAGGATGCAATGAGCTACAAGCTCCCGAGTTGACTGATGGTTGGAGGAGAGTGTCCCTTGTCTCAAGCTCCCTAAAGATGCTTCGAGAACTCACTCTGTGGAATTGGCTAGGGCCACAAGAGATTCAATTTGTTTCAACGTTGGAAGCATTGGAAATATTTTCTGTTTCCGATTGCAGTTCATTAAAAAGGTTAGGAGGTTTGTCAAACTTGAAGAATTTGAACAATTTAAGCATTAGGTCGTGCCCGACGCTGCAGGTTGTTGAGGGCATCGACAAGTTAGAGCGTTTGGAGTATTTGGGGATTGATGACTGCAGATCAGTGGAAAGGATTTTTGAGTCATCAAGCTCAAAAATACCAAAGGAGTGCAAGATACAGATACATGATTTGGGGCAGCTACCCAGCTCTGGCGACCAGGGATCATTCATCACTTGGGAGTGTTATAGACAGATGATTTTGAAGGCACAAACACAAGTGGCAGACTCTACTATCGAAACAACTTTCCCCGAAATAGGGGATCCTCTATTGGAACAGGTACACCTTCTGTTTATTCATGGATCATCATTGTTTCTTCTGCTTTATTCGCTTTTTATTTCTGCTCTAGACAATAACATGATTTTAAAATGTGCAACCATGAAAAATTTCTCATTAAAAATTTCCATTTTACTAGGAATTTTATTTGCTATACTCGTGTCAACTTTGAAAGCGGGGTCAAGGTTCTTACATCATTAACCGTCTGACCGATAGAATACTCTCCTTCCTATTTATGCTTTTAGTTCATTCCATGCTTATCACAATTACTCAAATGACATGGAACCTATTTTTAAGCCCAAAAATTGATGATGAAACTTCATGAATTCTTTTCCACCTGATAAAATCAATATAATGCAATAGGATCATGCAATCTAACAAAATCACGAGATATCAGAAAATTAAATAAGAAATAGATTCAACCCACCCCAATTTACATAGTCCAGTTCAAAGAGTGATCTAAATCCATAGGAACAGTAGCAATGATACGCTACAAACTAGCAGATTCTAACATAAAAAATAATCTCTCTATTCCAAGCTCTGATTCCACCCAATCGTGATCCAGTGTTTTGCTCAACTTCTAATGCTTCTTTTTCCAAACTAAAAATGCAATATGTAATAATACCAATTTCAAGAAGATATAATGTGTAATAATACCAAAAAGATTTGAAAATAGGGGTACAACGCATCCTATGCATGTCCTCAACTCCATTATGCGCTTGGTTGAGCCATGCTAGATGGTTTAGGCTCCTGGCAATTAGGCTTGACCCAATGTGGCTTGACTCACTAGTGCCTTTGCAAGCGTCGCGACCCTTTGAACGCCCATACACATGTAGATGCCTATTTGCATCCCTCTGAACGCCCATACACATGTAGATGCCTATTTGCATCCCTTCACTTGAATCCAAGCTGACATTTTTCGACAAACCTCGACATCGGCTCAAGTTTGCAGCCTAGTCATGGTCGTGATTCGTCACTTTACATTGCTACGCTTTTGTCACTTTACATTGCCACGCTCTTCCAATGCCTTCCTTGGACAGCTTAAGTTGCATCATCTTGCCATGTCATCATGTCATGTTGTATGCCACATAATTCATCGTACATGCCATGTCATCACCTATGCCACGTCATCGCCATGTCATCGTCATGTCACATGTCATGTCATTTAGTTTTGGCCACACTACCTCTCCTCCTTCTTTCGCCATCCCTATTTTTGGCCTCGATCATTGATGAAATTACCCGTCTCGTAACAAAACCTTCCAACTCGTATCACAACCACAAGAACAACAACATGACAGCTTATAGATCCATCACTCTCTAGGTTGCCTACTTGACTTGGGTCCACTTACCAACTTACTACCAGGCTACGTGAACTGCTTTCCCTATAATCCTAACGAAGACTGAAGGACCCATTCCATGTGTACACAAATTGACCATATAAATTACCAACAGCATGTAAAAGATCAAATCTAGTACTACACGTACATATGGCATAAACCTCTAACAATCAACAGTACTAGCTTGTGAAATACGATATATATGCTCCACCTCCATCCTGATGCACAGTGACAACGTAAATGAAGTGTTAAATGTGCGATGCACAGTTACATATTGTGGTGCTTCGAACTTCTCTCGTGTAACTCCTCTGAGTCATTCTCAACATTCCAATTTTCCTATCTCTTCGCATCTCTATATGTGACACCTCCTCTGCTTCTCGCAAACTCCCCAACCAGATTTCCTTATTTTCTTAACTTATATGTCAAGTCTTGGGAAAGTTGTGAAGAAGTAAATCAAAGCCTAGCAGTTGCTCCGTTCCAATTTTGAGGAAATGAAGATATGCGAATTTGTGAATTTGTGAATGCTGCTTGATTCTAATAGATTTATGTTCGATTGATGCTTTAGAAAGCATTCTTAGGTTGATTAAGGGTGAGGAAAACCCATTACGTTGATTCTCGGTAGGTGCTTGCATTTGGGTGTTCAAACTAAGGATTATTGTCGTTTGAAATTTGGGGAATCTGTTTTCTTCTTTGAGATGTTTAATCCACCTTAAATATGATATTTTCGAACCTCCCTCTTCTCAGCCAGATGATGGTGAGGAGGATAACGATGACAACAAGGATGACGGTAGGCAGGATGACGATGACGAGGATGGTGATGAGGACAATGAAGACGATGGCAAGGATGACGATGACAGCGATAAAGTGCGTGAGGACCATGAGAACGATGACGGTGAGGATGATGAGGTCGGCAACGTGCATTCGTCTCGCGGGTGTTCGCCCGTTTGTTCTGAGGACCAGGATGATGACGATGACAATGACGACGAGGATGATGAGGGCAATAATTCGCATGAGGTTTTGCAGTCATCTCACGGGACTCCACCAGTTCATTTTGTGAGCGATAGCGATGAGAACAATGATGTCGACAAGGACGGCGACGACGACGGGGACGGCGACAATGATGGCGACGAGGATAGGAAAAGGACGAGAATGAGGAAGAGGAAGAGAGGGATGATGAAGAAGCTGAGGAGGAGGTAAGAGGCCACAACAACCTAAAACTCAGCTGAAATCTATTCTCTATTCAGAATTCGTGCTAATTTTCTGAAATGCTGAAAGTAAATCTAGCAAGAGTTATTGCTCTAGATCGCGAGCTTGCTGCAAATAAAAACTGTGATTGAAGAAATTGATGTTGAAACTGTCGGTTTACAATCTAAAGATGGGCTTGCTGCGCATCATGGTCCTCTGCTTTGCCCTACTTTCTTCAAATTTAAATACCTATTGATTGAGGAGAAAAAAACGATAAAAAAAATTCACGTAAAATTTATTTTATTTGTCAATTTAGACGCAACTAAGGGATTATGTTGATTCTTGCTGGTTGCTTGTGTTTGGGTGTTCAAACTACGGATTAATGTCATATTATATTTGGGGATTTTGACCTTTTCTTCTTAAGATGTTTAATCCACCTTAAATATGATATTTTCAAACCTCTTTCTGCGCAGTCATCTTGCGGGCATCCACAAGTTCATTCCATGGACAACGATGAAGAGGAGGAAGGCTAGAGGCGAAGGCGATTCAATGGCAACCACGAGAAAGAGGATGAGATTGATGATGAAGAAGCCGAATAGGAGGTAAGAGATGGAATAAAATGATGTACTTGGCTTCTTTTTTCCTATCGAAACATGGGGCGTGAAGACTATGACTAGTAGTTGAAAGTGTACTAGTGCCGATATCCGTTTGGTCTCGAGAGTCGATCGGCGAAACCACCTCAATTTCTGGTCTCTTTCATTTCTCAACAGCTTTTGTTCTTTTCCTTTTCGATTGTTTAGATGTTATTCACTCCTTTCTTTTCTCTCCATAAAACGAAAATGGTGTGTAAGTGCCCTATTTATGGCACGCGAATTTGTTTGGATTTTATTGGTTATTCTCTTCTGATTCAGTGTTTGCATCTCACCTTGTCGAGAGGTGACGCTTAGGAACATGCTTCATGAATATGTCTTAGCTGATATTTTTCGAGATTCATTGGTTTACCACTCCTTGACCTTGAATAGTCATAAAAACAAGACGGATGTTCTTTTCCCAAACCAAATCCTTCGACCTCGGCCTTTCAGGTAAACGGGTTATTCCCAGAATTCTTCCCAGAATTGTTTGTGGAGGCAGGCCCGATTAATTAGGGATTTCATGAAATGTAATTTCACTTCCACCATTCTTGCTCATCTTCGAAGTATTTAAACAAAAGCAAGAACATCTCATTAGGAAAGGAATTTACGTCTTCATTATCATACACAAAACTCTCGGAGTCGATGTGATCGCCTCTCGAAGGACCAATTAAAGATGGCAACTTTTAATTGTGACCCTCCCGATGTGGTGTTGGGGAGTGAATTTAGAGGTCTTGTCAAGCTGGTATCCTTAAACGGCTCGGGTTCTCAAAAACCCTTCGTGTGACATTGGTGTTTACATTTTAAATTTGATTAATCCAATGAGCCACCACTTACTTGCTACGGCATACTAGGAGTCAAGTAAGACAAGGGAGAATATTTCACTTCCTATATAATCAAATATCTAAGATCGGGACATGAGACATGATTATACTAATTGCCTAATCAGTGCCCTTTTGGTACACTAACTTAATTGATTTGTTTACCTAATATACTATATTTATAATATATCATTGCCCTATACCATTGAATGATGTCTATGTATAAGCGCACAACCAAGGGTAAGTAAACAATCAGATTTTACAATAAAAGTAAAATATAAGGAAGTAAGCCGATTAAGTGTTGAGCAAAGAATACACATGCCCTCGTTATTAAGCCCCTAGATAGCAATCCCATTAGGTAAATTCAAAATGAGTCTAATTCCTTGTCTAAAAGATAAATCTATTTAAACCTATTACTAGATCAAAAGTGATCACCAAAATTCCTAAACTATATAAACTTACTAATTAAATGAAACTAAGCTAAGTCTTGTGCTACAACTTAAGCAACCTGATCAAGGTCTTTGTTTTGTACCGTTTTCAATTTTTTTATTTTTCGAATATTCTCTATTTACTGACCAAAAAAAAAAAAAGAATATTCTCTAATTTTTTATTTTATTAATTAGTATTTTATTACTTTAAATTTTTGAAATTGAAGCTGTTTCTATTATGAAATTGAAGCTGTTTCTCGTTCTAAAGTCAGCGTTAGAACAACAATGACATTGCGAATCGTCAATTAACAACTCATTTTTTTTGGTGATTTTCGCGTGAGTATCATGAACATAGCTCGGCACAACAACTCTCCAAAACAGAAGCAGAAAAGAAGAGAATGAAAGCACCATGTCAATGGACGACGACGAAGCTATAATCCGTCACCAACTCAACTTCAGAGACTTAGGTTATCACTGCCTTATCGGGATCAAAGTGAACGAATGGATTCCAAGCGCGAATCCGTCGCTGCAAAACTAATGGAAGCGCACTTGATGAGAAATTGCCTATACGTGTTTTTGGTCTCCACTTATTGTCATCGCCTTCATTGACTAGCTGCACTTGATGAGAAATTGCCTATACGCGTTTTTGGTTAGGTCTTCTTTGTCCACCTTATCATTATAAAATCCGTCAGCTTTCTTCTAATGGAAGCGCCACTTGCTGGGAAGTGGGAAGTTGCCTATATGCTTTTTCGACAGCAAATAGAGTCAAAGTCGTACATAATGTAATGTCTTTTTATTAGAATTTTGTTAACCAGTATTCTCGAGGCATTAATTAAATTAAACATCCACACCCAAAGAAATTTTTTCATTTTCAAAATACTATTTTTCTCATATTTTGCACCATCAGTGTATTGAAAATGAAAATTATTCTTTTATTATGAGTGGCTAACTAGTGTTGTGAGGACACTTATTAACAAAATACTTTTTAATTGCTGCCATAGCATGCCCTGTTCATGATATGGACACAAATCTTTCACAAATTTTCTCATAATGCCACTTCTCTCAAAGTGGGATGATTATAATTACCATTGTTGTTGATGTCTGAATCGATCTTGTAGTCTCCAGATTATATTTGAATATTCCAAAACTTTTTGAATCTATTGGTCAGCTCAGTCGGTTTTAATTTCCTGAATCAATTGGTAGTTGGCTCATACCATGAGTCTTTGTAAAATTAATAGAATTTCAATGTTCCTCTACTAAATCTAAAAAATTTTCCATCATGACTTAAATAGTTATTGATAAGAAAATAATGGTTGCAAAATTTTTGAGCAATTTTTTGCTTTTTAATACGAAAGCATATTTTATGAGAAAATGTGAGTAGTTAAATATAATTAATGATAATATAAGGCAAGTCATTAAGGCGAAGAGATCAAAACAAATAATCCATGGTGCATAATAAATATATGCTAAGGGAGCGCTTAGGTGGAGCATTTTCTGCAGAGAATGAAGCAAATCCAATTTTTGTAAAGTGAAGGAGATTTTTCTAATAATCTATAGTCTCACGTGGAATCACGAGAGGTGATTCTTTACTAATATTTTGTTATTGGATTTTTTTTTATTTATTCAGAAGTTCAAAAGTGGATTCTGAACGGATGCTATCTACATAGCCAGAGCCATGTAAAAAGCGTGAAGAAGAAGAAACTCCGTGTGACCTCGAATGATAATGTCCTCTTTATTATTTTTCAATCCATCAGCTTTATTGACTCTGAATTTTCCATGGAGACATAGCTACATGAGAAGCACGAAAAAAGAAGAAATTCCATCTGATCTTGTAATGATAATGTCCTCCACGTTATCATTTTAAGCCCATCAAATTTATTGATTATAAATTGAACGTGATTGTAAATTGGACGCTGCACTTACTGCGAAGTTGCGCACACGCGTCTTTTATGGCAAATGGATTCAAATTCAAATATGTGAAGTGTAGTATTTTTTAATAAGCATTATGTTTAATTAGTGCTCCAGGGTACCGATTAAATTAAAAAATTTCACATAAAGAAAATTATGTTATTTCGAAAGCTTTGCCTTCCTCATTTTATACGCAATCAGCACATTGAGAATGTAAATTTTATTTCATTAGATATAGCCAACAAGTGTCCATAGAACGCTTATTAAAAAGATTTGTCTACTAATGATCCTTGGCGTGGCCAAAACATTTCCTGTTCATTATTTGCAAGCATTTTTTCAAATTTCTTTTTAATAAGGCCACTCCTCTCTAGGTTGGAAATTATGTATTACCAACTGTTGTTAATGTCTGAACCAATCTTATGGACTCTAGATTAGATCCGAATACACCAAAACTCTTAGAATCTTTTTGGTCGACTAAGGGCATGTCCGGTAACACTCCCAAAAACAACTGATTCTATTTTTTTTTAATCACCAAGAACAAAAAAAGAATAGAAATCCGTTTGGTAAATTTTTTGTTCCAAAGAACAAAAATATATAGTTTTTGTTCATTTTTTGTTCATGGGAATAGATTCGGAACAGAATCAAGAAGTAGAAAAAAGTTACTTCTTGTTCCCGAGAACAATTCCTAGAATAAAGTCTAATTTTTTTATTTTCTCTTCTCTTTTCTTCTCTTTCCTTTTCTTTTTCTTTCTTTTGGCCGATTGTGGGCCTTGGTCATGGCTCGCAACCTCGCTGGAGTGTCACTGGCCCCCATGAAGCCATGCCTCGTCGTGGTCGGGCGAGACTCGACCTTGCTAGGCCACCTCTAGGTTCGCGTTACCTGGTGGTGGCTCGATGAGGCTCGCCGGGTTGGGCAAGGCTCGGCCTCACCCAATCTAATGAGGCCAAGCCTCGTGGTCTAGGCGAGCCTTCGGCGAGCTCGCAGGACCTCGCCTAACAAGTTGCTGGCCACCGCTCTGGCCAACGACTGGCCACAAAAAAGGAGAAAGAAGAAGAGAAAATGAAAAAGAAAAAATAGAAAAAAATGATAAAAGTATTTAAAAAATTAAAAAAAATAATTAAGAATCCCAAGAATATAAATTTTGAATAGTTACCAAACTTTTTCAAAAACTAAAAAATTATTCCCAAGAACGAGAATAAAAAAATTATTTTTGAGCAAAAATTATTTCTGGCAATATAATGGTTACCAAATGTGCTCTAAATCAATCTAATTTTTTTTTCCAAATCAATTGGTAGTTGGCTCATATCTTGAGTCTTTTTAAAATTAATTTTATATTCAAGGGTCCTCTAATAAGTCTTAGAAGGTCTTCGTTGTGACTTCAATATTAAAATCGCGACTTGCATCGAGATCTGCACAACATCTTCGGCTTTGTGCGAAATTGCCTACAGCTGGTACGATTGCATCGCCATGGCATGTCCTGTCCATGAGCAAATAGATATTTTCTAATAAGCCGGAAGATTAAACGATGGTTTATTATTGAAGTGGTTAGAAATCTTGAAAGTATTAATAAATGTTGATATTTTCAAAACCAAACAAGATAAAAGGTTGCTTAGTGACTAAAATTAATTGGTATTTATTGTGACAAATGCTGGTATATCAGTCAAACTAAGTTAGGTAATATTGAATAATAGTTAGTAACTTTAAAGGAGTTAATAGTCACAAGAATAGGAATCGGTAGATTATTAAACTAATTGCCAATCTTCTACGTGTAAATAAATGTTGTTACTTTTCAAAATCAAGCAAAAAAGTGCATAAAAGTATGTCAATAGTTTCCTTGGTTCGTGTGAAATTACTTATACCCAGTACAACGGGCTAGATGAAAAAGTATCTCAATCCTGCCTATTTGAGAGAGAGAGAGAGAGAGAGAGAGAGAGAGAGAGAGAGAGAGAGAGAGAGAGAGAAGTGACTTGACCCGCTAAGTGTGAAGTGAGCTCGTATGGCAAACTCAGAGACAAGAATGAGTACCAACAACCTATTAGGAGGTGAGTATCAGGTGTTTCTGAGTTTTAGAGGGCTTGATACTCGTCGGGGAATCACCAATAGCCTCTACCATGCCTTGGTAGATGCTGGAATTCGCGTTTTCATGGATGATGAAGAGCTTCGACCAGGAGAAAGAATTAGTGGCAACCTTCTACTAGCAATCGATGACTCTAAGCTTTACATACCCATCTTCTCCCAAAACTATGCTTCGAGTCATTGGTGCCTCCGCGAGCTTGCAAAGATGGTGGAGAACACCTCCAAATCTAAAGAAGAGGGGAATGAGAAGGTGATATTGCCCATCTTTTATGATGTGAAACCCACTGATGTGAAATTGAAATCCCCATTGTACCGTGATGCCATATTGAATTTGGAGCAAAGGATGGAGGATCAAAAGAAGAAGTTTAGCTCCGAGGATGTAGAGTCGTGGCGCCAGGCTCTCAATGAAGTTGATGACACCAAGGGGTGGGAGCTGAAGAAATATTCGGGGTAACTATCTAACCGTGAATGTCAAAATTATCTTTTACAATTGAGCAATAGATCTTATAAAGATTCATTAATTATATTCCAACTCCAATTTTTTCAAATTTAAAAGGAAATTCTCAAATTCCTGTTTTTTTCTTCTTCTTCTTCTTTTTTAAATCACGAGACATCAAATTTATTCAGACCTAATAGGATTATTACAATTTTGCTTTTGACCTAATTTCCATTGCATAAGAAATTGGCTTTGCTCCATCTTTTCCATACCAATTTGGTCCATGAGCGTATTACAATTTTTCAATTATTTTCTTATTACATGTGGCACCGATGTGGCGCTTACCAAGCATCATATTGGAAAAAACTTGAAAATTAAAAATCAAAAACGGTTTTAATATTTTAATAGTAGAAATGAGGAAGGATAAGGATAAATAGATAGAAGAGCTATTTTTTTTTTTTTAAAGCCAAAGAAAATGCGAGCCATCGGAATTTTTCTCTCGGAATCTTATAATAGTAAGACTCCATTCGTTCAAGAAGATGATCGTTGAGAAAAACTTGGATTGTTCGCACAAAGCCTAAGCCTTAGATTCTGAAATAAGGTTTGTTCTGACAGCCGCAATTGTTTATGAAAAGGAAAAGCTCACCTTATTAAGCTGCTCCGCTCACACCCTTTTCATCAGTCAGACCGCCGGTATCAACGCTTGTTGATCAAACAGTAGTGCAGCTGGTCACTGAAGCTGTCCACGGTCGCCGGCAGCCGTTGCCTCAAACACCTGCCGCTAGACTCACCACCACCTACTGCCTTGCCGGCTACCCTCGCCCTTGAAGACAACCACCATGGAATCAGACACCACCTCCACCACAATCAAATTCAGCCTCCACAACCAACTTCACACTTAACCACCACCAAACTCATCCCCCACCACTGCCTAGCACCTCAAGAACTCGACCAACTTTGCCAAACTCGTCCACCACCGTCACCAGATCAGGTTGCCACCGCCACCATTAAAATCATGCAGCACATCACCACGCACGGAAAGACCCGGGCTTGAGTTTGGGGCACAAACCCAGCGTGAAACCTCATATCTGAGGTCATGCGACCTCCAATTTGAGGTTGTTCGACCTTAGCCACCATTGAGAACTCCATTGGCCGCTTGAGCTTCATCGAGTTTGGCCGTGATGGCTGGAATTTCGTCAAGCTCGGGGCTACGGTCGCTCGAGCTTCATTGAGTTCGGTCGTTCGGCCATGGTGGTTGGAGCTCCTTCGAGCTCACAGCCATGGCCAGTAGAGTTTCCATGTAGTATTTCAAACTCCTGTCTCAAGAACTCAATTTAAAGAAACCATGGAAAGTTTTAAAGAAGAATGAACAAATGATCAGATTGGAGAAAAAAGTTACTGGGGATAGGAGCAAGCGAGATTTCTTTCCACCGTTCTTCGTGCCCCTTCATTTATTCTTTTATTTGTTAGTTTCTCAGCCTATTTTCTAATGACAGGTCAATATTTTCCATCCATTAACGTGGATAGAGCTAAAGGAACAATTTGATTGTATCAATTTGACAAATTTTAATAATTGATTGCATATTTTGAAAGTTTTAACACTCAATTATATTTTCGTGACAAATATTAAGGCTTCGGGTACATTAATTCCTTTAATAATCAAACATTTCTCTTTCTCTGTTTCTTCAACTTAAACTGGTAACGGATATTAAGGTTTGTAAATTCATCATGTTCTTGAAGTTTTTAGGGTAACGTAATTGGTCTCGGTCCAGTCCCGTTTGTTTCGTGCCATTTTTCGTTGGATAATTCTAGTTGCCTCTCAACACCCCAAAACTAGTTGTCTCATGATGACGACGACAAATGTGTGTGTGTGTGTGTGTGTGTGTGTGTGTGTGTGTGTATAGACATGTGGTAACGCGTATGGCTACTGGGTAGAGTGACCATGAAAAGTAAACTGCCGGGTAAACCTCACACAAGAGCGTGCCACGTGCATGCATGCGTGCGTGTGTATAAATGAAATAATAAGGTAGAGTTAAAGTTTAGTGTCTTCGAACACGATGAACATTCAAATAAAATGAACTTACAAAACTTAGTGCTGTTTAGTTTAGTATTATTATGTCGGTAAAACGCAAAAGTACCTTTTGCTTGCACTACTTTTATATTGGTCTCTTACGTTGTGTTATTTCTCACATGCAATAAGAAAGTGTCAACATGAGATTCCTGGCTTCATCACTTAACTGATTAGTTTATGAAATTGATCTATGAAAGGGATTCAACAAATAATTGTTTGATATTTGAATAAGAACCACTATTTATATACTCCTTTTTGGTTCTTTTTAACGAGAGTTTTCCCTCCAGAATAATTTTAACCTCATGTTCCCAACCTAACTTAGTAGATGGTTGGTCAACATGCAATTAAACGAATTTGTTGCCTCTTCACAATTGAAACTGTTCAACTTTGTTGCAGCGATGGGGATCTTATCGAGGCTGTTGTTGTGGAGGTTGTGGTTAGGCTCAAGACAAGACAAAGAAAAGTGACTAGAGATTTAGTTGGAATGGAGGATCGAATAGCAGCCATAAATGGTTTATTGGACATCCAATCTGGTGGTGTGCGGGTTATTGGAATTTATGGGATGAGTGGTATCGGTAAATCAACACTTGCCAAGATCATCTATAACCAATTATGTCCTCGCTTTGGGAAAAACTGTAGCTTTCTTGATGGTGTAAGGGAAACAGCAAAAACCAAGGGCTTAGTCAAGTTGCAAGAACAATTGCTATCTAATATCTCTAATTCTAGAGTGGCTCGCAACATTGATAACATTGATTATGGAATCAATACGATTAGAGAAACAATTTGCAACAAGAAGGTACTAGTTGTATTGGATGATGTTGACGAGGGAAACCAAATCGAATACCTTATTGGAATTGATTCTCTGTACAATGGTACTAGGATACTTGTTACCACTAGGG
The DNA here is from genome assembly GCA_014182725.1 of Eucalyptus brandiana. Classification (NCBI taxonomy): domain Eukaryota; kingdom Viridiplantae; phylum Streptophyta; class Magnoliopsida; order Myrtales; family Myrtaceae; genus Eucalyptus; species Eucalyptus brandiana. Next base: position 68,014,757 of record CM024675.1, on the reverse strand, counting down.
ACAAAAGTGTTATAAAAATTAGGGGATTGAAGTATGAAATTGTGCCTTATGAAATGGAGGTGTTAAGTGACAAAGATGCACTTCAACTTTTTAGTAGGCATGCATTTGATGCTGACTTTCCTCCGGACAAACTATATGACACTTCAAAAGACATCGTCTCTACTACGAATGGACTACCTTCAGCTCTTCGAGCAATAGGTTCATTGCTTTTTCTTCGGAAAGAGGAAAAAATATGGCAAGAGATGCTAGAGAAGCTAAGAAAAACACCTACTAGCGATGTCTTGGGAAAGCTAAGGATTACTTATGATGCCTTAGAAATGGATCAGCAACAAATATTCCTTGATATTGCATGCTTTTTCATTGATAAAGATAAGACTAATCCATTCTTTGTGTGGAAAGACTGTGGGTTTAGCCCAGAGTATGCTATTGATGTCCTTATTAACAAATGCACTATAAAGGTTTTAGACGAAAATAAGTTTTGGATGCATGATCAATTTAGAGATCTTGGAAGGACAATTGCTAAGCAAGAGCGTTCCAGGTTGTGGGCTCCAGACGACATCATTCACGAATTAAGATCAATAGAGGTAATGTGGTGACCAAATTTAATACTATGTTCATAATTAAGGATTCATCTTTCTAAAATGAGAGCTACTCTTATGTTCCATTTTTTCTTCTCTTCAATGGAATAAAAACGTATAATATTGAAAAATTCCTGCTCCTGCTCCTCAATTTCATTGGCAGATCAAGAGTAGCATTCAAGCACTGGATTTGACAAATTGGTCAAGGACTGATGATAACTTAACTATCACTGCGGAGGAAATTAAACGTTTCCCACATCTTCGGTTGCTGTGGTTGCATAACATAACCTGCCAAGGCGACTTTGCGGGCTGTCTTTCCGAATTGAATTGGATCAGTTTGTTTTACCCTGATAGAAGTTCTGAACGTCATCCACGTTTTGAGGCAACCAATTTGCATCTAGAAAACGTGGTTGTGGGGAATTTCGTTGGCCATGGGTTCACGGATGATCATGTCAGGGGCCTGATCAAGGTATGTCAATTTCCCTATCAGTCTAATTTTCTTATTCAAGGACAAAATTCATTGGATTTGTAGTCTAATTTTCTCATTTAGTGAGAGGATCAAAGGACAAATGATCCAAGTTGAGAGCCTAAATTCCCATGTATTTCTTGTTTAGACATCCAATTGTCCATGCTGATGTTTCATTTGCTTTTGTAGGATGGGAGGAAATTGAAGGTTCTCACTCTTGAGAATAATATGTCGATTTCCAGGACACCAACCTTTTTTGAATACTCAGTTTTAGAGAAGTTGAGTATTTCTAAATGTTCATCTTTGATGGAAATTGACTGCTCTATCAGAAAACTGTGGTTGTTGACTGATTTGAGTATTGAGTCATGTCAGAATCTTGAAAAATTACCCGAACAAATTGGAGAGCTACCAAATCTTCAGCACCTCTCTCTTAGGAATTGCGATAGTTTGAGTGAACTCCCCAAATCAATTTCGAAACTAGAGTCATTGATGAAGTTGGATGTGTCTCACACACCTATTACAGTATTACAGGATTCCATTGGAAGACTATCAAGCTTGTCATCTCTCAATGTATCATCCACACCAATTGTGAAAGTGCCCAGTACAATGAGCGAGCTTCGTCGCCTCCAAACACTGGACTTAGAGCATTGTCATAAGCTCCAAGAGTTGCCGGAGCTCCCTAAAAGTTTGACCACTCTACGGTTGAGATCTAGTTCATTGCAGACCGTGCCTAACCTCTCAAATCTTACTAATCTAGTTGAACTACTTCTATCTGATGGTTCTGAATCTAAGGCCACATCAAATATAATTAAAGCTTGTGACCTACAGTGGATAGGGAGGTTATCCAAATTGCGGAAGCAGCACTTGTGCCTTTTAAATGTCCGCGCGCAACCTACAGAGTTGGGCTTCCTTTCTCTCCTAAAAAAACTTACTATGTATGGATTAGACTTTGAATCCCTCGAACAACTTCCGTCAAACTTGATAGTTCTAGAGCTCGATCGCATTCAAGTGAAACAAGTACAACTAGACGGGCTTCCTCAGTTGGAAATGTTGACTATCAGAATGTGTGAACTCGTCAAAAAATTATCCTTTCCATCAGGTTTAAGAAAACTGAGAGAAGCTGAGGTGTCTTCTTGCACTGAGCTAGTCGAAGTTCAATTTCTTGGTGCCTTAATATCATTGGAGGAATTATGTATTGAGGACTGCAGATCTTTAGAGAGGTTTGTTAATCCATCGGAAGAGCCAGGGTGTAATGAGCTACAAGCTACCAAGTTGACTAATGGTGGGAGGAAAGTGTCCATTGTCTCAAGCTTTCTAAAGATGCTTCAAGTATTCCAGCTGTTGAGGTGCCCAAAGCTAGAGGAGATTCAATTTGCTTGTATGTTCAAATCATTGGGAGTATTTTCTGTCGAAGGGTGCACTTCATTAAAAAGTATAGGCGGTTTGTCAAACTTGAAGAACTTGACGCGGTTAGGTATTGTAGAGTGTGAGAGCCTACAAGTTGTAGAGGGTGTGGACGAATTAGAGCATTTGGAGCAGTTGAAAGTTTATAGGTGCAGATCAATGGAAAGGATGATTGATGTATCAAGCTCAAAAATACCAAAGGAGTGCCAGATTCAAATGAGGGATTGTGGGGAGTTATTGGACATTGGTCCAAATGATTCAAGCATCACTTGGGAGTCTTACAGAGAGAAGATTCTGAATGCCCCAGCACGAGCATTGGGCTCAACATTTGAAACAACTCTTTACGACTGTGAAACAAAAACAGAAATAGGGGATCTTCTATTGGAACAGGTGCACCTCCTTTCTATTTATGGATCATCACTGTTTCTTTTGCTTTATTCGCTTTCTAATTCTGTTCTATTATAGTGAAGAGGGACAAAAAATAATTCTAAAATGTGCAACTAGGGATAATCACATAAAAAATCCCCATCTTACTAGAAATTTTCATCTGCTATATGTATGTCAACTTCGGAAATGAGGCCACGTATCTTACATCACTCACCATTTGAGAATTCATACTCTCCTTCTTCCTATTTGTGCTTTTGGTTCATTTTGTGCTATCACAATTACTCAATGACGTTGAGCCTATTTTTACCTTAAAAAATGGAGGATGAAACTTCATGTCTTCCTTTTCCACTTGTTAAAATCAATATTTGCAATAGGATCATGCAATTTACCAAAATCACAAGATACCAGAAAATTAAATAAGAAATAGATTAACACACCACAATTTGCGTAGCTTAGTTCAAAGAGTGATCTAGATCCACGGGAAGTATAACGATGATAGATCCATTGCAAACTAGGAGATTCTAACATAAAAATAATCTCTTGATTCCAACCTTCGATTCCACCCAATCCTTACTCAATATTGCATTCTCTGGTACTGTTTTTCTTAAACTAAAACTCACAGAGAACCGAAAACAAGGTTGGTGCTATTTTTACCTCGAATATAACTAAATCCACCCTATTTACCTTATAAGGATTTTCCCTACATCATTCAATTGCAAAGTGATGGCTCCATTCTTTCTTATTCTATTTTTTCTATTCCTATTTAGAATCTAATTGTCATGATTAACGTTTTACATGTTTTTTTTAGTATATTAAAAAAATCTACAAAATCTATCACTTCATCGACAATCTGCTAACGTTTTTACTCTTTTTGCAACTCCACTTATTTATGTGTACACCACTTAGATCTTTATTTACAATTGGTTGCTCTCTCCTATTATAAGATAGAGCAAACTCGTCAAAGGTATCATCTTCGCTTATCATAACTCTAGCTAAAAACTCATACTCGTGCCATATCTTGTGTCTCTGGTGCCAATGCATAGTTTAGGAATATGCATCTCCTTGCTTGAGTGCCATCTTTCACATGAGCATAAATAGGGCAATTACAACTTCTCACTCTAGTGTGATAAGCAACTTGCTTAACCGCATTTCCTCATATTACTACAATCAATTGATATTGATGGCTATACTGTATTCATGGCCAAAATTGTAGAGTAAAGAGTGAGCTCTCTCTAGTGAAGTTATATTCATCCATCCTCTGAGTTTGCTTAAGTGTGGTGTGTTCACAGTAGTGTGGTGTCTCACTAAGCTTTCCTCAGTGCAAATCGGCTATAATTTTTTTTTAATTTAAAAAGAAGATAAAAATTAGGGGAAAAAAGAAGGTAAAAGAAAAGAGGATAAGAATTAAAAGAATTACAAAGCTAAATATATATATATATATATATATATATATATATATATATATATATATATATATATATATATATTTTTTTTTTTTTGAAAAAGTAGGTAAGACTGTCGGGCTGCATCGGCAAGGGCCTACGACCCTCGTTGCATATCAGTGAAGGCTGTCGGCCCTCGTCACTTGCAAACGAGGGCTTGCCAACCCTTGTATATGTCTAATGGTGTTGGCACCCTTATTGCCACAAACAACCTACCAGCCATTAATCAAGCGAGCAACATCCTCGGCCACCATCTTTGTTGAGGGTTAACACGACAAGCTATGACACCAACTTGACCCATTTTCGACAACTATCATACCAGTATTTGATCCTTGCAAATATTCACTTTTGTCTCCAGAATCAGATTTCCTTCTTTTCTTCATTTTGAGGGATGAAGATATGTGAATATGTGAATGTTGCTTGATTCTAATAGACATATGTTCAATAGATGCTTTATAAAGCATTTTTAGGGAGATTAATTGTAGGGAATCCCTTTATGTTGATTCTTGTTTGGTGCTTGCGTTTGGGTGTTCAAACTTAGGATTATAGTCATATGATATTTGGGAAATCTATCATCTTCTTTAAGATGTTTAATCCACATTAGATATGATACTTTTGAACCTTCCTCTCTCAGCAAGATGATGGTGACAAGCATGAGGATAGTGACAAGGTCGACGGCAGGGAGGATGACAATAGCGAGGACAGTGGCAAGGAGGATGACGACGATGACAACCATGTGAATATAGATGATGATGATGATGGCAAGGAGGATGACGATGATGACAACCATGTGCATATAGATGATGATGATGGCAAGGAGGATGATGATGACGACAACCATGTGCATGTGGACAATGAGGATGACGACAGCGAAGATGATGAGAATGTGCATTCATCAGGCAGGCCTTCGCCGGTTTGTTCCATGGGCAATAATGATAAGAACGAGGGTGTCGACAAGGAAGGTCAATGTGAAGGTGATGGCAATAGTGATAGCAAGGACAACGAGGACGAGAATGATAACGGTGAGGATGACGAGGACAACAATGTACATGAGCTTTTGCATTCGTCTGACGGGCCTTCTCTAGTTGGTTCTGTGGACGGTAATGATGAGAACGACAATGTTGTCGAGGAAGGTCAATGGGAAGGCAACATCAGCAGCCATAGCAAGGACGATGAGGACGAGGACGATGATGGTGAGGATGACGAGGACGATAATGTGCATCGGCTTTCGCATTTGTCTAGCGAGCCTTCGCTAGTTGGTTCCGTGGATGGTAACGATGAGAATGATGATGTCGATGAGGAAGGTCAATACGAAAGTGACGGCAACAGCCATAGCAAGGATGATGAGGAGGAGGACAATGACGGTGAGGGTGACGAGGACAACATTATGCGTGAGCTTTCTCAATCATCTCGAGGGCCTTCACCGATTGGTTCCGTGGATGATAATGTCGAGAATGACAATTTCAATGAGGAAGGCGAAGGTGACAGCTACAGCTACAGCTATGGCGACGGTAATGACGATGAGGGCAAGGATGAGGATGAGGAGAGGGATGATGAAGAAGGCGAACAAGAGGTAAGAGACGACAACAACCTAAAACTCAACTGATTGTTCTCTGTTCAAAACTCATGTGAATTTTTTGAAAAGCTGAAATTAAATCTAGGGATAGTTAATTGCAAGCTTGCTGCATCTATTAACGGTCGGGTTTAAATCAAAAGAAGGGCTTTCTGCACATCTCTATCCTTTGCTTTGCCCTACTTTCTCCAAATCCGAGTACCAACTAATTGCCAGGAAAAAGTCACATAAATATTTTCTATAAATCAATTTGGATAGAATTAAGAGATTATGTTGATTCTTGTTAGTTGCTTGAGTTTAGGTGTTCAAACTAGGGATTAATGTAAAGTAATATGATATTTGGGGATTCTGGCCTTTTCTTCTTAAGATGTTTAATCCACCTTGAACATGATAATTTCAAATCTTAGCAAGATGACGGTGATGACTCCAACAACAATGAATACGATGACGACACGAAAGACAATAGCAATAAAGCTGGTGACGAGGGTGACTACAACGGCGAGGATGATGACGGCTACTAGGACGACAATGCGCAAGAGGTTCTGTGGTTATCTCGTGGGCCTTCGCGGGTTCATTTTGTGGACAATGACAATAAGGAGGAAGGCGAAAGGCAAAGGCAAAGGCGAATGCAATGGCAACAATGAGGACAAGAAAGAGGGCATTGATGAAGAGGCCGAAGAGGAGGTGAGTGATGGAACAAAATGGTGTACTTGGCTTCTTTTTTTCCTTCAAAACATGTGGCGAGATGACTATGGCTAGCAGCCGAAAGATTGTTGATGCCCAATCCTTCCGGTCTCAAGAGTTGATTGGCGAAGCGTCCTCAGTTTCTCGTCTCTTTCGGTTCTTATCAGTTTCTATTGTTTTCCTTTTCGATAGTTCATATGTTAATTTCCTCCTTTCTTTTCCCTCCATAAAACGACTATGGTGTGTAAGTGCCCCTATTTATATCACATACTAGTTTGGATCTTACTTGTTAATCAATTATAATTCTCCATGTATGCATCTAATTATGTTGAAATTTCCCCCTGTAGAAACATGCTTCATGAATATGTCTTTGCTGATATTGTTTGAGACTCATCAGTTAAACACTCTATGACACTCAAAAACCATAAAAACGGTACTAATGTTCCTTTTCTAGACCAAATCCTTCGTCCTTTGCCTTTTGGCAAACAGGAAATTCCCACAATTCTTCTTCTTGCTTTTTCATTGTTGATCACATTATGACCGACTCCACTTTGTCTGTGAAGGCAGGCCCAATTAGTCAAGGCTTCTTGTCCATCCTATAAGATAATTTCATTGCCGACATTCTTACTTGTCTTTATAGTATATAAACTGAGAGTGCTAGTATGAACACCTAGATGGGGGTGAATAGGTGTTTAAAATAAACCTTGGCAAATATATGCGGAATAAAATAAACTTCGAGTAAAACAAATGAGGTGGGGAAGAGAATAAGAACACAAGATTTATAGTGGTTCGGCTTAATCCAAGCCTACGTCCACTCTCCCACGCTAACAGCCTTCTTGGCTAGATTCCACTATGCAATCAACAAGAGATCACAACTTCGAGTGCAAACACTTAGTAGATCACACTATCTCACTAAGTCACTCTTTTGGTATTTTTCTTACGATCATAAACGTTTAAGCTCTCCAAAGACAAGTGTATGATCGAAGGTCGCTCAGACTTTGAAATTATAAATTCTACGCTCTATCTCTTACTTGCTCATCGGTCCATGATCTCCTTAAATACTCATCCACTTCCAAACTACCCGTTGGACAGTATCCCGGAGAATCGTCTTCCAATATACCCATTGGACAGCTCTGTATCTAGAAGATTTGGTAGCCGTTGAGTAACAAAGGTAGAATCCCAAATTGATTCCGATCGCCCATATAAACGGAATCTTGGTTTCCATAAGTAAAGCTTATTCGTATAGAAAGTTCTTGTCTTCAAGATCCAATCGTCAATCAAATAAATTGAGTTAATCAAATCAATCTTGATGTGGAATCCAAACCAGATCACTAGCCGTTGTATGATTAGGCTTGAGTTACGTTCTGTTAAATCTGGATGTAAAGTCTGAGAGTAATAGACTTTACAATCTGAGTTTGAGTGCGATAGACTTTACAATCTGAGTCTAAACATATTCTGCTTTAGCATAAAGTTTGTCTTCTGGTTCAGCTTCAGCATAGAGTCTATCTTCTGGTTCTTCCAAGTATAGACTTTGACAATATCCTTTACATGTTCTAACATCTGCATTGTCTATTACTCAACCATCAAACATGTTAGTAGTCTTTGATTTATTTTGTCATCTTCAAAACATCATAAGGGATTTCCCTAACAATCTCCCCCTTTTTGATGATGACAAAACAATCTCTGAATATGCAGATTTGTAAACATGCTTTTAAAAATATTAATTTAAATCAAAGGATATCAAAAGATAGCAAATAGATTGAGCATAAGAATATATAGAAAAATAATCGCAGCTCAATATTATGTAATAAATAATATCAACCAATCAACACATATGCATATTCATATCTTCTCCCCCCTTTTTGTCATAATCAAAAAGCGATAATAATGTATATAGTATCACGTGGAGAATATAAAATGATAAATATATCTTGCATGACATATAATTTCCAAAAAGATCAGCTTTTATAAAACAAGTCGAATATTAAAGATATGTAATGTAACTTATTTCAATCATATATATATCATCAAATATCCAATGAAAATCACGGATGTATCATAAAGTCCACGTACCTTTTTTATCATAATAAAATGATAATATCAATAAAAAATTTGTTAATGACAAAAGGTAATAAAAGATGCACTAACCGGATTTTTTAGAACAAATTCTGACACATTTACCTTTCCTTTCATTCATAATAAGATCACGATCAATCCAAAAAGATTTTTCCATAATTGATCAATGCTCCCCCTCAATTTGCTTTCTCCCCCTGTGATCATGACAATATTTGCGAATAGAAATAATTGTTGCTTGTGCACGTTGAACAGAATATTTTTCCAGTATTTCCTTTGTAGCAACAACATCCGCAACGATCACTTGCATTTTGAAATTCGAGGCAAAAATTTATTTTCTTTAACCAAGCTCATCTCGAATTCAACCTGCATAAACTTAACAAACTTTTTCCACAAATAAGCTGTAATAATATCCATGTAATATATTATACCCTTTTCTTCAAATAAATAAATTGAATAGCATATATGAAATTATCAAATATTAAAATTCAGAACTATTCAACCATTCGTACGACGCATAAGGGATTTCCTCAATAAGCAAAAATTTTGCACAAGGGAATTTTTAAACCTTCAAAAGATAGTACAGAATTTCCATGATTTTCAAATTTAGCTTTCCAAAATCCAAATTGAAGATTCTTTTGTGACCTGCAAATTCAGATAATAATCCTTGCAAAAATATCACGTAATATCTTCCTTTGATTTGCGAATCAAACTTGCTAGATATAAGATATCTTCTAAGAATATAGCAAGAATATCCATAAATATGTAGTAATATCTTTCGAGATCAAAGAGATTTCCTTAAGCATAAATTTCAGATATGCATTTTGCAAAAGGAAAATAGATATTTTTGTCACGTGCCAAAATTGCAATACCTTACATTTATAACAAAAGATATTTGCAATATAATAAACAATCATCCAAAATGCACATAGAGATTTGCAAGGCGGGATGATAAAAATATTCTCTTACCCATAGTATATGTTTGAAATATACCATTAAAAAGTCATTACCAATCTTCACATGAGATGCATTTCTAATTGCATCATGATTTTCATAGATTTGTGATCATTCATCCCTTAAAGAATTTCCTGCAATCAACTCATTTTCTTTTTGGTATCCATCAATTTGGATCATTCCATGACGTTAGAGCAAAATATATAATCTCCAAATATTCTCTCTTAATTCATCATAACAGAGTATTCAAAGAAAGAATATTATGCACAATGATATTTTGAAAAATAAATTCTCACTTGGTAATAGAATGATAAAAACAGAGAGAATAAAATTCCTTGAATATCTTGCATCATAAATTAATATCATGTAAAACAGATTTTTATTTGGCAAAATATGATAAAATCTGAGAGTATAAAATCAAACCAAATAAATTCATTTGTCTTTAAGCATGATATCAAAAATGATCACACGTATCAAATTAAATCTCGTCACAAAAATAAATCATGCGATTCTTTCTTCAATAAAGCAAAATATGATCATTATAAAATCTCAATCAACCAAGGATATATCGAATATCAAGCATAATGAGAAATTGAGAATAAAAATATATACATTTCTTACCAAACTCTCTTTCTTCTTTCTTCTTTATATTCTACAAAAATAACTTATCTTTTCTTTGGTACCCATTTTTTCTTGGGTCCATGAGAGTTAGTAAAATATGTTGCTTTTATCCAATCTTTCTTAACCGATCTCCAGACTTTAGGACAATATTTCTCAAAGTGTTCCAAATCTCCACAATTTGAACACTTAAGGGCATTTAGACCAACAGGTTTTACAAACACTTTTTGAAAATGATTTTTGTAAAATGCCTTTGAAGGTCTTTGTCTAAGTCTCGCTTTTACTTTAGGAAAATCAATTAAAGAATTATTTTCTTTATTAAAACCAAGTCCTGACTTATTATAGTAAGGAACTTGTTTAGAAAGAATATGATCTAATGTTTTTGATCCATTTGAAAATCTTGTCGAAATATTTGAAAATTCTTTCTTCAAAGAATCATTTTCTTTAACAAGCAAATCTCGATTTTCTTTTGTTTGTAGAAAATATTTTTGCAAAATTTCAAAATTTTCTTTTTGAGAAAGATCATATTGCCTAAGTCGAGAATTCTCCTTTTTAAGTTCGAAGATCCTTTTAAGAGACGATTTGAGATTTAAGCAAAGCTCATTTATATACTTTGAAACTTTGAGAGGAATTTTTGAATGACTTACCTCGATTTCCTCATCGGATTCTAAGTACGTGTGCGAGTCGACTCGATTCTAAGTACGTATGCAGTCGGACTCGATTCCGAGTTTGTATATCGAGTCGACTTAGATTTTGAATGTGCCGTCAAGCATATATTTCCTTGCTCATCATCTTCTTTCAGGATTCTTTTCTGGTCATTCTGCTTGTATTGACTTCTTCTATCGAATTTCCTTCCTTTTCTACTCGACTTTTTTAATTTCTTGATCATAAAAGCAAGTTCTTCGTCGTCCATGTCATTTTTTGAGTCTGTTTCATCAAAAACAGCATTAGATATTAAAGTAATGGACTTCTTACCTTCAGGATCTTCATCATTGAGTTGTTCCACTTCATAGGATTGAAGAGTCCTAACCAATTTGTCAACAGAGAGTGGCATGATTCTTTGTGTCTCCCTTATTGAGGTCTTTATGTGATTTCAATCTTTTGAGAGACCTCGCAAGAGTTTATTGACCTTCATTGGGGAAGAAATTGGATGACCTTGATATGCCAAACCGTTTACAATTTCTGTAAAACGATTGAACATATCTCCAATCGACTCTCCTTGCTTCATCTTGAAGGATTCATATTTGCCGAGCAGGAAGTTTACTTTTTTCTCTTTTACACGATCGGTCCCTTCATATGTAACATGAAGTCTATCCCAAACTTTTTTTGCTGTTTCACATGAAGAGATTCTATTATATTCAACAGGAGACAATGCGCAATATAAAGAATAAATAACTTTTGCATCAAGCGCTTCTCTTTTGGACATCTCCGTCCGAGACATAGGAGCGAGGGGTTTGCTTTCTTTGTCTTTGCCATTCTTATTTGATGTAGATGTAGTAGTGTGATTGATTCCTTTTTCCACAATATCCCATTGTAAGGGATCTCTGGATCTTAGGAATGCTTTCATTTTGTTCTTCCACACGTTGTATTCATTTCCATCAAAATATGGTGGCCTTGTGTTGCTTTGTCCCTCCATAAGTCCTAATGCCAAGATACTAGCCATAAAAGATCTTTAGTTCAAAAGTAAAAAAGCACTTTTATAAACCAAGCACTTGGCTCTGATACCAATTGAGAGTGTTAGTATGAACACCTAGAGGGGGTGAATAGGTGTTTAAAATAAACCTTGGCAAATATATGCGGAATAAAATAAATTTCAAGTAAAACAAAGGAGTTAGGGAAGAGAATAAGAACACAAGATTTATAGTGGTTTGGCTTAATCCAAGCCTACGTCCACTCTCCCACGCTAACAGCCTTCTTGGCTAGATTCCACTATACAATCAACAAGAGATTACAACTTCGAGTGCAAACACTTAGTAGATCACACTATCTCACTAAGTCACTCTTTTGGTATTTTTCTCACGATCACAAACGTTTAAGCTCTCCAAAGACGAGTGTATAATCGAAGGTCGCTCAGACTTTGAAATTATAAATTCTACGCTCTATCTCTTACTTGCTCATCGGTCCATGATCTCCTTAAATACTCCTCCACTTCCAAACTACCCGTTGGACAGTATCCCGGAGAATCGTCTTCCAATATACCCATTGGACAGCTCTGTATCTAGAAGATTTGGTAGTCGTTGAGTGACAAAGATAGAATCCCAAATTGATTCCGATCGCCCATATAAACGGAATCTTAGTTTCCATAAGTAAAGCTTCTTCGTATAGAAAGTTCTTGTCTTCAAAATCCAATCGTCAATCAAATAGATTGAGTCAATCAAATCAATCTTGATGTGGAATCCAAACCAGATCACTAGCCGTTGTATGATTGGGCTTGAGTTACGTTCTGTTGAATTTGGATGTAAAGTCTGAGAGCAATAGACTTTACAATCTGAGTCTGAGTGCGATAGACTTTACAATCTGAGTCTGAACATATTCTGCTTCAGCATAGAGTTTGTCTTCTTGTTCAGCTTTAGCATAGAGCCTATCTTCTTGTTCTTCCAAGTATAAACTTTGACAATATCTTTTACATGTTCTAACATCTGCATTGTCTATTACTCAACCATCAAACATATTAGTAGCCTTTAATTTATTTTGTCATCTTCAAAACATCATAAGGGATTTCCCTAACATAAACAAAAACAAGTCCATCTCATTGGGATTAAGAAGGGAAAATAACACAAATGGTCCATAAACTTTGATCAATATGCAATGTGATTTATGAATTTTTAATTTGTTTAATATGGTCCATAAAATTTAATACAATTTGTAATGTCTTCCCCTAAATTTTTAATTTGTTTGATATGATCTTTAAACTTTTTATACATGTTCAAATTAGTGCCTGAACTATATGAAAATGTTCAATATTATTCCTGGATTTAAAATAATGAAATGACAGTATTAAATATTTCCATATAATTCAAGGACCACATTATCTATTGAGCCAAATTTTAGAAACTATTTGTGTCGTTATCCTCATTAGGAAAGGAATTAATGTATTCAATCTCATGTACAATTTGTCCAAGTCGATGTGATGGTCTTTTGAAGGACCAATTGAAGACAGCAATTGAAAAACGCTTGCATACTAAAAGAATGAACGCAAATCCATGCAGGACGGCTTTTAGGCAAAAAGAGAATTCATCAATAATCAATGAAATAAGCAAAAACGTACGCAAAAGGAGAAGGTAGATCAAAGGGCCCATGGTGACAGAAAGTTAGAAACATTGTTTACTGTGCACTTCTCTTTTGCGTCCTCCCTCTGATACAACCTTAAGTGGCGGTCTAAAGTAACACAAAAGAAAGGGTTCCGACAACAAGGCTGCATATGATTCTTTTTGTTTTTTGTTTTTTTGGTCGGTAAAGCTTTCTTTCATTCTATACAAGATTAGAAAGAACAGATTTCGTTCAAAATTGTAACAAAAAATGGTGTTGTTGTCCCTAGTGATATGTATTTCGCACGCGCTCTTCAACGTTGGATGAATGTGCACTTTGCGTGTGCTCTTCAATATTTGACTTTCTTAGTCCTTTTATTGTGTAATATTTTATTGTGATCTAAACAAGTTATTAAGAAAGTGATTGAAAAGGACTTATAAGTTTATAGTTGTCCCAAGTGATATGTTTTTGGGCGCATGCTCCTTAACGTTGGAATAAGAATGTGCATTTCACATGTGCCCTTCAATATTTGACTTTCTTAGTCCTTTTATTGTGTACTCAATATTTTATTGTGATCGAAACAAGTTATCAAGAAAGTAATCAAAAAGGACTAATGATTTTATAGTTGTCCCAAGTGATATATATTTTGTGCTTGCTCTTTAATATTTGACTTTCTTAGTTGTTTTATTGTGTACCTAATATTAATTGTGATCGAAACAAATTACAAGACTCATGAGTGTTTCTGAAGTGATACATACGAGCCACGAATTTCATAAACCGGATACTCCTTGAAGATTTGTCTCGTGTGAGATGGAGTGGGGTAGTTACACTTCCCATGCTCGATAGTGCTTGAATTACACAAAAGAAGCTGTGATGAGCGGGTAGGTACGAGATCAGCCGCTATCAACTCCAATGTGCTGTTTATGACAACTCAAAATCCAATTTTAGGACTTCCATCAGTTCATGAATTTTAATGCGAGGATCTTGATGTTTGCACGACCAATCTCTCGCCGTTGCAAATCAAGAACAGGACCCCAATTGCGACGGCAATCAATCAAATCCCAAGATGGCCGGCATATTGTGCCACGCTCACGTGCATGACACACGTCCAAGGTTATGATTAAATCTTTTATGAGGGTTTTTTATTCACGAGCAGTGCATACAAGGCCACGTGAATTTTTCGATGGGCTCGAACTATCGCCAACGCCTCCAGTGATGTCGTGTGCGCACATAGCAGCCAACAGCAAGCATCGCAGCGGCAAAACCTGAACCAGATAATTCTCTCTTGTGGGTTTGGATTGCAATTGGGCCATTCTTTTTCCCATAGAAATGTCATGAAACGTCTGCTATTTTCTTTGTGCTTTAATTTTCCACATTCTCAAATATCTCCGATCCACGCACTCTGAAGATCAACATGACGGTTCCTTTGTTGCCGAATCATTGGAAGGAGCCATCGCCTGCTTGTCGAGACTCCATGGGTTAATTGGTAGACGGATTTGCAAGATTAGCACATGCTAGCTCGGCCTCGCAGGTGGAGTGCTTCCTCTCCCTTTCCGCATGAACTGAAGCTTCGTTTAAGTCTTGAGTCAGACAATGCAGATCTAATAAGAGCCTTATCAATCACAAATCAACTGAACTAGGGAGTACAATGGATGCACTAATTGGGAGAAAATACGATATGTTGAGTTTTTCAGGCCTTAAGTTAGCCTATTGTAGCAGGGAGTCCAACAAAATAGCCGATTAGGTCGCCAAAGCCTAATGAAAGAAAAGTCCTAGTAATTGGATTATTTATCCACCTCAAGCCCTTTGGAACTTGATTTGCTCTGAAGTTTTAAACTTGTATTCACTAAATACTTCTAAGGGAATAGCATTTACGTTTTCAGACCTTGGGAAAAAAAAAAAAACCTCTTTCTGATTGTCTCTTCAAAAAACATTTTGCACTAGATTGCCATGGAATTTGCTAGATTAGCCAACAAAATGGACCCATAAACAAGATGGACCCATAAAAGTTTTAGTGACGAAACTAAAACATCGTGGAATGATATTGCTTGAGATAAACGCCAACACATTTCGCACGTACACACATTATCATATGGAAATAGATTTACTCAACTGAACAAGAATAGAATAACATTGAGAGCAAAGATTATGCAAAACGAATCTGACCAAATATCTTACACGCACACCAAAATCTGCATTAGTTAGTGTCAATCCTGCTAAGTTAAGAGTAACCTCAATATTAAATTTACTATTAAAATTGATAACGATGCACTAGCTTAAACCAGATGCACTCTTGCTAGGTTTTGGCTAGCTAGGACTCCTCAAGTCCAATGAACCAAACGAATCTCGAAATTATTGTCAAGATTGATCTCGAATGAGGAAGATGTCCCAACAAATATTGCACTTGGTCTGTTTGCATTTGTCTAGCCCAAAGTCGCACTTCCTACCATGTAATTCTGTCTTTTATGGCGTTTGATCCTATCGCGTTCGTCCTGTACATCCAAAAGCCGAAGAAAAACAATGAGATTAAATGAGTTGCTGGGTCGACGTGTAAGCTATCGCTTAATCCGTCTAGAGTTTTCATTTCGTATATCAATAACTTTCATAATACACGAAGTTGAGATCCAAATAATGATTTGTTGTCATCTTATAGGCAGGAGAATTACCAAAAAAATCCTAAACCTATTGCAATTGTGCCAATTCAATCATAAACATTTTTTTTGGGGGTAAAGTAGTCCTAAACCTATTACAATTGTACCAATTCAGTCCATCCGGCCAAAATTAGCCGGCCAGTGCGGATGTGGACACCGGCGGGGGACATCCGGCCGGTGAACGCCGATGTGGCAATTTTTTAATATTTTTTTTTTCGAATTTTTTAATATTTTTTTTTTTTTTTCGAATTTTAAAATATTTTTAAAAACATTTTTTTTTTCTACCTTCTTCTTCCTCTAGCTGGTGAGGCTCGCCCCCGCCAGCCAGAGGCGAGGGCCGGTGAGGTCAGCCTCGCCGACCACTAGTGAGGGTGAGGCCTCACTAGATTCGGCGAGCTCGGCCCTCGCCAAGGCTGGGCAAGGCCGAGCCTCGCCAGATTTGGTAGGGCCTCGCCCAGCCAAGGTGAGGGTCAACCTTGCCAATGGCCGGCAAGGCTCCTCGCCGCCATTGCCACTGCGGCCCAAGGAGGAAGAAATCGTGGTTGAGAGAGAGATCTGGAGAAAAGAGACTTCTCGAGCAAGAGAACTAGCCCGATCGTAGTGCTAAGTGGGGACACCTTCGACCATCCTTTGCTCCTTTCTTTTTCACGCTCGCTTGGCCTTTTCTTTTGTTCGTATTTTGGGACTCTCGTTGCTGCCATCGTCGTGGCCGTGCGGTTGGGGAGGTCGGAGGCCAGTAGCATCGCCGTCTCGGCCGACCAGATCACTGAAAGCAAAGGGTAGAGAGGGAGAGAAATCGAGGAGGCCGAGTCGTGTCTCGGTTGACGGCCGGCCACGATTTCCAGCGCCCAACCCTCTGGGAGTCATCTGCCCCCATTTCATCTTTGTTCTGCAGAATCAGCTTCGATGGCTTTTCGCACGTTGCTGATCAGGACCCTAGCTGCCTCCTCGAGCCTCGATGGCAATGGCAGCGAGGAGCCTCGCCAGCCACTGGCGAGGGTTGGCAGGGTCTCGCCCTTGTTGGCCCTCGCCTTCGGCCGGCTAGAGGAAGAAGAATGTGGGGAAAAAAAAGGAAAAAAAGAATTAATTTTTTTTAAAAAATATTTAAAAATTCGAAAAAAAGAAAATCTAAAAATTGCCACTCAGCGTTTGCCGGCCGGCTATCCACCGCTAGTGTCCACGTCGATACCGGCTAGCCAATTTTGGTCGGATGGACTGAATTGGCACAATTATAAAAGGTTTAGGACTAAATTGGCAAAAAAATAAAATTTTAGAACTGAATTAGCACAATTATAATAGGTTTAAGACTTTTTTGGTAATTCTCCCTCTTATAGGCGGCAGTATTCAATTTGCGGCCAATATATATCAAAGATCTTTACATTAACTTTATGTCTTTTATTGTGTTCATTTATTGTCAAAATGTATAGTCCTGGCTTGATGGACAAACCTACGATATGGAAGAGAAATCATGTGTAAAGATATGATCGTTTTGAGAATACAAACATAAATTGTTATTATAATGGAATGATAAGTGCTCTATATAGAATGCTCGCTGATTATATTGAACTCAAATTGGGAAGTTATCAATGGTTAGCCGGTGGATTTGCTATATTAACAGCAGAAATGTAGGCACGAGTGTTTAGGGAATTCTTTCATAAAAGTTTGAGATCGAAGTTTCCATTTAGTTTTTTTTTTTTTTTGGAAATACAAATATAAATCATAAATCTATTATATAAATGTCAATCTAGTTTTGAACCTTTTGATTTGACCAATTTAATTATAAATATTTCAACAATTTGTCAATATAGACTTTTTGGCTAATTTTAGCCGGAAACTAGTAAAACAGACATCGTTCTACTTGGTATGATCAGCTATTGGCAAGGTTTGCAGCGCTTGCCAATTGCAGGGAAGGCAATTGCTAAGGTCTAGTGAAGGCTTCAAGCCCTGTCCTCACCTACCACAATGGAAAAAAAAAATATGAAAAATAAAAAATAATTGTAAAATTATTCACGTTAGTACGGGACGGTATTTGTCGTCAATTTTTGGTCAAAATTGATTGGAAGGATTATATTGGTAAATTGTCAAAAGATTTATAGTTTAAGACTGAATTGGTGTTCATATAATATTTTTAGGATTTTTTTTGGTAATATTCCCCAATAAACTAAAAGCGTAATAAATGGATATACACTATATTCCTTTGATTAAAAAGTGCAATTAAAATATAGAGGAAATGATGATTAGAAAATCGCATCATTTGTTGATATTTCCCAACTTTTCTTTTTCAAATATCGGGCAAGTCTAGAGTTGAATGTTAGGGAGTGCAATGAACAGAGCAGAAACCAAGACCCAAGGCAAGGGCAATGCGAGCAGGGGCAGATCGGGAGGGGAGAGAGGAGATGGGGGGTCTGTTCGACAAGCAAGCGTAGATGTACGTGGACGCTCGTCCGACATACTCGGCACACTAGTAGTCCATGCTCGCTTCTCGCACTCCTCGTCACTCCCTCGCTCGGGACGTCGGCACCGGCAATGGCCAAGCCGCCCTCTGTGTGAGTCCTCTCTCTCTCTCTCTCTCTCTCTCTCTCTCTCTCTCTCTCTTCTGTGTGCAAGATTAGTAGCAAGTTTACTGTTTTTCTTGATACGATGGAACCCAACATTGATCGGGAGCTGCGACGGTGTGAGCAGATTTTCTGGATTTTGTAAAAAGAAAACTGGGCTAGACCAGTTGCGAGATGTAACATGCCGTGGAGAAATAGATCCTGGTTGGAGAATCTACTGTGGGCCCTCAAATTCCTCCCGGGCAAGGATTTTCATCATAGCATTGCCCCGTATTTGTTTGGTGCCTTGTGCCACTTGATTTGGAAAAAGCGGAATGCCATTATTTTCCGGGGGGAGGCCTTGGACCTGCCAGCTTTGAAGAACCATCTCATCAAGATGGTCAAGGACAAGGCGCTCACCTTTAGCAATGTGATTGACAATTCGAGAAACAGGAGGCTCCAACGTTGCTGGGGCTTTGACTCCTGTATCTTCGGTGGTTTTTTTAACTCCTAGCCTTGCGGCCTCTTGGCTCTTGGAGGTCCTTCTCTCTTCTGTTTTTGGGTTGCTTCCGCGTTTGGCCTCGCAGCTCCCTGTTATTGGTTGCTTTATCCGCTCAGCTGTTTGCTAACTACCTTGAAGACTTTTGGTTTCAGTGCTCTTTCCGTCTTGGCTAGTGTGGCTTTTGTTAGTTTGCCCTTTTGGATTTCTTCTTCTTGCCCCTCCTATTAGGGTGTTTCTTTCTTTCTTTGGCTCCTATTCACTCATTCAGACTTTGTTGTTTCTTTGAGTGAAAGTTTTGGCGCCGATCTTGTGTACATTGGTTCAAAGCTATTCATATATTTTTACCTTTACCAAAAAAAAAAAAAGGGCTAGACCAGATATGATCGTAGATCATGTGAAATTCGACACTTTTTATGATTAAATACATATCAAATGCATGTCTCACTGAAGATGAATTTTGAGGAGAATCATTCATTCGAGCACTCACCATGTATGAATATTTTTCCTTTGTTTTTGCTTTTGGAAGTAATTGACTAGACATAGGGTGTAGAGAATGAGTGAAGATTAGCTCATCTTGGGTGAATTTTACCTGAATCCTCAGATACTGCTTTTAACTTTGCTCATTGATAAGAAGTTGATTTATTCGATTTGATTTTGGCTGGGGCTTGGATAGGTTGTGTACTGCTTCCTAATCACCAACTGAAGGTGGTCATCCTCCAGTTCCACGTAATTGATCTCAAATCCTTTGTGTTGATTTGAATGTGAACTTTAAAACTGAAGTTCAACCAGTCTCAGTGTCTTCCAAGCTTCTTCTCCCTTTTTCGTCTTTTTAAAATGGGCTTCTCTTTCCTCTTTGATTTATTCAATCGAATTTCATTACTTCCAGATTGTTCGTCCCTTACAACTCCGTTCATATGCCCTGCACTTGCTTGTAAATTAGGTAGCCTAGCACTACGATCGCCACTGGTGCGAGCACAGCCCAGCTAAAATGTGCGATGTAGCATCCGAAGGTCCATTACGTCCACACCCCTATACCCATCTCGAATGACGAAATCATGACCTTAATTGAAGGTGAAAATTCAGTGGATTTAATTATGGTGGCTCAAGCGTTGCACTGGTTTGACCTACCCAATTTCTACTCCCTCTTGACCCGTCTGCTCCGGAAGCCGGGAGGTGTGGTCGCAATATGGTGCTACAATGGCATTGAAGTGAGCTCTACATTTGATCCGGTCATGAAACGCTTCCAAGAAACTACGCTGCCCTTTTGGGACCCCAACATAAAGCACATATCCGATGGTTACGAGAAACTTCCTTTCCCATTCGAGAGTGTGGGGTTGGGATGTGAAGGTGAGCCACTGCCACTGGATATACCAAAGGATCTCTCTTTCGAAGGGTTTCCGAGGGTGTTAAGGTCATGGTCGCAGTTACTACAGCTAAGGAGCAAGGTGTTGGTCCGTTATCCGAAGGCATAGTGAGAGAGCTTGAGGATGCATGGGGTGGTCCTGATTTGGTCAGGTGCATTGTGTACAAGGCTTTAATGCTTGCCGGCACAGTGTAAGCTGTAAATTTCCGTGTCCTCTTTTGACTCCATTAGAATAGAATTGAACATAAAGGGCAGTTCAAGTGATCTTTTTAGTTGCCAATTTATACAAGCTCAGACATTGTGCTCAGCTGATATGCAGATACTATATCTCTGTCAAGCATGTCCATCTTGGCTTCTTTTCTCCTTCAATAGAGGTCGCAAAATGACTATGACTATTAGTTGAAAGAGTGTCCAATGCCCACATCCTTCCAGTCTCACGGTCCGAGGAGCGAAAGCACCTCAGTCTTTTCGTCTGTTTTCGTTCTTATCAGGTTTTATTCTTTCCATTTTCAATAGATCAAATGTTAATTCGCTTATCTTTTCCATCCACAACCAGACAATGGTATGCAAGTGTCCTGTTTATCTGACGAATTTGTTTGGATCTTAGTTTATTCTGTTGCAATTCGGTGTATGCATCCCTATACGTCAACGAGAGTTCATTTGTGGAAACATGCTTCACGAATCTGTCTTTGTTGATATCGTTCAAGACTCTTTGGTTTACCATTCCACGACACTTCCAGTTATAAAAAATATGGATTTCATTTTCCCCCTTGAAGGATTTTTTAGCGCTGCCACCGTTTTCACTCGTCTTTATAGGGTGCATAGTGCATACCATGCCCTGCCATGAAGTCCAGATGCAGTAATGAAGCTATGATTCACATCTAGACTATCACGAAATCATCAACATAACTAAATCATTAATAGAACCTTTATCACAGATGATTTTGTACTTAAACCGTAACCAAACTTCTTGGCTATGTTTTCATTCGCAATCATCTAAAACAGAGCAAATTTAGTTCGATCTAGCAAAGGATTATGACCTGTGATGATTACTGATCGGATATGAATAAGACAAACACAGGTACGGCTTCAAGGATGGGAATCAATGAAACAATTAGAAATGATCACTTTCAAGCTCTTCGGTTGTGGCGACTGCGAGCAGGGGCGAACGGAGTCTCCTGGGAGCAGCAGTGAAATCAGGAATCTGCGACACAAGCGGCCGTTGTCCGTAGCCTGAGAATATCGGAGAAAGTGAATGGATCGGTGGAATCCAAGAGAGGTTTTTCGCGTGTTAAAGAGGAGGATGTGAATTTATCCGAGAGGGAGCTTCCGAGGGCTGTTCTATAACCATGTCGATCGTCGTTAACGAAAAGGAGCTTCAGAAGTGAGGATAAAACTGCTGGAAGCACAAAAGAAATGAGAAATCAGTGCGGTTATTGAATCAAAAATCGAAAATAGAAAATCGGAGAATCCGAGAAAAATCGGCTTCAGTGTCATTGCCATAACCCCGTAAGGTAGAGCTTGTAATGACAATATTTTAGCTCAATGGAGCTCCATCTATGGCTGTTTCTCCCTGTTTCAAGTCAGGCATTTCGCCGTGCGCGCAAATCGCACCCCCATCAGCACGCATACGTAACCGTGCGCGCCGAGCAGAGGAGTGAATTGGGGGAGCCCCTGGTCGAGCATGATGAGCGCGTGCGCCGAAGGAGGCCCGGCGACATTGTCGGCGGAGGCGGAGGCGGAGGCGGAGGGAAGGAGGAAGGAGGAGGAGCAGCGGCGCACGACGTCCATTTCTGCCGACGCGCCGCCCTATCGCAGCGGAGCGTGAGGTCGCGGGATCCGTAAATGTGCCCATTGTTTTCATAGCTCCTTGAACCGATATCAATTTTTACCAAATCAATCTTACCCCCAACATATTCAAGCATTGGGCGATGGTAAAAATTTCCACCATGGAAAAGGCAAGCCCATGCCGACTTGTCGCTCATCTCAACCCATACAAAAGAGGGCAATATATGTTGTAAGACACCACATAATGGAGATTTTAACATGAATGGCCAAAAGTGCTAAATAAATATAAAGAGTTTGACTTGAGCATAAGTGCGAAATCCTTCCCGTCTCATAATTACAAGTGAAATTTCTCTCTAATTTACAGGAATTAACTAGTTCAATTAATATCTAGTACCTATAATACGAGAATTCAAGGTGAATAGTGGCATACAGTAGTTTGCTTTCAAGTTAGATATTTGGTTTGTATAGCTACTTGAAGCCGATGCCAAAAATCTTAGGGCTGATAAAAGAAAATTTTCTCCCATAGTAGATGTGATCTTGTTTTTTTGCAACTAATGAAGGAGAAAAAAAACCATGATGCTAGGTTCTTTGTATATAGATATAACAGGTCAATGTATTACAAGCAGCATGGTTCACAAGGCTTTAATTTTAGAATGTTACTTCATATTATCTCAATTCTTTCCTACCATCACTTCCATGGATATCGTCTTTTGGCTTTTCAGGATTTTTGACAATAGTTTCATTGTTTAGGCGGCTGAAGAGTGTACTTCTATGCTTAAACTTTGAAGTTAATTTTCTTAGAATCACTGATCTACTTTCAGTTTAAAACCAAACGGTTGGTTTGTTCAACGCACGCGAAGAAATAAGATAATTTGGGAACACGACAAAGACAATCATAGAGAAAAAATAATTTGGGAACACGACAAAGACAAACATGGAGACAAAACATAGTTTAGGACCACAACAATATACCTTTTGACAGATTTTGATTGACTTCACGACCACCCACCACGTAGCTCACCACTTGTCGACAACACAATCAAATTGGGACCACCTCACTTGCTTGTGTTTGCTGTGGATGAACGAATCGGGTCAAGTTGTGGGCGAATTGAGTCTTTGGGTCTTCGGGTCTCTCATCTTCTCAATTGTAGCAAAGAACGAATTGGGTCAAGTTGTGGCCGAATCAGGTCTTTGGGTCTTCAGGTCTTCTTGATTCAGGCAAGAAGCAACGAACAATGGCGTTGGCCAAAAAGGGGCTTGATTCACAAAGGATATTGAGGAAATCGCAATATGAGATCAAATCAACTCAAAATCTACAAGAATTTCGGAGGAGATCTCACTAGGGTTTTTTAGATGATTTTGGAAAGAAGCAAGGAGCAGCCGCACGACTTTTCTCTTCTACCTTTTCTCTTTGGCTTTCATTTTTTTTTAAAGCAAAACGACGACGTTTTGCTCTCCAGTCCATGTCGGCGTCGCAACGCCCGACCCGCCTGACTAGAATGCCACATCAGATTTTTCCGACTATGCATGGTGGATGGGTGAACTGGAACAAAAATAAAAGGTTTAGGGACTAAAAAAAAAAAAAAAAAAAAGTTTACGATTGAATTAGCGCACAATTAATAGGTTTAGGACTTTTTTGGTAATTTTCCCGATAAACCTGCGATATGGAAGAAAAATCATGTGTAAAGATATGATCGTTTTGAGAATACAAACATAAATTGCTATTATAATGGAAAGATGAGTGCAATTGCTATTATAATGGAAAGATGAGTGCTCTATATAGAATGCTCGCTGATTATAGAACTCAAATTGGGAAGTTATCAATAGTTAGCCGGTGGATTTGCTATATTAACAGCAGAAATGTAGGCACGAGTGTTTAGGGAATTCTTTCATAAAAGTTTGAGATCGAAGTTTCAATTTTTTTTTTTGGAAATACAAATGTAAATCATAAATATATTATATAAATGTCAATATAGTTTTGAACCTTTCGATTTGACCAATTTAATTATAAATATTTTAACAATTTGTCAATATAGACTTTTTGGCTAATTTTAGCCGAAAACTAGTAAAACAAACATCGTTCTACTTGGTATGATCAGCTACCGGAAAGGGTCGCAACCCTTGCCAATCGCAGGGAAGGCAACTGCTAAGGTCTGGTGAAGGCTTCAAGCCCTGTCCTCACCTACCACAATGGAAAAAAGTATGAAAAGTTAAAAATAACTGTAAAATTATTCACGTTAGTACAAGACTTGGTATCTATCGTCAATTTTTGGTCAAAATTGATCGAAAGGATTATATTGGTAAATTATCAAAAGATTTATAGTTTTAGACTGAATTGGTGTTCATATAATATGTTTAGGATTTTTTTTTGGTAAATTCCCCAATAAACTAAAAGCATAATAAATGGATATACACTATATTCCTTTGATTAAAAAGTGCAATTAAAACATAGAGGAAATGATGATTAGAAAATCGCATCATTTGTTAATATTTCCCAACTTTTCTTTTTCAAATATCGGGCAAGTCTAGAGTTGAATATTAGGGAGTGCAATGAACAGAGCAGAAACCAAGACCCAAGGCAAGCGCAATGCGAGCAGAGGCAGATCGGGAGGGGAGAGAGGAGATGCGGGGTCTGTTCGACAAGCAAGCGGAGATGTACGTGGACGCTCGTCCGACATACTCGGCACACTAGTACTCCATGCTCGCTTCTCGCACTCCTCGTCACTTCGCTCGGGACGTCGGCGCCGGCAATGGCCAAGCCGCCCTCTGTTTGATCGGGAGCCGTGACGGTGTGAGCAGATTTTCTGGATTTTGCAAAAAGAAAAATGGGCTAGACCAGATATGATCGCAGATCATGCGAAATTCGACACTTTTTATGATTAAATACATATCAAATGCATGTCTTGCTGAAGAGGAATTTTGAGGAGAATCATTTATTCGAGCACTCACCATGTATGAATATTTTTCCTTTGTTTTTGCTTTTGGAAGTAATTGACTAGACATAGGGTGTAGAGAATGAGTGAAGATTAGCTCATCCTGGGTGAATTTTACCTGAATCCTCATATACTGCTTTTAACTCTATTCATTGATAAGAAGTTGATTTATTCGATTTGATTTTGCTTGGGGCTTGGATAGGCTGCGTACTGCTTCCTAATCACTGACTGAAGGTGGTCATCCTACAGTTCCACGTAATTGATCTCAAATCCTTTGTGTTGTTTTGAATGTGAACTTTAAAACTGAAGTTCAACCTGTCCCAGCGTCTTCCAGGCTTCTTCTCCCTTTTTTGTCTTTTTAAAAGGGGCTTCTCTTTCCTCTTTGATTTATTCAATCGAATTTCATTACTTCCAGATTGTTCGTCACTTACAACTCCATTCATATGCCTTGCACTTGCTTGTCAAATAGGTAGCCTAGAACTATGACCGGGTGATCGCCACTGATGTGAGCGCAGCCCAGCTAAAATGTGCGATGCAACATCCAAGGGTCCTTTATGTCCACACCCCAATATCCATCTCCAACAACGAAATCATGACCTTAATTGGAGGTGAAAATTCAGTGGATTTAATGACAGTGGCTCAAGCAGTGCACTGGTTCGACCTACCCAATTTCTACTCCCTCTTGACACGTCTGCTCTGGAAGCCGGGAGGTGTGGTCGCAGTATGGTGCTACAATGGCATTGGAGTGAGCTCTACATTTGATCCGGTCATGAAACGCTTCCATGAAACTACGCTGCCCTTTTAGGACCCCAACATAAAGCACATATCCGATGGTTACGAGAAACTTCCTTTCCTGTTCGAGAGTGTGGGGTTGGATGTGAAGGTGAGCCACTGCCACTGGATATACCTGATGAGTTTTTTTTATGTATGATGGGCCTACTTAGGCCCATCTGCCAAAAACCCGGCCCATAAGTTAAGGGCCCATGGAGAAAGTTATGATATTTGAGCGGTTAAGATATATGAGCAGTTACATTATTTTGAAGTAACGTTTTTTAGAGATAGATAAAAGACATTCTCTTTGTTTTTATGCTCTCTAAAGTTTCTCCCAAAAAAAAAAAAAAAGGGAATAGTATGCTCCTCGGTAGAACAGTATCAGGATTCTTCTTCGAACTGCGACATCGGTGTTTTAATCTGTAAAAGACAAAGTACGTTCGACTCCGTAATGTACCTTATGATCGATGTAACATGTGTTTTTTGGGCACGCTTTCTGCGTTCATTGTTTTTTTGGGGTTCAATTGAGTGTCGGATCGTTATTTTGGAAATCCGTTTTTCCCAACAATACCAAAGGATCTCTCTTTGAAGGGTTTCCGAGGGTGTTAAGGTCATGGTGCGCAGTTACTACAGCTAAGGAACGAGGTGTTGATCCGCTAGCCGAAGGCATAGTGAGAGAGCTTGAGGATGCATGGGGTGGTCTTGATTTGGTCAGGTGCATTGTGTACAAGGCTTTAATGCTTGTCGGCACAGTGTAAGCTGTAAATTTCCGTGTCCTCTTTTGACTCCATTAGAATAGAATTGAACATAAAGGGCAGTTCAAATGATCTTGTTTGTTGCCAATTTATACAAGTTCAGAGATTGTGCTCAGCTGATATGCAGATACCCTATCTCTGTCAAGCATGTCAGACTTGGCTTCTTTTCTTCTTCAATAGAGGTGGCGAAATGACTATGACTATTAGTTGAAAGAGTGTCGAATGGCCACATCCTTCGGGTCTTTAAGTCCGAGGAGCGAAAGTACCTCAGTTTTTTCGTCTGTTTTGGTTCTTATCAGGTTTTATTCTTTCCATTTTCAATAGATCAAATGTTAATTCGCTTATCTTTTCCATCCACAACCAGACAATGGTATGCAAGTGTCCTGTTTATCCAACGAATTTGTTTGGATCTTAGTTTATTCTGTTGCAATTCAGTGTATGCATCCCTATACGTCAACGAGAGTTCATTTGTGGAAACATGCTTCACGAATCTGTCTTTGCTGATATCGTTCAAGACTCATTGGTTTACGATTCCACGACACTTCCAGTTATAAAAAATTATGGATTTGATTTTCCCCCTTGAAGGATTCTTTTAGCGCTGCCACCGTTTTCACTCGTCTTTATAGGGTGCATAGTGCATACCATGCCCTGCCATGAAGTCTAGATGCAGTAATGAAGCTATGATTCACATCTAGACTATCACGAAATCATCAACATAACTAAATCATTAATAAAACCTTTATCACAGATGATTTTGTACTTAAACCGTAACCAAACTTCTTGGCTATGTTTTCATTTGCAATCATCTAAAACAGAGCAAATTTAGTTCGATCTAGCAAAGGATTATGACCTGTGATGATTACTGATCGGATATGAATAAGACAATCACAGGTACGGCTTCAAGGACGGGAATCAATGAAACAATTAGAAATTATCACTTTACAAGCTCTTCGGTTGCGGCGACTGCGAGCAGGGGCGAACGGAGTCTCCGGGGAGCAGCAGTGAAATCAGGAATCTGCGAAAGAAACGGCGGTTGTCCGTAGCCTGAGAATATCGGAGAATGTGAATGGATCGGTGGAATCCAGGAGAGGTTTTTCGCGTGTTAAAGAGGAAGATGCGAATTTATCCGAGAGGGAGCTTCCGAGGTGCCGTTCTATAACCATGTCGATCGTCGTTAACGAAAAGGAGCTTCAGAAGTGAGGATAAAACTGCTGGAAACACAAAAGAAACGAGAAATCAGTGCGGTTATTGAATCAAAAATCGAAAATAGAAAATCGGAGAATCCGAGAAAAATCGGCTTCAGTGTCATTACTCATTGCCATAACCCAAGGTAGAGCTTGTAATGACAATATTTTAGCTCAATGGAGCTCCATCTATGGCTGTTTCTCCCCGTTTCAAGTCAGGCATTTCGCCGTGCGCGCAAATCGCACCCCCATCAGCACGCATACGTAACCGTGCGCGCCGAGAAGAGGAGTGAATTGGGGGAGCCCCTGGTCGAGCATGATGAGCGCGTGCGCCGAAGGAGGCTCGGCGACGTTGTCGGCGGAGGCGGAGGCGGAGGCTGAGGGAAGGAGGAAGGAGGATGAGCAGCGGCGCACGACGTCCATTTCTGCCGACGCGCCGCCCTATCGCAGCGGAGCGTGAGAAAAGAGGTCGCGGGATCCGTAAATGTGCCCATTGTTTTCTCCGCTGCAGGATCATAAGCGGAAGAACGAAACAAATTATCGAGGCCGGGCTTGTTGAGTCTTGAAGCGGGCTGAGCTTCTAAAGGTTTCCGCTCTTCTCAGTAAATATGGTCTTGTCTTTTTACTTTCCAGGGCTAAAGCTTTGGGCTGAATTGTTTGAACTTTTATAACAAGGCCTGTAAGACAAGACACATTCGAGCTTAAATTCTGATCCCTGGTAATCATATTTGCAAACCAAATGTGAAGTGAAAGTTACTGAGACATATGTTGCGTAAGATAAATCTATGTGAGCCCAGCCTGATCATTTTGGGCCTGAAGATAGGCTTGAATGTAAGGGTAGGATTTTGACCTAGACCGAGTTGGACCAAGTAGTACCCCGAAACTTCCAATTTCTTTTTTCTCGAAATAATAACACAAATAGTTCTTGAAGTTTAGTTCAATATATAATGTCATTCTTGAACTTTAAATTTGTGCAAATGACATGCTTCAACTTTGGTCCAATGTGCAATGATATTATTAGACTTTAAATTTGTTCAAGGTGGTCCCAAATCCAATTGTTTAATGCAGTTCATAAACTATTGATAAATGTTTAATGCGGTTCCTAGATTATAAGAAAATCTTAAAAAGTTAAAGAACCATGTTGAATATTAGATCCAATTTGGGGACTACATCGGACAAATTAATAGATGACATTACACATTGGTCTACTAAAATTGATGTCTCACATAAATAGGGTGGATCCAATAACTTTTAAATGTAATAGATCAACACATATAAGTGGATGACATGTCTCGTGTTGCCACATGTCTATCTACCGCAATTATGAGTGTGTTTATCCAAAACTGTTAAAACTTATTTATAAGGATAGAAATGTGCCAATATAAATTCTTTAACCATGTTTGTAAGAAGTTTGTAAAAGGATGAACTACCCATCTTATTATATTTGAGAACAGTGATCATATAATATTGTGTACTAGTTTTCGTGCATTAGACTAAATTTTGCCATTCCACTGGGAAAAGTACCAAAAAATGTTGTACACCTATTACATCAGTCCAAATTTAGTTATAAATCTTTAATTTAACCAATTTAGTACTAAATGTATTTATACCAATTGAGTTTATTTGACTAATTTTAACTGAAAATCACTGATGTAGATATTAGCCGTCTTATGTTGCACAATCGATTTTCACATTAATATTTTAAATAATAGTTTTTGAATTTTCTAATTTGGTTTTTTCTTTCTTTTCTGTTCCTTTTTTTTTTTTTTTTTTTTTTTTGAAGACGACCTCTGCTTTCCCATCAACGCCGCTGCAGCATATAGCGAAGATTTGTAGGTTTCTTCACTGCCTATCTTATTTTCATTAACATTCTCTCCTACAAGACCGTTTCGAACCTACAAATTCAACAAAATCCACAAGACTGCTCTAAAAATAAAGATTAATGGAAGTGGACCCATAAGTATTTGGAGTTCTGACCTTCTGATACTTCATCAGAGGAGCAATTAGTTCCGGCTCTGGTCCAGTCCTCTTCTTCCCTATAATTGCTGCACAAAATGCTCTATATTATTGATTATACATTGTTTACATTTTAGATGAATTTATAGGAGAAGATACATAATGTTCTTTGCTTAATTTTAGCAAAGAATCCCAAAATATATGCAACGAGAAAGGTAACAAAATAACAAAAAATAATATCAAAAATCAGTTTTGATTACATTCTTTTATACGCCCCCGCAAGATGGATTTTCCATCGAAAACACCAATCTTGTGTCAAAGTTGATGAACTCGTTACTTTGATAATGGTTTAGTGAAAATGTTGCGAGTTGATCATGTATTGAGATATGGGAGACTTGAAGACGGTTTCTTTTGATGAGCTCTCGAACAAAATGGTAGTCAATGGCAATATATTTCATGCTAGAATGGAAGACCGGATTGGCACAAACATATATCATGCCAATATTGTCACAATGGATGACAAGGGGTTGTGTCGAATGAACTGCGGGCTCTTGAAGGAGATTTTGGACCCAAAGAAGTTTGGCCGACGTTGTGGCTATGGCCCTATATTCGGACTCAGTGGAGGAGTGCGCAACAAATTTTTGCTTCCGAGAACTCCAAGAAATGGGATTAGCGCCAATGTAGCTAAGAAATACGGAAGTAGAAGTACAGTCATCTGAGTTATCGGCCCAGTCGGCGTCAGAGTAAGCATGAAGTGTTGTTGTGGTATCACGGTGCAAATGTAAGCCATGAAAGATGGTACTCTTGTGATAGCGAAGTAGACGCTTGGCTGCCGTCCAATGAGTGTCGATGGGTTTGTGTGTGAACTGCGATAACTTATTGACTGTGTAGGCAATGTCGGGTCGGTGAACTGCAATAACTTATTGACTGTGTAGGCAATGTCGGGTCGGGTAATAATAAGGTATTGTAAGCTACCAATTGAACTTCAAAAATCAGTTGGATTTCTGAGTTCGGTGCCATCAATAATAGTCAAAGTAGTACCTGTTGCATGGGTGTGCTAACCTCTTTAGCAGCAATCATTTTATGGCGCCCAAGAAGGTCCTGAATATACTTGTATTGGGATAAAAGTACACCGTGTTGAGTAAGTATGACTTCAACTCCCAAAAAGTAGTGTAGAGACCCGAGATCTTTCACAGAAAATTGGTGAGAGAGTGAGGCAATGAATTGGTTCACAACTTTGGAGTCAATTCCAGTAATGATGAGACCATCAACATAGACCAGAAAACACATGTGAGTCCCATTTTTGGAGTAGATAAAAAGGGAACTATCTGCTTTGAAGTTGACAAAAGAATGATCAAGGAGAAAGGCACTTAATTCATTGTACCATGCGTGGGGAGCTTGTTTAAGCCCATAAATTGCTTTGCATAATGTGTAGACATGATTGGGTTTGGTAGGATCCTTGTAGTCAAGAGGTTGCATCATATAGACTTCATCGTCAAGGGTGCCTTGGAGAAAGGCATTATTTACATCCATCTGTCATAAATCCCAACCACGCATGAGGGCTACAAGCTCCCAATTTGACTTATGGTGGGAGGAGAGTGTCCCTTGTCTCAAGCTCCCTAAAGATGCTTCAAATATTTCATCTGTCGACTTGCCCAGAGCCAAAAGAGATTCAATTTGTTTCAACATTGGAAGCATTGAAAGAATATATTGTTGTGGCTTGCATTTTGTTAAAAAGGTTAGGCGGCTTGTCAAACACGAAGAATTTGAAGTGTTTAGAAATAATATTTTGTGAGAACCTGCAAGTTGTTGAGCGCATTGACAAGTTAGAACATTTGGAGAAGTTGACTATTTCTGGGTGCAGATCAATAGAAAGGATTACTGATGCATCAATCTCAAAAATACCAAAGGAGTGCCGGGTAGATATAAGGGATTGTGAGCAGTTACTCTACACTGGCCCCCATAATTCAATCATCACTTGGGAGTGTTATAGAGAGTTGATTCTGAATGCACAAACAAAAGCGTCGGACTCTGCTATCGAAACAACTTTTTTCAAAATTGGGGATCATCTATTGGAACAGGTAAACCTTTCTTTTGTTCATAGATCATCTTGTTTCTTCTGCTTTATTCTAGTGAAGAGAGAATAAAATGATTTTAAAATGTTCAACCATGGAAAATCTCTCATTAAAAATTCCCATCTCACTAGGAATTTTATTCCCTATACTTGCATCAACTTCCAAAGTGAGGTCAATGTTCTCCGTCACTCACCATCTGACCAAGAATCTATACTCTCCTTCCTATTTGTGCTTTTAATTCATTCTGTGCTTATCACAATCACTCAAATGACATGCAACCAATTTTTACCCCCAAAAATTGATGATGAAACTCCACGACTTCTTTCCACTTGATAAATTCAATATAGTGCAATATATCGTGCAATCCAACAAAGTCATGGGATCTCAGAAAATTAAATAAGAAATAGATTCAACACACCTCAATTTGCGTAGCTCAGTTCAAAGAGCGATCTAAATTCATGGAAAGAGTGACAATGATACCACTACAAACTATGAGATTCTAACATAAAAAATAATCTCTTGATTCCAACCTCCGAATCCACCCAATCCTCATCAGTGTTTCACTCAACCTCTAATGCTGCTTTTCTCAAACTAAAACTCACAGAGAGAACCTTAACAATTTCAAGAAGATACAATGTGTAATAATACCAAGATGTTTTGAAAATAGGGTTAAAACGCATCCTATGCATGTCTTCAGCTCCACTGGGTGCTTGGTTGAGTCATGATAGCTGGTCCAGGCTCCTGGCAATTAGGCTCGACCCAATATGGCTTGACTCACCGGTGCCTCTGCAATTGTCGGGGATTAACCCTCTGAACGCCCATACACTTGTAGATGCCTATTTGCATCTCTTCACTTGAATCCAAGCGGACATTCTCGACAAATCTCCACATTGGCTCAAGTTTGCGGCCAAGTCACCATTCATTGCTTTACATTACTGCGCTCTCCCAACACCTTCCCTAGGCCGCTTAAGTTGCATCATTTTGCCTGTGCTATTCATCCTACATGCCATGTCATCACCTATGCCACGACATTGCCATGTCATCATCATGACATATGCCATGTCATATAGTGTCAGACAAACTAGCTCTTCCGCTTCTTTCGCTGTCACTATTTTTGGCCTCAGTCATTGATGAAATCACTGTCTTGAGACAAAACCTTCCCACTCATGTCACAACCCACAAGAGTAACAATATAACAGCTTACAGATCGACCACTCTCTACCCTGCTTGACTCGGGTCTACTTACCCACTTACTACCACGCTAGGTCAATTGCTTTCCCTATCATCCAATCGAATACTGAAGAACCCATTCCATGTGTACACAAATTGACCGTATAAATTACCAACAGCATGTGAAAGATCAAATCTAGTACTACACGTGCACAAGGCATATACCTCTAACAATCAACAGTACAAGCTTCTAAAATACGATATATCTGCTCCACCTCCATCACGATGCACAGTGACATCGTAAATGATGTCCTAAACTTGTGGCATGAGGGGTATTTCCAAAACTTACCAGCTACATGTTGTGGTGCTTCTGACTTGTCTAACGTAACTCCTCTGAGTCATTCTCAACATTCTAATTTTCCTATCTCTTCGCATCTCTATACGCAACACCTCCTCTGCTTCTCCCAAATTTCCCAATCAGATTTCCTTATTTTCTTAACTTATTTCAAGTCTTGGGAAAGTCACAAAGGAGTAAATCAAAGCCTAACGGTTGCTCCGTTCCAATTTTGAGGGAATGAAGATATGCAAATTTGCGAATGCTGCTTGATTCTAATAGATTTATGTTCGATTGATGCTTTAGAAAGCATTCTTATGGTGATTAAGGGTGGGGAAAACCTCTTACGTTGATTCTGGCCGGGCACTTGCGTTTGGGTGTTCAAACGAAGGATTATCGTCGCATGATACTTGGGGAATCTGTTTTCTTCTTTAAGACATTTAATCTCCCTTAGATATGATATTTTCAAACCTCCCTATCCTCAACAAGATGATGGTGACAAGGATGACGACAATGACAGGCAGGACGGTAGGGACGATGGCGATGACGAGGACAATGAGGACGACAGCAGGGATGATGATGGCGGTAGGGATGATAAGCCTTCTTAAGCTGAAACTACCGCAAGCCAAACCATTTTCTATCATAACTAATATTGAGCTCAATTTATTTCTTTTTATCAGCATTTTCATTTTTTTATTTTTTATTTTCGCTTTCTCTTTGTACCCTTTCACGAATCAGAGCTCTTTTAGCTCTATGCAGCTCTTTTTGCGATTTGAGAACAAACTCCCAACTAATAAAACCACTGGGATTGCCTTAGTGACCATCCCTCCCTCATGAGAAGTGAGAGGTGTGGGGTTCATTTGCCCACCTTCTTGGGATTGGGGCGGAGACAAATAGTTTCAGATATAACTTTCGATTCTCACGTGTTGTAAAGAGCAGTACAAAAAGTTTGAGAGTGAGTTGAGAGTTAGAGTAAGACTGATAAAAAAAAAATCCTAACTAATACATAAGATTTCCAGAACTTAAAAAGTAACAGCCATGGATCAACATATCAAAATCATAAGTTGTAAACCAATTTATGCTCCACCATCAACCACCTCTATCAAGAAACGCCAAATTTTCACAATCAGCCATTACGCTTAGCCATTGTCACCGGCCATTCGGTGACAAAAATTTTCATATTGGCAAACATGAGAATATCAAAAACTACCAAAGCTAATATGAGCAATTTCAAGACAATACTGGATATTTGGTAATATGCATACCGGTGACTTTCACTCATTTTCCTCGCCATTGTTCATCATGAGAAGATCATCCAATACGGAGAACACAATAAACAACATAAAAAAGTAACAATGACACAATGGGTGGTACTAGATCTATACACTTAGTAAATCAACTTCAGAGAAACGATTCATATCAACACTTTTTCAGATCTGACATTGTCATGATCTATTTCTCGGTCATGCCTTTGAGGCGTTTTGTCAAACATTATACGTGTAACAAAACGATTGACTCAAGCTATGGAACGGAACAAAAGCCATGTTTTCATCTAAAATCCCAAAAATCAGGGTTAAAAATCACAAAGCCAAAAGCCATCACAAGTCATCCAGTTACAGCTCAGATCTTAAGTGAATTACACCCGAACTACATGAACATTGGCTCTTTTACACAACTCACCGTAACAGAGCAAGAAAGAGGGGAATGAGTTTACCCGGTTTATCGGCGGTATGGATACTGCAACAAGAGCTCGAGACGAAGAATAAGAGACTTACGATCGTCCAGGAACGAAGTTAGAACCAGCGGAGAAGTTCGAACGGAAACTGGATTCGTCGTATCTTAGGGAAGCTGGATTTTCTGACGATGAGCATACCAAAGGATAAAGGTTTTAGATGCGCTCGGCTCTGAAGTTCAACGCCCGCGCAGAAGTATCGAGTGAGTGCGAAGCACTCTGGACACTCCGATCAGAAATGCAGGAGACAACAGAGGCGTGGCCAGCGAAGCTTGGAGACGGCGGAGGACGTCGATCCACGGCGGCTACGGCGATTGAGTCGACGAAGAAAACATGCGAGCGAGAGCAATCAATGAGAAAGATCTTTCAGTGAACCCTCTGTAACTCTAAAAACTAATGCTCTGTTTTCCCCCATCCTGTTATGGCCGATCTCGCGGTGTTCAGTTATGGGATGCGACGATGAAAGCTGGTAGTCGGATATGGTGATCAGTGGATTCTGGCGTTGATTGGTGCACGGTGAAGAAACTTTTTGGAGCTGGGCGGATCCAGAGAGAGCTAAGGTATCATGGCGATGGGCACTGATAGTTGTATTTGCGTGGGCTATTGTGCAGTAGAGATTTTGAGCAAATTAGAAATCTTCAATAATGGGTTTTGGGGCTTGAGCGTTGCGAAATGAATTGAGTTGAACTGATGGGTAAGGCGAAATGGACCAAGTCCAAAAAGTTTTGTCATGTTCTTTTTGCATGGACCCTTCTTTTTGTTATTTCTCTCCTTCAAAAAAAAAAATAAATAAATAAAAGAATTTTTGAATTGTCAACTAAAATTTAGATGTCAAAATAAGCTAGGCTTGACCTACATGTTGTAACTTTATTTCATTGGTTGTTATTTATGTTAGTGACTGTAATTTGTTTTGACTTACAATTGGTAATTTATATTTTCGATTTGTTATTTGTCTTTAGAGTTCATAACCCGAAAATGTTAATACTTAGTAATTAACCCAGAGTATAGTAAGATACCATAAATTGGCCTTTGCAATGATACCTATACAGATTGGGCTTGTTTAATTGCACTTAAGTAGAAACATAGTATTTTATTGTTTTCCACCAAAATTAAAAATATTATCTGAATTTTTTAAAATTTAATGTGAAAGTATTTGACGATCTACATACCAAAATTGAGTGTTGTGGAAGTCTCAGATGTTTCAAATTTAACAAAAAAGAACATCAAAGTATACGAGCTCTAAGATTCAAATTAAACAAAAAATAAAAGGCGAAACTCAATCTAGACAGATAGTAATATATCAATGAGAAGAGCTTTTTACAAGAGTCAACATTTTTTCTTGTTAGAAAGGAGTAAAATCAAGTCCACATTTCCAGAAAATAAACTATATACTTATGATTACAAAGTACATTAATAGTATAGATGAAACGGTGATCAGAAAATAGCACTATCAGTCTGAATGTTCCTTACTTTTCCTTTCCTAAATCTAGGGAAAGTTTAGAGTTTAATCATGGGGAGTGCACTTATCAAAGCAGAAACTAAGACCCAAGGCAAAGACGACCCAAGGGCAGAGGAAGACCCAAGGCCGAGCACCACGATGAGGTGATCGCCACTGATGCAAGCGTGGCCTAGCTAAAATGTGTGATGCAGCATTTAGGGTCCGCTGCATTCACACCCCGAGGACGAAATCGTGAGCTTAATTGGAGGCGAAAATTCAGTAAATTTGATTACGGTGGCTCAAGCAGTGCACTAGTTTGACCTCCCCAATTTATACTCCCTCGTGACTCGTCTGCCCCGGAAGCTGGGAGGCGTGATTGCAGTGTGGTGCTACAATGATCTTGAAGTGAGCCCTACGCATGATCCGATCACGAAAAACTTCCATGAAACTACACTGCCCTTTTGGGACCCCAGCATAAAGTTCTTAATTGATTGTTAAAAGAAACTCCCTTTCCCATTTGAGAGTGTGGGGTTGGGATGCGAAGGCGAGCCATTGCCACTTGATATACCGAAGGAGCACTCTTTCAGAGGGTTTTTGAGGATTTCAAGGTCATGGTCTGCAGTTACTACAGCTAAGGAACAAGGTCTTGATTTGTTATCCGAAGGCATGGTGAAAGAGCTTCAGGACGCATTGGGTGGTCTTGATTTGGTCAGGTGCATCGTGTACAAGGCTTTCATGCTAGCCAGCACAGTGAAACTGTAAATTCCTGTGTCCCCTTTCGACTCTATTAGAATAGAATTGAGCACATGGGCTGTTCAAATGATAAGCTAAGAACTTATGAAACCTGAGCTCAGACTTTGTGATGAGCCGATATGCATAGACTCTGTCATATCTCTGTCAAGCATGTCCAACTTGGTTGGGGAAGGAATTTCTTGGAACAGAATTACGTACGTGGCTTCCTTTTCCCTTCGAAACATGTGGAAAGAGCGTTGAATGAGTGTTGAATGCCCATATCCTGCCGATGTCGAGCTGAGGCGCAAAACCACCTTAGTTTTTGTGTGGTTCTTGTGTGGTTCTGTTCTTTTCCCTTCTTAATTTGTTGGCTTGCCACTCTACGACGCTTGCAATTATAAATAGCATGAATTATCTTTTCCCAGACCAAATCCTCCTTCGGCCTCTTAGGCAAACAGGTGATGCACTAAATTCTTCCCCTTGAAGGCTTTTTCAGCGCTGATCACATTAATGGGCCAACACAGATTTTCCTTTGAAGGCTGGCCCAATTATTTAGGGCTTCTTGTCCAATGCGAATTGTAATTTTATTACCACAGTTCTTACTCGTCTTTGAAATATATATACAAAAACAGGAACATCTCATTAGGAAACGAATTAACGCAATCAATCTCACATACAAATCTCTCGAAGTCGATGTAATTTCAACCTACTTCATTGCTACCACTGATCTTTTGTGATGCTACCACTACATTCACTCCCAAATACATGATGGGTGATATCTGAGCAAAGTCATGAGAGTCAATGTCTTGCATTAGAGACAAGTTTCCTTATTAACACTATAAGAACAATTCCAATAGATATAAGCAAACCGATATGATTCTTATAAAAAAAAAAAAAATTCAGATGACACGATCGGTGACTTTTTTATTACATAAATGACATCAAATCAATATATTGATGTCAATATCCTCAAGATCGCTTGCTTAAAAAAAAAAAAAATCTGATTTGGTATAATATTTTACAAATATAAATAGATAATACATATGAACATTTGCTTTGTTCGGAAATAAAATAATAAAAAACTACTTTACCTCAAAAGAAATAATTAAACCAAATCCAACCAAGGTTTTTTTTTTTTTTTTTTTTTTGGCGGTTTAGTTTAGTATAAGAATACCGTTAAAAAAAAAAAACGGTTCACAAATCAAATTGAACTGTTTTATGAGGTTTGATTGGTTTCAACTTTTTCTGAAACTAAGCCGAATTGCAAAACGGCATTATATCAATTATTGATTTTGTTAATTAGTTTTACCATCCATATATAAAGTAGCTTGTTGAATTAGGTTTGATTTTCATTTTGTGTGAATATATGAACTCTTGTGAGTGTCATGAAATTGTTAAAGTTGGAGACAAATAAGTGAAAGAAGAAAGAAAATTTATACCTAATCAAACGGGGAAAAAAGATTTGGCTTTGTGGGTTCTTGACTATAAAACGATTTACTTTAGTATCACTTTCCTTCGAACCATAATTATGCAGTTGGTTTGATTTAACGTCCAAATCGCATCAATTACGTTACTCACTTTCTGATAGTTACAAATAAGGAAGTAAGTGTTGTGAAAGAACGTCGAGGTAACTACACATGTACATATGGACTTCCGTTCACAACAATTACAAATACATTAAATGAAAAAAGTCATATAATGTTATTTGTAATGAAATTCATTCACTTATTTACACAAGAGGAGTCACATGAGCCTCATTTCTAGAAGAAATTCTTCCCGGTGGTCTAACGGAGGACCCAAAAACAAAGAATCAACAGCAATTACAGCAATTACAGCAAGTACGACAACTAGGGTCTCCAATTGTTCATGGGATCGTTCTACCTCGCCGGGCTCACCACGACATTTTTTGTGTCTTATATGACGAGGTAGCTTTGAAGGAGGCTCACCGTGCTCATCGTCGGGATTGTCTTCATCCTCGGGTGTTTAACATCGCAGCTCAAGAGCAGGTGATGCTCATCATTGAATAAATTTTGTTCGAGTGTGGTGCTGGCTTCACCTATTAGGTTCACATGTATACATGTGTGCACGGAAAAATCGTGACTGTGATATCTATCATGTGATTGTGATTGTGCCTTGAAATGTGAGCCAAAATGGTTGTCGTTATACATCATTTTTAACTGTTGTATTGGAATCTTGATCAATGAGGATCTGAAAGCATGTGAAATAAAGTTGGAGCACTTTATTTATTGTACTAGAATCTTGACAAATAATGACATGAAAAGATATGAAATATATTGTGAGTGGGTCATAGGCCGATGAAGGACAATTTATCCATCACGACAAGTTATCTTTTTCACTAAGAAATAACAAAAAGTGATATTTCACCATCAGATTCGAAAAAAGGGCGTTTTTTTTTCCCATTTTTAATAGGAGTTCCTTTTTAAAAAAACAAAAAGAAGAAGAACCAGAAAAACGGCTCTATCACATTAAATTTTGTAAAGTTATTCCCCTTTTGATAAGCCTAAGTTAAACTAGACATGATTTTTGGCCTCATAACATGAAATACATCAATTATTTCTTTTCTTTTCTTAATTTCATTTGAAAATAAAGCCATTAGTTCCTATATATATATATATATATATTTGCTTTTCAGTTTTCCAAAATATTCAGAATTAAAGTAGGTTTCCATTCCACAGCTTCTTATTGATTGTTTGACCAAATTTCTTCTTATACAATAAAGCGGACACGAATGTACATGAGATCACAATGGACTTCCATTATCCAAATTCGTCTTGATGTCCTCCTTCATCGAAATCCTAATCACCTTTTAATTTTTTTTTCCTGATATAGATATCGTGAATTTTTTATCTTAATCAGCAGATACTTCTATGAAGATAGAGATAGCTTATGTTACTTTGCAGCTTTTCCATGTGATTGCGACATTTCATTTTTTGTTTTTTTTTTTTTTTTTTTTTTTTTGTATTGGACATTGACTATCTTCGAATCATCCAGTGGATGCCGACACGTCTAGTTGATACATATTCTAATAATTTTGCCTTTAAAAAAGCCCTTTCGGCTATTCGTTTGAATGAACGTGGCTCTGTGAAACTCTGTGTCCAATCCAAAGTTCAGACCTTTTTATTTTAATTTACCTTATTCCATTTTCCCTCAGCTTAAACTTCAAAATTTAATTCAACTGCCTACGAAGAATCTCTTCTTTCTTGTCTAACGAATAATTGTTTAATTTTGTAGGCCATGGGATTGAAAATAAATGATTTAATCTAGCATAAATCAAATGTGGCAAGTTATGATTAGACCATCTACTATGATTCCGATGATTTTGGGGTTAAAAATAATCATCAAAGACCATACTTAGCATGGCTACTAATCAATCCATCACCGTAGAAAGAGATTTTCTCCATTTCGGAATGATTGAATTCCTACTATATTTTATTACTACAAATTTGCATACTCTATAAAAAAATACAACTCTTAATTAAAGTGAATCATAGGGATTTTCATCGGATAATAGATGATTTGTTCAAAAGGACAAACTATCTTTTTAGATAAGGAAGAACATAAGCTGATATTTGAACATCAGGTAAGAATTTATTTATTTTTTTTGGATAGGAGTTCCTATAGAAGAAGAAGAAGATGATGATGATGATGATGCTCTAGCACGTTAAATCATGTAAACTTTTCTCCTTTTGATAAGCCTAAGTTAAATTTGACATGATTTTATGACCTTGATAACATTAACATAAAAATACATCAATTATTTTTTCTCTTTTCTCAACTTCTTTTGGGGAAAAAAAGAAAAGAGTTGTTGGTTTCTAACATTATACAATTTTTTTTTCCTATCTTCCAAAATATTTAGAACTAAGAAAGGTGTCCTTACCAGCTTCTTGTTAATCGTCTAACCAAATTTCTTATTATGCAATTATGCAAGCACACTTAAATGTAAATGAGATGAGAATGCAATTTCCAATTTCATTATGATGTTTTCTTGGTCCTTCTTCCTTGAAGTCCTAATAATCTTTTTATGTTTTGTCCAGATATAGATATCGTAACTTTAATTAATTGTTCTTTAATTATAATCTGCCAACTTTAATGATGATTGTGATATATTTTGTTGATTGGCAGTGTTTCCGTGTGATTGCCATATTTGTTTTTGTTGGAAGAAAGTCGGCAGAAGACGACTAACCTCTTTCAGATGCGCAATGAACAATTTGTCCCTGAATGATTGTTGAATTGCGGACGAATCACGAACAAAAATACTCCATGTTGGTCTAAATGTAATCATGAGGAAAACATTTGATTTTCACAGCGTAAATACCAATTGTTCTTGTAAATGAGAAATGAAACACCTTCTTTTTCTTTTGATGGAAGGGACAAGAAAAAGGAGAGAAATTTCTAAAAGTACGTTCTGCCAACCATACCAACGGTTATCTTTAGAAAACTTTTATACAACTCTCTCATACCCTTTCAAATGGTGTTTTTCCATCGTAGAATATCAAGAAGAAACGATGCGTTCTAATTGCACCCCATTATGGACGTACTAAATAAGTACAACATCTCCCACTTGGACATGATTGACTTGATAGCACTCTATCAAAAATATAAGGCATGCAAAATTCATCAACTTTACAAAATAATTTATACTAGCAAGTAAGCCGCACGACTAGTGAGTATACCTGCACTTGGGAGCACAAATTAGCACCCGTTAGGGACGACATAATGGCTACAACCCTAAAAAGAAATAAACAATTGATATCTCACAGTGCCAAAAACATATTTTGTTACATCAATCCAAATATAACTATTTCGTAAAAGCTATAGTTAACTATTCTAAGAAAAAAAAAAGACAATGTATTTACAATTAGGGATAATACCTTAAAAAACCCCAAACTGGTACACTTGTGACAAATTTACCTCAAACTATTTTTTTGACCACCAAAAACCCCAAACTGGCATACTTTTGACAAATTTATCCCAAACTTGTACACTTGTGACAAACTTACCCTATGTTAGTTTTTGTTAAATTTTATTCTCAAATTATTAAGTTAAATGACACGTGACAGTTAACCAGTATACCAATTTAGGATTTTACGTTCCGTTTGTCACAATTTACAATTTTTATGATTTTTTGGTGGTATTAATCCAATTTAATATAGGGTATATTTGTCACAAATTTACCAGTTTAGGATTTTTTGCAGTCGAATAAATTAGTTTTGGGTAAATTTGTCATAAATGTACCAGTTTAGGGTTTTTTATAATCAGTCGGGGTAAATTTGTCACAAGTTTACCAGTTTGGGGTTTTTCATGGTCAAAAAAATAGTTTGGGGTAAATTTGTCACAAGTGTACCAGTTTGGGGTTTTTTAAGGTATTAACCCTTACAATT
This sequence comes from Eucalyptus brandiana, assembly GCA_014182725.1. Taxonomy (NCBI): domain Eukaryota; kingdom Viridiplantae; phylum Streptophyta; class Magnoliopsida; order Myrtales; family Myrtaceae; genus Eucalyptus; species Eucalyptus brandiana. The sequence continues at coordinate 67,972,009 of CM024675.1, read as the reverse complement.
ATATCTGCAACCTAATAAGACGATATAATTAGTCGACCGGTAAATACATGTGATAGATGTAAAACAACAATAATCTTCTTTTGCACTCATGTCTCTCTCCATTTTAGAACAACTGCTTTCTTAGACACGTCCCATAAAACCATCTCTATTCATGACCATCGGTAACATGCTAAAATAACAACATTTATATTTTATTTCGAGAACATAGTCAAAAGTAACATATGACACAAAATGAGGAAAATTATAAATTACATTAAGGGCTCACATGATGAGTAAATAAGGATAATTTTACTCACATTCCCTTGTTGGCTGTATAATGCACATGTAGTATGAATTACATGTTATAGTGGATTTCTCTTTCTATAAGAGCGTATGTCATTTATTAAATATATCTACTATACAAATCTTAGCCTAAACATACCACTGCCCTCAGCGGCGCAGCTGGCTCGGGCGCTCTCCTCCTCACGAAGGAAAGAAGTTCGAATCGCAGAGGCATGTTAGGGATTCTTACCTGGAGTACCGTAGTGGTGGGTCCTGTAGTCGCTCCCTCAGGGTTTGCTTGCCGGCTGTTGGCTTACGAGGTTTCTTGGGTTACAAAAAAAAAAAAAAAATCTTAGCCTAAACATAATCACGCACTTCTCACGTTTAACTCGAGGGCTATATCAGCTTTCTATAGCGTCCAATTAAGTACTCGCATCCAGCATCTTTCAAGCATACATGATTGTAAAACTTTCACGTTCGGTCTTATTATAAATAAATCACAGATCTCATTTTGACTCCAATCAAGGCGACATGATATTTTATGTACTAAACTTGCTCTTCAGTATTTATTTGTACATAATATCTAATCTCAACGTGCTAACTATAATACTTGAGATGATTGCTCATGTGCATGAGCCAATCATTGCCTGTTGATATACTTTTCAATAATATATGTGTGTATGTGTTAGTCTCATGATGAATTTATACTTATTGATAAAACATCAAGTCACTTATAAACAAATAAGTATAATACATATGTCCACATATACATAAACCAATGATCATTTACAATAACACATATCACATTCTACACAATCCTAGTGATATATTGTGGGCCAAGAATATGTCTCTAGGAACAACCTTCATAAATGGATTAGCAACCATTTTATTGGTTGAAATGTATTGTAGGATTACTTCTTTCTGCGCTATTATATTCCTTATGAAGTTATTTTTTATGTCAAGATGCTTCGTCCTTCCATGATACTTGGGATCCTTCACATAGGCAATGGCTGCTTGACTATCATAATAAACTATCACTGGTCTTGGAACCTCAGTGACAGTGGCTAAATTTTTCTAGAAATGTTTTAGCCATAATAGAGCATGCAATAAATTATGCATCTATTGTAGATAAAATCGTGCATGTCTATTTCTTGTTATTCCAAGAAATTGCACATTCATTGAACAAAAATGCATATCTAGAAGTTGATTTACGCTCATCTAGTTCTCCACCCCAATCAGCATTTGAGTAGCTTAACAGGCATAAATCATTTCTTTGGTAACAAAATTGATAGTCAATGGTACATTTTAAGTATCTCAAGATTCTTTTTACTACTTTCCAATGTGCTTGACCGGGATTTGATTGATATCGGTTCACCAATCCTACAGCATAACATATGTTGGGTCGAGTACACATCGTAATATACATCAAACTTCCGATCGTACTAGCATAAGAAACGGTTTCCATTACTTGAATTTATTTTGGAGTCTTAGGATACATCTTAGTACTTAGGCCTTCACCTTGCATAATAGGGGATCAATGAGATTACAGTGCTGCATATTGAAACGTTCAAGAATCTTCATTTTATAAGACACTTGTGATAAAGTAAGGAGTTTTCTTAGTTGATCTATTTCTATTTTAACTCCTAATATATAAGCAGCTTCTCTCATGTCTTTCATTTCAAAATTGGAGGACAACTTTTTTTGATAGTAATAACCAAAATCTTGTCATTTCTAGCCAATAGAATATCGTCCACATAAAGAGATAAAATCATAAATTTATCTTCTGATTGTTTGACATATACATAGTGATCTTCTTTAATCATCGTGAAACCAAAAGTTGTTATGGCTCGATGAAAACGAAGATACCACTGTCTAGATGATTGCTTAAGGCCATATATCGAGCGATGAAACTTACAAACTTTATGCTCTTGACCTTTAGCTATGAAACCTATTGGCTGCTTCATATAGATTTCCTCATCTAGTTCTCCATTGAGAAATGCCGTCTTTACATCCATTTGATGTAATTCAAGGTCTAAATGTGCAATGATAGTTAGAATAAGGAATATTGAGGCAAACCTTATAACTGGTAAAAAAGTTTCCTCATAATCTATACCCTTTTGTTGAGTATAACCTTTCGTCATAAGACGAGTCTTATACCTTTCAATAGATCCATCCACCCTTCGCTCAATCTTAAAGACTCATTTGTTTTCAATGACCTTGCGATTATGTGGTAGATCAACCAAGTCACAGACGTGATTTGCCCTTGTTAACTCCGTCTTGTCTTTCAAAGTTTTTCTCCATTCTTCCTTATCAGAAGATGAGAGAGCCTCTTGAATAATCTTTGGCTTAGCATCGTCTTTCCGAGCAATCATAAATGATTCCCCTTCAATCTCAAAACAACAATGAGGAATATTTTTACGATTATTTTTATGCAACTGAATTTCACTTGAATTTGGTTCACCAGGTGATGCAACACTCCCATTAGGTCTTGTATGTTGAGGTAAATCTTCATTTCTATCTACAACATTAGTGGTGTGTTGTTAGGATATTCCATCTCATATAATTGGAAGTCCTTATTAATTTCACATCTACTAGGAAAATCGTTCTCCAAGAACATGACATCTCGTGACTCCATTTCAGTCATATTTCCTTCAACTTGTTCACCTATGAACACATACCCTTTAAAGTGTTTAGAATATCTTATAAAGATACATTTCTTCATTCTATGACCTAATTTCCCATATTTATGGGAAGAATTATGAATATAAGTTGCACATCCCCATGGACGTAAACTACTTAAGTCTACTTTCCTCTCAGTTCATAACGCATCTCCCTAATAGGAGATAGGTAAATTTGCTTGCGCCATCATAGACCTAACCAGTTCAATAGGGTTCTATTTCTTCTCTCAGCTATTTCATATGAGTTGCAATGAAAATTCGATTTTAGTCCATTTATCGAATGGTTTTCTAGTTGCTTTTACCGCTAGAGAATGTTCACATACGGGTAGATTAACATTAGTGAGCAACCCAAAATGCATTCTCTAGCTAATCTTTACATTTTTTGTAATCCGATGTGATCTAATCTAGCATGCCAAGTACTTGCATCAATCTCAACATTACTAGAAAATGCAATTAAAGAAAAACAACCATCAATATTAACATTGTACTGATCATAGTCAAGGTCTAACACCATAAAACCATTCAATATATGACTTGAATCATAATAAATTTTTCAAAATAAATGTCAACACAATCACTATGAAAATTCAATACATAACCTAAGCTAAGATGAACAATTACGGAGACCAAGTTTCGTCGATATTTGGAGCATATAGGACATCATGTAGGAATAGGTTTCGACCACTACGTAAAATTAATTTACATGTGCCAATACCCTTCATTTCAATTCTTGAGTTATTTCCAACATATATCCATCTTCTTTCGGCTGTATCCGACGATATTCTACAAATACTTCTCGGTCTCTAGTTATGTGATCTGTTGCTCCTAAGTCTACAGTCCACAATGGAAATGATTCAATGGGCATTACAATGCTAGAAATAAAAGCATTACTTAAAGTAATGGAGTAATAAAGTACTTATTTTAGCTTAGTACATTTACGAGTAAAGTAACCCATATTGCCATAATTGTAGCACTTCATCTTAGCCTTGTCCTTCTTTCCACCATACTTTTTGTGTCGGAAGGTCTTAATCCTCTTAAATGCTTGATTAGTATTTTTTTCCTTTATTGTTAAATTGATGATTCTTTTTGCGCTTAAGGCCCAAAACTTTACGTGAACTTGATTTAGTAATATAAGCATGGTAGAGGATTTTGCAACCTCTAGGTGCTCATCATCTAATTCCAAATGACACGTTATATAATCAAAAGCAACAATATTCTCATTATGCGTTATGTTGATCTTCATATGCTCATAATTGTTAGGAAGAGACGTTATAACAACTTGAACTTGCTGTTCATTCATAAGGGAGTGACTTGCTGATTTCAGCTCACGAATCATGTTTGATATCTTCCGAAGATGCTGCCTCATCGTTACATTTGGGCGCTTTCAATATATGTCAAATTTGATAGTGAGTCTCCTCAATTTAATAGCAGATGTACCCCCAAACTTATCTTTCAAGGCAACCCACATTGCTTGAGCTTTATCATAACTTTCAAATTCACACATGAGATAATCTTGCATACAACTCAGCAACGTGATGTGAGCAATGCTATTTTTCTTTTTCGAAGCTTGATAAGCTTCTAGATCTCTCATGTGTTAAGTTGAAGTTTCATGCTCAAATTCATCCATGGTGTGGGTTGAGGGTTTCCAAAATTTCTTGCTTCTCAAGGATGTACTGAATCTTTTGATGCCAAATATCATAATTGTCATTGCTCAGCTTCTCACCCTTATTAAGGTTAGCCACAATGGTCTTGGATGACTGTTCAGCTTCTCACCCTTATTAAGGTTAGCCACAATGGTCTTGGATGCCGAAGTTATAATCAATCGCTATAATACATTGGCATAATAAACGTAGAATCAATATTAGCACACTTGTTAGAGTAACACACATATTTAATTTGCAGCAAAGACAAACTAAATTAATGATAATTCAACAAAAGATACATAAACGAAAGTTCACTATGTTCCCAGTCAACTCCTGTGTACGATTATTCTATTACCATTAATTAGTTTAATTCGCGCAAATTGTAAGTTCTAGGTGAGAACTCCTTTGAATTCTACCAACCTACGAACTCTCACTAGAAAAAAAATAATTATATGACTTTATGTAATTTCTACATTTTTCCATTAACACAAAAGCATAGCATGATGTGAACCAACGTACAAAAAATAATCATGTTACAACTACAATCAAAATGCAATTCAACATGTAACGGAAAAAATAAGGATTTCCTACCATTGTTCGAATTTTCTTGGAAGTATAACATTACAAGTATATTAAATTATATACATGCTACCATCGAATCAAGCTCTACACATCATATATTATATCATTTTTATCTAGGCAAGCTACTGTATTTCTAAAAACATAAGAAATACAAGCTAAAAATGAATAAACAACATATTTAAATCCCAAAAATACACGTACTTAGGGTTCCCTACAAATTTTTATACATTTATAAAACTCAAAAATATAAAATAAATGTACACAGTGTAGAGAACAACCAGACGAACCAAACGTTGCTGACCATGCTCCCATCCGACGTCACATGTGCCGACATGCGTTGCTTGAGTGTGTAACGCATGTGGCGCATGCGCCAGCGAGCCTAGAAAGCTCTGGCCGATCCAACCGATCCAACTAGTGATCGGTCCGACCGGTTTGACCATCGGCTCGATTAATCGGTTGACCGGTCAACGGTTGGGTTGGGTTGGATGACGAGTAACCTCTTTCAGATACACAATGAACAATTTGTCCCGGAATGATCGTTGAATTGCGGATGAATCACGAACAAAAATACTCAACGTTGGTTTGAATGCAATTACGAGGAAATCATCCGATTTTCATAGTTTAAATGCCAATTGTTATTGTAAAGGAGAAATGAAATGCCTCCTTTTTCTTTTGATGGAAGGAGACGAGAAAAAAGGAGAGGAATTTATGAAAGTACAACTCTCTCATACCCTTTCAAAAGGGTATCTTTCCATCGTAACATATCAAGACGAAACGGTGCGTTCTCATCGCACCCCATCATGGACGTTTTAAATAAGTACAACAGTTTTGATTTTCTCTGCTTTTTGGTCCTAGAAAACATCACGTTGGACATCGATTATCTTGGAGTTATGCGGATAAAGCCGACACATCCCTTTAATACTCGTGAAACTTTGTGTCTCTTCCCTCTTTCGAGTCCAATCTAAAGTTCGAGACCTTTTTATTTCATTGTATCCAATTTTCACTAACTTAAGGACATTGACTATCTTGGAGTTATGCGGATAAAGTCGACGCATCCCTTTAATACTTGTGAAACTTTGTGTCTCCTCCCTCTTTCGAGTCTAATCTAAAGTTCGAGACCTTTTTATTTCATTATATCCAATTTTCACTAACTTAAGGACATTGACAATCTTGGAGTTATGCAGATAAAGTTGACATATCCCTTTAATACCTGTGAAACTTTGTGTCTCCTCCCTCTTTCGAGTCTAATCTAAAGTTCGAGACCTTTTTATTTCATTGTATCCAATTTTCACTTACTTAAGGACATTGACTATCTTGGAGTTATGCGGATAAAGTTGACACATCCCTTTAATACCTATGAAACTTTGTGTCTCCTCCCTCTTTCGAGTCTAATCTAAAGTTCGAGACCTTTTTATTTCATTGTATCCAATTTTCACTTACTTAAGGACATTGACTATCTTGGAGTTATGCGGATAAAGTTGACACATCCCTTTAATACCTATGAAACTTTGTGTCTCCTCCCTCTTTCGAGTCTAATCTAAAGTTTGAGACCTTTTTATTTCATTGTATCCAATTTTCACTAACTTAAGGACATCAACTATCTTGGAGTTATGCGGATAAAGTCGATACATCCCTTTAATACCCGTGAAACTTTGTGTCTCTTCCCTCTTTCGAGCCCAATCTAAAGTTTGAGACCTTTTTATTTCATTGTATCCAATTTTCACTGACTTAAGGACATCGACTATCATGGAGTTATGCGGATAAAGCCGACACATCCCTTTAATACCCGTGAAACTTTGTGTCTCTTCCCTCTTTCGAGTCCAATCTAAAGTTCGAGACCTTTTTATTTCATTGTATCCAATTTTCACTGACTTAATTTCCTAGCATGACTATGGAGTCGGAAATACAATATTAGTTATTTGATGTAGCAAAATAAACTGGGCAAGTGCCAATTAGACCACCAGATACGATTCCAATATTTTTGGGTTTAAACATAATCATCAAAGACCGTATATAGCATGGCTACTAATTGTTAGGATTCACCGCATAATCACAAAGAAAATAGAGAGTAAAATGAAGAAAGAGAATTTGAGATGCAAGGTTTATTCTTATTCATCCTTAAATTAAGGTTACGTCTAGCTAAGAATTCCACTATAATTAGCATTCGCACATTTCTGTTACATCCCTCAATTACATTAAAAGAAAATATATATCCAGTAATATTCGTGGGCCCGAATCAAAACTATTAATAAAATATAGATAAAAAATATATGAAAGCATGGAAACCAAATCAAACCATCGAACCGTATGGTATAAATTATTAATTTTGTTAATTATTTTTACCACTTACACATGAAGCAGCCTATTGGAATAGTTTTGATCGTGTGAATTTGTGTGTTATTGTGAGTGTAGAATTTGACCTTTTTTTTTTTCATGTAATTACAAAAGATGGAGAGAAAATAGTGAAAGAAGAAAAATTGATTGAATCGAATCAAACTACAAAAAATGGTTTAGCTTTGTGGGTTCTTGACTATAATTAGGTTTAGCTTAGCTATACTTTTCTTCAAACCGAATTTATGCTGTTTGGATTGTGCACTTCTATTCATAACAATTATAAGTACATTATGTGAAAAAGTTATATACGCTAACATTACTTTTAACGAAATTCATTCACTTATTTACACCGGTGGGAGTCACATTGATCCCTGATTCCTTGAAGAAATTCATCCTGATGGCCTATCCGAGAACCCAAGAACCAAGAATCAACAACAATTACTGCAAACATGATAATTAGGGTCTCCAAAAGTTTAAATCATTGTCGTATCTCGAAGAAAGTGTTAAAAAATTCCTAAATCTTTTACATTTATGCTAATTTAGTTCTAAAGCTTTTTTTTTTCGTGCCAATTTAGTCCTAAACATTTTTACGTTATGCTAATTCAGTCCTTTCCAGCCAATTTTGCTAATTTGACACCGGTTGGCTAACGTTGACAATTTTTAATAATATTTTAATTTTTTTAAATTTAAATTTAAATTTTTTATTATTTTTTCCTTCTCCTCCTCCTTCCTCCAGTTAGTCGCCGGATCTCGGCAACCGGCCAAAGGCGACGGTTGGTGAGGGAGAGCCTCGCCTGCTTGGCGTGAGGCCGCCCTTGCGGGGGCCGGCGAGGTGGGCCGGCGAGGTCAACCTCGACCTCGCTAGCCGTTGCCTCTGGCCGGTCGCTGAGGTTTGGCGATTGACTGGAGGAAGAAGGAGGAGAAGGAAAAAAGAAAAAGAAAAAAAGAAAAAGAAAAAGAAAAAAATTAAAATATTATTAAAAGTTATCCACATTAACATCGATCAAGCCACATTAACCAGCTGGCGTCCAGTGAGCAAAATTCGCCCAAAATTGGCTGGAAATGACTAAATTGGCATAAAAAAATGTTTAGAACTAAATTGGCACAAACGCAAAAGGTTTAGAACCTTTTTTAACACTTCTTCCGTCGTATCTCCCCAGGCTAACCGAGATGCTGGTCACGTCCTACATGACAAGGCGGCTCAAGAGGAGGCTCGCCATGCTCATCCTTAGGATCTTCCTCAGGTGTTCAACGCTACAGCCCAAGATCTGGCCATGCTCATTCTTGAAAGAATTTTGTTTGGGTGCAGTGTCGGTTTCGCTATTTTGTCCAAACTCACACATGTGCGCAGATTAAAATTCGTAATTATGATTTCTAGCTTGTGCAGTGCGAATGTGCTTTGAAATGCTGTCCAAAGAGGGTGGCGTGATGTTGCGCTTTAGTTCTTGCATTGGAATCTTGATTAAAGATGACGTGGATAGATATGAATTATATCATGAGTGGCTCGTAGGGATTTTCGTCGAGCAAAGGACGAATTGTTCATTAGGACAAGCTGTCTTTTTGTCTAAGGAAGAACATAAGGTGATATTTTAACATCAGGTAAGAAAAGGTTTTTCCCCGTTTTTGATAGGAGTTCCTACAGAAAAGAAGAACAAAAAAAAAAAAAAAAAAAAACAGGCTCTAGCACATTAAATCATGTAAACTTATTCTCCTTTTGATAAACCTAAGGTAAACTCAAGGTGATTTTTGGATCCTGATAATATAAATTACACCAATTATTTCAGTTCTTTTCTTAATTTCATTTGGAGATAGTTGTTAGTTCCTAATATTATATAAATATTTTTTTTTTCAGTTTTCTGAAATATTCAGAATTAAACAATGTTTCCTTACTAGCTTATTGTTAATGGGAAAATTGTCTAAAAAGTCTAAAACCTATTGTTAAATGAGTCTTTTTTTTCTTTTTGGTAAAAATTGTTAAATGAGTCTTTAACCTTTTGATATTGCCAAAATCCTAAATGTTTTCTTATTTTGCCAGCAGAGTCTATCTGATTAATTTTAGTTGAAAATCATTGATGTAGACACCAATTATTCGACATGACACAACCGGCATTGATATTGACAAATTTTATAATTTTATAATTTTTTTAAAAAAAAAAGTATTTCCTTTCTTTTTCTTCCTTTTCCTTTATTCTCTTCAAAGCCCGGTAACCTTCACTAGTCACGAGTGAGAGTCACGGCCCTTATTAGACTTGGTAGAAAAAAATGAAAAATAAAAGGATAAAAAATATTTGTTCACATTAGCATCAGCCATCTTATCTGACATCCAATGTCCATGTTAAAATTTGTTGGATAGATTTAATTGACAAAATGTGAAAATATTTATAATTCAATTTGCGAAATTTAAATACAAGAATGTAATATGTTTAAATTTTTTTGCATAATTTTCCCTATTGTCGATATCGAATTTCTTGTTATACAATTAAGCAAACACAACTAAAATGTACATGAGATCACAATTTCGTTGTGATGTTTTCTGAGTCCTCCTTCCTCAAAGTCCAAATCATCTATTTTAACTTTTTCTCTGTTAAGATATCGTAACCCTAATTATCTATTCTTTAAACTTAATCTGCCAATACTTTTATAAAGATATAGATAGATTCTGTTACTTGGCAGCTTTTCTATATGATTGCGACATTCCATTTGTTTTTGATTGGTTTATGGCCCAGAGACATCATATTGGACTTCGGCTATCTTGGAGTCATCCAGTTGAAGCCGACACATCCCATTAAAACATGTTTCAATAATTTTGCCTTCAGAAGAGTCCTTTTGGCTTTTAGTTTCAATGAACATAATTTTGCCTTCAGAAGAGTCCTTTTGGCTTTTAGTTTCAATGAACATGGCTCTGGGAAACTTTGTGTGTTCCCCCTCTTTCGAATCCAAAGTTTCAGACCTTTTTATATTATCTTATCCCCATTTCACTGACTCAATGTTAATTATTTAATCTGGCAGGCCATTGGAGTCGAAAACAAATATTAGTTATTTAATCTAGCAAAAAATCAACTAGTGGTGTAGCGTTATGAAAGCCAATTTGTGTTATCAGAGCCAAGCTTCCATATCCAACACTATAAGTCCAACTCCAATAAATATAAGCATATTATATATAGATGTTATAAATGCAAAAGTTTCCAAATGATAGAAGGGAAAATATTTTATCACACAAATATCATTATATATAACAGTTTTTAGTTGGACGTGTATTATAAAAATTCCTTATATTATGGAACTAATCATCAGTTCCCTTTAGAAGAATATGAAATTAAGTTTATGTTCAAGTAGTATATATGCCACGGTTGCACAAGTCTATCCATCCGATATAGGTTCTTAGGACATCATAACTTAACTACGGTAGAGTGTCATCTTGATGTAGTGCAAGTCATCAATTTGAGCCTAATTTTCCCTAAAACCAATGCGAATAGGTACAATTTCTCTGTGGTACTTCACCTTGCTTGTTTTTTGTTCAAAGATGAAATTCTTAATGAAAGTTGGTTGTATTAACATAGTTTGGCAATAATAGCTTGTTCCACGCATGATAAATTGCATTTTATATGTTCTGAATGTATTTACTTTTGAGGGACTTATAGTTTTTCTTGGATCAGGACTAGGAGGTCTAGGAATGGTATTACGTACCAATCCAATTTTATTCTGGCTTTTCCTATGTATGCCATGGGGAGACTTTATGGGGCCTTTCTTTAAGGTCCTTAGGCTGGACCGCTTTTCCCATGTATGCCATTTTGTTTTTGATGTCAATAACCTCAAAAACGCTTGCTAAAGGAAAAAAAAAAAAAACTATTGTTGGAGTGCGGTCTTATAATTACAAACTAGACATGAACCTCCGCATTGTTCAATAATAAATAATAGAAAAAGCTATTTATCCTAAGATGAATGATTATAAGGACTGAGCAAGAAAAGTTCAAACCGTTCAACCAAATTGACCAAACCCTTTTTTTGTCGATTTGGTTCGGTTTAAAAGCACTCTTTTGAAAAAAAAAAAAAAAAAAATTCACAAATCGAACTAAATTCTTTTTTGTGGTTTGGTTTGGCTTCAACTTTTTCCGAAACTAAATCAAATTGCAGAACTAAATTATTAATTTTTTTTGTTTATTTTTACTAATCATATATGAAATAGCATTTAGAAGTAGGTTTGATTTGCATTCTGTGAAAATTTATGAACCGTCATGAGTGTAGATTTTTTATTTATTTATGAAATTACAAAAGATAAAGAGAAAAAATAAAAAAATAAATCAAACCTAACCCAACCATAAAAATGGTCTGGTTTGATTGGTTCCTGACTATGATCTGGTTTAGTTTGGTTTCACTTTTCTTCCAACCGTATTTATGCAGTCTGATTTGTTTAGGGCGCACTTAGGTGGAGTATTTTTTGTGAACAATGCAGCAAATCCAATCTGTGCAACATGAAGGAGATTGTTTATTTATCTAGAACTTCATGGGTCATCATGAAAAATGATTCTTCGGGTATATCTTGTTATTATGTATTTATCTACATATATTGTAAATCTAGATTATTGGATTGGGATTTTAAATAAGCCCAACTATAGAATAGCTATAGAATAATCGTAAATGATTTAATTGCGGGAGTTCATATTTTTCTAATCCAAAAGTTCAAAAGTGAATTGAGAAGCAACATTGTCTGCACAGCCAGCACCACGTGAAAAGCATAAAGAAGAAATTCGAAAGAAATTGGGCGCGCGGAAAGCTCCACCACTATGTGTTCTTGTAGTCATAATGTCCACCTTATTTTTATAGCCATCAACTTTATTCACTGTAACTTGGAAGCTGCACCTGTTGTGAAGTGGCCTATACATCTTTATTTAATAGCAAATCGGTCAAATTCAAATATGTCGAGTGTCATATACTTATAGTAAGGATTTTATTAGCAAGGGTTTTGAGGACAATGGTTAAATTTATAGAGAAATTTTATCAGTATCCAAGAACTATTTTTCTTACGTTATGCACAATTATCATATTGAAGAAAGAAACTTATTTATTGGGTGTGGCTAACAAGTGCCCTGGCTTAACAATCTGCTTCAAGTAATAAACCTTGGCATTGCCATGGCATGTCCTGTCCATGAGCAAATGTATATCTTCTAATAAGCTGGAAGAATAAACGATGGTTTTGTCACGCCCCGATCCTCCGTGCGCGTGCCCTCCCTCAATTGGTCGATTAAATAGCGACGTCCCAGGACGTGTCGCCGACCCATTTCTTTTTAATGCACATGATGAAACAAATGAAATAAATCCCCAGACAACAACAAGATGAGATATAAAAGTAAGGCCACAATTTTTCAAAACCAAACAACACATTTATATATATATATATATATATCATACTAATTCATATACATTACTAACCGATATTTACAAGGTCTACAAAAAAGTCGACTCTCCAAAACAAGCTGTCCTATGACCAGTTAGTTCGACTCGTTTGCCGATTCTTCAGTGTCCACAGGAGTCGGGCGAGACGGCGGGTTCTCCACTACGCCATCAGGAGAGTTAGCTGGATCCTCATCCAAAGCAGCATCAATCACCACAACAGAGATATCAAAAGCCCTAAGGGGACCTAGCCTCACACCACAGGGAGTGGTGCGGAATCATGCTTTGAATCGATTAGGTATCTCCTGATGTAGAACCTCTTCGACTCAAACAGTGGTTACAACTAGCTCGTAAACCCAAAAACCTCTGAGATTGGGGAAACTAGAGACTTGTTCAGTAACCCTCATGGAACGACCATGACGCCTGGGGGGAACCACGATCTAAGAACCTGAAAAGATAAGCCCACTACGGAGTGAGATGACAACTCAGTAAGTTTACCTCCCTAAGACCTGACTAGGAAGAAAATACGCCATAAGGGCTGCCTAAACACAAACACGAGTCAGAGGACTTACCTTGACCTCCAGTCCTTCCTGCAAGTCAAAATAATTCATAAATTCAACGAATCATTTCAACACCTCAATTCATCCAATCAGATCGAACCATCAATCAATCGACTTAGTCAATTCCATGTCATCAAAATCATATATTGATCAATCCATTGAATTCTATTTATAACGTCCGATTACAGCAAATTTGGTCGACAATGGACGCTGCTGGAGTCAACTTGGGCTTTGATGGACGCTGCTGTTGACTCGGTAAGGAGCTGCACGTGAAGTGGTGTGTGTCGGTGGGGCTGGAAGAGGAAGAAACGGTCGAAGGTGGGGGCGTCTGTGGGGCAGAGAACATGTGAGGGAAATGGAAATTGAAAGGAAAAGCACAAGCGGCCAGAGGGGAAAGGGGTCGACGAAGCTAGTGGGGCCAGAGAGAGAGAGAAATAGAAGGAGAATGAAGGGGTGAGATAGGAGAAAATATTGGGTGATCCGAGACCGCCACGTCAGTGTGATCCCGGATCACTCACGCGGTGCCACGTGTATGGGGAGGGACAAAAGAGAGAAAGAGGAGAGAGAGCGTCAGAGAAGTGGGCCCAATTTCGGTCCTTTGTCCCCCTCCCCATACCCGTGGCGTCGTGTGAGTGGTCCGGGACCACGCTGACATGGTGGTCCCGGACCACCCAATATTTTCTCGTGAGATAGCAGGGTTGGTCGGCTGAGAGGAAAAAGAACATGCGAAAAAAAAAAAAAAGAAAAAGAAAGAAAAGAGAGAAAGTTATGTCGGCTGGTGGGGGGGGCCTCTACGCACAGGTCTTCAAGAGAATTGAGAGGGAGAGACGTGCACAAGTTGAAGAGAGGACCACCCAATATTTTCTTGTGAGATAGCAGGGTTGGTCGGCTGAGAGGAAAAAGAACATGCGAAAAAAAAAAAAAAAAAAAAAAAAAAAGAGAGAAAGTTATGTCGGCTGGGGGGGGGCGCCTCTACGCACAGGTCTTCAAGAGAATTGAGAGGGAGAGACGTGCACAAGTTGAAGAGAGGACCACCCAATATTTTCTTGTGAGATAGCAGGGTTGGTCGGCTGAGAGGAAAAAGAACATGCGAAAAAAAAAAAAAAAAAGAAAAGAAAAAGAGAGAAAGTTATGTCGGCTGGTGGGGGGGGGGGCGCCTCTACGCACAGGTCTTCAAGAGAATTGAGAGGGAGAGACGTGCACAAGTTGAGAGAGAGAGGGATCGAAGGAAGAGAATTGAAGAGAAACGTGTGGGGAAGAGAGAGGGATCGAAGGAAGAGAAACAAAAAGAATAAGTTTAATAAAATGTCATATATTTATTCATTTTTGGTCCCACAAATTTCAATATAAAATGTTTGGTCCTCACTTGCTTTCTTGCACCATAATTCTCCCAATTAACAAGTCTCGGTTAGCAAAAAATGGCCATTTCCCGTAATTTCGAATTTCATTTCCTTTTTCCAAAAATCCAATTTCTTAACAAACCTCTCCATTGTCGTCTAATTTTGTTGAAGAAAAAGGCCACACAATTTCCTTTTATCAAGTAGCTCACACAGGAGGCCAAAAATCTCCTCAAATTGATCAATTCGAATTTCCGTTCGTTTTCCGAATCATCCGAATCGATTTTCCGTATAAATCCCGAACTCGCCGAAAATTCCTTAAAAGATGAGTCAACATTCTCAAAATGACTTGTGACACGACAAAACTTTCAATTTTTGAAATCGAATTCAAATTCGCACTTAATTTCAATCTGGCGCAATTTTAGCGTGACCTAGCCTATCGGGTAGCTTTTAGAAATTTTTGGTGCAATTGACCCGTGGTCGATTTTCTTTGAACCACACGTACCTCTTTGACACATTGGCGACTCTCGGTGACTGTGAAAATATCGAGATTTCAAATACTGACACAGGATACTAAAAACGACAAAAAATGAGTCTAATACCGGTCAACGAGAATTTTGCAATCAGGTGACATTACCCACACTTTGATCACACATCTTAGTTGAATCAACCTATCTCCAGTCTCTGATTGATTTTTAATTATACCATAATGATCCTTGTAGACTAGCATAGTCGAGCAGTCGATTCCTTGTTGAATCCTCAAGTCTATTGCATTTATATTCTTTAACGGCTTCACCTGATAGGCTAGTTATTTATTGAGTGGCCATATTAGAGAAAAACACTATAGTCGCGTCGATGAAAGGCTCGATTCATTCAATCAAAAACAGAATCTAAAATTCAAGATGTCATAGGTTTATTATTAAAGTAGTTAGAAATCTTGAAAGCATTAATAAATGTTAATATTTTTCAAAACCAAACAAGATAGAAAGTTGCCTAGCGACTGACAAATGCCGGTATATCGATCAAACTAAGTTTGGTGATATCGAATAATAGTTAGTAACTTTAAAGGAGTTGGTAAGTCAAAGGAATAGGAATTGGTAGATTATTAAACTAATTGCCAATCTTCTAAGTGTTAATAAGTGTTCGTACTTTTCAAAATCAAGCCAAAAACATGCATAAAAGTATGTCAACAATTTCCTTGGTTCGTGCGAAATTACTTATACTGGAACGTGCTAGATGAAAAAGTATCTCAATCTTGCCTATTTGAGAGAGAGAGAGAGAGAGAGAGAGAGAGAGGTGACCTGTGAAGTGAAAGGAGCTCGCATGGCAAACTCAGAGACAAGAATGAGCACCAACAACCCATTAGGAGGTGAGTATCAGGTGTTTCTGAGTTTTAGAGGGCCCGACACTCGTCGGGGAATCACCAATAGCCTCTACCACGCCTTGGTAGATGCTGGGATTCACGTTTTCATGGACGATGAAGAGCTTCGACCAGGAGAAAGAATTAGTGGCAACCTTTTGCTAGCGATCGACGACTCTAAGCTTTACATACCCATCTTCTCCCAAAACTATGCTTCGAGTCATTGGTGTCTCCGCGAACTTGCAAAGATGGTGGAGAACACCTCTAAATCTAAAGAAGAGGGGAATGAGAAGGTGATATTGCCCATCTTTTATGACGTGAAACCTGCTGATGTGAAATTGAAAACCCCGTTGTACCGTGATGCCATACTGAATTTGGAGCAAAGGATGGAGGATCAGAAGAAGAAGTTCAGCTCTGAGGATATAGAGTCGTGGCGCCAGGCTCTCAATGAAGTTGATGACACCAAGGGGTGGGAGCTGAAGAAATATCCGGGGTAAGAACTTCAAAATTATCTTTTACAATCGAGCAATAGATCTTATAAAGATTCATTAATTATATTCTAACTCCAATTTTTCTAAATTTAAAAGGAAATTCTCAAATTCTTGTTATTTTTTTTTAATCACGAGATATCCAAATTTATTCGGACCTAATAGGATTATTACAAATTTTCTTTTGACCTAATTTCTATTGTATAAGAAATTGGCTTTGCTTCATCTTTTTCATACCAATTTGATCCATGAATGTATTACAAATTTTCTATTATTTTCCTATTACATGTGGCAACGATGTGGGACTTACCGAGCATCATATTGAAAAAAATTTGAAAAATTAAAAAGAAAAAATAATTTTAACATTTTAATAGTAGAAATGAGGAAGGATAAGGATAAAAAGATAGAAAAGCTATTTTTTTTTTTTTTGAAGCAAAAGAAAATGCGAGCCATCGGAATTTCTCTCTCGGAATCTTATAATAGTAAGACTCCATTCGTTCAAGAACATGATCGTTGAGAAAAACTTGGATTGTTCGCACAAAGCCGAAGCCTTAGATTCTGAAATAAGATCTTGTTCTGACAGCAGCAATTGTTTATAAAAAGGAAAAGCTCACCTTATTAAGCTGCTCCGCTTACACCATTTTCATCAGTCAGACCGCTGGTATCAACGCTTGTTGATCAAACAGTAGTGCAGCTGGTCACTGAAGCTGTCCATGGTCGCCGGCAGCCGTTGCCTCAAACACCTGCCGCTAGACTCACCACCACCTACTACCTTGCCGGCTACCCTCACGCTTGAAGACAACCACATGGAATCAGACACCACCTCCACCACAATCAAATTCAGCCTCCACAACCAACTTCGCACTTAACCACCACCAAACTCATCCCCCACCACCGCCTAGGATCTTAAGAACTAGACCAACTTTGCCAAACTCGTCCACTACCGTCGCCAGATCAGGTTGCCGCCTCCACCATTAAAATCGTGCAACACATCACCGCGCACGGAAAGACCCGGGTTTAAGTTTGGGCCACAAACCCAGCGTGAAACCTCATATCTGAGGTCATACGACCTCTAATTTGAGGTTGTTCGACCTTAGCCACCATTGAGAACTCCATTGACCACTAGAGCTTCATCGAGTTTGGCCATGACGGCTGGAATTTCGTCAAGCTTGGGGCTACAGTAGCTCGAGCTTCATTGAGTTCGGTCATTCGGCCATGGTGGTTGGAGCTCCTTCGAGCTCACAGCCATGGCCAGTAGAGTTTCCATGTAGTATTTCGAACTCCTGTCTCAATAACTCAATTTTAAGAAACCATGGAAAGTTTTAATGAAGAGTCAACAATTGATCAGGTTGGAGAAAAAGTTACTGGGGATGGGAGCAAGCGAGATTTCTTTCCACTGTTCTTCGTGCCTCTTCATTTATTCTTTTATTTGTTAGTTTCTCAGCCTATTTTCTAGTGACAGGTCAATTTTTTCCGTCAATTAACGTGGGTAGAGCTAAAGGAACAATTTGGTTGTATCGATTCGACAAATTTTAGTAGTTGATTGCAAATTTTAAACGTTTTAACACTCAATTACATTTTCACGACAAATTTTAAAACTTTTAATACATTAATTCCTTTAATAATCAAACATTTATCTTTCTCTATTCCTTCAACTTAAACTGGTAATGGATGTTAAGGTTTGTAAATTCATCATGTTCCTGAAGTTTTTAGGGTAACGTAATTAGTCTTGGTCAAGTCCCGTTTGTTTCGTGCCATTTTTCGTTGGATAATTCTAGTTGCCTCTCGACACCCCAAAACTAGTTGTCTCATGATGATGAAGACAAATGTCTATAGACATGTGATAACGCGTATGACTACTAGGTAGAGTGACCATGAAAAGTAAACTGCTGGGTAAACCTCACCCAAAAGCCTGCCACGTGCATGCGTGCATGCGTGTTTATAAGTGAAATAATAAGGTAGAGTCAAAGTTTAGTGTCTTCGAACACGATGAAATTCAAATAAAATGAACTTAGAAAACTTCGAGCTGTTTAGTTTAGAATTATTATGTCGGTAAAACACAAAAGTACCTTTTCTCGCATTATTTTTATATTGGTCTCTTACGTTGTGTTATTTCTCACATGCAATAAGAAACTGTCAACTTTAGATTCCTGGCTTCATCACTTAACTAATCAGTATCTACCTTTTGATTAGTTTATGAAATTGATCTATGAAAGGGATATAACAGATAATTGTTTGATATTTGAATAAGAACCACTTATTTATATACTCCTTTTCTATTCTTTTTAATAAGAGTTTTCCCTTCATAAATTTTTAACCTTGTGTTCCCTTAAACAAATTTGTTACCACTTCCAATTGAAACTGTTCAACTTTGTCGCAGCGATGGGGATCTTATCGAGGCTGTTGTTTTCGAGGTTGTGGTTAGGCTCAAGACAAGACAAAGAAAAGTGACTAGAGATTTAGTTGGAATGGAGGATCGAATAGCCACCATAAATGGTCTATTGGACATCCAATCCGGTGGTGTGCGGGTTATTGGAATTTATGGGATGGGCGGTATCGGTAAATCAACACTTGCCAAGATCATCTATAACCAACTATGTCCTCGCTTTGGGAAAAATTGTAGCTTTCTTGATGGTGTAAGGGAAACAGCAAAAACCAAAGGCCTAGTCAAGCTGCAAGAACAATTGTTATCTGATATCTCTAATTCTAGAGTGGCTCGCAATATTGATAACATTGACTATGGAATCAATACAATTAGAGAAACAATTTGCAACAAGAAGGTACTAGTTGTATTGGATGATGTTGATGAGGGAAACCAAATCGAATACCTTATTGGAACTGATTCTCTGTACAATGGTACTAGGATACTTGTTACCACTAGGGACAAAAGTGTTATAAAAATCAGAGGACTGAAGTATGAAATTGTGCCTTATGAAATGGAGGTG
This sequence comes from Eucalyptus brandiana, assembly GCA_014182725.1. Taxonomy (NCBI): domain Eukaryota; kingdom Viridiplantae; phylum Streptophyta; class Magnoliopsida; order Myrtales; family Myrtaceae; genus Eucalyptus; species Eucalyptus brandiana. The sequence continues at coordinate 67,952,430 of CM024675.1, read as the reverse complement.
TTAAGCGACAAAGATGCATTTCAGCTTTTTAGCAGGCATGCCTTCGATGGTGACTTTCCTCCAGACAAACTATATGACACTTCAAAAGACATCATCTCTACTACAGGTGGACTCCCTTCAGCTCTTCGGGCAATAGGTTCATTGCTTTTTCTTCAGAAAGAGGAAAAAATATGGCAAGAGATGCTAGAGAAGCTAAGAAAAACACCAAGTAGCGATGTCTTGGGAAAGCTACGGATTAGTTATGATGCCTTAGAGATGGATCAACAGCAGATATTTCTCGATATTGCATGCTTTTTCATTGATAAAGATAAGACTAATCCAGTCTTTGCATGGAAAGATTGTGGGTTTAGCCCAGAGTATGCTATTGATGTCCTTATTAACCGATGCACTATAAAGGTTTTAGATGAAAATAAGTTTTGGATGCATGATCAATTTAGAGATCTTGGAAGGGCAATTGCTAATCAAGAGTGTTCCAGGTTGTGGGCTCCAGATGACGTCACTCGCGAATTAAGATCAATAGAGGTAATGTCGTGACCAAATTTAATTCGAATAGAAAATTACTTACCGTGTTCATGATTAAGGATTCATCTTTCTAAATTGAGAGCTCCTCTTATGTTCCATTTTTTTCTTCTCTTCAACGGAATAAAAATGAATGATATTGACAAATTCTTGCTCCTGCTCCTCAATGTCATTGGCAGATCAAGAGTAGCGTTCAAGCACTGGATTTGACAAATTGGTCAAGGACCGATAATAACTTAACCATCACTGCGGAGGAAATTAAACGTTTCCCACATCTTCGGCTGCTGTGGTTGCATAACATAACCTGCCAAGGCGACTTTGCGGGTTGTCTTTCCGAATTGAAATGGATCAGTGTGTTTTACCCTGATAAAAGTTCCGAACGTCATCCACGTTTTGAGGCAACCAATTTGCATCTAGAAAATGTGGTTGTGGGGAATTTCGTTGGCCATGGGTTCACGGATGATCATGTCAGGGGCCTTATTAAGGTATGTCAGTTTCCCTCTCAGCCTAATTTCTTATTCAATAAAGGTCAAAATTCAATGTATTTATAGTCTAATTTTCTCATTTCATGAGAGGATCAAAGGACAAATGGTCCAAGTTAGTAGCCTAAATTCCTATGTCTCCCTTGTATAGACATCCAAGTGTCCATGCTGATGTTTCATTGGCTTTTGTAGGATGGGAGGAAATTGAAGGTTCTCACTCTTGAGAATAATATGTCGATTTACAGGACACCAACATTTTCTCAATACTTAGTTTTAGAGAAGTTGAGTATTTCTAAATGTTCATCTTTGATGGAAATTGACTGCTCTATTGGAAATTTGCGGTGGTTGACTGATTTGAGTATTGAGTCATGTCAGAGTCTTGGAAAATTGCCTGAACAAATTGGAGAGCTACCGAATCTTCAGCACCTCTCTCTTAAGAATTGTGATAGCTTGAGTGAACTCCCCAAATCAGTTTCGAAATTAGAGTCATTGATGAAGTTGGATGTATCTCACACGCCTATTACAGTATTACAAGATACCATTGGAAGACTATCAAGCCTATCATCTCTCAATGTATCATCCACACCGATTGTGAAAGTGCCCAATACAATGAGCCAGCTTTGTTGCCTCCAAACACTGGACTTAGAGCATTGTCATAAGCTCCGAGAGTTACCAGAGCTCCCTAGAAGTTTGACCACTCTACGGTGGAGATCTAGTTCATTGCAGACTGTTCCTAACCTCTCAAACCTTACTAATATAGTTGAACTACTCCTATCTGATGGTTCTGAATCTAAGGCCACATCAAATATAAAAACTTGTGACTTGCAGTGGATAGGGAGGTTATCCAAATTGAGGAAGCAGCACTTGTGCCTTTTAAATGTCCATGCACCGCCTACAAATTTGGGCCCCCTTTCTCTACTAAAGGAACTTACTATGTATGGATTAGATTTTGAATCTCTCGAACAACTTCCGTCAAACTTGACAGTTCTAGAGCTCAATCGCACTCAAGTGAAACAAGTACAACTCGACGGGCTTACTCAGTTGGAAAAGTTGACTTTCAGAAGGTGTGAACTCGTCAAAAGATTATCCTTTCCATCAGGTTTAAGAAAACTGAGAGAAGCCGAGGTGTCTTCTTGCACTAGGCTTGTTGAAGTTCATTTTCTCGGTGCCTTAATATCTTTGGAGGAATTATGTATTGAGGACTGCAAATCTTTAGAGAGATTTCTTAATCCATCGAAGGAGCCAGGGTTTAATGAGCTACAAGCTACCAAGTTGACTAATGATGGGAGGAGAGTGTCCATTGTCTCAAGCTTTCTAAAGATGCTTCAAGTATTCCAACTCTTGAGGTGCCCAGAGCTAGAGGAGATTCAATTTGCTTCTACGTTCAAACCATTGGGAGTATTTTCTGTCGAAGGGTGCACTTCATTAAAAAGGATAGGTGGTTTGTCAAACTTGAAGAACTTGACGCGATTAGGCATTGTAGAGTGTGAGAGTCTGCAAGCTGTAGAGGGCATGGACGAATTAGAGTGTTTGGAGCAGCTGAAAGTTCATAGGTGTAGATCAATGGAAAGGATTATTGATGTATCAAGCTCAAAAATACCAAAGGAATGTCGGATACAGATGAGGGATTGTGGGGAGTTACTTGACACTAGTCCAGATGATTCAAGCACCACTTGGGAGTCTTACAGAGAGAAGGTTCTTAATACCCCAACACAAGCGTCGGACTCTGAATTAGATACTACTTTTTATGATTGTGAAACGGAAATAGCAACAAGGGATCTTCTATTGGAACAGGTACGACTTTTTTCTATTTATGGATCATCACTGTTTCTTTTGCTTTATTCACTTTCTATTTCTGCTCTATTCTAGTGAAGAGAGAGAGAAAGTGATCCAAAATGTGCAACTAAGGATAATCACATAAAAAAAAAAAAATCCCCATATTACTAGAAATTTTCATTTGCTATATGTGTGTCAACTTCGGAAGTGAGGCTATGAATCTTACATCACTCACCATTTGACTGAGAATTCATACTCTCCTTCTTCCTATTTGTGCTCTTAGTTCATTTTGTGGTGATGTGGAGCCTATTTTTACCCTAAAAAATGGAGGATGAAACTTCATGTCTTCTTTTTTCACTTGCTAAAATCAATCTGTGTAATAGGATCATGCAATTTACCAAAATCACAAGATACCAGAAGATTAAATAAGAAATAGATTCAATACACCACAATTTGCGTAGGTCAACTCAAAAAGTGATCTAGATCCCCAGGAAGTGTAACAATGATAGATCCACCACAAATTAGGAGATTCTAACATAAAAATAATCTCTGGATTCCAACTTTTGATTTCACCCAATTCTTATTTAGTGTTTCATTCTCTCATACTGTTTTTTTTTTTTTAAAAAAAAAAAAACTAAAACTCACAGAGAACCTAAAACAAGGTTGGTGATCTTTTTACCCCCCCCCCGCCCCAATATAACTAAATCCACCCTATTTACATTAAAAGGACTTGCCCTCAAGCATTCAATTACAAAGTGATGGCCCCATTCTTTCTTTCTCTATTTTTTTCTATTCCTATTTAGAATCTAAATATCAAAATTAAGCATTTTACATGTTTTATTTTTTAATATATTAAGAAAATCTACAAAATCTGTCACTTCTTCAGCAATCTGCTAATGTTTGTGCTCTTTTTGTAACTCCACTTATTAATATGTACACCACTTAGATCTTTCTTTACAATTACTCTCTCCTAATATAAGATAGAGCAAACTCGTCAAAGGTAACATCTTCGCTAATCATAACTCTAGATAAAAACTCATACTTGCGCCATATCTTGTGTCTGTGGTGCTAGTGCATAGTTTAGGAATATGTATGTCCTTGCCCGAGTGCCATCTTTCACATGAGCATAAATAAGGCAATTACAACTTCTCAATCCAGTGTGATAAGCAACTTGCTCAACCGCATTTCCTCATATTACTACAATCAATTGATATTGATGGCTATACTGTATTCATGGCCAAAATCGTAATCTCTCTCCAATGAAGTTATATTCATCCATGCTTTGAGTTTGCTTAAGTGTGGTGTGTTCATAGTAGTGTGGTGTCTCACTAAGCTCTTCTCAGTGCAAATCGGCTAGATTTTTTTTTTATTTTTAAAAGAAGATAAAAATTAGGGGGGAAAAGAAGGTAAAAGAAAAGAGGATAAGAATTAAAATAATTACAAAGCTTTTTTTTTTTTGAAAAAGAAGTTAAGACCGTCAGGTTGCATCGGCGAGGGCCTAGGACGCTCGTTGCGTATCAGTGAGGGCTGTCGGCCCTCGTTGCTTGCAAACGAGGGCTTGCCAACCCTTGTATGTGTCTAACGGTGCTGGCGCCCTCATTGCCACAAACAACCTACCAGCCATTAATCAAGCGAGCACCACCCCTGGCCACCATCTTTGTTAAGAGTCGACACAACAAGCTATGACACCAACCTGACCCATTTTCCACAATTATCATACCAGATTTCTTTCTTTTCTTCATTTGTCTCTAGAATAAGATTTTCCTTCTTTTCTTCGTTTTGAGGGAATAAAGATATGTGAATATGTGAATGCTGCTTGATTCTTATAGACATTTGTTCAATCGATGCTTTAGAAAGCATTTTTAGGGGGATTAAGTGTAGGGAAAACCCTTTATGTTGATTCTTGCTTGGTGTTTGCGTTTGGGTGTTCAAACTTAGGATTATAGTCATATGATATTTGGGAAATCTATCATCTTCTTTAAGATGCTTAATCCACATTAGATATGATACTTTTGAACCTCCCTCTCTCAGCAAGATGATGGTGACGAGCATGAGGACGGTGACAAGGTTGACGGCAGGGAAGATGACAATAGCGAGGACAGTGGCAAGGAAGATGACGACGATGACAACCATGTGCATATAGATGATGATGATGATGATGGCAAGGAGGATGATGATGACGATGACCATGTTCATGTGGACAATGAGGATGACGATAGCGAAGATGATGAGAATATGCATTCACTGGGCAAGCCTTCGCCGGTTTGTTCCATGGACGGTAATGATGAGGACGATGACGGTGACGGTGAGGATGACAAGGACAACAATGTGTGTGAGCTTTCCCAGTCATCTCGAGGGCCTTTGCTGGTTGGTTCTGTGGATGATAATGTTGAGAATGACGATTTCAATGAGGAAGGCGAAGGTGACGGCTACGGCTACGGCTACAGCTATGGCGACGGCAATGACGATGAGGGCAAGGATGAGGACGAGGAGGAGAGAGATGATGAAGAAGGCAAACAAGAGGTAAGAGACGACAACAACCTAAAACTCAACTAAATGTTCTCTATTCAAAACTCATATGAATTTTTTGAAAAGCTGAAATTAAATCTAGGGAAAGTTAATCGCAAGTTTGCTGCATCTATTAACCATAATTGAAGAAATTGATATGAATTGTCGGGTTTTAATCAAAAGAAGGGCTTTCTGCACATCTCTATCCCTTGCTTTGCCCCACTTTCTCCAAATCCGAGTACCAATTAATTACCAGGAAAAAGTCACCTCAATATTTTCTATCAATCAATTTGGATGGAATTAAGAGATTATGTTGATTCTTGCTAGTTGCTTGCATTTGGGTGTTCAAATTAGGGATTAATGTAAAGTAATATGGTATTTGGGGATTTTGACATTTTCTTCTTAAGATGTTTAATCCACCTTGAACATGATAATTTCAAGCCTCAGCAAGATGATGGTGATGACTACAACAACAATGAATACGATGACGACAAGGAAGACAATGGCGGTAAAGATGGTGACGAGGGTGACTACAATGGCGAGGGTGAATACAACAGCGAGGATGATGACGGCTACTAGGACAGCAATGCGCAGGAGGTTCTATGGTCATCTCGCGGGCCTCCGCGAGTTCATTTTGTGGACAATGACAATAAGAAGGAAGGTGGAAGGCAAAGGTGAAGGCGAATGCGATGGCAACAACGAGGACAAGAAAGAGGGCATTGATGAAGAGGCCGAAGAGGAGGTGAGTGATGGAACGGAATGGTGTACTCGGCTTCTTTTTTTCCTTCAAAACATGCGGCGAGATGATTATGGCTAGCAGCTGAAAGATTGTCGATGCCCAATCCTTCCGGTCTCAAGAGCTGATTGGCGAAGTGACCCTGGTTTCTCGTCTTTTTTGGTTTAGGTTTCCTTTTCAATAGTTCAGATGTTAATTCCCTCCTTTCTTTTCCCTCCATAAAATGACTATGGTGTGCAAGTGCCCCTAATTATATCACGAATTAGTTTGGATCTTACTTGTTAATCAGTTCTAATTCTCTGTGTATGCATCTAATTATGTCGAAATTTCCCCCTGTAGAAACATGCTTCATGAATCTGTCTCTGCTGATATTGTTCAAGACTCATCGGCTAAACACTCTATGACACTCAAAAACCATAAAAACGGTACTAATGTTCCTTTTCTAGACCAAATCCTTCGTCCTTTGCCTTCCAGGCAAATAGGAGATTCCCACAACTCTTCTTCTTGCTTTTTCATTGTTGATCACATTATGGGCTGACTCCACTTTGTCTGTGAAGGCGGGCCCAATTAGTCAGGGCTTCTTGTCCATCCCATAATGTAATTTCATTGTCGATATTCTTACTTGTCTTTAAGGTATATAAACAATAACAAGTCCGTCTCATTTGGATTAAGAAGGGAAAATAACACAAATGGTCCATGAACTTTGATCAATATGTGATGCGGTCTATGAACTTTTAATTTGTTCAATGCGATCCATAAACTTTAGTCCAATATATAATATCTTTCCTAAATTTTTAATCTATTCGATATGATTTTTGAACTTTTGATACAAATTCAAGTTAGTCTCCAAATTATATGAAAATATTCAATATCATCTTTGAACTTAAAATAATGAAATGACAATATTGAATATTTCCATATAATTAGGGACCACATTATTTATTGAGCCAAATTTCAGGAACTATTTGTGTCGTTATCCCCATTAGGAAATGAATTAATGTAATCTCATATACAATTTGTCCAAGTCAATGTGATGGCCTTTTGAAGGACCAATTGAAGACCGCAATTGAAAACGCTTGCTTACTAAAAGAATGAACGCAAATCCATCCAGGACGGCTTTTAGGCAAAAAGAGAATTCATCAATAATCAATGAATTAAGCAAGAACGTACGCAAAAGGAGAAGGGAGATCAAAGGACCCATCGTGACAAAAGGTTAGAAACATTGTTTACTGTGCACTTCTCTTTTGCGTCCTCCTTTGATGCAATCTTAAGTAGCAGTCTAAAGTAACACAAAAGAAAGGGTTCCGAGAACAAGGCTGTATATGAATTTTTTTTTTTTAGTCGGTAAAGCTTTCTTTCATTCTATGTATGATTAGAAAGAGGAGATTTCATTCGAAATTGTAACGAACAACGGTGTTGTTGTCCCAAGTGATATATGGATTTCGTGTGCGCTTTTCAACGTTCGATGAATGTGCATTTTGCGTGTGCTCTTCAATATTTGACTTTCTTAGTCCTTTTATTGTGTATCCAATATTTTATTTTGATCGAAACAAGTTAAAAGTGATGGAAAAGGAATAATAAGTTTATAGTTGTCCCAAGTGATACGTATTTTAGCGCATGCTCTTCAACGTTGGAACTAGAATGTGCATTTCGCATGTGCCTTCAATATTTGACTTTCTTAGTCCTTTTATTGTGTACTCAATATTTTATTGTAATCGAAACAAGTTATGAAGAAAGTAATCGAAAAGGACTAATAATTTTATAGTTGTCCCAAGTGATATATATTTTGTCCATGCTCTTTAATATTTAGCTTTCTTAGTCCCTTTATTGTGTACCCAATATTTTATTGTGATCGAAACAAACTACAGGACTAATAATTTTCTGGTTGGCTCAATAATTTATTGTGATCGAAACAATATTTTATTGTGTACGCTCGAATACGTATGTGGAATATGCGGTGCAAGCATGACTCGTGAGCGTTTCTAAAGTGATACATACGAGCCACAAATTTCATAAACCGGATACTCCTTGAAGATTTGTCTCGTGTGAGATGGAGTGGGGTAGTTACACTTCCCATGCTCGATAGTGCTTGAATTACACAAAAGAAGCTGTGATGAGCGGGTAGGTACGAGATCAGCCGCTATCAACTCCAATGTGCAGTTTGTGACAACTCAAAATCCAATTTTAGGACTTCCATCAGTTCATGAATTTTAATGCGAGGATCATGATGTTTGCACGACCAATCTCTCGTCGTTGCAAATCAAGAACAGGACCCCAATTGCGACGGCAATCAATCAAATCCCAAGATGGCCGGCATATTGTGCCACGTTCACGTGCATGACACACGTCTAAGGTTATGATTAAATCTTATGAGGGTTTTTAATTCACGAGCAGTGCATACAAGGCCACGTGAATTTTTCAATGGGCTCGAACTATCGCCAACGCGTCCAGTGATGTCGTGTGCACACATAGCAGCGAACAACAAGCATCGCAGAGGCAAAACCTGAACCAGATAATTCTCTCTTGTGGGTTTGGATTGCAATTGGGCCCTTCTTTTTCCCATAGAAATGTCATGAAACGTCTGCTATTTTCTTTGTGCTTTAATTTCCCACATTCTTAAGTATCTCCGATCCACTCTGAAGATCAACATGACGGTTCCTTTGTTGCCGAATCATTGGAAGGAGCCATCGTCTGCATTTGTCGAGACTCCATGGGTTGATTGGTAGACGGATTTGCCAGATTAGCACATGCTTGCTCAGCCGCACAGGTGGAGTGCATAGTTACGGTGGAAATCCAAATCTTCCTCTCGCTTTCCGCATGAACTGAAGCTTCGTTTAAGTCTTGAGTCTGACAATGTAGATCTAATAAGGGCCTTATCAAGCACAAATCAACTGAACTAGGAAGTACAATGGATGCACTAATTGGGAGAGAATATTATATGATGTTGAGTTTTTCAGGCCTTAAGTTAGCCTATGCAGCAGGGAGTCCAACAAAATAGTCGACTAGGTCGCCAAAGCCTAATGAAAGAAAAGTCCTAGTAATTGGACTATTTATCCACCTCAAGCCCCTTGGAACTTGATTTGCTCTGAAGTTTTAAACTTGTATTCACTAAATACTTCTAAGGGAATGGCATTTACGTTTTCAGACCTTGGAAAAAAAAATCTGCCTCTTCAAAAAAAGTTTTGCACTAGATTGCCATGGAGTTTGCTAGATTAGCCAACAAAACAGCCCCATAAAAATTTTAGTGATGAAACTAAAACATCATGGAATGACATTCCTTGAGATTAACGTCAACACATTTCGCGCGTACGCACATTATCATATGAAAATGGATTTACTCAACTGAATAAGAATAGAATAACATTGAGAGCAAAGACTATGAAAAATGAATCTAACCAAATATCTTACACGCACACCAAAATCTGCATTAGTTTGTTGTCAAAATCGTGCAAAGTTAAGAGTAACCTCTATATTAAATTGACTATCAAAATTGATAACGATGCACTAGATTAAACCAGATGCACTTTGGCTAGCTAGGACTCCTCAAGTCCAATGAGCCAAACAAATCTCGGAATTACTGTCAAGATTGATCTCGAATGAGGAAGATGTCCCGACAAGTCTTGCACTTCGTCTGTTTGCATTTGTCTAGCCCAGAGTCGCACCTCCTACCGTGTAATTCTGTCTTTTGTGGCGTTTGATCCTGTCGCGTTCGTCCTATACATCCAAAAGCCGAAGAAAAACAATGAGATCAAATGAGTTGCTGGGTCAACGTGTAAGCTATCGCTTAATCTGTCTAGAGTTTTCATTTCCTATATCAATAACTTTCATAATAACGAAGATGAGATCCACAGAATGATTTGTTGTCATCTTATAGGCGGCAGTATTCAATTTGCGGCCAATATATATCAAAGATCTTTACGTTAACTTTATGTCTTTTATTGTGTTCATTTATTGTCAAAATGTACAGTCCTTGGCTTGATGGACAAACCTGCTTTATGGAAGAAAAATCAAGTGTAAAGATATGATCGTTTTGAGAATACAAACATAAATTGCTATTATAATGGAAAGATGAGTGCTCCATTATTAACATGTTCAGTAGTTTCACAGAAATTGTAAACGGTTTATTATATCAGGGACAACCAATCTCAAGACCAATGAAGGTCAATAAATTGCTGCGTGGACTATCTAAAGATTGGAATAACATGAAGACTTCAATAAAAGAAACCCAAAGGATCATACCTCTTACAATTGATGATCTTGTAAGCACATTCAGTCATACGAAGTGGATCAATTCAATGAGAAAGAAGATTCCAAAGGTAAGAAGTCAATTGCTTTAAAATCTAACGATGATTCTGATGATAAAAATTCTGAAGATGACATGGATGATGAAGAGCTAGCACTCATGATAAAGAGATTCAAGAAACTAAACAAAAAGAGAAGAAGATTTAACTGGAAGAAGCAAGGCACTAAAAAATTCTAGAACAAATTAACTGAGGATGACGAAATCAACAAAGACGTGGTCTGTTTTGAATGCAAGAAAAAAGGACACATCAGACCTAACTACTCTCTGTTGAAGAAAATGAAAGTAAGAACTAAGAAATTCAAGAAGGCTCTCAAAACAGAGACACGGAGTGATACAGAATGTGAGGAAGTTGATAAAGAGTATGCCAACATATGTTTAATGGCAAACTCAGAATCAGATTCAGATTTGAAATAGATTCAAATTCTGAAATAGATTCAAATTCAAATTCAGATAGTGAAATCGAGGTTAGTAATTTAAATATTCATGTTAAAGTCTCAAAGTACATAGATGAACTCTGTCTTAGCCTCAAAACCTCTCTTAAAAGGATATCTGAATTAAAAAGGGAAAATTTCAAACTGAAGCAACAAGAAATCTCTTGGAAAGAAAATTTTAAAAATCTAAACAAAAGTTTTGTTATTTTAAAAGAAAGTGCAGACTCTATTTCAAAGGAAAATATATTCTTGAAAGATGATATTTCAAATATTACAAAAATGTTTTCAATAGAATCTGAGAAGTTGGAAAAGATTCTTTCAATTCAAAAACTATATTTCAACAAATCTGGTTTGGGTATGTCACAAGAAATTATTCCTTTAATTGATTTTCCAAAAGTAAATGAAATAATTAAACAAAGACCCACAAAAACATTTTACATAAATTATTTTCAAAGAGTTTTTGTAAAACATGTTGGCCGAAGTGCTTTCAAATGTTCAAAGTGTAATAACTCAGAACATTTTAAGAAAGAATGTCATATAGTTTGGAGACCTATTAAAAAGGAATGGACAAAGATTGTATATTGCACTAACTCCCCTAGACTCAAGAAAATGTGGATACCAAAGAAAGCTTGAGTTCTTTCTTAATTATAGGTCATTATCAAGAAAAATGTAAAGTGGTATTTGGATAGTGATTGCTCGAAACACATAACAGGAGATTCAATTGCTATTTCAATCGTAGAGCTTTTTTTTTTTTTTTTTTTGATGACCCAAGGAAGCCTCGTACGCCGATAGCACGGCGGAGTAAACCTTGGGGAGACACGTGAGTCACCACCACCTCTCGTGTCCCGGGTAAGTCACCCTTATGATGCTCGAGAATCGAACTTCTCCCCTTGCGTTAGGGGGAGAAGCTCACTGCCAACAGAGGCACCTAGGCGGGTGGTATCGTAGAGCTTTATTTGTACTCAAAAGAGAGAGCAACTACCTGTGAGACTTTGAAAAATTGTAGTAAAGTCTCTACACTATAAAGTCAATGACGTAAAACTGTAACATATTTTTTGACTCTTAGTGAAATCTAGCCAGTGGGCTGTCAATACGGGAGAGTAGACGTAAGTTTGATCTAAACCGAACCACTATAAACATTGTGTTTCTATTCTCTTTCCCTTAAACTCCTTATTTCAATTTACAGCTTTATATAACTATTCACTACTATTTACGTTGCTAGCAAATTATTCTAAAGTTTTGTGAAAATTTCTTTATCACATATTCACCCTCCTCTAGGTGATCTAATTAGCCCTTTCAATAAATATTAACCTTATGTCTCAATACTTGATCACCGTAACAATACAATAGCTTTTTATTATCCATTGAACTTTGACAATTTTGTTAGAAATTGTAAATTTGTCGACATATAAAATTTTTGCGAAGAATGGTGTTGATACAAAACAAAGGTTTGGTTTTGCGATCTACTATCTTTCATCATCTCTCTAAGTTTGCAAGGACTCCGCTAGTTTATTCCACGGGCTATAATGATGAGAATGACGATGTCAACGAGGAAGCGATGGTGACGAGGACGAGGACAAGGAAGAGGAAGAGAGGGATGAGGAAGAAGCCGAAGAGGAGTTAAGAGGCCACGACAACCCAAAACTTAGCTGAAATTTGTTCTCTGTTCCAAATTCGTGTTAAATTTTTTGAAACGCTGAAAATAAATCTAGCAAGCGTTGTTGCTCTAGATTGCGAGCTTACTACAAATAAAAACTGTGATTGAAGAAACTAATATTGAAATTGTTGGTTTACAATCTAAAGGAGGCCTTTCTCCACATCATCGTCCCCTGCTTTGCCCTACTTTCTTCAAATTTGAGTACCCACTGATTAAGAGAGAGAAAGGCAATAAAAGAAAAAAAAGTCATGTCAAAAAAATTTATCGGTCCATTTGGACGCAACTAAAGGATTATGTTGATTCTTGCCAGTTGCTCGTGTTTGGTTGTTCAAACTAGGGATTAATGTCATATGATATTTTGGGATTTTGACCTTTTCATCTTAAGATGTTCATTCCACCTCAACTCTGGTATTTTCAAGCCTCCCTCTCCTCAGCAAGATGACGGTGATGACTACAATGACAATGAATATGACAATGGGGGCAACTACAACAGCGAGGATGATGACATGACTAGGACGACAATGCATAGGAGGTTCTGTAGTCGTCTCATGGGCATCCATAAGCTCATCCCATGGACAACGACAAAGAGAAGGAGGAAGGCAAGAGGTGAAGGCGAATCGCTGGCAACGAAAAGAAAGAGGACGAGATCAATGATGACGAAGCCGAAGAGGAGGTAAGAGATGGAACGAAATGATGTGCTTCCTTCTTTTTTCCTTCGAAACATGTGGAGAGATGATTAAGACTAGTAGTTGAAAAAGTGTTAATGCCCATATCCTTCCGGTCTCGAGAGTTACTTGGCGAAACCAACTTGATTTCTTGTCTCTTTCATTTCTTATCAGCTCTTGTTCTATTCCTTTACGATCATTTAGATGTTCACTCTTTTTTTTCTCTCTCCATAAAACGACAATGGTGTGCAAGTGCTCTATTTATGGCACATGAATTTGTTTGGATTTTACTAGTTAATCAGTACCGATTCAGTGTATGCATCTCATTTTGTTGAGGGTTGCCCCGTAGAAAAATGCCTCCTGAATCTGTCTTTTCTGATATTGTTCAAGACTCATTGGTTTACCACTCCATGACACTGAATAACCATAAAAAACAAGACGAATGTTCTTTTCCCAGATCAAATCCTTCGACCTTGGCCTTTCAAGGAAACAGGTGACTCCCAGGATTCTTCCCCCTTTAAGGCTTTTTCATTGTTGATCACATTGTGGGCCGACTCCAATTTACTCGTGAAGGCAGGCTCGATTAATCAGGCCTTCTTGTCCATCACGAAATGTAATTTCACTACACCATTCTTAATCGTCTTAAAGTATTAAACAAAAGCAGGAACACCTCAATGGGATAGGAATCAAGGTATAATCTCTCCTAGTTAATGTGATGGCCTCTCAAAGGAACAATTAAAGATGGCAATTTTTAACTATTGTGACCCTCCCAATGTGGTGTCGGAGAGTGGGTTTGGAGATCATGCCGAGTTTGCATCCCCAAATGACTTGGGTACTCACAAATCCTCATTTTGCACAATGTTGGACTTTGCATTTTAAATTCTATTATTCCTAGAAGATTTCTATGTGAATGAGCTACCACTAGCTTGATAGGACCAACTAGGAGTTAAGTGAGAATACTTCACTTCTTACACAATTAAAGATCTAAGATATGTGATTACACTAATTGCCTAACTAGTGCCCTTTCAATACAATAACTTCATTGATTTGTTTAGCCATTACCCTATGCCACTGAATGATGTCCATGCATAAGTGCGCAATCAAGGGTAAGTAATCAATCATAATGAAGATGATAAAAGTGAAGTATAAGGAAGTAAACCTGATAAAGTGTTAAACAAAGAATACACATACACTTGTTATTAATCCCCTAGACAGCACTCCATGAGGTAAATTCAAAATGAGTCTACTTCCTTGTCTAAAAGATAAATCCATTTAAACCTATTACTAAATCAAAAGTAATCACTAAAATCCCTAAACTATATATATACACATACTAATTAAATAAAATTAAGCTAAGGGCGCGCATGATAAACATTCTATTTCTCTTATAGAACTATTTTTATGTTCCTGACTTGTTTTTGGGGTGTTCTTTCAATTTGGTTCTTATTATTATATTCCGCATAAGTGGATTGCTTGTGTGCATTATTTTTTTGGGAACCAACATGCAATTTCTTAACAAATACATGGTCATTGATTGAACCAATAAGAAACTTCCAATGAAGGCATGCTTCGGGGTTCCCACGAAAAAACAAAAAAGAGACAAGTCCATATATGTCGCGACCCTCCCGGTCAAGCGTCGGGGATAAAGGGGTTTAGAGGTAATACCGAATTGGAGACCAATGGCCCCCAATCAGCTCAAGGTTTGTCAAATCCTTATCTCATGCAACGTTAGAATTTATGTTTTAGTCTCGATTAATTAAAAAAAAAAATTCTTCTATATGAAGGAGCGCCACAAATTTATTGGGGCCAGCTAAAGCCAAGTAAAGTACGTGAGGACACCACACTTTTTAGAGTTGGGGACATGATTATACTAGTTATTTAATTAGAGCCAATTCAATATCTAAACTCGATTATCCGTCAATAGAATCTCACATGCAGTTTTCTTATTTAATTATGAGTCCTAAATGTCTTGTCCGCTAAGTGCCCATGCAATATTTTTGTATTTATCATGGTCCTAAAATGCAATGTAATCATTCAACAAAAATAGGAAAATCATAATTTAAAAAATATATATAAAAGAATCACAATCAATTCATCAAATATGGTAATGAAAGATGGAGTAAAGAGTAAAATTTAGTAGAGTAACCCAATATTAGTCGGGCAAAGAAAGTGATATGGCCTCATCATTAAGGCTTAGAATTTCAACCCCCACAAGCTTCTTTGAAATCGAATTCAATTCTTTGTCTAAAGGATCAATCTACCAAAATTGAACTATAATAAAGGTACTCATTAAAATCTCTAAATTATATGAATACTCACTAAATGAAACTAAACTGGTTCTAATACCAAAATCTAACAACCTAATGAAGGTCTATTTTTCTAACTATTTCTCCAAAAAAGAATATATTTTTATTTTTTTATTTGTGGAAAATGGGATTCTTATTCTTCTTTCTTATCAGCATTTTTATTTTTTTATTTTTTCATTTTCGCTTTCTCTTTGTGCCCTTTCACAAAGTAGAGCTCTTTTGGCTCTATGCAGCTCTTTTTGAGATTTGAGGACAAACTCCCAACTTAATGAAATTACTGGATTTGCCTCAGTGGCCTTCCTTTCCTCATGAGAATGGAGAGATAGGGGGCTCAATTCCCCACTTTGTTGGGATTTTGGGATGGGGACAAATAGTTTCGAATGTAAGTTTCAATTCTCCCGCCTTGCAAAGAGGCAGAGCAAAAAGTTAGAAAGCGAGTTGAGAGTTAAAGGAGGACTAACAAAAAAAAAAAATCCTAACTAATACACGAGAGTTCCATAACTTACAAAATAACAGCGATGGATCAATATATCAAAATCGTAAGTTGTAAACCAATCTAAGCTCCACCATCAACCGCCTCCATCAACAAATGCCAAATTTTCACAATCAGCCATTATGCTCAGTCATTGTCACCGGCCATCCAGTGACAAAAATTTTCATATCGGCAGACATTCTCTAAATATCAAAAACTACCAAAGCTGATATGAGCAATTTCAAGACAATACTGGATATTTGGTAATATGCATACCGGTGACTTTCACTCATTTTCCTCGGCATTGTTCATCATGAGAAGATCATCCAATACGGAGAACACAATAAACAACATAAAAAAGTAACAATGACACAATGGGTGGTACTAGATCTATACACTTAGTGAATCAACTTCGGAGAAACGATTCAGATCAACACGTTTTCAGATCTGACATTGTCATGATCTATTTCTCGGTCATGCCTTTGAGGCGTTTTGTCAAACATTATACGTGCAACAAAACGATTGACTCAAGCTATGGAACGGAACAAAAGCCATGTTTTCATCTAAAATCCCAAAAATCAGGGTTAAAAATCACAAAGCCAAAAGCCATCACAAGACATCCAGTTACAGCTCAGATCTTAAGTGAATTACACCCGAACTACATGAACGTGGCTCTTTTACACATCTCACCGTAACAGAGCAAGAAAGAGGGGAATGAGTTTACCTGGTTTATTGGCGGTATGGATACTGCAACAATAGCTCGAGACGAAGAATAAGAGACTTACGATCGTCCAGGAACGAAGTTAGAACCAGCGGAGAAGTTCGAACGGAAACTGGATTCGTCGTATCTTAGGGAAGCTGGATTTTCTGACGATGAGCATACCAGAGGATAAAGGTTTTAGATGCGCTCGGCTATGAAGTTCAACGCCCACGCAGAAGTATCGAGTAAGTGCGAAGCACTCTGGACACTCCGATCAGAAATGCAGGAGAGAACAGAGGCGTGGCCAGCGAAGCTTGGAGACGGCGGAGGACGTCGATCCACGGCGGCTACGGCGATTGAGTCGACGAAGAAAACATGCGAGCGAGAGCAATCAATGAGAAAGATCTTTCAGTGAACCCTCTGTAACTCTAAAAACTAATGCTCTGTTTTCCCCATCCTGTTATGGCCGATCTCGCGGTGTTCAGTTATGGGATGCGACGATGAAAGCTGGTAGTCGGAGATGGTGATCAGTGGATTCTGGCGTTGATTGGTGGTGAAGAAACTTTTTGGAACTCGGCGGATCCAGAGAGAGCTAAGGTATCATGGCGATGGGCTCTAATAGTTGTATTTGCGTGGGCTATAGTACAGTAGAGATTTTGAGCAAATTAGAAATGTTCAATAATGGGTTTTGGGGCTTGAGCGCTGCGAAATGAATTGAGTTAAACTGATGGGTAAGGCGAAATGGACCAAGTCCAAAAGGTTAGGTCATGTTCTTTTTGCATGGACCGAATTGGACACCTTCTTTTTGTTATTTCTCTCCTTTAAAAAAAAAAAAATAGAAGAATTTTTGAATTATCGACTAAAATTCAGATGTCAAAATAAGCTTGGCTTGACTACATGTTATAACTTTATTTCATTGGTTGTTATTTATGTCAATGATTGTAATTTGTTTGAACTTACAATTGGTAATTTATATTTTCGATTTGTTATTTGTCTTTAGAGTTCATAACCCGAAAATGTTAATACTTAGTAATTAACCCAGAGTATAGTACGATACCATAAATTGGCGTTTTTGATGATACCTATACTCAATAATTTTCCTTAATAATGATAACTTTCCTACAAGCCCTCGCAAATGACATATTAATGATCACCCTTTAAAAGATAGTAATTTTACCTAAAAATCTTGTGAGTTTGAATTTTCTAACGTTTATAATCTTTCATGAAATATAGTAAACAACATGAACTTCTTCTTCATTTACAGTTTCTAAATTTAAGGACTTTTTACATGTCATAATTTTCCTTCATCAACAGTAACGCCGACAATCTTATAGTCAATAATTTTGATTAAATATTCATAAGTTTTTTCTATTTTTCTAAAATAATTTGGCGATCGAAATTAATTCACTCTGAAGCCAAAGGCTTAGATTGAGTTTGACCTATTATGAGTGATATCTCACGTCCTCTGTCAATTAGTGGAGATCATCTTATGGTCGAAACTTATTCACTCTTAATACAACGGCTTAGACGAAGTTTTAACGAGTTATATATGATATCTCAAGACCCTATATCAATTAGGAGAGGTCTTATTGAGTAATTTATAAGCTAACACTCATTCTCAATACTTTGTGTAGTTACTCTGAGTATTTTTTTTAT
The DNA here is from genome assembly GCA_014182725.1 of Eucalyptus brandiana. Classification (NCBI taxonomy): domain Eukaryota; kingdom Viridiplantae; phylum Streptophyta; class Magnoliopsida; order Myrtales; family Myrtaceae; genus Eucalyptus; species Eucalyptus brandiana. The sequence goes on along the minus strand of CM024675.1, from coordinate 67,934,219 downwards.
ACTTGGCTTACATGTATCTGGTTGGCCCGGGTCATTACAGATTGTTAGAGGAGGATCGTTTCTAGTACATATATGGTTTGTGGCTAGACTAGGCCTATATGCGATTAGAATAGGGACAAAAAAGATCTAGGGTGAGAGGGCTTGAACAAAATGTAGCTCCTAACAGGTTTCAATGCCACCCCAAATGGTCAATTACCTTATAAGATTACTTAGAGTATTCTTTTTGGTTTATTGGCCGATGTGGACCAGCTGAGCTTGGTGGTTACATCCTGCACTTTCCTATACGGGGGACTGTAGAATCCAATGAAAAACTACAGATTGGTCTTGTTTAATTGCACTTAAGTAGAAACATAGTATTTTATTGTTTTCCACCAAAATTAAAAATATTATCTGAATTTTTTAAAACTTCATGTGAAAGTATTTGACGATCTACATATGAAAATTGAGTGTTGTGGAAGTCTCAGATGTTTCAAATTTAACAAAAAAGAACGTCAAAGTACACGAGCTCTAAGATTCAAATTAAACAAAAAATAAAAGGCGAAACTCAATCTAGACAGATAGTAGTATATCAATGAGAAGAGCTTTTTACAAGAGTCAACATTTTTTCTTGTTAGAAATGAGTAAAATCAAGTCCACATTTCCCCCCAAAAGAGACTTAAACCATAAATGGGTATAAACTATATACTTATGATTACAAAGTACATTAGAAGTATAGATGAAATGGTGATCAGAAAATAGCACTATCAGTCTGAATGTTCCTTACTTTTCCTTTCCTAAATCTAGGGAAGGTTTAGAGTTTAATCATGGGGAGTGCAGTTATCAAAGCAGAAACTAAGACCCAAGGCAAAGACGACCCAAGAGCAGAGGAAGACCCAAGGCCGAGCACCACGACGAGGTGATGGCCACTGATGCAAGCGTGGCCTAGCTAAAATGTGTGATGCAGCATTTAGGATCCGCTGCATTCACACCCCGAGGACGAAATCGTGAGCTTTTTTTTTTTTTTTTTTTTTTTTTGGACGGAAATCTGACATTCATATATTAAACATACGGGTTACACGTAGATGAAAGATTAGCATCAAAACATAAGATATCTAAGAGGGAATACGGTGGTGCATGAATCCAATTGGTTGCCAGAACTTTGAGGCGGTGCATTTTGGCAAGCCAATCAGCGGCTGAGTTTGCTTTTCTTGAGCAATAGGAGAGAGTCGTTGAAGGTAATGTCCGAAGGTGCGCTCGAATTTCTGGTAGAAGGCCACTAACGGCCCATGGGTCATCCATCCGGCCCATGATGGCTTCCACGAGCGTGTAGTTATCGGATTGTACTTCCCATCCTCTTCCTTCGAACTGAAGTGCTTCCCCTGTACTTCCTGTTCTGTTGTGCAGAAAACGTGTGCCGTGAAGAATTGCTAGGGTTTCGGCGTGTAGAGCCGATTCTGCTCTAATTTCAGCTGCAAAGCCATCAATTAGCAAGCCATTCGAGTCACGCACGAGGCCGGCTACCGAACTTGTCTCGTCTTCTTTCTTCCAAGAGCAGTCCACGTTAAGCTTCGCCCGCGCTTATCCGGTGCTTTCCGGACCTCGGGCGAGTCGGTTCGCTAGTTTTCTCGCGTTTTGTTACTCGGGATCCATCTCGGAGAAGGCCATAGACCGGATGTTGGCGAGATCTACTAGTGATTCGGTTTTGGGGGGCCGAGATCGGAAGATGTTTGTCATTGCGGAGCTTCCATATCAGCCACATCGAGTGGGCCACCATAGCTGCTGAAGGTAGCTCTGTTTTTGCTTCGAAGAACTCAGCAAACCACTTATCTATACGAGTTACTGATCTGGTGGTTATGTGCAGGTTAAGGCGTGGGTCACTCCAAATGTGCCGCGTTTTTTTGCAAAGGAAGAATAGATGTTCTGTTGTTTCAGGATACTTGAGGCAAAGCGGGCACAGGGGATCGGTAAGATTCGCCTTTTATAGAGGTTTTCTTTTGTTGGGAGTGCATTTTGGCATATGCTCCACAGAAGAATTTGATTTTAGGGGGATTGAGTGCGCCATAATCGATTCCATAAGGATCGGGGTGGCTGGTAGGATGTAGTGGCTCTGTTTAGGTCAGGGTCATTAGCTTTTGCACATACTCTGTTATAGCCGCTTTTTACAGAGTACGTACCTGTTTGGTTTCCCGTCCAAATGAGTTTGTCTTGCTGTGGCTGGATGCTGATTGGAGTAGATAAAATTTCCTGAGCTACCTGTGCATCGAAGAGCGCTTGGATTTTAGTTTGCTCCCATACCCTGCTTGCACTGTTGAGTAGTTCAGCGACTTTCTCTGGATCGTTTCTATTCACTGGGCCTCCGATTACTCCCCTTGGAAGCCATCTATCTCTCCATATGTGAATACTTTGTCCATCACCCACTATCCACTTCACCTCCGGTTCGATGGAGTCTCGACCAATAAGTATGCTGCGCCAACCCCACGATGGTCTTTGTCCTGTTTTTGCCTTTCATAAGTCACTGTTTGGATAGTATAATCCTCTTAGAATGTTTCTCCATAGAGCTGAGGGTGACTGTGCTAATCTCCATGCTTGTTTGGCTAACATTGCCTTGTTAAAATTAATTAGGTCTTTGAAACCAAGGCCCCCTTCATCTTTTCTGCATTTCAAAATTTCCCATTTTTTCCAGTGCATTTCTCTTCTAGACTCATTCTGTTTCCACCAAAAAGCTGATATCCGTTGTTCAATGGCTTTGCATATGGAGATCGGGATCTTGAAGATGGACATGGCATATTGAGGGATGGCTTGTACTACGGCTTTGATCAATGTTTCCTTACCGCTTTAGATAAGAGTTTTTCTTTCCAACCTTCCAGCTTCATATTCACCCTAGCAAGGATCCATGAAAACATCTCTTTTCTTGTTTGTCCCCAATCAGATGGAACTCCCAAGTATTTTCCTGTTTTGTCCATAATCGGCACACGTAACTCATAGGCCATATTCCTCTTCAAGGTCGATGGACAGCCCTTACTAAAAACACTCCCGACTTGTTGAGATTAATTGCTTGACCAAAGTGGCATAGCAATACCGATTAAGGATATTGCCAGATTTTGGCATTCGCCAACCTGTTCCATCCATAAAGATAATGGCATCATCGAATAAGAGATGAGACAATGTGGGGCAATACCTGTTGAGTTTTATTCCTTTTAGGCTTCCATCTTCTATTGCTTTGTTCATCATCCAGGATAAAACATTAGCCATCAATATGAAGAGGTAGGGTGACAATGGGTCTCCTTGCCTTAATCCCCTTGAGGGCTTGAAATACTCAGTTTGATCACCATTAAATTTTATGCTAAAAGACACAGTGGAAACGCATGTCATGATTAACTCCACCCATTTTGCACCAAATCCCATCTTCAGCATACACCTTTTTAAGAAATCCCACTCTACCCGATCATAGGCCTTTTTCATATCCAGTTTAAGGACCGCCCTGGAATTTCTTTTTTTTCTTTCTCGATCCTCAACCGATGCAACACCTCTTGAACTATAAAGATGTTATCCCTGGATTTGTCTTCCCTTTACAAAAGCACTTTGTTCGTGTGCTATTATCTCTTGAAGCCATGGTTTCAATCTGTTTGCTAGGACTTTTGAGATAATCTTGTAGCTGAAGTTGCATAGACTCGATTGGCCCGAATTGGGAAATACTTTCGGTGTTTTAACTTTGGGAATAAGGGTTATGTGGGTTTTGTTGAGTTGAGGGTCGAACTCACTCCGATTCCACAAAGTTTCGACCATATGCAGCACATCCATTTTGATATCCTCCCAATAATGTTGATAAAATTAGCCATTCATCCCATCTCGGGCCGGGAGCTTTAGTGCACCAATCTGAAAAGCGCCTCTTTAACTTCTTCCATTGATATAGGGGCCATAAGATACTCGTTCATTTGCATGTTTATAACTGTTGGGCACATGTCCGAATAGGTTGAAAGTTTCTTTGACCCTCGGATGCATATAGTGAGTAGTAGAAGTCCATTATGTGTTGTTTCAGCATGTGGTGGTCTCGGCACCAAGTATCATCATTTATGCGCAGCATAGAGATTCTATTTCTTTGTCTTCTTTGAAGTGTAGTAGCATGGAAGTATTTTGAGTTCCTATCTCCCCACCGCATCCAGTTGATACGTGATCTCATGCCCCAATACATTTCCTCTCTACGCCAAAGCTTCTCGATTTTTCCTTTTATTTCTCGACATGCCATTTGGTTTGAACAATCTGAATCCCCATTTGTAAGAGCAGTAAGCTGTGTTTTGAGATCTCTAATTTGGACAGCTGCATTAGAGAACTTAGTTTTGCTCCATCTTGCTAATTCCTTGGTCACCTTCTGTAATTTCTGAGCCAAAGTGGTCTGCTGGTGCCTATCATCTCCCCAACAACTTTTTATAATCTCCCCACACTCTTCCTCCTCCATCCAGTAGGCTTCAAACTTGAATTCCTTTCTCCTTCTTTCTCTAGCAGGATGTAGTGATAATACTAATGGGCTATGATCTCGAACCAACGCCGGGAGGGCCACCATTTCAGCATTAGGAAAAGAAATTGTCCACTCCATTGTGCATAGGGCTCTATCCAACCTCTTTTTCACTAAGTTTTCCCCGATTCGATTGTTTGCCCAAGTATATGCACAGCCTTTTGTATCAATATCCATTAAGGAACAATCGTTTATCATTTCCGGAAAGCAAAGCAATCCGGTGTTGGTCGGCTTCCCTCTTCCCTACCTTCTCCCAGGTATATAGGATTTCATTAAAGTCCCCCATACAAAGCCACGGAATTTGATTAGTTGGGTGTAATTCCCGAATCTGTTGCCATAGATGTAGCCTCTCCGTGAAGTTGGTAGATGCATGTACAAATGTTATTCTCATCATATTGCCACTAGAAGGATCCCTACATTTTACATCCATATACTCCTTTGAACTTGAGTTTATTGTAACATCCGCTTCATCATTCCACATCAGCACCAATCCTCCGGTAATACCAATAGGTGGCTCTATAAACATGTGTTGAAAGTTGAGTCTTCTTCTGATTTTATCTATCATCATACCTTTGTTTTTGGTCTCCATCAAAAAGACCATGCTGGGCCATTCTTGAGCCTTTAAGGCTCTAAGTTCTTGAACCGTCAGGGGATTGCCCAGCCCCTGACAGTTCCAACATATAATCTTCATGGTGTTTTTGGTGGCTTATTAGGGCTAGCCACCAAAGCCCAATCCTTCCCCTCTTTCACCAGCTGAACAGGGGTCTCTAACAGCTCCAAATCATCAAGGAGGTAAGAGCTAGTAGATTCTCGCTCTCTTCGTTTTTTGGCTTGTTGATGTTTCTGGCTTTTCTTGCCATCACCACCTATTAGCTCAGATCCTGCAACTTTAGGGCCTTCAAGGTACAATCTCCGAGTTACATTCCCCTCTTTAGCCGCCGGGTGTTTCTTTCCACCCTCTCCGCCCTCCTTTGAAGAAGGACTATCGACTCTTTTCTTATTCCGATGGTTGATGCTTGTCTCAGATTCAGTAGGGGCAGCCACTTCCATGTTAACTGCCATTAAGGGAGTTTCGGTGGACTCGATTCTTCTTCTTCCCGATTTGGATCATTTTTGCATAAAATGCTGCCCAAAGTGTGGGCTGTGATCTCGAACTTCTGCTTTGAGCCAAGGACCATACTTACCCACCTTGTTAGCTGCCCAATTAGTTGTTTCATATGGTATATCCTCACAATAAGATGCATAGTGACCGATTCGACCGCACGAGTAGCAAAAGTGAGGAAGGCGTTCATACTTGAACTCCACCCATAGATTTTTGTTTCCAATTTTCACTACCGCCCCTGATTTGAGAGGGGCTGAAAGCTCCATCTCCACTTTAACTTTACCGGTTTTGTACGGGCTATTTCCTCTTGCCTCCAGTTGAATCTCTTTAACTACACCCACTTTAGCAAACTACATCAGCAAATACTTCTTCTATGAGCCACCCCGGGGGAAGACCAATAATATGGACCCAAAAGTCATATCTCGAGTAATTATAGCAGTGTTCGGGAATTTCTGGTTCACATTGCTTTAATACTAGGAGGTTGCTAGCAAAGGACCACGGTCCCGATTTGAATTCTTTCTTTTTCTTCCTCTCGAATCAAAAACAAAAGAGAATAGTCCCGGTTCTTTCGGGAGCACACTACTTCCTCTGCTTTCCACGCCTTCTGCATAGTATTCCAAAATGCTGGAAAATTAACATGGGGTTTTGAATATAGCTTACCGAACAGTGTGTGACTGCATTCTATTCGTTTATTGAGAGGGATTTCCTGTTGTACTTCCACCACATCATTTTTCGACCATAAATGGCCTAAACTTTTGCACGGGGCAGCAAGGCGGCGTTGATTCTCCTCCGGGTCCTCCATTCCAAGACCCGAATATACCTACTTGCTCTCGATGTTGGATATAGCTTTGGGGATTGGGTGATTGAAGGGAGCTCCGCCGATATTAGGTATGGGGTATAGATTCAATGTGGTTGTTGGGGGCAAGGGTGGGGTGCAAATGGTTGTAACTGGATGGGGTTGGATTTGCGAGGTTGTCGTCCATGGTGATTGGGGAAGAAACTCGCGATCGGTGGCAATCAAGGATTCGGGCATTTAGGGTTTTGTGGTGGAAGAGGTGAAGTGATAGGTGATAATGGGGTCGATGGTTTGGGGTTTGGTTTGGAGGTCTCCCATGAGATCGGGAGGAAGGGTTTTTACCAAGCTAATGGCTGCCAAAGAGACCGTAACAGTAGGAATTGGAGATGAGCTCCCATGGAAACGGGAGAGGAAGGCTCTACCAGCGAGAGAGAATTCCGTACGGACGCGGGGAAAAAACCAGAGTTTTTTCAATAAATCGTGAGCTTAATTGGAGGCGAAAATTCAGTAAATTTGATTACGGTGGCTCAAGCAGTGCACTGGTTTGACCTCCCCAATTTATACTCCCTCATGACTCGTTTGCCCCGGAAGCTGGGAGGCATGATTGCAGTGTGGTGCTACAATGATCTTGAAGTGAGCCCTACACATGATCCGATCATGAAAAACTTCCACGAAACTACACTGCCCTTTTGGGACCCCAACATAAAGTTCTTAATTGATTGTTAAAAGAAACTCCCTTTCCCATTTGAGAGTGCGGGGTTGGGATGCGAAGGCGAGCCATTGCCACTTGATATACCGAAGGAGCTCTCTTTCAGAGGGTTTTTGAGGATTTCAAGGTCATGGTCTGCAGTCACTACAGCTAAGGAACAAGGTGTTGATTTGTTATCCGAAGGCATGGTGAAAGAGCTTCAGGACGCATTGGGTGGTCTTGATTTGGTCAGGTGCATCGTGTACAAGGCTTTCATGCTAGCCAGCACAGTGAAACTGTAAATTCCTGTGTCCCCTTTCGACTCTATTAGAATAGAATTGAGCACATGGGCTATTCAAATGATAAGCTAAGAACTTATGAAACCTGAGCTCAGACTTTGTGATGAGCTGATATGCATAGACTGTGTCATATCTCTGTCAAGCATGTCCAACTTGGTTGGGGAAGGAATTTCTTGGAACAGAATTACGTACGTGGCTTCCTTTTCCCTTCGAAACATGTGGCGAGAGCGTTGAATGAGTGTTGAATGCCCATATCCTGCCGATGTCGATCTGAGGCGCAAAACCACCTTAGTTTTTGTGTGGTTCTTGTGTGGTTCTGTTCTTTTCCCTTCTCAATTTGTTGGCTTGCCACTCTACGATGCTTGCAATTATAAATAGCATGAATTATCTTTTCCCAGACCAAATCCTCATTCGGCCTCTCAGGCAAACAGGTGATACACTAAATTCTTCCCCTTGAAGGCTTTTTCAGCGCTGATCACATTAATGGGCCAACACAGATTTTCCTTTGAAGGCTGGCCCAATTATTTAGGGCTTCTTGTCCAATGCGAATTGTAATTTTATTACCACAGTTCTTACTCGTCTTTGAAATATATATACAAAAACAAGAACATCTCATTAGGAAACGAATTAACGCAATCAATCTCACATACAAATCTCTCGAAGTCGATGTAATTTCAACCTATTCATTGCTACCATTGATCTTTGGTGTTGCTACCACTACATTCACTCCCAAATACATGATGGGTGATATTTGAGCAAAGTCATGAGAGTCAATGTCTTGCATTAGAGACAAGTTTCCTTATTAACACTATAAGAACAATTCCAATAGATATAAGCAAACCGTATATGATTCTTATAAAAAAGTGTTTTTTTCATATGACATGATCAGTGACTTTTTTATTACATAAATGATATCAAATCAATATATTGATGTCAATAACCTCAAGATCGCTTGCTTAAAAAAAAAAATAATTGGATTCGGTATAATATTTTACAAATATAAATAGACAATACATATGAACATTTGCTTTGTTCGGAAATAAAATAATAAAAAACTATTTTACCTCAAAAGAAATAATTAAACGAAATCCAACCAAGTTTTTTTTTTTTTTAGTGGTTCAGTTTAGTATAAGAATACTGTTTCGAAAAAAACGGTTCACAAATCAAATTGAACTGTTTTAAGAGGTTTGATTTGGTTTCAACTTTTTCTGAAACTAAGCCGAATTGCAAAACGGCATTATATCAATTATTGATTTTGTTAATTAGTTTTACCATCCATATATTAAGTAGCTTGTTGAATTAGGTTTGATTTTCATTTTGTGTGAATATATGAACTGTTGTGAGTGTCATGAAATTGTTGAAGTTGGAGACAAATAAGTGAAAGAAGAAAGAAAAATTATACCTAATCAAACGGGGAAAAAAAGATTTGACTTTGTGGGTTCTTGACTATAAAACGATTTACTTTAGTATCACTTCCCTTCGAACCGTAATTATGCAGTTGGTTTGATTTAACGTCCAAATCGCATCAATTACGTTACTCACTTTCTAATAGTTACAAATAAGGAAGTAATTGTTGTGAAAGAACGTCGAGGCAACTACACATGTACATATGGACTTCCCTTCACAACAATTACAAATACATTAAATGAAAAAAGTCATATAATGTTATTTGTAATGAAATTCATTCAATTATTTACACAAGAGGAGTCACATGAGCCTCATTTCTAGAAGAAATTCTTCCCGGTGGTCTAACAGAGGACCCAAAAACAAAGAATCAACAGCAATCACTGCAAGTACGACAACTAGGGTCTCCAATTTTTCATGGGATCGTTCTACCTCGCCGGGCTGACCACGACATTTTTCGTGTCTTATCCGACGAGGTTACTTTGGAGGAGGCTCACCGTGCTCATCGCCGGGATTGTCTTCATCCTCGGGTGTTTAACGTTGCAGCTCAAGAGCAGGTGATGCTCATCATTGAATAAATTTTGTTCGAATGTGGTGCTGGCTTCACCAACTAGGTTCACATGTATACATGTGTGCACAGAAAAATCGTGACTGTGATATCTATCATGTGATTGTGATTGTGCCTTGAAATGTGAGCCAAAATGGTTGTCGTTATACATCATTTTTAACTGTTGTATTGGAATCTTGATCAATGATGATCTGAAAGCATGTGAAATAAAGTTGGAGCACTTTATTTATTGTACTAGAATCTCGACAAACAATGACATGAAAAGATATGAAATATATTGTGAGTGGGTGGTAGGCCCATGAAGGACAATTTATCCATCACGACAAGTTATCCTTTTCACTAAGAAATAACAAAAAGTGATATTTCACCATCAGATATGAAAAAAGGGCATTTTCCCCCCATTTTTTATAGGAGTTCCTTATTAAAAAAACAAAAAGAAGAAGAACCAGAAAAACGGCTCTATCACATTAAAGTTTGTAAAGTTATTCCCCTTTTGATAAGCCTAAGTTAAACTGGACATAATTTTTGGCCTCATAACATGAAATACATCAATTATTTCATTTCTTTTCTTAATTTCGTTTGAAAATAAAGCCATTAGTTCCCATATATATATTTGCTTTTCCGTTTTCCAAAATATTCAGAATAGGTTTTCATTCCACAGCTTCTTATTGATCGTCTGACCAAATTTCTTCTTATACAATAAAGCAGACACGAATGTACATGAGATCACAATGGGCTTCCATTTTCCAAATTCGTCTTGATGTCCTCCTTCATCGAAATCCTAATCACCTTTTAATTTTTTTTCCTGATATAGATATCGTGAATTCTTTATCTTAATCAGCAGATACTTTTATGAAGATAGAGATAGCTTATGTTACTTTGTAGCTTTTCCATGTGATTGCGACATTTCATTCTTTTTTGCTTTTGTTTTTTGTATTGGACATTGACTAACTTTGAATCATCCAGTGGAAGCCAACACGTCTAGTTGATACATATTCTAATAATTTTGCCTTTAAAAAAGCCCTTTCGGCTATTGGTTTGAATGAACGTGGCTTTGTGAAACTCTGTGTGCAATCCAAAGTTTAGACCTTTTTATTTTAATTTACCTTATTCCATTTACCCTTAGCTTAAACTTCAAAATTCAATTCAACTGCCTACGAAGAATCTCTTCTTTCTCGTCTAATGAATAATTGTTTAATTTTGTAGGCCATGGGATTGAAATTAAATGATTTAATCTAGCATAAATCAAATGTGGCAAGTTATGATTAGACCATCTACTATGATTCCGATGATTTTGGGGTTAAAAATAATCATCAAAGACCATACTTAGCATGGCTACAAATCAATCCATCACCGTAGAAAGAGATTTTTCTCCATTTCGGAATGATTGAATTCCTACTATATTTTATTACTACAAATTTGCATACTCTATAAAAAATACAGCTCTTAATTAAAGTGAATCGTAGGGATTTTCAACAGATAACGGATGATTTATTCAAAAGGACAAACTATCTTTTTAGATAAGGAAGAACATAAGCTGATATTTGAACATCAGGTAAGAAAAAAGTTTTTTTTTTTGGATAGGAGTTCCTATAGAAGAAGAAGAAGAAGAAGAGGAGGAGGCTCTAGCATGTTAAATCATGTAAACGTTTTCTCCTTTTGATAAGCCTAAGTTAAATTTGACATAATTTTATGACCCTGATAACATTAACATGAAATACATCAATTATTTTTTCTCTTTTCTCAACTTCTTTTGGGGGAAAAAAGAAAAGAGTTGTTGGTTTCTAACATTATACAATTTTTTTTTTCATATTTTCCAAAATATTCATAACTAAGAAAGGTGTCCTTACCAGCTTCTTGTTAATCGTCTAACCAAATTTCTTATTATGCAATTAAGCAAGCACACTTAAATGTACATGAGATGAGAATGCAATTTCTAATTTCATTATAATGTTTTCTTGGTCCTTCTTCCTCGAAGTCCTAATAATCTTTTTATGTTTTGTCCATATATAGTTATCGTAACTTTAATTAATTGTTCTTTAATTATAATCTGCCAACTTTAATGACAATTGCGATATGTTTTGTTGATTGGCAGTGTTTCCGTGTGATTGTGATATTCGTTTTTGTTGGAAGAAAGTCGGCGGAAGACAACTAACCTCTTTCAGATACGCAATGAACAATTTGTCCTGAAATGATCATTGAATTGCGGACAAATCACGAACAAAATAACTCCACGTTGGTCTGAATGCAATCACGAGGAAAGCATCAAATTTTCACAGCATAAATGCCAATTATTCTTGTAAATGAGAAATGGAACACCTTCTTTTTCTTTTGATGGAAGGGGACAAGAAAAGAAGAGAAATTTCTGAAAGTACGTTATGCCAACCGTACCAACAGTTATCTTCAGAAAACTTTTATACAACTCCCTCATACCCTTTCAAAGGGTGTCTTTCCATTGTAGAATATCAAGAAGAAACGATGCGTTCTCATCACACCCCATCATGGACGTACTAAATAAGTACAACATCTCCCACTCGGACATGATGGGCTTGATAGCACTCTATCAAGAATATAAGGCATTCAACATTCATCAACTTTACAAAACAATTCATACTAGCAAGTAAGCCATGCAACTAGTGAGTTCACCTGCACTTGGGAGCTCAAATTATGCACCTGTTAGGGATGACATAATGATTACAATCCTAAAAAGAAATAAACAATTGATATCTCACAATGCTTTAAATATATTTTGTTACATCAATCCAAGTATACCTATCCCGTAAAGGCTATACTTGACTATTCTAATAAAAAAAAAAACATGTATTTACAATTATATCCGCAACCACATAAGACAATATAATTGGTCGACTAGTAAATACATGTGATAGATGTAAAACAAAAATAATCTTCCTTTGCACTCATGTTTCTCTCCATTTTAGAACAACTGCTTTCTTATACATGTCCCATAAAGTCATCTCTATTCATGACCACCGGTAACATGCTAAAGTAACAACATTGATATTTTACTTCGAGAACATAGTCAGAAGTAACATATGGCACCAAATGAGAAAAATTATAAATTACGTCAAGGGCTCACACGATGAGTAAATAGGGATAATTTTAATCACATTCTCTTGTTGGTCATATAATGCACATGTAGTATGAATGACATGATATAGTGGATTTCTCTTTCTATGAGGGCGTATGTCATTTATTAAATATATCTACTATACGAATCTTAGCCTAAACATACTACCGCCCTCAGCGGCGGAACTGGCTCGGGTTTTCTTCCCCTCACGAAAGGGAGAAGTTTGAATTCCAGAGGCATCTTAGGGATTCTAACCTGGAGTATTGTGATGGTGGGTCCTGCAGTTGCTCCCCCAGGGTTTGCTTGCCGGCGGTCAGTTTACAGGGTTTCCCGGATTACCAAAAAACATCTTAGCCTAAACATAATCATGCACTTCTCACGTACTCATGTTTAACTCGAGGGCTATATCAGCTCGCTTTTTATAGCGTCTAATTAAGTATTCGCATTTGGCATCTTTCAAGCATACATGATTGTAAGACTTTTACGTTCAATCTTATTATAAACAAATCACAGACCTCATCTTGACTCCAATCAAGGCGACATAATATTTTATGTATTAAACTTGCTCTTCAGCATTTATTTGTACATAACGTCTCATCTCAACGTGCTAACTATAACATTTACGATGATTGCTCATGTGAATGAGCCAATCATTGCCTGCTGACATACTTTTCAATAATATATGTGTGTATGTGCTAGTCTCATAATAGATTTGTACTTATTGATAAAACATCAAGTCACTTATAAACAAATAAGTATAATACATATGTTTACATATACATAAACCAATGATCCTCTACAATAACACATATTACATTCTATGCAATCCTAGTGATATTCTGTGGGTCAATAATATGTCTCTAGGAATAACCTTCGTAAATGGATCAGCAACGATTTTATTGGTTGAAATGTATTGTAGGATCACTTCTTTCTGCGCTATTATATCCATTATGAAGTTATTCTTTATGTCAAGGTGTTTTGTTCTTCCATGATACTTGGGATCCTTCACATAGGCAATGACTGCTTAACTATCGTAATAAACTATCACCGGTTTTGGAATCTCAGTAACAGTGGCTAAATTTTTCAAGAAATGTTTTAGCTATACTACTTCTTGCACTGCGACAGAGCATGCAATAAATTCTGCCTCCATTGTAAATAAAACCATGTATGTTTGTTTCTTGTTACTCCAAGAAATCGCACCTCCATTGAGTAATAACGCATATCTAGAAGTCAATTTATGCTCATCAAAGTCTCCACCCCAATCAGCATCTGAGTAGCTTAATATGCGTAAATTATTTCCTTGGTAACAAAGTCGATAGTCCATAATACCTTTTAAGTATCTCAGAATCCTTTTTACTACTTTCCAGTGTGCTTGACCGGGATTTAATTGATATTGGTTCACCAATCTCACGGCATAACATATGTCGGGTCGAGTACACATCATAGTATTCATCAAACTTCCGACCGCACTAGCATAAGGAACAATTTCCATTACTTGAATTTCTTTTAGTGTCTTAGGACACATATTAGTACTTAGGCCTTCACCTTGCATGACAGGGGTATCAATGGGATTATAGTGCTGCATATTGAAACGTTCAAGAATCTTCATTTTATAAGACACTTGTGATAAAGTAAGGAGTTTCTTTGATCAATTTCTTTTTATTTTAACTCCTAATATATAAGCAGCTTCTCCCATGTCTTTCATTTCAAAATTGGATGACAACTATTTTTTTTTTTTGTAATAACCAAAATCTTGTCATTTCCAGCCAATAGAATATCGTCCACATAAAGAGATAAAATCACATATTTATCTTCGGACTACTTGACATATACACAGTGATCTTCTTCGATTATTGTGAAACCAAAAGTTGTTATAGCTCGATGAAAACGAAGATACCACTGTCTAAATGATTACTTAAAGCCATATATCGAACGATAAAACTTACAAACTTTATACTCTTGACCTTTAGCTATGAAACCTATTGACTGCTTCATATAGATTTTCTCAACTAGTTCTCCATTGAGAAATGTTGTATATACATCCATTTGATGTAATCCAAGGTCCAAATGTGCAATGATGGCTAGGATAAGGCGTATTAAGACAAACCTTACAACTGGTGAAAAAGTTTCCTCATAGTCGAGCCCTATACTTTTCAATAGATTCATTCGCCCTTCGCTTAATCTTAAAAAATCATTTGTTTCCAATGGCCTAGCGATTGGGTGGTAGATCAACTAAGTCACAGACGTGATCTGCCCTCATTGACTCGATATTATCTTCCAAAGTTTTTCTTCATTCGTTCTTATCAGAAGATGAGAGAGCCTCTTAAACAGTTTTTGGCTTAGTATCGTCTTTCCGAGCAATCATAAATGCTTCCCTTCAATCTCAAAACAACAACGAGGAATATTTTTACAATTACTTTTACGCAACTGAATTTCACTTGAATTCGGTTCACCAAGTGATGCAACACTCCTACTAGGTCTTGTATATTAAGGTAAATCTTCATTTCCCTCTACAATATTAGTGGTGTGTTATTAGGATCTTCCATCTCATATAATTTGAAGTCCTTATTAATTTCACATCTACTAGGAAAATCGTTTTCCAAGAACGTGACATTTCGTGACTCCATTTCGGTCATACTTCCATCAGCTTTTTCACCTATGAACACGTACCCTTTGGAGTATTCAGAATAATCTTATAAATATACATTTCTTCATTTTATGACCTAATTTCCCATATTTGTAGGAAGAATCATGAATATAAGCTGCACATTCCCATGGACATAGGCTACTTAAGTCTAATTTCCTATTAGTCCATAACGCATCTCCCTAATAGGAGATAAGTAAATTTGCTTGTACCATTATAGACCTAACCATTTCAATATGGTTCTATTCCTTCTCTCAGCTATCCCATATGAGTTGCAATCGAAATTCAGCTTTAGTCCCTTTACCGAATGATTTTCTATTTATTTTTCCCGCTAGATAATGTTCACATACGGGTAAATTAACATTAGTGAGTAACCCAAAAGGTATTATCTAGCTAATTTTTACATTCTTTGTAATTCGATGTGACCTAATCTAGCATATCAAGTACTTGCATCAATTTCAACATTACTAGAAAACGCAATTAAAGAAAAACAACCATCGATATTAACATTATATTGATCATAGTCAAGGTCTAACACCATAAAACCATTTAATACATGACCTGAACCATAATAATTTTTTCAAAACTAAATGTTAACACAATCACTATAAAAATTCAATACATAACCTAAGCTAAAAAGAACAACTACGAAGACCAAGTTTCGTCGATATTTAGAGCATATAGGATATCATGTAGGAATAAATTTCGATCACCACGTAAAATTAATTTACATGTGCCGATACCCTTCACTTCAATTCTTGAGTTATTCCTAACATATATCCATTTTTTTCGGCTGTATCTAACGATACTCCACAAATGCTTCTCGGTCTCTAACTACGTGGTTTGTTGCTCTTAAGTCTACAGTCCACATTGGATAAAATTCAACAAGCATTACAATGCTAGAAACAAAAGCATTACTTAAAGTAATGGAGTAATATAGTACCTCTTTTTGGCCTAGTGCATTTACGAGTAAAGTGACCCATATTACCACAATTGTAGCATTTCTTCTTGGCCTTGTCCTTCTTCCCACAATGTCCTTCTTCCCACAATGCTTCTTGTGTCGGAAGGTCTTAACCCTCTTAGGTGCCTGATCAGTCTTTTTTCCTTTATTGTTAAATTGATAATTTCTTTTGCATTTGAAGCCTAAAATTTTGCACGAACTCGATTCAGCAACATAAGCATGGTAGAGGATCTCACAGCATCTAGGTGCTCATCCTCTAATTCCAAATGACGTGTTGTATAATCAAAAGCGACAATATTCTCATTTTGTGTTATATTGATCTTCATATGCTCCCAATTGTTAAAAAAAGACCTTATAACAGCCCGAACTTGCTGTTCATTAGTAAGGGAGTGACTTGCTGACTTCAACTCACGAATCATATTTGACATCTTCCGAAGATGCTGTCTCATCGTTACATTTGTGTGCTTTCAGTATATGTCAAACGTAATATTGAGTCTCCTCAACTTAATAGCAGATATACCCCCAAACTTATCTTTCAGGGCAATCCACATTTTTTGAGCTTTATCATAATTTTCAAACTTATATATGAGATCATCTTGCAGACAACTCAGCAACGTGATGCGAGCAATGATATTTTTATTTTTCCAAGCTTGATAAGCTTCTAGATCTCTCATTTGTTAAGCTGAAGTTCCATGCTTAAGTTCATCCATGGTGTGGTTGAGGGTTTCTAAACTCTCTTGCTCCTCAATGATGTACTAAACTTTTTAATGCCAAATATCATAATTGTCACCATTCAGCTTCCCACCCTTATTGAGGTTAGTCACAATGGTCTTGGATGTCGAAGTCATAATCAATTGATATAATACATTAATATAATAAACACAAAATCAATATTAGCACACTTTTCAAAGTAACACACATATTTAATTTGCAGCAAAGACAAATTAAATTAATGATAATTCAACAAAAGATACAGAAATGAAAGTTTACTACGTTCCCAATCAGCTCCTATGTACGATTATTCTATTATCATTAATTAGTTTAATTTGTGCAAATTTTAAATTCTATGTAAGAACTCATTCGAATTCTACTGACCTATGAACTCCCACTAGAAAAAATAATTACATGACCTTATGTAATTTCTACATTTTTCCATTAACACAAAAGCATAGCATGATATAAACCAACATAAAAAAAAAATAACAATAATAATAATCATGCTACAACTACAATCAAAATGCAATTCAACATGTAACATAAAAAATAAGGATTTCCTACCATTGTTCGAATTTTCTTGGAACTAAAAAATTATCAGTACATTAAACTATATACATACTACCATCGAACCAAGCTCTACACATCATATATTATATCATTTTTATGTAGACAAGCTACTGTATTTCCAAAAACATAAGAAATACAAGCTAAAAATTCATAAACAACATATTTAAACCCCAAAAATACACGTACTTAAGGTTCCCTACAAATTTTTATACATTTATAAAACTCAAAAATATAAAATAAATATACCACAATGTAGATAACAACCATACGGACCAAATTTTGTCGACCACGCTCCCATCCGACGTCACACACGCCCACACGGGCCGCTTGAGTGTGCGGCGCGTGCGGCGCGTGCGCTAGTGAGCCTAAAAGGCTCTGGCCGATCCGATCGATCCAACCGGTGACCGGTTCGATCGGTTTGACCACCGGCCCGATCGATTGGTTGACCAGTCAATGGTCGAGTCAGGTTGGATGATGACTAACCTCTTTCAGATGCGTAATGAACAATTTGTCCCAGAATTATCGTTGAATTGAGGATGAATCACGAACAAAAATACTCCATGTTGGTTTGAATGCAATTACAAGGAAAGCATCCGATTTTCATAGTGTAAATGCCAATTATTCTTGTAAAGGAGAAATGAAATGCCTCCTTTTTCTTTTGATGGAATGAGACAAGAAAAAAGGAGAGGAATTTCTGAAAGTACGTTCTACCAACCGTGCCAATGGTTATCTTCAGAAAACTTCTATACAACTCTCTCATACCCTTTCAAAGGGTATCTTTCTATCGTAGCATATCAAGACGAAACAACGCGTTCTTATTACACCCCATCATGGACGTTTTAAATTAGTACAACAGTTTTGATTTTCTCTGTTATTTGGTCCCGGAGAACATCACGTTGGACATTGACTATCTTGGAGTTATGCGGATAAAGCTGACACATCCCTCTAATATACGTGAAACTTTGTGTCTCTTCCCTTTTTCGAGTCCAATCTAAAGTTGGAGACCTTTTTTATTTCATTGTATCCAATTTTCACTAACTTAAGGACATTGACTATCTTGGAGTTATGTGGATAAAGTCGACACATCCATTTAATACTCGTGAAACTTTGTGTCTCCTCCCTCTTTCGAGTCTAATCTAAAGTTTGAGACCTTTTTATTTCACTGTATCCAATTTTCATTGACTTAAGGACATCGACTATCTTGGAGTTATGCGGATAAAGTCGACACATCCCTTTAATACCTGTGAAACTTTGTGTCTCTTCTATTTCATTGTATCCAATTTTCATTGACTTATTGACTATCTTGGAGTTATGCAGATAAAGCCGACACATCCCTTTAATACCCGTGAAACTTTGTGTCTCCTCCCTCTTTCGAGTCTAATCTAAAGTTCGAGACCTTTTCATTTTATTGTATCCAATTTTCACTGACTTAAGGACATCGACTATCTTGGAGTTATGCGGATAAAGTCGATACATCCCTTTAATACCCTTGAAACTTTGTGTCTCTTCCCTCTTTCGAGTCCAATCTAAAGTTTGAGACCTTTTTATTTCATTGTATCCAATTTTCACTGACTTAAGGACATCGACTATCTTGGAGTTATGCAGATAAAGCCAATACATCCCTTTAATACCCGTGAAACTTTGTGTCTCTTCCCTCTTTCGAGTCCAATCCAAAGTTTGAGACCTTTTTATTTCATTGTATCCAATTTTCACCGACTTAATTGTAATTGTTTAACCTAGCACGACTATGGAGTCATAAATACAATATTAGTTATTTGATCTAGCAAAATAAACAGGGCAAGTGCCAATTAGACCGCCAGATATGATTCCAATATTTTTGGGTTTAAACATAATCATCAAAGACCATATATAGCTTGGCTACTAAGGGCCTGCATGTTTTCATTCTTTTTTTTTTTTTATGAACAGAAATTTTGTTTTTTTTCCCAAAAAAAAAAAATGTAAAACGCGTTTGTTTGCGTTTTTGTTCAAAATCAAATTTTTTTTCCCTAACACAAAAAAATGTAAATGAAAAGAAAAAAAAAAAATTGTTTTTGTTCCATAAACGATTTTGAAGAAACACTTTTCTTCTTCTTCTCTCTCTTCTCTTTTCTTCTTCTTTTTTCTTTGGCCGGCGACCGGCCGTCGAGGGCTGGCGACGCCATCGAGGGTCGGCGACCTCGCCGGAGCGTCGCCGGCCCCTGGCGAGGCCAGGTTCGCCCAGCCAAGGCAAGGCCGAGCCTCGCCCGCGTCGGCCGAGACTCGGCCTCGCCCGACCACCGGCGAGGCTCGGCCTCGCCGGGGGTCGGCGAGCCTCGCCGTGGCCGGGTGAGGCCGCCGGCGAAAGAAAGAAGAAAAAATAAAAAATAAAGAAAAAAAGGAAAAATAAAATAAAAATATTAAAAATTAAAAGAATAAAAAAGAATAAAATTTACCAAACGTGTTTCTATTCATTTTTTTATTCCCTAGAACAAGTTTACCAAACGCATCTTTCTGGTCAAAAATTATTCCCGTAACAAAAACACTTTTTTCTATTTTTGTTCCCGGAACAATTTTGAATGTAAACGTTACTAAACGCGCCCCTAATTGTTAGGATTCACCGCATAGTCACAAAGAAAATAGAGAGTAAAATGAAGAAAGAGAATTTTAGGATTCACCGCATAGTCACAAAGAAAATAGAGAGTAAAAGGAAGAAAGAGAATTCGAGATGCAAGGTTTACTCTTATTCATCCTTAAATTAAGGTTACATCTAGCTGAGAACTCCACTATAATTAGCATTCGCACCTTTCTATTACGTCCCTCAATTACATTAAAAAGAAAATATATATCTAGTAATATTCGTGGGCCCGAATCAAAACTATTAATAAAATATAGATAAAAAATATACGAAAGCATGAAAACCAAATCAAACCATCGAACCATATGGTATAAATTATTAATTTTGTTAATTATTTTTACCACTTACACATGAAGCAGCCTATTGGAATTGTTTTGATCGTGTGAATTTGTGTGTTATTGTGAATGTAGAATTTGACCTTTTTTTTTTCATGTAATTACAAAAGATGGAGAGAAAATAGTGAAAGAAGAAAAATTGATTGAATTGAATCAAACTACAAAAAATGGTTTAGCTTTGTGGGTTCTTGACTATAATTAGGTTTAGCTTAGCTATACTTTTCTTCAAACCGAATTTATGCTGTTTGGATTGTGCACTTCTATTCATAACAATTATAAGTACATTATGTGAAAAAGTTATACACGCTAATGTTACTTTTAACGAAATTCATTCACTTATTTACACCGGTGGGAGTCACATTGATCCCTGATTCCTTGAAGAAATTCTTCCTGATGGTCTATCCGAGAACCCCAAGAACCAAGAATCAACAGCAATTACTGCAAACATGATAATTAGGGTCTCCAAAAGTTTACGTCATTGTCGTATCTCGGGGAAAGTGTTAAAAAAGTCCAAAAACTTTTGTATTTGTGCTAATTTAGTCCTAAAGCTTTTTTTTTTTTTGGTGCCAATTTAGTCATAAACATTTTTACGTTGTGCTAATTCAGTGATTTCCAGCAAATTGTAATTTTACCACCACAGCTCTTACTTGTCTTTGAAGTATATATACAAAAACAGGAACATCTCATTAGGAAACGAATTAACGCAATCAATCTCACATACAAATATCTTGAATTCAATGTAATTTCAACCTCCTTCATCGCTACCATTGATCTTTGGTGTTGCTACCACTACATTCACTCCCAAATACTTGATGAGTGATATCTGAGCAAAGTTATGAGAGTTAATGTCTTGCATTAGTGCCAAGCTTCCTTATTAACACTATAAGAACAATTCCAATAGATATAAGCAAACCGTATATGACTTTTATAAAAAAAGTATGATTTTTCAGATGACATGATCAGTGACTTTTTTATTACATAAATGACATCAAATCAATATATTGATGTCAATAACCTCAAGATTGCTTGCTTTAAAAAAAAAAAAAAATCTGATTCAGTATGATATGTTATAAGTATAAATAGATAATACATATGAATATTGGCTTTGTTTGGATATAAAATAATAATAAAATATTTTACCCCAAAAGAAATCATTATTAGGGGTGAGTAAAAAGTGGTTCAAACTGTTAAACCAAATCCAACTAAGTTTTTTCTTTTTTGGCTGTTTAGTTTAGTATGAGAATACTGTTTTGAAAAAAAGGTTTCACAAATCAAATTGAACTGTTTTATGAGGTTTGATTTGGTTTCCACTTTTTCTGAAACTAAGCCGAATTGCAAAACGGCACTATATCAATTATTAATTTTGTTAATTAGTTTTACCATCCATATATTAGGTAGCTTGTTGAATTAGGTTGGATTTTCATTTTGCGTGAATTTATGAACTGTTGTGAGTGTCTTGAAATTGTAAAAGTTGGAGACAAATAAGTGAAAGAAGAAAGGAAAATTATACCTAATCAAAACGGGGAAAAAAAAGGATTTGGCCTTGTGGGTTCTTGACTATAAAACGATTTAGTTTAGTATCACTTTCCTTCGAACTGTATTTATGCAGTTGGTTTGATTTAACGTCCAAATCGCATCAATCGCGTTGCTCACCTCCTGATAGTTACAAATAAGGAAGTAAGTGTTGTGAAAGAACGTCGAGACAACTACACACGTACATGTGGACTTCCGTTCACAACAATTACAAGCAATTAAATGAAAAAAGTCATATAGTGTTATTTGTAATGAAATTCATTCACTCATTTACACGAGGAGTCACATGGGCCTCATTTCTTGAAGAAATTCTTCCCGGTGGTCTGGCGGAGGACCCAAAAACCAAGAATCAACAGCAATTACTGCAAGTACGACAACTAGGATCTCTAATTGTTCATGGGATCGTTCTACCTTGCCGGGCTGACCACGACACTTTTCGTGTCGTACCCGACGAGGTAGCTTCGGAGGAGGCTCACCATGCTCATCGCTGGCACCGTCTTCATACTTGGGTGTTTAACGTCGCAGCTCAAGAGCAGGTCAAGCTCATCATCGAATAAATTTTGTTCGAGTGTGGTGCTGGCTTCACCAATTAGGTTCACATGTATACGTGTGTGCACACAAAAAATCGTGATTGTGATAACTATCATGTGGTTGTGATTGTGCTTTGAAATGTGGGCCAAAATGGTTGTCGTTATACAGCATTTTTAACTGTTGTATTGGAATCTTGATCAGTGATGATTTGAAAGCATGGGAAATAAAGTTGGAGTGATGATTTGAAAGTACGTGAAATAAAGTTGCAGTACTTTAGTTGTTGCATTGGAATCTTGACTGATAATGACGTGGAAAGATATGAAATATATTATATGCCGACAAAGGACAATTTATCCATCACGACAAGCTATCTCTTCTACTAATAAGGAATAATAAAAGGTGATATTTCACCATCAGATAAGAAAAGGTTTTTTTCCCCCCATTTTTTTATAGGAGTTCCTTCAAAAAAAAAAAGAAAAGAAAAGAGAAGAACTAGAAAAGTGGCTCTAGCACATTAAATTTTGTAAAGTTATTCTCCTTTCAATAAGCCTAAGTTAAACCGGACATGATTTTAGGCCTCATAACATGAAATACATCAATTTAATTTCAGTTTTTCAAATTCCGAATTAAAGTAGGTTTTCATTCCACAGCTTCTTGTTGATCATCTGACCAAATTTCTTATTATACAATAAAGCAAACACAACTTAAATATACGTGAGTTCACAATGGACTTCTATTTTCCAATTTCGTTTTGATGTTTTCTATGTTCTCCTTCCTCAAAATCCTAATCACCTTTTAATTTTTTTTTTTTCCGGATATAGATATCATGAGTTCTTTAACTTAATCAGCCAATACTTTTATGAAGATAGATATAGCTTCTATTACTTTGCAGCTTTTCCATGTGATTGCGACATTTCATTTTTTTTTTTTTTGTATTGGACATCGACTGTCTTTGAATGATCCAGTGGTAGCCGACACATCCAATTGATACATATTCTAATAATTTTGCCTTTAAAAAAGCCCTTTTGGCTATTGGTTTGAATGAACGTGGCTATGTGAAACTTTGTGTCCAATCCAAAGTTCGGTCCTTTTTTTCTTCTCTTTTTTGATAGGAGTTCCTATAGAAAAAGAAGAATAAGGAGAAAAACAGGCTCTAGCATGTTAAATCATGTAAAAGTATTCTCCTTTTGATAAGCCTAATTTAATTTTGACATGATTTTATGACCCTGATGACATTAACATGAAGTACATCAATTATTTTATCTCTTTTCTTAACTTTTTTTGAAAAAAGAAAAAAGAAAAAGAGTTGTTGGTTTCTAACATTATACAATTTTTTTTTTTCTAAAACATTCAGAACTAAGAAAGGTGTCCTTACCAGCTTCTTGTTAATTGTTTGACCAAATTTCTTATTATGCAATTAAGCAAGCGCACTTAAATGTACATGAGATGAGGATGGAATTTCCAATTTCGTTATGATGTTTTCTTGGTCCTTCTTCCTCGAAGTCCTAATCATCTTTTTATTTTTTGTCCAGATATAGATATCGTAACTTTAATTAATTGTTCTTTAATTATAATTTGTCAACTTTAATAACGATTACGATATATTTTGTTGATTGGCAGTGTTTCCACATGATTGTGATATTCATTTTGATTTCTCTGCTTTTTGGTCCCACAGAGCATTATATTGAACATCGACTATCTTGGAATTATGCAGATAAGGCTGACACATCCCTTTAATACCCATGAAACTTTGTGTATCTTCCCTCTTTCATCCCATTTTCACTGATTTAATTTTTAATTGTTTAACCTAGCACGACTATGGAGTCGGAAATACAATATTAGTTATTTGATCTAGCAAAATAAATGGGCAAGTGCCAATAAGACCACTAGATACGATTCCGATATTTTTGGGTTTAAACATAATCATCAAAGACCATATATAGCATAGCTACAAATTGTTGGGATTCACCGCATAATCACCAAATAACTAGAGAGTAAAAGGAAGAAAGAAAATTTGAGATGCAAGGTTCAATTCCAGTAATATTCATGGGCCTGAACCAAAACTATTTATAAAATATAGATAAAAAAATATGAAAGCATGGAAACCAAATCAAACCATTGAACCATATGGTATAAATTATTAATTTTGTTAATTATTTTCACCACTTCAGCCTATTGGAATAGTTTTGATCGTGTGAATTTGTGTGTTGTTGTGAGTGTAGAATGACTTTTCTTTTTCATGTAATTACAAAAGATGGAGAGAAAATAGTGAAAGAAGAAAAATTGATTGAATTAAATCAAACTACAAAAAAGGGTTTAGCTTTGTGGGTTCTTGACTATAAGTAGGTTTAGCTTAGCTATACTTTTCTTCAAACCGAATTTATGCTGTTTGGATTGTGCACTTCCATAATTCTATTCATAACAATTATAAGTACATTATGTGAAAAGGTTATATACACTAATGTTATTTTTAAAGGAATTCATTCACTTATTTACACTGGTGGGAATCACATTGATCCCTGATTCCTTGAGGAAATTCTTCCTGATGGTCTATCGGAGAACCCAAGAACCAAAAATCAACAGCAATTACTGCAAATATGATAATTAGGGTCTCCAATTATTCACCTCATTGTCGTACGTCCCCAGGCTAACTGAGATGCTAGTCATGTCCTACATGACAAGGCGGCTCAAGAGGAGGCTCACCATGCTCATCCTTGGGATCTTCCTCATGTGTTCAACGCTGCAGCCCAAGATCCGGCCATGCTCATCTTTGAAAGAATTTTGTTTGGGTGCAGTGTCGGTTTCGCTATTTTGTCCAAACTCATACATGTGCGCACATTAAAATTCGTAATTGTGATTTCTAGCTTGTGCAATGTGAATGTGTTTTGAAATGTGGTCCAAAAAGGGTGGCGTGATGTTGCGCTTTAGTTCTTGCATTGGAATCTTGATTAAAGATGACGTGGAAAGATAAATTACATCGTGAGTGGCTTGGAGGGATTTTTGTCGAGCAAAGGACGAATTGTTCATAAGGACAAGCTGTCTTTTTATCTAAGGAAGAACATAAGGTGATATTTGAAAATCTGGTCAGAAAAAAGTTTTTCTTTTTTTTTTCCTTTTCTGATGGGAGCTCCTATAGAAAAAGAAGAAAAACAAGAAGAAAAACAGGCTCTAACACGTTAAATCATGTAAACTTATTCTCCTCTTGATAAGCCTAAGTTAAATTTGACATGATTTTATGAACCTGATAACATTAACACGAAATACATCAATTATTCTTTCTCTTTTCTTAACTTCTTTTGAAGAAAAAGAAGTTGGTTTCTAACATTATATATATATATATATATATATATATATATATATATATTTTTTTTTTTTTCTGTTTTCCAAAATATTCAGAACTAAGAAAGGTGTCCTTATCAGCTTCTTGTTAATCGTCTAACCAAATTCCTTATTATGCAATTAAGCAAGCACACTTAAATGTACATGAGATGAGAACGAATTTCCAATTTCATTATGATGTTTTCTTAGTCCTCCTTCCTCAAAGTCTTAACCATCTATTTTTCTTTTTTCGTTTTCCAGATATAGATATCATAACTCTAATTAATTGTTCTTTAATTATAATATGTCAACTTTGATAACGATTGAGATATATTATATTAATTGGCAGTGTGTTCGTGTGATTGTGACATTCATTTTGATTTTTTCTGCTTTATGGTCCCAGATTGGACATTGACTATCTTGGAGTTATGCAGATAGAGCCGACACATCCCTTCAATGACACATCCCTTTAATGCCTATGAAGCTTTGTGCATATTCTTTCTTTCGAGTCCAATCTAAAGTTCGAGATCTTTTTATTTCCTCTTATCCATTTTCACTGACTTAATGTTAATTGTTTTAATCTAGCATGACTATGGAGTCACAAATAAAAAGTTAGTTATTTGTCCAGCAAAATAAATGGGGCAAGTGCCAATTATACCCCCAGATACGATATTTGTATCTTTGGGTTTGAACATAATCATCAAAGATCATATATAGCATGGTCACTATTAGTTAGAATTCACTGCATAATCACACAGAAAATAGAGTAAAAATGAAAAAGAGAATTTGAGATGCAAGGTTTATCCAGATTTACCCATAAAGTAGGGCTACATCTAGTTGAGAATTTTACTATAATTAGTATTTTGCACCTCTTTATTAAATCTCTCGATTACAAGAAAAAAATACATGTGTATATATATCTAGTAATATTCATAGGCCTGAACCAAAACTACTAATAAAATATAGGTAAAAAAAATTTGAAGGCATGAAAACCAAATCAAACCACCGAACCATATGGTCTAAGCTATTGATTTTGTTAATTTTTTTTAACACTTATACATGAAGCAGCCTATTGGAATAGTTTTGATTGCGCGAATTTGTGCATTGTTGCGAGTGTAGGATTTGACTTTTTTTTTTATAACAAAAGACGGAGAGAAAATAGTGAAAGAAGAAAAAAATGATCGAACCGAATCAAACCACAAAAAATGGTTTAGCTTCGTGGGTTCTTGATTACAATTCGATTTAGCTTAGTTGTACTTTTCTTCAAACCGACTTAATGCTGTTTGGATTATGCACTTCTATTCATAATAATTATAAGTACATTATGTGAAAAAGTTATATACGCTAATGTTAATTTTAACGAAATTCATTTTCTTATTTACACTGGTGGTAGTCACATTGATCCCTGATTCCTTGAAGAAATTATTCCTGATAGTCTATCCGAGAACCCAAGAACCAAGAATCAACAGCAATTACAAGGCAGCTCAAGAGGAGGCTCACCACGCTTATCATTGGGATCTTCCTCAGGTGTTCAACGCTGCAGCCCAAGATCTGGCCATGCTCATTTTTGAAAGAATTTTGTTTGGGTGCAGTGTCGGCTTCGCTATTTTGTCCAAACTCACACATGTGCGCACATTAAAATTCGTAATTATGATTTCTAGCTTGTGCAATGCGAATGTGTTTTGAAATGTGGTCCAAAAAGGGTGGCGTGAGGTTGTGCTTTAGTTCTTGCATTGGAATCTTGATTGAAGATGACGTGGAAAGATATGAATTATATCATGAGTGGTTCGTAGGGATTTTCGTCGAGCAAAGGACGAATTTTTCATAAGGACAAGCTGTCTTTTTATCTAAGGAAGAACATAAGGTGATATTTTAACATCAGGTAAGAGATGTTTTTCCCCCTATTTCGATAGGAGTTTTTTTTTTTTTTTTTTTTTGGGTAAGATATTTCGATAGGAGTTCCTATGTAAGAAAAGAAGAAAAAAAGTCCCCAGCACATTAAATCATGTACAACTTATTCTTCTTTTGATAAGCCTATGTTTAAAGTCGACGTGTTTTTTGGACCCTGACAACACGAAGTACATAAATTATTTCATTTATTTTCTCAGTTTCGTTTGGAAATAGTCATTGGTCCCTAACATTATTTAATTTTGTTTTCACTGTTCCAAAATATTCATAGTTAAGGAAGGATTTTCCACCAGCTCCTTGTTGATCGTCTGACCGAATTTCCTAGTAGACAATTAAGCAAACACATCTTAATTGTTATTAGTCTCCTTCCTCGAAGTCCTGATCACCTTTTTTTTTTTTTTCCTGTGAGATAGATATCATAACCCTAATTAACTGTCCTTTAAACTTAATCAGCCAATACTTTTACAAAGATAGGGATAGATTCTGTTACTTGGTAGCTTTTCCATTTGGTTGCGATATTTCATTTTAATTTCGTCTTGTTTTTGTCTACTTTGCTTCATTTCCCCTGCCAAATGTAGGTCGCGGAACTTTATCAGCAAGCGATTGTCGACATGAGCGGTGTCGGTTTCCCTAATTTCTCCAAACTTGTATTTGTCCGCACATTAAAAATTCGTAATTATGATTTCTAGTTTGTGCCGTGCAAATGTGTTCTGAAATGTAGTTCCAAAAACGGTGGCATGATGTCGTGCTTTAGTTGTTGCGTTGGAATCTTGATTAAACATGACGTGGAAAGATGTGAATCATATCCTGAGTGGGTCATGGAGATTTTCGTTAAGCAAAGGACGATTTGTTCAAATGGACAAACTGTCTTTTTATCTAGGGAAGAACACAAGGTGATATTTGAACATCACGTAAGAAAAGGTTTTTTCCCCCGTTTTTTATAGGAGTTCCTACAGAAAAGAAGAACAAGAAAGAAAAAACAGGCTCTAGCACATTAAATCACGTAAACTTATTCTCCTTTTGATAAACCTAAGGCGAACTCAAGGTGATTTTCGGACCCTGATAACATAAATTACATCAATTATTTCAGTTCTTTTTCTTAATTTCGTTTGGAAATAGTCGTTAGTTCCTAACATTATATAAATATTTTTCTTCAGTTTTCTGAAATATTCAGAATTAAACAAGGTTTCCTTACTTTTTCACCAAAAAAAGAAAAAAGAAAACAAGGTTCCCTTACTAGCTTAATGTTAATGGGAAAATTGTCCAAAAAGTTTGAAACCTATTGTTAAATGAGTCTTTAACCTTATTGATATTCTTAATGAATCCTAAATCTTTTCATATTTTTTCAAATTTGAGTCTATCCAATTAATTTTAGCTGGAAATCATTGATGTAGATACCAATCATTCTATTTTCCTTTTCTTTTTGTTTCTTCCTTTTCCTTTATTCTCTTCAAAGCCTGGTAACACTCACCAATCACAGGCGAGAGTTACAGCCCTCATTAGACTTGGTAGAGAAAAATGAAAAATAAAAAATATTTGTTTGCAATAGCATCGGCCATCCTATCTGACATCTAATGTCCATGTTAAAATTGGCTAGATGGATTCAATTGGCAAAACGTGAAAATATTTATAACTCAATTTGTGAAATTTAAATACAAAAATGTCATATGTTTAAAAAATTTTGTATAATTTTCCCTAACATTGATATCAAATTTCTCGTTATACAATTAAGCAAACACAACTAAAATGTACATGATATCACAATTTCGTTGTGATGTTTTTGAGTCCTCCTTCCTCAAAGTCCAAATCATCCATTTTAGTTTTTTGTCTGACGTGATATCGTAACCCTAATTATTTATTCTTTAAACTTAATCTGCCAATACTTTTATAAAGATAGAGATAGATTCTGTCACTTGGCAGCTTTTCCATATGATTGCGACATTCCATTTCTTTTTGACTGATTTATGGTCCAGAGACATCATATTGGACCTCGGCTATATTGGAGTCATCCAGTTGAAGCCGACACATCCCATGAAAACACGTTTCAATAATTTTGCTTTTAGAAGAGTCCGTTTGGCTTTTGGTTTTTATGAACGTGGCTCTGGGAAACTTTGTATGGTCCCCCTCTTTCGAGTCCAATCCAAAGTTTCAGACTTTTTTATTTTATCTTATCCCCATTTCACTGACCAAATGTTAATTATTTAATCTGGCAGACCATTGGAGTCGAAAATAAATATTAGTTATTTAATCTAGCAAAAAAATCAACTAGTGGTGTGGCGTCATGAAAGCCAATTTGTGTTATCAGAGCCAAGCTTCCATATCCAACACTATAAGTCCAACTCCAATAAATATAAGCATATTATATATAGATGTTATAAATGCAAAAGTTTCCAAATGAGAGGAGGGAAAAAATTTATCACACAAATATCATTATATATAACAGTTTTTACTTGGACATGTACTATAAAAAATTCCTTTTTTTATAGGATTAATCATCAGTTCCCTTTAGAAGGATATGAAATTAAGTTTATGTTCAAGTAGCATATATGCCACGGTTGCACAAGTCTATCCATCCGATATAGGTTCTTAGGACATCATAGCTTAACTATGGTAGGGTGTCATCTTGATGTAGTGCAAGTCATCAGTTTGAGCCTAATTATCCCTAAAACCAATGCAACTAGGTACAATTTCTCTTTGTGGTACTTCACCTTGCTTGTTTTTTGATCAAAGATGAAATTCTTAATGAAAGTTGGTTGTATTAACATAGTTTTGCAATAATAGCTTGTTCCACGCACGATTAACTGCCTTCAATATGTTCTGAATGTATATACTTTGAGGAACTTTTAGTTTTTCTTGGATCAGGACTTATTTTAGGAGGTCTAGGAATGGTATTACACACCAATCCAATTTTATTCTGGCTTTTCCTATATATGCCATTTTTTTTAATGTCAATAACCTCAAAAACGCTTGCTAAAGCAAAAAAAAAAAAAAAAAAAAAAAAAAAAAGCCTCTATTGTAGGAGTGCGGTCTTATAATTACAAACTAGACATGAACCTCCGCATTGTTCAAGAATAAATAATGGAAAGAGCTATTTATCCTAAGATGAATAATTATAAGGACTGAGCAAGAAAAGTTCAAACCGTTCAACCAACTTGACCAAACCCTTTTTTGTCGATTTGGTTCGGTTTAAAAGCACTCTTTTGAAAAAAAAAAAAAAAGTTTACAAATCAAACTAAATTCTTTTTTTGCGGTTTGGTTTGGCTTCAACTTTTTTCGAAACCAAATCAAATTGCAGAACTAAATTATTAATTTTGTTGTTTATTTTTACTAATCATATATGGAATAGCATTTAGAAGTAGGTTTAATTTGCATTCTGTGAGAATTTATGAACCATCGTGGGTTGTAGATTTTTTTTTTTTTTTACGAAATTACAAAAGATAAAGAGAAAAAAAAAATCAAACCCAACCCAACCATAAAAATGGTCTGGTTTGGTTGGTTCCTGACTATGATCTGGTTTAGTTTGGTTTCACTTTTCTTCCAACCATATTTATGCAGTCTGATTTGTTTAGGTAGCAGTTAGGTGGAGTATTTTTTGTGAACAATGCAGCAAATCTAATCTGTGCAACATGAAGGAGATTGTTTATTTATCTAGAGCTTCATGGGTCATCATGAAAAATGATTCTTTGGGTATATCTTGTTATTATGTATTTATCTACATATATTGTAAATCTAGAATATTGGATTGGGATTTTAAATAAGCCCAACTATAGAATAGCTATAGAATAATCGTAAATGATTTGGAGTTCATATTTTTCTAATCCAAAAGTTCAAAAGTGAATTGAGAAGCAACATTGTCTGGACAGCCAGTACCACGTGAAAAGCATGAAGAAGAAATTCGAAAGAAATTGGGCGTGCGGAAAGCTCCACCACTATGTGTTCTTGTAGTCATAATGTCCACCTTATTTTTATAGCCATCAACTTTATTCACTGTAACTTGGAAGCTGCACCTGTTGTGAAGTGGCCTATACATCTTTATTTAATGGCAAATGGGTCAAATTCAAATATGTGGAGTGTCATATACTTCTAGTAAGGATTTTATTAGCAAGGGTTTCGAGACGATGGTTAAATTGAAAATATGCATATAGAGAAATTTTATCAGTATCCAAGAACTATTTTTCTCACGTTATGCACAATTATTTTATTGAAGAAAGAAACTTATTTATTGGGTGTGGCTAACAAGTGCCCTGGCTTAACAATATGCTTCAAGTAATAAACCTTGGCATTGCCATGGCATGTCCTGTCCATGACCAAATGTATATTTTCTAGTAAGCTGGAAGAATAAACGATGGTTTATTATTATAATAGTTAGAAATCTTGAAAGCATTAATAAATGTTAATATTTTTCAAAACCAAACAAGATAGAAAGTTGCCTAGTGACTGACAAATGCCGGTACATCAATCAAACTAAGTTTGGTGATATCGAATAATAGTTAGTAAGTTTAAAGGAGTTGGTAAGTCATGGGAATAGGAATTGGTAGATTGTTAAACTAATTGCCAATCTTCTACGTGTAAATAAGTGTTTGTACTTTTCAAACTCAAGCAAAACAGTGAACAAAAGTACGTCAACAGTTTCCTCGGTTCGTGTGAAAAAGTATCTCAATCCTGCCTATTAGAGAGAGAGAGAGATAAATAAGTGTTTGTACTTTTCAAACTCAAACAAAAAAGTGAACAAAAGTATGTCAACAGTTTCCTCGGTTCGTGCGAAATTACTTATACCCAGTACAACGTCCTAGATGAAAAATATCTCAATCCTGCCTATTTGAGAGAGAGAGAGAGAGAGAGAGAGAGAGAGAGAAAGAAGGGTGGGTGACCTGTGAAGTGTGAAGGGAGCTCGCATGGCAAACTCAGAGACAAGAACGAGCACCAACAACCCATTAGGAGGTGAGTATCAGGTGTTTATGAGTTTCCGAGGGCCTGACACTCGTCGGGGAATTACCAATAGCCTCTACCATGCCTTGGTAGATGCTGGGATTCACGTTTTCATGGATGATGAAGAGCTTCGACCAGGAGAAAGAATTAGTGGCAACCTTCTGTTAGCGATCGACAACTCTAAGCTTTACATACCCATCTTCTCTCAAAATTATGCTTCGAGTCATTGGTGTCTCCGTGAGCTTGCAAAGATGGTGGAGAACACCTCTAAATCTAAAGAAGAGGGGAATGAGAAGGTGATATTGCCCATCTTTTATGATGTGAAACCTGCTGATGTGAAACTGAAAACCCCATTGTACCGTGATGCCATACTGAATTTGGAGCAAAGGATGGAGGATCAGAAGAAGAAGTTCAACTCTAAGGATATAGAGTTGTGGCGCCAGGCTCTCAATGAAATTGATGACACCAAGGGGTGGCAGCTCAAGAAATATCCAGGGTAACTATCTAACTGTGAATGTCAAAATTATCTTTTACAATCGAGCAATAGATCTTATAAAGATTCATTAATTATATTCCAACTCCATTTTTTTCTAAATTTAAAAAGGAAATTCTCAAATTCTTGTTATTTTTTAAATCACAAGATCTCCATATATTTCAGACTTAATACAATTAATACAATTTTGCTTTTGACCTAATTTCTATTGTATAAGAAATTGGCTTTGCTTCATCTTTTTCATACCAATTTGATCCATGAATGTATTACAATTTTTCTATTATTTTCTTATTACATGTGACAACGATGCGGGACTTACCGAACATCATATTGAAAAAAACTTGAAAAATTAAAAAGAAAAAAATAATTTTAACATTTTAATAGTAGAAATGAGGAAGGATAAGGATAAAAAGATAGAAAAGCTATTTTATTTTATTTTTTTTAAAAAAAAAAAAGCAAAAGAAAATGCGAGCCATCGGAATTTCTCTCTCGGAATCTTATAATAGTAAGACTCCATTCGTTCAAGAACATGATCGTTGAGAAAAACTTGGATTGTTCGCACAAAGCCGAAGCCTTAGATTCTGAAATAAGATTTGTTCTGACAGCAGCAATTGTTTATAAAAAGGAAAAGTTCACCTTATTAAGCTGCTCCGCTTACACCATTTTCATCAGTCAGACCGCCGGTAGCAACCCTTGTTGATCAAACAGTAGTGCAGCTGGTCACTGAAGCTGTCCATGGTCGCCGGCAGCCGTTGCCTCAAACACCTGCCGCTAGACTCACCACCACCTACTACCTTGCCGGCTACCCTCGCGCTTGAAGACAACCACATGGAATCAGACACCACCTCCACCACAATCAAATTCAGCCTCCACAACCAACTTCGCACTTAACCACCACCAAACTCATCCCCCACCACCGCCTAGGATCTTAAGAACTCGACCAACTTTGCCAAACTCGTCCACTACCGTCGCCAGATCAGGTTGCCGCCTCCACCATTAGGGCTCGCCGCCATTAAAATCGTGCAACACATCACCACGCACGGAAAGACCCGGGTTTGAGTTTGGGCCACAAACCCAGCGTGAAACCTCATATCTGAGGTCATACGACCTCCAATTTGAGGTTTTGTTCGACCTTAGCCACCACTGAGAACTCCATTGGCCACTCGAGCTTCATCGAGTTTGGCCATGACGGCTGGAATTTCGTCAAGCTTGGGGCTACAGTCGCTCGAGCTTCATTGAGTTCGGTCATTCGGCCATGGTGGTTGGAGCTCCTTCGAGCTCACAGCCATGGCTAGTAGAGTTTCCATGCAGTATTTCAAACTCCCGTCTCAAGAACTCAATTTTAAGAAACCATGGAAAGTTTTAATGAAGAATCAACAAATGATCAGATTGGAGAAAAAGTTACTGGGGATGGGAGCAAGCGAGATTTCTTTCCACTGTTCTTCGTGCCCCTTCATTTATTCTTTTATTTGTTAGTTTCTCAGCCTATTTTCTAATGACAGGTCAATTTTTTTTTCCGTCCATTAACGTGGGTAGAGCTAAAGGAACAATTTGATTGTATCGATTCGACAAATTTTAGTAATTGATTGCATATTTTGTATGTTTTAACACTTAATTACATTTTTGCGACAAATTTTAAGACTTCTAATATATTAATTCCTTTAATAATCAAACATTTCTCTTTCTCTATTCCTTCAACTTAAACTGGCAATGGATGTTAAGGTTTGTAAATTCATCATGTTCCTGAAGTTTTTAGGGTAACGTAATTAGTCTTGGTCAAGTCCCGTTTGTTTCGTGCCATTTTTCTTTGGATAATTCTAGTTGCCTCTTGACACCCCAAAACTAGTTGTCTCATGATGATGAAGACAAATGTCTATAGATATGTGATAACGCGTATGACTACTAGGTAGAGTGACCATGAAAAGTAAACTGCTGGGTAAACCTCACGCAAAAGCGTGCCACGTGCATGCGTGCATGCGTGTTTATAAGTGAAATAATAAGGTAGAGTCAAAGTTTAGTGTCTTCGAACACGATGAAATTCAAATAAAATGAACTTAGAAAACTTCGAGCTGTTTAGTTTAGTATTATTATGTCGGTAAAACACAAAAGTACCTTTTCTTGCACTAATTTTATATTGGTCTCTTACGTTGTGTTATTTCTCACGTGCAATAAGAGACTGTCAACATTAGATTCCTGGCTTCATCACTTTACTAATCAGTATCTACCTTTTGATTAGTTTATGAAATTGATCTATGAAAGGGATACAACAAATGATTGTTTGATATTTGAATAAGAACCACTTATTTATATACTCCTTTTATATTCTTTTTAATAAGAGTTTTCCCTCCATAAAAGTTTTAACTTCGTGTTCCCAACCGGTTAACTTAGTAGATGGTTGGTCAACGTGCGATTAAACGAATTTGTTACCACTTTACAATTGAAACTGTTCAACTTTGTCGCAGCGATGGGGATCTTATCGAGGCTGTTGTTTTCGAGGTTGTGGTTAGGCTCAAGACAAGACAAAGAAAAGTGACTAGAGATTTAGTTGGAATGGAGGATCGAATAGCAGCCATAAATGGTCTATTGGACATCCAATCCGGTGGTGTGCGGGTTATTGGAATTTATGGGATGGACGGTATTGGTAAATCAACACTTGCCAAGATCATCTATAACCAACTATGTCCTCGCTTTGGGAAAAATTGTAGCTTTCTTGATGGTGTAAGGGAAACAGCAAAAACCAAAGGCCTAGTCAAGTTGCAAGAACAATTGTTATCTGATATCTCTAATTCTAGAGTGGCTCGCAATATTGATAACATTGACTATGGAATCAATACAATTAGAGAAACAATTTGCAACAAGAAGGTACTAGTTGTATTGGATGATGTTGATGAGGGAAACCAAATCGAATACCTTATTGGAATTGATTCTTTGTACAATGGTACTAGGATACTTGTTACCACTAGGGACAAAAGTGTCATAAAAATCAGAGGATTGAAGTATGAAATTGTGCCTTATGAAATGGAGGTGTTAAGCAACAAAGATGCACTTCAACTTTTTAGCAGGCATGCCTTCGATGCTGACTTTCCTCCAGACAAACTATATGACACTTCAAAAGACATCATCTCTACTACGGGTGGACTCCCTTCAGCTCTTCAGGCAATAGGTTCATTGCTTTTTCTTCAGAAAGAGGAAAAAATATGGCAAGAGATGCTAGAGAAGCTAAGAAAAACACCAAGTAGCGATGTCTTGGGAAAGCTAAGGATTACCTATGATGCCTTAGAAATGGATCAGCAGCAGATATTTCTCGATATTGCATGCTTTTTCATTGATAAAGATAAGACTAATCCAGTCTTTGCGTGGAAAGATTGTGGGTTCAGCCCAGAGTATGCTATTGATGTCCTTATTAACCGATGCACTATAAAGGTTTTAGATGAAAATAAGTTGTGGATGCATGATCAATTTAGAGATCTTGGAAGGGCAATTGCTAATCAACAGCGTTCCAGGTTGTGGGCTTCAGACGACATCATTCGCGAATTAAGATCAACAGAGGTAATGTGGTGACCAAATTTAATTCGAATAGAAAATTACTTACTGTGTTCATTATTAAGGATTTGTCTTTCTAAATTGAGAGCTCCTCTTATGTTCCATTTTTTTTCTCTTCAACGGAATAAAAACATATGATATTGACACATTCCTGCTCCTCAATGTCATTGGCAGATCAAGAGTAGCGTTCAAGCACTGGATTTGACAAATTGGTCAAAGACTGATAATAACTTAACCGTCACTGCAGAGGAAATTAAACGTTTCCCACATCTTCGGCTGCTGTGGTTGCATAACATAACCTGCCAAGGCGACTTTGCGGGCTGTCTTTCCGAATTGAAATGGATTAGTGTGTTTTACCCTGATAAAA
This sequence comes from Eucalyptus brandiana, assembly GCA_014182725.1. Lineage (NCBI taxonomy): Eukaryota > Viridiplantae > Streptophyta > Magnoliopsida > Myrtales > Myrtaceae > Eucalyptus > Eucalyptus brandiana. Next base: position 67,897,322 of record CM024675.1, on the reverse strand, counting down.
GTTCTGAACGTCATCCACGTTTTGAGGCAACCAATTTGCATCTAGAAAATGTGGTTGTGGGGAATTTCGTTGGCCATGGGTTCACAGATGATCATGTCAGGGGCTTGATCAAGGTATGTCAGTTTTCCTCTCAGTCTAATTTTCTTATTCAATGAAGGACACAATTCGATGTATTTATAGTCTAATTTTCTCATTTAGTGAGAGGATCAAAGGACAAATGATCCAAGTTAGGAGCCTAAATTCCTATGTATTTCTTGTATAGACATCCAATTGTCCATGCTGATGTTTCATTGCTTTTGTAGGATGGGAGGAAATTGAAGGTTCTCACTCTTGAGAATAATATGTTGATTTATAGGACACCAACCTTTTCTCAATACTTAGTTTTAGAGAAGTTGAGTATTTCTAAATGTTCATCTTTGATGGAAATTGACTGTTCTATTGGAAATCTACAGTGGTTGACTGATTTGAGTATTGAGTCATGTCAGAGTCTTGGAAAATTGCCTGAACAAATTGGAGAGCTACCAAATCTTCAGCACCTCTCTCTTAGGAATTGTGATAGCTTGAGTGAACTCCCCCAATCAGTTTCGAAATTAGAGTCATTGATGAAGTTGGATGTATCTCACACGCCTATTACAGTATTACAAGATTCCATTGGAAGACTATCAAGCCTTTCATCTCTCAATGTATCATCCACACCGATTGTGAAAGTGCCCAATACAATGAGCCAGCTTTGTTGCCTCCAAACACTGGACTTAGAGCATTGTCATAAGCTCCAAGAGTTACCAGAGCTCCCTAGAAGTTTGACCACTCTACGGTTGAGATCTAGTTCATTGCAGACTGTCCCTAACCTCTCAAACCTTACTAATATAGCTGAACTGCTCCTATCTGATGGTTCTGAATCTGACGCCACATCAAATATAAAAACTTGTGACTTGCAGTGGATAGGGAGGTTATCCAAATTGAGGAAGCAGCACTTGTGCCTTTTAAATGTCCGTGCACCGCCTACAGAGTTAGGTCCCCTTTCTCTATTGGAGGAACTTACTATGAACGGATTAGATTTTGAATCCCTCGAACAACTTCCGTCGAACTTGACAGTTCTAGAGCTCGATCGCACTCAAGTGAAACAAGTACAACTCGACGGGCTTCCTCAGTTGGAAAAGTTGACTATCAGAAGGTGTGAACTTGTCAAAAGATTATCCTTTCCATCAGGTTTAAGAAAACTGAGAGAAGCTGAGGTGTCTTCTTGCACTGGGCTAGTCGAAGTTCATTTTCTCGGTGCCTTAATATCTTTGGAGGAATTATGTATTGAGGATTGCAAATCTTTAGAGAGGTTTGTTAATCCATCGGAGGAGCCAGGGTGTAATGAGCTACAAGCTACCAAGTTGACTAATGGTGGGAGGAGAGTGTCCATTGTCTCAAGCTTTCTAAAGATGCTTCAAGTATTCCAGGTGTTGAGGTGCCCAGAGCTAGAGGAGATTCAATTTGCTTCTACGTTCAAACCATTGGGAGTATTTTCTGTTGAAGGGTGCACTTCATTAAAAAGGATAGATGGTTTGTCAAACTTGAAGAACTTGACACGGTTAGGTATTGTAGAGTGTGAGAGTCTGCAAGTTGTAGAGGGCATGGATGAATTAGAGCGTTTGGAGCAGCTAAAAGTTCATAGGTGTAAATCAATGGAAAGGATTATTGATGTATCAAGCTCAAAAATACCAAAGGAGTGCCGGATACAGATGAGGGATTGTGGGGAGTTACTTGACACTGGTCCAGATGATTCAAGCACCACTTGGGAGTCTTACAGAGAGAAGACTCTAAATGCCCCAACGCAAGTGTCGGACTCTGAATTCAATACTACTTTTTACGACTGTGAAACGGAAATAGCAACAAGGGATCTTCTATTGGAACAGGTGTGCCTTTTTTCTATTTATGGATCATCAGCGTCTCTTATGCTTTATTTACTTTCTATTTCTGTTCTATTCTAGTGGAGAGAGAAAATGATTCCAAAACGTGCAACCGGGGATAATCACATAAAAAAATCCCCATATTACCAGAAATTTTCATCTGCTATATGTGTGTCAACTTCGGAAGTGAGGCTAGGAATCTTATATCACTCACCATCTGACTGAGAATTCATACTCTCCTTCATCCTATTTGTGCTCTTAGTTCATTTTGTGGTATCACAATTACTCAAATGACGTGGAGCCTATTTTTACCCTAAAAATTGGAGGATGAAACTTCATGTCTTCTTTTTCCACTTGCTAAAATCAATATGTGTAATAGGATCATGCAATTTACCAAAATCACAAGATACCAGAAGATTAAATAAGAAATAGATTCAATACACCACAATTTGCGTAGGTCAACTCAAAAAGTGATCTAGATCCACAGGAAGTGTAACAATGATAGATCCACCGCAAATGAGGAGATTCTAACATAAAAAATAATCTCTCGATTCCAACTTTTGATTTCACCCAATTCTTATTCAGTGTTTCATTCTCTCGTACTGTTTTTTTCAAACTAAACTCACAGAGAACCTAAAACAAGGTTGGTGCTCTTTTTACCTCCCAATATAACTAAATCCACCCTATTTACATTAAAAGGACTTGCCCTTAATCATTCAATTACAAAGTGATGATCCCATTCTTTCTTTTTCTACCTTTTCTATTCCTATTTAGAATCTAAATATCACAATTAAGCATTTTACATGTTTTATTTTTTAGTATATGAAGAAAATCTACAAAATCCGTCACTTCTTTGGCAATCTGCTAATGTTTGTGCTCTTTTTGTATCTCCACTTATTTATATGTACACCACTTAGATCTTTCTTTACAATTGGTTACTCTCTCCTATTATAAGATAGAGCAAACTCATCAAAGGTAACGTCTTCGCTGATCATAACTTTAGATAAAAACTCATAGTTGCACCATATCTTGTGTCTCTGGTGCCAATGCATAGTTTAGGAATATGTATCTCCTTGCTTGAGTGCCATCTTTCACATGAGCATAAATAGGGCAATTACAACTTCTCAATCAAGTGTGATAAGTAACTTGCTCAACCGCATTTCCTCAAATTACTACAATCAATTGATATTGATGGTTATACTGTATTCATGGCCAAAATTGTAAAGAGTGAGCTCTCTCCAATGAAGTTATATTCATCTATCCTTTGAGTTTGCTTAAGTGTGGTGTGTTCACAGTAGTGTGATGTCTCACTAAGCTCTCCTCAATGCAAATCAGCTAGAATTTATATATATATATATATATAAGAAGATAGAAATTAGGGGAAAAAAGAAGGTAAAAGAAAAGAGGATAAGAATTAAAAGAATTACAAAGCTAAAATATTTTTTTTTTTTGAAAAAGAAGGTAAGATTGTTGGGCTACATCGGTGAGGGCTGTGACCGTCGTTGCGTATCAGTGAGGGCTATCGACCCTCGTCGCTTGGAAACGAGGGCTTGCCAACCCTTGTATGTGTCTAACGATGTTGGCACCACTATTGCCACAAACAACCTACCAGCCATTAATCAAACGAGCACCATCCTTAGCCACCATCTTTGTTGAGAGTCGACACAACAAGCTATCACACCAACGTGACCCATTTTCCACAACTATCGTACCAGTATTTGATCCCTGCAAATATTCACTTTTGTCTCCAGAATTAGATTTCCTTCTTTTCTTCATTTGTATACAAAATCAGATTTTCCTTGTTTTCTTCATTTTGAGGGAACGGAGATATGTGAATATGTGAATGCTGCTTGATTCTTTTAGACACATGTTCAATAGATGATTTAGAAAGCATTTTTAGGGGGATTAAGTGTAGGGAAAACCCTTTATGTTGATTCTTGCTTGGTGTTTGCGTTTGGGTGTTCAAACTTAAGATTATAGTCATATGATATTTGAGAAATCTATCATCTTCTTTAAGAGGTTTAATCCACATTTTTTTTTTAACAAAGTTTAATCCACATTAGATATGATACTTTTGAACCTTCCTCTCTCAGCAAGATGATGGTGACGAGCATGAGGACGGTGACAAGGTCGACGGCAAGGAGGATGACAATAGCGAGGACAATGGCAAGGAGGATGACGACTTCCTCTCTCAGCAAGATGATGGTGATGAGCATGAGGACAGTGACAAGGTCGACGGCAAGGAGGATGACAATAGCGAGGACAATGGCAAGGAGGATGATGACGATGACAACCATGTGCATATAGACGATGATGATGGTAAGGAGGATGATGACGATGACAACCATGTGCATATAGACGATGATGATGGCAAGGAGGATGATGATGACGATGACCATGTGCATGTGGACAATGAGGATGACCATAGTGAAGATGATGAGAATGTGCATTCATTGGGCAGGCCTTCGCCGGTTTGTTCCGTGGACGGTAATGATAAGAATGACAGTGTCGATGAGGAAGGTCAATGTGAAGGCAATGGCAATAGCGATAGCAAGGACGACGAAGACAACAATGATAACGGTGAGGATGATGAGGACAACAATGTACATGAGCTTTTGCATTCATCTAAGGACGACGAGGACGAGGACGATGATGGTGAGGATGACGAGGACCACAATATGCATGGGCTTTCGCATTCGTCTAGCGAGCCTTCGCCAGTTGGTTTCGTGGACGGTAATGATGAGAACGACAATGTCGACAAGGAAGGTCAATACGAAGGTGACAGCAACAGCCATAGCAAGGATGATGAGGACGGGGACGATGACGATGGTGGTGAGGATGATGAGGACAACAATATGCATGAGCTTTCTCAATCATCTTGGGGGCCTTCACCGGTTGGTTCCGTGGATGATAATGTTGAGAATGACGATTTCAATGAGGAAGGCGAAGGTGACGGCTACGGCTCCAGCTATGGCGGCGGCAATGACGATGAGGGCAAGGATGAGGACGAGGAGGAGAGGGATGATGAAGAAGGCAAACAAGAGGTAAGAGACGACAGCAACCTAAAACTCAACTAACTGTTCTCTGTTCAAAACTCATGTGAATTTTTTGAAAAGCTTAGATTAAATCTAGGGATAGTTAATCGCAAGCTTGCTGCATCTATTAACCGTAATTGAAGAAATTGATATTGAATTGTCGGGTTTTACTCAAAAGAAGGGCTCTCTGCACATCTCTATCCCTTGCTTTGCCCTACTTTCTCCAAATTTGAGTACCAACTAATTACCAGGAAAAAGTCACGTCAATATTTTCCATCAATCAATTTGGATGGAATTAAGAGATTATGTTGATTCTTGCTAGTTGCTTGCGTTTGGGTGTTCAAACTAGGGATTGATGTAAAGTAATATAATATTTGGGGATTTTGACATTTTCTTCTTAAGATGTTTAATCCACCTTGAACATGATAATTTCAAACCTCAGCAAGATGACGGTGATGACTACAACAACAACGAATACAATGACCACAATGAAGACAATGGCGATAAAGATGGTGACGAGGGTGACTACAATGGTGAGGGTGAATACAACAGCGAGGACGATGATGGCTACTAGGACGGCAATGTGCAGGAGGTTCTATGGTCATCTTGTGGGCCTCCACGGGTTCATTCTGTGGACAATGACAATAAGGAGGAAGGTGGAAGGCAAAGGTGAAGGCGGATGCGATGGCAACAACGAGGACAAGAAAGAGGGCATTGATGAAGAGGCCGAAGAGGAGGTGAGTGATGGAACGGAATGGTGTACTCGGCTTCTTTTTTTCCTTCAAAACATGCGGCGAGATGATTATGGCTAGCAGCTAAAAGATTGTTGATGCCCAATCCTTTCGGTCTCAAGAGCTTATTAGTGAAGCGAACCCGGTTTCTCGTCTCTTTTAGTTCTTATCAGGTTTCCTTTTCGATAGTTCATATGTTAATTCCCTCCTTTCTTTTCCCTCCATAAAACGACTATGGTGTGCAAGTGCCCTTATTTATATCATGAATTAGTTTGGATCTTACTTGTTAATCAGTTCTAATTCTCTATGTATGCATCTAATTATGTCGAAATTTCCCCAGAAACATGCTTCATGAATCTGTCTTTGCTGATATTGTACAAGACTCATCGACTAAACACTCTATGACACTCAAAAACCATAAAAACGGTACTAATGTTCCTTTTCTAGACCAAATCCTTCGTCCTTTGCCTTCCAGGTAAACAGGAGATTCCCACAATTCTTCTTCTTGCTTTTTCATTGTTGATCACATTATGGGCCGACTCCACTTTGTCTGTGAAGGCAGGCCCAATTAGTCAGGGCTTCTTGTCCATCCCCATAACGTAATTTCATTGTCGACATTCTTACTTGTCTTTAAGGTATATAAACAATAACAAGTCCATCTCATTGGGATTGAGAAGGGAAAATAACACAAATGGTTCATGAGCTTTGATCAATATGTGATGTGGTCTATGAACTTTTAATTTGTTTAATGTGATCCATAAACTCTAGTCCAATATATAATGTCTTCCTTGAATTTTTAATTTATTCAATATAATCTTTGAATTTTTGATACATATTCAAGTTAGTCTCTGAATTATATGAAAATATTCAATATCATCCCTGAACTTAAAATAATGAAATGACAGTATTGAATATTTTCATATAATTCGGGAATCATATTATTTGTTGAGCCAAATTTCAGGAACTATTTGTGTCGTTATCCCGATTATGAAATGAATTAATGTATTCAATCTCGTGTACAATTTGTCCAAGTCGATGTGATGGCCTTTTGAAGGACCAATTGAAGACCGCAATTGAAAAACACTTGCTTACTAAAAGAATGAACGCAAATCCATCAGCAAAAGATCGCTTCAAATGCCAAAAGTTGGCACAAAGGAATACTTAAGTATTAAAAGTTATGAAAGTGACACTTAAGTGCCAAAATCGGAATAAAATGGATCGCTTAAATGCTAATCCAACCAAAATGTTGACATGCGTAATTTCCGGCGAAGCAAGTGCAAAACGGCGTCGTTTTGCATGTTGACGTGGCTAGACAATGCAAAAACGACATCGTTTTGGTGCTGATGTGGTAAAAAAATTAATTAAATAAAATTTAAAACTAAATTTATTTGAAAAATTTAAAAATTAAAATTTAAAAATTAAAAAAAAAATTATTTTTAAAAAAATTAATTAAAAAAAAAAAGTAGGGTGGCAGCTAAGGGTTGAGCCTCGTCGACCCAAGACTTAAGTGATCCATTTTCTTCCGATTCATGACTTGAGTGTCACTTTCGTAACTTTTGCACTTAAGTGTCATTTGTCGCCAACTTTTGGCATTTCAGCGGTCCGGGTGTCCAAATCCATCCAGGACGACTTTGCAAAAAGAGAATTCATCAATATGAATGAATTAAGCAAGAACGTACGCAAAAGGAGAAGGTAGATCAAAGGGCCCACGGTGACAGAAAGTTAGAAACATTGTTTACTGTGCACTTCTCTTTTGCGTCCTCCTTTGATGAAATCTTAAGTAGCAGTCTAAAGTAACACAAAAGAAAGGGTTCTGAGAACAAGGCTATATGATTTTATTTTATTTTTAGTCGGTAAAGCTTTCTTTGATTCTATGTATGATTAGAAAGAAGAGATTTCATTCAAAATTGTACCAAACGACGGTGTTGTTGTCCCAAGTGATATGTATTTTGCGTGCGCTTTTCAACGTTGGATGAATTTGCATTTTGCGTGTGCTCTTCAATATTTGACTTTCTTAGTCCTTTTATTGTGTATCCAATATTTTATTGTGATTGAAACAAGTTATCAAGAAAGTGATCGACAAAGAATAATAAGTTTATAGTTGTCCCAAGTGATACGTATTTCGGCACATGCTCTTCAACGTTGGAACCAGAATGTGCATTTGGCATGTGCCCTTCAATATTTGACTTTCTTAGTCATTTTATTGTGTACTCAATATTTTATTGTAATCGAAACAAGTTATGAAGAAAGTAATCGAAAAGGACTAATAATTTTATAGTTGTCCCAAGTGATGTATATTTTGTGCGTGCTCTTTAATATTTGATTTTCTTAGTTCTTTTATTGTGATCGAAACAAATTACAGGACTAATAATTTTCTGGTTGTCTCAATATTTTATTGTGATCGAAACAATATTTTATTGTGTACGCTCGAATACGTGTGTGGAATATGCGGTGCAAGCATGACTCGTGAGCGTTTCTGAAGTGATACATACGAGCCACAAATTTCATAAACCGGATACTCCTTGAAGATTTGTCTCGTGTGAGATGGAGTGGGGTAGTTACACTTCCCATGCTCGATAGAGCTTGAATTACACAAAAGAAGCTGTGATGAGCGGGTAGGTACGAGATCAGCCGCTATCAACTCCAATCTGCAGTTTGTGACAACTCAAAATCCAATTTTAGGACTTCCATCAGTTCATGAATTTCAATGCGAGGATCTTGATGTTTGCACGACCAATCTCTCGCAGTTGCAAATCAAGAACAGGACCCCAATTGCGACGGCAATCAATCAAATCCCAAGATGGCCGGCATATTGTGCCACGTTCGCGTGCATGACACACGTCCAAGGTTATGATCAAATCTTATGAGGGTTTTTGATTCACGAGTAGTGCATACAAGGCCACTTGAATTTTTCGATGGGCTCGAACTATTGCCAACGCGTCCAGTGATGTCGTGTGCGCACATAGCAGCGAACAACAAGCATCGCAGAGGCAAAACCTGAACCGGATAATTCTCTCTTGTGGGTTTGGATTGCAATTGGACCCTTCTTTTTCCCATAGAAATGTCATGAAACGTCTGCTATTTTCTTTGTGCTTTAATCTCCCACATTCTCAAGTATCTCCGATCCACGCACTCTAAAGATCGACATGACGGTTCCTTTGTTGCCGAATCGTTGGAAGGAGCCATCGCCTGCATTTGTCGAGACTCCATGGGTTGATTGGTAGACGGATTTGCGAGATTAGCACATGCTAGCTCGACCGCGCGGGTGGAGTGCATAGTTATGGTGGAAATCCTAATCTTCCTCTCCCTTTCCGCATGAACAGAAGCTTCGTTTAAGTCTTGAGTCAGACAATGCAGATCGAATAAGAGCCTTATCGATCACAAATCAACTGAACTAGGGAGTACAATGGATGCACTAATTGGGAGAAAATATGATATGATGTTGAGTTTTTCAGGCCTTAAGTTAGCCAATTGCAGCAGGGAGTCCAACAAATTAGTTGACTAGGTCGCCGAAGCCTAATGAAAGAAAAGTCCTAGTAATTGGACTATTTATCCACCTCAAGTCCTTTGGAACTTGATTTTCTCTGAAGTTTAGACTTGGGTTCACTAAATACTTCTAAGGGAATGGCATTTACGTTTTCAGACCTTGGGAAAAAAAAAAAAAAAATCTCCTTCTGATTGTCTCTTCAAAAAAAGTTTTGCACTAGATTGCCATGGAATTTGCTAGATTAGCAAACAAAATGGACCCATAAAAATTTTAGTGACAAAACTAAAACATCATGGAATGACATTGCTTGAGATGAACGCCAGCACATTTTGCGCGTACACACATTATCATATGGAAATAGATTTAATCAACTGAACAAGAATAGAATAACACTGAGAGCAAAGATTATGCAAAACGAATCTGCGTTAGTTTAGTGTCAAAATCGTGCGAAGTTAAGAGTAACCTCTATATTAAATTGACTATTAAATTGATAACGATGCCCTAGATTAAATCAGATGCACTCTTGCTAGGTTTTGGCTAGCTAGGACTCCTCAAGTCCAACGAGCCAAACGAATCTCGGAATTATTGTCAAGATTGATCTCGAATGAGGAAGATGTTCCAACAAATATTGCACTTGGTCTGTTTGCATTTGTCTAGCCCAAAGTCGCACTTCCTACCATGTAATTCTGTCTTTTGTGGCGCTTGATCCTGTCGCGTTCGTCGTGTACATCCAAAAGCCGAAGAAAAATAATGAGATCAAATGAGTTGCTGGGTCGACGTGTAAGCTATCGCTTAATCCGTCTAGAGTTTTCATTTCCTATATCAATAACTTTCATATAAACGAAGATGAGATCCACATAATGATTTGTTGTCATCTTATAGGCGGCCGTATTCAATTTGCGGCCAATACATATCAAAGATCTTTACGTTAACTTTATGTCTTTTATTGTGTTCATTTTTTGTCAAAATGTACAGTCCTTGGCTTGATGGACAAACCTACGATATGGAAGAAAAATCATGTGTAAAGATATGATCGTTTTGAGAATATAAACATAAATTGTTATTATAATGGAAAGATAAGTGCTCTATATAGAATGCTCGCTGATTATATTGAACTCAAATTGGGAAGTTATCAATAGTTAGCCGGTGGATTTGCCATATTAACTGCAGAAATGTAGGCACGAGTGTTTAGGGAATTCTTTCATAAAAAGTTTGAGATCGAAGCTTCCATTTAGTCTTTTTTTGGAAATGCAAATATAAATCATAAATCTATTATATAAATGTCAATATAGTTTTGAACCTTTCAATTTGACCAATTTAATTATATATATTTCAACAATTTGTCAATATAGACTTTTTGGCTAATTTTAACTGGGAACCATTAAAACAGACATCGTTCTACTTGCTATGGTCAGCTACTAGCAGGGGTCGCAGCCCTTGCCAATCACAAGCAAGGCGACTGCTAAGGTCTGGTGAAGGCTTCAAGCCTTGTCCCCACGTACCACAATGGAAAAAAAAATATGAAAAATTAAAAATAATTGTAAAATTATTCACATTAGTACCGGATGGTATCTGTCGTCAATTTTTTTTGTCAACATTGATTGAAAGGATTATATTGGTAAATTGTCAAAAGATTTATAATTTAAGACTAAATTGGTGTTCGTATAATATGTTTAGGAATTTTTTTTTTTTTTGGGTAGTATTCCCCAATAAACTAAAAGCATAATAAATGGATATACACTATATTCCTTTGATTAAAAATTGCAATTAAAATATAGAGGACATGATGATTAGGAAATCGCATCATTTGTTAATATTTCCCAACTTTTTTTTTTCAAATATTGGGCAAGTCTAGAGTTAAATATTAGGGAGTGCAATGAACAGAGCAGAAACCAAGACCCAAGGCAAGGGCGACGCGAGCAGAGGCAGATCGGGAGGGTAGAGAGGAGATGTGGGGTCTGTTCGACAAGCAAGCGGAAATGTATGTGGACGCTCGTCCGACATACTCAGCACCCTGGTACTCCATGCTCGCTTCTCGCACTCCTCGTCACTCCCTCGCCCGGGACGTCGGCGCCAGCAATGGCCAAGCCACCCTCAGCGTTAGTCCTCCCTCTCTCTCTCTCTCTCTCTCTCTCTCTCTCTCTCTTTCTCTCTTCTGTTGGCAAGATTAGTAGCAAGTTTACTGTTTGTCTCGATATGATGGAACCCAACATTGTTCGGGAGCCGTGACGTTGTGAGCAGATTTTCTAGATTTTGCAAAAACAAAAATGGGCTAGACCATATATGATCGCACATCATGCGAAATTAGACACTTTTTATGATTAAATACATATCAAATGCATGTCTCGCTGAAGAGGAATTTTGAGGAGAATCATTCATTCAAGCACTCACCATGTATGAATATTTTTCCTTTGTTTTTGCTTTTGGAAGTAATTGACTAGACATAGGGTGTAGAGAATGAGTGAAGATTAGCTCATCCTGAGGTGAATTTTACCTAAATCCTCAGATACTGCTTTTAACTCTGCTCATGATTCGATTTGATTTTGCTTGCGGTTAGGATAGGCTGTGTATTGCTTCCTAATCACTAATTGAAGGCGGTCATCCTCCAGTTCCACGTAATTGATCTCAAATCATTTGTGTTGGTTTTTTTTTTTTTTTTGGCATAATTTATAAATTTAACGATGAGTTGCACCATTTGCCATTAAGTCAGTACATATAAGAGGGGGGAGGGGAATAGAAAAGGGCCAATTCAGAGGTAGGCTTCGGGACTCGTGGGCTTTGGCAGCCCAACTGGCGGCCTCATTTGCTTCTCTGCTGCAATGGACCACACGCAGATTAGGGAACCCTCAGAGCAGCGCTGCAGCCTCAGCGATCGGTGCTTGTATCTCCCATGGCGTTGAACAAGGATTGTTCACATCATCTACTAGGATCTAGCAATCTGATTCCAATGTGAGAGTTCGATTTGCTTGTCCTTTCTACAACAAGTCTCGAAGGGTGAGAGTAAAGGCTTGAGTTTCTGTCTACATAGCCAAAGAGGCATTGACACGCCTTGTAAATCCAGCAACGATTCGACCAAAATGATCTCGAGTAATGGAAGCCACCGAGCCTTCGTGAGACGTAGGGATGAAAGCTCCATCAATGTTGATCTTCAAAGCTCCAGGATCCGGAGTACTCCATGCTCGATATTTTTCTAAGAAGCGAAGCCGAGATTCCGGGCTCACTTCATATAGGTGACGATCTACTAGGACCAATTGAGTTACGTTTTCATGTTCCAATGGAACACTTCCCATTTTGGATTATTCTCAAAGGAGAAGATTCTTCTTTTTACCAAACATCTGCGAATCCAATCACAATCTTTTAATAAGAACAGGAGATCTTTCCCAATCAATCTCCTTGCCCCTCATTCTTTGAGAATTAGAAAGATCCTTTTCAAGTTTGAATTTGTTCATTTGAAATCTGGGTTATTCTACTTCATTTTTATTTACTTATTTTTGTATTATTTTTCCCTCTCTTTTTTTGATTTCTTTTCTTTTTTGATCTCTTTTTTTATTCCCTTCCATCATTCCTTAAGTCCCAGTGTCTTCCAAGCTTCTTTTCCCTTTTTTTTTTTTTTTTTTTTTTTTTTTTTCAAATGGGCTTCTCTTTCCTCTTTGATTTATTCAATCGAAGAATCGTCACTAGCCATTAACTTCAAAGCTCAACTTCTTTCATTACTTCTAGATTGTTCTTGTCACCTGCACTTGCTTGTAAAATAGGTACCCGAGCACTACGACCAGGTGATCGCCACTAATGCGAGTGCTAATGGGAGAATAGTAACAATTCGAACAATATCGAATTAATGCATTGGAATAAAATAATCTCCCCTCTTATGTAAACCTAATAGGAATTGATATAGTAGAGTAAAATAAATACCAAGCATGCGAACACAAGACGATTTTTTACGTGGAAAACCTCCTCGATGTGAGAAGATAAAAAACCACGGGACCGAAGTCCACTTGAAATTCTTCTCTTTCAACAAAATTGGGTGAACAATATTCTTCTCTAGCAAATACTAAAGGTACATAGCAGCAAATATCTTAAGAACATAATTCTTGGCAATACACTTGAATTTCACAAGAGATCAATGATAAATCTAACAAAAAACGTAGGTTTTGATCAATCCATGAAAAACCTAATGTATGGAGTTTCAAAAGAAAATCAAACTTTCAAATTCGAGAAGAATGCGCCACAAACATGCTGACAAAATTTCAGCTCAATCAGACCATAAATCGACCTCCGATACCAGTTTGATGTAAATCAGACTTTGCCTCAACCCCTAGATTTTTTGCTTCCTCTTTTTCTCTTGTTATTATGTCTTTTTTGTGGCTACCACTTTTAAAGATAGTGAGAAGCCCTATTATTCCACATGACTTATCATATTGGCTCAAACTCTTTTTGTGCTTGCAATTCATTGGGCTTCCTCTATATATGAGTGATCCTAGCTAACAAGCGCAGCCTAGCTAAAATGTGCAATGGAGCATCCAAGGGTCCATTATGTCCACACCGCAATACTCATCTCCAAGGATCCCTTTGTAAGAATAATTGTGGCCCACGTGATGTTATTAATTAATGGTTTAATGATTATATTTTTATTTAATGTGTAGATAGATATATAGATAGATATGTATTGTCCAATATTTTCTTTTCAGATTGATGACCAAAGATGAACATAGATATTAATGTTCAGTGCAAAATTAATTGCAAACCAGATTTTTCTGTTGTGAAAGTTGATTTTGTTTTTTTTTCTCCTTTTTAAATATTGCCTTTCTAATATACTTCCGAAATGCTTAACCGAAACATATAATTTATCGATTATACATGTTACATGGTATAACCAATTGACCAGATCGTCATGTGTTTAACCTTATAAAATTCTTAATTAGAATGGACTTGATTCCTCACATTTTGCTCCTGCATGATGTATCTCATGCACATGATACCCTCTTGAATGGTAGGTACCGTGTATGCCATGGCAGCCCTCGGCCAACCTCGAGTAAGCCCAGCCGTCATGGACCGATCCGTTGGATTTCATGGACCCAAACGATCCGACAGCCCATAATACTTTCGACCTCACATTATATGCATGGAAGAATAACTCGGCAGTGGACAGCACCCACGTGTCAAGTCAGCAGCTCACAACCAATCGTAAAGAATCCGTATTTACAGGAAAGCTACGACCACGGCCACAGAAAATCTTAACGAAAAACTTGCATCGAGTCCCTTCCTTCTGCGCCACACTTAAGCTGCAGATCTTAGCTTCATTACTAGAACAATCTATGTATCTATCTAAGAATAATTCGTAGATGATGGTTTCACCTCAATGAATTCACGTAAATGTCCAAGTTCTGATAAGGAATATGTATCCATAAAATTGGCATGACCTGAAGTAATGCGTTTTGACTGATATCATTCAAGTAATTACCTTGTCCTTTTCATTGCAAATTTAGTTTGGAGTTTTTAGCAATCAAAATTTAACCTAAAGGCCTAACAATCAACTAAGAGCATCATGCTGTCACAAGTTGATCAATTTAGTATTCCCTAACCGTGCAGCCTTCCAAAGTCAAGACGTGCTCAATTTAGTATTCCCTTATAGTGCAGCCTTCCAAAGTCAACATGTGCTCATTTTCCCACTCGACTCATAAGAATCTTAGAGGTCTTTGGGAGATAGGCTAAAGGTTGCTCATTCATGAATCGGTCACGGCCTTCTTTCAGAAAATCTCGGGGTCATGTCGATTCATTGGGCCATAATATAGTGATATTTGTCTGGGGAAACTTAAAAATAATAATAATAATAACTTGGTCTAAAATTGTACTAACAACTTGTTAGGCCTTTATTTTATTCAAAGTAAAAATTGTTAATCGACATCTAAACATAAAAATAAATATTTTAAATTTAAATTTGAAAAAAAAAAATCAAATGATTTGGAATGACCTATTTGTCCTCATGGATAGATTTTTTTATATTCGTTGTTCGATAATAAATAAAAGGCGAAGGTTAGTCGCTAAGAAGTCAAATATCATCCAAACATACCCTACAATTTGAATTATGGAGAGACATGTACACATAATAATTGAAGATAGAGAAAGCGTTTTCTTCATTATTTCTTGTAGATAGCCGCTTGGCACATATTGCCACATGACAAAGGATTTAATGAAAAGCCTACCTGAATATGGGTAGGTCCAAATCTCCCCAAATTGCTGCGGTGAGGAAAAACAATTAGAGTAATTTCTACTCAAAATAAATGTTCACTTTCTTAATTATGGTTACTTGATTCGTTAAGAAACTTATTCCCTCAAACTAATCGGTTGGATCATTCTGGCGACATTTCCAGGAGGGAACTGAAGATGTGAATTCATCTTCTAAATACCCCAGAAAATGCATGCCCTATAAGCTCAAATTATGACAGCTAAAATTTATTTGCGTCATTGAAATTGAACATGCCATTTCATTTGGTTGGCAAAGAAAGCTGGCAAGCCGGGCATAATGTGTTACTCTATGTATTAAGATGTATAGACTTTGCATATGAGTTACTCTAAGTATTAAGAAATCACTTTGCTTGTTGAAGTTTATCTTTTCTCTATGTGAGCTCCAGTGTACACATCTCTGACTTACATTGCCAAGACTTTTATTTTATTAAATTAGCTAATGTGTATTGATAACCTCAAATAACGAACTTACGTTGTTAGATTAGAGATGCACAACACACAGATCCAATTAGCCACACCACCAAGTGAAAACAGTTCCATGTTCGAGCTACTTTCCCAGCCTTTGACTCGCATATTGATTAGACCATGACGTCACTAGGGCATGTCATAGAAATGGGTTCACCTACCTAAGGTATGGGCTTCCTCATTATAAAATAAAAAGGGTCTATGTAAATCTTCTCAGAGACTTGTACAAAAAATATATATATATCTTCTCAGAGGAATGGCAATTTCATGGACAAATTTATTCAGAAAATTAATTTACTAGGTGATATGATAAAGTTTTAACAATGCTGCTTGACCATAAATTATGTAGCAGTCTGCCGTCTCATTTTCGTAATCACACATACTATTCCTATTATCATTTTCGCAATGTGATAGTTTAGAGGGCATTTGAGAACACTCTTCAACCCATTACTTCTAGTTGTAGTTTCAAATATCCAATTTAGCTTGCTGTTCGAGCTTAAAAATTAGACGAAAGCCTAATGAAAAAAAAAAGACTACTTCCCCAGTTGTTACCTTGTGATTTAGGCTTTTAAAGGAACCTCCATGAGCTTTCGAGCTTAAACCTTGGCATGTAAAAATGTAACATAGGGTAGTCAAGTCAACGTATTCGGAGATCATAACCACGATTGTTGCAACAAAGTCGGAAGCCCGTGTTTGTCTTGTCCATCGCTAGTTTAGCTCTCTTTCTCCATTCAGAAAAAAAAATCTCATTGAGAAAATCTTTTGGGCTTATTAACTCTTGGGAAATTAATAATTAGGCTTTTGCTGATTTCCAGAGGGATTCTTTTTCTTCTTAACTTGGTTCTCATTGTTCTTTCATGTTCAATAGCTTTATTCAAATCACTCTGTCTAACAGGCCTAATCAACCTTCTGATCCATCCCACTTAGTCTCGTTTGTGGCAAGTCTCTTTTGTTGCCATAATTAGAATACCTATTAAAATATCATCCGTGAGAACTTCCTGGCAGATGTGTCGATCATCCATGGTATGTAAATCACGCTAAGCAAATCATGCTTTCGTAATTCTAGTATCACCTAGCTGGGGTACTCGTGGTTTCCTCACACGCAGGCTTGTTAGCCATAAATTTAGGCAAGCGACACAAAACCAATGACTGATAAGTGATAACAGGAGGTGGGCGTAGGGTGTAGGAACCCGTAAGGATGGTGATGTCAACGCTTTTTATTTTTATTTTTCCCGAGTCATAAATGTGACAGGCTGGCTCCCTTGTCGAAGACCACAGCATCAAGAATACCAACGATTTCTGACACCTAAGTCGTACATGGGCCACGGGGTGCAGCAAGCATGACTCTCGAGAGTCGAGGTGATACATGTAAGCCACAAATTTCATGAACCGGTTACTCCTTGCAGATTTGTCTCGCGTGAGATGGAGCGGGGTAAGTTGCATTTCTAATGCTAAATAATGCCCAACTCACCAGAAAGAAGGCTTTAACACGTGGGTGGTACGATATCTGCCGCTATCTACGCCAAGCCTAATAATCGCGCGACAACTCAAAATCCGATTGGACAAGTTCCGCCTGTTCATGCAATTGAATGCAAAGACCTTGATGTTGACGCGACCAATCTCTCGCAGGTGCAAATCAAGAACAGGACCCCAATTGCGACGGACACCCAATTAAACGCCCCGCTGGCCCGCATGCTGTGCCGCGTTCACGTGCGCGACACATGTCCAAGGTTACGATCAAGCCTCATGAGGGCTTCTGATTCACGAGCGGCGCATATGGGTCGAATACCGAGGACCACGTGAATTTCTCCGATGTGCTTTACCATCGCCAACGTGTCCAATGATGTCGTGCGCGCGCGCATAACGTCGGACAGCAAGGATCGGCGAGGCGTTACCTGAACCTGAGAATTCTCTCTTGGGGTCACGGATTTAGTTGGCGGCGGCAGGCAATGGGGCCCTTCTATCTCACAGAGAAATATCGCGAAAGGTGTGATGTTTACTTTGGGCTTTAATTTCCCAGTTCGTACACTCAGATTTCTCTGATTGATTGGTCTCGTTGAGAAGCTTTTACCCTAAATGGCCATAGAATTTACTAAAAGTGCCAACAATGGTGGACTCACATTCGCTTGAGATTAAGGCTAATGCTTTCCTCACACACACCCAATCATATGAAATTAGATTTACAAGAGGAAAATTGTCTAAAAAGCCCTAAACCTATGACATATTTATCAATTTACCTATTGAATCATAAATATTTACACATTTTACTAATCAAGCCGACCAAGCCATTTTTTACTTAAAATTGTTGACTTGAATATTAATTGTCCTTTGTGGCGTAGTCGGTGTTGACATAAATTTTTTTAAATAATTTTTCATTTTTTTTTTGTTTTTCCTTCTATCTTTTCTAATCTTTTCTTTATTTATTTATTTTTTTTTAGTATCGATTGACCCTCGCCTTGCCCAAGCGAGATCAGCTCCACTTGTGGTTGTCGCCCTAGCAGTTGCAACCTTTGCCCAGCCCTCTCCGGCCATCAATGTCAAGAGCGACCTCACCCCAACAAGGGCAGCCCTCTTTAGCCCTCTTCAGCCGTGCCTAAGACTGGCCATTAGCAAAAAGGAAAGAAAAAACAAAAAAAAAGGAAAAAATTTCAATTAAAAAAAAATTGTTTACGTTAGTGCTGAATGCTACGTAGGATAATCAACACTTGGACCACCGCATTAGTATTTTGTGGTCAAAATTGGCTAAATAGATTCAATTGGTAAAACATGAAAATATTTTATAACTCAATTAATGTAATTAAAATGTTTATGACTGAATATGGCTAAAGTATAATAGGTTGAGGATTGATTTTATCAAAGTGCAATAAGTAGGGGACTTTTTGGACAATTTTTTTTCCCAAATAGCAACGTTTATGCATAGCATATCTAACCAAAAACCACACATACATCAAAATCCACAATAGCCGAGTGTCAAAATCATGTGAAAAGTTTGATTCTATATTAAATTGTCTTTTATAATTGATAATGATGCATTTGACTAAACTAGATGCACTGTTGCGAGGTTTTGGCTAGCTAGGACTCTTCAAGGCCATTGAGCACAAGTAGGTGTAGGGCCAAACAAATCGCGGAAATATTGTTAGAATCGATCTCGAATAAGGAACATGTCCCAATGAATCAGGCCTTTTGTCTGTTTGCACTAGTCTAGTCCAAAGTCGCACTTCTCACCATGTAATTTTGTTTTTGGTTTTCCCGATGTTTGATCCTGTCGGGTTTGTCGTATACATCCAAAAGCCGAAGAAAGAAAACGCAAGATCAAATAAGTTGTTGGGTCAAAATGTCAAGCTAGAGCTAAGCTTAGTTAGGCATCTCAACAAAAAATCATCAGAAAGTTGTGAAGATCTCGCGCTGTTCTGGGAATATAATCTGTGGACATGTGGCGTATGGATTTGTCTAAGCATCTGGCGTTTGTGGTCAGCACTTAATCCCTCTATTGTTTTCACTTCCGACATCAATAGCTTTCATAATAAATGAAGCTGAGATCATGACAACGATGCCTTCTCCCAATAATTACAATACACATATGGGCCCATAGAGCCTCGTATC
This sequence comes from Eucalyptus brandiana, assembly GCA_014182725.1. NCBI lineage: Eukaryota > Viridiplantae > Streptophyta > Magnoliopsida > Myrtales > Myrtaceae > Eucalyptus > Eucalyptus brandiana. Next base: position 67,877,857 of record CM024675.1, on the reverse strand, counting down.
CCTGAACAAGATGATTAAATGATTCAGATCATAAATCTTTATTAGGTGGATTTCGTTGGTATAAAACGCCAAAGAGCCAATAGAGAGAAAAATCTTTAAAATAATAATTAAAAAAGAAAAAAGAAAAGAGAACTTGCATGGCTCAAGTCAAAATCTGTAAGTCTCGCAATGTTAGCAACTTATTGGCCTTTGCATACCACGAGTAATTTACACTATTTATGTCATTGAATTTTCCCATGATATAGTCTCTTCAAAGACATATGATAAGATGGTTTTTCCCATAAATATGAGAATTTTTGCTCAAAGAGGGAGAAGTTTTACGACCTCTAGCCAACCAAAATCCTAACGACTCAGCATTAACACACTTACTTCCTCCAACGTACTCTTTTTGATTGGAAACATTCGATATAGTATTTTCAACTCTACTTACAGTTTAATGTAGTTTCACTGTGATTTGCCATTAAGAAAGTGTTAGAGATAAACAGTATGTTTTCCTAGATTCTCCATATCCATCATGATTTTTGGGAGCAGCCCAACATGTTTGGGAGTCGATTTGAAATATCCCGATGATTGCTCATCAAGAATACCTAATAGGAAAGAGTCTTATTATGGTGGGACATTGAAATGGAAGAAGTCTAGATAAGGAGTCTTATTTAGGAAGAATACCAAGATGGAACCAATTTTGGTGATTACTGAATTAGAGAAATTCCAATTAATCTAGGAGATTTCTCATTGGGAGGTGATTGTCAATTAATTAGGGAGGATTCCTAACTTAGGTGGAGGTCTACCACTATAAACAAAAGGGCTTAGGTGGAGGTTTCTATGTGCACCAAAAAATTACTTTGGAGAGATTACAAGATTTTTCAATAATGTATATAAACAAGAGAGATCTTAAGAATTCATCAACTGACAATTTGTTTTGTGATAGTTGTGAAAATCTATGGTGAGAAACACACCATTAGAGTGTTAATTGCAATCCTTTGATTAGAGTGAAGTTGCTCCTGAATCAACGTCCTTGATTATAATGGAGTTGTTCCTGAATCAGCATCCATAGATTTTTCCCACATTGGATTTCCACGTAAAAATTCTAGTGTATCATTTTTCTTGCCTCTTATTTGCTGTGTTATTTACTTTTTTTTTGCAAAGAGAATATATGGCCACAGTTGCGCGATTCTGATAGGTAGATTCCATCGCAATTGGTTGTAATCCAACTTAATTTACAACATCATTGTACATATCTCTCTCTTAATTGTGCATAACCGTGATGGATTATAATTGATGTGGTAATACCTTGTTACCTTAAATAGTCATATAATAAAACTTATAAATAAACTCATATACTATCAATTGATATGTTTAAAGAAATATATAGAAATTTTAAAATTCCCTCTTCTGCATTGTTCTTATTTAAAAAGAAGCTAAAGCTAACTCCTATGATTTATTTACGCTGTCGCTATTTATTTAAAGGATTGCAGCTTGATTCATGGACGACTCTACTGCGAGCACTAATGGCTCTGGCCATGTGTAAAATAGATTTGACCAGATGGGTGGTCGTCGTCATAAGTCTAAACCCTAGAATTGAACCTAACTTGTCATTCAAGACTGTTCATATAACAGCAAAATAGTGCATGAAAATTTTCACAAAGATGAGCGGGCCGGGGCTTTTCCAGCCTCTCCTTGCATCGCGGGCCTAGCTGGAAAAGCGCGACAGTACACAGATGGCCACGCATGTAGTAAAATCAGCTTATTTTCTTCTTAATATTTCTAGCCCTAGGAGAAATGATCTTATTACAGAACAAATGACTATGGGCATGGGGGGCTGCACTTGGCTGGTGGACAACTGTGAGGAAAGGGATCGGGGTCACATGATTTCTTGTCGTCTTCGTGGAACAAGACTAGTGTTGGAATTTGAAAATTGATTCTCATTAACCAAATTTGTCTACGCCTCTCCATGACGATCTTGGAATGCATGTATTTTGTCTCGGGTCTTACGTCCTTTTTCACCCGCATGCACCCTTGACAGATACTTTATTCAGGTGAGAGAGAGAGAGAGAGAGAGAGAGAGAGAGAGAGAGAGGACAATATACCGTCGTATAGGACGAATGGAGCATTAAAGATGGTTAAAGTCACGTACAGCCTTGAAATTTCAACTTTTTTAACCACGAGTCTGTAAGTATGGTAAGAGTACGAAAGCCTACCAGAACAAATATTGATTCATGCACTGAATCCATAAAGTGGCGTATCAAATTCTCATATCTAAACAAGCCAATCATATCCAACTGTCCAACAAGTCTTTGACGTGTGATCTGTTAAACTAATCTCGTGTAATAGTTTTTGCATCGTTAGCTTGATTAATATAGTCATTGAGGATCCATCATGACCTAAGGGGGAAATCAATGAGGATCCATCAAGTAATTTTCTCTCTAACACTTAGTACATGTCATATTTTAATAATTCTACCAGAATACAATGTTCCAATTTAATTTAAAAAATTAAGTGGTCTAGTTGTTTGTTAGTGAGAAAGTGATTGGGTTAGTGGCTGCTGCTCGCCCTTAACCCTCTTCTCCAAACCTTTGCTTCAACCTTTCCAATGGACTGTTTTATGACAACTTACATTTTAATGGATTTTTTAGGCATATAAGATATGCACGAGTTAATGATAATTAGGTACAAAATGGGTGGCTTTTGGCCTTTCTCTACTCCCAATCTTTAATAACCTTTCTCAACCCTGTCGTTGATAATGATTCATTGAAATAATTATCAGTAGTCTAAGACCAATTTATCAAATTGGTATGCTAAGAAATGTAATGGATTAATTGCGAGTGTTGGTTATGTCCTACTTTATTTAAATATTTGGTCGCAGTTTGTGATCTTATTGAGTATTGCACCGAATTCCTAGATCAATCGAAATATATATTTTGCCTGTCGTTCCATTATAACTCAATTAGAAAAGAAAGGTGAATTCTAGCCTTGGTCCCAGAACTGTTCCCAAACATCACATTTCGGCCCCTCCATCCCCAAATGTCCACATTGTTACCATCAAATTATCAATGTCGCAACTACTCGAAGACAAATTGTTTCTTCCAGCTTGTTCGAGTGAAGTAATGTGTCAATATAAGATGACAAGAATGTCATATCTGAGTCAGCGATATCGCAAATAAGTGATATTGATTAACTAGTCTCGCACACAACATGATGGATGGGGAATGATTAATCCTTAGATTGTCACATAAGGAAAGGAATTTTATTAGGTATACTTGCAGTGTAAATAATTTATATTACTATTGTAAATGTGATATCGATATATGAAAATTTAGTTGCATAATTAACTATCAAATATATACGTCTCACCTCTTTAATGATAACGGCATAAAACTCTTTTTACATCATTAGTGTGCCTAATAAGAGGCAATTTAATACAACCTTTCTACAACAGCTTAGCAATCATTAAGGGTGTTGTACCTTTAATGGGATTTTCATTGATTACTCAATTTTAAAGTGTTGCAACTTTAAAATACGTATTACCAAGCACATCAACGTACTTCACAGCACAGCTTACCTTTCAGCCACAGATAACCAAATGGGCTCTAAATCCATTCCATTACGAAAGTTAGAATTACAATTTTAAAGTATCAAATCAAGTTTTTCAAGTGTATATATATATATATATCATCAATACAAGAAGGTAATTTTATTCGGTTAGTTGAGGTCAATAGATTTTCATCCTTGCAATTGAATAAATCTATCTCAAATGGAGAAGCAAATGGGGCTTGATAAGATTTGAATTCAGGACTTTCAATTTTAATATCATGTGAGATTTTATGGATCACGGTCGACTGTTCTAAAAATTTAAACTGTTAGATAAAGATGTGGTTTATTATTTAAGTATTCAAACATTTTCATCAATTTTTCACAATATGGGTAATTTACACTTTTCCATTCAATAAATCCACTCCGATGCACACAAACCACTAAGCCACTTGCGTTGTTTAAGACTCCAAGGATTGCAGGGTAGCCGACGTATTGCACAAAATTTTTTTCAAGTAGAGGATGATATGATTTTTTTGCATTATAATTTAAGATATAATTATCTTTTTCTTTGGTGATACTTCGGAGTCTGAATAAAAGAGAAAAAAAATTATTCTCAATAATCTCTCCTTGTCTCGTTGTCCGAACCGGTGGCCCCCTTCTTGTGGTTGCTCTATAAGTAGCCAGCTTTTTCAGCAGCAAAAGAGCATAAAAAAACATGTCTTTCTTAATGGACACAAGAACTTCCCCATCAACCCATGTTTTATGTCCTGCAATGGAGCTAAAGGATGGGAAGGAGACCCTCGTATTTGATTCCTCCTTGCTTCAAAAGCAACCAAACTTGCCAAAAGAGTTCATTTGGCCACACAAAGACCTTGTTCGCACCCAAGAAGACCTCAAAGAGCCACTCATAGACTTGTCAGGCTTCCTAAAAGGCAATGAAGAAGCGACTTCCCGAGCAGCTGAGCTCATCAGGACTGCTTGCACCAACCATGGCTTCTTCCAAGTCATCAACCATGGAGTCGACCCAGGCCTCATAAGCGCCGCCCACAATGAGATTGACTCGATTTTCAAGCTCCCCATCAGCAAGAAGCTCGGCATGAAGAGGAGGCCCGGTGGAGTGTTTGGTTACGCCGGTGCTCATGCGGATAGGTACTCATCCAAGTTGCCATGGAAGGAGACTTTCTCTTTTGAGTTTCGCAAGAACGAGAGCTCTGAGCTTTTGGTGGTTGATTACTTCAAATCTGTCTTGGGCGATGATTTTGAACATGCAGGGTAAGATAATTTTTGTGGTTATTAATGTTGTTTATATCTATATATATATCAAAATAAATAATTCCACAGCCTTAAATACGAAAAAAAAAAAAATACCTCGGGCTGATCTTAGGTTTTTTTTTTTATTTAACCCGATTTAGATACTTTGCATGAGTCTTGAATTTTCTCCATGTCAATAGGAAAAAAATAATGTTGAAAGTGGATCGCCCTATATGCAAACATAGATGAGTTGGTCATAGAATTACAAAATTTAACATCTTGCCAAAATAAAGGTTTAAATTTTCATTCAGTTACTGGTTAATCTCTTCCCTTTCATATCAGAGAACAATGCTTCCTTCAAAGTCATTTTTCTGCTTTTTCTTTTTTTCTTGTGGGGGGGCGCCCGCTGTTCTTACCTCATATACCGCTACCAATGCATGCATGGAAAAGTCTTGAACTTAATCATTATAGATTTGCAAAAATAGGTTAACTTTCCATGGAAACATAGACAGTGAAAAGCAGTACTTCCATTTATAGGCGTCTTCACAATTATGATGCCAAAGCCCTTTCATAAATAGGTGCCTTACTTAGATGATCGCGGGACGTGACTTTGGTGAGGTCCCCTGGTAATGGAGAAAATTCTGTACACAAGCAACTCATTCATCTTCATCTTTATCTTCATCTTCATTAGCAACTGTCACTCAACCCTAAATACGCACGCGTTCTTAATCAGATGGGTGTACCAGAAGTATTGTGAAGCGATGAAGGAGCTAGCACTGGTGATCATGGAGTTACTGGCGATAAGCTTGGGGATCGACCGCATGCACTACAGGGACTTCTTCGAGGACGGGAGCTCAATAATGAGGTGCAATTCCTACCCGCCGTGCCTGAACAACGGGCTCGCGATGGGCACCGGTCCTCACACCGACCCGACATCCTTGACCATCCTCCACCAGGACCAAGTCGGTGGCCTCCAAGTGTTTGCCAGCAACAAGTGGCAAGCCATCACGCCTCGTCAAGACGCACTCGTCATCAACATTGGAGACACTTTCATGGTACTTTCCCACAACTTTTTCCCAACTCCATTTGAAAGTTCTAAACTTTGATAAATCTAGTAATTACCGTTATTTTTGCAATGAGTCGGAGGATTTTTCAAAATACATTCATCGATATCATCATCATCGCTGATTCTTTTCCAATATATAATGATCATGCGGCATAATTTCTGTTGTTTTTCGATTAGTAAAAATGAGCAAAGTAATGACCGACATAAAATATCACTTATTACTTAAATACAGGATTGTAATAAGTCTCATACTCACATGAAAGAATCCAACTTGAAAAGTTCTTGAATTGGAATTAGGTGAGCCTGTTTCCACATCCATCCTGGCCCAATTGTATATCAACGTATTCTGGGCGTGGCTCTTGTTTATCCTATTATCATTTCCGCAATTTCATTCCTGTTGTTTATAGGGATTTATTGTGATATACATGTGAGAGAGGGTGTTATAAAATACCAAACATGCTTAGGTACGGGATTATAATAGTATTTGTATTAATGTAACTTACTTTCATTTAAAAATTTAACTTTGGGGTTAACTTTCTAACAAACTCAAAGGTCACATGTCTAAAGTTTGGATATGACGAATTTTAGGACTTGCAATATAGATGATGTACGTAAGAGTCCAAAATAGAACGATGAAAAAGTTGCTCATCAATTAGCTTTGCCTCTTTATAATTTGTTAAAGTGAACCTATCATGAAAAGAGAAGTTGAAAAAAGATACACAGCAAGCCAGGGAAAAAGGCTTGCACAATCCGAGTAATTCTAACTAAAAGTAGTCCATACGGTCCGGTCAAATAAATCATCCCCGGTCGGTTCATATATAGTCGACTTGTGGCGCTATTCCTGTCCGTTCTTGATACTAAAAATTGTACTTTTATTGGTTCTCGTCCTAGTAATGCAAAATCTATCATTCTTGACAATGATTTGACGTGCCACAACTAAAACAGGCAGGATGAAATTGGCCGATGAAGTGGTTATACATCGTTGGGTCAATAACAACGGGAGTAGCTAGAAATAATAATACTAACTTGTCATCGTTGGAACAGTAGTTACCTCGACCTCTACTTTTCGTCTTGTGTTTTAGCTGTTCCGCTGAATCATCAGCCAACTTGTCCTTCGACCGTATGTGCTTGCCAATGAACATGCAAGGCGACGTGGGCACTCGTGGGACCACTAGTTCTATTGCCTCCATCTCCATAATAATTTAGGGTTTGTTCAAGATGAGAGTGTCATGCGTAAGGAGCTTTAAGAGCGAAACTAAAGCATTACTTAGACAAGAGGAGGGCGAATTGTTTTCTTCTGAGATTTCACCCAAAACCCTAGGACACCATCCATGGTTTCAATATTTGTCGAGTTAGAGTTAGAAAGTCATCTCAACAGTTGTTTTAATGGCAATTGATCGAGAAAGTATTGAGATGCAGGCATTAACGAATGGGATGTACAAGAGCTGCTTGCACAGGGCGGTGGTGAACAGGGAGAGGGAGAGGAAGTCACTGGTGTTCTTCGTGTGCCCGAGAGAGGACCGGATTGTAAGACCCCCACCAGATCTTCTTGGGGCCGACAAGGAAGTGCCAAGGAAGTACCCGGACTTCACATGGTCCGACCTCTTTGAGTTCACGCAGACCCACTATCGCAGTGACGTCGCTACCTTCCAAAGCTTCATCCACTGGTTCCTATCTCCCAAAGCCTAAATCTCTCTCTAGTTTTGGGCATGCATGGGCTTTGGATGCTGTGGATCATCATATGGTTTGTCTTATATTTGTCATCACTTTGTCCCATCTCTCGTCTGTATAGATCCCCCCCAATCCCCCATATTTTGGATCATTTGGGCGGTTATATCATTGCGTGTACGTGTCGGACTCTCTCAGCTTTCTTGCCACATTATTATATAGTGGTGTTTTTTTCTAGTGCGCGTGTGTAATGTTTTGTTTGCCGGCCTGATTAAGATCGCACAAACGCTTCAGGAGTGTATAACATCCTTCTCGACGGGCAAGGAAAAGAAGAGAAAGTGATAGGAAAAAATGAGGGGTTTTTTTTTTTTTTTTTTTTTAAGTTTACGTGTACCCACAATTCAAAAGTCATGGGAGACTTAACTTTTGCAGATCATACTATGTTGATGGCTCATGAGCAATCCGTAAAATGCGAAATAAAGATTTCAAAGATCATCCGAACCTTTTCTTTCTTTTTTTTTTTGTCACAGTGTGTAAAGTTTGGTCCCCGTTGAGCAAGCAGACAAGAGCAATGGCCCACATAATCAAGGAGTAGGGATATGATCAAGAATTCGTTTGTTCATGATATGCTTGATAAGGAACGATTTGGAAGGGGTCTACATCTGTGTTAAAGAACTTTGTCCTAAGGAATTGCAACATGACCCAGTGGCCATCCTCGTGCAGACTTAACCTTATGTCTGTTTCGGTTTGACATGATTGGACACCTTCCATTTGAGATTGAAAATCGCAAACTCGACCGCTATAAAGGGTTAGCACGTGTGCCCGTGATGATGATTGGAAAAGCTTCAGGAGAAAGTGGTGCCTCACTTCGATTATGGGACATTTGATAATAACTATCTTTTCCTCCGCTATATTATCGAAAGCTGCAGTTCTATTACGCTACTTGAGATGATTTCGCAAGAGAAATTACCAGAGTTTAATCTACCGTGAGCTGATCTAGCGACGGTTAAACGCCCCATTTTTCTAGCAAATTCAAATTGTAATCGATGGATGCTTTAACTATAATAATCGATGATCGTGACTGCACTATTTTTTTTATTAAGGGAAGATGCATAATAATCGACATGCGCAAATGAGCGGTGGACACTAAAATGGGCCCGTTCGATCATTTCTTTTTCAGCAAAAAGTTGTCTGTTGACTACCCTGTTATAAGCTAAGACGTATTCGGGTTTCAAATCGATTACAAAGGATTTATATACAGGTCTACATGCCAATATTAATATATTTGACACGATATATTGAGTTACATATACCCAGGTTCTAGTATAGACAGGTGTATCCGAACATAAGTTCAAGACTTTACAAGTCTTTTGAAAAATTGAGATGAGGTTTTAATTTTCTAGGCAGTTGACGGCGTAGTAACCAAAATCTGAACTTGAATACCTTCCCTTTGGACCCTTTAATGCCTTGGCAAGCAGGAACCGCAAAAGTATTTCTGTGGCATATGATTTTTTCATTTTCAAAAAAATCTAGGACTGAAGTTTGGTGCTTGATTAAATAAAAGAGTTTGGGGATGGAAGAATGCAGTTTATCATAACGTTTAACGGATCGGACACAAAACTAATACTTCAAGATGACCGTTTGCAACTTTAGGGAATCAAATTGGCAACTTTTATGAATTTCATGTAAACGCCATTTGTTATAAATTATCTTCCAATTAGGAAAAACAAGCTGTAAATCATGTCGTATATGAGATAATGCACGATAATCTGGTCCTCTCAACTCGCAACATGTCCAGAGAGTCAACCCCCCCTCTATTTTGAGGAGAATATGCCTCTTGTCTCGCGAAACGTAGCGGTCGAACCTTCAACATTGAGTTCAGCTCTTCGACATGGGATTGAGCTTCCTTGCTCAAATCCATTGAAGTTCTTGGTTTGGTTCAACTTTTACCCTTTAAGCAATGTTTCGAGGCAATCTAAAATATAAGAGACACCGGTCATATTTCATCAAAGCAAACGTGTGCATGAAACTTCTCCTAAACACTTACCCCATATCGCTTGGTTATGGGTTTATCTAAACTTTATACTAATAGGGTCTCTCTCCATCTATTAGTATAGACTTTGGGTTTGACCTTTTGACACAGTAACAAAATCAGGTTTCACCCCCTAGTTTATTTCGTGTGTAAGACTCACCCGTTTGTTAATTCCACTTGTCATTCTCAATCCAGCTTACACATGAGAAAGGGCTTGTCTATGTGGTTTGTACGGTTTATATCAACTTAAATTTTTGGATTGGATACTCCTGCATTAGTAATACAATTTGATATCATATCTATCCTTTAATGGTTGTGAGTATAACATGATATCAGTTGTGAGTATAATATGATATCATACCATATACCGAATGAACAAACGTAACATAGGTGCACCTTCATAAGACTTTATAATTGCTACATGTCGATATTGCATCAACCTAGGTAAACTTCAATCTAAATGTTCAATTGCAAATTTTTACATTACCTGGTCGTAGAAAATGCATAAATTTTCAAAAAATCACGTGGTTGGTGTGCTTTTGTCAAAACTCAAGGAAATTCATGTAGTGAATCCTCGTGATCTTAAAAGTGAAACCAAATGAGGTCATCTAAATTGGGAATACAATACATGAAGCAACATATATGTGGCTTCATTGTATTCATTGAGATTTTAGTATGTAGTCATCGCATTACTTCCACAATTTCTTGAAAGTATTTTCACCCGATGATGGACTACAACAATAAAAAAAAAATCCCTTCTTATTACTTACACATAAAAGAACAAATCAACTTTTTTAAAGTACATATCTAATAAATATTCACTTTGGTATTTCCCTCATGACTAAAGTCAAATTTTTTGCAAAGAGAAGCTGCTTGCTTTATCACCCAAATAAAAAATTAGAGAATCATAGATTGGGACGAGGGAAATCTCTAGAAATAGGTCCTAATATCCAAGAAGATCTCCTTGGTCCATTGGGGATACTATTTTGCGATGGTGGTCGATAACAATATACTTGAAATAGTATTTGGCCCTACAATTTGCTAGTCAGGAGTGCAGAGAGTTTGGTTGTTTGTCACCATCAACAGAAAAGATCTTCTAGCTCGGACCACTTTGGTAATGTTGCGGTCAGCAGCATAAAAATTGAGAAGATAAGGAGAGCGAAAACAAAATAATATCTTCTAGCTCGGACCACTTTGGCTCTCGGACCACTTTGGCTTACTTGTGGATTCGACTAATGTAGTGACCTATAAAAAAAAGCAGTCATCGGAGGCTGAAAACTAAGATGGTCAAGAGGCAAGTCTTCTATCTACTCTTTTTCCCCTTAAGATTTTGTTACCTCATCGAATCTACTCATGTAGTTTCCTCAACTTCCCTTCTCACCTTCTAGTATTTTAACTCTTTTTACCTTCGCTGTGCATAAGGGGGATAGTGCAAGATGATCAATGATTCACATTTCTGAATTCTACAACACCAAATAACCCTTTTCAGAATTGCCAAGCTGGTTTGTCTTTTGCACAGAAAAAAACCTAAGGGTCTTATTTGATAGTTTGAATGGTATTCTCTCACTTGATAAATACATAGACCTCAAATGACACCAAGATGGCACAAGCTGAGGGATGTCTAGCTGTGCGGCCCATCGAAGGGACTCGCTTGGAGGTCACGTTTAGAGCGGCCTTTGAATAGAGGAGGGCTGGACAACATTGTGGTATGTCTCATTCCTACCTCTTTTAGCTCTCTCTTTCTACCTTACTCTTTACTTTACTTACATATCAGAGGGTCCTCCGGAGTAAAATCCAGAAAACTTTCCTGTTCGTAGCGTGCGGGTCCGGTGCCCACATCGGGCCTTGGGATCGGCCCAACAGCTTTGGCCCAATGTTAGCAGCCTTCTAGAATTGCACGTCCTCACCACCTCTAATCAATTACTCCACACATTCAATCATCGTATGATATACGCAATCTGTTCAGAAGTTTATGTTTTTTCTTTCGAATCGCCGTTGCAATCAATGCCCAACAATTTCTGCAATCGGCGATCAGGGATGTGGATCTCAGGCTTTAGGCCCAAAATCAACCTACTTGCATGGCTTATGTCCTAGCAACATGGCCACAATGTACTTGCTCTTTTGCCGAAACGAGGCTATATAGGCCGACATACTTCAGTGGTGCTCACATCCATTTGGGCCACAGTATTGACCAAACCCATCGAACTAGAGGAACAGTCAAAAGTCATAAAAGAGATCGACAACCAACTTATAATTTAGCTCTAAACCAATTCATCTTGACCGCTGAGCCCCTATAAAAAAACTATGCACCTCCACCTATAGAATTTTGCTCACTCATGATCAACAATATAGAAAGGATTAATCTTCGATACACAGATCATGTAAGGTCTCTCCTACGTAAGCCAACGCTTGTGTTGACTTTTTTCGTTCAAGAGGGATTTTGTAGTTTGGCAAACGTCGTTAATTTTCAAAACCTTACTCGGCCACTTGGATGAAGCTCCAAAATAAAGTTCGCACGCCCCTCTTTCGAATTTTGATTTCGATTTCAGTGACTCGCTTCCGAACCCTAATAGACAAGGGGAAAGAGAGAACACGTTTAATTTGCTCCGCCGCCAGATATAAACACTATGAAAGAGGGAGAGAGGTATTGAATGGATTAGCGGTACATGTGTTCGCTAATAAGGTTATGAAAATTAGAGCATACAACGAAGAGTGTAGACGGCTGCTTGTGGAAAGATATTTTTATATCAGCGGTGAATGCTACCTTCGAACTTGACAATTAAATAAAAAAATTGGACATACAAAGGCAGTGCCGTCTAGGAGGTGGATCGGGAGAGAAATGTGGAGGAGGAAGGAGCGAGAGAAATGGTACGTTTGGTAACGATTCTGTTCCCGGTAACAAGTTTTAATAAAAAATAGTTCTTTTTTATTCTGTTCCCAATAACAATTTCTAAGCATTTTATGTTGTTTGGTAACAGTTCAAAATTTCTGATTCTGGAATAAAATTGCGTTTGGTATCATACTCAAAATTTCTACGCCAAATCATTTTTTTTTTTTAATTTTTAAATAATTTTTTTCTTTCTCTCTCATGTTCTTCTTCTTCAAGTGGCCGGTTGCCGGACCGGCCGATCGACCAGACGAGGGCCGGTGATCTCACTGGAGCGTCGCCGATCCTCGACAAGGTCGGCCCTCATCGGCCAAGCCTCATCGGTGGCTAGGCAAGCCTCACCGAAGCTATGTGAGGCTCGCCTGGCCACCGTCGAGGCTAGACCTTGCCCTAGCCTGTCGAGCCTTCGGTAGCCGGTAGCAGCAGGCGGCGACGAACAACAACTGTGGGATGGCGGTAGATGAAGAAGAAGAAAAGGGAAGAAGAAGAGAAATATGGTCTTGATTCTTATATTTGTTTCCGGGAGTAAGAATTAACTTTTTTTTTTTTAATTCTTAATTCTATTCCAAATCTACTTCCGGGAATAAAAAAAATAGAAATTTATTCCCGGTAACAAAATTTTACCAAACACGATTCTGTTCTCAAACAGCTTCTAAGAATAAAAAAAAATCAAAATCAGATACGGATGTCTATCCTACCTGGTGCCCAATATAAAAATGTAAATTATCGAACATAGGATGACGTCACTTTCCCAAATCGGCCACATCATCGAGAATTTTGGAAGGCGATGTACGACTAAAAAGCAGTGAAAAGATTGAAAACGAGAATGCAGAAGAGTCGGATGAGATGACAGAACATCGGACGAGACTACTACAAAAGCAGAACACAAACACAAGAAACTCCGGAACCGAACGCAACAGCACATCGACATTATCGGGCGGGCTAGGATGATGTGGGACTGCACGTCGTGTCGCGGCCCAGAAGAAAGCCCGGAATTTCAGCGACGAGGGCTTCAAAGCTTCGGAACAAGCAGGCGAACACGAGACACTTTATGCGTCCGCGCCGGCGAGGAAGAAGAAGCGCCTCTTGACTCTTCATTGCTGGTTCCTTCTCTTTCATGGCTTCCTGCATGTAAGCCATCGCGCTCTCTTTCCCGTGCTTTTTTTATAGAGAGAGAGAGAGAGAGAGAAAGGAGGCTCGGTCTTTGCTTGGATGGAGAGATGGGGTGATCATATTTATAGGTTTAGTCGTTCGGCATGTTTGCTGGTCAAAACCTACATTTCGAGGAAAGTTTAGAGGAGTCTGATACTTTAAATTAATCAAGCCGACGACGGAAAGAAACACCAAATGAATAAAAAAAAGGTTGGTGATGGACATTAACGAGCTGCTTACGTGAGCGAATGATTCATTGCGGTTGGCGTTCTCCTCCTCCGAGTTCGTCATTTGTGGGTCATTTATTAGCCGCCCACGTGAGCAGATGATCTATGCAGTTTGCAGTTTGCAGTTTGCACCGCCTCCTTTTTTCCGAGTTGTTAATTGTCGCTTCTTTTCGCAGTTCTTTCTTGTTCAGAAGAAACCGGAAACCATGCATCGGAAGTCCGGTTTTAACGATGGCTCTCATTCTTTTATGGAAAAATATTAGATCCTATCTAACACGGTTCAGACACGTAGTTGTATTATGAGAAAAATAACATACATAGTCACTAAATTTGGACTAAATATGCAATTTCGTCCCTGAGTATTTGATTTGTTCAACTTGATCCATGAACTTTAATCCTATATGTAATATTATCATTGAATTTTTAATTTGTTTAATATAATCCATAATTTTTTTGTAAATGTTCAATTTAGTCTATGGACCCGTATGAAAATGTCTAATTTTATAATTCTATTAATAAAAATTAGCAGCATTTGCTAATTTGACTTCCAATCCAGTAAGTTTAAACGGTGGACAAAAAATAACATTACATATGGGTTATCCAAGTAATATATTCAACTCATATTCGAATATTTAATCTGCTTAAATCTAGAAAAATGGCTACTCAAATTATTTGATGACATGAATTATTCTAAACATTTTAATTTGAGAACTTTTTCTATTACCGTGATGGGTAAATCGTTAACTTTTGGTATGGACAGCTGAATAACTTAAGACTCGATAACTCATTCGTTTTTTTTTTCAAGATAAGTTGTCCACTTGATTGCTCTACAATTCATCTTGACTACTAAGCCCCTCCCCGAAATACTAAGCACCTCGAGCAAGCTCAAGCAACACCGGCCTTAGGCAAGCTTGTCCCTCACCTGTGGCCGGTCGTCGGGAAGGAAAAGAAAAATGAAAGAAAAAAAATTGATGTTTTTAAAAATATTTTTTATAAGAACGAACATTTCATTAACCAAGGAACCGAACTCGAGCATTGAGAACTCACACACAGCCTTTATGGACCTAGACCTTACTGTCGGGATCAAATTTTGAGCATCAGGGACTCAACCATAGCCTTTATAGACCTAGGCTTGGGTGTAAGGGCATCATGCACGAGCATGATGGCTTTGAGCCTAGTGTCGATGGACTTGAGCCCAAGCATTGAAGACTTGGTCTTGATTGCCAAGAATTAAGATGGGGGTTTCCGTACCTTAAGTGTAGACTTTCGGGTCTTAAAGGCGATATCTAGTCAGTTGTGCGCGCGCGCGCTGCGTGCGTGCGTGCGTATGTGGGTGTGTGCGTGCGTGTGTGCGAGCGCGCGCCCTGCGTGCGTGCATGCTTGCGTGTGTGTGTGTCCGTACCTAAGTGTAGACTTTCGAGTCTTAAAGGCAATATCTAGTCATTTGTGTGTGTGTGTGCGTGTGTCCGTACCTAAGTGTAGACTTTCGGGTCTTAAAGGCGATATCTAGTCATGTGTGTGTGTGTGTGTTTTTGCCTTTTTAAAAAAGAAATCATTTTCCTAAATTTAATCATAGATTTTTGGCTAACTAGAAAAATATTTTTCATTAACTTACTTTTCTAAACGAACTAAACATTAGAAAATGAGGAAAATGTTATAAACAGAGTCTAAGACAAAGGAAACTCATTGACTGCACTCTAATCGTACAGGCCTTGAGTAGTCATCCAAGTGATAAAAAAAATATTTAGTGATTTATAGCCACCATGTCACCAGCCCATGTGGCGTATTTGAGCTTAGTTAGCTCTACTCAAAAGGCGATACATGTCCTTTAATACAGATCAGATGGAAAATAAAAAATCAAAACTGGAGGCTTTTTTTTCTCTCTCCTCTAGTTGGCTGACTACGGTGATAATGAAAAAGGATTTGAGAACAAGTAAAACTAAATGCCGACACTTAGGGTGTGTTTGTTTCACGGAAAACGTAACGTTTTTGGAAAATGTTTTTGGGAAAATCATTTTCCAGGAAAACAGTTAGTTTTCCTTTATTTGATGATACGTGACTGAAAATATTTTCTGGTGTTTAGATTGCATTTGAAAAATGATTGAAGGTGTAGAAGACGCCGACAAAGAGGAAGAGGAGGGAGTGAAGCCAACGAGAGCGCAAGAGGGGTTAGGGTTGGAGGAGGCGGCGGTGACGAAAAGGAGGGGGCGAAGGAGAAGGAGAGAGGGGAGGAGAAGTTAGGGTTTATATTCATAGGCAAAAAAAGAAAAGAGAAAATAAGAAAGAAAATAAAAGATATAATAATAACAAATTTTTAATTTTTAATTAGAAATTATTTTTAATAATAAATTTTTCATCAAGCAAGGATCTTAAAATATTTTGGAAAATGTTTTCCGGTTTTTTCAAAAAGTAAATCTTTTTCGAATTTAAGCTTTGGAAGGAAAACATTTTCCGTTGAGTAGGAAAACATTTTCCGTTGACTTATTTTCCTAAATGAACCAAACGCTGGAAAATAAGAAAAACATTTTCCTGGAAATTGTTTTTTGCAAAATAAACACACCCTTAATCTCCTGCTTAGAACTCTCTCTTATCTTTTCAATTTTCAAGGGCTTCTTTACTTGGTCTCTTAGAGAAGAACAACCAGGACACGCTCTCTCTCTCTCTCTTCCCCTTTCTCCGGCACGTCCTTATCGCATATGCGTCCTCCAAGATCCCCCGCCAGTCGCAACCGCTGGGTCTCGAGCTTTTTGGCGCGACAACTCCCCCAAGAATCGCACCGATCACAGTTGCTAGGTCCCGAGCCCCCTTTGCCTCCAGCACGTCGCCTTCATTGTTGCCTCCAGAACTCCATCGGCGACTACGGGTGTGTTTGTTTCACGGAAAACGTAACGTTTTTGGAAAATGTTTTCCAGGAAACCATATTCCTTAAAAATGGTTAGTTTTCCTTTGTTTGGTGATACGTGGTGAAAGTATTTTCTGGTGTTTGGATCGCATTTGAAAAATGATCTAACAATTGATAATAGTGTGCCTCTTACTTCCAAATTAATTTGTTGAGTCCATGTTACTTTATAAACGGATTTTTCTCGATCGTTTAGTAAATCTAGAATTTGAACCTACAAAATGAAAAGGAAACTTGAATTCATGCACGTATTTTTTTCCTGAAAATGGACATGATTTCCGGTTACAAGAGCAAGTCAAAACGATATCATTAATCACTTCAATGCATTTGGCTCTCTTTAAATGAATGCGCCTCTCATGCGTAATATTACTTAATTTGAAAAAAATTAATGAAAGATAAATTCATTATAAATGTACTAGTTTAGAGGTTCTTTGTGATAAATAATTTAATTTATAATAAATTTATAATAATTATATTGATTTGAGATCTTTTATATAACATTATATTAATTTATATTTTTTTTCGTGATATTAATTAGGAAGTAAAGGAAGCGAAAATAAAGAAAAAGAGAGAAAGGAGGAAAACGTCACCATCTGTCCATATAATGGGCACTAGCAAGCTAAAATCTCTTTCTTTCCTTTTCTTATTATAGATTTGAATGTTTCAAAAGGTTGTGCTTCTCTTTAAATAAGAGGCAAGAAATTTGGGAAAATAAATAAAATACATCTAAAAAGAAAAAAATCTTAGAAGAAACAGTCCTTTTCCAGCAAAATCAATCCCCCAAATTTGAACCCGGCTCGCGCACAACCATCCAAAAATCAAATCCATTTTCCGCTCAAAATTACCAAAAATAAAACCCAAATATAAAATTAAAAAAATGGGCTGTACTCACACCAAACTCCCTCTCTCTCTTTCTCTCTCTAGCCCGACGACATCAATGGCTGACCCGTCCTCCTCGCTGCCCCCTCCTCCGATCCCTAGCCTCCTCCTCCCGCCATACTCGCCGCCGCCTCCGCCTCCCGGCTCGGAGCAGCCGCCACCGCCGCCGCCGCAGCAGTAGCCGCGGATCCTCTTCTCGTTCCCAAAGCGGCCGGCCCTTTGGGTCACCTCCGAGTACAACAGCGACAGCTCCGTCTTCCTCCAAAAGGTCTCGTGCAAGCTCCTCGACGGCCTCGCCAAGCTCAAGCTCTCCTTTCCCGACGACCGGAAGGGCGAGGTCGCGGAGCCCCGGCTGGCCTTCGTCTCCAAGCACCTCTCCCTCCACTACGACGTCGAAAAAGCGAAAGAACCTGGAATCGTTTGCAGTGTTGAAGAAGAGCCAGATCTTCAATGATGAAGAAGAAGATCTGGACCTCCAATGGCGAAGGAGATGCGTGTCGTCGAAGAAGAGCCGAAGAAGAAAGATGAGGGAAAGAGCGAAGGGTGAGAGCGGCGTACCTCAGAAAAATTTGGAAAGGAAAAGTGACAGGAGAGAGAAAAATTGAAAACGGAAAGTGTTTTCATCTCCTCACGCGGAGGAGTTCGTTTTCCTAAAATAACACGCAATATACGTGTTGACCAGAAAGTCATTTCCGTTGACCAAATCTGTTTTAGAGATCCAAACGGCTGAAAATCCGGAAAATACTTTCCGGTAAAACACTTTCAATGAAACAAACACACCCTACAATTCATCAGCTGACTCCCTCTTTCTCATGCACAGACGATCACACCAACGTGCCATGAACGGTGCTAAATCATCGGCTGTTTTTGACACGGCAATTGAGCATAAGGTCTACGCTAGCATCGGTCTCTTGCGGAATCCTAGCAAAATCTATCGTGCACCAAATCTCTCAGCCTCGGTGATTTCTGGGCCTTCGTTTGTTAGCGTCCCTTTAACAAGTTCGTCATCACACCTATACCGTCCACTTTAATTTTCTTGATTTTTGGTAAGGTTCACCTTGATGTATGAGCGATCTGGGTTTTGGTTTAATTCTTTTGGATTGGGGTCAATTGATGCCGGGAAGTTGTGTGGACTTCCTTTTTATTGTGATTGCATCATGAATATAGTTGCGTCTCACTTTATCCCTATCTCAGTTTGTTTCAATTCTCTTGCTCATGCTTAAGTTTTCGAAATGTGGTTGAAAGTTGTGCTCTAATGAGTTGATGAATGACGTGATCAACTCAGCAGAACATAACTTCCAACCACATTTCCAAAACTCAAGCACGAGCAAGAGAATTGAAACAAATCAAGATCGCAATAAAGTTAAAAACAACTAGATTCATAACACGATTTCAGTGAAAATGGTGTCCACACAACTTCTAGGCGTCAATAGATGCCGTTCCAGAAGAATCAAATCAAAATCCAAAGCACGCACACATTGAGGTGGACCTTACTAGATGATTGAGAAATTTAAAGTAGACGGAGTGAGGTGTGATGATGAACTCGTCAGAGGGATGATCTCGAACTGAGGCTCAGAAGTTGCCAAGGCTGAGAGAGATGGTGCGGCCATGGTAAATGTTGCTAGGATTCCCCAAGAGACCGATGCAAGTGTAGACTTTGTGCTCAATTGCTGTGTCAGTGCCGTCGTGCGTGAGAGAGAGAGAGAAGTCAGTTGATGAATCATAGCCGCTGATGGGGCTCTGGAGGCGACAGGGGAGGCGATGTGCTAGAGACGGACGAGGCTCAGGACATTGCAGCTGCGATCAGTGGGGGGCTCTTGAGGAATGCGGGGGCGATGGGGACGTGCTTCGCAAGCAACATCCACCTCACAGGCGCAATTCCCTCACCGATCTGTGATGCCACAAACCCCATCAGTTCGCACCTTGCCTGCTCGCTCGACTTGTCGGGCAACAAACTGAGCAGCGAGATCCCAGCCAGGATAGGGAGCTGCTCGGACCTGGCGTTCTTCCGTGCAGGCTGCAATTCCCTTGCTCGTAAGCTCCCTGACGACATGTGCACTGCGATGTCTCCCGAGGAACTTTCTCTGCGTGTGAATCAATCGACGGCCCGATTGGCCACGAGATTGGGAATTTGAGCAATCTGAGGGTTCTTAATCTGTACTTCCAACAATTTCCGTGGCTCCATAGCTAAACATTATTGGGAATTAACTGGACCGTTGCCCTCTTCATTGAAGAATCACGCGGCAGGACGGTGGGTGATGGAGGTCGACTTCCCGAGCGACCGCGAGGCAGTGAGGTGGCCGGGGAGGGAGAGGCGGAGGACGAAGAGAGAGATTAACGGGAGAAGAAATTGCAGTGTGTGCACGTGGCGACAATTCATTGGGCAATTATATGTCCCGGTATTCAAGCACCCAATATTTTATTAAGACAGAATAGAAGCATATTGTATGGATCTTTTCCTCGTGTACATGAACCGAACGTGACGTCACTTTCCAAAATCAGTCGCCCATGCTACCGAGAATTTCGGAACACCATGTATAACTGAAACAGTGGAAGATCGAAAACAAGTAGCAGAACGAAAAACACACAGCCATTTTCCCGCGCGAAACTACTACAAACTCAGAGCGCAAACACAGAACGCAGGAATTGAACGCCACGACTGATCAACATTATCGAGTGGTCTAGGATGATCTCTTCCAGCAACCCCAATGAGCAAGCGAAGAGAAGAGAGGTGGCTCGTCATTGGATGTGGGAGCCCTCGTTAGCCTGCGGCCAAGGAGAAGGCCGGAGATCTTAGAGACAAGGGCTTTACAGCTGCAGAGCAGGCAGGCAAATATGAGACGCTTTACAAGCCCGCGCCTGGGAGGATGACGATGAAGAAGCAGCTCTCGCCTCATCGCTGCTAATCCCTTCTTTTCCATTGCTTCCGGCATGGAAGCCATTGCCGCGTTCTTTCCCATGCTGCCTTGCTCCTTGGGTGGAGAGATCTGGTGTTTATATTTATAGGGTTAGTCTTCGGTGGGTGAATACTGAAATGTGTCTCTGGAGTTGGGGCTTCCTCGAAGGATCATGCTTCGGATGGACACGGTACTTCCATATGTTTCAGCGTCAACGGAAGACCAGCGCAGGTAATGTATATAAAAAGATGGAAAATGCAGAATATTATATACCTACGTAAATATATAATGTTAGGGCCATTTGCGTGTTTTCACAAAATTCGGACCCATATTTTAAAACCCCCGTATTGAGACAATAAAAAGAAAATTCCATCTCCTCCCTACGTCGCTTTACCTACCAATAAGTAAATTAGTCCAATGTATCTGGAATTGTTCTAAAAGAAGGTCGTCAATGGAAATGAAAATTTTTAAATTCAGAAAAATATTTAAAAATTGAAAAAGAATATTAACTCAGCGCTAGCAATGCTATGTCAAATGGCCAGAGTCCACGTCAGCAATTCCAACCTAAATTTGCTTGATTGACCAAATTGGAAAAACGTGAAAATGCTTAAGATTAAATTAGTTCAATTAAAATTTTATAACGGATTTAGACTTTTTTGGTACTTTTTCTCCATAGAAATACAAATAAAAAAAATGCTGTCAATGGATATTAACGAGCTGCTCATGGGTGGCAAATGATTCTGTGGTTTGTTTATTAGTTACTTATTTCTTGGCTGCTCCCGTTAGCAAATGATCTTTGGCAATTTGCACCGTCTCCTTTTCCTGGTTTTTAATTGGCGCTTTCTTTCTTAGTTCTTTCTTGTTAAAGAGAAACTTTG
The DNA here is from genome assembly GCA_014182725.1 of Eucalyptus brandiana. Classification (NCBI taxonomy): domain Eukaryota; kingdom Viridiplantae; phylum Streptophyta; class Magnoliopsida; order Myrtales; family Myrtaceae; genus Eucalyptus; species Eucalyptus brandiana. The sequence goes on along the minus strand of CM024675.1, from coordinate 67,856,490 downwards.
GCCATGTATAGATTCTACGATTTTGAAGATCACTCTAATTCTTTTATGAAAACATATTAGATCCTACCTATGACTAGGAATGAGTGATTTTAGTATTGGTCCAATATCTATTTGAAACTTGGAATTTACCCATCAGAACCGATAGCCAAATTTTTGGAACCTTGAACCAACCATGTATACTTCGGAACATGGAACCTAACTGATCATAGGTTTCAGAGTCTACCCAAATTTCACATGTATTCTTAATTGAATAATTGCTATGAATCAGCATCTATGATAACCACACTTTATCTAGGTTTTTCTATCAAAGTTTAAATTCATGAAAATAAATTCCCCTTTGAAAGAACCAGAAAACATTTTCCCATATATTTTCCTAGTCTTAGGATCATAGGTTAATGAAACTTTTATTCTTTTTAAATTTTTTTTTTTAAAATCTATTTCTATTAGTTTTATTTTTAAAATTATTTTATTATCTGTTATTTTCTTTTCTTTTAAAAATGAAAAATAATTAAAAATTAAAAATTAAAAATTCAATTTTTTTCCTACAATAAAGTCATGAGATTGAAATCATTTTCCAATGAGATTCAAATATCAGAAAATGCTTTTGATCATATGTCATCAAACGAAGGAAAACTAATGATCATTTATCAAATTCAAATAATTATTTGGTCCTACACTTTGCTAGTCGAAGTAATCGGTTCCTAGTCCAGTCCATTTTAAAGGAATTGGTAACTTTTTTTTTCCCCACTAAAGAGTGTTTGTGCACAATGAGAGAGAGTGACAAATCTTAAGATATTAATGAAAGTGACAATGAGTGAAGAGTTATTTGTGCCGCAGCTTGTGATGCCACTAGACAAGATAGAGTTTAGTTCACATTTTACTAAATTATTTGAAGAAATAATTATAATAATAAGTATATTTATTAGGTCACAATTGAACCAGTCAAACACTGATTCCACTTTTAGGAATCCGAAACCAGACCGAATCGTCAGTTCAATCTAATCTAGGTTATTTCCGATTTGGGCAATCCGTTTTGCAAACTCTAGCAACAGTCGCTTATCTCCGACCATTTTGGTAATGCTGTGGTCAGTAGCAGAAAAAGAGAAGATAAGGAGAGGGAAAACAAAAGGGGTTTTACTTGATCGTCCGTGTAGCTCTCGGCTGGTTTACTTGTCGATTCAACTAATGCAGTGACCTAAAAATACGAGCAAGGGGAAACTACACCTTTACTTTCGTTTCCCTTTCGAATCTACTCCTTTAGTTTCCTCAACTTCCCTTCTCACTTTGTACTTCTTCAACTCTTTTTTTTTTCCTTCGCTGTGCATGAGGGGGATTGTGCAAGGTGATCACTGATTCACATTTCCGATTATACAGCAACCAAATAACCCTTTTCAGAGTTGCCAAGCTGGTTCCTTTTTTGCACGAAAAGCCCCAGTGGTCTTATTTTGCCAGACCAATGGTATTCTCTCGCTTGATAAGTACGTAGATCTCAAATGACACCGAGATGGCACAAGCTGAGAGGGAGGCCTAGTCGCACGGCCCATCGAAGGGATTTTCATGGGGGTCACGTTTAGAGCGGCCATGAATAGAAGGTAGCGGGGCAACAGTGTGATATGTCTAATTCCTGCCTCTTTCAGCTCTCTCCTACCGTCTTACTCCACGCGTTTCCTTCATTAACTTACGTATCATAGGGCCCTCCTGAGTAAAACCCATAAAACTTTCCTGTTTATAGCATGCAGGTCCGGCACTCTTGTCGGGGCTTGGGGTCAGCCCAACTGCTTCAGCCCAATGTTAGCTGCCTTCTGGATTTGCACCTCCTCACCACCAACGATCGAATACTCAACCCATTCAATCATCACATTATATACGCAATCATCCACTTGCATGACTTATGTCGTAGCAACTAGGCCACAACTTAATTGCCCTCTTGCTAACTAGAGGCTATTTTGGGCCAACATACTTCAATGGTGCTCAGATCCATTTGGGCCACAGTACTAAGCAAACCCATAGAACTAAAGGAATAGTCAAAAGTCATAATAAGAGATGGAAACTAACTTATGATGCCATGCACGACCAAAAGAAAGACATCATATATGTAATTACCATATCTTAGTAACCTAAATTTTGTACACGTGCGTCACTATTTTAGTAAATCTTTCTACAAGTTATGCCCTCAGAGAATTACCAGAAATTAACTAATCGGACTAATAAGCATCATCCAAACCCAGAAGTTTATTAGGTTTAATTTTTACCAAAGTGCTCGATTACGGCATGGCCATCGTCATTTGCATTGGAACCCTGTTTTCCCCATACGCCGTTTCGCAGAAGCTTCGTCTGTCCATGCCTTCGTTCCGGGCCCAAAACACCCACCAAACCCCTGCACCTCTTTTTGACATTGCGTCTTCTACTTTTGGATCAACTCATGTCTCTACGGTCTCATTCATGTGCATACATAACCCTTAAATTATCATTTAAGTCATTCTCACGGATCAACTTTTGTGTCGCCTGAAATTAAGAATGGATGTAAATTCATATTATTAAAGCATCCAGAGTTGCGCAAGTCATGTCTCCACAAAAATCCAAGAAATCTATAATTTGAGCCCATTAACAATCTATTTGAATCAACTTTCCCTCAAAAGTTTAAACCATAAAACTAATGACCAGCTAGATAGTATCTATCACTCCTTTTTAATTCTAAAACATTTTATTGTGAAAATTCTTTCTAGTAACATGATGGGTAAATCGTTAGCTTTTCATATGGATAGCCAAATACTTGAGATTTGGTAACTAATAGACAAGATAAAAGAGAAAAAACACGTATAATTTGCAACACTGACCACATAGAGACATCATGACGGAGGGAGAGAGGTCTTGAATGGATTAATGTTATATATGCTCACTCATAATGTTACAAAAATTAGAGCATACGCTACCGATGTAAAAAATTAATAAATTATAGGAGCAGTTTAATCCACCATTGATTGAGAGTATTATTTAACTAACCAATTTCTCGTTAATCATCCAATAAAGGGTGTACAAGGCCGCTCGTGGAAAGATGTTTTCACATCGACGGTGAGCGCCATATTCGACCTCGACAATCGAAGAAATCGACATTTATTTCCTCATCAAAGCTCACTGTCATCAATTCTCACGTAAGGATTAAAAAAAAAAAAAAACGGGTGGATCGAATTACAAGCTTTTGACACAGGATAGTCATCGGTCCTCGAGTAGTGCCCAGTCAGACATACATTATTCCACTAATTTGTCGCCACGTGTACATGCCTGTCCCACTCTACAGAAGCTTTGTATTCCTTTTCTTTTTTTTGTTTTTTTCCCTTTGTCTCTCCTGCTTCTCTCTCTGTCTCCGGTCTTCCCTGCCGAGGGACAGCGCCGTCCAGGCCGTGGATTTTCCAGCAACGCCTTCCGTGGCGTGATTCCAACCCCCTCCCCCCCCGCCGATCTTCCAGATGGGGTGGAACCTGACCCACTTCAACACCGACAACAACCACCTCGCAGGCGCAATCCCGTTGCCGATCTGTGACGCCACAAACCCCATCAGTTCGCACCCTGTCCGCTCTTTCGACTCGTCTGGCAACGATCTGAGCGGTGAGATCCCCGGCCGGGATAGGGAGCTGCTCGGACCTGGCGTTCTTCCGCGTGGGCTATTCCCTCGCTGGGGAGCTCCCCGGCGGCTCGTGCGCCACGACGTCGCTCGAAGGACTTTCTCTGCTTGTAAATAGATTGATGCCTTATTCATTGAAAGAATCGCGCGCGGCGAGGGTGGGTGAGGGAGGTCAACTTCCCGAGCGACGGCGAGACGGTGCCGTTCAGGAGGTGGCCGGGAGAAGATGAAAAACAGAACCAAAAAAGAAAAGAAGAAAGAGAGAAGAGTGGGGCCCAGGATGTGCACGTGCAATATTTTATACGAAGAAAAGACTTCAATATATATTATTTATGTTTTCCTCATGTACAAGAATCGAGACATAGGATGACGTCACTTTCCAGAACTAGTCGCTCGTGTCGCCGAGAATTCTGGGCAACGACGTCCGGCAGAGCCGGTGAAAAGATTGAAGACAAAGCAGCAGAAGATGTCGGACGAAATCACATAACATCAGACGAAATAACACGTAGCCATTTTTCCCGTGCGGAACTATTACAGAAAGCAGAACACAAACACAGATCTCAGGAACCGAACGCCACAACCGATCGACATCATGCAGCGGGTCGAGGGGCGGTTTCTTCTTGCAAACCTAGCGAGTAAGCGAAGACACGAGAGGCGACGTTCGATTCGACGTGGGAGCGCGCATCGCGTCGCGGCCGAGAAGAGAGCCCAAGGTTTTAGCGATGAGGGCTATAAAGCTTCGCAACAGGCGGGCGAATAAGAGACGCTTTATGCGACCGCGCCGGGGAGGAAGAAGCGGCACCTTTCCACTCTTCACTGCTGGTTCCTTCTCTTCCTGCATGTAATCCATCGCGCTTTCTTTGCGGTGCATTTTAGAGAGAGAGAGAGAGAGAGAGAGAGGCAGAGAGAGAGAGAGAGAGAGAGTTGGTCTTGCTTGGGTATGAGATGTGGTGGACTGGTCATATTTATAGGTTAGTCGTGCGGTGTGTTCGCAGGTCGTGATGAATATTTCCTGGAAGTTTCGATGTTGCTCGTTCCGGTGCCTACGTTCCACGTAGCACTTTTTTGTTCTTTTGTGTCTTCGTTAGTCGTCAGCATGAATGCATGGAGAAAGGCAAGGCAAGACCCAACCCCAATCAGAAAACTGGATCCACTCGTTACTATAAGATATGTTGAACCGGAAGAGGAAAGAGCAAACCAAAGATCATAGCCAACTATGTATGAGCAAGTTGGAGAGACTTGGATAAGGCAGCTCGTATAGATTTATAATGGAATTGATTTTTGTTCATTATTCTATATTTGTAAAATGATGAAAATGATTTCCCTCGGAAGACAACAATCAAAATGGGGGGAGTTTTTTCTTCTTTTTTTTTTCTCTCGTGTGCAATTTCATTTAAAACCTGCCCATTTATTTCACTCTTCACGATATTTTTTTTTTGTTAAACCATGTTTTTTAATGTGAAGGATCAATTTTGATATACTTTAAAATTTTATGAAATCACTGTCAATTAACTTCAATATCATGTGAAATTTTGTATAATTATTGTTAAATGTTCAAAAATTTAAAGCTATTATATGAATGTGTGATTTAATATTAAAATATTTAACAGATATCTTGGATTATTGTAAAAGAAAGTCGGTCAAAACACCAATTAAAAGGTTGTCAAGGGACATTAAGGAGCCGCTCGCCCGAGCAAATGATTCCTTTTGCGGTTTGACCAGTCTACTCTTCTAAGTTGTCGTCATTCGTTCGTTCTTTCCTAGCTGCTCACGTCACCAAATGGTCTTTTCAGTTTGAAACGGCCTCCTTTTGCGAGTTGTTATTTTTTGGTTCTTTCTAACTTCTTTCTTGTTTGAAAGAAACTATAGCCATATATAAAATCTACGATTCTGAAGATCACTCTAATTCTTTGATTGAAAAAAATTAGATCCTACATTTAATATACATTTAATATAGTCAAGACAGGTAGTTGTATTTTAGACATATGGTACATGGTCTATGTAACTTTTCTTTTTAGTAAGTAACTAACTTCTCAACGAAGAAAAACGTGGGATATATAGAAAAAAAACAGTTACGCAATACTGTGGTCGACTGATTATTAAACCAAATTGCAAGTCTACAACCCACATGACTTAGGGTTTTTTTTTTTTTTTTTTTTGGCATGTAAGCTCTCGAATAATCCTACTCCACTTAAGATATGGACCGAGTCTTCCCGGTCAATCCTTGGTAATTCGTGTACAGTACTTGGGCATGTTTAAAAGTGTGGATCCGAAGCACTCTAACACGCTGTGAAACAGTTTTGCAAGCTACAAAATAAGAAACGAATCACGTAGAAAGAAGTTCGTGTGTAGAAAATGAAGAACTATTTCCCATCATCAATTAGCAAAATGATTAAAACCAAAAAGTTTAGGGGCCTAAACCTTCAGTTGATGGAAAGATGGGAACCAACAGCTATTTCTTGTCCTATTATCATACATGGTATCTCACGATGAAGGTACTGGATTAAATAGTCTTTTCCCACAAATTTACAAATGGGACCAAAGTCTTATATCATCATCATTAACAGTCTTGGATCATTCTCCCTCCTCTATCAAATATCAGAAAGATTTAGACCAGGGTTTTTTTTTTTTTTTTTTTTGGTCGAAATTTAGACCAGGGTTTGAAATGGGAACTTTCAGGTACTTTTCCTTTATTGTCAATCAGACGACGTCGAAAAGGGATGGCCAACGAACCGATCTCCGAATCAAGTATGTGGACGCAAATGCACTTTTTGCTATGATTAGGAATCAGAATGAGATCTTCTCAATCCATCTGTTGGATTGAGATAACTGGTCATGGTGGGGTCTGAACATAATTTTACTCTTGGGTGTAGTGAGAGATTAATTCTTGATTGTATAGTGAGTGGATTTTCTATCTATACGGCTCCCAGGAGGATCCCAAACGAAGTTATATATATGTCATGGACATGCCGGGTCCATATGATCCCCTTTAATATTCAACAACACATGGTTTATATAATTATATTAGGGGGTATCTACTTTCTGTTTTTAGTTAGCATAATATTTTGTGTACATACTTCAACGGGTGCTCAAATCCGTTTGGGCCACATTATTGAGCAAACCCATCGAACTAGAGGATTAATCAAAAGTAAAAAAAAAAAAAAAAAAAAAAGAGAGATGGAAACTAACTTATGATGCCATGTACGACCAAAAGAAAGACATCAAATATATAATTACCAAATCTTAGTAAGCTAAATTATGTACGCGTGCGGCACTATTTTAGTAAATTTCTCAACGACAATTTAGATGCTCCAAGATTTACTAGAGATTAACTAACCAGACACATAAGCATTAACAAACCCAGAAGTTGATTTATAGTTAATTTAGAGGAAAGTTGTCGATTACGGCATGGCCATCGTCATTTGCATTGGAACCCCGTTTTCCCCATACGCGTTTCGCAGAAGCTTCGTCTGTCCACACCTTCGTTCCCGGGCCCAAAACCCCCACCGAACCCTTGCGACTCTCTTTTGACCTGGCGTCTACTACTTTTGATCAGCTCATCTCTCTCTACTCTCTCTCATCCATGTGCATACATAATCCCATTGAATTATCATCTAAGTTATTCTCATGGATTGACTTCTGTTTTGCGTGAACTGAAGGATGAAAGTAAGGTCGTATTATTAAGGCATCCAGGGTTGTGCGAGTCGTGCCTCCACTAAAATCCAAGAAGGAGCCTATTATATGAGCCCACCGACAATTTTTTGGACCGACCCTCAAAAGTTTAAGACATGAAGTTAATGCCAATTTAGTATTATCGATTGCTCTCAAAAGTTTAAGCCACAAAACTAATGACCGGTTAGATATATCAATTACTCCTTTTAACTCTAAACATTTTAATGTGAGAATTCTTTCTATTGCCGTAATTTTCACATGGACAGCCGAATGACTTCAGACACGGTGACTAATAGACAGGGGAAAAGCATGTATAATTTGTGCCACCACGACATAGAGACAGAGAGGTCTTGAATGGATTAGTATTATATATGCTTACTTATAATGTCATGAAAACTAGGGCATACACTACCGATGTAAAAGAAAAAAAAAAAACAAATGAGCATTTTAATCCAGCATTGATTAAGGGTTTTATTAACTAATCAATTTCTCGTTAACCATCCAATCAAGAATGTAGAAGGTCGCCTGTGGAAAGATAAATTTACATCGACTGTGAATGCTACCTTCGACCTCGACAGTCGAAGAAATTGACATTTATTTCCTCATCAAAGCTCATTGCCACTAATTCTCGTGTAAGTTATATAGATTACGTGGATCGAATTACAACCTTTTGACGCATGATATTGATATGGAGATATCTATCGGTCCTCGAGCAGTGCCAAGTAAGAACCACTAATTTGTTGTCGCGGGTATATGCTTTTCCCACTCTTCAAAAACTTCAGATTCCTTTTTCTTTTTGTTTACCCTTTGTCTCTCCTGCTTCTCTCTCCGCCTCTCTCTCCCCGGCCACCTCCCGATCGGCACCGTCTCGCCGTCGCTCGGGAAGTTGACCTCATTCACCCAACCCCAACCTCTCGCGCAACGGGCTGTCCGGCCCCCTGTCCGTCGTTTTCTTCGAGGCGCTCGGCGAGCTCCGAGTCCTCGACCTCGGCTTCAACGGGCTCTCCGGCGAAATCCCCGTCGGGGAGCTCCCTAACGAGGGAATTGCAGCCCACGCGGAAGAACGCCAGGTCCGAGCAACTCCTTATCCTGGCCGGGATCTCGCTGCTCAGGTCGTTTCCCGACGAGTCAAGCGAGCGGACGAGGCCCGAACTGATTGGGGTTTGAGGCGTCACAGATCGGCGATGGGATTGCGCCTGCGTGGTGGTTGGTGCTGGCGTTGAAGCTGGTCAGCTTCCGCCCAGACTGAAAGATCGAAGGGGGATGACGCCGCGGAAGGCGTTGCTGGAAAAATCCGTGTTCTGGACGGCGCTGTCCCAGGGAAGGATGGGGATTTCGCCGGAGAGCCCGTTGAAGCCGAGGTCGAAGACTCGGAGTTCGCCGAGCGCCTCGAAGAAAACGACACAGAGGGGGCCGGTCAGCCGGTTGCGGGAGAGGTTGAGGTGGGGAAGGGAGGTCAACTTCCCGACCGACGGCGAGACGGTGCCGATCAGGAGGTGGCCGGGGAGGGAAAGGCGGAGGAAGAAGAGAGAGAGAGAGAGCGACAGGAGCAGTTGGAAAAAAAAAGCCAGAGAGAGAGAGAGAGAGAGAGAGAAGAGTGGGGCCCAGTGTGTGTGCGTGGACACCCGATATTTTCTCCGAAGAAAAGGCTTCAATAAAATAAATATATTATTTATCTTTCCCTCGTGTACAAGAATCGAAACGTAGGATGACGTCACTTTCTAGAACTGGGTCGCTCGTGTGGCCGAGATTTTGGGAAACGACGGCCAGCTGAGCCGTTGAAAGATTGGAGACAAAGCAGCAGAAGACGTCGGACGATATGACAAACATCAGACGATAGAACACGCAGCCATTTCCCTGCGCGGAACTACTACTAAAACTCAGGACCGAACGCGACAACCGATCGACATTATCGAGCGGGCTAGGATGATTTCTTCCGGCAACCCCAGCGTGCGAACGATGATAAGAGACGCGACTTTTGCTTTGTCGTGGGAGCGCAGGTGGCGTCGCGGCCGAGAAGAAAGCCCCAGATTTTGGTGACGAGGGCTTTAAAGCATCGGAACAAGCAGGCGAACACGAGACGCTTTATGCGTCCACGCCTGGGTGGAGGAAGCGGCGCCTCCCGACTCTTCGCCGCTGATTCCTTCTCTTTCATGGTTTCCGGCGGGCAACCCATCGTGCTTCCTCTGCCGTGGTATTAGAGAGAGAGAGAGAGAGAGAGAGAGAGAGAGAGAGGAACCTGGTCCTGCTGGGTTGAGAAGAAATGTGATGTTCGTATTTATAGGTTAGTCGCACTCGCGCGGGCATGGTCGCTGGTCGTGATGTATATTTCCTGGAAAGTTCGATGCGCTCGGTTCCGGTACCTACGTAAAATAAACAATTTTAGGACAATTCACATCACGGCCTCTCTCTTACGTTTTCTTTCTTGCCTTCTTGCTTTGGTGGCTGTCAGCATTGCTCTCTCTTACTCGATATCTCGGATTATTCTAAAAGAAAGTCAGTCAAAGAAACACAAATACAAAGGTCGTCTTTGGACATTAACAAGGTGCCCGCCAGAGCAAGTTATTCTTTTGCCGTTTGCCGTCTGCTGCTCGCGTGAGCAGATGATCTACGCAGTTTGCACCGGCCTCCTTTCTCTAAGTTGTGATTCGTCGGCTCTTTCTTAGTTCTTTCTTGTTGAAAAGAAACTATAACCATGTAGAGAATCTGCGATTCTAAAGATCATTCTAATTCTTTGATGGAAAACTATTAGATCCTGCATCTAACACAATCGAGACGGGTAATTTTATCTTGGATAAACATTAGTTCTTTTCACACATCTCATATTGGAAAGCGAGGAGATGGTGGGTGATTTTATTTTTAGCATGTTACTGACTCCGAAATGGTGAGAAACGTGTGACATGTACGAATTGGTTACATGAGCATGTTGACTCTTATCATTGCCATCAATCGATCATTAACCCAATTGCAAGTCTAGAGCCCAAAAAACTTTGGTTTTTTATTTATTATTTTTTTATATTTATTAATGGCTTGTGAACTTTCAACGGATCCTACTCCACTTACGATTTGAACCGAGTCTTCATCGTTGATCCTTGCCGACACGCCTACAACACTTGGGCACGTTTAAATGCGTGGTCCCGGAGCACTCTTAACGTTGTACCTGAAATGGTTTTACGAGCTATAAGAGAATAAATGGTTTGACTATTCAACATAGAAATCGCACGAGAAAAATTTTGCGCACTTTGGCCGTTACTGATTACGGAAATGCTTAAAATCAAAGGTTTGGGGGCCTAATCGGTCCGTTGATGGGGGTAATTTCCTGTCATTACAACCAACAGCTACTTCATTGTCCTATTATTATACATGGTAAATCACGATTAAGTTACTGGTTTAAATATTATTTTGCCACAAATTTACAAATGCGACCAATGTCTCATATCATTATTATCAACAGCATTTTTTTTTTTTTTTTATCATTCTCCCTCCTTTATCAACGTATCAGAAAAATATATAAAGATTTAGACCTAGCAGGTTTTGTAATGGGAACTGTGAGGCCCTTTTCGTATATTGTTAATCAGACGACGTTGACATGCATGGCTAACCAACCGATCTCCGGTTTGTAATCAGAGAGTGATTCTGCATACTGGTGTGAGTGGATTTTCTATATATATGGCTCCTGGAGGATCCCAAGCGGCTATCTATCTAACTGCGTCAATTGATGCTTCATCTCCTCCTCGATAATAATCAGGTTCATCAACTCGAATCCGTTACTTGGCCCTTCCCATGACTTCCACATATTTTGTTCTGATAAGTCATGGACACTCAGGGTCCGTATGATCTCCTTTTCATATTTAACAGCACATGTTTTATATGACTATAGGGAAAATGATGCACTTTCACTCAATATACAATGTGATTCATGAATTTTTAATTTATTCAATATAGTTTGTAAACTTTAACCCAATATATAATGTGGTCTATGAGCTTTTACTAAATTTTTGGTACATGTTCATTTTAGTTCCCACATGTTGTCCTTGATCTTGAATTATGGAAGGATTATATTTCATAGTTTCATATAGTTCAGGGACCACCTTGAACATGTACAAAAACTCTAGAGATTATTTTAAACAAATTAAATGTTGATGGACCACATTAAATATTAAGTTAAAGTTCGGGGATCATATTACACATTGAGCCAAAATTTAAGAATCGTTTGTCATTATTCCATGATTATATTGGGAAAGATCTACCACCTGTTTTTGCATGACATTTTGTGTATCTCTTATGATTTATTAGGGATAATAGGTAGATTTGGTGGATTTCCTTTTTTATTTGGGAAGATCTACTTTCTATATTTAGTTAGCATAACATTTTGTGTCTCTTATAATTAGTTAGATAACTGGTAGATTTGGTAGATTTTACTCTCTCTTTTTTTTTTTTTATTGAGCATTATCTTGTATTTATTTTTGAACTCCACGACAAGTAATAGAAGCCACTTACGAATTCTCTCATGGTATCATAGCAAAGAGATTAAAATACACTAGGCATGTTCCCCGTCCTTCGTGATATGGCTAAGGAAGCATTGACAAGAATGAGATGGATGGACCCTTCCTCACCACCTTATCTCAACACTTCCAATAATCTTGGAAGCGTATTTCCGTGCATGATTACCCGAGACAACTATACATCATGGTTAGAGGCGATGATAAACACATTGCAGGAGAAAAAAAAGTTGAGTTTATTGGCTGATCACTAGACTGAATCCAACAGCACTCGAATTTGATGCCTACAACGTCTGTAATTCCATAATAATTTTCATGAATTTTCAATTCCCTAAAAAAGAGTTTACAGGGAACCTTGGCATATGTAGAAAGGCAATGTGGGATGAGCCAAAGGGGAGATTCACTCAAATGTCTGGACCTTGCATCCACGACATCAAAATCGAGATTGGGCCACTACAACAAGGAGGGGTCTTGATCGTGGAAACTTATGCTAAGTTGAAGGTTTTATGGGATAAAGTCAATGACTATAATGATGTCCCATAATGTACATGTCCTGGAGCTACGAAGTATGCGAAAAAGAATGAGGTGGAGAAGATCCCCCAGTTTCATTTGGGCCTCAATGCAAATACTCAACCTTGAGCCACTCCTGTCCTTCGGTAAAGTTTATTTTATGATCATACAGGAGGAGCGGCAACAATTAATTATCTGAGGAAGGGAAGAAAAGGTCAAGTTTGCCCTTTTTCTGGTTGGTAGAGTAGAAAATACATAGTCAAGAAAACCTAAATGTGACCACTATGGGAAGGACAAGCATGAGAAGAGTCATCATTGGAAGTTGATTGGATATTCTCCAAATTGGGAGCCGAAGCTCGGTGAACGGCACAAAAAATGAGTGCTCCCACAGTTGCTATACACTTGACACAAACCAGCGACGACGATTCTAGCATTACCATAGCCCTAAATCAACCCCAGCATCGGAGGGTCCTCTTGAGCAAAACCCAAAAGGCTTCCTTAATTGCAGCATGCAAATAGGGGTGTCAAAAATGGGTCACAAACCCATATTTGAACTCATATGTATTGGAGTGGGTTAATATCATGTCAAATTATGTCAAAATGGGTTCCAAGGTGAAAAAGCCCAAAAAGGAGGGTGTGCAAGAAAGTCACTTTCGACCCCTTTAATCAAAATACTAAAGTTGAGAAAGCATCATCAAATTGGGAATTGGGTTTGAAAGGATCAAAAATAAATATGACAAAAGTTGACCCATTTACTTCATATTGATTTATTTTTATATAATACAATTTTAGCAATCCATACTCGAACCTAAATTATACCCAATCCAACCGCTCTCCAATTCTTAGTAATTTCCCCCCATAACTATGGAAATGTTGTGTCACGACCCTCTTGAGACAGACCTTGAGGGGTCTAACGGATTGCTAGGTTGGAACAAACAACCCTCCTTCTAGATGATGTTTACATTTACATGGGCTCTCTCAAGCCCTAATGACTGACACTTCATTTCTCATGTATTACTCATTGGTTTTTAAAATTAGAGCCATTACTAACCTATTCCAGGCCCTTTAGGAGCCAAGTATAACATGGAAGCTCGCCTTACTTTTGCAAACCAAAAATTTGGGGTTCGGAAACTTGGTGACACTAGTCATGGTTAACTCCCATAGCTAGTACCTTTTCCCTTTTAGTAAAACATATTTCATGCATTCTCTTTTTACTTTTTAATTCCTAAAAGCCTATAAATCTATGTTATCATCTATAAGTACGCCAACGATAAAATTAAATGGTCAATAACAAAGTAAATAAATAAAAATGGAAAAAGAAAGAAAACGGAAAATAACCCGAGGCTTTTTGACAAAACTGTATAAGACCTTACTATAAAGTCTCGAGATAAGGCCCTGTGAGCTATGCATTAAAATAAACGTATACTAGCCTAATAAATGAATTTTTTTAATCTAGGTGATGAAAAGTTAATTCTAAGCGCAGTTAGCAAATAAGAAAATTAACCTAATCCTAGCATGTAATACAAAAAAGAAAGCCTAAATGCAACCTAAAAAGTTTATATAGTAAGTTTATCAGGAAAAAACCAAAATAAGAGAAGACTAAATATATCTTTGTCCAAAGTATCTAAAAGGTTTAATAAATCTACAAAAAAGAAAAACGGAATACCAGAATACTGTTTAGTCTCTAAAAGTTGTAAAGAAGAATATTCAGAAAAACAAATGAAAGTGTCGTCGCAGGCTTGGAGATTCCAAATCTGCAGCACGCACTTCTACTTCAAGTCTGGATTGTGCGGGATCACCCCACCAGCGGCCCCGTCCGTGGTGGCCCCTAGTGACAATCTATGTAGCACCAACACAGATACGGACAAGCGACACGCAACGCGACATGACACGCACGACACGCCGACACATCATTTCTTAAAAATAGAAAATTTCGACACGTTCCGACACATTATATATTAAATATATTTTTATATATAAATACATAAATAAATAATAATAAAAATAGGCTAGAATTAATTTACACGAAAAATATTAAATAATATCATTCATTATTTTAATTTGTTATAACAATACATAAAACTCAGAGGAAAAAAACATTGTTTAAAGAAAAATGCTGAATAATATTTTTAAATTTATTTATTTATCATATATAGCATTTTCTTATTACTTCTTTCATAGTAAAAGACTTTTAAAAAAAAAATAAAATAATTGTAAAAAACAAAACTAAAAAAAAAAAAATTGACCCGTGCGTGTATATTTATAGCAATTTTATTACTTTTTTTTTGTGTATATTTATATTTTGACCCCACAAGTATTAGAAATTTTTAAAATTGATCCCGTGCATGTCGGAATCACGTGTCGGAATTTTGAACTCGCGAGTCGGAGTGTGTCGGAGAGAGTTGACCACGTGTCGGATTTTTCGACACTCGTTGACCACGTGTCGAGACATGTCGGAGCGTGTCTGAGAGAGTTGACCACGTGTCGGAGCGTGTCGAGACGTGTCAGAGCGTGTCGGACACGTGTCGGAATGTCGGACACGACACGAAGGCTTTCGAAAAGTGTCCATGCTACATAGGTGACGATCACCGGTGATGTGGTTGTTGGTGACATGTCGGACCCGGAGCCACCTTCAACGAAGGTTTGGTTCTCTTTCTCACTCTCGTAATCTTGAGTGCGCGCTTGACAATAACCATTGAGCCATCGCCATCTCCAGCCGCGGTGGGATGATCCTCCTCAAGCGATACGAAGTGGTGGTCGGAGCGGATGACCCTCCCCCCTCTCTCTCTCTCTCTCTCTCTCTCTCTCAACTGACTTTTTTCAGACATGTTTTGATTCAGGCTCGGCATCCGTGCCAAGGCTTGGCGTCAGCCCAACCGCTTCGGCCCAGTGTTAGTGGCCACAACTCAACTGCCCTTTTGCCAACTAGAGGCTGTTTGGGCCAGCATGCTTCAACTTTGCTCCAATTCCATTTGGGCCACGGTATTAAGCAAACCATCGAAACAGAGGAATAGTTTTTTTTTTTAGCAAACAGAGGAATAGTTAAAAAGTGATAAAAGAGGTCGACAACTATAACTTATAATGTCATGCCCGACCAAAAGAATTACATGAAATATGTAATTACCTAATCTTAGAGAACTGAATTGTGCACACGTGTAGCACTGTTTTAATAAGTTTTTCCACAACCATCTATGTGCTCCCAGTATTACCGGACAAATAAACATATCCATACCCAAAAGTTTATTAGAATTAATTAAGACCAAAGTGCTCGATTACTGTGTAGCTATCGTCATTGCATACCTCAAAGAGGTTTTTCCGTTTATCCCGTTTAACTTTGGTTCCGGGGCCCAAAACACCCACCGAACCACCCCCCCCCCCCTCTCTTTTTAGGCGTGGGATCAAAACTACTTTTGACCGACTCATCTCTCTCTGCTGTCTCATTCAATAATTCATATCTATAACCCCAACGAATTATATCTGGGACGGAACTCATCTGAGTTATTCTCATGGACCAACTTATGTGTCGCATGAAATGAAGAACGAATGCAAGATCGTATTATTAGAGCATCCAAGATTGCACAAGTCATGCCTCATGTAACGACAAGAACTTCATGAGGAGAAGATTCAAGAGAGAGCCCATAAGTTGAGCCCATTGATGATGTACATAGATTAACCTCCCGCTCAAAAAAGTTTAAGTCATGAAGTTAATGGCCAACTAGTATTATCAGTTGCTTCCTTTAACTCTAGCCCTCTGATGTGGGACTTCTTCCTTTCACTACAACGGAAAAATCTTTGATATTATATTTGGAAAACTGAATAAGTTAAGAAATTGTTAAGACAATTTAATATTATATTTTCATTCGACCACTAAGTCCCTCCCAAGAAACTAAGCAACTCCACCGACAGAATTTGTTCACTCACAATTGTTAATAAAAAAAAAAAAAAAAAAAAGGATTAGTCTTTGATATAAAGGTCGATGATTAAATAACTTTCTGAAAATGATGGTAGAAGTCACTTTCATTTAGAGCATAATAGTTTTTCTTGTGGGACAAGGTTCCTTTTGTTTAGTAAGGTTTCTGAAATAAATTGTCAATTCGTAGATATTATAGAAAATACCAATACTATCATGATATTACAATAAACGCATTATAAAAATAAGTTAAAAAAATGATTAACATGTAGAAGAAAGAGCATCAATTGGAAGATAAAGCCATCTCCCGCGCACCACGTCAAAATTACTACAAAACACAAAACCATCATCACCAAGTAGTAACAGGCTAAGTGAAGACACCGTAGAAAGGAGGACAAATTACCACCATTGGAAACATTGGTTTCAGCCGTATTTTACCGTGGACAGAGACATAATTTTTTCAAATGTCCCTGGTGAAAAAGGGGACACTTTTCCAATGGTCCCTGAGGCCTTTCGATAAGTAACATCCGTGTACTCTCTCCGAAAGGTCAGATTCATTGCTGTCGAAGGAGCGCCCCCGCCGATGTCTCGTCGAAGAGAAATCCCAGCCATTGGATGCTTCTGCTTTTTTCCCGTCTCTGCCCGAGACACTAGATGGAAGTCTCCAATCACCATTTTCGCTTGAAAATGGAATCTGGGAAGTCCAGTAGTGCCATGGCTATGGAGTAGCTTTCGACCTTTCGGGTCAGATCGACCGCATGAGGAAGGGAACTTTATCCATGGGTGATTAATTAATGGTATCGGGATTCGGCAGTATCAAATTTTTCGTTTCTTGGGGGTAATGATAATCGGATCTCATCGTCTTCCTCAACCCCAATTGGAATTAAGGTGATTGTTACGTGTCCACATAATGGGTTATGGTCCTTTTCCTTGTACTGAACTGTCAATCCTCGTGCTAATTGACACAAACAAAAAATAATGATAAATATATATTTATTTATATGCATACATGTATTGTTACTTGCAGGAATTGAAAATAGGGTGACGTGACTTTCCAAGATCGGTTGATCATACCACCGAGGATGAAAATATGGAAGAAACAAGTACTACAGATCAATGTGCAATGTTAAAGTGAGTAAACACTTGGAGATGAGATCGTTTAGAGATAAAAAAAAAAAAAAAATATATATATATATATGGATAAAATTGCAGAAGAAGAACTGCCCTCAAGTTATGTTGTAAGCATTATAAACACATGTTCCACTACTCAAGGCACCACAACAAACAAACATTTGCACTATAGTTGTAGTTTCCAAAATCACATCATTGATTTAATTCCGATGTGTTTTTTAGCTATAGTTTCTAGATCCGTATTGCCGATTAAATTCAGGCATTGCATCTTTATGTCTTTAGACTTTGTTGTCAATTGAATTTCAAGAAAGTCTGTACTTTCTGTTTTGTGTGAAGCAAAGTTATTGGTTTCCTTCTATATTTGTGAAATTTCCTGTTCGGAATTATCATAAGACTTGTCTCCTCTAATAAAAACTGAAGAACTTGCCCAAAGGAGCCACTTCTAATACTTTTGCAGTACCTGAGTGCTTGATGTATTTAGTCGCAGAAGTCAATTCCGATGAATCACCTACTTTAATACATAATGTCAGGACAATTTGGGTTCCGGCCTCTCTCTCTTTTGATGTCCAGGGACGAGACTATTTGCAGGCTTTCATAAAATTCAAATAAAAATTCGGAATGCCTGATGTTACGACTAAAAAACAGAAAATTCATTCTCCCCTTGGTCACTTTACTTACCAAATAGCTAAATTGTTCAGTACATCTCGAACTGTTCGAAAAGAAGGTTGTCAGCAGAAACACCAAAAGAAAAAGTTGTGAATGCAGATTGACGACCTGCGCACATGTGGTAAATCATTCTTTGCAGTTTTCAGTTGCGTCGCCTCCTTTTCCTTAGTCATTTGTTGGTTCTTCTTTAAAAACTGAACCGCCTACCAGAATTATATGTTTAGAAACAACGATTCTGAAGATCACCGTATATTTTTTTAGGAAAGATTTTAGGCGCGATGCTGCATAACCTCTTTCTACATATGCTGACATCGAGATGGGTAATATTATTCTCGCACTAATATAGGACATATAGGCTGTGTAAATCTTTTATTTTCCACATATCACATTGTGGGGATGGTGGGTAGTTTGATTTTTAGCAAGTAGCTAGCTACTCATATCGATAGCGAGTAAATAGAATGTGCAGAGAAAAATTACCTGGGCATGTCAACTCTAAGTATTCTGATGGATCTATTATTAGACCAATTCCAAATCTAGACCATATTGGCCCAAACAGCTATGGTTTCTTTCATGCGGATGTCAACTTTCAATCAACCCCGCTGCTCTTTGAGATTACGGATGGGTCTTTCGTGATCCTTGTGAATGTGTATAGAATACCTAGGCATGTCCAAAAGCGTAGCACCGAATCGCTCGTAAGATACTAGGTGAAATGGCCTTGCAAGCTAAAAAAAGTTAAGAAATAATATGATTATTTGTGAAAACAAATCAAACGTAAACAGCGCATAGAAAATAAAATACCTTTTTCCATTAGTGACTCACGAAATGATTAGAAATCAAAAAGGTTAGGGCACATTGATCCTCATAATCCTTCAGTTGATGGGGAAAATTTCCCATTATTCCACCAAACGGCTACTTTCTTATCCTCTGATTATACTTGTGTATCTCATGATTAAGACGGCTTTAAAGCATCTTTTTCCCCACAAATTTACAAACGAGACCAAAGTCTCTCATCGTCATTCTCAGCCCTTCCTTATTGTTCTCCTTCCTCTTATTTAATTATAGAAAAGAACATGACAAAACCCAAAAGGTTTAAACCTGGATTTGTATTGGGAAATGTGAGGGCCTCTTTTAGATTGTCGATCAGACGATGTTGACAAATATGTCCATCAAAAAAGATCCACACCGATCGGATACTTTTTACTATGTTTTGGAATCAGAAAAGAATATCCTAGATCCGCGTTCTAGACTCAGATAACTCAAATGACTTATGAGAGAGAATGATTCTTAATTCCGATATGAATAGATATTCTATATATAAAGTCAAAGTGGAACCTTCCTGGAAGGATTTGAAATGGAGTTTTTTCTAAAGGCGTCCCTTAATGCTTCATCTCCACTACGGCATTGATTAGGTTCATCATCTAGAACCCGTTGCTTGAACCCTTCCCATGACTATCATTTTATTTTATTCTAATAAGTCATGTACATTAGTATTCAATAACTCTTGTTTTTCATTTAGTTGTGCATTTGCTTTTTGAGTTTGATTCATATTCACACTAGAAATGAAAATTCCAATTGAGTTTGTGAAATTGCTCTATGATGTTCTATGGACGCTTATTTGATATGACCCACTTGTTCACGTAATTGTTTACTTTGTGAGGCCATTTTATAAATCAATTTTGTAGATGATTCTTGACAATTACACCATTATAGTAACCTTCAAATTATGGGTAGTAAAGCACTTTGATAGTCATCTTATTGTGGGTATAAATTTTATAAGCTAATGCCCTCATTTGGTTTTTTTCTCTCTTTTTGGTCTCTGTTTAACTACATGAACTATCCTGCAGCATCCCCTTCCAAGTAAACTCTAGATAGTTGATGCTAGTTCTTAAAAACATGCATTAAATACTGCTCTCTTAGCTTCATTAATAATATCAAAGAAATCTGAAATGTGAGCCGACAAGACTTGGACCAAAAAAATTCCGCGCAGTGGCACCGAAATAGTGGATTATTTAAGTTATAAAGAAATAATATTTTATTTGGGTTTTTGGCTTCTCATGGGTTCCTTATCCATGGGAAAATTAGGAGCCGTGACCGACCGCACAGGTCCATACAAGCCCACCAATTTGTACTTAAGCTGCACTGGCTGGCCACTAAGGTCACTCATAGATCTCGTTATTATTACCGATTGGTTGTGCTTTGAGGAAAGTCAACCGAGTCCAGACATTGGACGAGTGTCGGATACTTTTGTCCCTTTAGAGAAACATCGATCTCGTCGGCTTCCTCCATCCGATAAAAAATTCTACAGACTTGACATCTCTGCAAATCTGGGTTGGTTATCTAGTACCAGATTGGAAATTGAAATAATTGATCCGTGTCCGCACGAAGGTTTCTGGTCCTGTTTCTTATGCTGATTGCGACTGGTACAAACATATGTAAGGCCCCTAGAAAACTAATATATATATCATTGATCCTTTTTCATCTGTGCAGATATTCAACAAAGGTTGACCTGGCTTCCCAAAATCTTTCGGTCATATCACCGAGAACTTTGGGACGCGATGGATACTGAAGCAGTGGAAGATTGAAAAAAAGTAGAAGAAGACGTCGGATAAGAGAGCAGTACATCAGTTGAAAAACATGGAGCCATTTTCCTTCACGAAACTGCTACAGAAGCAGAACGCTAACACGGAACTTAGAAATCAAATGCTACAACCGATTAACGTTATGGAGCGGTCTAGGGTTTACTTTCTTTCAACCAGAACGAGGAAGCGAAGATAAGAGAGGGGACTTGTGATATTATGTGGGAGCCTAGGTTCTGTTGCGGCCAAGAAGAAAGCCGATGCTTCTACCCACAAGGGCCTCAAGGCTTCCAAATAAACATTCGAACACAAGACGCTTTATGCGTCCGCGCCTGGGAGGATGAAGCGGCAGCTCTTGTCTCCTTGCTGCTAATTCCTTCTCTTTCACAGCTTCTGGCATGGCATCCATCGCGCTTTCTTTCCCGTGCTTCGCGGGGTATGATCAAGATCACCAGATGTTTTGCTCAGCACGAGATGAGTTTAATTAATCAAAACAAACTTAAAAGAGAGAGGGATTTTTTTTCCCTCGGGTGTAACGAGAGAGGTGACTCTTGAATCTGGTTTTCGTGCATGGTTCTATAAATAAACGCAGGGGAGCCGAACTTGCCCTGAAGCTTCTTCTGCTGCTTGGCCCCATCTCCCATGACTTTGACATAGTTTATCCGAAGAAGCGATGGACATTCGGGGTCCATGTGATCTCTATTTTACATTCAATAATTAACTTTTTACATAGTTGTGCGTTTGCTTTCCAAGTTGATAATGTTTTTACGAGGAATGGAAAACTGAATTAATTTTTGAGAATGATTTGTTGTGCTTTTCCGGACGTTGGTTTCATATGGCTCGCTTGTTCACGTACTTATTGATTTTGTCAGCTCATTTTACAAATTGATTTTGTAAATCATTCTTCAAAATCACACACTCACAGTAGTCTCCAAATTATGAAGTTCAACAACCCCGTAGTAATCTTGTTATGGATATAAATTTTCAGAGATAAAAGGGTATCAAAAGTCCTAATATTTTTTTTTTTCAAAACGCAATTGAGTCATAAAATTTCGTATAGTGTAATCAAGCCCTCCAGTTAATTTCATACAACTTGACAATAGAAAATGTTGGTATAGCTTTTTTGTTACTTTGTTAAGATATGTGGTGCCAATATGGCGTCCAACAAGTGCCACATCAGAAAAATGATTAAAAATGTAAAAAGAAAAGCAAAGATAAAAAAAAAGTACAAAAGAAAAAGAAAATAATATTTTGTGAAGAAAGACCAAAACTTATACAGTTCATCTTCTTCTTTGGCTGCACACACGATATCTTCTCTTCAAGTGGAGAGAAGAGGAATAGTCCTCTCATTAGATTTGGGCTTTGCATTTAAGAGAACAAATTCATCATGAGACAGATAAAGTAAAATGACTTTTAATATGAATAAATGTGATGCACTAAGTTTTAAGGATATTTTCCTGTTTGTAATTTCCAATGACTCATGTTTCCAGTGACTCATGTTTAGGGTTTTTCAAGATTTTGAGGAACTTCTATATTGGCCAAAAAATTTTCAACTTCTTTTTTCTTTATCTATCCTAATTTCAATTCGAACTAACATTATTCACAATAATTGTGAACACTTATTTCTCTACTCCTAACTCATAGGTGCAGTTCTCAACCATTTGTTTGATATTCTTGCCCTTGTTATTAGACATCATCGCAAAATTGATGATTTTTTTTTGCAATTTCTAGCCGTCGTTAATCAAGTGTACATGCGTGTCCCACTTTCTTTTCGTTTTCTTCCCTTTGTTTCTCCTGCTTTTCTCTCTGCCTCCGTCTCTCCGTCCTCCGCCTCTCTCTCCCCAGCCACCTCCTGATCGGCATCGTCTCGCCATCGCTCGGGAAGTTGACCTCCCTGACCCACCTCAGCCTCTCGTGCAACACGCTGTCCGGCCCCCTGTCTGCCGTTTTCTTCGCCGCCCTAGCTGAGCTCCGAGTCCTCGACATCGGCTTCAATGGGCTCTCCGGCGAAATCCCCGTCCTTTCCTGCCGTGGGACAGCGCCGTCCAGACCATGAAGTTTCCAACAGCGCCTTCCACGGCGTCATCCCCCCCTCCCCCTTCGATCTTCCAGATTGAGTGGAAACCTGACCACTTCAACACCGGCAACAACCACCTCGCGGGCGCAATCCCGTTGCCGATCTGTGACGCCACAAACCCCATCAGTTCTCACCCTGTCCGCTCGCTCGACTCTGTCGGGCAACGACCTGAGTGGCGAGATCTCCGGCCGGGATAGGGAGCTGCTCGGACCTGGCGTTCTTCCGCGCGGGCTATTCCCTCGCTGGGGAGCTCCCCGGCGGCTCGTGCGCCGCGACGTCGCTCGAGGGACTTTCTCTGCTTGTAAATAGATTGATGCCTTCTTCATTGAAAGAATCGCGCGCGGCGAGGGTGAGTTAGGGAGGTCAACTTCCCGAGCGACGGCGAGACGGTGCCGTTCCGTAGGTGGCCGGGAGAAGATGAAAAAATAACCAAAAAAAAAAAAAAAAACAGAGAGAGAAGAGTGGGCCCCAGGATGTGCACGTGGAACCCAATATTTTATCAGAAGAAAAGACTTCAATATATATTATTTATGTTTTCCTCATGTACAGGAGCCGAAACATAGGATGACGTCACTTTCCAGAACTGGTCGCTCGTGTCGCCGAGAATTCCGGGCAACGACGTCCGGCAGAGCCGGTGAAAAGATTGAAGACAAAGCAGCAGAAGATGTCGGACGAAATAACATAACATCGGACAAAATAACACGTAGCCATTTTTCCCGCTCGGAACTATTACAGAAAGCAGAACACAAACACAGATCTCAGGAACCGATCGACATCATGCAGCGGGTCGAGGGGCGATTTCTTCTTGCAAACCTAGCGGGTAAGCGAAGACACGAGAGGCGACGTGGGGGCGGGCGTCGAGTCGCGGCCGAGAAGAGAGCCCAAGATTTTAGCGACGAGGGCTCTAATGCTTCGGAACAGGCGGGCGAATAAGAGACGCTTAATGCGACCACGCCTGGGAGGAAGAAGCAGCACCTCTCGACTCCTCACTGCTGGTTCCTTCTCTTCCTGCATGCAAGCCATCGTGCTTTCTTTGCGCTGCACTTTCGAGAGAGAGAGAGAGAGAGAGAGAGAGAGATGAGGGTTGGTCTTGCTTGAGTGGGAGAGATGTGGTGGACTGGTCAAATTTATAGGTTAGTCGTGCGGCGTGTTCGCTGGTCGTGATGAATATTTCCTGGAAGTTTCGATGTGCCCGTTCGGGTGCCTACGTAAAATAAAAAAAGTTAGGACAATTCCACGTAGCATTTTTTTGTTCTTTTGTGTCTTCGTTAGTCGTCAGTATGAATGCATGGAGAAAGGCAAGGCAAGACCCAACCCCAATCAGAAAATTGGATCCACTCGTTACTATAAGATATATTGAACAGGAAGAGGAAAGAACAAACCAAAGATCATACCCATCTATGTATGAGCAAGTTGGAGAGCCTCGAAAAAGGCAGCTCGTATAGATTTATAATGGAATTGATTTTTGTTTTTTTTTGTTTTTTTTATTATGACCCAGGGAACCCGCCGCACGGTCGGCAACCGGGGAGTAAACCCTGGGGAGGCACGCAGGAAACCACCACCCATGCACCCCAGGCAAGGCACCACGCGAATTGATTTTTGTTCATTCTTCTATATTTGTAAAATGATGAAAACGGTTTCTTACTCGGAGGACAACAATCAAAATGGGGAGAGTTTTTTTTTTTTTTTCCTCTCGTGTGCAATTCCATTAAAACCTATTTATTTATTTCACACTTCGCGGTATTATTTTATTAAACCCTGCTTTTTAACGTGATGGTAAGAGGGTGCTATTATGGTAAGGCTTGGTAGAAAAACTTGAACTCATGACCAGCTTTGATACCTTATAAGATTTTTAAAGATCTTTACTAATTATTTTAAAAATTTTAAGTTATCATATGAATATGTGATTTATTATTAAATATTTTAGCACTTCCCCTCTCATGTGCGATTGGATGTAATGTCACTAATTTTGACATTATGTGAGATTTTTTGAGATTACTGTTAACTATTCTAAAAGCTTAACGTTATTATATGGAAATGCGGTTTATTATTAAAACATTTTAACAGATATCTTGGATTATGGTAAAGAAAGTCGGTCAAAAGAAACACCAATTAAAGAAGTTGTCATGGGACATTAAGGAGCCGTTCGCGGGAGCAAATGATTTCTTTTGCGGTTTGCCCAGTCTCCTCTTCCGAGTTGTCGTCATTCGTTGGTTCTTTCTTAGCTGCTCCCGTGACCAGATGGTCTTTGCAGTTTGTAACGGCCTCCTTTTCCGAGTTGTCATTTGCTGGTTCTTTCTAACTTCTTTCTTGTGGACAAGAAACTATAACCATTTATGTAATCTACATGAGACAGGTAGTCGTATTTTAGATAAATATTAGCTACATGGTTTCTGTAACTTTTTTTTCTTTTTACACATGATAGGTGAGAGAGGAGAGAGAGAAAGGGAAAAGAAAGTTTTTTTTTTTTGCTGGCAGATATCATTTTCATTTTGTCATACGCAAGTTCGCGTCTTGTTGTTTTTGTTTGTTCTCCCTGTTTTGCTGGCAGATATATTATTCATTTGACCATCCTCAAGTTCGTGTGGAGAGGGACAGAACCAGCTTAAAATCAGCATGATTGATGATGCACTTCAGGGGTTTGACAAAGAAAAAGTCTTCCCATAAAACTAATTTTCTAATCTCACGCTGGTTCTCGTAATTTTGACTTTGTGTAGTTGACACCCGAAGCTAGAATATTAGGCACGAAACATCCACAACAAATCAGTACCATTTTGCTTCGGGGACGAGGTTTGCAAATGAGGTAATCGATTTTTGGTTTTCTTTGAGGTACAGATTAAGGAATATGAAAACGATTTGCTTCATCATTTAATCTATACTTTCGGATTGGTAAACACTCAACGACTCAGGTACGCAAGACCAGGAATATTCAGTACCTGGAGAAGATACGCACTGCTTTGACTTTCGTTTTTAGCCAAATTTGGTATTCTAAAACTCTTCTTGGTTTCGTTTTCATTTAGTCAAAAGCTCAAACATTTAGGGGTTGACATATTGTTGTGAATAACACGGAAACTAACAGATCTTAAAATTCAAATCTCACCCAAGAAGAAGAAGCAATTTCCCAAGAAATCACATATGGGTCTAAGCATCACGCATCTCAACTAAATTAAAACTTAGTGCTATTGCCTATGTTTGTTTCACTCTTTTTCTTATTTCTCAAACTTCTACTTGTTGATTCCACAGATTTATTAGAACGCCCAACCAAAGTTCTGAACACAGAAGCTACTTGATCATGTACTCTCACGTCATAAATATTTAATCATAGAACTAGCTCTGACAATGCAGTCTCCACAAATATGAGCAACTTTTCATCATATAAATTAGCAAAGCCAAGAGTCTGGAAGTCTAAATCCAGAAGACTTCAAAAGATGTAACCACGATAACATCCACGATTGACAAGACAACTCCATCTCGATCTTATCCAAAGGAAGTAAAACGAAGGCTTCAGTTTTTTTTCTCCCACTACTCCAAGAACTTTACTTGCGCAGCCATGGTATCCAATCGGTAGAGTTGCAACGAATGGCTGGTGAATTCCTATCCAAAGGTCCAACCAAACACCGCCCCTGCTGCAAAGGATAGTCCAGAACATAAGAAAAATGATGGATGGCATGCAACATTTCTACCTGCAATATCTAATAAAAGGTAGTGCACAAAGGCAGGTACAATACCTTCTTTTCTGGATATAGTAGTAAAAAAGGGTAGTGCAGAATAAAAACATTGAGGTCATGCACATCGAGGTACTAATCAAAGATAATTCATCAGCTAACAATCGTAATAGTCTAGTAATTAGCAGTCTGAAACAGATTCTAAAATCATGCTGCAAATGAAAATAAAAACATTTTTTTAACAAGTACCAATCTCCAATTTTGTCAATCATCATGAGAAGTCAATTTCGAGTTTGGCTCAATGGTCGTAGCTAGCAACTTTACATTAAGTTCACAATAAAAATGAGAACTAACGTATCTATTGAAATATAGAAGAGTATAAATATTCTACATCAAAAATTTTCACCTAACTCAAAGATTTCAAGTTCTTCTAAGTCCTCCTTAATCAAACACGAAAGTGTCACAGATCATAAACAATCTTGAGCACATATAAAAGCCTCAACTATGCTTGGGGTCAAGGAGCTATGAAATACATTAAGCACATGACCTCCTATGCTAAATGCAGCCTTTGATGCTATAGTCAAGACGGACATGCTAAATGATTTATACGTTTGATTTCTGGGTGGAGGTGAGTGAGGGTGTTCGTGGAGGAGAGTCAAAGCGGAGGACGAGAAAGACAAGAAAGAGTGTTTGATTTATGGGACGAGTCTCTACTATGTAGGGTTTTTTCGAGTCACAGTCCAGGCTATCAAAAAAGGCCAACTTGGCCCGAGACAGGGATTAACACCTGAATTTTAGAGCTCTTACTCAAATTAGAGGAGACTTGAACCGAAAAAAGTTGGCCAAGCCGGGCTTTCTTTAACAACCCTACGTATTGAGGGTATGCAAAGGAACCATGAACCGATCAGAACCAATGGTTAGCATTCTTGAAAAACCGTTAAGTACAGGTTCGATTATAAGTTTGAAACCATCCATTTGGATTGACATATAAATAAATAAATAAATAAATAAATAAATATATATATATATATATATATATTATAAAATTCACTTCACTTTCAGCGAAAGTGAAAGTCATAGAAACAAAGCAAACCCTAGCCTAGCTGTAAGAAAAGGAAGAAGGTACTTGCGTTGCATCATTGTTTCTGAGGGTCTTGGGTTCATTTAATTTGTTAGCTTAAATGATAGCCTTTTGAGGTTTGCAGCAAGTCGTGTAGAAGCTTGAAAAGTTGCAGATAGCAAGAAAAGATCAATATAACATGCTTCTTTTACCATCTTGAGCATTGGGGAGATGAGCATGGCTTTTATGGGCCCGAACTCAAGTGCCAAGCCATCAAGTACGGGCACCGGGCCTTTAGGCCTAGCATCAATGGACCCACATCTAGACACCGAAGACCTGGCCATGATCGCCAGGACTCAACATTGAGGTTTAAATGCTTAAGTGTCGAGTTTCAAGTTTAAACGCCGATGTCTAGTCATATATTTGAAAAATGCTTTTCGATTTTTTAAAAAGAAAATCATTTTTCTGAATTTAAGCATAGGCTTCTGTTGACTAAAAAAATATTTTTCATTGACTTGTTTTTCTAAACGAACCAAATGCTGAAAAATGAGGAAAATGCTTTCTGCAAAATAGTCGGAGCCTAAGACGTATATTCAAAGGAAACTCATTGGCTGCAACTCTAATCACATAGGCCTTGAGTAGTCGTCGACATGATGAGAAAATATTCAGTGGTTTGTAATCAATGTCATTAGTCCATATGGCATGCGTGAGCCTTGTCAGCTTCACTCAAAAGGCGACACATGTCCTTTAATGTTGATCGGATGGAAAATAAAAAATTAAAATAAGAGGCTTTCTTTTCTTTCTCCTCTGGCTGGTAGACTACGGTGATAATGAAAGAGGACTAAGCACAAGCAACAGTAAATGTTGACATTTAATCTCCCGGGTAAAACTCTCTCTCCTCTTTTCAGTTTTCATGGGCTTTTTACTTCGTCTCTCAGAGAAGAGCAACCAAGACACACACTCTCTCTCCCCCCTTCTCCAATACATCCCCACTGCACCCGCCTCCCCAAGGAGCCTTCGTTGGTCGCAACTACTGGGTCTCAAGCTTAGATCTGTCTCTGGCACATCACCTCCCCCAAGAGCCCTACCGATCGCAATTGCTAGGTCCCAAGCCTCCTTCGCCTCCAGCACGATGCCTCCATCGTCACCTCCAAAGCTCCGTCGGCAACTGCGATTCATTAGTTGACTCCTCTTTCTCTTTCTCACGCACACATGATCACATTGACGCGGCATGGACGGTGCTGAATCCCCAGCTGTTTCCGACGCGGCGATCGAGCACAATTTCTACACTCGTGTCAGTCTCTTGGGGTACCCTAGCAACGTCTATCATGGTCGTACCATATCTTTCAGCCTCTGTAACTTCTGGGCCTTCTTTCGATGGCGTCCCTCCAACAAGTTCATCATCACACCTCACTTCGTCCACTTTAATTCTTTCTATTTTTGGTAAGGTTCACTTCGATGTGTGCGATCTAGGTTTGGTTTAATTTTTTTAGATTGGCTTCAATTGACATTGAGAAGTTGTGTGGACTCCTTTGTACTGTGATTGCGTCATGAATCTAGCTACGTTTTACTTTATCGCAATTTCGGTTTGTTTTGATTCTCTTACTTGTGATTGAGTTTTAGAAATGTGGTTGGAAGTTGTGCTCTGATGAGTTGATGATTGACGTGAGAGCAACATTGTGTGTCCAGTCTCTGCCAATTTATTTTGAGAAATCTCACGAGTTATTTGTATATTCTCAATATCTAAAAGGATTGATTCAAAATGGGTGTGAACGTAGGTGAATCGGCTACAATGTGAAGGGTACCATGGAGGAGTTCGTTTGTTTATGGGCCATCGTAAAGTTTTTCAGAATTATTGCAAAAATAAAAACATCGATATTCATGGAGATAATTTCACGCTTACGAGACGAATATCCCTGGTTAAGTAAAGTCTTCAAGGTCTTCATGTTTTTATCTAATGAAGGTGTTTACTTGGTTTGCTGCGATAATCATTTTATGCAATGTGGATTGCTGAATTCTGACACTCTTTTTAGGGAAAATGATGCAAATTATTCATGAACTTTCACTCAATGCGTAATATGAGTTATGAATTTTTAATTTGTTTAATATAGTCCATGAACTTTAGCTTGATATACAATGTAATCCATGAACTTTTAATTTGTTTCATGTAATCCTTGAAATTTTTATACATGTTTATTTTAGACTATATGAAAATATTCAATATTATCTCTGATATTAAATTATGAAATGACTATATTGAATATTTTTATATAGTTCAGGGACTACATTGAACATATACAAAAACTTTAGGAACTACATTAAACAAATTAAAAATTTAGGGACCACATTGCACATTGATCCAAAGTTTAAAGATCCTTTGTGTCATTATCCCATTATTATATTGGGGAAGATCTAATTGTTTTTCAGTTAGATTGTTTTTCAGTTAGCATGATACTTTTTGTATCTCTTGCGATTTATTAGGGATAATAGGTAGATTTGATAGATTTTCCTTTTTTATTACGGAAGATCTACTTTCTATATTTAGTTAGCATGACATTTTGTGTATCTTTTAATTAGTTAGATAATTCATAGGTTTGGTAGATTCCCCTCTTTTTTTATTGAGCAATATCTTGCTTTTTTTTTTTTTTTTTTTTTTGCAATCTACGATGAGTAATAGAAGCCACTTATGAGTTCTCTCGTAGTACCATAGCAAAGAGATTGAAACGCACTAGGCATGAGCCGCATCCTTTGCTATATGGCTGAGGAAGCATTAGTAAGAATGAGATGATTGACCCTTCCTCACCATCTTATCTCAACACTTCCAACAATCTCAAGAGCATATTTTCGTGCATGATGACATGAGATACACAACATGATCGAAGGCGATGTGAAATGCATTGTAGGTGAAACCAATTTGAGTTTATCGACAGATCACTAAAGGAAACAAAATCCAGCAGCACCTATATTTGATGCCTAGGACATCTGTATTTCCATGATAATTTCCATGGATTTTCAATTTCCTCAAAAAGAGTTTATTGGGAACCTTGGCATATGTAGAGGAAGTAAAGGTATTGTGGGATGAGCCAAAGGAGAGATTCACTCAAAGGAACGGACCTTGCATCCACGATATCAAAGTCGAGATTGGGCCGCTACAACAAGGAGAGGTCTTGATGGTGAAAAATTACACTAAGTTGAAGGTCCTACGGGATGAAGTCAATGATTACGATAACATCCCATAATATACATGTGTTGGAGCCACACGTATGCGAAAAAGAAGGAGGTGGAGAAGTTCTCCCAGTTTCGTTTGGGCCTCAATGCAAAAACTCAACCTTGAGCCATTCATGTCCCTAGTAAAGTTTATTTTATGATCACGCACGAGGAGCGGCAAAAATCGATTACCCGATGAAGGGGAAGGGAAAATTAAGACTGGTCGAAGAGGATGATCCTCTCTCTCTCCCCACTGATTCTTTTCAGACCCGTTCTAAAGCAGGTCCGGCATCCGTGCCGAGGCTTGGCGTCAACCCAACCGCTACGGCCCAGTGTCAGTGGCCACAACTCAACTGCCCTTTTGCCAACTAGAGGCTATTTGGGCCAGCATGCTTCAACTTTGCTCCAATTCCATTTGGGCCACGGTATTAAGCAAACCATCGAAGCAGAGGAATTGTCAAAAAGTGATAAAAGAGATCGACAACTATAACTTACAATGTCATGCCCGACCAAAAGAATTACATGAAATATGTAATTACGTAATCTTAGAGAACTGAATTGTGCACACGTGTAGCAGTGTTTTAATAAATTTTTCTATGACGATCTATGTGCTTCGAGATTTACCGGACCAATAAACGTATCCATACTCAGAAGTTATTAGAATTAATTAAGACCAAAGTGCTCGATTACGGCGTAGCTATCGTCATTGGCATACCTCAAAGAGGTTTTTCCGCTTACCCGGTTTCGCAGAAACTTCGTCTGTAACTTTGGTTCCGGGGTCCAAAACACCCACCAAACCCTTTTTTTTTTTTTTTTCTTCTTTTTTGGTCGGTCAAACCCTTCCTTTTTAGGCGTGCCATCTACCACTTTTGATCAACTCATCTCTCTCTGCTCTCTCATTCATTAATTCATGTGTATAAGCCCAACGAATTATATATAGGGCATCTAAGTAGCATTGACAAGCAATAGGGACACGCGATATAATACGACATGACACGACACGCTAATACGTCATTTCTAAAAAGTAGAGAATTTCAACATGTTATGACACGTTTATATTAAATGAATATTTTTATGTCAATTAATTTGATTCAAATTCACAATTAAATAAATAATAAAAAAGAGCCTATAATAAATTTACACTAATAATATTAAGAAATCTATTCATAGGAAATTTGAAAGATATATTCATAATTAATGAATATCCATGTTTGGAAATATGTTTCTAAGTTTAACAAAAGTTATTGATGAAACTAATGACTAATAAGAAATTAAAATTAACTTATTTAAATAAATCTATAATCTTCTATAATGACCAAAATTAGTATTTTTATTTTCCAAAATCACTTTGTAACCTCTCTTATTTATTTTTCTGATTAAAAAAAAAAAAAAAAAGCCCCTTGCGGTCCACCCTCAACCCCAACCCTCCAAATTTATTTCACCCCTCGTTTCTTTCCCACGTCTTTTTCCCCCACCCCACCTGTCAGGTTGTCACTTTCTTTATTAAAAATTGAAGTCATCCTCTCATCCACCGACCCTCCAAAAAAGAAAAACGTCCCATCAAAATCCCATTTTCATTTTTATTTTTTTTTAGTTTCCTCCCTCAAAAACCCTAGCCATTCCTTTTCCTCCTCGCACAACCCTCTTCCCCTCAGTCTCTACTCTCTCTCGGTCAACTCATCATAATCACACGCCACCTCACCTCTAAGCCTTCCTCCTTTGTAGCCGCAGCCTCACCGTTGACCCCTCATTGTGTGGCATCACAATTGCGGCTCTCTAGTCGCCTTGGTCTCTACTCTCCCTCTGGCCCTCCCTTGCTATCGTAGCCTTGCCGTCTTTGGCGGTCTCACCTTTGCTCGCCCTCGCCTCCACCCTACACTATGTTCCTCAATAATTCTCTCTCCCGGACACACGTGTCGAAATATGTCAAGAAAAGTTGATCATGTGTCGGAAAATCCAACATGTGTTAACTGCATGTCCAAGTGCGTTGGATGCGTTAACACGAGTTAGACACAACATAGAAGCTCCGGCAACATCTCTGTGCTTCATAGATTCTCATGGACCAACTTATGTGTCGCATGAAATGAAGAATGAATGCAAGATCATACTATTAGAGCATCAAGGAATGCGCAACTTATGCCTCACGTAACTCTAATAACTTCACAAGGAGGAGATTCAAGAGAGAGCCCATAAGTTGAGCTCGTTGATGATCTACTTAGATTCACCTCCCACTCAAAAAAGTTGAAGTCATGAAGTTAATGGCCAACTAGTATCATTAGTTGCTTCCTTTAACTCTAGCCATATGATGTGGGACTTCTTCCTTTCACTATGACGGAAAAATCTTTGATATTATATATGGACAACCGAATAAGTTAAGACTCAATGATTCATGTTGTTAAGACAATTCAATATTATATTTTTTAGTTCGAGATAAGTCATTCACAATTCATCTTGACCACTAAGTCCCTCCCAAGAAACTAAGCAACTCCACTGATAGAATCGGTTCACTTATGATTGTTAATAAAAAAGGATTAGTCTTTGATATAAAGGTCGATGATTAAATAACTATCTGAAAATTATGGTAGAAGTCACTTTCGTTTAGAGAATAATAGTTTTTATTGTGGGGCAAGGTTCCTCTTATTTAGTAAAATTTTGGAAATAAATTGTCAATTCATAGATATTACAGAAAGTACCAATCCTATCATGATTTTACAATAGATGCATTATAAAAATAAAAATAAAAATAAAATAAAGGATTAACATGTGGAAGAAGAGCATCAATTGGAAGATAAAGCCATCTACCGCGCACCACGTCAAAAGGGGACACTTTTCCGATGGTCCCTGAAGCCTTTCGATCAGTAACATGCTTGTACTCTCTCCAAAAGGTCAGATTCCTTGCTGTCAAAAACCGGGGACGTCGAAGGAGCGCCTTCGCCGGTGACTCGTCGAAGAGAAATCCCTGCCATTGGATGCTTCTGCTTTTTTTCCATCTCTGCCCGGGACACTAGATAGAAGTCTCCAATCACCATTTTCACTTGAAAATGGAATCTGGGAAGTCCAGTAGTGCCATGGCTATGAAGTAGCTTTCGATATTTCAGTATCAAATTTTTCGTTTCTTGGGGGTAATGATAATCGGATCCCGTCGTCTTCCTCAACCCCAATTGGAATTAAGGTAATAGTTACGTGTCCACATGATGAATATGGTCCTTTTCCTTGTACTGAACTGTCAATCCTCGAGCCGATTGATACAAACAAAAAAATAATGAAATACATATGTGTGTGTGTGTGTGTGTGTGTGTGTGTGTGTGTGTGTGTGTGTGTGTGTATTGTTTTGTACAGGAATTGAAAATAGGGTGATGTCACTTTCCAAAAATTGGTCGATGATGCCACCGACGACGAAAATATGGAACAAACAAGTGCGAAAGATCAATGCACAATTTTAAAGGGAATAAACACTTGGAGATGAGATCGTCTAGAGATATGAAAATATGGTTAAAATTGCAGAAGAACTGCCCTCGTGTTATTGTTGTAAGCATTAAAAATACACGAGTTCCACTACTCAAGACATCACAACAAACAAACATTTTCACTTTCAATTTTTGCACTATAGTTGTAGTTTCCAGAATCATATCATCGATTTAATTCCGATGTGTCTTGTAGTTGTAGCTTCTAGATCTGCATCGCCGATTAAATTTTGGCATTGCATCTTTATGTCTTTAGACTTTGTTGTCAATTGAATTTTGAGAAAGTTTGTGTACTTTCTGTTCCATGTGGTGCAAAGTTATTTGTTTTCTTCTATATTTGTAAAATTTCCTGTTTGGAATTGTCACAAGACTTGTCTTCTCTAATAAAAATAGAAAAACTTGCCCGAAGAAGTCGCTTCTTCTACTTTTCTAGTAGTTGAGCACTCAACAAGGGAAGGGGGATGGCACTCTTCCATGAAAAGTATTTAGTCGCAAAAGTCAATTTCGATGAATCACCTACCTTAATAAATAATGTCAGGATAATTTGGGTTCTAGCCCCTCTCTCTCTCTCTCTCTCTCTCTCTCTCTCTCTCTCTCTCTCTCTCTCTCTCTCTCTCTCTCTCTCTCTCTCTCTCTCTCTCTCTCTCTCTCTCTCTCTCTCTCTCTCTCTCTCTCTCTCTCTCTCTCTCTTTTGATGTCCAAGGATGAGACTATTGGCATGCTTTCATAAAATTCGAATTACCTGATACTACGACTAAAAAAACAGAAAATTTATTCTCCCCTTGGTCACTTTACTTACCAAATAGCTAAATAATTTAGTACATCTCGAATTATCGAAAAGAAGGTTGTCAGCATAAACACCAATAGAAAAAGCTATTGGAGTGCCAAAAGTTATGAAAATGACACTTAAATGTCAAAATTGAAGCACAATAAATTACTTAAATGCTAATTCGGCCAAAATGCTAACGTAGCGATTTTCCGGCGAGGCAAGTGCAAAACGGTGTTATTTTGGTGCTAATGTGGTAAAAAATTAATATAAAACTAAATTTATTTAAAATATTTAAAAATAGAAATACATATATTAAAAAAATTTAAAAATTATTTAAACAAATCATTTTTAAAAAATTATTTGAAATAAAAGGGAGGCGGGCCGAGGGTTAAGCCCTCGTCGCCATCACCGAGAAGGGTCAAGACGGAGGGGGAGGGTCGGCCCGAGGTTGCCGGGCCCTAGCTAGGGGTTGGCGACCCGGTCGGCCGATCGGCGCGGCAAGGGTGGCGATCCCGGCCAACCGACAGCGAGGGCCCGCGAGCCTTTGCCCTAGATCGGGGCAAGGGTCGGCAACCCTCACCCAGTGGGCCAAAGGCTCATTGCCCGCTAGGTTGATTTCCAATGGTTTTGAACCAATTCAAAACAAAACCCTACAAGTCCGGCGGGCGACGGCCCTTGGCCCGGTCGGGCGAGGGCCGCCAACCCTCGTCGAATCGAGTGAGGGTCGCGACCCTTGCCCCAGATCAAGGCAAGGGCTTGTAGGCCCTCGTCGCCAGTCGGCCAGGATCACCTCCCTTTTTTTTTTTTATATATGTTTTTAATTTTTTAAATATTTTTATTTTAAATTATTTTAAATTTAATTTAATTAATTTTTATATTAATTTTTTACCACATCAGCACCAAAACGACGTCGTTTTTGCATTGTCTAGCCACGTCAGCGTGGAAAACGACATTATCTTGCACTCGTTTCGCCGGAAATTGCATACGTCAGCATTTTGGCCAGATTGGCACTTAAATAATTCATTTTACTTTGATTTTGACACTTAAGTGTCACTTTTGTAACTTTTAACACTTAAGTGTCTATTTGTGCCAACTTTTGGCACTTGAAGCGTACTTTTGCCATAGAAAAAATTGTGACCTGCTCACGTGTGGCAAATCACTCTTTGCAGTTTGCAGTTGCGCAACCTCCTTTTCCTTAGTCGTTTGTTGGCTCTTCCTTAAAAACCGAACTGCCTACCAGAATCGTATATATAGAAACATCGATTCTGAAGATCACCCTAAACTTTTTACGGAAAGATTTTAGGCGTGATGCTGTGTAACCTTTTTCTACACATGCGAATGTCGAGACGGGTAATATTATTTCATATTAATATAGGGTATATATAGGCTGTGTAAATCTTTTGTTTTTCACATTTCACTTTGATTTTTAGCAAGTATCTAGCTGCTCATATCGATAGCGAGAAAGTAGGATGTGCAGAGAAAAGTTACTTGGGCATGTCAACTCTAACTATTCTGACGGATCTATCATCAGACCAAATCCAAATCTACACCATATTGGCCAAAACAGCGAAGATTTTTTTCACATGGATGTCAACTTTCAATCGGTCCCGCTGCTCTTTGAGATTAAGGATGGGTCTTCATCGTGATCCTTGTGAATTTTTATAGAATACTTGGGCATGTCCAAAAGCATGGCACCGAATCACTCGTAAAATACTAGGTGAAATGGTCTTGCAAGCTACAAAAGCTAAGAAATAATATGATTATTTGTGAAACAAATCAAACGTAAACAGCGCATAGGAGATAAAATACCTTTTTCCATTAGTGACTCACGAAATGATTAAAAATCAAAAAGGTCGGGGGCATATTGGTCCTCGTAATCCTTCAGTTGACGGGAGAAATTTCCTGTTATTCCACCAAACGGCTACTTTCTTAGCCTCTGATTATACTTGGGTATCTCATGATTAAGACGGGGGTTTAAAGCATCTTTTTTCCCACAATTTACAAACGAGACCAAAGTCTCTCATCATCATTCTCAGCCGTTCCTTATTGTTCTCCTTCCTCTTGTTTAATTATAGAAAAATACATGACAAAACCAAAAAAGTTTAGACGTGGATTTTTATTGGGAACTGTGAGGACCTTTAAAAAAGTTTAGACCTGGATTTTTATTGGGAACTGTGAGGACCTTTAAAAAAGTTTAGACCTGGATTTGTATTGGGAACTGTGAGGACCTTTTTTTAGATTGTCGATTAGATGATGTTGACAAATATGACCATCGAAAAAGATATGCACCGGTCAAATACTTTTTACTGTGATTTTGGAATCATAAAAAGGATATCCTAGATCCGCCTTCTAGATTCATATAACTCATATGGTTCACGAGAGAGAGATTTTTTTATTCTGGTATGAATTGATATTCTATATATAAATTTAGAGTGGAACATCCTTGGAAGGACTTGAAACAAAGTTCTTTTTGATGACGTCCCTTAATACTTCATCTCCACTACAACATTGATTAGGTTCATATCTCGAACCTATTGCTTGGGCCCTTCCTATGACTATCATTTTACTTTATTCTAATAAGTCATGTACATTCATTTTCAATGACTCTTGTTTTTTATTTAGCTACGTATTCGCTTTTCGAGTTTGATTCGTATTCACACAAGAAATGAAAATTCCAATTTAGTTTGTAAAATTGATATGTGATGTTCGATGGACGTTTGTTTGACATGATCCACTTGTTTGCATACTAATTGATTTTGTTAGGCTATTTTATAAATCATTTCCGTAGATGATTCTTGACAATTACACCCTTATGGTAATCTTCACATTATGGGTAGTTGAACACTTTGATAGTACTCTTATTGTGGGTATAAATTTTATAAGCTAATACCCTTATTTGGTTTTTTCTCTCTTTTGGGTCTCTGCTTAACTATAGGAACTAACCTGCAGCACATCCTCCTTCCAAGTAAACTCTAGATAGTTTATGCTACTCCTTAAAAACATGCGTTAAATATTGCTCTCTTAGCTTCATTAATTATATCAAAGAAATCTGAAACGTGAGCCGACAAGATTTGGACCAAAAAAATTCTGCGCAATGGCACCAAAACAGTGGATTATTTAAGTACAAAAAATATTTAATTTGGGGTTTTGGCTTCTCATGGGGTCCTTATCCATGGGAGCCGTGACCGACCACATAGTTCCAAGCAAGCCCACCAATTTGCACTCAAGCTGCACTGACTGGCCACGAGGGTCATTAATAGATCTTGTTATTATTACCGATTGGTGTGCTTTGACGAAAGTCAACCGAGTCCAGACATAGCATGAGTATCGAGTACTTTTGTCCCTTTCAAGAAACATAGATATTGTCGGCTTCCTCCATCCGGTAAAAAATTCTACCAACTTGACGTCTCTGCAAATCTGGGTTTGTTATCTAGTACCAAATTGGAAATTGAAATAATTGATCCGTGTTCACATGATGGTTTCTGGTCCTGGTTCTTATGCCGATTGCGACTGGTACAAACATAAATGAGGCCCCTAGAGAACTAATATATATGTCATTGATCCTTTTTCATCCGTGCAGACATTCAACATGGGTTGACCTGGCTTCCCAAAATCCATCGGTCATATCACCGAGAATTTTGGGACGCGATGGATACTGAAGCAGTGGAAGATTGAAAACAAGTAGAAGAAGACGTCGGATGAGAGAACAGTACATCAGTTGCAAAACATGGAGCCATTTTCCTGCACGAAACTACTACAGAAGCAGAACACTAACACTGAACTTAGGAATCAAACGCTACAACCGATTAACATTATCGAGTGGTCTAGGATTTACTTTGTTTCAACCAGAACGAGGAAGCGAAGATAAGAGAGGGGACTTGTGATAATATGTGGGAGCCTAGGTTCTGTTGCGGCCAAGAAGAAAGCCCATGATTCTACCCACAAGGGCCTCAAAGCTTCCAAATAAACAGGCGAACACAAGACGCTTTATGCGTCCGCGCCTGGGAGGATGAAGCAGCAGCTCTTGTCTCCTTGCTGCTAATTGCTTCTCTTTCACGGCTTCTGGCATGGCATCCATCGCGCTTTCTTTCCCGTGCTTCACGGGGTATGATCAAGATCACCAGATGTTTTGCTCAGCACGAGGTGAGTTTAATTAATCAAAACAAACTTAAAAGAGAAAGAGATTTTTTTTCCCTCGGGTGTAACGAGAGAGGTGACTCTTGAATCTGGTTATCGCGCATGGTTCTATATATAAACGCAGGGGAGCCGAACTTGCCCTAGAGCTTCTTCTGCTGCTTGGCCCCATCGCCCATGACTTCCACATATTTTTATCCGAAGAAGCGATGGACAGGGTCCACATGATCTCTATTTTACATTCAATAATTAACTTTTTAAATAGTTGTGCGTTTGCTTTCCAAGTTGATAATGTTCTTACAAAGAATGGAAAACTGAATTAATTTTTTAGAATGATTTGTTGTGCTTTTGTGGAGGTTGGTTTCATATGGCTCGCTTGTTCACATACTTATTGATTTTGTCAGCTCATTTTACAAATTGATTTTGTAAATCATTCTTGGCAATCACACCCTCATAGTAGTCTCCAAATTATGAAGTTCTACAACCCCATAGTAGTCTCCATTTTTTTTTTTTCAAAATGCAATTAAGTCATAAAATTTTCGACTAGTGCAATCAAGCCCTCCAGTTAATTTCATGCAACTTAACTATAGAAAATGTTGGTATGGCTTTTATTATTTTGTGAAGATATGTGGTGCCAATATGGCGCTCAACAAGTGCCGCATCAGAAAGATGATTAAAAATTTAAAAAGAAAAGCAAAGATTAAAAAAAAAGGTACAAAAAAATAAGAAAATAATATTTAGTGAAGAAAGACCGAAACTTATACCGTTCATCTTCTTCTTTGGCCACACACACGATATCTTCTCTTCAAGTGGAGGGAATGAGGAACAGTCCTCTCATTAGATTCGAGCATCGCATTGAAGTGAACAAATTCATCATGAGACGTATTAAGTAAAATGACTTTTAATATGAATAAATGTGATGCACTAAGTTTTAAGGATATTTTCCTGTTTGTAATTTCCAATGACTCATATTTAGGGTTTTTCAAGATTTTGAGGAACTTCTATATTGGTGAATAATTTTCAACTTCTTTTTTCTCTATCTATCCTAATTTCAATTCAAACTAACATTATTCACAATGATTGTGGATACTTTTTTCTCTACTCCCAACTCATAGGTGCATTTCTCAACCATTTTATGATATTCTTGCCCTTATGATTAGACATCACCGCAAGATTGATGATTTTTTTGTACAATTTTTAGTAATCATTAGTTAAGTGTGCAATGAGACATAAATAGTTCAAGTTTTGAATAGACTCCATGTATCGGTCATAAATGCAACCCTAGACTTAAACTTGTGAAAGTGAGTCTTCAAACTTTTTTTTTTCACAAAAATACAATTTTATGTAATCACTAGCTATAGTAAATTGTGAGATGTGATTGAAGAGAAGCTATAACTTATTAATAAAATCACGAAATTTGACATGTTCAACAATTCAAAAAGGTTCTTCATCTATCATAATCATCTGAACAGGCATTTGTCCATAATGACTCTGATCAAATTTCCATGTTGTTAACACATTAACACTACCAATAGTAGTATGCTTTGATATCATTTGCTTCGATGTCATTTGAGTCCCATCTACTTTATGTGTAGCAAACAAATTTTGCTTCTTATCTAAATTGTGATGATACTTGTTACACCTTTTCAAGTGCTTTAAAATAGTAAAAGTACTGTTATCAACACAATAACCATACTTGGCCCCACAATAAATACTAAACACAATTTTCCCATTCTTGATTTATCCTTTACGAAAATGAAGCCAGACTATTGATTTCCGTTTACCAGGAGGAGAAGGGTTAGGTACCTTGCTCATGTTGGGTGCCTCTTCAAAATCATCTTCACCTTCATATTTTAGTAAGTCAATTATTAGATTCATAGTATCATTTGATTTGTCCACTTCCATTGACATTTGAATAGATCACTTGAATCAAGCAAAACATAGATTGGAGCCATCAAACATAGAATTGAAACACCCACCAAATTTGGCTTTTTTCAAGTTCAAAGCATAGCTAAAATAAGCGCAATATTAAGAGTTTGATAAACCAAGCACAACAAATAAATTAAAGGCTGTCGCGAGGTCTTCCTATCACATTCATATCACCCACTTTCCAGCACAATGAAGTTCATTTAGAATGAACATAATGTAACAAATACATCATAACAGCTACATCAGATGGACCTAGTATTTACCACTTTTGGCCTTCACTGTGAGTATTCCCTAATCAAATTCGCCAGCTATATGATATAGTTTTATCAAGCCAGACTTTCACAACAACGATCAACTAGACGCAACCACATTCATCAAAACGTATCCAAACCATACACCTATCAACCCAAACGAACACTCACGTGACGATCTCAGTTCACCCACACTAATCCATCCAGATCGCGTCCCAACCCACCACTCCCCAACGCAAATCACATTGGCAATCGTACCCACTCAAACAAGTAGGAGCAGTTCCATCAATCCCGATTCACATAGATGACCCAAAGAATGACGGATACATGAGAGGGCACTGAGTAAGGCTCGAACGGCACAAACAAAAAGGGGAAATTTCAGAACTGGGTATGAAAGATCGAAGCTTCGTGAACCCAAAGAAAAGAGAGAGAGAGAGAGAGAGAGAGAGAGAGAGAGAGAGAGAGAGAGAGAAACTGAGAAGTAATTTGCACGAACTTGGCAAAAACAAGGAGAGAGAAATCTAACGAAGACGTACCCTCATTCTCTTTCAAAAACTTGACCGAGAATGAGAGGGTTTTGGGGGGATCGTCTTGTCGGTTCTTGCAGGAGTTTCGAAGTAGCGGTAGCAGAGAGCGAGTGCAAACTCGAATAGGAAAGCGTCGACGGCCATGCCAGCTAAGTAGAAAAGAGGTCGAAACTCAAAGGGGGCTGATGTTATGCGAGAGATCCTTAACTCTGGTGCGAGAGGCGAGAGGCGAGAGGCGAGAGCTGAGACTGAGCAAGAGACAACTCGCGGAATTAGTTGCCGAGGGAAAGAGTCGTCGAAGGTAGGTGTCAGTTCCCGAACCGAAAACCGAACCGAAAAATTCGGTTTTTTCGGTTCGGTTTTCATTAAAAACAGAAAATTTTCGGTTCAGTTCAGTTTTTATCGGTTAACCGAACCGAACCGAACCAACAAATAAAAATGGAGAAATAAAAGTGGAGAAATCTAAGTTTAACAAAAAAAAAAAAACAAAAACCTAAAACCAAAGGCTAAAAACCGAAAACCGAAAAACCGAAAAACCGAACCGAACCGAACTGAAATTTCGGTTCGGTTCGATTCGTTTTCGGTTCGGTTTCGGTTTGGTTTGGAAGATTTTCTAACGGTTCGGTTCGGTTCGGTTTTCAAAAAACCGAACCGAACCGAACCGTTTACACCCCTAGTCGAAGGTGATGTGTGAGGCGCGAGGGAGAGAGTGTCGTCATTGAGCACAAGAGAGATGCAAGCAAGAGTGAGGGATTGGATGATGGAGGGAAATTGAGAAAGTTAGGTTTTACTAAGAAATTATATATATAGTCGGTTTGGTTCCTACTATGGAATCGAAAACTGGATTTATAGGCCACTGATTTCAATAATAGGAACTAGGAACCGAACCATCATCCATGGGAACTGTCCAGAACTAGCTGATTCAATCCAGTCCGAGCGGTTTCCAATTTAGGCAATTTCTGTTGCACATCCTACTAAGGCAAGGTGAATGGCATGGAAAAAAGAGTGCTCCTGCAAAGGTTATACACTACACATAGACTGGGAACAGCAGTTATGCCACTATTGTAGCCCTAAATCGAAGCTAGCATTGGAGGGTCCTAATCAAAACCCATAAATTTCGTCATTTGTATCATGTGATGTCAAAATGGGTCACAAACTAGTATCATGACTCATATTTATTGGAGTGGGTTGTATATCACCTCAAATCATGTCAAATTATGTAATAAACATACTTTCAACCCCTTTAATAAAAATAGTAAAGTTGAGAGAAAACAATGGACCTGTCAAATTGGGGACGGGGTTGGGTTTGGGAGAGTAAAAAGTGGATATGATACAAATTGGGCCATTTAATCTATATTGATCTATTTCAACGTAATTCAATTTTGGCGTTCCATTTTCGGATCTGAGCCATACACAATCTAGCTGTCCTCCAATTCTGAGTAATTTCCCCCTTGAATAGCGCTTAGGCCATCGCCATCTCCAACCGCGGTGGGCTGATCCTCCTCATGCGATGCGAAGTGGTGGTCTAAGTGGATGATCCTCTCTATCTGCGCTGATTTTTTCGGACCTGTTTCTCTTATTTTGGCCTTTTAGATTCGCACTTCATCACCACCTATAATCAATAACAGGGGACAACCCAACATACTCATCCAACCATCCAAGCGCCACATGCTACATGCCATGTGTTCAGAAGCTTATGTTTTCTCTCAAATCATCATCGCAATCATTGCCTGAATGTGTTCTGCGATCAGTAATCATGGGATGGGGATCTCACGTCTTTAGGCCCAAAATCAACCACTTTACATGGCTTATGGCCTTGCAACAAGGCCACAACTCAATTGCCGTTTTGCCGACTAGAGGCTATTTGGGCCAACATATTTCAACGTTGCTCCAATTCCATTTAGGCCACAGTATTAAGCAAACAATCGAAACAGAGGAATAGTCA
Source organism: Eucalyptus brandiana (assembly GCA_014182725.1). NCBI lineage: Eukaryota > Viridiplantae > Streptophyta > Magnoliopsida > Myrtales > Myrtaceae > Eucalyptus > Eucalyptus brandiana. The sequence continues at coordinate 67,812,873 of CM024675.1, read as the reverse complement.
AAAAGTGATGAAAGAGATCGACAACTATAACTTATAATGCCACGCCCGACCAAAAGAAATACATGAAATACGTAATTACCTAATCTTAGAGAACTGAATTGTGTACACGTGTAGCGCTGTTTTAATAAATTTTTCTACAACGATTTATGTGCTCCTAGAATTAATAGAGACTGACCGTACCAATAAACATTTCCATACCCAAAAGTTTATTAGAATTAATTAAGACCAAAGTGCTGGATTACGATGTGGCTATCGTCATTTGCATGCAACCCTCAAAGAGGATTTTTCCGCATACGCCATTTCCCAGAAACTTCGTCTGTAACTTTGGTTCCGGGGCCCAAAACACCCACCGAACACCCCCCACACCCTTTTTAGGCGTGCCATCTACTACTTTTGATCAACTCATCTCTCTCTTCTCTCTCTCATTCATCCATGTGCATAACCCCGCCGAAATGTCTGGTGCGGAACTCATCGAGCAACTCTCATTGACCAACTTTAGCATCGCATGAAATGAAGTACAAATGCAAGATTGTATTATTAGAGCATTCGGAGTTGCACAAGTCATGCCTTGCATAAGTCCAATACCTTCACAATGAGGAGAACTAAGAGAGAGCCCATAAGTGGAGCCCCTTGATAATTTACTTATATTCACCTCTCACTCAAAAAAGTTTAAGTCATGAAGTTTTAATGGCCAACTGGTATTATCAGTTTCTTCCTTCAACTCAAGCCATCTAAAGTGGGACTTCTTCCTTTCACTATGACAGAAAAAAATTTAACTTTTAAATGGACAACTGAATAAGTTAAAACTCAATGACTCATATCATTACCACAATTCAATATTATTATTTTTTTGTTCGAGATAAGTAAGTTATTCACACCAATTCATCTTGACCACTAAGTCCCTCCCGAGAAACTAAGCACCTCCACCTATAGATTTTGTTCACTTATGATTGCTAACAAAGAAAAGCATTAGTCTTTGATACAAAGGTCGTGTAAGATGTTTCTTACATAATTATTTGAAAAATGATAGTAGAAGTCACTTTCCTTTGGGACATAATAGTTTTTCTTGTGGGACAGGTTCCTTTTGTTTAGCAAATTTCTGAAATAAATCGTAAATCGTAGATATTACAGGAAGTGTCAATACCATCATGATTTTATAATAGATACATTAAGACATAAAGAAAAAAAGATTAACATGTAGAAAAAAGAGCATCAATTGGAAGATAAAGCCATCTACCGCGTGCCACGTCAAAATTACTACAAAACACAAAACCATCATCACCAAGCAACAACAAAGTAAATTGAAGACACTTTATAAAATGGAGGACAAATTACCACTATTTGGAAACATTGCTTTGAGCAATAATTTACACTGCGGACAGAGACATTTTTCAAAATGTCTCTGGTGAAAGAGGGGACACTTCTCCAATGGTCGCTGAGGCCTTTCGATCAGTGACATCCTTGTCCTCTCTCGAAAAGGTCAGATTGCTGGAAACAAAACTAGGGACGTTGAAAGGCCGCCCTTGCTGATGACTCGTCTGATAGAAATCCCTGCCATGGACGATTAGGTAGATATCCCCCGATCACCATTTTCAAGTGAAAATGGAATCTGGGAAGTCCAGTCACGCCATGAGTGTCGAGTACCTTTGGACCTTTCAAGTAACTTGGACTGGACGAGGAAGTAAACTTTTGGTCTCGTGTCAAGGAGGCCGACCCTAGCCTGGGCTAGGGCAAGGCTCATCGGGCCTTGTCGTTGTGCAAGCGAGGCTCGCCAGCCTCACCCTCACCCAGGGGAGGCCTAATGAGGGGGCCTCGCCTAGATGGCTAACGCTTGCCCTTGCTAGCCATGGCTATAGCCGGTGGAAAAAGAAAAGAAAAAGGGAAGAGAAAGGAAAAAAAATTCAATTTTTTTTTAAAAATTTGATAAATTCAGAAATTTATTAAAATATTATTAAAAATTTCAAATCAATGCCTACCATGCCACATAGGATGATTGGCATCAATGTCAGCCATTTCCCGTATAAATTGGTCAAATTGGTATCAATATAGAAAGAGTTAGGACTATATGGTCTAATTAAAAAATTGGGATTGAATTTGTACTAATACAATAGGTTTATGATTTCTTTAGTATTTTTTCCATGATATTTCATGTCTGAAATCCCCGTAGAACCTGTCTTGTTTAAAAAATCAAAAAATGACTTTCAGTTAAATGTATTTTGTAGAAGCCAATTTCGATATAACACCAATGTAAATACATAATGTCGGGACAATTCAATCACGGCCTCTCTCTTGCCTGATGTCCCCGGACGGTCTGGGACGATTTGCGTGTTTTCATGAAATTCAAATCCAAAATTCGAAATACCTATTGTTAAGACTGGAAAACAGAAAAAAAATTATTCCCCCCTGTTTGGTCACATTACTTACCAAATAGTAAATTAGTTCAGCACATCTCGAATTATTCTAAAAGATGCAGCAGTAAGGAACGCCGATAAAGAAAAAGTTGTGCATGGAGATTAACGACCTGCTCACGTGTGGCAAATCATTCTTTGCAATTTGCAGTTGGTTTCTTTCGTAGCTAGATGCTCACGTGATCAAATGATTTCTTTGCGGCTTGCGGCGCCGACCAGAACTACGTATAGAAAGAAACGATGATTCTCAAGATCACCCTAATTTTTTTATGGAAAGATATTAGCTGCCATACTTTGTTACCTTTTCTACGCATGCTAACAGCTAAACCCCATTTAGACAGGTAATTTTTTGAACAACATCGAAACAGTAAAAAACATTTTCGATCACATATTACCAAATAAAAAAAAAAAAAGTAATCATTTTTCTAAAAACTAATTTTTTAGAAAATATTTCCCTTTATAATGAAATTTCCCTAAACAAACCCATCTTTATTTCGTATTAATATTGGGTATATCGGCTGTGTAAATCTTTTGTTTTACACTTCCCATACCTGATGCCGTGGAGATGGTGGGTAGTTTGATTTTTAGCAAGTAACTAGCTGCTCATCTCAATTGCGAGAAAGTGGGATGTGTAGAGAAAAGTTACTTGGGCATGTCAATTCTAAGTATTATGATGGATCCACTATTATACCAATTCCAAATCTAGATCATATTGGCCCAAACAGCTTAGGCTTTTTCCATGTGCATTTCAACTTTCAATCGATCCTGCTTCTCTTTGAGATTAAGAGCGGGTGATCATCGTGATCCTTGCGAATGCGCATAGAATACTTAGGCTTGTCCAAAAGCATGGCACCGAAGCACTCATAACACACTACATGAAATGGTCTTGCAAACTAAAAAAATTAAGAAATAATATGACTATTCATGAAATAAATCAAACGAAAAGTGCGCCTGGAAAGTAAAATACCTTTTTCCATTAGTGACTCACGAAATGATTAAAAGTCCAAAAGGTTGCCCATCCTAATTCTTCAGTTGATGCGGGAAATTTCCTGTTATTCCATCAAACGGCTGCTTTCTCGTCCTCCTGATTATACTTGGGTACCTCATGATTAAGACACGGGTTTAAATCATCTTTTTTCCCCCACAAATTTACAAACGAGACCAAAGTCTCTCATAATCATTCTCAGCCGTTCTTTACCGGTCTCCTTCCTCCATCATAGAAAAGAACATGACAAAACCAGAAATGTGAGGGCCTTTTTCAAGATTGTCAATCAGACTACGTTGACAAATATGGCCATGAAAATGATCCCCGCCGATCAGATACTTTTTGCTATGATTTATAAATCAGAAAAGGATCTCTTGGATCTGCCTTCTAGATTCAAATAACTCATTCGACTCATGAGAGAGAGTGATTCTTGATTCTAGTATGAGTGGATGTTCTATATATAAATTTAGAGGAAGGATCAAAAACAGAGTTCTTTTTAGCGGCGTCCCTTAATGCTTCATCTCCACCGCAGAATTGATCAGGTTCATCATCTTGAACCCGTCCATTTATATTTTATTCTAATAAGTCATGTACATTTGTATTCAATACTCCTGTTTTTCATCTAGTTGTGCATTTGTCTTTCGAGTTGATTCATATTCGCACAAGAAATGAAAAATCTGATTTAGTTTGTGATATTGATCTATGATGTTCTATGAACGTTTGTTTGATATGACCCACTTGCTTGCATACTTATTGATTTTGTTTGGCCCTTTTTATAAATCAATTTTGTGGATCATTCTTGAGAACTACACCCTTACAATAATCTTCAAATTATGGGCAGTTCAACACTTTGATAGTAATCTTATTGTGGGTACAAATTTTTTAAGTTCATACCCTCGTTTGCTTTTCTTTTCTCTTCTCTTCTGGGTCTAAGTTTAACTCTGAGAACTAACCTGCAACGCGCCCCCCTTCCAAGTAAACTCCACATAGTAGATGCTACATCTTAAAAACATGTATTAAATATTGCTCTTGCTAGCGTGAGCTATCTTAGCTTCACTTATTATATCAAAGAAATCTGACATGTGAGCCGACAATATTTGGACAATAAAAATACCTCGCACTCGCACCAAAATAGTGGATTATTTAAGTTAAAAAGAAGTAGTATTTAATTCGGGGTTCTCCTGAGGTCCTTACTCATGGGAAAGTTACGAGCCGTGCCCAACCAAATAGGTCTAGACAAACTTACCAATTTGCAAGTGAAAGCGTCAAAAAAGTCCTAAATCTTGTACATTTGTGTCAATTCAGCCCTAAACATTTTGATTTGATATCAATTGAGTCTTAAATCTTTTAATTTAATACAAATTCTATCATTTTAGCTAATTTTGACCAGATATTGCTTATGTGGACGCATGTCGGCTAACATAGCACTGTCGATGCTAACATTGATAACTTTTAATAATATTCTAGCATTTTTTCAATTTATTTATTCATTTATTTTCCTTTTTTTCTTGTCCCTTCTTGTCCTCCTTCCAACCAGTTGCCGGCCTCCAAAGGCTACGAGGGTAGCCTTGTGCTAGGCTAGGGAGGGTCGAGCCCTCGCTAGTGGCTAGGCGAGGCTTAACCTTAGCCAGCACTCACCTCTGGCTAGTCATCGAGGTCCGATGACTGGCAAGAGGAGGATGGAGAAGAAGGAAAAAAGGAAAAAGAAAAAGAAAATAATTAAATATATAATTAGAAAAAATATTAAAATATTATTAAAAATTGTTCACGTCATCACTTGGTCATGTCATGTTAGCCGACCCGCATCCATATCTATAATATCTAGTTAAAATTAGTCGAAATAACTAAATTGACGCTAAATTACAAAAATTTGGACTAATTTAGTATCAATGCAAAAAATTAAGCATTTTTCTGATATCTTTCTCTCAACTTACATGCAAGCTGCATTGGCTCGAACCGTTGGGTCTCTACGATCATGAATAGATCTTGTTATTATTACCGATGGGTGCGCATTGAGGAAAGTGAAGCGACTCCGGTGAGTGTCGAGCAACTTTGTCCCTTTCAAGAAACATCGATGTCGTCGGCTTGCTCAGTCCAATAAAAAATTCTACTAACTTGACGTCTCTGCGAATCTGGGTTTGTTTTCTAGTTACCAAATTGAAAATTGAAATAATTTATCTGGGTCCGCATCATGGTTTCTGGTCCTTTTTTCTATGCTGATTGCGACCGATACAAACAAAAACATGGCCCCTGGAAAACTGAAAAAGTAAATACCTTAACATATATTATTGATCCTTTGTCGTCTGTGCAGGAATTCAACGTAGGTTAACGTGGCTTCCCAAAATCTGTCGGTCATATCACCGAGAATTTTGGGACCCCATGGACAATTGAACCGGTGAAAGATTTAAAAACGAGCAGTAGAAGATGTTAGATAACATGACACAACATTAGATGAAAAATATGGAGCCATGAGCTACTACAAAAGCAGAACGCATATACAGGATCCGGAATCCAACGCAACAGCAGATTAACATTATCAAGCGGTCTTTACTTTCTCTCGACCGGATTGAGTAAGCGAAGATAAGAGAGGTGAAGTGTTTTTTTTATGTGGGAGCCTGGGTTCTGTTGCGGCCAAGAAGAAAGCCGATGATTCTACCCACAAGGGCCTTAAGGCTTCCGAGCAAACTGGCGAACACGAGGCGCTTTATGCGTCCGCGCCCTGGAGGAAGGAGATGCAGCTCTTGTCCCCTTGCTGCCAATTCCCTCTCTTCCATAGCTTCCGGCATGGAAGCTATCAGGCCTTCTTTCCCGTGCTTCGTGGGGTCTGATCAAGATCGCCCAGATGGCTTTTTTCAGCGCAAGGCGAGTATAATTAATCAAAACAAACATAAAAGAGAAAGAGATGTTTTTTTTTTTTTTTTTTTTTTTTTTCACTCGGGTGAGACGAGAGAGCGATTCTTGAATCTGGTTACCGTGGATGGTGCTATATATACACACGGGTAGAAGAACTTTCCATGAAGCTTCTTCCTCTACTTGACAGTTGACCCCACTCCCCTTGACTTCCATGATGCTTTATTCTTAGAAGCCACGCACCTTCTGATCTCATAGGATCTCCTTTTTATATTCAATTATTGATGTTTTATATGGCTGTGCGTTTGCTTTTCAGGTTGATTCATATGCGTACGGGAAATGGAAAACCAAATTTAATTTATTAGATTGATCTGTGGTGCTTTTGTGGACATTCGTTTCATATGACTCGCTTGTTCATGTACTTATTGATTTTGTCATGTCATTTTATAAATCGATTTCGTAAATCATTCTTGACAATCACACCCTCACAACAGTATCCAAATTATGGAGTTCAACAACCCCATAGTATTTTTGTTGTGGATATAAATTTTCAGAAAAAATAATGTCTCAAAAGTTCTAAAACTTTTTTTGGAAATGCAATTGAGTCATAAAGATTTCAAATAGTGTAGTTAATGTCTCCCGTTAATTCCATGCAATCTGACTATGGAAAATGTTGGTGTGGCTTTTTTTATTACTTTGTTAAGATATGTGGCACTGATGCAGCACCGATGTAGCGCCAACCAAGCATCACGATAGAAAAAATGCTTCAAATTTGAAAAAGGAAAGAAAATATAAAAAAGTCAAAAAGAGAATGAATAATTAGTTGATAAACACCAAAACTTATACCGTTCATCTTCTTCTTTGGCCTACTCACGATATCTTCTCTTTAAGGGGCGTGAACTAGGAACAGTTCGTCCCATTAAACTTGGGCCTTGCATTGAAGAGAAAAATTTCATCATGAGACAGACAAACAGACAAAGTGGAATGACTTTAAATATGAATAAATGTGATGTGATGCACTGAGTTTAAATAAGATTTACCTACTTGTGATCTCCAGTGGCTGCTGTTTCGGGTTTTCGAATATTTTGAGGAATTCCTATATTGGTCAATAATTCTCAACTTCTTCTTCTCTATCTATCCTAACTTTAATTTGAAGTAGATTTGAATTCGTAATGCGACGGCTCAAACATCCGATGCTTCGAATCATGGCGAACCACGAATCTTCCTGAGTAAAAATGCTAAAACACATGGCACAGAAGATAGCTGTGGAGGACATGATCCATAGCTGATGTCCGTGGAGAATTGGCAGAGGAAAGGGAGCGAGTTCTATAGCTCCTCAAAGCTTGAGCATCGAAGAAAGAATGAATGAAAGAAAAAGATGAACGATGAGTTTTCAAAGCTTGAGCATCGAAGAAAGAAAGAAAGAAGATGGTGGACAGTTTAAGCTTTGGTCTTTATTCACTAATTGTTTTCCCCCCTTTTCTTTTTGTTTTTCACCCTTAACTTTTTCTTCTTTCAGTATTTTCTTGACGTGGCGTTTGGTGGGTGTGAGATCGGTGCCACTTGTCTTAAGAAAGTAATAAATAGATCAAGTCAGCTAAATTAGATGGAGTTTAACAGAGTGACTTAATTGCAGTATAAAATTTAGTGCTCGATTGCACTTTTTGAAGTTTTTGAACTCAGTTACATTATTATGATAAGTTTTAGTATTTCTGATACTTTTTTTTTTTTATATTACTTAATAACCTCATTTGTTTGCCTTTTCTTTTGGACCTCATCTGCAGCACATTCCCCTCCCAAGTAAACTCCAGATAGGTGATCCTATTCTTAGAAACATGCATTAAATAGTGCTCCCATTTGAGGAAACTAAATCAAGAATCTGACTCACCTTTTTTTAATAAATATTTTTTGAAACTTTTTCAAGCATCCGACTAATTTTTACAAGATTTGAATCCCTATTCCTTTCAGAATAGGTAATTACCGCTCTTCATCTAGTGTCGGATCTATTTATGGTCAATGCTAATCTAAGAAGATATACATTGGAGCTCTGGCCAAAAAATAGTATCTTTGCTCTGCAGCACCGTTCAGAACTCGGATCTCCTCCCTCGAAGCATCTCGGACTCACCTGATGCCAAGGATGGGAGTTATTTTCACCCTTCTCTCATGCATCTACTTTGCTAACTACGAGGATTTAACCTCAAGGCGGTCCTTGTTGATTCGCACGATATTCCACGTGCCCCATCCTACTTGGATAAGACTGCATAAGTTTTAGTGATTTCGCCTTTTGGACTGTAAACATCTACGCGTAGGATGCAACACTTCGCTATTTCACGACAGCATGACACTTGTGTTGCTTTCCCACAACTCCATTTTCATCTGGTCAAAAGGCCCATTGAAATTGGAGCAAGAGTCTTTGCGTTCTTGTAAGTGGAGGAAAAAAAAAGGGAAGCTAGCTAGATTGATTCATGAAGTTATTATAAGTCACCAATTAAAATTAGTTCAATTCACGTCGAGTCCCCATAAGAAAATGCAAATTTTTATGTCAATTTGATATTATAATGGATTATGTTCACCACATTATTCATGAAATAAGTCCATCTAATATTTTTCTATTGACCATTTTGGGTAGGAAAGTTAGCTGGAGAACCCAAGTACTCTGGCTTGTTGTTCTGCATGAGAGGACAGTGCTTCAACTACCACCCACCTGTGTAACTTACAAGTGCTCATTGTGTGTGGTAGCAGAAAAAGTATATCTGATGTTCCAACTGCAACGATGGTCATCCAAAATCACATTCCGTCGCAATTTGGTAATTCGACCGAGACGAACTGTTATGGATCAATCGTAGTGAACTTTCATAACATTGGAGGTAATTTTCATTAAATTGGTAGTGACTTTTCTTACAATTACTTGACAAAGCTTTACTTGAACACGAGGTGACGGATTCTCAGCTAATTTGTACTTATTTGATAGGAGGATTCTCCTACCTTCTTTCTAAATGAATTCCCAGATTGCTCAAGTGTAACATCCGTGCAAATGGGCGCCTGGAGGAGAGAATATGCCATAAACATAATCAAAAGTGGCCAGCGGCGGCGGCAATAGCCCCCACCACTCATAATAGGCGTTCCTGCCTGGCTAATTCATCCCCTCCATTCAGAGGAAGAACTTCACCCCACTATTCCTCTCAAACCATCTTCAATTGATTTTCGTTTTTGTACGCAATTGTTCTCCATGCGCAAGGTTCATCTGTTATATCCTTGATGTACTGCACAAGAAGCACTGAATGAAAAAATACCAACAGCGTTCAGTTTATTTGATTCTTAGCCTTGTTTCGTAATGAAAATACATATTTTAAGCAGCTGATAACTGGCGGACTCGTGATCACGATGAGGCAAGCTAAGCTATGGCCTTCGTAGTCCGTACAGAAATCTAATACTTCACTAGCATTGTCTCTTGAGAAGTCTAGCACTTAACAAGACACCCAGACTGATAAATATCAAATGCATTTACATCTCTGCATTTGATTTTTCTTGGATTGATTAGCCAAATCTTCATCAGAGCCCAGATAATCAAACCGGCTTAATCAACTGTGGACACCCTTCTGCCGTTTCACTATATTTCTAGGTTCTGAAGGCAAAATCAATCTCTGATTCAACCTTCATGTGCAGGTGGCAGAGGAAATCAGAAAACACATGTTCTCTGCCTTCGCATTTTGCCTTCTGTTCCGGCCAAAGGAAAAGGCCAGCAACCCAGGAAAGAATCGCTGTCATGGTTCCTGCATAAAGGTAGGAATTGTGCGCTTTTACAACTGCTGGTAAGAGTACAATTTCTTACTAAAATGTAAAGCTTTAATTTCAAATTGAACAAACAAAATTGAAAGTAGATCTAAAGGTTCGAACTGGTATAGTTCCGTTGGAAACATTTTCTGTTATTTGCAGACCAAATCAGCATGTTGTTCAAGACTCAATAACAGGATCGCTATCGGTGAAGAATTGAACTGGAAATTCTGCTTTGGGACTCAAAAAAGGTACCATCTTTCTCAATTAAAAAAAAAAAAACAAACAAACAATGTGCAGTTTCTACAATAAAGCTTAACTTTTCTGGCAATATGCTTATGATGTTACTAAGCAGAAGAGTGAATAACCAAAAATCCACAAATAGAATGTCATATTGAAAAAAATTCTAGTTCTTACCTGCTTTTATAGCTGTTGCTCCTGCTGGTACTGCTTTCAGTCCTATCTCGACTGCAACTCCCCTGATCTCCTGCAACAGGACTTGGGTTAATCCTAGACACCGTGTCCAAAGACCTCTGATCGAGCCCTTCGAACAACGTCCTCGGTGAAATCTTCAACCTGCTGTTCCATGATGTTGCGGGTTTCTTACTCGATGCCATGAAAGATGGGAAAAACATCTTGATCAGGAAAGTTCCGGTTTCCATACTATTACATCTTGACACCTGATGATGCTGATGACTAGTGGTCCTCGGGACTTTCTTCCTCTTCTTCCTCTTCTGGTTTTTGTTTGACTCTGCCTCAGCACTTGGAAACTCAAATTCTTCCTCTTCCTCCTCTTGATTCTCCTGCAAAGCAATCCAAGTTTAATTATTTGTCTTCCAATTACAAAACGTCATCTCCCTAATTAGCATAATTGTTTCCCCAGATTGGTTTCAAAGTATATACTGTTGGAAATTTCCTATAATATGGGCTTACATTAATTAATTGATTTTCTATTTTAAATAATCGGGTTAATGGATATTCCAATATTTGTTATGCCCTAAAGTGATCTGATTGAATTGGGTATTGGCATCTATTGTTAACGGGCCTAGTTGAAGAAGAAAGTGTAGGCGGTGTGTGTTTGGTCGGCTCGTAATGGGAAGCGCCTGGGTTGACACGCTGTTGATTAGGGTTTCTACAGGCCCCCCTCTCTAGCCTATAAAAGGATAGGTTATACCTATCGATTGCTTTAATCCCATTGAAATTTCTGCTATATCGAAATAGGTCATAGAGAGGAAGATCGGCATTCCGATAGATCCCCGATTATCGAGTGATCTACTTTTCGCAAGTGAAGTAATGGCTCAAACAGTACGCTTTAATTCCGCCATTTGTATTTATTGATCTTTGTGTTTTACAATCATATATGGATCCGTTTTTCTTGATTGATTAGTTGTATATGTGAATAAATTTTCTACATGTGGTATCAGAGCTTGTCATATATGATTGTAGAACCCAAATTTTATCTTTTTATGGACAAATTCGAAATTTTCCTCTTTGAGCCAAATATGGGCATTATCTTTTGTGTGGATTTTTGCTTGATTGATCTAAAACCATAGGGTTTTTATTCTACATGTCGAGATCTTTCCAACCATATATAATTTGTATAATTCCGTTGAGAATTGAGTGAGAATTTTAAATTTGAAATTCTAGGGTTTATATATAGAAAATGTCCTAGAATTTTAAGTTACATTCTAGCGTTACCTTCGTTTTTCTCTTCAATTCGACGGTAGCAACGATTGGTTTGGAGATTGTTTGTTTCCCTTTTGGATGAGCAATTAGGGTTTCGACTAATTTTGCCAACTTGATCTCTGGGGTTTCGATGCGATTCATGTTGGTAGATTAGTCTACACGCATTGCGTGTAGTTCTTTCCGTGGTTGTTGCTTGATCGTCCGTCTTGTGACGACCCGAGCGGCGGTGCGCGAGGAGGAGGGATGGCGGTGCGTCCGCGCCTCCGGTCCTCGGACGCGCGCAAGGGAAAGGGAAGGGATTCCTCTCCCTCTTGTCCCACATTGCTTAGGGAGGGGTCATGGGCCTTGTATATAAGGCTTGGGTTCCCTTAAACTTGTGAGACGCGTTTTAAAGCCGTGAGGACTCAGTGTCCAAAGCGGACAATATCACACAAGTGGGACCCGGGATGTTACAAATGGTATCAGAGCCGACTCCCGACAGCGTGTGGGGCCACAGCGAGGACGCTGTGCTCCCAAGGGGGGGAGAGTGTGACGACCCGAGCGGCGGTGCGCGAGGAGGAGGGATGGCGGTGCGTCCGCGCCTCCCGTCCTCGGACGCGCGCAAGGGAAAGGGAAGGGATTCCTCTCCCTCTTGTCCCACATTGCTTAGGGAGGGGTCATGGGCCTTGTATATAAGGCTTGGGTTCCCTTAAACTTGTGAGACGCGTTTTAAAGCCGTGAGGACTCAGTGTCCAAAGCGGACAATATCACACAAGTGGGACCCGGGATGTTACACGTCTTGTTTTGATGCATACATGGAAGAGGGGGTTTGTAGGATGAATTGCGGACTCGTGAAGTTCGTGTGAGGGAAAAAGAATCCTATTTTTTTTTCTTTTCTTTTCTTCCTTCGCTATAATTCGCGTGGTTTGAGGTCGTTCTTGGTCGAGACCATGCAAATTCGAAATGCTTGATCCTCGTTGTGTCATGACCTTGTGATCTTGATGTTGCCGATTGTATGTACGTTTCGGTTTTTGAAAATTTCCTTCTTAAGGTTTGATCTTCGGGATTTTTGAATGTGGAGTGCTTTGGGAATTGATAACATGGTATCGAAACGGTTTGATCTTTGGAAACTCTTTAGCATCTTTGAGAGATGAGCTTGTTTTTTTTTCATGTCGCTGGATTTGCGACATACTGGTTTTGACTTTTTTTTTTAGCTTGTCCGCTAGCCCATAATCCCACAGGACAAGCTGTGAATTGTTAATTGGAGGCTATGAAATTTTTAGGTTTTCAGATAGATGCTATCCTTCTAATAATAATTTCAGGATTTTCAAAGTTTTGTCTCCCTTTTTAACTTGATGGGTACAATTGAGCAGAGAAGTGATTTACACTAAAAAAAAAAAAAAAAAAAAAAAAAAGGAGATGCGGTTTGATTAATAGGGTTGGTGAATTTCGTAACACTTTTAGAGAATTTTTATGAAGTAGAAGAGCAAAAGGACCATAGAAAATTTGAATGTTGGCTTTTTTTGAGGTTACAATCTTTTTCAGATTTGGACCAGTGACTGACGGAAGACTATAGCATCAAAATACGAATTAATCAATATTATTGAAAATTCCGGTGAACCAAATGGACCTTTCATGTCTTCTTGTGTGGTTTTACCACAAATCATCGGAGTGGACTAGCTTAACATGATTGAGGTTTAGAAGTTTTCTTTATAGAGATTTTGCTTGATTTCTTGTGGATTTCATGGTAACATGCATGAAGGATACTTCTAAATTCAGATGATATGATTTTGTCAAATAGGTGGAGATTGAGTTATTGCATGACTATGAAATTTCCCAAATTTAAAAGATGTCAAATTTAAATATGCCAACCAAGGGTTGACAATGAGGAAGTGTGAAATAAAGATTATCCTCATGATTTTTTGATGTAATGATTAATGATAGCTACGAAATTTTTGGCTCCCTTTAATTCTAGTAACCATTCGTATCCATTCTTGTTTTGCCATGAGTTAGAAATATTAAAATAATAATTTTAAAAAAAATGTGGCAAAAATTGTTGCTTGATAAATGCAATATGATCTTGGGAAGCACATATCGTAAAGTGCTTCATATTGTTAGATGAATTTTGGGTATATATTTTGGAGTTTTCTATTAATAAAAATTAGTATATACAATTACCTGCCCAAAGGGGGTTATTGTGTATATTAATTTGAAAATTGCATGAAGATAAATTCCAAAATTAAAAGATAGGGATGTATGACTCAAAAAGATTTATCTGCCCAAAGGGGATAAATTTTTGAAAGTTATATGTAATTCCCCTCTATATTGATATATTAGAAATGAATGATGGGGATGTGTGACTCAAAAGGTTTATCCGCCTAAATGGGATAAATTTTTAGAGTTATGTGTAATTCCCCTCTATGTTGAGATAATGGAGATATATATAATTTAAAGGATTTGTCGCCCAAAGGGGATTGAACCTTGAAGATTATATGTAATTCTCTTTTATCATCTCTATATATTGATATCATGGAGATGTATAATTTAAATGATTTGTCTGCCCAAAGGGGATGGATCATTGACAATTATATGTAATTCTCCTTATTGGTACTTTATAAACTTCATGTTATGAAAAATAATTGTGCATTATACACTCTGCCCAAAGGGGAGTTTATAATGTACTAATTATTTTTGTTGAAATACTTATTGTCCAAAATTGATCTTATTGCATTATGTGCGACAAACAGTTACTTTTGCTATAAATAACAACAATGCCACGGTTAAAATGTTAATTGGATCAAATATTATACTGTTAAGGACTTGGTCAAAAAGGGAGACATTGTGATTGTGAATATTAGGCGAGTCCATGTTGGTTGATCCTCTAACAAAAGGGCTTACGGCCCATTTTGTTTAAAGAACATATAAAGAATATGAGTGTCTTGGATTCTTTTGATTTCTTTTGTTAGTAGGAGTTATACAAATTGTATTTCTGGATATTATAGTTATATACAAATTGATAATGCTCTTATGATGTTTATTAGAGCATTTATTTTAATAACTGTTGTTATTGATTATATTGTTATCCTTTCTCCTATTGATCGAGAAATGGAAGTATAAAAGCAGTATCTTTAAACAAATTTTGTTTAAAGATGACTGGATATCACCGATTATGAGATCTCATGTTGAATTGTGACATAATTGTGCAATTTCATGTTGTTTAGAAATCGCACCATGGCAATTTCATGTTGTTTAGAAATTGCGTTAATGCAGTTTCATGTTGTTGAGAAATTGCATTGAGGACCGATAAGAAATAGTGTAAATTTTGATTACATGTTGGCACTATTTCTTACTACACTACTAGGCCCATGATCCATGAAAATATAATGCTTATTATATGTGATTATGGAAGGTCTTGTGTAATGATATTTTCTTAACACATTGATCTCCATAGTCCTATACTGAGGTTATATAGAATTGGATTGGTATTGAGATGCCATTATTGGAATATTATTTTTAAAAGTTGTGGCCACATAAAACAAAATTTTCAATTATTAACCCGATAATGTCGTTTTCAATATAAAATCTTTTCAAAATAAAATAAGTTAATTAATGTAGCCCAAGTGGGAGAATGTTGGAAATTTCCTATAATATGGGCTTACATTAATTAATTGATTTTCTATTTTAAATAATCGGGTTAATGGATATTCCAATATTTGTTATGCCCTAAAGTGATCTGATTGAATTGGGTATTGGCATCTATTGTTAACGGGCCTAGTTGAGAGACAAAGTGAAAAGCGGTGTGTTTGATCAAGCCCGTAATGGGAAGGGCCTGGGTTGACACGCTGTTGATTAGGGTTTCTACAGGTCCCCTCTCTAGCCTATAAAAGGATAGGTTATACCTATCGATTGCTTTAATCCCATTGAAAGCTGCTATATCGAAATAGGTCATAGAGAGGAAGATCGGCATTCCGATAGATCCCGATTATCGAGTGATCTACTTTTTCGCAAGTGAAGTAATGGCTCAAACAGTACGCTTTAATTCCATTTGTATTTATTGATCTTTGTGTTTTACAATCATATATGGATCCGTTTTTCTTGATTGATTAGTTGTATATGTGAATAAATTTTCTACATATATAACAGATGAAGAGCACTTATAAAAAACATCGGTATGTTACCATGTTATGGCTACTATGTGATTACAGATATAAGATCAGATTTCAATATTGAACAAGAAGTGAACCGAACTGAACTGAACCGAACAGAGTCCACCAATACCTGCAATGGTAGCTGCTTATCCACAATATCTTTGATTACAGATATGGCTACTATGTGATTACAGATATAAGATCAGATTTCAATATTGAACAAGAAGTGAACCAAACCAAACTGAACCGAACAGAGTCCACCAATACCTGCAATGGTAGCTGCTTATCCACAATATCTTTGAGGGAAAGCTCGTAACTCGACTCGGGCAAGTTCCGGATCATCTCCATCATTTCTCTTCTTCCTTCTTCGATCCTGCGAGTCCTCGACGAAGGAGAGAGATTGCTGGAGTGGTGATCTTTGGCAATACTTACCGACATCGTTTCGAGCTTCCTCAGAGTCGGTGGGTCAGGATCACAGTTTCTGCTGTGGTGGTTCTCATTTCACCCAGAACCCAGAAATCAAACTCAAGATCTCTGCTTTTCTCAAGATTGTTGTGGGATTTGGGAGTGAAAGAGAAGACGTGGTTCTGAGCAGACGTGCCTTGAGAGATAGATACAGAATTAGGGGTTGTTGGAGAGTGATGTTCATCGGAAATAGGACGTGCGTGCCATGAGCGGAAAAGCGGAAGGAATAAAAAGGCAATGAAATACCAACTCCATAAATGGTGATCAATACGTCTAGAATTTATTATGTGAACAACCCATTCAGTCATCACATTCAATGTGTTCAGAAATTTTAGGTTTCCTTTCAAATCGTCATAGCAGTCGTTGCCCAAAAAGCTTCTGCAATTGGTGATCATGGAAGTGGATCTCAGGTTGATAGGCCCAAAATCAACTATTTACATGGCTGATGTCCGAGGCTCCTAGGAACAAGGCCACAACTCAAAACTGCCCTCTTACCGAGTGGAGTCTATTTGGGCTAACATACTTCAGTATTGCTCAAAACCCATGTGGGCCGCAGCATCAAGCAAACCCATCGAATTAGGGGAGTCAGTCAAAACCGTACCCACTGGCTCGATTTTCAATTTCTATACGAAAGAAAAAGATGAATAACATAGAAAATTAATATTACGAAAAACCTCAAATTGATACATTCATAATAAATTTATTCCAAATTAATCTTCTTGACCATAAAAAAACCCAAATTAATATAATTGTGATAAATTTACCAAAAACTAATTCTTTTACTATAAAAAATCCAAAATTGGTATATATATGACAAATTTACCGTAAATTAATCTTTTGACTACTAAAAACCCAAAACTGGTACATCCATTAATTTTCATTCAATTGAAGTAATATCATGAAAAATCACAAATGAGGGGCTAAACCCCAAATTGGTATAATTGTCGACTTCAACTAGGGGTGAGTGATTTTAAGTTCTAACTACCTGCTAAATAGGTTCTTACTTTCTAAAACCTGAAACTTGGAATCTAGTATGTATACTTTGAAATCAGGAACCTACATTGTCACAGGTTTCAAGATCGATTCCAAGTTCTACTTATGTTCTATCTGTATTATTAATTGAACAATTACAATGAATTATTACCTTAAATTATCACCATTACTATTATAATCTAC
This sequence comes from Eucalyptus brandiana, assembly GCA_014182725.1. Lineage (NCBI taxonomy): Eukaryota > Viridiplantae > Streptophyta > Magnoliopsida > Myrtales > Myrtaceae > Eucalyptus > Eucalyptus brandiana. Next base: position 67,795,402 of record CM024675.1, on the reverse strand, counting down.
TAATCTTATATTTAGATATATGAAAATATGAAACATTGACAAAGTAAAAGACTCGGTCATAAAATAGAATTTCAAACTAGTAGTTACAAATTATACACTCATCATCGAACGTCATAGAATATTGCAAAAATCATGTGAAAACATAGATTAACAAAAACACAAAAACTTATTTCAAGTTCCAAATTCCACCTATCTTGAACCTAGAACCTACTTGTCGAAATGGATTCCCCATTTTTTAAAACTTAAAACCTAACATACATACCTTAGAACATAAACTAGAACAGGTTCCCACCCATCCAGTCCTTCACTTTTAGGTTCTACCTTGAAACATGCTCACCTCTAACTGCCACGTGTTATCCAACTAGACAATTAGAAACGATGGATAAATGTGTGATATGTCTACCAATTTGGAATTTTTGGTGTTAAAAAAAATTAGTTTTTGATAAATTTGTCACACGCATATCAATTAGAGTTTTTTGTAGGATTAACCCCACCACATGTTACAATCAGTGATTTTGCTAGGGTATCCATTTTTAATTTTGCTAGTGGCCATTTGTAGTTGACATCTAAGTATAGAAAAAAAGCACCAAAAACCATCACGCCGACACATATCAATCCTTTCCATTCCAATTTGGTGCTAGATATAATACCGACAGATGTAGAGATGTCACTGTTTAAAAAATATTTTTGGATGGAGAAAGACTAGGGGATCAAGTGATCTTGATAGCTTCTGCTACATTAAATATGACCTATAGGAAAAGTTTTGTTCCCCCTATGGCAATATTACTTCAAAGGGATAAATAAATGTACTGGATGCTCATGATATGATCGGACTCAATTGACTTTCCCGAAGGGAAAAAAAATTGCACATAGTCATTTACAATGAAAATTTTCTAATAAAGGTAAAAAAAAAAGGCCCTTTTCTCAAAAGAAAATTCATAGTGAACCTTATTTCAAATAAAAACCTAAACTAGCCAAGTCAATCAAAACTTGCTGGCTAGCCAAATGTTTACTGGTCGAGCTCCAACCCTCATTGGAGATTGACTAGGTCATTTTAGGCTTTTATTTAAAATAGTATCTATTTTGGACCATCTTTTTAAAATTGGCTTTACTTCAAACCTTTACTTACAATTTTCCCCGCTAATAATAACAAGAGTTATACATGAGTACTAGTGAGCTTACTTTGAAGCCATTGCAGTTAAATGTAAATTGGTGGGCTTGAACAAGACAAGTTATTGCAGATTCAGTTGGTCCAGTGATCTTGTCGGCCCCAAACGACTTAACGGATGTCATGCATTGCTCTAATAAGATTTGCATGCAGCTAATAATTTTCCTTTGAATAAGTCGTTTTAGAATACAAGCTCGAGTCGACCCAGTTGGAGTTCTTTTATCGCTAGCTCGTGTGAAGCCGGTTATATGATTAATGTTCATATGTTTTTCCCCCTTTCATAATAATGGATAACAAAGAGCTCTCTATAAGGAAATAAACATCAATTTTCGTATTCTCAATTGTCGAAATCTAAGGTAGTACTCACTGCTAATGGAAAAATATTTTCCACAAGTGACCTTATAAACCCTTAAATTGATGGTTAGTGAGAGATTGGTTAGTTAATAAAAGCCTCAATCACCAGTTGATTTGACCGTTTATAAGGGACATTTGAAAAATGCCTCTATCCACTGTGCAAAATATTGTTGAAAGCAAAGTTTCATACTGCACGGGAGCTGATCCATGCGCATAACTTGATGATTTTCGGACCAGATTAATCCATATTGGGCTTAATATGCATATGAAGGCATAGAGGAACTTTCTTGCGAAATAGAGTATCGGCAAACTTGGAGAAAATGACTTTTTTTTCAATCATTGAAGTATCATAACTTGATCCACACAATAGTACCATAACTTTTTTTTCTATCACTGAAGTGTCATAACTTATACATTAAGCTTACTTAAATGCCATAACTCTTTTTTTCGATCATTTGTGAGCCAAATAGCTTTTCAATTAATCATTTGAGCATCACAACTTTCTTAAAAAGTGTAACATAGGTGCCATGCACAAAAATCCAGTAATTTGGCCTTAATTAATTCAAATAAGCATCCCAATTTGGATATGCTTGTTGGTCCGGTTAGTTAATTTCAAGTAATTTCTGGAGCACATGACTTGTTGCAGCAACAGTTTACTCAACCAGTGCCACACATGTCCAAAATTTAGTTTTCTTAGACTCGGTATATTTTACAAAAAACTTAATGATTTGAAAGATATTTTACTAAAAATAATCGTTTATATTGCTGAAATAGTCTTTATTATTGCATTATTTTATATTTAAATATTTTCATAGATAATAAAAATATATTACATTAATTTATTTTTAAAAGTAATACAAGCATTGATCTTTAAGAATATATTTTTAAATTATTCATATTTTCGTGAAAGAGGCGCGCCATATGATAATTACGTATGCCACGTGTATTCTAACATGGTGTGGTAAGATTAGATAATGAAGCTGCACAATAAGCAGGCCCTGGTGGGCGCGTGAGTTATGGATCCCTTTTTTTTTTTTTTTTTTTTTTTTTCACTTTTAAGTCAGGAACCCTAGGATGAGGTCACTTTCCGAAATGGGTCGCTTGTTTCATCGAATATTACAGGACACGACGTATAACTGAACCGGCGAAAGAATGAAAACAAAGTATCATAAGATAGCACGATTGCCAAAACATAAACATGGTATATATGAATTAGCCTATACACTGTGAAGACAAGTACGGGATGAGATGACACAACATCAGACGAAAAGCACGCAGCCATTTTCCCGGCTAGATGCCACTGCACAATCAGAGCACAACACAGAACTCAGAAACCGAACGCAACAACAAATCCACATCCTATATAGCCATCGAGGATGGAATCTTCTGCAACCCCAATGCGAAAGCCAAGATAAGAGAGGTGACTTGTGATTTTTACGGGGGAATGTGCCTTGCGTTGCGGCCGAGAGGAGAGCCGAAGACTTGACCGACCAGGGCCTTAAAGCTTCGGACCAAAGAGGCGAACATGAGACGCTTTATGCCTCCACGCCTGGGAGGAAGAGGGAGCGCCTCTTGTCTCTTCACAGCTAATTCTTTCTCTTTCACAGCTTCCTGCACGAGAGCCATCGCGCTATCTTTCCCTTGCATTTTAGAGAGAGAGAGAGAGAGAGAGAGAGAGAGAGAGGAGGTTTGGTCTTGCTTGGGTGGGAGAGCTGTGGTGTTTATAATGTATTGAGTCTCCCGGCATGTGTGGTGGGTGGAATGTGCTTCCGGGGAGGAGATTTCCTCGAATGTTCCATGCAGGGGATGCTGTCAGCTTTCTTTTGCTCGATTTACCTGAACACCGGAAAAGAGAATCTTCATCCAGAATATGATCAGCTTGGTACATTAAAAAAGTTGTCAGTGGAGACCAACGAGCTCAAGTGATCAAATCTTTCTTAGGAGTTTGCACCGCCTCCTTTCCCTAGTTGCCATTTGTGGGGTTCTTTCCGTGAGAGGGAGAGCTTTATTTTGGATAAATATTAGGTACACAAAGTTATTTAATTTTACACATTACACATTCCATACGATTGAGATAGTGGATAGTTTTATTCTTAAGAAGGAGGTAGTTTTTTTTTTTGGGTAAAAAGTTAAGAAGGAGGTAGTTGCACATCAATACTTAGAAAAAAACTATACGGCCATGTCAACTCAAGTATTACGATCTGCCGATTACTAGGCCAATTGCGAGAAGAAAATAATGGCCCGAACAGCTTAGGTTTTTTCACTTGCATGTAGGCTTTCAATCAAGTCCTACTCCACCGAAATTCTAGACCATGTCTTCACGATTGATCCTTGCCAATGCGCATGGAATACCTGGAGCGTTCTCAAATAGTGTAGTACCGAAATAATCACGACATACTGGATGAAATTGATTTGTAAAGCTGAAAAATAACAAATCATTTGACTACTCGTGAAAAACAATCACCCTAGAAAAGTTAGCACATAGAGAATAAAATACGTTTTTTTATTACTGATTAACGAAATGATTAAAGTCAAAAAGATTAGGGTCATATTGGTCCTAATACTTCAGTTGATGACGGGGGATAATTTCCTGTTATTCCACCAAACAGCTACTTCTTGTCCTATTGGGGGACATGGTATCTCATGATTCAGATAGGAGTTTAGATAATCTTTTCCCACAATTCATAATTGGGATGGAAGCCTCTTAACGTTATTCTGATACTATAAGCATTGTGGGATCTGAAAAGGGTCACCTCGATCTACCTTTTTGATTCAGATAAATCCAGGGGCTCATGGTGGGGTCTGATCAAAATAAACTTAGGGAATAAAGAGAGAAAGAGATTAAACCTACAATATTTACATATATATATATATGTGTGTGTGTGTGTGTGTGTGTGTGTGTGTGTGTGTGTGTGTGTATATAATAGAATGCAATAGAGAGAGAAACCAAACGTCGGCGTTAAAAATTCTGAGCGTTTTTTAATTAATTAATTAGAGGGAGATCAAACCTTATAGTAACAAAAAGAAAGAAAAGCATTTTGAAAGGCCGAGCATCTTTTAATTAATTAATTAATTAGAGAGAGAGAGAGAGAGAGAGAGAAATTAAACCTTATAAAAACACGAAAAAGAAAAGCGAGAGCATTTTTAAATTTATTGATAAAAAATGCTCGGCCTCTCTCTCTCTCTCTCTCTCTCTCTCTCTCTCTCTCTAATCAGTTAATTAAAAAATGCTTTTGATGTCTCTATGTGGCTGGGGGCACTGGTTCAAAAAAAAAAAAAAAAAAAACATGTGTGGGTTCTTTTCCCCCATGTCGATTAGGGTTGGAAGCGCATTGATTTTGTCAGAAATCGAAGTCGAAAGTTGCGTTTAACTTCAGTTTTGACGCTCCAAGTCTTTTCCCCCATGTGTGGCTGAATAAGGTTTGAGCCCCAAGTCTTTTCCTGAGTGTTCGTGCCCTAATTTTTGCAATTTGAAAACCCATGATGGCTGTATGTGTTCATTGTTTCATTCTTTTCACCATTTCGATCTTTAAACATATACTTCAGTTGTATATTCTGCATTAAAGAACACGGATGAACCCTAAAATAATACGCTTCTCGGTGGAGAAGAGAAAGACCCATTTGCTCTGATAATGGCCTCCCCTTGTTTGATTGAACATTTCCAAGGGAGAACTACTCTTGATCTCCCCGAGATTAATGTTTTTCAGTTCTTCAATGCAAGCTTTTGCTTAATGGTGATGCCTATAAATGACCCCGGACCCAGCAAACTTAGAGCACTTTTTTTTTTTTTTTTTTTTTTTTTTGGTCAGTAAACTTAGAGCACTTCAACAGGCGAATTTCCGATTCTTGTTTGATTTACCAGCATTGACCATCTCTTTTGTATGCGAAATCTGTGGGCCCATTTGATAATCAAATTGATCGAACAAGGAAATATATTTAAAGACAGCGACGTATTAGGTTCTCTATGTGTACTTATCTTCTGAATGTGCTATTGATTAGGATCCAATAATGACAACTTCTCATTAAGTTCGTTTCTTCATATGCACATTTTTATTTTTAGCCTTCTCGACGGAACCTAAAGCTTAGTTAATGAAAGGAAATTGAGATACTTGGACCCTGGAGAATTAACAAGGCAAACTACTAGCTATCAAATACAAGACTAATGTGTGCTTTGCAACGTGAAGAATTAGGAAACAGCATGAACAATCAGTTAAATCCGAAAGAAAATTAATAATCACCTAAGAAAATCAACTCCCTTAAGTATATAAATTTTCTTATCTTCATATATTAAAAGTTATTCAGCATATTAAAAATTATTAATCTCAGAATACATTATTTTCTCATGGTAAAAGATATTAAGCATATTCAAAGTTACCTCACTGTACTCTGAAAATACCGATCACATATTTGCTTTTCTATGTTGAAGATGATTAAGCAATTTGAAAGTTACTTTGATTTAAAATGAAATCAATAATAACATATTAATTAGTAAAACTTAGTACTATAAGAAATGTTACTACCCATATAATTGTTACTTTCCTATAATTGTCTCACCGTGCCGATCGCATCCTCTCGATTGATAAAGTCGTAGATCTGTAATGACACAATATGGCAGAAGCTCATTGAAGGGACTCACGCGGAAGTCACGTCTAGAGCAGCCTATTAATGGAAAGGGAAGGAGAACATAGCGGTATTTCTCATTCCTACCTCTTTTAGTTTTATCTTTCTGCTTTACTCTACACGCTTCCTCTATTAATTTAAATATATGAGTCCTCCTGAATAAAATCTAGAAATTCCTTTATTTGTAACATACAGATTTGGCACCATAAAGAGGCTTGTGGTCAGCCCAACCACTTCGGCCCAGTGTCAGAGGTCTTTGTTAGTACCGCGGCCAGGGAAAAAGGATTTTAGGTGCTCTCACTAGTCATAAAGCAATATTCTCATCCACATATTCAATCATCAATTGCTAAAATGCTACGCGTTCGGAAATTCATATTTCCTTTCGAATCATCATTACGATCATTGCCCAGAAAATTCCTGCGATCCCCAATCGTGGTCGGGGATTTCAGGTTTTTTTAGGCCCAAAATCCACTATTTGCATGGCTCATGTCCTAGCCACAAGGCCACAACTTCACCGCCCTCTTGCCATCCATTTGGGCCACGGTATCAAGCAAACCCATCGAATTAGAGGAATAGTCAAAAGTGACGATGGCAATGGAACCCTCAAACACGTTTTCCCGCGGCTCCCAGAAACTTCCTCTACACCTTCGTTCCGGGCCCAAACACCCACCAAACCCCTTTCCCTCTTCCTGGGCATGGCGTGTACTACGCTTGATCAACTCACCTCCCTATTGTCACCTTCATGTGCACAAGCCCATGGACTTATCTGGTGCAAAACTCATCGACTTACTCTTATGTACCATCTTCTGTTTGCACGGCATGAAGAACGAATTCAAGATTGTATTATTAGAGCATTTGGGGTAGCGTAAATCATGTCTCCACAAAATGTCTAATGACTTTATAATAGAGAGATCCAAAAGGGAGTCCATAATTTGAGCCAATGGACAATCGATTTGAATTCACCTTCATTTGAAAGGTTAAGCCATAGAGTCAAGTTAATGACTATCTAGATATCATCAATTGCTTCTTTCAACTTTAGGGTGCGTTTGGATGGGCATTTAGAAAGCCCATTCAGCCCCCAAAACCCCTTCAGCCAAAATAAGGGTGTTTGGCAACCAATCTGAAGGAGCTTTCAAATGAAAGTCAATCCTTGGAAATGCTGAAAACATTTTTTTTCTTCCTAAACTACCCTCATTAATTTTTCATATTTCCGTTATTACCCTGTATTTATTTATTTTTTAAATGAAAAAGGAGCAACCCTTCGTCAGACCGGCGAAGGGTTTAGCTGAATTTTTAAAAAAAAAGAAAAGAAAAGAAAAAATAATACCCATCAAAGCCTCTTGTAAAAGTTTTTTTTACCAAACGCACATTCAACTCAAAGTCCATTTAAAAAAAATTTACCAAACACAACCGCATTTTAAAGTAATTTTGGGCTTTCAGCATTTGCATTGGACTCAAAGCCCATTGCAAATGCTGAACCAAACGCAGCCTTAGACATTTAATGTGAGAGGTCCTTTCGTATGTAAGCCGATGCTTGTGTTGACTTTTAACCCAAAAGAGGCGGTGTCGATGAAGGCGACCCATCCGTGTGAACTACCTTAAAACGTCTAGGTCCACTCGTCTTGGCCGATTGCTTCGGTGTGGTCCTCTATCGTACCTAGGAGTCCATCTATTATATGCTGTCATCACGTGTTCATTTCAATGTCGCAAGATCCATCCGGAGCGTTATGAATCTAAGACACAAACCTTTCGAGAAAATTGACATCTATTTCCATATCAAAGCTCGTGGGCGGACCTTTACCAAAAAAAAAAGCTCGTGGGCGGACAGTGATTGTGCGGAGGAGGATTCCTTGAAGGTTCGCGGGAATGTCGTCGGAACTTTTATTTTTAACCAAGTCATCAACGGGAGACCTATACAAGGACAAAATTGTATGAGATGAAAAAGATTAGTCACACCGAGATATAATGAAATCGATATCCAGGATATCATAACCTACATAATTAAAAAAAAAAAAAAAAGTTGTTAGAACAATTTACATCACGACCTTTCTCATACATGAAATCTGTCAACAAACGATTTACGTGTTTTCACAAAATCCAAACCAAAACTTCAAATACCTAGTGTCACGACTTAAAAAACGAAAAAGAAAAATTACCCGGTCGCCTAATTTTTGAATTAGTAAATTAGTTCAGTATATCTTGAATGATTCTAAAAGAAAGTCCGTCAACAGAAACGGCAAATAAAGAAGCTGCCGATGGTGAATCACGAGCTGCTCGCCTAAGCAACATGATTCTTCGCGGTTCACACCGCCTCTTTTTCCTAGTTGCCGGTCGCTGCTGCTTTCTTCCTTGTGCGCACCGCCTCTTTCTCCATGTCAAATTTCACATCAATCCTACTTAACGTCGAGATTGGGTCTTTTCATGGTGGACCCTTGCCACTGCGCGTTGAAAGCTCGGGCATGTTTACCAGCACTCGTAACATATTTTGTGAAGCCGTTTACCAAGTTAAGAAACAAGATCTACAGAAGAAAACATTAAAAAATAAAAAAGACTTGAGACTTTGGGAACTGTCCGGTGCTTTTCCTTTATTCTCGATCGGACGATGTCGACGAAATTAGGATGGATCACCGATCACTGTGGCAGCTCGGAATCACTTTGCTAGGGTTTAGGAATCAGACAAGTTGTCTCCTCGATTCAGATCAATCAGAGGGCTCATATGACAGAGAGAGAGAGAGAGATTCTTGATTCTGATTTTGACCGCATGTTCTTCGTATACATGCAGGAGTGATGTACGTTCCTGGAAGGTTCATCCTCCTCTCGAATCCCTGACTCTGACACCCTCCCCATGACTTCTTCCAATTTTTTTTTTTTTTTAAATTCTGATAAGTCGTGCATATTCACATTCGATGACTCATATAGTATGTGCATTTGGTTTTCAAGTTGATTCATATTCATACGAAAAAGGGGAACCCTAGTTTAGTTTTTAAAATTGATAGGTGATGTACCTAAATTTTTGTTTGATATGACCCACTTATTCGCTTTTATTAATTTTGTCAGGCAATTTTGTATGTTAATTGTGTGTAATCATTTTTGTCACGGTACAATCTTATACAATATGGATATGAAGTTCAACACGCGCATAATAATTTTGTTGTTGATATAAGTTTTATAAGCTAATGCCCTCATTTAATTTTATTATTTCCTTTTGGATCTCAGTTTATCTATGAGAGCTGATCTGCACCACATTCTCCTTCCATGTAAACTCCAGATAGTTGATGCCGCTTCTAAAAAACATGCATTAAACATTGGTCCCGCTGGTTTAAGCTTCCTTAGCTTCACTAATTAAATCAAAGAAAAATGACATGTAAGCCGACAAAATTGGCCCCAAAATATTCCCCCCACATGCAGCGAAATAGTGGGTCATTCAAGTTAAAGAGAAATAATGTTTAATTCTAGGGTTTTTGACTTCTCATGCGGTCCCCCATTGAGGGGAAATGATTTGCTGTAGCCGGACCATACAAGTCTAGTGCATGTCATTGGTTGGACATGTGGAGCCCACGTGGGGCCGACAAGATCATTAGGCTAACTAAACTCGCTATAACATATCAAGCTTACCATTTTGCACTGAAACTGTACTGGCTTGAACGGTTGGGTCACTAGGGTCACGAATAGCTTTTCTTTTTTTACCAATCAATACATTTTTTTTTCTCTGCGCAGGTTACCACGAGCATAGTGTACTTTTGTACCTTTCGTGATAAACCTTCGCCAGAGGTGGTTAATAAATGTAGCAGAATTTACCAGGATCAATTTTCTTTTTTAGGGGGTCGATTATAATCAATTTTGTACTCCTCCTCCATCCAAAAGTAACTTCTAAAACACGACATGCCCACATCTCTCGATTTCTCGTATAGTACCTACCCAATTGAAACTGAAAATATGGCCACTACCAAGGTGAAAAAGCAGGAATGAACCAAATGAGTTGGCCGTATCATCGCCAATTTTAGGACACGACGCATAACTGAAGTTGCGAAAGATTGAAAACAAGTAGCAGAGGATGTCAGATGACAACAAACATCAGACAAATAAAAAAACACAGCGATTTCCCCGTGCGAAACAACTACAAAAGCAGAACACTACACAGAATTCAGGTGTCCGAACGCAACTGCCGATCAAGGCTACCGAGCGGTCTAGGCGAAGATGACAGGGGCGACTTGTGATGTGGGGATGCACCTGGCGTTGCGGCCGAGAAGAAAGCCGAGGATTTTAGCGACGAGGGCTCTAGAGCTTCGGAACAAGCAGGCAAATATGAGACGCTTCACACGTCCACGTCCGCGCCTAGGAGGATGAACAAGCAGCACTTGACTCTTCACCGCTAATTCCTTCTCTTTCATAGCTTCCTGGATGGCAGCCATGGCCCTTTCTTTCCCGTGTTTTTTAGAGAGAGAGAGAGAGAGAGAGAGAGATGAGGGTGGGTCTTGCTTGGGTGGAGACGTTTTATTTTGCATGTTCTAGGGTTAGTCCATGGGGCAATTTGGCGGGCGGACAGTGACTGTGTGGAGGAGGCTTCCTTGAAGGTTCGTGCAAATGCATTCGATGCTTCTATAGAACCAAGTCGGTCACGGAAGACCGATAGAAGGACAAAAAAATGCGCAAGATGGAAAACATTAGTGACGCCAGATATAACGAAATCGATGTTCAGAATATCATCACCTACATAAACAAAATAATGTAAGGATAATTTGCATCATGGCCTCTCTCTTACTCGATGTCCCTAGATGGGGCGATTTTCGTGCTTTCACTAAAAAAAAACTATAAAATAAAAATCTGAACCAGAAGTTCGAATACCTCGTGTCACGACTGAAAAGGGAAAAAAATTTTATCCCCTTTCTAGTTGCTTAATTTATCAATAAGTAACTCAGTCCGGTATAATCTCGAATTATTCTGAAAGAAAGTCGGTCAACGGAAACGCCAAATAAAGAAGTCGTCGATGGAGAATCACGAGCTGCTCGCCTGAGTAAAATGATATTCGCGGTTCGCACCGCTTCTTTTTCCTAGTTGCCGGTCGCTGCTGCTTTCTTCCTTGTGCGCACCGCCTCTTTCTCCACGTCAAATTTTACATCAATCCTACTCAACAATGTCAACATCGAGACTGAGTCTTTTCATGGTGGACCCCATGCCAATGCGCGTTCAAAACGTGGGCATGTTTATAAGCACTCCTGACGTATTATATGAAGCCGTCTAGCAAGTTAAGAAATGAGATCCACGGAAGGAAACATTAAAAAATCAAAAAGACTTAGACCCGGGTTTGATTTGGGAACTGTCGGGTGCTTTTCCTTTATTCTCAATCAGATGAAGTTGACATAATGGCCAACGGGATCGATCACCGATCCATATGTGGTAGCCCGTATGCATTTCGCTAGGGTTTAGGAATCAAAAAAGGTATCTCCTCGATCCACGCTTTGGATTCAAATCAATCAGAGGGCTCATGAGAATGAGAATGAGAGAGAGAGAGAGAGAGAGATTCTTGATTCTGGTTTTGACCGGATGTTCTTCGTATGCACGCAGGAGTGCTGAACGTTCCTAGAAGGTTTATCCTCCTCTCGAATCCCTGGCTTTGACACCCTTCCTATGAATTCTTCCATTTATTCTTTTTTTCTTATAAGTCATGTACATACACATTCGATAACTCATATAGTTTGTGCATTTGGTTTTCAAGTTGATTCGTATTCATGCAAGAAACGGGAATAATAATTTAGTTTTTAACATTGATATACGATGTGCTATAGATGTTTGTTAAATATGACCCACTTGTTTGCTTACCTTATTGATTTTGTCAAGCCATTTTATAAATATATTTTCTGTAACTATTATTGTCACGGTACAATCTTATAGAATATGGATACAAAGATCAACACCCGCAATAGTATATTTATTGTTGATATTAAGTTTTATAAGTCACTACGCTAATTTTATTTTATTATTTCCTTTTGGATCTCAGTTTAACTATAGGACCTAACCCGCAGCACATTCCCCTTCCAAGTAAACTCCAGATAATTGATGCTACTTCTAAAAAAACATGCATTAAACATTGCTCCCGCTGGTTTAAGCTTCCTTTGCTCCGCTAATAAAATCAAATTAAAATGACACGTGAGCCGAAAAAGTTGGCCCCAAAACATTCCACCCACATGCACCAAAATAGTGTGTCGTTCAAGTTAAAGAGGAATAATGTTTTATTTTAGGGTTTTTGACTTTTCATACCGTCCCCAATTGAGGGGAAATGATTAGCTGCAGTTGGACCATACAAGTCTAGTGCATGCCATTCGTTGGACATGTGGACCCCACACGAGGCCCACAAGATCATTGGGCTAATTGCACTCGCAATAACATATTAAGCTTACCATTTTGCACTTAGACCATACTGGTTTGAACGGTTGGGTTACTAGGGCCACAAATGAGTTTTCATTTATTACCGATCAATGCATTTTTTTTATCTCTGCGAAAGTTACCACGGGCATAGTGTACCTTTATAGCTTTCGTGATACCTTCCCCAAAAGTGGTTAATTAATGTAGCAGAATCTACGGGGATCAATTTTCTTTTTTGGGGGGTCGATGATAATCAGTCTCCTCCTCCTCCTCCTCCTCTCCAGCATGAGATGCCATTGCCTACATCTCTCGGTTTCTCGTCTATTACCTACCCAATTGGAACTGAAATGATTGATGCGTGTCCACATGGTCCTTTTCCCTATACTAAATGTCAAAGATCGATGCTGATTGCGAACAGATACAAACATAAACATGGCCACTTGAAAGCTAAAAAAGGCAGATACCCTTTTGCAAAGACCGAAAAATACATAATATTCATCTTTTTCTTTTGTACAGGAATTGAAAATCGAGCCTGCGGTACCGTAGAATGACGCGGCTTCCAAAGCGGCAAGTTTAGGACACGACGTATGTACTATGTACAGCTGAAGCACCAAAAGACGGAAAACAAGCGGCAGAAGATGTCGGCCGACATAACGGATCATCGGACGGAAAAGACGGAGCCATTTTCCCGCCGAAAACTACTACAAAAGCAGAACACGACAACAGAACTCAGGAATCGAACTCAACTACCCATCAACACTATCCAGCGGTCTAGGATGACTACTTCCTGCAACCCCAACGAGGAAGCGAAGACAAGGGAGGTGTCTTGTCATTTAACGTTGGGGTGCACGTCGCGGTGGGGCTAAGAAGAAAGCCGGAGGTTTGACCGACGAGGGCTTTGAAGCATCGGAACAAAGAGGTGAACACGAGACGCTTTATGCGTCCACGCCGGGGAGGACAAAGAGGCGGCTCCTGTCTCTTCACTGCTGATTCCTTCTCTTTCATGGCTTCCTGTATGGAAGCCGTCAGGCTTTCTTTGTCGTGCTTTTAAGAGAGAGAAAGAGAGAGAGAGAGAGAGAGAGATGAGGCCTGTTCTAGGTTGGGTGGGGAGATGGGGGTATTTATGTAGAATTTGTCTTTGGGCGAGATGGGGTCGACTCCGTTTGGGTGAAGGTTTCCTTGAAGGTTCCTCGGACTAAGATACGGTTTTTCGATTAAGTCGAGGACGGAAAAACCCGTGTTAAGACTTAAAATGACAATTTTATCACCCCCCCCGGTCCGTTTCACTTTGATTATCGATTAGCAGAAGAAGGTCGTCGACCGAAACACCGATAAAGAAGTCGTCGCTGGAGATTAACGGACCTGCTCACGTGGGTGCAAATCATTCCTAGTTGTTATTTGTTGGCTATTTCGTAGTTCTTTCTTGTTAAACTTGAACTACGTATTAGGCAGTACGACTCTGTAGACAACTCTAACTTGTTTTGTGGAAAAATACTAGGTACCCAGGGGATGTAATCTTTCTTTCACTCATCCTATATCTAACACCGTCCATCATCAAGACCGGTAGTATTACTTTGGATACAAATCGGATACATAGGCTGTGTAACTCTTCCGATACCATTGAGATGATGGATGCTTTATTTTTTAACATATAACTGACCGTTCAACTTAATGGTGAGGAACGTGGAATATATAGAAAAATAAAAGTTACACAGGCAATGTTAGCTCTAAGCCTTACAATGAGCCCTAATATTAAGCCAATTGCCGGGTCTAGACCATAATGGCCCAGACAGCTTAGCTTTTCTCATGTGCATGTCAACTTTCAATAAATCCTACTCCTCTTAAGATTTAGAATTGGTTTTCATGGTCGACCCTTGCCAATACTCAGACAATTTTAATAGCATGGCATTAAAGCATTCCCAACATGCTATATGAAATGATTTTGCAAGCTAAGAAAATATCGTACAATCTAACTATTCAGGAGAAAAAGTTGGCGCATAGAAGATTTGATACTTTCCACAAGTGATAAATGAAAGCCTAAGTCATTATTCTCAACAGTTATCTATCATTCTCCCTCCTCTGTCAATATCAGAACAAAAAGAGAAAAAGCAGACCAAAATCCGGAAGATTAGACTTGGATTTGGCTTGGGAACAATTAGGTCCTTTTCCTTTACTGTCAATGAGACTACGTTGACAGAACTCATTTATTCTTTGAGTGTAACTAGACTGAGAATGTATAGCGAAATATCCTTGCACAGAATAGTATCCGGCATTCTTCAAGAAGATGAGATTTTTGAACTTCATTGGATGATAAGAGCTACAAAGGGAAATAATTTAGAAGCATGACTCCTAAAATTATCCTTCTTGGCAACCATGTATTGTATTTGGGTAGAGCGCAATCATAGAAGTTTCCAAAATACGTCAATTGAGATGCATCTTCTTTTGACTAGAATATGTAATATTGTTAGAGGTAGGGCTTCACTTTTTCATAATTGTAGACCCTCCCAGGCAAATATTTTGTCGGTAACTATATGGAGGCTTCCCACCTCCATATTCTTGCATAATTAGCTGCGTTTGTAATGTTGGGATGCTTTTAAGCCTCTTTACTTCTTCAGATTAATGACATTTACATACTTATACCCAAAGAATAGAAAAAATTGAGATGACGTTGACAAAAAGGGCCAAGGATCACCCATCAACATGTGCTGGCTAATCTACCTCTTGTCGTGATGAGTTGATGTTCTGGATACACACGCAGGGAAGCGGGAGGCCGAAGGTTCCTTGAAGGATCCTAAAGCGGACTTGCACTCGACGGCGTCAGTCAATGCTTCTTCGTCCACCCCGCATCAGCTCAGATACGTCGCTTGACCCTTCGCACGACTTCGCTCTGTTTTATTCTAATAAGTCATCAGCACCCGTATTTAGTAACTCGTGTTTCATATTTATTGTGCGTTTGCTTCTCACATAAGAAATTGAAAAAAACTGACTTATAATTTGTGGAAATTGATCTGTGATTTCTCGTGGGGATATTTTGTTTGATAAGACTCTCTTGTTCACATGCTTATTGACTTTGTCGGGTCACTTCATGAATTAATCTCGTAAATCATTTTTTACTCTTATGCCCTTGCACTTGATCTTCGTATCATGGGTATGAAGTTGAACGCCCCCTTTAGTAATCTTATAGTGGATACAAATTCAATAATTTAATACCCATTAAGTAAACTCCAGATAGTTGGTCGATACTACTTCTTAGAAGCTCGCTTTAAACATTGCTCTCGCTTGAGTAAGCTTCCTTAGCTTCACTATTTAAATCAAGAAAAAAATGACACGTGAGCCGACCAAATTCGTCCAAAAACAGTCCGAGCACTCGCACCGAGAATGTGGGCTTCTTTCTTATTTAAATTAGAAAAAGGATAATATTCTATTCGTGTTTTGACTTCTCATGGATCCTTGATATACATAAACTAAGGGACAATAAATTACTCCAGAGTCCAAATTACCTCTTAGTCAAGCTTATTTCAACTCTTCTTTTTCCAACAATAATTACTTTTTTGAAATTTATTTCAAATATAATCTTTACAAGGTTTGAATCCTTCGTCTTCCACACTAAATATTTACCAATCTTCATCCAATGTATGACCTGTTTACGTTGCCAATCTAAGAACGTAAACATTGTAATTTTGGCCAAACCAGTAACATAAACACTACAAATCTCGTTAGAGAACTTACTGTCGTACATCCCTTTCATCCCCTAAACCCTCCTAATTGATTCTCTTTGCCGTCTCGTTCGACCTTTTTCTAATTATCTTGATTGAGGAAATGATAGAGGTTTTCTTCTTACAGTCAAACTCAATAAACGATAACCAGAAATATTAGGCTCAACAAATCTCATAAGATGGTAATTTCAATTGTGTCGTCAAAAGATCCAAGACTGAAGTGAATTCAGATTCAGTAATCACTTCTATGCCTATGGGCTAGGGCCTGAAATGTACTACTAGGATGGGCTAGAAGAAAGGGTGCAACACTAAAAAGCCCAACCAAGCCCAACATGAACCTTTCTTTTCATTTCTTCAATTTCAAAAACTGATTTGGTTTTTGAAATTGATATTGGATGTTCCCTGGATGTTGGTCTGATATGACCCACTTGTTCACATTCCTTATTCATTTTGCCAGGCTATTTTATAAGTCGTATAATCTTTCTTGTCTAATTCAAGCTCATAAATTGTGGATATGAAGTTCAATGCCCTCATAGTAATTTTATTGTTGATATAAGTTATATAAGTTAATACCATCATTCGTATTATTATTTTCTTATGGGTCTCAGTTTAACTATAGGAACTAACCTACAGCATAGTCCCCTTCCAAGTAAGATCCGAATAGTTGTTAATACTTCTTAAAAATATGCATTAAATATTGCTCCTGCTTGTGTAAACTCCATTAGCTTCACTAATTAAATCAAAGAAAATGACACGTCAGCTGACAAAATTGGGCTCAAAACATTTTACGCACCCGCACCGAATACCGAAATAGTGGATAAACGAAGTAAAAGAGAAATAACATTTTAATTTGGGGCTTGGCTTCTCATGAGATCATTAGTTGTGGTAAAACTTTTTGCTTTACTCAAATTATATAGATCTAGTACATGTCATCCGTTGAATCATTTAGATTCACATAAAGGCTTATAAGATCATTGGGCTAACTAAGCCTGCAATAACATTTCAAGCCCACTAAATTTGCACGTGCAATAGCTTGAATAGTCTAGTTGCTTTGGTCACGAATAGCTCTAATTATTCTTACCAACCCATACATTTTTTTTTTTAATCTTTGGAAAAGTCAACCGAGTCCAATTATACCTTTGCCCCTTCTAAGCAACATCAACCACACAAGGATATAAACTTTCCCTATAGGTGATGAATTAATGTAGAAGAATTTATTAGAATCGATTTTTTTTTTTTTTGGAGGGGGTTGGGCATGGTTCTAAGTTAGAATATGATACTTGAGAATTGGACCAGTGGGAACCTATCTAGTTTCAGGTTTCAAGATATGCAAGATAGGTTCCATGTTTTGAAAATATGAGAAATCCTTTTTAAATGATAGGTTTCAAGTTATAGGTTGGAACTTGAAACCTGCTAGGACCAAAAATAAGTTTTTGTATTTTTCTTGATTTAGGTATTGCTCGATCTTGTAGTATTCCATGACGTTCAATGATGAGTGTATAATCTTAAACTACTAGTCTAAGCTTCCATTTTATGGTAAATGAATTGTAGCAACAACTCAAGTTTATTAAAAGTAATAATCCCCTACAATTTTTCAATTAATAATAAATGTGAAACTTAGGTAGACCCTAGAACTAACCCTAAAACTTGTGACAGGATAGGTTTTAGGTTTCAAGATATGTAGGATATGTTCCAAGTTCTAAAAAATGAAAAATCTATTTTAATGGATAGGTTCCAAATAGAACCTTTACGAAATCTAGAAAATAAAATCTAGAATCATTCACTCCTAGTTAGTGATCATCAATCTCATCGTCCTCATCCATCCAAGAATAAGTTCTGAAGTGGGACATGCCTACATCTATTGGTTTCTCGTCTAGTACCCAATTGGAATTGAAATGATTAATGTGTGTCCACATGATGGTTTCTTGTCCTTTTTTTCCTGTACTAAACCGTGAAAAATTGATGCAGATTGGGAATGACACAAACAAAAATATGGCCACTAGAAAGCTGATAAAGCAAAGACCCTGCCCAAAAGACCGAACAAGATACGTATTATTCAACTTTTTCTTATGTATCGAGCCTGTGGTACCATAGGATGACATGGCTTTCCAAGATGGATTCCCTTCTTCGTAATGTACGGATTCCGCCCCTCCCATATCGATGCTTGCGGTCAGCCCAACCGCTTCGGCCGAATGTGAGTGGCCTTCTAGTACCGCGGCCGGCGTAAAAGATTTTAGGTGCTATCGTAATTCGTAAGTCATAAAGCAAATTTCTCATCCACGCATTCAATCATCAAAAGCTAAAATGCTATATATTCAGAAATTCATGTTTTCTTTCAAATCACCTTTGCGATCATCGCCCAAAAAATTCCTGGGGTCCGCGATCGTCGTCGTGGATCTCAGGTTTTTTAGGCCCAAAATCGACAATTTGCATGGTTCATGTCCTAGCAACAAGGCCACAACTTTACTGCCCTCTTGGCTCTTGCCAACTAGAGGCTATTTTGGACCAAAGTACTTCAATGGCGCTCAAATCCATTTGGGCCACGTTATTAAGCAAACCCGTCGAATTAGAGGAATAGTCAAAAGGGACGGAAGAGATCGATAAGTAACTTAACGTGCCATCGGCATTGGCGGTGAACCCTCAAACACGTTCTTCCGCTTACACCGTTCCCCAGAAACTTCCTGTACACCGTCGTTCCCGGGCCTGAAACTCCCACCAAACCCCCTTCCCCTCTTCTTGGGCATGGCGTGTGCTACGTTGATCAACTCATCTCTGTTATCCTCACCTTCATGTGCACAAGACCAATGACTTCTCTGGTGCGAACTCATGGACTTACTCTCATGTGCCATCTTCCTTGTCACATGAAATGAAGAACGAATTTAAGATTATATTATTAGAGCATCCAGGGTTGTGCAAATAATAACTCGGCAAAAGTTTAATGACTTCATAGTAGAGAGATCTGAGGGGGAGTCCCTAAGTTGAGCCAGTCGACAATCGATTTGGATTCACCTTCATTCGAAAGTTTAAATCAAAGTTAATGACCAGTTATATATTATCAATTGCTTCTTTCAACTCTCAACATTTAATATGAGAGGTCTTTCTTACGTAAGCCGACGCTTGTGAATTTTTAGCCCACAGATGCAGTGTTTGACGCGGCCATCTATATGAACTCCTTCCAAAAGGTCTAGGTCCACTCATCTTGGCTGATTGTTTCGGTGTGGTTCTCTACCGTACCTAGGAGTCCGCCTAATATAAGCTATCAATACGAGTTCATTTCATTGTCGCAAGATCCATACAAAGTGTTATGAATCTAAGACACATACCTTTCGAGAAAATTGACACATATTTCCTTGTCAAAGCTCGTTGTCATTCTTTCTTATGAAAGACAAAATATGAAAATCAGCCTACAGATTTAGACATAACACACACCAACCAAGTCAACTCGGGCTTTTAGTCTAAAACACTAATTCAAGGGAACATAATTGGCTACACCCCGATTGAATCATATAGATCAATGCATGTCATACGTTTGAATCATATGGATTTGCTCATAAATGATCACCAGACCCTTGAGGATAGTCAACCAAGTCCAGTCATATGATATGACCAGCATCCAGTACGTTTCTACCTTTCAAGTAACATCGACTGGACAAAGGAAGTCAATTTTCCCTATTTGTCATTGATTAATGTTGCAGAGGAGTAAAGATAATCAATCTTGTCGCTTTCCTCCCTCCAAAATTGGAATTAAAAATAAATGATACTTGTCCACATGATGATTCCGGTCCTTAGAAAACTGAAAAGGCATGAACAAAAGTATATATATTGCATATAATTGATCTTCTTCTTATGCACAGCAACTGAACATAGGATAAAGTCACTTTCCCAAATGGGTCGCGGCCACATCACCGAGAATTTTAGGACACGACGTGTAAACGAACCGGAGAAAGATTGAAAACTAGTATTAGAAGTTGTCGGATGTCATAACACTAACATCAGACGAAAAGCACAGTCAATTTCCCGCGCCACATTACCACTACAAAAGCATAAAACAACACAGAACTCAGGAACCGAACACGGCTACCCATCAACGCCATCGTGCGGTCTAGGCGAAGACGAGAGCGGTGACTTGTGATGCGGAGTGTATGTTGCAGTGCGGTGGAGAAGAAAGCCGGAGATTTTAGTGACGAGGGCTTTACAGCTTCGGAACAAGCAGGCACATATGAGACGCTTCACGCGTCCACGTCCGTGCATGGGAGGATGACGAAGCAGCTCTTGACTCTTCACCACTAATTCCTTCTCCTTCATAGCTTCCTGCATGGCAGGTATCGCGCTTCCTTTCCCGTGCCTTTTAGATAGAGAGAGAGAGAGAGAGAGAGAGAGAGAGAGAGAGAGAGAGAGATGAGGCTTGGTCTCTGCTTGGGTGGGAGAGATGTGATTATTTATATGTTTTAGGGTTAGTCCTTCGGACGGTTTGGCGGGCGGACAGTCATCGTGGGGAGGAGGGCTTCCTTGAAGGTTCTCGCGGATTCATTCGATGCATTTATTTAACCAAGTCGTCAAGGGAATACCGACAGAAGGAAAAATAAAAATTGCACAAGATGGAAAAGTTCAGTGAAGCCAGGCATATTAAAATCGATATCCAAAAAATCGCGACCTATATAAATAAAATAACGTTACAGCAATTCACATCACAGCTTTTCCTGAACTTTGAGGTACGTGGACGAAGCGATTTACGTGTTCTCAACAAAAATCCGATCTACACGATTCGTTTAGCAAACGCCAATGGACGAGTTTACCAACTTCCTTGACCTTCCGGCACTGGGCAGGCGTCAACCCCCAGAGGGAACTTAACTCGAGGACCGCCCACTTTCTAATGGAAACCGACCTGGAGCTCTCCCCGGAGACATTTCCCACCTTCAAGCTAGTCGAACTAGATGGAGATTCAGGGGCTGCTCACGTGAGCATGATTCTTCGGAGTTCGCACCGCCTCTTTTTCCTATCTCTCACGGCAAATGAAACATTTTTCAAGATTAGAGACCGGCTCTTTCATGGTGGACCCTCGCCAATGCGCGTAGAAAACTTGGGTGTTTTTAAAAGCACGGGAGCACCGAAATGGTAGGTTACTTGAGTAAAAAAGAAATAATATTTTGTGCTGAAGTTTTTGGCTTTCCATGGAATTCCCAAGCGGGGAAAATTATTAGCAATACCTGGACCATATAAATCCAGTGCATGTCATCTATTTAGTCATGAAGGACCCCACATGATCATGGACCAACTGAACTTACAATAACATTTCAAACCTATTAATCTACACGTAAGATACACTTGCTTGAACGATTAGACCGCTAAGGTCAAGAAAAGTTCAAGTAATTATTGCTGGTCGATGCAACTTTTATTTTCAATCCGAAAGCCAATCATGTCCAATCATACCATGATCATCGTGTACCTTATACCTTACAAGGTAAGCTTTCCCCGTAGGTGGCTAATTAATATAGCAGAATTTATTGGGATCAATTTTCCTTTTTTGGGGGGTCGATGATAATCAATTCCGTCCTCCTCCTCCATCCAAAAGTAAGTTCTGAAGCACGACATGCCTGCATCCCTTGGTTTCTCGTCTAGTACCTACCCAATTGGATCTAAAATGATTGATAGGTGTCCACGTGGTCCTTTTCCCTATACTAAATGTCAAAAATTGATACCAATTGCGACAGATACAAACAAGAACATGGCCACTTGAAAGCTCATAAAGCAATATAGGCGAGCATCGATCTAGGGTCAATCTTAGACCGATCTTGGACCGGCCCAATCTTACTGGTCCTAGTTTGGTTCCCATAAGGACTGGGTTGGTTCTTGAACCTAATATCCCTAGACTAGTATTGTGCATATTGGTTTTTGATCTTGGGAGTTTAAGGTCGGTCAAACCTAGACTAATCCTAACTGTATATATTATATATCTAGTATATTATTTATAATGCTTTATTACAAGTATTATTCATAGATAATTACAGGAACTTCCCATTTTGTCCCATATCTTTATGAGTGATCTTAATCATTTTTACAGTTTTTTGCTCGTAGTAGGTGTGAAATTTCTATTGTTGCTTTATCTTAAATTTGTTAAATATGTATTATATTTATGGGTTGGTTGCACAATACCGTATTATCGATGGATATATAGTTTGAAATGATATGTTTGCCTTTTTAGGGAGTACAAAAAATAAAATAAAAAATTATTTATTAGTCCTAAGTTGATCCTAAAACTAAATTGAATTCATTGGATCGATCCTTAATCTCAAAAATTGAGGATCAATGCTATGCGAATTAATCTTAGAATTAAAGGGTGAATCGTTTCAATTCGGACTATGCTCATTCCTTCAAAGTAGATACATTGCCTCAGTGAAAAAAAAAAGAAAAATACCCTGCCTAAAAGACCGAATAAGATACGTAGTATCCATCTTTTTCTTTTGTACAAGAATTGAATATCGAGCCTGCGGTACCATAGGATCACGTGGCTTTCCAAAGCGGCAATTTTAGGACAAGACCTATGTACTACGTACAACTGAAGCAGTGAAAGACTGAAAAAAAGCGGCAGAAAATGTCGGCGGAGATGACGGATGATCGGACGGAAAAGACGGAGCCATTGTCCCGCCGAAACTTAGTACAAAAGCAGAACACGACAACAGAATTCAGGAATCGAACTCAACTACCCATCACCACAATCGAGCGGTCTAGGTTGACTTCTTCCTGGAACCCCAACGAGGAAACGAAGACAAGGGAGGTGACTTGTGGTTTGACGTGGGGGGCACGTCGCAGTGGGGCCAAGAAGCAAGCCGGAGGTTTGACCGCCGAGGGCCTTGAAGCTTCTGAACAGAGAGGCGAACACGAGACGCTTTATGCGTCCGCGCCGGGGAGGATGAAAAGGCAGCTCGTCTCTTCACTGTTGATTCCTTCTCTTTCATGGCTTCCTGCATGGGAGCCATCGGGCTTTCTTTGTCGTGCTTTTGAGAGAGAGAGAGAGAGAGAGAGATGAGGCCTGGTCTAGGTTGGGTGGAGAGATGGGGATATTTATGTAGAATTAGTCTTTGGGCAAGATGGGGTCGAGTCCGTTTCGGTGGAGGTGGTTTCCTTGAAGGTTCTTGGACTAAGATACTGTCATTTGATTAAGTCGTGGACGGAAAGACCCGTGTTCCGACTTAAAACGACAATTTATCCCCTCCCCATTCACTTTGATTGTCGACTAGGAGAAGAAGGTCGTCCACCGAAACACCGATAAAGAAGTCGTCGCTGGAGATTAACGGACCTGCTCACGTGGGTGCAAATCATTCCTAGTTGTTATTTGTTGGCTATTTCTTGATTCTTTCTTGTTAAACTAGAACTATGTATTAGGAACGAGAAATCTGTTGACAATTCTAATTTGTTTTGTGGAAAAATACAAGGTATCCATATGGATCTAGCGCCATCCATCAAGACTATAATATGGTGGATGGTTTTATTATTAACATGTAACTTACCGTTCATCTCAATAACAAGAAACGTAGAATATGTAGAAAAAAATCACATGGACATGTCAAATCTAAGTATCATGATGGACCTACGAGTAAACCAATCGTGAGCCCAAACCAAAATAACCCAAACAGCTTAGGCTTTTTCATCTGCCTGTCAACTTTCAATAAATCCTCCTCCACTTAACATCTAGACTGACTTTTCTTGGTCAATCCTTGCCAATGCTCGGACAATTTTAATAGCGTGGCATTAAAGCATTTGCAACACTATGTGAAATGATTTTGCAAGCTAAGAAAATAAAAAAACGGCCAAAACATTCAGGAAAAGAAGTCGGCCATAGAAAGTAACATAATTTCCATGATTTATAACCGAAACCCAAGTCTCTCTCTAGTCATTGCCCTCAACAGTTCTCTATCATTTTCCCTCCTCTATCAACATCAGAACAAAAAGAGAAAGAGCATGGCAAAATCTGGAAGATCAGACCTGGGTTTGGCTTGGGAACAATGGGGTCCTTTTCCTTCACTGTCAATGAGACGACGTTGAAAAAAAGGGCCAAGAAAAAGGGTCACCCATCAACATCTGCGGGCTAATCTTTCTTGTCGTGATTAGTTGATCGAAAAGGATGTCGTCGCTCCACCTTTGGCTCCCGAAGGAATTGACTCTTTAACCTGGTTTCGGTCGATGTTCTGGACGCACACGCGGCGGGGGCGAAGGCCGAAGGTTCCGTGAAGGATCCCCAAGCGGACTTGCACTCGACGGCATCAGTCAATGCTTCGTCCTCGTCCTCCCCCCCATCAGCTCAGAATACGTTGCTTGACCCTTCCCACGACTTCCCTCTGTTTTATTCTGATAAATCCTGCGCACCCGCACTCGGTTACTCGCGTTTCATTTTGTTGTGCGTTTGCTTCTCACACAAGAAATTGAAAAACTGACTTATAATTTGTGGAAATTGATCTGTGATGTCCTGCAGGAATGTTTTGTTTGATATGACTCACTTGTTCGCATGCTTATCGACTTTGTCAGGTCATTTCATGAATTAATCTTGTAAATCATTTTTACTCTCACGCCCTTGCGCTTATTATGGATATGAAGTACAACGCCCCCTTTAGTAATCTTATTGTGGACAAAAATTCAGTAATTTAATACCCATTAAGTAATCTCCAGATAGTTGGTTGATACTACTTCTTAGAAACTTGCTTTAAACATTGCTCTCGCTTTTGTAAGCTTCCTTAGCTTCACTAATTAAATCAAGAAAAAATGACATGTGAGCCGACCAAATTGGTGCAAAAACATTCCGAGCACTCGCACGCAGAATGGGGGCTTAATCCTATTTAAGTTAGAAAAAAGATAATATTCTATTCGTGTTTTGGCTTCTCATGGATCCTTGATATACATAAACTAAGGGACAATATATTACTCGAGAATCCAAATTACTTAATTAAGGCGCATTTGGTAACATTTCTGTTTAAAAATTATTCCAGGGAACAGAAATAGAAAAAAGTGTTTCTGTTCCGAGAAACAATTTTTGAATAAAAAAACGCGTTTGGTAAACTTGTTCCGGGAATAAAAAATAAATAGAAACATGTTTGGTAAATTTGTGTTATTTTTTTGTTTCTTTTATTTTTTAAATATTCTTATTTTATTTTTCTTATTTTTCTTTCTTTTTTTTTTTTCTTTTTTTCTTCTTTTGGCCGGTCGCCGGCCTCGGCCGTGGCCGGCGACCGGCCGACGAGGGCCGACGGCCTCGCCTAGCCACAGCGAGGCTCGGCCTCGCCCAAATCCGACGAGCCCGAGCTCACCCGGCCTTGCCCCGCACCGGCGAGGCTCGGCCTCGCCTTGGCCGGGCGAGCTCGGGCTCGCCGGATTTGGGCGAGCCCGAGCTTGCGGGATTTGGGTGACACTTCGATGAGGTCGCCAGCCCTTGACGACCGGTCGCCGGCCATGGCCAAGGTCGGCGACCGGCCAAAGAAAAAAGAAAAAGAAAAGAAGAAAAAAAAAAGAGGAGAAAAAGAGAGGAGAGAGAAAATTTGTTCTTAAATTCTATTCCGTAAACAAGAAATACGTTTTTCTTGTTTTTGTTTGTTCTAAATGTGTTCCTAGAAACAAAAAAATAGATTTGGAACAAAAACGCAAACAAACGCGTTTCTGTTCTTTTTTTGTTCCCTGGAACAAAAAAACAGAAATTTTGTTCATAAACAGAAATAAAGAACGTTAACAAACAGAGCCTTAATTATCCCCAAAATGGAGCCTCTTAGAATGCGTTTAGTAACATTTTTGTTTAAAAATTGTTCTATGGAATGAAATAGAAAAAAGTGTTTTTGTTCGGGAAACAATTTTTGAATAAAAAACGCGTATGGTAAACTTGTTCGGAAATAAAAAATGAACAAAAGCACGTTTGGTAAATTTGTGTTCTTTTTTTTTGTTTCTTTTAATTTTTTAATTTTTTTCTTTTTTTTCTTCTTTTGGTCGGTCACCGGCCTTGGCCATGGCTAGCGATCGGCCGACGAGGGCCGGCGGCCTCGCCAGCCCCGACGAGGCCAAGCCTCGCCATGGTTGGGCGAGGCTTGGCCTCGCTTTGACCGGGCGAGCTCAAGCTCACCCAAATGCGAGCTTGAGCTCGCCCGGCCTTGCCCCGCGCGCCGAGGCTCAAATCCAGTGAGCCTATGCTCACCTAGCCAAGGCGAGGCCGAGCCTCGCTAGGGGCCAGCGACGCTCTAGCGAGATCGCCGGCCCTTGACAGCCAGTCGCCGGCGACCGGCCAAAGAAAAAAGAAAAAGAAAAGAAGAAAACAAAAGAGGAGAAAAAGAGAGGAGAAAGAAAATTTATTCTTAAATTCTGTTCAGAAACAAGAAACACGTTTTTCTTGTTTTTGTTTTCATTCCAAATGTGTTCCCGGGAACAAAAAAATAGATTTGGAACAAAAACGCAAACAAACGTGTTTCTGTTCTTTTTTTGTTCCCTGGAACAAAAAAACAGAAATTTTGTTCATAAACAGAAACAAAGAATGTTAACAAACAGAGCCTTAATTATCCCCAAAATGGAGCCTCTTAGGATGCGTTTGGTAATATTTCTGTTTAAAAATTGTTCTATGGAACAGAAATAGAAAAAAGTGTTTCTGTTCCGGGAAACAATTTTTGAATAAAAAAACGCGTTTAGTAAACTTGTTCTGGAAATAAAAAAATGAACAAAAGCACGTTTGGTAAATTTGTGTTCTTTTTTTGTTTCTTTTAATTTTTTAATTTGTTTCTTTTTTTTTTCTTTTTTTCTTTCTTTTTTATTTTTCTTTTTTTCCTCTTTTGGTTGGTCACCGCCTTGGCCATGGCTGGCGACCGACCAACGAGGGCCGGCGGCCTCGCCAGCCCCCGACGTGGGCGAGGCTTGGCCTCGCTTTGACTGGGCGAGCTCAGGCTCGCCCAAATGCAGCGAGCTTGAGCTCGCCCAGCCTTGCCCTGCGCCAGCGAGGCTCAAATCCGGTGAGCCTGTGCTCACCTAGCCAAGGCGAGGCTGAGCCTCGCTAGGGGCCAGCGACGCTCTAGCAAGATCGCTGGCCCTTGATAGCCAGTCGCCGGCGATCGGCCAAAGAAAAAAGAAAAAGAAAAGAAGAAAAAAAAAGAGAAAAAAAGAGTGGAGAGAGAAAATTTGTTCTTAAAAATTGTTAAAACAAGAAATACGTTTTTCTTATTTCTTGTTTTCTGTTCCAAATGTGTTTAGGGAACAAAAAAATAGATTTGGAACAAAAACGTAAACAAACGCGTTTCTGTTCTTTTTTTTGTTCCTTGGAACAAAAAAATAGAAATTTTGTTCATAAACAGAAACAAAGAACGTTAACAAACAGGCTAAAGATTGTAGCTTTGGCTAAACCCAGTAACATATACCTTGCAAAGCTCCCTAGAGAACTTACCTTGTCGTACATCTCCTAATTGCGTCCCCTAAACCCTCCCAATTAAAACTCTTTGCCGTCTCGTTGGACCTTTTTCTAATTATCTTTATTGAGGGAATGATATAGGTTATCTTCTCACAGTCAAACTCAATAAATGATAATCAGAAATATTAGGCTCAACAAATCTCAAAAGATGGTAATTTCAACTGTGTCGTAGAACGATCCTAGACTAAAGTGAATTCAGATTCAGTTAATCACTACTATTCCTATGGGCTAGGACCTGCAATGTAATACTTGGATGGGCTAGAAGAAAGGGTCCTACACTGAAAAGCCCAATCAAGCCCAGCATGAACCTTTCTTTTCATTTCTTCAATTTCAAAAACTGATATCGATATAACTCACTTACTCACATACCTTATTCATTTTGCAAGGCTATTTTATAAGTTAATTTCGCATAATCATTCTTGTCAAATTACAAGCTCATAAATTATAGATATGAAGTTCAACACCCCCAAGGTAATTTTATTGTTGATAAGTTATATAAGTTAATACCCTCATTCGTATTATTATTTTCTTATGCATCTCATTTTAACTATAGGAACTAACCTGGAGCACAGTCCCCTTCCAAGTAAACTCCGAATAGTTAATAATACTTCCTAAAAATAGCATTAAACATTCTCCTGCTTGTGTAAACTCCATTAACTTCACTAATTAAATCAAAGAAAATGACACGTGAGCTGACAAAATTGGGCTCAAAACATTCTACGCACCCGCACCGAATACCGGAATTGTGGATAAACAAAGTAAAAGAGAAATTATATTTTACTTTAGGGCTCTAGCTTCTCGTGGGATCATTAGTCGCGGTAAAACTTTTTGCTTTACTCAAATTGTATAGATCCATTGCATGTCACCCATTGAATCATGTAGATTTACATGAGATTCATAAGATCATTGGGCCAACTGAGCCCGCAATAACATTTCAAGTCCACTAAATTTTCACGTGCAATAACTTGAATAGTCGAGTTGCTTGGGTCCCGAATAGCTCTAATTATTATTACCAACCGAAACTTTTTTTTATTTTTGTTAATCTTTGGAAAAGTCAACCGAGTCCAATTATACCTTTGCGCCTTCTAAGCAACATCAACCGCGGAAGGATGTAAACTTTCCCCGTAGGTAATGAATTAACATAGTAGAATTTATCAAGATTGATTTTCCCCCATTTTTTTTAGGGTGAGCATAGTTCTAGGGTAAAACATGAAACTTGAGAATTGGACCAATGGAAACTTTTCCGATTCCAAGTTTTAAGATATGTATGGTAAATTCCAGGTTCTGAAAATTGTGAAACCTACTTTGACTAATAAGTTTCGGGTTATAGGTTGGAACCTAAAACCTATTAGGACCTAAAATAAGTTTTGCATTTTTTTTTCTCTAGGTGTTGCGTAATCATATGGTATTCTATGGCATTTGATAATTAGTGTATAATCTAAAACTATTAGTCCAACTTCTATTTTATTATTAAGACTTTTACTTTATTAATGTTTTATACTTTTTGTATGTCTAAATATAAATTATGGTAAGTAAATCGTAGCAACAAGTGACAGCTATTAAAGGTAATAATCCCCTATAATTGGTCAATTAATAATAAATGTGGAATCTAGGTAGACCCTAAAACCTATGACAGGATAGGTTTCAAGTTTCAAAATATATAGGATATGTTCTAGGTTCCAACAAATAAAAAATTTATTTTAACGAGTAAGTTCAAGATTCCAAGTATAATTTTTATGGAACCTAGAATACAAAACTTGGAACTATGCATTCTTAGTTATTTGATGATCAATCTTGTCATCTTTGTCCATCTAAGAATAAGTTCTAAAGCGGGACATGCTGAAAGAAATTGAAGAAGAAAGTTGGAGAGAAAATTTTTCTGTATTCTCTATATTTTCTGTACGTACAATGTCAATGTTTTATATTACAAGAGTTGTATAATGAAAGAGGCAACTAAATAATATACAGAATAGATTTGATATTAAATGATCTTTGATTGATCTGATGAATATTCTATATGATCTGAATATATCTTGCGTATCTTCCAACACTCCCCCTCAAGCTGGTGGCTTGTAGATATCCAAGACGCCGAGCTTGCTTAAAAGATACGCATGCTGACTTTGACATAGAGGCTTGGTGAAGATATCTGCAGGTTGTTCCTCTGTTCCAATCCCCCATGTCTCAATTATACCTTCCTGAATTTTCTCTTGAGTAAAATGGCAGTCCACTTCTATGTGTTTCGTTCTTTCATGCACAATGGGATTTGATGCTAGTTTGAGAGCTGCATCGTTGTCACAAAATAATCTGGTTGGTCCTCGACTCACACTCCAAGGTCCCGAAGTAATCCCCGTAGCCACACTATCTCACATGTCGTTTTCACCATAGCTCGATATTCTGCTTTTGCTGAGGATAAAGAGACGGTCGGCTGCTTCTTGGTTTTCCACGAAAGCAAAGAATCTCCCAACTTAATGCAGAAACCGGTTATGGATCTCCTGCTCATCGGACAAGTGGCATAATCTACATCACAATACGCTATCATTCTCATATCACACTTCCTGGAAAGAAGAATCCCAAGTCTAGGACATTTCTTCAAGTACTTCACAACTTTCAATGCAGCGTTCATGTGAGACTGCTTTGACTTGTGCATGAATTGACTGAGTGTTTGTACAGCGTAACTAATATCTGGCCTGGTCATAGTCAAATATATGAGTTTCCCGACAAGTTTCTGATAACTCAATGGATCTTTGAGTACTGGATCTGCTTGCTAAAACACTTCAGCATCATAATCTGCCGTGGTCAATTTAACATTTTGCTCGATTGGAATCACAGCTAGCTTACATCCTGAAAAACCTGCTTCTGATATAATTTCCAATGCAAATTTTCTCTGGCTGAGAGATATACCTTGACCTGATCGTGCAATTTCTATTCCAAGGAAATATTTAGGCGTACCCAAATCTTTTATGTGGAAGGTAGAATGCAAGTATTCCTTGAAAACTTGAATAGCTACTTTATCGTTTCCCATAATAAGTATATCATCTACATATATCATTAAGTATATAGATGACATACCTTTAGTCCGTGTAAAAACAGCATAGTCAAATCTGGACTGTTGGAAACCTGCAACCATCAGGGACTCAGCAAATTTGGCATACCATTGTCTGGAAGCCTGTTTAAGGCCATACAAGGATTTGCAGAGACGAAATACTCTATTCTCCCCTTGTCTCCGTAAACTTTGTGGCACATCCATATAAATCTCTTCATTTAAATCGCCATGTAAGAAGGCATTGTGGACATCCATCTAATGTAGCGACCAGTCCTAAAAAGCTGCTACTGAGAGGAATGAGCGTACCGTAACATCTTTGGCGACGGGAGAGAAAGTTTCATGATAGTTAAAACCCTTCTTGCTGCGTGAAGCCTTTAGCCACTAATCGAGCCTTGTACCTTTCAATTGATCCATCTGCTCAATATTTGATCTTGTACACCCATTTACATCCAATTGCCTTCCGATTTGGGGGTAGAGAGACGAATTCCCATGTCTGATTGTCCACTAAAGCCTGCAATTCTGCTTGCATAGCTTGCTGCCATCTTGGATCGGTGCTTGCCTCATCATAATTGGATGGTTCTCGCTCCTCAGAAATGCGAGAAATGCAACAACGATGCTCCGCTGATAGCCGATCGAATGAAACATAAGAGGAGATGGGAAAAAGAATACCTGGCGAGTTTCTGATGCCACACACGTAGTCTTTCGTCCAAGTTGGTGGACGCGGTACTCGCCAGGAGCACCTTGGTAGGGTCTTGGCAGGAGATAATTGATCCGAACCAGTATCAACAGGAGTATCGGTATCAACAGAAGTGGAGTCGATCACAGCTTCATCATTCGAAATTTGGTGCGTGGATTCCAGAGGAGGTGTTAATTCCATGGCTGAAGCAAAGGGGTCCCTTCTCTCTGTTGAAGCAGGAAATAGAATATATCCTGGATCATTTGGTGTTTCTTCAACATAGGACGAAGAGTAAGGTCCTTGGCTATCTGTGCTTGGTTCCTGTGCAGCAAAAGGAAAAATATTCTCCTGGAACAAAACATCACGACTGACAAAGAATTCTCTTATAGATGAATCATGAATCCTGTACCCCTTTTGTAAAGTGGGATATCCCATGAATGTGCAACGGCGAGCACGGGGACCCATCTTATCTCTAGAGCCCACTATAGTGGCATAACATTGGTAGCCAAAAATCTTCATATGACTCATATTTGGCTTCTTCCCAAAAGCAATTCGAAAGGACTGCGACCATCGAGAATCTTGGTCGGCATTCTATTAATTAAATAAGCTGCAGTTAAAACACAGTCTCCCCAAAAATTGTCAGGGATGGAAGCTTGAAACTTCAGGGCACGAGCAACTTCCAATAGGTGAGGATGTTTCCGTTCCACTACTCTATTTTGCTATGGAGTATATGTACAAGAACTCTCATGTAAGATCCCGTGGGATGAGAGCAAGGCAGTACACTCATGGTTAAAAAATTCCTTCCCATTGTCTGTTCTTATACAACGGATTGTCTTGCCAGATTGAGTCTTTGATAGAGAAAGGAAAGTCCTTAAATGAGATATGACTTGACCCTTAGACTGCATGAGAAAAATCCAAGTGGCCCTTGAATGGTCATCCACAATGGTGAGGAAAAAACGGGACCCATCATGATTTTGTGTATGATAAGGACCCCAGACATCAATATGGAGTAAGGAAAATGAATCATCTACACGATTTGTGCTTAATGGAAAGGGAATGCGGGACTGTTTGGCAAGTGGACAAAGATATGACATTGCGGATAAGGAAATAAAGAACTATGACCCATTCTGGAATGCAAAATGAATTGTTTATCATTGGTAGTCAAATTACACAATGATTGTTTATTACAATGAAAAAAATCAAGATTTGCTGAATTTTTCCAGAAATATAGTCCTTCAGACAGATTACCCCAGCCCATCAGTCTCCCAGTCGAAAGGGCCTGAAAGACACAGCTATTAGCAATGAAGGAAACCTTGCAAGAATTTTCTTCACTGGCTCTAGACACAGAGATAAGGTTAAATTGAAACTCTGGGACATAGAGGACATTTGTGAGAGTAAGCTGAGAGCTAAGATTTACTGTTCCTGTTGTAGACACACGAGCAACATTTCCATTCGGCAATTGCACAATAACGGGACTATCTAAATCTTTTTTAATAACAAGAAATCAGCTTCTTGTCACAGGTAATATGATCACTAGCTCCAGAATCAATAATCCAAGTGCTCCTTGATATTGTATTTAGACAATGAGAAATACCTGTAAAGCTGCTCCCCCTTTTTGGAATATCCAATTTTTGTAGCGCTTGCATCAATTGCTGATACTCAGCATGTGTGATGGATTGATCAGTTGATCCCGTGAGTTGATAAGCTGCTGCAGCTTGATATTTCCTTCTTTTTTTCTCCAGGTCGGCCATGCAATTTCCAACAACTGTCAATTGTGTGGTGAGGCCGCCTGCAATAGTCGCAAAATAGCTTTCCCTTATTCTTCAAATTCGATCCAAAATTCAGCCCATAATTAGGCCCATATTTCGGCCCATAATTCGGCCCGAGATTCTTCGAAAAATGAGGGCCGTTGGATCTGTTTGATCCGAAACTGTCTCCGTCGTCCAAATCGTCCATGTAGCGCGTCCCTTTAGAGCCGTCGGATCGCTGCGTGCGATCTGAGCCATCCATCACAGGACCTTTAAAAGGTCTCTGTTCAGTGAACCCTAGCGATGGATTTCGCCTCTTTTCTAGGATTTTCGACCCTTCTCTCTCGATCCTTGCCGCGAGAGCCAGGCCCTCCGTCACTTTGTTCTCCGTCGAGGTAAGTCTCTAGCCCTCCTCCTGCACAGCAAGTTGGAAAATCCATCCAATCGGCGGCGGAGGCTCCATGGCCAGAATTTGCGACCTGAAAGTAAGGTAAGAATCGTTGAGTATTAGCAAAAATCTGGTCGCCTTCTCTCGGTCTTTTATCCCTTTGTACTGTTGGAGAGTTTCTTCGGGTCCGATGAGTTTTTCTTCGGCGGCCTCTAGCTCGTTCCAGAGGGCTGAGAGCTTGTTGAAGCAGGCCGTGACGGTCATGTTTCCTTGCTTCAGTTCGGAGAGGGCTTGATGCAACGAAAAAATCCTCGCCCGATCCAATTTCCCGTACATCTCTTTTATACTATCCCAAAAAAATTTTGAATCCTTTGTTGGAGGCAACCCGATGGCTATTTCTAGGCTAATACAATTTCCGATCCACGTTCTAACGAGCTGGTTGCATTTTTTCCATTGTCGCCCTAATTTTTCATCGGTTGGAACGGG
This sequence comes from Eucalyptus brandiana, assembly GCA_014182725.1. Classification (NCBI taxonomy): domain Eukaryota; kingdom Viridiplantae; phylum Streptophyta; class Magnoliopsida; order Myrtales; family Myrtaceae; genus Eucalyptus; species Eucalyptus brandiana. The sequence goes on along the minus strand of CM024675.1, from coordinate 67,761,415 downwards.
AACTGTTCCGTCGATAAATCCTTCTTTATCTTTTGTGATGAGGGCTCGACGGAATTCCCGTGCCCAACTCGAATAATTCTCGGATCCTGTGAGATGGTTGCTGATGAGCTTCAACTCGGGTCCGTCGGCTGTGGAAACATACAGCGCGTCGCCGGGTTCCAGGTGACCCATGGCGGCCGCAAAGGGAAAGGGTACAAACCCTGGTGGAAACCCCGCATTGGTTGTAGTCTGTCCCTGATTCGAATTCCCTGATCCGCCCGTCTGCTCAGGGTCAGTGGTTGAGTCTGCTCTAGTGTTGGTTGGTAGACCTCCATCGGTCCGCACGCTTTGGTAGCCCGGCTGTGATGTGTCTGGATTTGATCCAAGCATCCATGGGTACGGCATCCATTGATAAGGGTAGCCAAAGAAAGGAAACCCTGGATTGAACTGAGCCGGATTAGGTTGCCAGAGCGTGTGCTGTGGTTGATTGGTTGCTGGATTGATGATGGATGAATTCAGAGTTGGTGAAGCAGGCTTTGTCGACTGTTCTTCAACGGCTGAGGTAGGTGTTTTTGGATTTGTCATGATGGAGAAAAAATTCTGCAGTAACTTTGTTCTGCAGGTTGACAAAAGAAGGATTTCAAGAATTCCTGCTGGATGCTGTTTTGGTTTGCAAGTGTAGTAACAACCAAGAACAGAAGATCACAAGAGGCAATTCAAAGACAAGTGTGGAAGCTCTGTCAGAACCAGATGCTCTGATACCATGAAAGAAATTGAAGAGGAAAGTTGGAGAGAAAAGTTTTCTGTATTCTCTATATGTTTCTGTACGTACAATGTCAATGTTTTATATTACAAGACATGTATAATGAAAAAAAGGCAACTAAATAATGTACAAACTAGATTTGATATTAAATGATCTTTGATTGATCTGAGGAATATTCAATATGATCTGAAGATATCTTGCGTATCTTCCAACACATGCCTATATGGATCGGATTCTCGTCTAGTATTCAATTGGAATTGAAAAGATTTGATGCGTGTCGACATGATGGTTTCTTGTCCTTTTTTCCCATACTAAACTGTCAAAAATTTATGTAGATTGATGATCAAACGAAAATATGGCCACTCGAAAGCTGATAAAGCAAATGCCCTGCCCTAAAGACCGAACATGATACATATTATTCATCTTTTTCTTATGTATCGAGCCTGTGGTACCATAGGATGACGTGACTTTCCAAGATGGATTCCCTTGTTTGTAACGTGCAGATGCGGCCCCATATCGATGCTTGCGGTCAGCCCAACTGCTTCGGCCTATGTTAGTGGCCCTCTAGTACCGCGGCCGGTGAAAAAGATTTTTAGGTGCTATCATAAGTCATAAAGCAACATTCTCATCCACACATTCGATCATCAAAAGCTAAAATGCTGTGTGTTCAGAAATTCATGTATTCTTTCAAATCACCATTGCGATCATCGCCCAAAAAATTCCTGCGGTCCGCGATTGTAGTCGTGGATCTCAGGTTTTTTAGGCCCAAAATCGACAATTTGCATGGCTCATGTCCTATCAACAAGGCCACAACTTTACTGCCCTCTTGCCAACTGGAGGCTCTTTTGGACCAACATACTTCAATGGTGCTCAACTCCATTTGGGCCACGGCACTAAGCAAACCCATCGAATTAGAGGAATAGTCAAAAGTGACGAAAGAGATCGGTAACTTAATGTGCCATCGTCATTGGCATGGAACCCAGAAACTTCCTGTACACCTTCGTTCCGGGCCCGAAACTCCCACCAAACACCTTTCCCTCTTCTTGGGCGTGGCGGTGCTACGTTTGATCAACTCATCTCTGTCACTCTCACCTTCATGTGCACAAGACCAATGACCTATCCGGTGCGAACTCATGGACTTACTCTCATGTACTGCCTTCCGTGTCGCATGAAATGAAGAACGAATTCAAGATTATATTATTAGAGCATCCGTGATTGCGCAAATCATGACTCCCCAAAATTCTAATGACTTCATAGTAGAGAGATCCGAGGGGGAATCCATAAGATGAGCCAATCGACAATCGATTTGGATTCACCTTCACTCGAAAGTTTAAATCAAAGTTAATGATCGGTCATATATCATCAGTTGCTTCTTTCGACTCTTGACATTTAAGGTAAGAAGTCTTTCTTATGTAAGCCGATGCTTGTGTTGAATTTTTAGCCAACGTATGCGGTGTTGCAGAAGGACACAACCGTCTATGTGAACTCCCTCCAAAAGGTCTAGGTCCACTTATCTTGGCTGATTGCTTCAGTGTGGTTCTCTGTCGTACCTAGGAGTCCACCTATTATATGCTGTCAATACGAGTTCATTTCATTGTCGCAAGATCCATACAAAGTGTTATGAATCTAAGACACATACCTTTCGAGAAAATTGACACATATTTCCTTGTCAAAGCTCGTTGTCATTCTTTCTTATGAAAGACAAAATATGAACATAAATCAGCCTACAGATTTAGACATAACACACGCCAACCAAGTCAACTCGGGCTTTTAGTCTAAAACACTAATTCAAGGGAACATGATTGGCTACACCCCGATTGAATCATATAGATCAGTGCATGCCATACATTTGAATCATATGGATTTGCTCATAAATGATCACCAGACCCTTGAGGATAGTCAACCAAGTCCAGTCATATGATATGACCAGCATCCAGTACGTTTCTACCTTTCAAGTAACATCGACTGGACAAAGGAAGTAAATTTTCCCCATTTGTAATTGATTAATGTTGCAGAGGAGTAAAGATAATCAATCTTGTCGCTTTCCTCCCTCCAAAATTGGAATTAAAAATAAATGATACTTGTCCACATGATGATTCCGGTCCTTAGAAAACTGAAAAAGCATGAACGAAAGTACATATATTGCATAAAATTGATCTTCTTCTTATGTATAGCAACTGAACATAGGATGAAGTCACTTTCCCGAATGGGTCGCCGCCACATAAAAGAGAATTTTAGTACACGACGTGTAAACGAACCGGAGAAAGATTGCAAACTAGTATTAGAAGTTGTCGGATGTCATAACACAACATCAGCCAAAAAACATGTTGGATATTTCAATAATATTTTGAAATATTTACAATAATAACTTCGATAATAGTTATGACTGCATTGAAGACCATCATTATTTTTAATGGTCACATAATGGTTTTTTAATGGTCATACAGTTTTGTAGTGTTTAATTTATTTCTCAAATAAATCATTCATTATTTTACAACAACTCTTTTAACGGCTCTATTTTGTCTGAATATAAAATCTCATAAGGTAATCTTAAAAATACACACTGAATGAAACATAGAATATTCTTTCTTTTGAAAATTTTCCTTTCCTTTTTCTTGCTGGGTTATACACAATATTGTTTATGTTCCTTCTAATATTCAATGCGGAATATAGAAGAAGGTCTGTTGTATCTTGGGAGGATAGCCGTCAGAAGCCTATCGCACCGAGTTTTGCACTCCGAGGAGCGGAATTATCCTTAAGGACAATGCTTACGCTTGCACGCCTTAGACAAATTTTTTGTTCTCATCAGTTTTTTCCTACAATCTTAAGGATAATTCCCATGAAGCATCAAGTTGATACTGCTGCTGATGCCTCAATCTCCACCAGTCCAGTTGCACTACCACCACTACCACATATGTCATATGCCAAACCATTCCCCGACATATCGAAGATCGAAGTTTTCAATGGCAACAATTTCAGAGGGAGAATTACCAAAAAAGTTCTAAACCTATTGCAATTGTGTCAATTCAATTCTAAACTTTTTTTTTAACCAATTTAGTTCTAAACCTTTTGCAATTGTGCTAATTCAGTCCATCCAGCTAAAATTGGTAGGCCGGCGCCGACGTGGACACCGGTTGTCCGGCGAATGCGACGTGGCATTTTAAAAAAAATTAAAATTTTTTTCAAAATTTTTTATTTCTTTTATTTCTTTTTTTTTTTTTTGGGAAAAAGCCATGAAAAATCATGAACTTTGCCCAAAATGACACATTTACCCCAAACTTTTTTTTTGTGACGTGAAAAACCCCGAACTTTGCCGACCGTGACACATTTACCCCAAACTTTTTTTTTGTGACGTGAAAAACCCCGAACTTTGCCGACGGTGACACATTTACCCCAAACTTTTTTTGTGACGTGAAAAACCCCGAACTTTCGTTATGTGACACATTTACCCCAAAATTAGAGGGCATTTTGGTCTTTTCATTTTTAAAAATTTTTTTAATTTTTTTTTACTTTTTAATTTTTTTAATTCTTTTTTTTTTTTCTCTCTTCCTTCCACCGGCCTGGCCGGCCGGGCGAAGGGAAGCCGGCGTCCGGCGAGGGCTGCCCTCCTCGGCGTCGGGCAAGGGTCACCCTCACCGGCCTCGGGCGAGGGTAGCCCTCGCCGGCCTCGGGCGAGGGCCGCCCTCACCGGCGTCGGGCGAGGGCCACCCTCGCTTGCGTCGAGCGAGGGGTGCCCTTGCCGGATCCGGCAGGGCCATCCTCGCCCGACGCCGGCGAGGGCCGCCCTCGCCCGCATCGGGCAAGGACGGCCCTTGCTGCGTCGGGCGAGGGTGTCCCCCCTCGCCAATCCCGGCGAGGGCCGTCCTCACCCGTCACCGGCGAGGGCCGCCCTCGCTGCGTCGGGCGAGGGCCGTCCTCGCCGGACGCCGGTGAGGGCCGCCCTCGCCCGCATCGGGCGAGGACGGCCCTGCCTCTGCGTCGGGCGAGGGTGTCCCCGCCCTCGCTAGATTTGGCGAGGGCCGTCCTCGCCCGTAGCCGGCGAGGGCCGCCCTTGCTGCGTCGGGCGAGTGTGTCCTTGGCCTCGCCAAATCTGGCAAGGGCCATCCTCGCCCGACGCCGGGGAGGTCGCCGGACGCCAGCTTCCCTCCGCCGACTCCGCCATGGCGGCGGAGGGAAGAAGAAGAAAAAAAAAAAAGAGGAAAAATAGAATAAAAAGACAAAAATGCCCTTGATGGGGTAAATGTGTCACGGTTTGGAAAGTTTGGGGTTTTTCACGTCACAAAAAAAAGTTTGGGGTAAATGTGTCACTTTGGGCAAAGTTCAGGGTTTTTCGTGGCTTTTTCCCCTTTTTTTTTTCCTATCATCTTCTTCGCCTCCTGAGGCTGCCGGCGCCAGAGGCTGGAGGTGAGGGCCGGCGAGGTCAGCCTCGCCAGCCAATGGCGAGGCTCGTCCCTGTCGGCTGGAGGCGAGAGCTAGCGAGGTCAACCTAGCTGGCCACTGGCGAGGGCGAGACTCCACCAGATCTGGCGAGGTCAGCCTTGTCGGCCATTGGTGAGGGCGAGGCGGAGATCTCAGATTTGGCCGGAGGGGAGGAGTTCTGGGCAAGGGAGTTCCAGATTTGCGAAGAGGGGCCGAAGAGAGGAAGAGAAACTAGAGAAGGGGGCCAGATCCGAGCAGGAAGGAGGTGCCGTCAATGCTACCCGAACCCCCCGACGCCACCGCTGCACCAGATCTCCGCTGCGTCCTTGTTGCCTTGCAAGATACGCCGCCGTAGCCCTGATGCTGTCCCGGAGACAAATCCTTGCTGTCTGTCGCCATCACAGCGCCATCTCGCCGACTAGCAATGCCGCCGTGCCGTACCCTCGCTATGAATAGGTGACAAGCTGCCGCTCGACATGTCGTCACCGTTGTCTTCCCCCGAAACCCTATCGGTCGCCATGTCTCAATCACGATTGGCCGAGCGTACTCCGCGCTTACTGCAACCGCGCCGAGTGCCCCGTCGCCATCCGCTACGTCGCCACCGCTCGGTCACTTCAACCGAGAGAGAGAGAGAGAGAGAGAGAGAGAGAGAGAGGGATAGTCACCCGAAGATTCTCCGGTTGAGGAGGTCGCCTCGCCGCTCGCTTGGAACCGTTCTCTCTCCGCCTCAATCCGTGCCTTGCGATTGCGCCTCCGAAGTGCGAGCGAGCTCATGGCTTCTGATCGCCACCGCATTGTGGACGGTGCGCGAGGTCGCCTCGCCGGCCACCGGCGAGGTTAACCCTCACCTTGGCCGGGCGAGGCCCCGCCGGATCGGCAAGGGCCGAGCTCGCCGGATGGGCGGGGCCTCGCCCTCACCGAGTGGGCCGGCGAGGCCGACCTCGCCGCCCTCGCCCTCCCGACGCCGGCCGGCCAGAGGCAAAGAAGATGATGGAAAAAAAGAAAGAAAAAAATTCAAAAAATATTTAAAAATTCGAAAAAAAAGATTAAAATTTTTATTTTTATTTTAAAAATGCCACGTCAATGTTCGCCAAACGGCCGGCGTCCACGTCAATGTTGGCCAGCCAATTTTGGCTGGATGGACTGAATTGGTATAATTGTAAAAGGTTTAGGACTAAATTGGTCAAAAAAAAAGTTTAGGACTGAATTGGCACAATTGCAATAGGTTTATGACTTTTTTGGTAATTCTCCCCAATTTTAGAAGGTGGCAAGAAAGAGTTTTCTCTATCCTAGATGTGCACAGCGTGGCTTTCGCACTTATGGAAGCCGAACCAACTGATAACGAGTTTCGAGATCAATGGATACACGCTAATAAGGTATGTAGGCACACAATTATTAGTACCATTTCTAATGAATTGTTTGATGTCTACTGTTCGTACAAGGGAGTGAAACAAATATGGAACTCCATGACTGCAAAGTACACTGCCAAAGATGTGGGCAGACAAAAATTTGTGATCGGAAATTATTATCAATGGGAAATGTCCGATGATAAAGAGATCAAGACACAAATCAATGAATATCACAAGCTAGTGGAGGACTTGAAGGCAGAAAACATCAATTTACAAGAAGAATTTCTTATGGGCTTGCTGATTGAAAAGTTGCCTGAGTCTTGGAATAACTACAAGCAACAACTCAAGCACAAGGACAAGCAATTGTCACTAGCCGATCTGATTGTGCATATTATCATTCATGATACAACTCGCAAGGAGATCAAAGCTGCCAAAGCTAAGGAAATTGCTACTAGGGCAAATTTGGTGTAAGGCAAATTTCAACATTGCCAAAACAAGTATTATAACAAAAAACCTTATTACAAACCCAAGGTTGCTCACCCCACCTTAAAAAAGAAAGGCTCTTACTTTGTTTATGGAAAACCAGGTCATCATGCAACGCACTGCAGAAAGAGAATAATGGGAAATGACAATCCTGCTAAACCAAAAGTCAATTTGGTTAAAGCAGATGACTTTAACGATATAATTATTGCGGTTATTTCCTAGGCCAACATTGTAGCCAATGTGAAAGGGTGGGTGGTGGACTCAGGTGCTACCACGCATATTTGTGCAAACAAAAATGCCTTTTACTCTTACACGCCAGTAGGGGAAGGAGAAGAAATTATTTATCTTACTGATTCAAGAACAACTCAAGTTCTTGGGAAAGGAAACGTTCTTCTCAAGCTCACATCTAGCAAGACTTTGGCCCCGAATGATGTATTACATGTCCCTAATATAAGGGCAAAGCTAGTCTCAGTAGCGCTTTTAGGAAATGTTTGGGTGAATGTGTCATTCGAATATAATAAGATTGTAATGACAAAAAATAACGTCTTTGTAGGAAAAAGGTTATTGTAATCAAGGACTTTTTGTTTTTAACATTTCTAATGTTATCAATGAAAACGCTACTACTTTCGCTTACTTGGCTGAATCTGTTAATTTATGGCATGGTAGATTAGGTCATGTTAGTATTTCTTATATTAAGAAAATGGAAAAACAATGTTTAATTTCTGGAATTAAAAACTCATGTTCTAATAAATGTATAATATGTGCCGAAACAAAATTAACAAAAAAGCCTTGTATTTCTGTAAATAGAGAATTTGATTTGTTGAGTTTAATTCATACTGATCTAGGAGATTTAAAACAAACTATAACTAGAGGAGGTAAAAAATATTACTTGACCTTCACTAATGATTATTCTAGATTTACTAAAGTTTATTTGCTTAGGCATAAAGATGAAGCTTTTAATATGTTCCTTTTGTATAAAGCTGAGGTAGAAAACCAATTGAATAAAAGGATGAAAAGAATTAGATCGGATAGAGGTGGAGAATATATTTTGCTTAACAAATTTTGTGAAAATGAAGGAATAATTCATGAAACTACGCCTCATTATTCCCTTGAATCTAATGGCATAGCTGAAAGAAAAAATAGGACTTTGAAAGAGATGATGAATTTTATGCTTGTTAGTTCTAATGTTCCAAATAATTTATGGGGTGCAACTATTTTATCTGCATGCCACATCTAAAATAGAATACATCATAAGAAAATAGGTGAAACACCCTATGAATTTTGGAAATGTTATCGTCCTAATTTAAAATATTTGAAAGTGTGGGAGTATCTTGCTAAGGTTATACTTTTTAATTCTAAGAAAAGGAAAATAGGCTATAAATCATCTGACTGCATGTTTATTGGTTATGCTGAACATAGTGCCGTTGTTGACACCTCAATTTTAATTAGTTTTATTAATTAAGTTTTTAATTTTGTCTTTTCGGATAAATAGATAATAAAAAGAATAAACAAAGAAAAAAGCAGAAAAGAAACAAGAAAAAACAAAAAAGCCCCTCCTCTAGGCCTCCTCGGCCCATTTCCGCCTCGGCCCAGCCCATGCGCCCCTTATCTTCTTCCTCCTTGGCTTCTCCCTTCTCGCCCTGCAACACACGCGCAGAGAACGGCAGCTAGGGTTTCGGCGCGCGCGTAGGCCGGCCGGTGACGGATGGGACGTGCCTTCAAAGCAAGCAAGTGGGCGGCCGAGGTGACGCCGGTTCGGCCCGCACCAAGGCCGGTCGGCACACGGAGAATCGGCGGCCAAGCCACCGTCGACCGGCACCCTCGCGCCTATAAATAGGGTGTCGGGGGGGGAAGGCCACAATCATCGCAAGCTCGGAGATCTTCCCCCTGAGAGACTTCGGGGGAGGAATCGACGAGCAAGCGAGAGAGAAATCGGGCCGTCGCGAGCTTGGCCGACCTCCCACTGAGAGACTTCGGGGGAGGTCGCCGACGAGCGAGTCCGAGTAGGTCAGATCCGGCCGGTGGAGGCTCGGATCTGGCCGGAGGGAGAGAGATCCGAGCGGGTGAAGGGGGGGCGAGAGAGGAATCGGCGGAGGTCGGATTCAAGAAGAAAGCAGGTACCGTCGACGCTGCCCGACGCTGTCCCTGCACCAAGCCGAGCGCTCCCGACCACCCCGACGCCGTCGCTGCGACCGATTCGCCCAAAGCTGCACCAGATCTAAGAGTTGAGGGACCGTCGTCTCTGCCTTGTCATCCCGACCACCGCCGCCACGTCCCGCCGTCGCTACAGCCAGGTACACACCGACGCTCGCCATCCGTCCTCGCCGCCTCAGCCACCGCGAGATCCAGTCCTCGGTCGCGCCCTGTCCATCATTCCCCTCTGCATCTCCACGTCGTCATCGCCGCCGTGCCGCCACGCCGCATCCTCCTACCGCAGCTGTCCTCGGTATCGCCACCGTCATCGACGTCGATCCGCCGTCCCGCCTCTCCGTCGGCGCCGCGTCAAGCGGAAAAGAGGCGGCATCATGTCGGGTCGAGGCTCGGGGGGCGAAGTGGGTCGCGGCCGGGTAGGGTTCCATGAACCGGGTCGCGGCCGCGAACCGGGTCAAGCGTGGGTTGCGGATCGGGTAGGGTTTCGCCCGGGCCCTGTTGTGCGTGTGGGCGGGTGGTTGTTGGGTGAAGTCCTTTTAACAAAAATGGGCCGGGAGCGGTTTGGGCTTGGAAAAAGAAAAAAAAGGGGAGAAAAATCCGAGTCGGACCCAACCCGCGGATCCGACCCGGTCGGTTTTTATATATAAAATAATATTTTAAATAAATAAATAAATAATATTTTATTTCAAAAAAACAAAAATATCCAAAAAATATTTTATTTTCCAAAAATATTAAAAAATGTTTTAATTTCCAAAAAATCGAAAAATATTAAAAAATATTAAAAAAATATTTTATTTTCTGAAAAATCAAAAAAATCAAAAATATTTCATATTTTCCAAAAATGCCAAAAATCCAAAAAAAGTCAAAATTTCATGAAAAAGCCAAAAAAGACTTGTATTTTTTTGAAAATACCAAAAAAGGTCCAAAAATCCCTTTCATGTCAAAAAAATTAGAAAATGACTCAAAAATTGTTTTTCCTCCCAAAATGCATGGAAAATCCCTCGAACATCCAAAAAACCTCGGGGTTTAAACAAGATTAGGTACCGAAAGGGCATTAGTGATTAACTAGTGTAATCAAGTCCCCGATCCTAATTTCTCGGTTTGCGCGGGAGTGAGTATTTCTCCCGATACTTCACTTGGGTTTCTAATCAACCCACCCCAAATCGATTAGTGGCGACTCCATTTTAAAAATTGATCTACAGGTTAAAAACTCAGACTATTAAAGTCGTGAATTGGTGGACTTGGGAGAGTCCGGGCATAACTAATTTCAGCCGAGCCATTAGCCTCCTTAGGCGTGCGTACCCGACTGCGGGCGCCGAAAAAAAGAGGTCGCGACAGCCGTATATAGATTTCTTGTATTAAAAAGTGACATGCTTGATAATAATACTATAGTTGAGACAAAAATTGCACAATTTTTTTAGCATATTTTCCATTAAGTGTTGATAATATTTCTCTTGCACTTCTTCATAAAAACGTTTTCAAAAATTCAAATGATGAATTGAGAAGGAGCAAAAGAATAAGGAAAGAAACTTCTTTTGGGAATGATTTTTATACTTATCTTATTAATAATGATCCTTTAACTTATTCTGAAGCAATATCTTCCTCAGAAAGCAATTTTTGGAAAGAAGCTATAAAAATCGAGATTGATTCTATCTTACAAAATCAAACTTGGAAATTAGTTGATTTACCACCCGGTGCAAAACTGATCGGTTGTAAATGGATTTTTAAAAGAAAATATAATCATGATGGTTCTATTGATAAATATAAAGCAAGATTAGTTGCAAAAGGTTTTACTTAAAAACAAAATGTTGATTATTTTGACATTTTTACTCCAGTTACAAGAATTTCATCAATTCGTGTTTTAATTGTTTTGCCTTCTATTTACAAACTTATTGTTCACCAAATGGATGCTAAAATAGCTTTTTTAAATGGTGATTTGGAAGAGGAAATTTACATGGTGCAACCCAAGGGCTGTATTTTTCCTAGCTAAGAAAACAAAGTTTGTAAACTTGTTAAATCCTTATTCGGCTTAAAGTAAGCACCAAAGCAATGATATGAGAAATTTAATGATGTTCTAGTTAGTAATTGATTTTTCTTTATTGGAGTAGATAAATGTGTATACACAAAAACTATTGATGGTGAATCTATAATTATTAGCTTATATGTTGATGACATGCTTATTTTGTGTACGTGTATTGATGTAGTGAATGAAACAAAATGTTTTTTGACTTCTAAATTCGATATAAAAGACATGGGGGAAGCTAATATTATTTTGGGTGTTAGAATTATAAAGAGTGATAGGGGCCTAATGCTTACTCAAGTGCATTATGTGGAGAGGCTACTTAAAAAATATGATCACTTTGATGTCAAATCTGTGAATACTCTTTACGATTCTAATATCCAATTAATGAAAAATAAAGGAGATGGTGTGGCTCAGTCTAAGTACGCTCAAATTATTGGAAGTTTGATGCATTTGATGAATTATACTCGACCAGATATAACTTATGCTATATGTAGACTAAGCAGATATACACAAAATCCCAATGATGATCATTGGACTACTTTGAACAAATTAATGAAATATTTGAGAGGAACCATGAATTATGGTATTTTATATAGTAGATTTCCTGTTGTATTAGAAGGATACGGTGATGCTAATTGGATTTTGGATTCAGATGAGACAAAATCAACTAGTGGATATGTGTTTACCCTTGGTGAAGGTGCTGTAACTTGGAAGTCAGCTAGACAAACAATAATTTCTAAATCCACTATAGAGTCAGAGTTTGTGGCTCTAGAATTAGCTGGTAATGAGGCTGAGTGGTTAAGGAACCTCTTAGCGGATATTCCTTTGGGAATGAAACCGACGCCTTCTGTATTTATGCATTGTGATTGCCAAGCGACAATAGTCATTGCAAAGAATAAAACTTTTAATGGTAAAATAAACATATCTGATTGAGACATGATGTAGTAAAGCAGTTGCTTAAATATGGAATTATATCCATCGATTTTGTAAAGTCAGAAGTGAATTTGGCTGATCCTCTAACTAAACCTATGGGAAGAAAATTAATTTATGACACATCGAGGGGAATGGGACATAAGCCAATTGAGGAAAAGCAACAGTGATGGTAACCCAACCTATGTGATTGGAGATCCCATGAATTAGGTTCATATAGGTAATAACAAGTCACCCGTTATTCTAGTGTTGAACTATTAAAAATTATTGTCCATCCTAAGATGAGAATGGTGCAAAACTGCAAAGAAAAAAAAAGAGATTGAGTTAAGCTCTTAATGAAATTCCATAGCTATTATTGATGGTGTATTAAGCTGTAGAATACACTTGATGGAATCACCTATATAAATGTAGAGTGGAGCCGCTCCTATCAGAATTTTTAGCGAAAATCTTTAAAGCACTTATGAATAAACCAAGCAAGCACGTGGCCTATTAGCGCAAAAACGCGTTGAACAACAAAGTTTGTGGGAGTGCAATGTGATTGATGAAAATTATAATTCACAAAAGAAATTTTTTGGTTCATAGAAATTTCAAACTTCACTAAAATTTCGTGATTTATATTTCATTTTTTCTAGGGCTGGTTCATAGCCTAACAAACACCAGTTCCAATGCATTACACTCCAATAACCCAGCATCATATTAATTTTTTATTTTCAAAATCTTTTGAAATATGTGAAGGATTGTTGGATATTTCAATAATATTTTGAAATATTTACAATAATAACTTTGATAATAGTTATGACCGCATTGAAGACCATCATTATTTTTAACGGTCACATAATGGTCATACAACGGCTTTTCAATCGTTTTGTAATGTTTAATTTATTTCTCAAATAAATCATTCATTATTTTACAACCGTTTTTTAACGGCTCTATTTTGTCTGAATATAAAATCTCATAATGCAATCTTGAAAATACACACTGTATGAAACAAAGAATATTCTTTCTTTTGAAATCTTTCATTTCCTTTTCCTTGCTGGGTTATACACAACGTTGTTTCTGTTGCTTTTAATATTCAGTGTGGAATATAGAAGGAGGTCTGTTTTATCTTGGGAGGATAGCCGTCAGAAGCTTATTGCACCGAGTTTCGCACTCCAGGAAGCAGAATTATCCTTAAGGACAGTGTTTACGCTTGCACGCCTCAAACAAATTTATTTGTTCTCATCAGTTTTTTCCTACAAAACACAGCCAATTTCCCGCGCCACACTACCACTACAAAAGCATAAAACAACACAAAACTCAGGAACCGAACACGGCTACCTATCAACGCCATCGTGCGGTCTAGGCGAAGACGAGAGCGGTGACTTGTGATGCGAAGTGTACGTTGCGGTGCGGTGGAGGAGAAAGCTGAAGATTTTAGCGACAAGGGCTTTACAGCTTTGGAACAAGCAGGCGAATATAAGACGCTTCATGCGTCCACGTCCGCGCATGGGAGGATGACGAAGCAGCTCTTGACTCTTCACCATTAGTTCCTTCTCCTTCATAGCTTCCTGCATGGCAGCCATCGCGCTTGAGAGAGAGAGAGAGAGAGAGAGAGAGAGAGAGATGAGGCTTGACCTTTGCTTGGGTGGGAGAGATGTGATTATTTATATGTTTTAGGGTTAGTCCTCCGGACGGTTTGGTGGGCGGACAGTGATTGTGGGGGAGGAGGGCTTCCTTGAAGGTTCGCGGATTCATTCGATGCATTTATTTAACCAAGTCGTCAACGGAAGACCGGTAGAAGGAAAAAATGGAAATTGCACGGGACAGAAAAGTTCAGTGAAGTCAAGCATGTTAAAGTCGATATCGAGAATATCGCGACCTATATAAATAAAATAATGTTACACCAATTCACATCACAGCTTTTCCTGTGCTTTAATGTATGTGGACAGAGCGATTTACGTGTTTTCAATAAAAATCCATAGACAGAAATGCCAATGGAGAAGTTGCCGATGGAAATTCAGGAGCTGCTCATGTGAACAAAAATTCTTCGCAGTCGCACGGCCTCTTTTTCCTATCTATCACGGCAAATAAAATTTTAATCAAGATTAGAGACCGGCTCTTTCACGGGGGACCCTCGCCAATGCGCGTCGAAAACTTGGGTGTTCTTTAAAGCATGGCAGCTAAATGACTCGTAACCTACCGCGTGAAATGATATTGCAAGCTAAAGAAAACAAGAACCGGTCTATTATTCGTGAAAACAAGATCACACGAAAAAAGTTGGCGCATAGAAAATAAAATAATTATTTTCCGTTATTGATTAACGAAATGATTTAGCTTAAAAGGTCAGGCTCATATTGGCCCTAATCCTTAATTTGATGGGGCGATTTCCTGTTATTCCGACAGACAGCTATTACTTATCCTATGATTATAATTAGTTATCTCGAGATTAAGACGTGGGGTTAAATAATCTTTTCCCGCAAATTTCTACAAATGGGACCAAATTCTCTTACCGTTGGTTCTCAGCCGACCTTTGTCATTCTCCCTCCTCTATTTAATTATAGAAGAAAACATTAAAAATTCGGTAATATTTAGACCTGGGTTTGTGTTGGGTATCGTCAGTTCCTTTTCCTTTTTTTTTTTTTTTAAATTTTTAAATTCTCGATCAGACGACGACGACAAAAATGGCCAACGGAAAGATGACCGATCAATATGTGGTAGCTCGTATACATTTTGCTCTGATTAAGGAATCAAAAAGGGTATCTTCTCGATCCACCTTTTGGATTTTAGATCAGTCAGGGAGTTCATGAGAGAGAGAGAGAGAGATTCTCGATTCTGGTTGACCGTATGTTCTTCGTTTACACAGAGGTGTGTCGAACGTTCCTGGAAGGTTCATCCTCTCGAATCCCTAACTTGACACCATCCCCATGACTTCTTCCATTTATTTTTTATAAGGCATGTACGTGCATATCCAATAACTCAGGAATAAGAAGTTTTAAAACTTGTTATGAAAATGCAATCAAGTTCTAAAATTTTCAAAAAATACAATCAACAGAAGAACTTGATTAGACCAATATGACAATTATTGAAATTTCATTGCACTTCTTAAAATATTAAGACTCAAATGCACTTTTGTAACATATTTAGGACTTACTTATATTTTTAAAAAATAAATTAGGACTTAATTGTATTTTATGATAAGTTTTAGGATTTTAAATGCACTTGTCACAAATAACTCATGTTTAATGTAGTTTATGCAATTGCTTTTCAAGTTGATTTGAATTTGTATAGGAAATAGGAAAAGTAATTTATCTCTTAAAATTGATATGGGATGTTCTGTGGATATTTGTTTGATATGATCCACCCGTTTACATATCTTATTGATTTAATCAGGCCATTTTATAAGTTCATTTTCAAAATCATTCTTGAGAATTACACCCTTACACTAATCTTCAAATTGTGGGCATGAAGTTCCACAGCCCCATAGTAGTCTTGCTGTAAATCTAGATTTTATAAGTTAATAACCTCATCTGTTTTTTTGGTTTATTTTCTTTTACAGGTTAACTAGAGGACCTAACCTGCAGCAGATTCCTTTTCTAAGTGAACTCCAGGCGGTTGATAACTACTTCTAAAAATATGCATTAAAAATTGCTCCCCATAGTCCAAGCTTTCTTAGCTTCACTAATGAAATCAGAGAAAAATGACACGCGAGCCAACAAAATCGAGCCCAAAGTATTCTGCGCACTTGCACTGAAATAGTGGGTTATCTAAGTAAAAGAGAAATAACATTTTATTTTTAAGTTTTTGACTTTCCATGGAATTCCCAATCAGGGAAAATCATTAGCAATACTCGGACCATATAAATTCAGTGCATGTAGTCCGTTTAATCGCGTGGACCCCACATGATCATTGAGTCAACTGAACTTGCAATAACATTTCAAACCGACTAATCTACACGTAAGCTGCACTTCCTTGAACGGTTAGACCGCTAAAGTCAAGAATAGCTCAAGTAATTATTACTGATCGATGCAATTGTTTACTTTCAATCCCAAAGCCAATCAAGTCCAATCATACCACAATCATCGTGTACACTTGTACCTTTCGAGGTAAACTTTTCCTGTAGGTGGCTAATTAATATAGCAGAATTTATAGAGATCAATTTTCTTTTTTCGGGGTTGATGATAATCATCCTCCTCCATCCAAAAGTAAGTTTTGAAGCACGACATGCTCACATTTCTCGATCCAAAATGATCGATGTGTGGCCACATGGTCCTTTTCCCTATATTAAATGTCAAAAATCGATGCTGATTGCGACAGATACAAACAAGAACATGGCCACTTGAAAGGTCACAAAGCAAATACCCTGCCGAAAAGACCAAATAAAATACAGAATATTCATCTTCTTCTTATGTACAGGAATTGAAAATGAAGCCTGTGGTACCGTAGAATGACGTGGCTTTCCAATGCGGCAAGTTTAGGACACGACGTATGTACTATGCACAGCTGAAGCAGTGGAAGACTGGAAACAAGCGGCAGAAGATGTCGGCCGAGATGACGGATCATCGGACGGAAAAGACGGAGCCATTTTCCTGCCGAAACTACTACAAAAGCAGAACACGACAACAGAAGTCAGGAATCGAACTCAACTACCCATCAACACTATCGAGCGGACTAGGGTGACTTCTTCCTGCAACCCCAACGAGGAAGCGAAGACAAGGGAGGTGACTTGTGATTTGAGGTGCGGGCGCACTTCTTGTTGCGGCTGAGAAGAAAGCCGGAGACTTTGCTCGCGAGGGCTTTGAAGCTTCGGAATAAACAGGCGAACACGAGACGCTTTATGCGTCCGCGCTGGGGAGGATGAAGAGGCAGCTCTCGTCTCTTCACTGCTGATCCCTTCTCTTTCATGGCTTCCTGCATGGGAGCCATCGGACTTTCTTTGTCGTGCTTGAGAGAGAGAGAGAGAGAGATGAAGCCTGGGCTTGGTTGGGTGGAGAGATGGGGTATTTATGGGGTCGACCCCGTTTTGGTGGAGGAGGTTTCCTTGAAGGTTCCTTGGAGTCGATACTGTCAATTCGATTAAGTCGTCGACGGAAAGACCTGTGTTACGACTTAAAACGTCAATTCATCTTTCCCCCGTTCACTTCGATTATCGATCAGGAGAAAAAACTCGTCGACCGAAACACCGATAAAGAAGTCGTCGCTGGAGATTAACGGACCTGCTCGCGTGGGGCAAATCATTCCTAGTTGTTATTTATGGGGCTCTTTCTTACTTCTTTCTTGTTAAACTAGAAATACGTAAAGGAACCAACTCTAATTTGTTTTATGGAAAAATACTAGGCATCCATATGGATTATTTTGGATAAATATCGGGTACATAGGCTGTGTAACTTTTCCGATACCAACAAGACGGTGGATTGTTTTATTATTAACACATAATTAACTGTTCATCTCAACGGCAAGAAACGTGGAATGTATAGAAAAAACGAAATTCACATGGACATGTCAATTCCAAGTATTATGATGAACCTTCTACTAAACAAATTGTGAGTCCAAACCATAATAATCCAAACAGCTTAGGCTTTTTCATTTGCATGTCAACTTTCAATAAATCCTGACTCCACTTAAGATTTAATAAGGGTTTTCATAGTCGATCCTTGCCAATGCTTGGACATTTTTAAAAGCGTGGTACTAAAGCATTGGCAACATGCTATGTGAAATGATTTTGCAAGCTAAAAAAATAATATATGACCTGACTACTCAGAAAAAGAAAAAGTGGGCACATGGAAGATAAGATATTTTCCACACATTTATAAATGAAATCTGAGTCATTATTCTCAACAGTCATCTTTCTTTCTCCCAGCTTTGTCTATATCAGAACAAAAAGGGGGAAAAATAATAGCAGAATCAGAAAGGTTAGACGGGGGTTTACCTTTGGGAGCAAATCATGTCCTTTTCCACACATTTATAAATGAAATCTGAGTCATTATTCTCAACAGTCATCTTTCTTTCTCCCTGCTTTGTCTATATCAGAACAAAAAGGGGGAAAAATAATAGCAGAATCAGAAAAATTAGACGGGGGTTTACCTTTGGGAGCAAATCATGTCCTTTTCCTTAACTGTCAATCAGACGACGTTGACAAAAGGGGCCAAGGATCACCCATCAACATGACGTGATTAGTTGATTGAAATGTCGTCGCTCCACCTTTTGGCTCCCGGGGGAGTGACTCTTGACTCTGGTTTCGGTTCATGTCCTGGACACGCCCGCGGCGGAGGCGAAGGTTCCTCGAAGGATCCCTAAAGTGGACTTGCGCTGGACGGGCGTCCGTCAATGTTTCCTCCTCCTCCATCCCCCATAAGCTCAGACTCCGTTGCTTGACCATTCCCACGACTCGTGTTTCATATTGTTGTGCGTTTGCTTCTCATACAAGAAATTGAAAAACTGACTAGGCCCCATTAAATGTTTTCCAAGGAAATCATTTTGCAGTACAACAATAATATTTTCCAATGCTTGGTTGAAACTTGAAAATGAACTCGATAATATTTTCTCCTGTTTGATAGGGAAAATTTGATTTGATTTTCCTCTTTGTACTTGCCGATCTGGTGAGGCCAAGGCTAGTGAGCTCAAAGGTGACGTCAATGCTGGTGCTCGCCAATTTGGCGAGTGGCTAACTCGAGCTCACCTATGATCGGTTACCCACGTTACCATGATGGGTGACCGACCAAGAAAAAAAGATTAAAAGGAAAGAAAGAAAGAAAAAATAATTAAAAAATTTGAACTTTTTAAAAATAAAAAAAAAGAAGAGGGGGCTAGCAGAGCTCTACAAGAGTATGAGATAAGAGAGAGTGAGTAAGAAACATGTTTTCCTCTACTTGAAAAGCAGAAAGCATTTTCCCTTATTTTGAAAAAAAATTTCCGTTGATGGAAAATGTTTTCTTTTATTAGTTCATTTTTCATGAGACTAACGCTAGAAAATTTGATAAATGTTTTCCTAAAAGTCATTTTCGCAAAACAAAGGGAGCCTTAATTTGTATAAATTGATTAGTGATGTCCTGCGGATGTTTTGTTCAATATGACTCGCTTGTTCACATGCTCATTCACTTTGTTGGGTTATTTCATGAATTAATCTCGTAAATTATTGACTCTTACACCCTTGCGTTAATCTTGGTATCGTGGGTATTAAGTTCAACGTACCCTTAGTAATCTTATTGTGGATACAAATTCAATAATTTAATACCCATTAAGCAAACTCCAGATAGTTGGTTGATACTACTTCTTAGAAACTTGCTTTAAACATTACTCCCGCTTGTGAAAGCTTCCATAGCTTCCCTAATTAAAGCAAGAAAAAATGACAAGTGAGCCAACAAAATTGGTCCGAAAACATTCCAAACACTCATACCTAGAAAGTGGGCTTCTTTCTTATTTAAGTTAGAAAGAGATAACATTCTATTCGGATTTTGGCTTCACATGGATCCTTGATATACATAAACTAAGAGGCAATAATTTACTCAAGAATCCAAACTACTTTATGATACCCAAAATAGAGCCTCTTAGGGTACATTTGATAATCGTTCCATTCCTGAGAATAATTTATGTTCAAAACTGATTTTTTTTTATTTTATTTCGAAGAACAATTTCTGAACATTTGAAGGTACTTGGTAAACTATCTACAAATTTTATTCCCGGATAAAAATGTATTTGATAGGACCCTTAAATTTTTTGTTTCTTTTAATTTTTGAATACTTTTATTATATTTTTCTTTTTCTTTGTCCTTTTATCTTCTTTTTCCTCCTTCTTTGTGGCCAGTCGCCGGCCATTACCATGGCTGATGATTGGATAAGCAAGATCTGGCTAGCTCGCTAGAGCCTCACCAGCTAGGGCGAGGTTTGGCGAGCTCGCTAGAGGCTCACAATAGCTAGGTGAACTCGTTGGACCTCACCAAGTTGGTCGCCAACAACTATTGATGGCAACGGTAACCGATGACCGATTGGGAGGAAGAAGAAGAAGAGAGAAGGAGAAAAGAAGAAAAGGATTGAGCTTGATTTTGAAATCATTTCGAAAACAAGAAGCAACTTTTTCTACTTGATTCTGTTCTAAATATATTTCCGGAACAAAAAAAAAAAAAAGGATTTTTGTTCTCAGGAACAAAAAATTTACCAAATAGATTTATGTTTTCTATTTTTTTTTTGGTTTTGAGGAATAAAAGAATAGAATAAGACACTATTTGGAGTGTTACCAAATAGAGCCTTAGCTGACCTCTTTCCAACTCTTCTTTTTCTAATAATAATTATTTTTTCTGAAATTTTTTTCAAGTATCTAACTAATCTTCACAAGATTTGAATATGTTGTCCTCCACATTGAATATTCACCGATCTTCATCTAATTTCTGACCTGTTTATGGCCATTGCCAATCTAAGAAGGTAAAATTGTAGCTTTGGCAAACTAGTAACATATACATCACATATCTCCCCAAAGAACTTACTATGTCATACATCTCCTACTCGAGTCCCACAGACTTTCCTAATTGAATCACTTTGCCGTCTTGTCGGACCCATTACTAATTATCTTTATTGAGCGAATGATATAGGTTCTTCTCACGGTCAAACTCAACAAATGATAATAAAAAATATTAGGCTAAACAAATCTCATAAGATGGTACTTTCAACTGGGTCTTGGAACGATCCTAGGCTATAGTGAATTCAGATACACAGTAATCACTTCTATTCCTATGGGCTAGGGCCTGCAATTAATACTTGGATTGGCTAGAAAAAAAAGGGTGCCACACTGAAAAGCCCAGCCAAGCCCAAAGTGAACCCTCAGTTTTTTTTTTTTTTTTTTTTTTTTTTTTTTTTTTTTTTTTGGTAAGGAAAGTGAACCCTCAGTTTTCAGCTCTTCAATGTCAAAAAATGATTCAGTTTTTGAAATTGATATTTGATGTTCCCTAGTTGTTTGTCTGATATGACCCACTTGTCCACATACTTTAGTTATAAATTGAATTCGTATAATCATTCTTATCAAATCACAACCTCGTAAATTAT
This sequence comes from Eucalyptus brandiana, assembly GCA_014182725.1. NCBI lineage: Eukaryota > Viridiplantae > Streptophyta > Magnoliopsida > Myrtales > Myrtaceae > Eucalyptus > Eucalyptus brandiana. The sequence goes on along the minus strand of CM024675.1, from coordinate 67,740,307 downwards.
GGATATGAAGCTCAACACGCCCATAGTAACTTTATTGTTGATATAGGTTTTATAAGTTAATTCCCTCATTTGTATTTTTATTTTCATTTGGATCTCAGTTTAACTATGGGAACTAACCTGCTGCGCAGTCCCCTTCCAAGTAAACTCCGAATAGTTAATAATACTTCTTCAAATATGCATTAAACATTGCTCCCACTTGAGTAAGCTCCATTAGCTTCACTAATTAAATCAAAGAAAATGACACGTGAGATGACAAAATTGGGCCCAAAACATTCTGGGCACCGATAAGCGAAGTAAAAAGAGATTTATTTTGGGGTTTCGGCTTTTCGTGGGACCATTAGTCATGTTGACTTTTGCTTTACCCTGATCCTATAGATCTAACAAATATCATCCATTAAATCGTATGGACCTACTTGGGGCCCATAAGATCATCGGGCCAATTGAGCCTGCAAAAACATTTCAAGCCTACTAATTTGCACGTGAGGTACACTGACTCGAGCTGCTCAGGTCACGAATAGTTCTAATTACTATTTCCAACTAATACATTTTTTTTCTCTGGAAAAGTCAACCGAGTCCAATCGTACCGCGACTTTTGGGTACCTTTGTACCTTCTAAGCAACATCGACCGCACATGGATATAAACTTTCCCCATAGGTGGCGAATTAATGTAGCACAATATATCAGGATCAATTTTCCTTCTTTTTTTTTTTTTCTTTTGGGGGGGGTTGGGAGTTAACGACGATCAATCTCGTATTCCTCCTCCATTTTAGAATAAGTTCTAAAGCGGGACATGCCTAATTACCTACATCTCTCGGTTTCTTGTCTAATATCCAATTGGATTTTTTTTTTTTTTTTTGGGGTAAGGTACCCAACTGGAATTGAAATGATATGATTTCTTGTTTTTTTTACTATACTAAACTGTCAAAAACTGATGCTGATTGGGACTGATACAAACAAAAATATGGCCATTTGGAAGCTGACAAAGCAAATACCCTGCCCAAAAGACCGAACAAGACATATTATTCATCTCTCTCTTATGTATGGAGCCTGTGGTACCATAGGATGACGTGGCTTTCCAAGATGGATTGCTCATATCACCGAGACACGATGTACAATTGAACCAGCGAAAGATTGAAAACAAGTGGCAGAAGATGTCGGATGAAATAACGGAACATCAGACCAAAAAACGGAGCCATTTTCCCGCCGAAAACTACTACAAAAGCAGAACAAGACAGAACTCAGGAACCGAACGCTACGACCATAAACACTATCGAGCGGTCTAGGATGATTTCTTCCTCCAACCCCAACGAGAAAGCGATGACAGGGGAGGTAACTTGTGATTTGATGCAGGGGTGCACGTGGCGGTGCGGCCTAGAAGAAAGCCGAAGATTTTACCCACAAGGGCTTTGAAGCTGCGGAACAAGCAGGCGAACATGAGACGCTTTATGCGTCCCCGCCGGGGAGGATGAAGAAGCAGCACTTGTCTCTTCACTGCCGATTCGTTCTCTTTCATGGCTTCCTGCATGGAAGCCATGGAAGCCATCGGCCTTTCTTTGTCGTGCTTTTTGGAGAGGGAGGGAGGGAGAGGGAGGGAGGGAGGGAGGGAGGGAGATGAGGCCTGGTCTTGTCGGGCGGAGAGATGGGGAATTTATACATATGGTCGTTAGTCTTCGGTCGTCTGGTCGGTGGAATGTGCGTGTTGGCGGAGTTTCCTTGAAGGTTCCCCGCTAACTCGATCAAGTCGTCGACAGAAAGGTGTTAACGAAAATGCGTATGACGACTAAGAAAGACAATTCATCCCCTCGGCCGTCACTTTGATTATCGATTAGTACATTAGTTCTGTACATCTCTGAATTATTCTAAAAGGCGGTCGTCAACGGAAACACCAAGAAAGAAGTCTGTCGATCGAGATTAACGGCCTGCTCACGTGCGCAAGTGATTCTTCGCAGTCCGCGCCTTCCTAGTCTGTGGGTTCTTTCTTAGTTCTTTCTAGTTGGAACTAGAACTACGTGGCGAAACCATAGACCCTGGAGGCGAATCTAATTCGTTTTATGGAAAAATAGTAGGTACACAGACGGTGTAACTCCTTTTTTACACATCTCATATCTAACACGATGGTTTTGTTTTGGATAATATCGGGTACATAAGCCGTGTAAATCTTCTGATACTGTTGAGATGGTGGATAGTTCTATTTTTAAAAAGTAACTAAACAGTTCATCTCAACGGTAAAAAATATGGAATGTATGGAAAAAAGAATTACACAGACATGTCAAATCTCGTGTTGCGATGGACCTATTGTTAAACCAAGGGCGAGTGTTGACCTCAACAGCATAAATAGCTTAGGTTTCTTCACGACATTTCAACTTTCAATGAGGCATACTCCACTTCAAATTTAGATTGGGTTTTCACGGTTGATCCTTGGCAATGCTCAAATATTTATAAAAAGCATGGTACCAAAGCATTCACAACATGCTAAGTGAAATGATTTTGCAAACTTAAAAAAATAACAATCGATTTGATTCTTCACGAAAGGAATCATAGGGAAAAAAAGTTGGCACATGAAAAATAATGTACTTCTCACAATTTATAAATGAAACCTAAGTCTCTAATCATTATTCTCAACAGTTTTTTCGATCATTCTCCCAACATAACAAAATCTGAATAAGATTAGACCTGAGTTTGCCTTGGGAAATATGAAGCCCTTTCCCTTTATGGTCAATGAGACGACCTCGACAAAAAGGGTCAATGATCACCCATCAACAGGTACCGGCTGATGTACTTCTAGATCTTGGCGTTCGGTTGATGTTCTGTATCCACCACGCAGCAAAGCCGAAGGTTCCTCGAAGGATCCCCAAGCGGACTAAGTACTTGACGTCGTCAATCCACGCTTCCTCTCCTCCACATCAACTCGAATATGTTGTGTGCTTGACCCTTCCCACGACTTCCGTTTATTTTATTCTAGTAAGTCATGAGCATTCGTATTCCACAATTTGCGTTTCATGTCATCGTTCTGTGATGTCCCACGGATGTTCACTTGATATGACTTGTTCTTCATGTACTTATCGATTTTGTCGGGTCGTTTCTTAAATTAATGTCATAAATCATTCTTGACCATTGCACCCTCATGCCAATCTTCAAATGGTATGAAGTTCAATGGTATAATTGTCCAAAAAGTCCTAAATCAATTGCGCATTTGCCAATTAAATCCTAAACCTTTCAATTTTACCAATTGAGTTTTAAATCTTTTTCAATTCTTGCCAATAGAGTCCATATGATTAATTTTGACTGGAAATTACTGACTTAGGCACCGGCGGTGCCACGTAAGGCTATCGGCGCTGCGTGAATAATTTTTAATAATTTTTTTATTTTTTCTGATTTTTTTCTTTCTTTTTTCTTTTTGCTTCTTCTTCTTACTTTAGCTAATGGTCAGCCACCAGCCATGCAAAGCCAACTAGCCTCGCCTACTACAGGCGAGGTGCAACTGGGTGAGGGCAAGCCCTGGCAAGGCTCTCCCTCGCCCAAGCAAGACTTGGGGTGAGTCCCGGTGAGGGATCCCCTGCTAGCTTTGGTGAGGTTGCCTTGCCAGACGAGGCTGACCTCACCTAGACTAGGCGAGGCCAACCCTCACCCAAGCTAGGGCAACCTTGCCTGGGTGAGGCCGACCCTTGCCAAGCCCCCGCTCAACCGCACCTCGCCTGTGGCGAAAGAGGCCAATCGGATCAGAAAAAGGAAGAAGAAGAAACAAAAAAGAAAAGAAAGAAAAAAAGAGAACAAGGAAAAAAGAGAAAGAGGGAAAAAAATCAGAAAAACAATAAACAAATTTTAAAAAATTAAAATATTATTAAAATTTGTTAACGTCATTGCCAGTAGTCCTATATAGCACCGTTAGCTTCCACGTCAGCAATTTTCGACTAAAATTGACCGGATGGACTCAACTGACAAAAAAGTGAAAATACTTAGTACTCAATTGAACAAATTAGAAAGTTTATTACTAAATTGACAAAAGTGCCATAAGTTTAGCACTTTTTGGACAATTTTCCCGAAGTTCAACACCCCCACAGTAATCTTATCGTGTGGACACAAATTTAATAACTTAATAACCTCATTTGTCTCTTTTTTTTTTCTTTTTTTTTCCTGCCTCTTCTTTTGGATCTTAGTTTAACTAGAGGACCTAACCTGCAGCAACTTCCTCTTCTAAGTAAACTCCAAGTGGTTGATACTTCTTCTTAAAAACATGCATTAAACGTTGCTCCCGCCAATGTAAGCTTTCTTACCTTCACTAAATAAATCAAGGAAAATGACAAGGGAGCCGACAAAATTGGGCCGAAAACGTTCCGAGCAGTCACACAAATAAAGTTCGGCTTCTTTTTTGATTAAGTTTAAAGAAATAATATCCTAATTGGGTTTTTGGCTTTTCATGGAATCCTTGATCTACATAAACTCAGGGACCATAACTAACCCAATAATTCAAGCCACATACATATCCCCAAAAACGAGCCTCTTAAGTCAACCTCTTTCCAATTTTTTTTTTGTTGACTTTTTCGATCATCCAAGTTATTTTTAGAAGATTTCAATCACTCTTCCCCCACATCGAGTAATTACTCTTGATCTAATGTCCAACCAGTTTATGGCCAATGCTAATCTAAGAAGATCCATTTTGTAGCTTTGGCCAAAATAAGTGCCAGACCAAATAATGTATATATTACTTGTAAAGTTACCTAGAGAATTTACTGTGTCGTATCCTCTTTGTTGTCTGACCCTTTCCAATTATCTTATTGATTGAAGGATGTAGGTTTTCTTCTCAAAGCCAGACCCAACAAATAATTCTAAAATTATGAGGCTCAACAAATCTCATAAGATGGTAATTTCAATTATGTAGTGGAGCGGTAATAAACAAAAGTCAATTCAGATTCATTCAGTATAGCCCCTAGGCCCTATCCTTGGGTGCTAGGGCCTGCAATGTATATGGATGGGCCAAAAAAGGGTGCTACACTGAAAAACCCAATTAAGCCCAAAATAAACCCTTCTTTTCATTTTGTGTTGTTTCATATATTCACAAGTTCAAGCTAGGTAACCCTGTGGGTATGTTGCGTTGCCCTGTCTTACAGGAAAATTACTGTCCAAGTTGTCCTCCGGCCAGTAGCGGCGTTGGTTGGGGACCTTTGCTCTGCGACTCGGATCTCCCCCCTTACAGCTTCCTAGACTCACCTGATGCCAGGGATGAGAGTTTCTTTTCGCTTCTCTCACACCACTACTTCACTATCAGTTAACCATGGGTATATAGCCTCAAGGTGATCCTTGTTAATTATTACCGTATTCCACGAGTCCTGTACTACTTGGGTTAGAGTGTACAAGTGACAGTGATGCTTTTGACTATAAGACCCTTACCATCTGAGATGCAACACTCCACTATCTCACCTAAAAGTACAAGAGCGCTTGTATTGCTCTCCCATGACTCCACTTTCACTTGGTCAAAATGCCAGAAGTTGAAGCAAGTGTCCTCGAAGTCTTGTCAGTGAAAAGAAAAAAGAAGAAGAAGAAGAAAGGAAGCTAGCTAGCTTGGCTCATCTTGGAAAGAGAGTCCCATAAAAGAAGTTATTATATGGGGAAGGGTCTAATAAATTATGTTAATCACATATTAAAAAGGTGTTCAACCCGTGCCGTGTGCGACTAAAAGAATGCAAATTTCCATGTCGTCGACTCCATCCGGCTCATAATAAATTAAATTAGTCCATGTCCTGTCACTCTGGCCAGGAAAGGTAGCTATAGGTAGCTAGAGAACCAAAGTACTAGGAATGTCATTCTGCATGAGTTGACATTGCTTCCACCACCATCCCTGTGCAAGCTTAGATTAGTATTCATTGCGTGTTGTAGCAGATGAGACCATGTTTGATGTTCGAATCATATTCGACTGAAACTCGGTAATACAACTGGGACGAATTCATATAAATCAATGTGTCAACCGTATTGCACAAGTGCTTGATCTTCCGGATAGCGAAAGGAGTGTCTGTATCGTCTCCTCCATCTCATAAGTAACCTTATGCACCCTTAATTGGATGGTTGGTGAGAGATTAATTAGTTAATCAAATCCTCAATCAACGGTTGATTAGACTGCTTATGTAAAATTTTCTTTACATTTGCAGTGGACTCTCTAATCTTTCTAACATCATTAATAAAGCTACACAATAAGCCTTTCGAAAAAAAGGTCCCTTTTTCACGAGGGACATTTTAAAAAATGCCTCTATCCACAGTGCAATATATCGTTAAAATCAATGTTTCTTGCCGTGAGAATTAGTCCTCCCTTTTGCAGTGTCTTCAGTTAGCTTGTTGCTGCTTGGTGATCGATGGTTTTTTGTTTGAAGTGATTTTGACGGAGCGCGCGGTAAATGGTTTTTCCTTCCAATAAATGCTCCTTTTTTTTTTTTTTTTTGTATTGTCGTAATGTACATATTATAAACTTAAGATAATATTGGCACTCTCTACAGTATCTACAAATTTACGATTCATTTAAGAAAGTTACTGAACGAAAGGAACCTAACCCACAGGAAAATATAATTTGATAAAGGAAAGTTACTTCTATCATCATTCATATAGATATGCTATTTAACTATCAAAAGCATAATTTTCCATATTAATGATCAATGGAAATGACTTATGTAAGAAAGACCTTACACAACTTGTGTGTCAAACATCAATCATTTTAAATTGGGGCATAAGTGCACTGCAAGTTTTCAAAGTTGTAGTAAAAGTGCAGTTAAGTCTCAAAAATTTGAAAAAAATGTAATTAAATCTTAAAACTTGTCCAATTAGTCTAATCAAGTTCTTCCCTTAACGCTCTCTAGATTAAAACATTGAAAATGCTAACATGACATTTTTTTTTTAATATAATTCAAGAACACATGGCGCTAATGTGATGTCAATTAGGCTCCACATAAAAAATTATATCAAAAATTGGGAAATTTTCAAATAAGAGCTTCCTCAAATAATGATCTGAAGTGCACATTATGTTAAATAAGAGCTTGAAGTAGTCATGTTAATCTCAAATAAGAGTATGATCTTGCTAATCGCTAGCCAATCAAGGGTATTTTTGTTAAAGAAAATTTTAATTTTAATTTTTCAATTTCTTTTCTTTTCTTTTCTTTTCTTTTTCTAACAAGGGCCCGGTGACCCTCACCTAGGCCCTCGCTGGCACTGGACACGAGCAAGTTGACCCTTGCCCAAATCTGGCAAGGGCTGAGCTCAACTAAGGCCCTCGAGGGCGGCCTTGCCCAAGGCGAGAGAAGCTCACCACAAAGAAGCGTGAAAAGCTTGAGGTGGGGACAGAAGCGTCGAGGAAATTCCAAAGCAAAACAATGCACCTACAACACAAACGCAAAAATCAAACTTCAAGCCCTTTGGACAACTATGAAACAAAGATGAGAAAGAGAGAGTGATTGAAGAGGATCATCGTCATCAACCAGGAGGAGGCACAGGTAGGCTTGTCTCTCAGAGGCTGAAGAGGACATTACAAGGAGGAGGAGCCTCAATGAGGGCCTTGTGAAGTGAGGGTCGATGAGGAGGACGGAGTTGGAGTCTAATTGAGCAAAGACATGCTTACTGCTGTCCTAAGGTTATTGTGGAGGAGTTTCGAAGAGAGACTGATATTAAAGAGGGACTTCTCATTTCTGTTCCAAACTTATTTCTAGACTAAAAATTTGTTACAAAAATAGAAAATGATATTGCGTTATCAAATCGATTTATGTTATAAATTTGTTCTCAAGAACAGAAAAATAGATCTGATAAAAAGAAAAATAGTTATTATGTGCGCCCTTATTTGCACAAACTCATCAAACCTTCAAACAAATGACATCGGAAATCCATGGTGACTGCTATAAACACAAGACAAATGGTAATGCATTAATAGATTCTAATTATTATAAGTCCATGCATATGTCATAAACTCTGGCATTTGTTTTCATTAGCTTGATTTATTTGCCGAAAGTTTTTAAAGACAACTTTTCTTGTATTTTTGAAGCACTTCAACATTTATGTCCCAGTTATAGTTGTTTATATAAAGTTCTTGAAAGAGGAAGGTGGAATTAGAATCCTAAAGTCGTGCTTTTTAAAATTTTAAAAAATATACCGTCTTTGGTTCATTATGAGAGAATGGCATGGCCTAAGAAATATAATCAGAATATATTATGACATAAAATTAGATGACCTTTAAACTATTAACAGAACTATTGTCAAGTATTTAAAAATAACATTACAAAAGTCGAAAACACAAAGTCATGGAATTTTAGGCATATTGGATTCTTAGGCATACTGCATTAAAGCATAATATAGTCATAACATTGTAACCACCCAACATTGGCTACCACATACAACCATTTTCAAGAGATGAGGTTAACAATCAACATATCAGTGGCTCATAAAACCGCCTTTTTTTCTTCTTCTTCTTCTTCTTCTTTTTTTGTCGGAAAAAACAAAAGAGGAGCCCATGCTCTACTTGTGAAGAAGACGTCTTCTCTCAATTTGTGTCAATTGTACAAAAACGAGCATTAGGTTTTGCTGAACTTGTTTTTCCAAAGTGGCTTTGTTTCTCTTTTTGTTCTCAAGAACAAAAACAAATAGATTTTTTTTTTTACTTTTTATTTCTGTTGCAAATTTCTTCCTTGGCCACTGATATATTCCGGAGAATAGAAAATTAACTAATGTATACAAACAGATTTCTATTTTATTCATGTTTCGGGAACAAAAGAACATAAAAAATCAAGAAATAGACTTGTTATCAAACGAGTCTCAAGTTTCTTGCGAAACGGCGTATCGGCAAAACTTGTTCCCAGGTTCCGTGCAAATGATGGTAGCTAGCCTAATCAAGCACTTTGGTCTTACTTGATTATAATAAACCTCCGGGTGTGGACGTGTTTGTTGGTCCATTTAGTTGATTCCTTGTAATTTCCGGAGGACATGACTCGTCTTTAAAAAATTACTACTAGACGTGTTCCAAAGTTACTTTACTAAGATTTGGTAATTACATACAATAATGTTTCTTTGGCAAAATTATCCAAAAAGTCATACTATATTACAATGGCTAATTCAATCTTAAACCTTTCAATTATGCCAATTTAATCTTAAATATTTTGATAAGTTGCCAATTTAGTTCTAAACTTTTCAATTATACCGATTTATTCCTAAACCATTAGATGATTTGCCAATTTAGTTCTAAACATTTTAACGATTTGCCAATTTATTCCTCTCAATCAATTTTGGTTGGAAACCACTACGTGACACGGCCGATGCTTTCGTGGACAATGTTTGCCTTTTTAAAAAAATTGTAATTTTTTTTTCTTTTTTTCCCTTTTTCTCTCTACTAACCTCAGGTGAGGGTTGCCCTTGCTGGCCTTGGGCAAAGGATGCTCACGCTTGGGTCAGCAAGGGTTGCCCTCATCGAGGTGGGTGTGGGTTGCCTTTGCTTGGGTTGGTGAGGACAACCCTCATGAGATCAACGATTCATCGCCCTCGCCTTGGTCTAATGACCTCCCTTAACCATCAACGGCCTCCTCTAGCCACCGTCGATGGAGGGAAAAAAGGGAAAAAGGGAAAAAAGATTATAGAAAAAGAAAAGAAAAAATTCATAAATTTAAAAAAAAAAATGTAAAAACTGTCAACATCAATGTTGACCATATCACAGAGGATAGTCAACACTGATTAGACCATCACATTAGCAATTTTCGGGCAAAATTAGACGAAATGGTTGAATTGGCAAATTAAGACCAAATTGGCATATTATCAAAAGGTTTAGGACTATATTAGCACAACTAAAAGATAGAACTTAATTGGCTATTGTACAATGGGATTAGGACTTTTGAGATAACTTTTCCTATTTCTTTTGATCGGACATGGCATTGCAAGTTAATTAACACAGATACATAACAAGCACGCCCAGGTCGGCGCGTGTAAGTTATGGATCTCTTTTATCACTTTTGAGACGGAACCCTAAGATGACATCACTTTCCGAATTCGGTCGCTCAAATCACCGAGGATTATGGGACACAGACGTATAGGTAAAACAGAACCAGTGAAAGGTTGAGAACAAATAGCAGAAGATATCACGATTGCAAAAGCAATGACCAAAAACATTCACGTATCTCATTTAAATGACGGCGTACGCGGAAATGGGAAAACGAAACATGAATTATGGTCCATATCCATACACTGCGGAGACACATATAGGATGGGATAACAGAGCATCAGCCTGAAAACACTCAGCCATTTTCCAGCTCAGACACTACTACAACTGCTCAAGCAGAACACAACCACAGACCACACTATACCGCGATCCAGGATGATTTTGTTCACGACCCCAGCACGTAATCGAAGGTAAGAGAAGGCACTTGTGACTTTACGGGGGAATGTACGTTGCGTTGCTGCCGGGAGCAGAGCATGACGTTTTACCAACAAGAGCTTTAAACCTTCGGACCAAATAGGCTAACATGAGACGCTTTACGCGCCCGCGCCTGCGAGGATGAAGAAGCTGTTCTTGCGGCTTCACTGCTAATTCCATCTCTTTCCCAGCTTCCTGGTTGGAAGCCATCGCGCTTTCTCTCCCTTGCTTTTTCGAGAGAGAGAGAGAGAGATAGAGATAAGGACTGGTTTAGCTTGAGTGGAGAGACAGAGACAGGTGTTTATAGTGTTTCTCTCGGCGTGTTTCGTGGGTGATGTGCAACTGGCGAGGAGTTTTCCTTGCATGTTTAGTGCTTTGGGACGTCTGGATTCATTTCCTCGATAACTGGACACCGGAAAGACCGGTAAAAGAATTTGAGAGCATCTTCATCCAGAGTACGATAACACACGTACACAAAAAGAGGTCATCGGTAGACCCCAACGAGCTGGTCAGGTTGCCAATTCATTCTTTGGAGTTAGCACCGCCTCCTTTCCCTAGTTGCTATCTGTGGGTTCTTTCCATGAGACGGAATGTCACTATTTTGGATGAATATTAGGTGTACGAACCGTGTAATTTTTCGCATTGCACGTCCGACACCATTGAAATGGCGGATAGTCTTCTAACTACTCATCGATTTGTAGGGAAAAAGAAAAAAGTTAACGCGGGCAAGTCAACTCCAAGTACTACTGTGGATCTATTACTGAACCAATTGCAAGTTTAGAAGATAATGGCCCAAACAGCGTGGTACCAAAGTACTCCCGGTTAATATGTCAGTTTTTCCGCGTGCATGTCAACTTTCTATCGATCCTACTCCCCTTAAGATTGAGATTCGGATCTTCATGGTTGATCCTTGCCAGACAATTTTTTAAAGCGTCGTTTCAAAGTTCTGCATGATGAAAAATGACAAACAATCCGACCATTTAGGGCTGATACTACCAAAAAAAAAAAAAAAAAAAAAAAAAAACCTTAAATTGGTACGCTGTCACGACCTTCCCGAATTTTTTTGAAGGGTGAATTATTCGAAAGGGTTAATGGATTACTAAGTCCGAAGACTTGGCACGGACCCTCCCAAGTCCTACCAATCGCGACTTGATAGAAATTAATTCATTTAAACATGCAATTTCAATTTGGAGCCGCCACTAACCGATTAGGGCCGGTGAGAAACCCAAGTAAAGTATGGGAGAATACTTTACTATTGCGAACTAGAGATTCAATAGGTCCGGGGACATGATTACGCTATATTAGTCTAACGCCCTTTCGGTACCTTTTATTTTAATTTTAAAAATATTTTGCAGGCAATGTTGGTTAATTTAAACCTAAGCTACTAACATGCAAATGGTGGTCATGCGAGTGCGCAATCAATAAAATAACATTCAAATAAAAAATGCTAATAAAAATGCATGTCCTAAACATGATTTCTAAATGACATGACACCTAATTTTTCTTTTTCTTTTAAAAAATATTAATTATATGCAATCTTAATTTAAACTTAATATGCATGAATTTTACTTTAATGATATGTGAGATGCAATTCATATGGTATGACTTAAACTTATCACTATATGTATGCAATCTAATTTATATAATCATAAATATGCATATCTTACGTGATATGTGATGAATGACATGATATTTCTACATGCATGCTTTCTTTCATTTTTTTTTTTTTTTTTTTTATGATGATTCATTTTTTAATGCATATATGCAACCTATGCTAAATAATGATGATATGAAATGAGATTAATTATAAATTAACCTATTAACTAACCAAGGAAATGATCTTTAGTTTTTCATAATGTTTTTTATTGAAGAGAAAGTAACTTAATGGTGCAATGTTCGTCTTTTAGCATTTTCTTTTTATTAAAAAAAATAATTAAACTATAACTCATATGGCATGCATAACATTTTTTGTTTTTCTTTTGTTTTACTAAATGAAAATTGACTTAATCTAAAAATATCTAGGTGTGTTGCTTTAATATGAAATGTGTATGGACCTAAGTGCTTAAGTTCTAGATATGACAATATTTTACTAAAAAAAAAAAAATTAATTAAACCTTTTATGCAAATTAAATAACATGTACCTAATATTTTTGGATTTTTTTATTGAAATTCGAGATTAATAAAGAATAATTAAACTATCTAAAGTGAATAATATTCTAATTTATTTTAGGAATCAATTTAACTTAAACTATATCTTATCTTAAAAGCTATATAAAAAAGATCAAGACATGCCAACATTATTTAAAATTAATCCTAACAAAAATCACCCATCTAAAAGTATAATCTAAAAATTATAATCCTATAAATGCAATTCTAATTTACTAACCCTAAAAATACAGTCCTAATTTACTAAACCTAAATGCTCTAATGCAATATTTAGATTTTTATGTACTTTTTGATTTTTTTAATCTTCCCAAAACAAGTAATTATTTTAAAAGAATGAAGATAAGAATTAAAATAACTGAAAAATAATCCGTTGTCTCACGGATTAAATTAACAATTATTTTAACTCTATAATAATTTAATGATTGAAATATTATCAAAATTCCTAAAAATTAAAGTAATTAAAAAAATGACCCGACGTCTTACGGGCCAAATTAATAATTACCTTAATTTGGGATAAACCCCTAATGTCTACAAGGTCTACATATAATACTACAATCCAAATAATTAAACTTAAAAAATAAGCTAACATAATATGAAATAAGTAAAAGATAAAATAAAAATATACTACCTAATTTCCTTTTCTTTTTTTTTTTGTTTTTCTTTTCCTGCTTTCTTCACCCACGGCTGAGCGGCTTCGGTGGATCACCGAGGGTTGGGTCGTTGGCGTTCAGAGCTTCGGCAAAGACCAGCAATGGGCTGATCGGCGGCGAGCGGTGGCGTCGCGAGGAGCAGGGCGCAGCGACAGGTGCTGCAGCTTGCGGGTGTCTGGGCGGTGGCGCGGATCTGGTTCGAGCTGCTGCGATCAGGAGCGGCACGGCTTCAGCAAGCGTCGGCGAGGTGTTGCGGACCAGGGGCGTCGAGCCGGTGGTGGCTTCGAGCGGATTCGTAGGCGGCGTTGGATGGCGGTACGGCGAAGCAGCGTCAATCGCTCGGGTGTCCAGCAAATGGACCACCGGTGGCGTCGATTGAAAAAACGTCGGTCAAGTTGGCGCGGTGGTGGTGTGAGCACGGCGGTACGTACGCGGCGAACGGCACAGGCACTTGCAGACGAGGCCGGCAATGGGCTGCTCCACGGACGAAGATGAACAGGGGCCCCTTTTCTTTCTTTTTTATTATTTTTTCTGCTGAAGCCCCTCACATCTTCTCTCGCACGTCACTTCTTCTCTGTCTTCTTCTGCAAATGCTGCTCCACTGCTTTTCTTTTTTGACTTTTTCTCTCCTTTCTTCCTCTTCTCTCTCCCTTTTTTTGACTTTTCTCTTCTTTTTTTAAACTTTCAATGGCCCCTCAGAGAACTCTCCTTCCCCTCTGACTTTTCTTCGACGAAGACAGAGAGGCCCCCCACACTTTTTTTCTTTCTCTTTCAATTTTCTATTTTTTCCTTCCACCCTTAGATGAAGAGAAGCCCCCCTAATTCCGAAACCTCGCATTCCTTTTTATAGAAGAATCACTCGACTTTGTTTTTTTGCAGGTGAAGATTTGCACACATTTGCTCAACCGCTCAACAAAATAGTGGCTCCAAAATCCGACTGTTGAATTCTTTTGAATTCAAATTTTTTTCAAAATTTTCCCTTTTAATCAAAGATTATCTTCTAATTCTATTTTCTAAAATTAAATGAGGTGTCAATAGGTACGTTTGTGACAAATTATTTTAAATTGATTTTTTTACCATTAAAAAATTTCAAATTAGTATATCTATGACAAATTTGCCATTCATTAGTTTCCATTGAATTTTACCGCTAAATTGTTAACTCAAATGTCACGTAATAGTTGACGGATGTATTAGTTTTAGATTTTTTTTTTTTTATTAAGTATTAGTTTGTATATTTTCATAATATTAGTCAATTTAGCAGAAAAATAGAGGGATAAATTTATCAAAACTGTACTAATTTGGAGTTTATTAGGATAAATATCTCAATGATATATCAGTTTTAGGATTTTCATGATGTTATCCCAACTAGGGACAAAGCTTTGCAAAAAGTTAATGTGGCGATGATGTTATCCCGACTAGGAACAGAGCTTTGCAAAAGGTTAACGTGGCGAAAATGGAGCGCGCTTTCATAATTGATTAACAAAACGAAAAGGTCAAAAGAGGGACGGTGGATGTTGGCCCATTCCTACTATTTTAACAAAAAGAAGCTCCTTCATGTTCTATTATCGTACATGGCATCTTATAATAACAAGCGGGTTCTGACTGAAAACAGCATTCCTACAAAGTCTCTGTAGTTATCCATCTGCCATCAGTCCCTTGTCGTCGTTCTCCCTTCTCCATCAGATCATCAGAACCCACTCGAGTTGGGGGAGACTGTCAGGTGCTTTTCTCTCATTGTCAACCCGATGACGTCGATGACTTCGACCGAGAATAGGCCAAAGGAGAAGATCCTGCGCGGATGTGTGCTGGATCATCTACTTAACGTTGTGTGCTGGATCATCTACTTAACATTCTGATTAAGGAGTCAGGACAGCATCTCGGCCGCACACCTGTTGCGGGTGCGATGAGGGAGCGATTCTTTTATGCTGGTTTGATTGGAAGTGAAGGAGCATCCAAGTGCGAGTTATCAATCGACGGCTTCTGTTAATGCTTCATCTCCACGGCAATCTCAATGGAATCTGTCGACTTTCCATTTATTCCAAAAAGTAGTATTGTTTCTCAGAAAAGTAAGAAAGAAATAATATTACTCTGGCGTTTTTGGCTTCTCATGTGATGGGATCCAAAACCAGGGGCGACAGCCGTTTTGCTTTTGGAAATGAACATTTTTTTTTTAATTACCTCTTTCAAGCATCCGACCTACCTACCCAGTATTTGAACGCATCTTTCTCCACGTTGGGGGGGTAATTACCGTAAGTATCTAGCCTCAAGGTGATCCTTATTCATTCACAGTATATTCGACATGCTTATGCTAATTAAATCAAGAATGTATAATCTATGATGTTGCTTTTGACTACTGAACTCTTACCATCTGGGACTTGGATGCAGCACTCCAACGTTCCACCTAAGCATGACGCCTGTGCTGCTCTCTCGCAGCCTGGTTTAAAGGCTGATGGAAATTAAAGCAAGAGTCTTCCAAGCCTTGTAAGTGACCAAAAAAAAAAAAAACAAGGAAGCTAGCTAAATTTGGCTGGTCTAAGCAGGATAGAGTTCTATAGTCATTATATGTGGAGAGTCTCATAAATTATGTCAATTCCATATAAAAAAAAATAGTTCAACCCTCTGCCAATCCGCTAAGAAAATGCAAATTTCCTTGTAGATTTGATATTTTCATTGACTCTATTCATCGAATCGTTCATAAAATCAGTCCATTAAATGTATTTTTATTTTTATTTTTATCAAGCCATTTTGGGAAGGAAATAGCTAGAGAACCAAAGTACTAGGAATGTTGTCTTGAGAGAAAGCGCTCCCACCACCACGCCCTCATGTAGCTGATCAAGCAAATGAGAGTATGTTTGATGTTCCAACTGCAAGGATGACTATCCAAAATCATATTCCGTCCAGATTCGGTACTTCGACTAAGACGAATCCATAGGATCGATGTTCCAACCATATTGCACAGGAGCTGGATGTTCCAGACAGCAAAAAAGAGTGTGTTCCAGTCCAGAAGAGCCGCACATTCCAGGGATCCTTTGGATGTAGGTGTTCTAATTCCACGAAAAAAAAAAACCGGATCTTTCTACCTTGTTAGACCCATGTTGAGCAATCCGATCAAGAAAACCCCGGTGCTTTCCGACTTGAAGATCTTTTAATTAGTCACCATAACCTTTTTGAACTCGTTAGTAATTTCTCAATTACAAAAGTAGCATTTGGTAATTCCGGAAGATAGTTAATTAATTTTTTTTTAAAGTATTAATTAACTAATTCAGTAAAATTCTCCACTGTAGAAATCTCTTAATATACTAAGTAACTTTCATTACATTGGTAGTGAATTTTTCCGAAAATTACATGAGAAAATTTACTTAAACATCAGCAAATGGATTCTCAGTTAATTTGTATTTATTTGATCTTAGTGTTTTCCTTTCTTGAGGACATTCTTAAGGATAATACATTGACTAAAATAAACGATGCCAATAGTGACATAAGGGATATTCCCATTTGGAAGATGTACCGATACAGCTAAGTGGGGTCTTTTGTGAACATGAGAAAAAAATTGTCAATTACATATTATGTGGTCACTAGCACTTAAATAAATTCTCTATATATCAACTGAAATAGAATTTACCTTGTAAAAAGCGGTACTTGAAAAACTCGCAGTCTTGTCAGTAGTTCTTAATTGACTCAGAGCCATCATGATATTTTGTACTTATCTTGGGTAATTGTTTGATTTGCCCTTTAGTCCCTTGTGCTGAACCTGTTAAGTAGAGAATTCTTTGTCCCTTTTTTTCTTTATCATTCGCGCTTTCCATATAATTTTCAATATGTATCAATAAAATAATATGAGCACTTGCAATATTCACATAATATATCTTTTGTTTTAAAATTTTGACAACCTCCTTTCTATGATGACGTGGCATTCTGTGGCATTCCGTTGACCATTGGATGGTTTAAAAGCCGATGCTAATGTGGCTTGATATGGGCTATAGGATTTGGCCGCATGGATGGGCAAATAATAGCCCTCGAACCCTTGCTTCCTTGCTTCTGATTTGGGCTGTCTGTCCGAAACCCTGGGTTTCCTTCCTCTTCCTAGTGAAATCTAGGCACCACAAAATTAGATGCAAGGGCTGCTGGAGTTCATTGCAATGGTCTCGTCGGAGCAGCAAGTGTCACGCTCTCTCCCACCTGCACATATTCAGCCGTGACTAGATGTTTTTCTCTTCTTGGACGGCCAGTTGGTAGATTGGACTGGCTGGCAAGATGGGTTCCATGGTGAGGATCTATGACCATAAAGGTGATTAGCTCTCATTCAAGATTAGGAGAACTTGAGTCATTTTTTTCTTGTCCTTTGATGGTTTGGTATTATTTGAGAGTCACCCCGGGTCCCTCAAGTTGTTCTCGGCTGCCTTGAGCTCATTTTCATAGAGCCAAGAGCTTGTTGAAGCAAGTGGTGACCGAAAGCTTCTCTTGCTTCAACTCTGGCGAGGCTTGATTGAGCGAGATCTTGGCTCGGTCGAGCTTCCCGTACATCTTCCAGATATTGTCCCACATGGTTTTCGACTCTTCAGTTGATCAGAGTCTAGCCACAACCTTGGGAGCTACACAGTTCCTAATCCATGTCCGAACAAGTTAATTATAGTTGTGCCAATATTGTTATAGTTAGTCGTTGGTTGGAAAAGCTATAGTTTCATCGTGGAATTCGCTTTTGTCCTTCGTTACTAGAGCTCATTGGAAATCTCGAGCCAAAGTGGAACGGTTTTCTAGTCCAGTGAGTTGTTGGTTGATGAGTCATAATTTCGGTCCATCGGCCGATGATATATAGAGTGGGTCATCGGGCTTCGGTGGTTGGCTATGTAGCACCGACACGCGACACGCGACACGTGACACGACACGACACGACACGCGACACGTCATTTCTAAAAAAGTAGTGAATTTCGACACGTTCCGACACGTTAAATATTAAATAAATATTTTTATATATAAATGCATAAATAAGTAAATAATAATAATAAAAAAGAGTCTAGAATTAGTTTATACTATAGACTCTATACTAAAAAAATTAATCATACATTTGTTAATATCATTCATTCTTTTAATTTGACAAATTCAACTATATTTCATTGTAATAAACCATAAAACTTTAAGGAAAAAACAAGTAATCCACATCCTATTGTTAAATTTAAAATTTAACAATAAGCAAAAAAAAAACAGTTAACATTCCATCAAGTAATATAACAAAGTCATTCATCCACATTATCCAATATAACCATCAAGTAATATAACAAAGTCATTCATCCACATTATCCACTTCTTCTGAAAAAAAAAAAACAGACTCCATCTCCGGCTCATCAAGTGAAAGATTTGCAACTTCAAGCACCCCAACATCTTCAAACGAGTCAAAGGCATCTCCGCCAATATCCCACATCTTAGTCTCTCCTTCGGCATATTGTGGGCTTTTTCTTGATAAAAGACGGATATTGCTATGAATAAAAACCAAATCTTCTGCACGTTTTGGGGTCATCTTATTTCTTCTCGCCGAGTGCACAAATGAATAAGTACTCCAATTTCTCTCAGCACATGATGAAGAAGAAGGTTGTGCAAGAAGCTTTAAGGCTATACTTTGAAGCATCGGTGCACATGCACCATAATTAACCCACCAAGCCTTAGGATCCATTGAATATCGATTTTGAATGGAATCAAATTCTCTAAAATCCCCATTTTTGCTTGCAAAATCTACGTACTCCAAATTCACCTTGTTGCGCTCATCCAAGTTAGGAAAGTATTTCTTGAAGCATTTCAGTCTTTCTTGGTTGATCTCCTTATTTTTGTACGGAGAAATTCGAGTAGGATCTTCATCAAGCCATTGATCACTATAGTACCTTTATTTAATAAAATGAAATAAAATTAGACAACAATAATAAATAAGAGAAGTATTATATTATCACGTTAAAGAAATAATAACTAGTAATAATCTCATACAATTTTAGAACTTACCTAGGATTTAAGGCATGTGCCAAGCAATGAAGTGGAGTGTTGTTCTTTGTCTAACGATCTACAAGAATTGTGTGAATCACCTCATAAAATGTGGACTTCTCATCTAGCCTCTTGACTTCATGTGCATATATAACTTTCTTCACTTTTTCGATCATCGAACCCCACATATCATAAACTAAGTGAAGACAAGGCTTATCGGTGTCACAAACTCTAAGCATATCATAAATAGGAGCCATGAAGGAAAGTATATAATCAATCAAATCCCACCAAAAATCATCCAACACCTTCTCCTTGACAAGCTTAGCCTTCTCTTGATTAACATCCCGATAGATATTCCATTTGTCACAAATCACCATCTTTTGAAGACCACTTTTTATCAATTTGAATCTCTTAAGCATCACAATCATCGAAGCAAAACGTGTGTCCGCTACAGAAAGCAACTTCAAGCTAACAAACTCATTGTATATTGCTAATCTCATAGAATGGTTCATGATAAAATGTTTGATTTGCATAACTTCCTTAACAATATCTGAAATCCAACTACATTCTTCATAAACTATTTAATTGCTCTCCATATTTTTTGCTGCACAAATATTCTTCAAAGCTAGATTAAGGGTGTGTACCACACAAGGCGTCCACATAATAGACGAAAATTCCTGCTCAATGAGTTGTCCCACGCCCTTACAATTTGAAGCATTATCCGTAATTACTTGCACCACATTCTCATGCCCAATTTCATTGATAACCCCTTTCAGCAAGTTAAAAATGAAATGCATATCTTTTGTTTCTCCCGAGCAATCAACCGATTTTATAAACATTGGTTCTCCATCCGATACCGCCATGAAATTAATAAGTAGTCTTCTATGTGAGTCGCTCCATCCATCACTCACAATACTTACACCCTTCTCCTTCCACATGATTTTGATAGGTGTACACAACCTATCAATATTTACCTTCTCCTTTTGCAACAAAGTGGTCCTCAACAAATTATATTTCGGTGGTACATAACCCGCAATATTATGATTAGCAGCATAAGTGAAAGCGGATTGAAAATAATGATTCCTTGCTAGGTTAAACGGCAAGCCCGCCGAATAAAACATCCTAGCAATCTCACAATCTAGACGTTCCCGTTGAGTCATATTAAATGCATTTTCAAGTGATTTTCCACTCCCACTTTCGCCTTTCCTTTTTTTGGAGTTCAATGATAAATCCATTCTATCACCACCACCACCACTAAGTGAATAACTAGCAGGAGGCAAAGGTACATTTCTAGGTGCAATACTCATTAATTTAGTATTGACCTCTTCCTCTAATCTTTCCATCTCCAAAAGATCTTTTTTTTCTACTTTTGTCCACTTTCCAATTCCTTTTCCACTTATCATCAACAAATGGCACCTCACTCTTGTATATGAACTCTTAAAATCTTTTTCACAAAAGTTGCATCTCCAAGACAAATTTCCCCCCGCATCAGTATGATTAACTAACTTAGTAACATACCTCCATAATGGTTGTTTTGCAACTTCATTGCTAGAGGTAGCTTGTGTGCTTGAAGTACTACTAGCCATATTTGAACTTGAAGACATTCTGCAAAAAGAAGAAAAAATAAACATGTTATTATAAATTGCTATAAGGTTTCAAGTCGGAAACAAGTGAACCAATATCCATGCTAGTCAAACACCCAAGAAGAAAGAAATCAGAACAGAGATCAGAACAGAGCACAATCCATATCATCTTATAAGTTTTCTCACTGTCTACCTCGTGTAGCCCCCTTTCCTAAACAACATTCAAAACCCAGATCATAGATTGCACTAATTGTATGAATGGTAATGCTTTAATATCAATTACAAATCAGTAAATCGCCCAAAAAATAAAAGATTACAAATCAGTAAATCACCCAAAAAATAAAAGAACTCTGTAAAGGGGAGAAACACATTCGAACGCTATAGAAACAAAATAACAAAATTCTATACTATCCCCTCATGCCTTAGCAGCAAAAGCAGGCCAATCAACCACAAAAGTTTTGAGTCCTGCGACATATTCTTTGCTTTGCAGAGAGAGAGAGATTCTGACTCCAAATGCAACCCCAAAACTGAAACACAAGCGCAAAAGATGAGTACCCACCTCGAAATCAATACTTCGAATTCGAAAGGCAGCTCAGAATTATGGCGACGGTCGCGATGGTAGAGAGAGAGATTCCAAGCAGCAATCAACAAAAAAGATAATTCACAGAAAATCTCACAATCGTGAACAAACAGAACGGACAGAGCACCAAAATCTGAAAAAAGAAAGAGATCGCGAAGCATCAACCAACGAGCAGTCCACCAAACAAAAACAACAACAACCCAAGGAGCGAAACCGGCAAAAGAACGGCACAAGAGCGCTAGAGACAGAGAGACGGAAAGAGGGTCCGAAAATCCCCCTTTCCCCGAACTAGGGTTCGCCAAAAATCCCAAATCGCAAGATGCTAACCCGAGGCGCGGGGCTACGGCGATTTGGCGACGGTGGGTGGGGTGGGCCGCACGGCCGGCAAAGCAACACCGGCGAAAGAATGGCGAAAGAACGGCGAAAGGAGAGAACCACTCACTTTGCTCGGGCTCGTTCGGCATTTGTGGATGGAGAAGACAGAGAAGACGGAAGTGAAGAACCCGTGCGTGCGAGTGGACAAACGCGAAGAACCCGTGCGTGCGACTGAACTGAAGTGAAGAAACCGTGCGCTCGCCGCTCACAATCGTGAACAAACGGACCGGACAGAGCACCAGAATCTGAAAAAAGAAAGAGAACGCGAAGATCAATCAACGAGCAGTCCACCAAACAAAAACAACAACAATCCAGGGAGGGAAACCGGCAAAAGAACGGCACAAGAGCGCTAGAGACAGAGAGACGGAAAGAGGGTCCGAAAAATCCCCCTTTCCCCGAACTAGGGTTCGCCAAAAAATCCCAAATCGCAAGATGCTAACCTGAGGCGCGGGGGCTACGGTGAGTCGGCAACTGGTGGGGTGGGCCGCGTGGCCGGCAAAGTAACACCGGCGAAAGAACAGCGAAGAAGAGAACCGCTCACTTTGCTCGGGCTTGTTCGCTGCGACCGGAGAAGACAGAGAGAAGGCGAAGTGAAGATTGAAGAACTGCGCGTGCGAGTGCGATTTGTGCGACCGACGTTTTAACTTTTAGTTTTATTTTTTAATTTTTTTCATATATTTATATTTATAGCCCAAAAGTTTTGAAAATTTATAAAAATAACCCCGTGCGTGTCGAAGTCACGTGTCGGAATTTCCGACTCGCGTGTCGGAGCGTGTCGGAAATAGTTGACCGCGTGTCGATTTTCCCGACACGCGTTGACCGCGTGTCGGAGCGTGTCGGAGCGTGTCGGACACGTGTCGGAGTGTCGGACACGACACGAAGGGTCCCGGAGAGTGTCCGTGCTTCATAGGTGGTTGGAACGGCATAAGGCAGGAAACTGGGTTGAAAACCCAGGTAGAAATTTGTCCTTAAACCCGTTGGTGTCAATTTGGGTCTATGACCCGGAGACGAATAGCCCGACCGGCTATTCAGGTTGGTCCTGAGAACAAAAGGAACCGGCCCACCTCCACTGAGCTGAGCTTCAAGGGCGGAAGTTGCTTCTTCTCTGGATGACCGTGTTGGACCCATGATTGATCTAGCCCAGCAGCCCATTGGCCTTGACCTGGAAACTAGTGGACGAGGGGCCACTGGACTGGACCGAGATATTAAACAGGACCAATAGGGTATCGGATGGAGGACCACTTCTCTTGAATCGAATCAATTAGATCTGAAGTCCGGTTCTGGGGTGAATTGGGAGCTTCTTCCAATGCATGTATGCCCGGATCGCGATTTTCATTGGAAATTGGTATCGTTGATAAATAAATACGTGGATTCCTACCTGAAGTGCAAACTTTGTTTTGCGTATTTGCAACAAGTTAGAAATTTCTCTGAAGGCAATCCAGAAAACTTTACAGAAGATAAGCCAGAAAAGAAAGCCCCGATATTATGAGCGAAATCAAACAACAGATGATAAAAAACGAATAGAAATTATGGGAGAATTATAGTTGTATTTTTCAATTTATCTTGCACATATACATAAAAATATTCATAATACAAGAAAAAACAAATAGGAAAAAATATACAATATTATGTTTTCCTATTTTACTAATATCCAACTTGCAGATTGATTGAATCAATTAGTTTGAATATAAAGAATCAGAATCAGATAAAATCCTATCTTCAACAGCCAGAGCCATGTGGATTTGCCAGCTTCACTCCCTCCTATCCCATCTTGTGAGGTCGATCGACCCTGGACTGGTCTCGTCGTTGGAAGTTTGGCTCAGTGCAGAGGAAGCGTGGCTGTGGTGCTTGCTTGAAGGGTTGGGCGAGCGACCATAGCTGGCGGGCTGAGATGGTGCTGCTGCAGTTGTGCCACGGAGATGGATCCGTGGACGTATCAGTCACGGTGGCGGGAAAATGGGCTTCGCCAGAACTTGTGAAGGTTGCTAGGACGCCGGAAAAACCTGCAAAGTGAACCTTAAGCGCAGGGGGGCTTCGTGAATCTTCCTCACAAACCAGAGTCGATGTGAGTGCTCCGGCAAGGATTCCGATGGCAAGACCAAGGCAACGATGTTGGGTCTTCTCGGGAGCGGCGGTGGAGCAGCGAGGGTTAACAAGTAAAATGAGGATTCGCAAGAAACAACACCAAGAGAGAAGACCAATTCGGTCCTCACGGCAAGACTGGAATTGCTGAAGATCTTTGCGTGTATACTGAAGCTGCAGTGATTGCCTTCGAAGAAAGGGGCTCCGTAGCTCGCTGGAACGTTGAAGTGCGAGGGAGATCGAGCAGGCGTTGCACGGCAGCGAGTGGAAGATGCTACAGTGTCGAAAATCCTCTTTCTTCTAGTTTGGGAACGTCTTCCTCCACCAGTTCGACTTTTCCTCAGTCAAACTGTGCCCCTCTTCTTCGAACGTCTGCGTGGGCAAGAATTGGAGACGTCAAAGCGAGCGTGTTCTCTCTATGAACTCTCTGGCTCTTTCTGACGAGTGTTCTTCTTCTGTGTGTTCCTCTCTTCTCTGGCCGATCCCCCAAACTGGTGAAAAATAGTGGCGGTTAGGCTTCTTGTTCCCCAATCCTATTATGGGGTTGACTCTCTTAATCCTTGTGGGCTTATTTTCGGTCACATGAAAAAAACAATGGGCTTGACTTTAAGCTCAAAGCCTTTTATCAAGTCTAACTCCAATGGAATTGTATGGCATCAACCCATTTAATTGAATCAAGTTTAGAATCCACACCCATTCAACGAGTTTCCAAATTAAATGGGTTGATCCATGGCGGCCAAGCCCAACGCACATTAACTAGCCAGCCGGAGAGTCCCCTCCTCAAGTGGAAGATTGAGGACGAGGAGAGGAATGTCCTCCCCGTCGATGGCCGTGATGACGAGGACAGCAAATTGCTAATGCAGGCCCGTCGGAGAAGCCGGCGGAAGAAATGCCTTGCTGTGTTTGAGGAAGCTCGCTGCCGTGCTCTGGCGGTTGTGGCTGACAAGGGCCAAGGGTGGCTAGTGTGGAGACAAAGGTGGTGGCATTTGAGATGAGGTCGGGTATCAGGTATAGAGGAGCAAGATGCAAAAACGAGGAAAGGGGAAGCGCACGAGAAAATGAGCTAGGGCTATAAGAAAGTCGAAATGATTTTCCCCAATTTTAGAGAACCTTTTTCAGTTGATAGAAATTATTTTTTTACCCATTCATTTTTAATGGGCCAAACGTTGGAAAATTCAGAAAACTTTTCCCTCAAAGTTATTTTCTACGAAATAAATGGAATCTTAATTTTTTAGGAACGGGATGTCGGCAGGACATTTTCAATGGTCATATAAAAATCATGATAGCTAGCCGTAATCGAGGACTTTGCTCTTAATTGATTATAAACTTCTGCTTTTGGACTTTGTGTTGGTCCAGTCAGTTAATTCCTAGCAATTTCCAGAGCACATGACTAGTCGTAGAAAAATTACTTAAATCCTGCTCCCCGTGTCCAAAAGTTGGTTAACCAGGACTTGGTAATTACATATGGTAAGTGTTTTGCTTTATTCTGGGTGGAGCCTTGCAAAAAGAATCTCACTTTCTGTGGGAGGTGGACGCGCTAATCTTAGATGCTCGAGCCCAGTTAGCCATTTTAGCAACATCACGGGGACCCATTGTGATAGAGCAACAATCACTGGATAGCTAAAACTCAAACATTGAATACTCTTCCTTGTTTCTAATTATTCTCCCGTCCCCATCCCCGAGGACCTGTTGTGTTTTGATGTCATTTCTTTGGGCATTTTGTCTAGGAAAAATTTTAAATAAGGACTTAGAGTGAATTTATTTTCTCAGATAATGACTCAATGTAAACTGTGTGTTAAGTAAGAACCCAAAATGGATCCATTATTTCAAACAAGAACCCGAAATGAATTTTGTGTCAAATAAGGACCTGACGTGATCGAGTTAATCTCTATTAAGGACCTTAGCTCACCGGTAGACATTTTCCAGCAATTAAAATAGGGACAATTTTGTCAGAAATTTTTTATTGGAAAAAAAAAGGGTAAATTCTAAATTAATTAAGTTTAGGTTATTCATTTAGATGTTTACGTTTTCTTCTTTTTTCTCCCCCGCTGCTCCTCAACCAAATCACTGCCTGGTCATCGACTCGATTCTCGTCGCTCCTTGCCTTGTTGATCGGCGGAGAATTTGGGTCTCCGCAAACAAAGAAAGAAGCATATAGTTTTCTTTTTGTTTTTGTATTCCCACCTCAATCGGCGGAGAATTTGGGTCTTCAACTTTGCAGAGGATGGGTACAAAGAATGTGGAGAACTTCGGTCTTTGACTTTGCAGATGATGGGTACAAGGAACGGAGAGACCATAGAAAACCTAGGGGTTTTTTTTTTTGTTTTTGTTTTAGGATTTGTTAATTTTCCTTAGATTTTTTTGGGACAAAATTGCCCCAAACTCCGGTTGTTGGAAATGTCACATGCTTGATAGCCGGCGAATATTTGGCTAATAGGTCCTTATTTGGAATTAATTCAATCATTTCGAGTCTTTATTTGAGATAATGAGTCTACTTTTGGTCTTTATCTGACACAAAGTTCATTTTGAGTCATTATTTGAGAAAATTGGTCTACTTTGGGTCATTATTTGGAATTTTCCCTTTTGTCTAAAATCTTTCAATTGTGCCAATTTGTCCTAAACATTTTGACTATTATTTAGTCTTAAACCATTTGATTATTTGTCGATTTAGTCATTTCGACCAATTTTGGCTAGAAATCATCGACGTGGTGATCTAATTAGTGTCGGTCATGCTCAAGGGCAATTGTGGACAATTTTTGCATATTTTCTTTATAAAATTTCTATTTTTTTCTCCTTTCCTTTCCTTTTTTTTTTTTTTAATCTCCATTAAACTTAGGCGAGAGTTGCTCTCACCAGCCTGCCTCGGATGAAGGATGCCTTCACCTAAGTCAACGAGGATCGTCCTTGCCAGCCCAAGGGAGGACAGCTCATGCTTAAGGCTAAGGACCTCTGCTAGCCATCAACGAGGCTTAATAATGACCAGCAAAGAAGAAAAGGAAAAAAAGAAAAGGAAAAGGAAAAGGAAAAATCCATAAAAGTGAAAAAAAAAATGTAAAATGTGTTCATGTCAATGCTTGCCATCCCATTAGGACAACTGGTGCTTATTACTCTATTACGTCAACAATTTCTAACCAAAATTAGCTTTAATAACTAAATTAACAAATCATCAAAAAGTATTAGCAAGTTGTCAAAAGGTTAGGATAATTTGAAAAAATTAAAAGATTTAAAACTTAATTAGCTGTTATTAGTAGATTTATGATTTTTTGGATAATTTTTCCCGTTTCGTTTCTTTTGATCGTAGATGGCCTTATAAGTTAGTTAATACAGATGCGTGATAAACGAGCCCAGGTCCGCACGTGTAAGTTGTGGATCCCTTTCATCACCTTTGAGTCGGAACCCTAGGATGACGTCACTTTCCGGAAGCAGTTGCTCAAATCACCCAAAAACTATGGGACACGGACGTATGACAGAACCAGTGAAAGGCTGAGAACAAGTAACAGAAGACAATCACGATTGCAAAAACAAATAGCCAAAAACATTCACGCATTTCATTTAAATGATGGCGTACGCAGAAAAAAGATGGCAAAACGGGAATCACGGTACATATCCATACACTCTACAGACGCATCGGATGAGATAACAGAACTTCAGCCGAAAAGCACGGGGCCATTTTCCAGCTCGACACTGCTACTACAAAAGCAGAACAGAACAGCAGATGTACACTATATAGCCATGCAGGATGATTTCTTTCGCGGCCCTGAGGCGCAATCAAAGATGAGAGCGGTGACTGGTGATTTTACAGGGGGGAATGTACGTTGCGTTGCGGCCGAGAGGAGAGCCTGACGATTTTACCGACAAGGGCTTTAAAGCTTCGGACCAAATGGGCTAACATGAGACGCTTTACCCGTCCGCGCCTTGGAGGATGAAAAAGCGGCTCGTGTTGCTTCACTGCAAATTCCATCTCTTTCCCAGTTTCCTGGTTGGGAGCCATCGTGCTTCTTGCCGGTGCTTTTCACAGAGAGAGAGAGAGAGAGAGAGAGAGAGAGAGAGATGAGGCCGGGTCTTGCTTGGGGGACGGACCGGTGTTCATTGGGTTTCTTTCGGCGTGTTTCGTGGGTGATGTGTGACATTATCAGGCGAGGAGGTTTCCTTGCATGGTCATGCTTTTAGACTATGAGATTTTAGTCAAATTACTATCAATTATTCTAAAAATTCTATGAGATTTTGACGAGATAATTATCAATTGTTCTTAAAGTTTAAAGTAGTAGATGAAGATGTAGTTTATTATTTATATTCTAGTATTCCCCCTCACCCGTACATTGGACTTTAACCTTAGCCTAAAACATGGAAATATGCAATCGGACAAGCAAATCTCACGTGAACATCTGGATTTTTGCCCTTGATAAGAGAGACACTGGAAGGATCATTAAAAGAATTTGAGAGTATCATTATCCAGAATACGATAACACATACACGAAAAAGGGTTTAGGAGATTGAACTTGTTGAGACGATGTCTCATCCCGGTTGTGGGATTAAAATTTCAGGTCCCTGGTGGATAGAGCAGCCAAATAACTTTGGTTGGCTTTGAGGAGTTGCAGAGGTGAAGTCATAAGGATTGGAGAACGTGTCCTGCTAGTTGGTTTTAGAATAGTTCATTTTTAAGAGCCGGTCTTTTGTAGACTTTTGGCCGTAGACCTCTATTTGTAATTCTATTAAATTATAAAAGTGTTATGTTGTGGTTTTGTTTCCTGCTTTTCTATCCCGTATTTTATTGTCAGGGGTTTTATAATACGTTCCGTTTGCGCAATAAGAAATAAATGAGGTCGACGACACTACATGGGAATATCGCGTTTGCATGACCATGGTGGGATGTTGGTGCGTTCGAGGTTAGGGGCGTGACAGCTGTCAAGCTCATCTTCTTCTTTCTTTCATGGTCTTTTTTTTTTATCTGAAAACTCGATATTATTCGTTTTGTTTTTACATGCTTTTATATAACAACAAAGGAAAAACTTCTAAATTGAAACCAACCACTCCTTGAATGACAACTCAGCACACACACATAACAGAAAAATAGAGCTCATGTATATGTGTACAAGAAATAACTCTATTGAAGTAAACGATGTAGTTTTACACCCTTCTAATTTGACTGACTGCTCCTTCTTCACGCCAATCCTCTATTTTCTCTATTCCAGTTGACTTTCGTTGCTGAGTTTCTTCCTGCTGTTTCCTTCTAAGCATTTGCAGCGCTGCATTCTCAACATCGCCTCGAATCCCTCAAGTTGTTATCAACTACCTCAAGCTCATTTCACAGAGCCAAGAGCTTGTTGAAGCAAGCGGTGACCAAGAGCTTCCCTTGCTTCAACTCTAGCAAGGCTTGGTTGAGCGAGAAGATCTTGGCTCAATCGAGCTTCCCATACATCTTCCAAATATTGTCCCACATGGTTTTCGACTCTTCAGTTGATCAGAGTCTAGCCACAACCTTGGGAGCTACACAGTTTCTAATTCATGTCCAAACAAGTTGGTTACAGTTGTGCCGATATCGTTATAGCTAGTCATTGGTTGGAAAAGCTATAGTTTCGTTGTATGATTCGCTTTTGTCCTTCGTGGGTAGAACTCACTGGAAATCTCAAGCCAAAGTGGAACGGTTTTCTAGTCCAGTGAGTTGTTGGTTGATGAGTCATATTTTCGGTCCATCGGCCAATGATATATAGGGTGCGTTTGGATGGGCATTTAGAAAGCCCATCCAGCCCCCAAAGCTCCTTCAGCCAAAGAAGAGGTGTTTGGCAACCTCCTCAAGGAGCTTTCATTTGAAAGCAAGGTCCTTGGAAATCTTTGAAAGCCCAAGGCTGGTAGGGACCAGCCTTGGGCTTTCAAAGCATTCTACCAAATGCTTGAAAGCATTTTTTTCTTCCTAAATTGTCCCCATTGATTTTTCATATTTCCTTTATTGCCCTTTTATTTATTTTTTTTATAAATGTAAAGGAGCGAGCCCTTCGCCGGACCGGCGAAGGGCGCGGCCGCCGGCGAGCCGGATCTGCGCGCGCGGCGGCCGTCGGCCGAGGTCGCCCGAGGTCGGGCGACCTCCGGCGAGGGTCGCGCGACCAGTAGGGCCGCCGGAGGTCGCCCGACCTCGGGCGACCCTCGGCGAGGGTCGCGCGACCCGGCCCGAGGGCCGCCGGAGGTCGCCCGACCTCGGGCGACCGGGGTCGCTCGACCCGGGGCCGCGCGACCAGGGCGACCGCGCGCGCGCCGCGAGACCCGGGCGGCGGTCGCCCGGGTCGCGCGGCCCCTCGGGTCGAGCGACCCTCGGCGAGGGTCACGCGGCCGCGCGGCGGCGGTCGCCCGGGTCGCGCGGCCCCCGGGTCGCGACCGACCCCGGTCGCCCGAGGTCGGGCGACCTCCGGCGGCCCTCTACGGGTCGCGCGACCCTCGCCGAGGGTCGCCCGAGGTCGGGCGACCTCCGGCGGCCCTCGGGCGGGTCGCGCGACCCTCGCCGGAGGTCGCCCGACCTCGGGCGACCTCTCAAGCCGACGGCCGCCGGCGCAGATCCGCTCGCCGGCGGCCGTCGCCCTTCGCCGGTCCGGCGAAGGGTTTAGGTGAATTTTCAAAAAAAAAAAAAAAAAAAGAAAAGAAAAATAATACCCAAAGCCCCTTGCAAAAATTTTTTTACCAAACACACATCCAACTCAAAGTCCATTTGCAAAATTTTTTTACCAAACGCAACCGCATTTTCCCAAAAATAGCAAGAACTTTCGGATTTGCGTGGACTCAAAGCCCATCGAATCGCCGAACCAAACATGGCCCATAGAGTGGGTCATCGGGCTTTGGTGGTTGGAACGGCATAAGGCAGGAAACTAGGTTGAAAACCCAGGTAGAAATTTGTCCTTAAACACGTTCGTGTCAATTTGGGTCTATGACCCGGAGACGACTAGCCCGACCCACTATTCAGGTTGGTCCTGAGAACAAAAGGAACCAGCCCACCTCCACTGAGCTGAGCTTCAAGGGCGAAAGTTGCTTCTTCTCTGGATGACCGTGTTGGACCCATAATTGATCTAGCCCAGCAGCGCACTGGCCTTGACCTGGAAACTAGTGGACGAGGGGCCACTGGACTGGACCGAGATATTAAACAGGACCAATAAGGTATTGGATAAAAGACCGCTCCTCTTGAATCGGATTAATTAGATCTTCTTCTTTTTTTGTTCAAAGGATTAATTAGATCTGAAGTCTAGTTTTGGGGTGAATTGGGAGCTTCTTCCAATGCATGTATGCCCGAATCGCGATTTTCATCAGAAATTGGTATCGTTGATAAATAAATATGTGGATTCCTACCCGAAGTGCAAACTTTGTTTTACGTATTTGTAACAAGTTAGAAATTTCTCTAGAGGCGATCTAGAAAACTTTAGAGAAGATAGGCTGGAAAAGAAAGCTCTGATATCACGAGCGAAATCAAGGAACAGATGATAAAAATCGAATAGGAATTATGGGAGAATTATAATTGTATTTTTCAATTTATCTTGCGTACATACATTTTTTTTTTTTTTTTTTTTTGTTCTTTGGAGGCGAACCGCTTTGGCCGACAAATCACCACGTAAACCTCCACTGCCGCATTGTGAAAAACCACCACCCCGACGCCACGCTTAAGTCAACACATAGCGCTTTAGCCTCCCTGCTTCGCAGGGGCTTCGAACCTTGGTCTCCTCGATGGAGGACAAAGGATCTACCATCCACGCTGCAACGGCCGGTGGTTCGTACATAAAAATATTCGTAATACAAGAAAAAACAAATGAGAAAGAGTCTACAATATTACGTTTTCCTATTTTACTATATCCAACTTACGGATTGATTGAATTAATTAGTTCGAATATAAAGAATTAGAATCAGATAAAATCCTATTTTCAACAGTCAGAGCCATGTGGATTCGCCAGCTTCACTCCCTCCTATCCCATCTTGTGAGGTTGATCGACCCTGGACTGGTCTCGTCGTTGGAAGTTTGGCTCAGTGCAGAGGAAGCGTTGCTGTGGTGCTTGCTTGAAGGGTTGGGCGAGCGACCATAGCTGGCGGGCTGAGATGGTGCTGCTGCAGGTGTGCCACGGAGATGGCTCCGTGGGCGTATCAGTCACGGTGGCGGTAAAATGGGCTTCGCCAGAACTCCTGAAGGTTGCTAGGACGCCATGCTGGAAAAACCTGCAAAGTGAACCTTAAGTGCAGGGGGGCTTCGTGAATCTTCCTCACAAATCAGAGCCGATGTGAGTGCTCCGGCAAGGATTCCGATGGCAAGACCAAGGCAACGATGTTGGGTCTTCTCGGGAGCGGCGGTGGAGCAGCGAGGGTTAACAAGTAAAATGAGGATTCGCCAAAAACAACACCAATTCGGTCCTCACGGCTAGAATGGAATCGCTGGAGATCTTTGCGTGTGTACTGAAGCTGCAGTGATTGGCTTCGAAGAAAGGGGCTCCGTAGCTCGCTGGAAGGTTGAAGTTCGAGGGAGATCGAGCAGGCGTTGCACAGCAGCGAGTGGAAGATGCCACAGTGTCAAAAATCCTCTTTCTTCTAGTTTGGGAACGTCTTCCTCCACCAGTTCAACTTTTCCTCAGTCAAACTGTGCGCCTTTTCTTCGAACGTCTGCGTGTGCAAGTAATGGAGACTTCAAAGCGGGCGTGTTCTCTGTATGAACTCTCTGGCTCTTTCTGACGAGCGTTCTTCTTCTGTGCGTTCCTCTCTTCTCTGGCCGATCCCCCAAACTGGTGAAAAATAGTGGTGGTTAGGCTTCTTGTTCCCCAGTCCTATTATGGGGTTGACTCTCTTAATCCTTGTGGGCTTATTTTCGGTCACATTAAAAAAACAATGGGCTTGACTTTAAGCTCCAAGCCTTTTATCAAGTCTAACTCCAATGGAATTGCGTGGCATCAACCCATTTAATTAAATCAAGTTTAGAATCCACACCCATTCAACGAGTTAGCCCAACGCACATTAACTAGCCAGCCGGAGAGTCCCCTCCTCAAGTGGAAGATTGAGGACGAGGAGAGGAATGTCCTCCCCGTCGATGGCCGTGATGACGAGGACAGCAAATTGCTAATGCGGGCACGTCGGAGAAGCCGGCGGAAGAAATGCCTTGCTGTGTTTGAGGAAGCTCACCGCCGTGCTATGGCGGTTGTGGCTGACAAGGGTCGAGGGTCGCAAGTGTGGAGACAAAGGTGGTGGCATTTGAGATGAGGTCAGGTATCGGGTAGAGAGGAGCAAGATGCAAAAACGAGGAAAGGGGAAGCGCACGAGAAAATGAGCTAGGGCTATAAGAAAGTCAAAATGATTTTCCTCAATTTTAGAGAACCTTTTTCAGTCGACAGAAATTATTTTTTTATCCATTCATTTTTCTTGGGCCAAACATTGAAAAATTCAGAAAACTTTTCCTCAAAGTTATTTTCTACGAAATAAATAGAATCTTAATTTTTTAGGAACAGGATGTCGGCAGGACATTTTCAATGGTCACATAAAAATCTAGCCGTAATCGAGGACTTTGCTCTTAATTGATTATAAACTTCTGCTTTTGGACTTTGTGTTGGTCCAGTCAGTTAATTCCTAGCAATTTCCAGAGCACATGACTTGTAGAAAAATTACTTAAACCCAGCTCCCCGTGTCCAAAAGTTGGTTAACCAGGACTTGGTAATTACATACGGTATGTGTTTTGCTTTATTCTGGGTGGAGCCTTGCAAAAAGAATCTCACTTTCTGGGGGAGGTGGACGCGCTAATCGTAGATGCTCGAGCCCAGTTAGCCATTTTAGCAACATCACGGGGACCCATTGTGATAGAGCAACAATCATTGGATAGCTACAGCTCAAACATTGAATACTCTTTGGGACCTGCTGTGTTTTGATGTCATTTCTCTGGGCATTTTGTCTAAGAACTCTTGATGATAAATAAAAGTATCTTTCCAACCCAAAAAAAGAAAAAATCATATGGTATGTGTTTTTTTAGGAAAATTGTCCCAAAAATCATAAAATCTTTCAATTGTGCCAATTTGTCCTAAACATTTTGACTACTAATTTAGTCTTAAACCATTTGATGATTTGTTAATTTAGTCATTTCGGCCAATTTTGACTGGAAATCATTGACGTGGTGGTCTAATTAGTGTTGGTCATACCCAAGGGCAATCATGGACAATTTTTGCATTTTTTATTATAAATTTTCTAATTATTTTTCCTTTTCTTTCTTTTTTTTTTTTTTTCCTTCATTAAACTTAGGCGAGAGTTGCTCTCACTAGCCTGCCTCGGATGAAGGATGCCTAAGCATAAGTCAACAAGGATCGTCCTTGCTAGCCCAAGGGAGTACAGCTCATGCCTGAGGCCGAGGACCTTTGCCCGCCATCAACGAGGCTTAATAATGACCGGCAAAGAAGAAAAGGAAAAAAAGAAAAAAGAAAAAAGAAAAGGAAAAGGAGAAAACCATAAAATTGAAAATATATATATATAATGTGTTCTTGTTAATGCTTGCCATCCCATTAGGACAACTGGTGCTGATTACTTAGTCACGTTAACGATTTCTAACCAAAATTAGCTTTAATGACTAAATTAGCAAATTATCAAAAAGTATTTGCAAGTTGTCGAAAGGTTAGGATAATTTGGTACAATTAAAATATTAAAAACTTAATTAACCATTATTAGTAGGTTTATGATTTTTTGGATATCATAGATGGCCTTATAAGTTAGTTAATACATATGCGTAATAAACAAGCCCAGGTCCGCACGTGTAAGTCGTGGATCCCTTTCATCACCTTTGAGTCGGAACCCTAGGATGACGTCACTTTCCGGAAGGAGTTGCTCAAATCACCCAAGAATTATGGGACACGGACGTATGACAGAACCAGTGAAAGGCTGAGAACAAGTAGCAGAAGACAATCACGATTGCAAAAACAAATAGCCAAAAACATTCACGCATTTCATTTAAATGATGGCGTACGCAGAAACAAGATGGCAAAACGGGAATCACGGTACATATCCATACACTCTACAGACACATCGGACGAGATAACAGAACTTCAGCCGAAAAGCACGGGGCCATTTTCCAGCTCCACACTGCTACTACACAAGCAGAACAGAACAGCAGATGTACACTATATAGCCATGCAGAATGATTTCTTTCGCGGCCCTGAGGCGCAATCAAAGATGAGAGCGGTGACTGGTGATTTTACAGTGGGAATGTACGTTGCGTTGCGGCCGACAGGAGAACCTGACGATTTTACCGACAAGGGCTTTAAAGCTTCGGACCAAATGGGCTAACATGAGACGCTTTACCCGTCCGCGCCTTGGAGGATGAAAAAGCGGCTCGTGTTGCTTCACTGCAAATTCCATCTCTTTCCCAGTTTCCTGGTTGGGAGCCATCGTGCTTCTTGCCGGTGCTTTTCACAGAAAGAGAGGGAGAGAGATGAGGCCGGGTCTTGCTTGGTGGACGGACCGGTGTTTATTGGGTTTCTTTCGGCGTGTTTCGTGGGTGATGTGTCGTTATCAGGCGAGGAGGTTTCCTTCCATGGTCATGCTTTCAGATTATGAGATTTAGTGAAATTACTATCAATTATATTAAAACTGTTCTTGAAATTTAAAGTATATGATGAAGATGTGGTTTATTATTTATATTCTAATATTCCCCCATGCCCGTACATTGGACTTTAATCTTAGCCTAAATCATGGAAATATGCAATCGGACAAACAAATTTCACGTGGACATCTGGATTTTTGCCCTTGATAAGAGAGACACTGAAGGATCATTAAAAGAATTTGAGAGTATCATTATCCAGAATACGATAACACATACACGAAAAAGGGTTCTCCCTGGACACCAACAAGCTGGTCAGATGATCATTTCATTCTTTGGAGTTAGCACCGCCTCCTTTCCCTAGTTGCTGTTTGCGGGTTCTTTCCGTGAGATGGAACGTTACTATTTTGGATGAATACTGGGTACACGAACCGTGTAATTTTACACATTGCACGTCAGATACCATTGAAATGGCGGATAGTCTTCTAACTACTCATCGATTTGTAGGGGCAAAAGAAAGAAAAAAAAGAAAATGTTAACTTGGGAAAGTCATTTCCTAGTACTGCGATGGATCTATTATAAAACCAATTGCAAGTCTAGAAGATAATGGCCCA
The DNA here is from genome assembly GCA_014182725.1 of Eucalyptus brandiana. Taxonomy (NCBI): domain Eukaryota; kingdom Viridiplantae; phylum Streptophyta; class Magnoliopsida; order Myrtales; family Myrtaceae; genus Eucalyptus; species Eucalyptus brandiana. Next base: position 67,704,397 of record CM024675.1, on the reverse strand, counting down.
AACAACGCAGTCCCGAAGTACTTCCGGTTGGGATGTCGGTTTTTTCATGTGCATGTCAACTTTTAATCGATCCTACTCCACTTAAGATTGAGATTTGGATCTTCACGGTTGATCCTTGCCGGACAATTTTTAAAAGCGTGGTATCGAAGTTTTGCATGATGAAAAATGACAAATGATCCAACTTTTTAGAGTTAATACTACAAAAAAAAAAAAAAAAAAAAAAAAAAAAAACTTTAAACTAGTACATTTATGACAAATTTATCCTAAATTTATCCTAAATTAATTTTTGATCATAAAAAAATTTCAAATTAGTACATCTCCAACATTATCATTCGTTAGTCTTTATTAAATTTTACCGTTAAATGCTAAGTTGAATATCAAGCAACAATTGACGGATGTACCATTTTTGGATTTTGTCCTCCATTTGTCACAGATATATTACTTTGTATTTGTTCATGTTATCAATAAAATTTAATGGAAATTAACAAATTGATAAATTTATCATAATTATATTGGCTTGGAATTTTTTTATTATGATAAATTTATTAATGGTGTATTAATTTTTGGATTTCCGTGGTGTTATCCCAACTAGGAACGACGCTTTGGAAAATAAAACGTGGCAAAAATGAAGCACGCTTTCGTAATTGATTCATGAGATGAAAAGGTCAAAAGAGCGACCCATTCCTGCTATTTTAACAAAAAGAGGCTCCTTCATGTTCTATTATTGTACGTGGCATCTTATGACAACACGCGGATTCAGACTGAACAATACTACAAAGTCTCTCTGTCCTTGTCCATCTACCACTAAAGTCCCTTTTCATCGGTCTCCCTCCTCCGTCAAATCATCAAAACCCACTCAAGTTGGCGGGGACTCACAGGTTCATTTCTCTCGTTGTTACGTCAATCACCATAGCTTTGCTCTGATAGTCATCCTTTTCACATGAGAAAGAAGAGACAGAGGAATCCCACTTTCTCGGAAGATAAAAGATGGGGATCAGGGTGAGGACGTTTTAATATTTAGTGTAAATTTTGACTCACACACTCTACAAAGAGGTATAAAAATTCGAGAGTTAGAATAGAAATAGAATACGATCGATCAAAAAATAAATGATGACATCGACGACATTAACCAAGATTAGGCCAAAGGAGAAGATCCTGCGTGGATGCGTGCTGGATCATGTGCTTAATGTCGTGATTAAGGAATCAGGAGAGCATCTCCGCCGCATATCTGTGGCGGGTGCGATGAGGGAGCGATTCTTTTATTCTGGTTTTTATTGGATACGAAGGAGGTTCCTGGGGGAATCCGAAAGCAAGTTATCAATCGACGGCGTCGGTTAATGCTTCATCTCCACAGCAATCTTAATCGAATCCGTCGACTTTCCATTTATTCCAAAAAGTAGTATTGTTTATCAGAAAAGTCAGAAAGATATATAATATTTCTCTGGCGTTTTTGGCTTCTCATGTGATGGAATCCAAGACCAGGGGCGATAACCTTTTCATTTTTGAGAATAAACATATTTTTTTAATTACCTCTTTCAAGCATGCAACGAATAGTGTATAATCTATGATGCTGCTTTCGGCAAGTAAACTCTTACCATCTGGGACTAGGATGCAGCGCTCCAACGTTTCACCTAACAGCATGACGCTTGTGCGGCTCTCTCGCATCGCAGCCTGGTTTAAAGGCTGATCGAAAATTGGAGCAAGAGTCTTCCAAGTCTTGTAAGTGGAAAAGAAAAAAGCAAGCTAGCTAAATTTGGCTTTTCTAGGCAGGAGAGAGTTCTATAGAGAAATCATTATATGTGGAGAGTCTCATGAATTATGTCAATTCAATATAAAAAAAATAGTTCAACCCATAGCCAGTCCCGCTAAGAAAACGCAAATTTCCTTGTAGATTTGTCATTTTCATCTATTCCATCCACTGAATCATTCATGAAATGAGTACATCTAATTTTTTTTTTTTTTTTATGAAGCTATTTTGGGAAGGATATAGCTAGAGAACCAAAGTACTAGGAATGTCGTTATGAAAGGAGAGAGCTGTCACCACCACACCCTATGTAGCTTAGGTAAGTGCTCATTGCGTGCTCGAGCAGAGGACAGTATGTTTGATGTTCCAACTGCGAGGATGACTATCCACAATCTATCCAGATTCGGTACTTCGACCGATACGACTTCAAATGATCGATGTTCCAACCATATTGCACAAAAGCTGGATGTTCCAGACAGCAAAAAAGAGCGTGTGTTCCATTCTAGACGAGCAGCACATTCCGGGGATCCTATGGACGTAGATGTTCCAATTCCAAAAGAAAAAATGAAAAAAGAACGTCGAATCTTTCAACCTTGTTAGATCCATGTTGAGCAATCCGATCAAGCAAACCCCGGTGCTTTCTGACTTGAAGATCATTTAATTAGTCGTTATAACCCTTGCGAACTCGTTAGTAATTTCTCAATTACAAAAGTAACATTTGGTAATTCCGGAAAATAGTTAATTAGCTTTTTCAATTTATAAGTATCAACCCACTAGCTCAGTAAAATTCTTCAATGTGGAAATTTCTTAATATAGTAACTTTCATTACATTAGTAATGAATTTTTCTGAAAATTACTTGACGATACTTACTTGAACATCAGACAATGGATTCTCAGTTAATTTGTATTTCTTCGATTATAGAGTTCTCCTTTTTTTCCAAATGAACGCCCAAATTGCTCAAATATAACACCCGTGCAAATGGGCACTGGAGGAGAAAATATGCCATAAACATAATCAAAAGACCAGTCGAGGCATTAGTCTCCATCACTTATTCATCCCCTCCATTCAGAGGAAGAACTAAGCCCCACTAATCCTCTTAAACCATCTTCAATTGTTTCCCGTTTTGGTACGCAAGGTCTGTTTGATCGCTTTGCATGGTTCTTGTTCATCTGTTATGTTCTTAATGTATAGCACAAGTAGCATCGGATGAAAAAAAGAAGAAGAAAAAACAGAAAACCAACGGTGTTCAGTTTATTTGATCCTTAGCTTTATTATACATTCTCAGCCGCTAATAACTCACGCAAGCTGTGGCCTGCGTAGTTTCTACAGAAATCTAAAGCTTCTCTAAACATTGTCTCTTGAGAAGCTCAGTATTCAACAAGATGCCCAGTCTGACAAGTATCAAATGCTATCGGCACCTCTGGATTAGATTCTGCTTGGACTGATTAGTTTAATCTTCATCAGAGCCAAGATTAATAAACCGGTTATCAAATGGGGACACACTTCTGCTGTCGGAGTATATTTCTAGGTTCTAAAAGCAGAATCAATCTTTAATTCTACCTTCATGTGCAGGTGGCAAAGGAAATCAGAAAACAACTTGTTCTCTGCCTTCGCATTTCCCTTCCAGTCCGGCGAAGGGCCAGTGACCCAGGAAAGAATCGCCGTCAATGTTGCCGCATAAAAATAAAGACCATATGCTTTTACAACTGCTTGTTTAGAGTATAATTTCTCACTGACATGGAAGTTTCAATCTCAAATCAAACACACAAAACTGAAAATAGACCAAGAGGTTCGAGCTGGTATAGTTCATTCGAAACATTTTCTGATATCTGCAAACCATATCATCATGTTATTTTAGACTAACAAGTGGAAATTCTGTTTTGGGGTTATAAAGGTACAATTTTTCTTGACCCAAATGAAACAATGTGCAATTTCTACAATAAGTATTACCTTTTCTTGCAATATGCTTAGGAAATTACTGAGTCAGCAGAAAGGTGAATAACTGAAAATCAACAGATCGAATGTTGTATTGAAAAAAATTCAAGTTCTTACCTGCTTGAATAGCCCTTGCTCCTGCTGGTACTGCTTTCAGTTCTATCTCGGTCGCGGCTCCCCTGATCTTTCACAAGAGGACTCATTTTAATCCTTGACACCATGTCTGAATTTCTCTGATCAGGCCCCTCGAACAACATCCTTGGCGAAATCTGGGACCTACTGTTCCATGATGCTGCGGGTTTCCCAAGAAAGAAGGGGAAAACATCTTGGTCATGAAAGTTCTGGTTTCCATGCCATTACATCTTGACACCTGATGATGCTGATGACTAGCGGCGTTTGTGACTTTCTTCCTCTTTTTCCACCTGTTTTTTATTTGACTCTGCATCAGCCATTGGAAATTCAAAATTGTCCTCTTACTCCTCTTGATTCTTCTGCAAAGCAATCCAAATTTGATTATTTATCTTCCACTTTATACAACATCCTTTCCTTAATCAGCATAGTCGTTTCCCCAGATTGTTTTCGAAGCATATACAGCAGATGCAGAGCACTTATAAAGCACATTAGTATGTTACTATGCTATGTCTACTATATGATTACAGATACCAGATTTCTAAATTGAACAAGAATCGAACCAAAGCAATTGAACTGAACGGAGTCCACTAGTACCTGCAAACATAGCTGCTCATCCACAATATCCTTGAAGGAAAGCTCGTAACTCAACTCAGGCGAGTTCTGGATCATCTCCAATATCTCTCTTCTTCCTTCTTCGATCCTCTGCATCCTCAGCAAAGGAGAGAGATTGCTGTAGTGATGATCTTGGGAAGCAGTGGGGACGTGTGCACATCTTTGGCTACTCTTACCGACATGTTTTCGCGCTTCCACAGAGTCAGCAAATCAGGATAGTTTCTGCTGTGGTGGTTTCTCATTTTAAACGGAACCCCGAATTCAAACTCAAGATCTATGCTCTTCTCAACAGGGTTGTGGGATTTGGGAGTAAGAGAGAAGATGTGGTTCTGGGCAAACATGGCTTGAGAGAGAGAGAAATTTGGGCTGTTGTAGAGTGATCTTCATGGGGAATGGGAAGCGTGTGACCTGATTCTCAGAGACTGCGCATAAGACCCATGACGGGACGACCCAGAAATCAAGGAATTATAAAAGACAAGAGCCCTTTGCGGCATTTCATCGAACAAGTCGAGCGCTTTCTTGAAATCGCCTATTCCGGCTAATGCAGAAAATGATGGTGTCCCAAGAGTAACCGTTCTCTGTATCAAGATCACCAAAAGCCTTGTGGGCGCTTAAGATGGAAGAGCATTTGGAGCATATACCAATGAGATGGTTGACGATGAAAGGGTCGCCAGCAAGTGCGGTCTTGATGAGGTGAGGGTGCAGGGTCATGCCGAGCTTTTAAGCGTTTCTTGGCGACGCATCTTGTGATGAGAGACATCGCTGAAGAACATGGCAACGCACCAGTCGGCTTTCTCTCAAGACTCCCACTGATAAATTTCCAGAAGAGCTGTAACGCAGGTAAAGGAATGAAATAAAGAATCATGTCTTGATTTTATGAAAAATTGTGTGAGAATGCAATCAAATAAAGATACCAATACCTAACATAAATTTTACGATATGACTATATTTACTTTAACTTAATAGATATCTATAGTGCAGGTGCACAACATCGTGATATTAGAAAATTAAATTAATTTTCCAGTCATTGTTTCAAAAATAAGATGATCATGATGGCATAATTTTTTTTTATTGATTAATTAGCTCAAATATATCAATCTATTATTTGTCTGCTAATATTCATAGCTAATTATAAATATAAGTCGACTTATATTTAGCAGTTCATCATCTAGTTATCATTTCTTTTTTTTTTTTTTTTTTTTTTTTTTTGGTAAAGATCTAGTTATCATTTCTTGATATTTATATATTTCATATTATTCTAAATGATGTATGTCAATCTATTTGGCCTTTATCAATAATATAAGCTGGTTATTGAATTACTAAAAGCAAATGTTGATCGACATTATCTTCATTTCTTTGCATACCTAATTGAAATTGTTTTATTTTTCCTCTAATTGACAAATGCCTACCCATGAATGTGGTATTTTCCTTAGAGAAGCAATATAGCAGTGATGAATATTGATAAGAGAAGCTTAATATTTGGTGTATGACACTAGGATAAGTAACAGATTTGTCAATACCACAAATCCTAGAGCAAGGAAGTTCTAGGATAACAGAATTGTTTGAAGAAGGTTCACACAATTACAGATAATCTCATAGGCGAGAAGTTAATCCCCTGGAATTAACATGGTTTAGGTTGCTATTTGTGGGTTCTTTCCATCAAACAGATTATTTTATTCTTGATAAATATATGGTTCACAAACTATGAAATTTTACAAATCACACTGCCAATACCATTGAGATGGTGGGTAGTTTTATCCTTAAGGAGTAAATAATTTTTTTTTTTTGGTGACCCAGGGAACCCGCCGCACGGCCGGCAGCCGGGGAGTAAATCCTGGGGAGGCACGCAGGAAACCACCACCCACGCACCCCAGGCAAGGCACCACGCAGCGCTTCAGTCTCCCTGCTTCACAGGGGCTTCGAAACTGGGACTTCCATCGTGGAGTCCAGCAGCCCTACCATCCACGCTGCAACGATGGGTGGTACTTAAGGAGTAAATAATTGCTCATCGATATGTACAAAAAAGTTACACAGGCAAGTCAGGTCTAAGTACTACGATGGACCTATTATTAAATCAACTGCAAGCCTAGAAAATAATGGTCCAAACAGCTTAGGTTTCTTCAAGTGCATCTCAACTTTCAATCCGTGCTACTCTGCTTGAGATTGAGCTCAGGCCATCAGGGTTGATCATGGGCAACACGCACACAGTACTTGGGGCATTCTAAGAGTATGGTATCAAAGTATCCGCGACACACCACATGAAATGGTTTTGCAAGCTAAAAAACAATAACTAATCCAACTATTCAGGATACAAATCACCCGAAAAAAGTTAGCGTGTAGAAATTGAAATACGTTTTCATTATTAATTTAAAGAAACAATTAAACTCAAAAGGTTAGGGGACGAATTACCCCTAATTCTTCTTTTCCTATTAATGTACATGGTATCAAATACATAGGCTTAAATAATTAATTCCCATAATTTTAAAAGGGGGCCAAGGTCCCTTGTCATTATTCTCAACAGCTCCTTTTATCATTCTCCCTCCACTATCAAATCATCAGAAAAGATTTGGACCCCGGATCGTATCGCCCATTTAGAAGTAGGGAACTGGCGGGTCCTTCTGCCACATTGTCAAGCCGGACGATTTTGACCAAGAAAAGGCCATTCAAAAGATCGCCCCTCCGATGTGCGATAGTTTATGCACTTTCTCTGCGGTTTGGAATCGCAACAGGAAAGCATCTCCTTGACGTGCCTTTTATGTGATTTGAAGAGTTCCCTAGAGAATTTACCGTGTTGTACATCCCCCTAATTGTATCCCCTAGATCCTCTCTATCGTATCTCTTTGTTGTCCGACCCACGCGCGCGCACCCCCAGCCGGGTCTCCCCGACTGGGCCTTTTCATAGGATGTACCTTGCCGGGAATAGTTATCCGGGATTGGCATCGCGTCCTCCAAGGTGGCCCCTCAACCCCGTAAAGGGGTTGTGTGCGAGGGTAACCAAGTGGGCCGGAATATTTATCGAGGCCCGGATCCCGGCCTCTATCCTGTCTTTCCAGGATGTCATAGCCTTTTAACGTCTTGCTAAGGACGTAACATCTCCTTGACGTGCCTTTTATGTGATTTGAAGAGTTCCCTAGAGAATTTACCGTGTTGTACATCCCCCTAATTGTATCCCCTAGATCCTCTCTATCGTATCTCTTTGTTGTCCGATCCACTTCTAATTATCTTATTGAGCGAACGATAAATTAGTTTCGGCTATGTCATTGAACAAACGTAAACTAGAGTAAATTCAGATATGGTGGTCAATTTCTATTTCTAGGGCTAGGGCATGCAATGTATATGGATGGGCTAGAAAAAAGGGTGCCGCACTGATTAAACCCAACAAGCGCACAGTGAAGCCTCCTTTTTCATAATTTTATTGTTTCACAAATTCAACGCGGTATATCTGTGAGAATCTTGGGTTGCATTGTCTTGGTCGGTTCTGGGGTGAGAAACTTGAAATCTCCCTTGTTAAAATTGATTTTCAATTTTTGGAACTTAAAATCTCCTTTATTTGCCCAGAAACCTATCATATTTCTCAGGTCCAATTCCAGGGCTAGCCAAGAGCTCTTTCTTTTCCCTCTTTTTTTGGTTTCATTTTTCATAGTAAAATAATATCTATAACAAAACGGTTTAAAATAAAAGATGAACGAGGGTGAGTGAGTAAAGGTTTGTGACGAGCGAGGGCGAATCACGAGGAGGAGGGTGAGCTGCGAGCAACAGAGAGTGATAGTTTCATGAGACCGGGAATTGAAATGGTTCCCACTAGTTCCAAAAATTTGACCGATAACCTAGAATATGACCGGTTTTCAAGTTGGTCCGATTCGGTTGCATGGTCACAATTTTCATTACATTAGTAGCGAGTTTTCTGAAAATTGCTTGACGAAACTTACTTGAACACCACCCAAAGGATTCCCAATTAATTTGTATTAATTTGATTGGTACGGTTCTCCTCCTTTCTAAATGAATTCCCAGATTGCTCAAGCATAACATCCGTGCAAATAAACTCTGGAGGAGCATGCCATAAACATAATCAAAAAGTGTCCAGCGGCGGCAATAGCCCCCACTACTCATTGCAGGCGTCCCTGCCTGGCTAATTCATCCCCTCCATTCAGAAGAAGAACTTAGCCCCACTAATCCTCTCAATCCATCTTCAATTGTTTTCCGTTTTTCGTACGCAAGGCCCACCTGATCACTCTACATGGTTCTCGTTCATCTGTGATATCCTTAACATACCGCACAAGAAGCATTGAATAAAAAAATACCAACAGCATTCAGTTTATTTGATCCTTGGCTTTCTTACATAACGATAACACATATCTTCAGCCGCTAATAACTCCCGGACTCGTGATCACAATGAGGCAAGCTAAGCTATGGGCTGTGTAGTCTCTACAGAAATCTAAAACTTCGCTAGCATTGTCTCTTGAGAAGTTTAGTATTCAACAGGGTGCCCAGTCTGGCAAGTATGAAACGCTATTGGCACCTCTGCTTTAGATTTTTCTCGGACTGATTAGCGAAATCTTCGTCAGAGCCGAGATAATCAAACTGGCTTATCAGCTGGGGACACCCTTCTGCTGTTTGAGTATATTTCTAGGTTCTGAAAGCAAAATCAATCTTTGATTCCACCTTCATGTGCAGGAGGCAGAGGAAATTAGAAAACACACGTTCTCTGCCTACGCATCTTCCCTTTCGGTCTGGGAAAAGGCCAGCAACCCAGGACAGCATCGTCGTCATTGTTCCTGAGTAAACATAGGGATTATATGGTTTTACAACTGCTTGTTAAGAGTATAATTTCTCGCTAACATGGAAATTTCGATCTCAAATTGAGCAGACAAAAAGTGAAAATAGATCGAAAGGCTCAAACTTGTATAGTAAGTTTGAAACAGGTTCTGTTATTAGCGTACCCCATCAGCATGTTCTTTTACGCTAACAAGTGGAAATTCTGTTTTGGAGCTCCTTAAAGATACGATTTTTCTTAACCCAAATGAAACAATGTGCAATTTCTACAATTAGTATACGTTTTCTTGCAATATGCTTAGGAGATTACTGAGTCAGCAGAAAAATGAATAACCAAAAATACACAAATAGAATGTCATGTTGAACATATTAAAGTTCTTACCTGCTTGAATAGCTCTTGCTCCTGCTGGTACCGCTTTCAGTTCTAACTCGATCGCTACTCCCCTGATCTTTTGCAACTGGACTCATTTTAATCCTCGAAACCATGTCCGGATTCCTCTGATCAGGCCCTTCGAACGACGTCCTCGGTGAAATCTTCGCCCTGCCATTCCGAGATGTTGCAGCTTTCTTATTCGATGTTAAGAAGGACGGGAAAAACATCTTGATCAGGAAAGTTCCGGTCTCCATGCTATTACATCTTGACACCTGATGATGCTGATGACTAGTGGTCCTCGTGACTTTCTTCCTCTTTCTCCTCTTCTGGTTTTTATTTGACTCTGCCTCAGCACTTGGAAACTCAAATTTTCCCTTTTCCTCCTCTTGATTCTCCTGCAAAGCAATCCAAATTTATTTATTTGTCCTCCATTGATAAAACATCATATCCTTAATCAGCAGAACTTTCTGTCTAGATTGGTTTCAAAGCACATACAACAGGTGAAGAGCACCTATAAAGCACATCATGTTATGTCTACTATATGATTACAGATATAAGATCAGATTTCAATATTGAACAAGAAGCGAATCGAACTGTGTCCACAATAGTACCTGCGAAGATGGCTGCTCATCCACGATATCTTTGAGGGAAAGCTCATAGCTCGACTCGGGCAAGTTCCGGATCATCTCCATCATTTCTCTTCTTCCTTCTTCGATCCTCCGAGTCCTCGACGAAGGAGAGAGATTGCTGTAGTGGTGATCTTGGGGAAGAAGTGGGGATGTGTCCACATCTTTGGCAACACTTACCGGCAAGTTTTCGCGCTTCCACAGGGTCGGCGAGTCGGGATCGCAGCTCCTGCTGTGGTGGTTCCTCATTCTACTAGGAACCCAGAAATCAAACTCAAGATCTCTGCTCTTCTCCAGAGGGTTGAGGGATTTGGGAGTGAAAGAGAAGATGTGGTTCTGAGCAAGCATGGTTTCAGAGAGAGAGAGAGAGAGAGAGAGAGAGATAGAGGCAGAGAAATTTGAGGGTTGTTGGAGTGTGATGTTCATGGGGGATGGGAAGCGGGGGTCATGTGTGGAGTTATAAGGTTCAATGCAACGAAAGTCATTGCCGTCTTCGATGGGAGGTCAAGTGACTTGATTCAAATAAGCTCTCTATTTTCTCCGTTCCTCCATATTTGCACATTTCAACTCGTTAGTCTAACTCTTGGATGGTTAGTCCATATATTACAAGTGAAAAAGCCAAAGGCCAAAAAAAAAAACAAAGAAAGAAAGAAGAGGAGGAGAAGGAGAAAATACTCGAAATTTTATTATTAGTGATTATGATGAAAAAACACCAAGTCATCACTTGATGTGAATGATTTATCAAATAAAATTATGAAATTTGAACAGTATAAAATGAGTTATTCTAGACAAACGTGTTTTTTTTTTCCCTTCTTTTCATTCCTATGTTTCCGCGTAAAATCAGAAAAGGGAGGCTTCAATCACTCTGCTTTTGATTGGTTAGGCAAAAGGAACCCACTATGATACTTTATAGATGGTCATTTTCTGCCACTAATCAAAAAGTTTATGGATACATTTTAGGGTTTAGTCAGAGCATGTTGTCGATTACAAGTTATGAAGCGATGGGGGTCATCATCGGCGCATTTACTTCTTCTAGAAGTTGGAAATTTGTGCTTCCCTCGAGCTGGAACTGGTCTTTGTCAAGGTCACGAATCTTTTGGACTCTTTCCAGCTCACACGTTTTTGCTAGGCTTCACCAGCTCACAAATGGCAAGGCCCTCTCTTCCCCAAATTCGTAGGCCGAAAATAATTACGTTTCCATCCTTATCATCATAACTATACTAGGAATAGGAGTATTGGGTATCTCATAATAACGATAAATTAAATTTAGGGAGAATTTTCTTCAACCCTCGATTTAATACACCAAGATAGATCATCTACTCTACTCTATGCCCAAAATCAGGTTCTAACAAGTAGCGAAATAGATAAATAAATGTTTGGTGCTGATTCGGTGGGTTTATTCAAAGTAATGGGAACCATGGGATTGTGGCCCCGTTTGGTTGGGCTTTCCGAAGGGGCTTTCGGCCCCGAAAGCCCCTTGGGGAAAATATTTGGCGTTTGACAATTATTTTCGAAAGCTACTTTGGCCAAATATCGCATTCCGGATCTTTGAAAGCGTCTTTGGGGAGGAGACGGCTTTGAGCATTGAAGCATTTCGGAAATGCCCAATCACTGTTCATCTTCTCCTCCTCCTTTCCCGTTCGTCGACTCACTGTTCTTCGTCTTCCCCGCCGGCCGAGAGTTCGGCTTCCCCCGGCAGCCGCCACCGCCGCGTGGGGTCCCGCGTCCCGGTGACCACCCGCCCGGGGTGGCGGGACCCGCGACCCGGCGGCGTCGCCCGGGTCGCGCGAACCCTGGCCACGCCGCCGAGGTCGCGCGGCGTGCGACCCGGGCGAGCATCGCCCGGGTTCGCCGCGCGCCCTCGGGCGGCCGCGCGACCTCAAGCGGCGTCGCCTAAGGTCCCGCGGCGAACCCAGGCGACGCCTGCCTGAGTCGCATGCCGCGCGACCTCGGGCGGCATCGCTGGGTTCGCGCGACCCGGCGCGACGCCGCCGAGGTCGCGCGGACCTCCGCCGGCGTCGCTGGTCTCGCGCGACCGGGCGACGCCGCCCGAGGTCGCGCGGACCTCCGCCGCGTCGCCCGGTCTCGCGCGACCGGGCGACGCCGCCCGAGGTCGCGCGGACCTCGGCCCGGCGTCGCCGACCCGGGCGAGGCCGAGATCGGCCGTCGAACGGCCGGATCTCGGCGGTCTTGAGGCCGGATCGGCCGCGGAACGGCAGATCTGGCGGTCTTGAGGCCGGATCGGCGCCGGAAGGCAGATCTCGGCATCCGCGACCTCCGGCGGCCAGATCTGGCGGTCCGGCGACGGCCAGATCTGGCCGTCCGGCGGTGGCGGCGGTTGGCCGGCAGTGGCCGGCCGCCGGAATTTGATTTCAGACTTTAAAAAAAATAAAAAATAACCAAAGCTAATTCCAAATGCAAATTTTGCCAAAAACGGTGTTTATGCTAAGTTGCATTTCAATGCTAAAATTTACCAAACGGTGGCCTAACATTTCCGAAAGCTCTTTCTCTCAAAGATATTTGCATTCCCCCAACGTGGCATTCCCCAAAAGCCGAACCAAACGGGCCCTGTATCCCCGCATAGGCTTAGCAGGTAAAATTGTTAGATAAGGCTAATTATACCTGCCCATATAGATGAGACACAGACTAGATATGTCTAGATTGGATATTTCTATGGGTTCATGATTATTATCGCACTTGATTCAAAAGTTACTATTTTGATAAAGAAAGTTACTAAAATTAAATTTACAACACATATCTGTAAAAAAATAAGATAATATTAGGAAAAATTACGATCGTGAGATGCTCTTGCGTGCCTCTTGTACGAAACTATAGAAGTATGTGCATACATACATTTCACGTTGTGGAGAAAAAGGACAACAACGTAAACATGGCCTTAATTAAAAAAAAAAAAAAATCCTCTTTCTTTATCGCTGCAATTTTTTTTAACCAAATTACCCTCCAAACATCATTAACAATGATAAAATAGTCTCTCTGGAACTTTTATCTATGCTATAACTAGGCTGACCAAGTCCCATCTTCTTTCCTGTTCTCTTAATTATCAAATGTCTACCGACCAAAAAACAAAAATTTCAAATGTCAAATCCGATGAAGGAGAAACATTGACCTACGAGTAGTAAATCAGAAGTAACAGAAATTTGAGGATTGCTACGTTGAAATGAAGAAAAACATCTCCAGAACAGAGTTTTTCTTGGACTTTCGTGAATCCCCATAATATACGTCTTCCAGAAACCCATTCCATATTTTCTCTTGCAGTCAGTCGCGTCCAAAGGGTCATATGACATCGAGTTTGGCACTTTCTTGCCAATTGGAATTTTTTTTTTTTTTTGTCCTCTATCCTCGCCAGGATATGAATTTGACATCGTTCATACGTCATTGCATAATTACATTATGTGTTTAATTAATATGTAGTCACAATTCACGATTGTATTCATGGCGTACTTGTTATGAGCTAAACGGAATAGGGCGCTTTGAGAATATCATTCCTGATCTCGGTGGATGGCCAGATTGCCCGCGCGCTACTAATGACCATTGCTGCTCAACATTAACGGCCATCGTCGCCCCATGCCGTCTTATCATTATTGGCCCGCCCGCCACCACCGACCCCGCTGGCGACCCACTGCCAGCAAGGCGACAAGGCGGCAACCCTCCATGAGCAATCACTAGCCACGGTGGCGGTCTTGGCAGAGGGAGAAAGAATAGCTAAAATGATGGATCAATTTGGACGCTATCATTCCTTCATTATTCTGGTAAAAAACCAAGTAAAATAGAAACTTATAGCATTAGTATTAGTTATCATACTGCAGGCTCATTTCAAATCTGTAACCAAAGGCACCAGAAGGGTTATATATTGTACAAATTAGAATAAAGCACATACAGATAGTAAGATCAAGTGGTTGTGAACGGTCATGAAAGATGTAGTTGTTTGAATTTTGAAACTGAAACCCAAAATTATTATGACATCCACAGGACCTTTTAATAAGGAAATTGTCTTGACCACAAACATAAGAAAGAGACATATCACCTATAAAAATCTAGCTCCATTCTTGCGAAGACTAATTTAACTTGATAATCTTCTTCGATTCGTATACCAAATTCACAGTACTGAGCGCTCGACCCATCACTTACTTAGAAAATTAAGGATTGACCTTGCAGAGAATGAGTGTTTTCCTAGGATGCTTCCATTTAAAAAACATTATATATGTATGTATCTTATAGCAAAAATTCCGTAAATCCATGAGCTAAAGCCAATGATGTTTTATCTAAAATTTGTAGTTTTCAGTTGATGATGGTAATTTCCCAGATCTGTCGGTAAATTCAATTATTTCCCATGCTGGAAGAGTACCCTTAAAGAATCGTCCCCTCTGCAGCTGTTTGTTTCTTACATCGGAAAGAGAGTACTTAGTTGTCAAAACAGAAAAGAGTAGTTCCGATTCAAAGGAAGCAACTGAAGCTTGGCATAAGTAGAGGCCAAAAAACAATCAGTTATGTTGGAACAACTGCATTAGGGATGGCACTTCCGATTGCCTCAATCAACTGATGCAATGCCACTCGCACTGTGCTTTGCATGCGAAATTATTTTACATCTTCTGTCATCAAATACATCTCTTCTTAGCATGATTCAATAACCCACTCTGGTTTTTAAATGTAGTTACGTCAAGATATACAAGAAATACCTCGAGTTGTACGTGTACAGTCAAATCCTAGGGTAATTTCTATTGTTGGGAGCTGACCAACACAACAAACAAGTACAGGTCGCTCCTAGGCGATCCCACGGGACAATAATGAAACCATCAGCCACAACTAAAAGAATCACAGGCCACAACCTCTATTTGACCATGCACAAAATTTCCTGAATTCCCGAAGAAACAACAATAAACACTCAATGAGAAGAAAACAAAGAATGGAGCTCCATCCCACATTTGTAGGAGTTAGACCTTTCATCCACACTTTGTGGAAAATCATTAGCTCTAAACTGCTTCCTTCCCAAAGCATAAGCCTGACAAGAAATCACAGGAAAAATGACAAGTATGGAGCTTCAAGCTGTATATAGTTCTGAAAGATGCTCCAGGTCACGCCCTGGTATGGGACATCATGTTTAACCTGAGGGATAACTTCCGCAATACCATCTATTCCCTTAAAGGGACATGGACACAACCCAAGAAAAAAAATTGATCTGGTCAGGCAGCATCCAAAAGAACCAAAAATGGCAAGGTAGACGCTTTCCATTGTTCCAGCAACAATGAGGTCAGAATCTGAAAATATGTACACAGAATGCCATTACCAGATAGCGTCTGAGCAATCTCCTCCTAACTCACAAAACCTCCAGGCACAATGAGAGGCTTTCATGATGCCCGATTTTCCGTGGACCATAAGTCCTTCCTGAAACTTCATGGTATCTTTGACTTGATGTTCTCTAGAAGGCATGAATTGTTCATTAGTACAAGAACTATCACCTTGCAGCTGTAGCCTTCTATTTTTTCTCCGGCATCTTCCATCTGAACACTTTTTATTCATTACCCACCATCATCATCATCATTCTCTAAGATGAGTGTTAAGTTGGGCTCAGGAACATATCCAGGTTCCTTCATATGATATGCTAGTTTCCCAAGCACTTCGTATAAGTCTCCCATTTGATAGTGGAATTGGTCCTTTGCTGGAAATGTGTGCATTTCATTCTTTACCTCAATCCAACTGTTTGCCACATCTTTTGTCAAAGCTCTCTCCTCCATCTGCTTCCTTACTCCGCAGGAATCATCCCATCTGTTAGTTGCAGCATATATGCTTGATATCATGACATACCTTGCAGCATTTTGGGGTTCCAAATTCAGTAGAGCATCCACAGCTTTTCGGGCAATAGCTAGATTACCATGGACTTTGCATGCACCCAAAAGAGCACCCCACATTCCAACATGGTTTGATTTGTTTGAGACACTCTCTATTAACTCCATGGCTTCCTCAAGTCTGTTTTTCCTCCCGAGCAGATCGACCAAAATAGCATAGTGATCAAATCTGGGTTGAAGGCTGTAATCCTTTTCCATTGCATTGAAAATCTGAAGTGCTTCAATATCTAGACCCGTGTGGCTGCAAGCAGATAGAGCGCCAAGAAACGTGACATGGTTGGGTCTTACATTTGTCTCTAGCATTGTTCTAAGAAAAACAAGTGACTCATGCCCCAGACCATTTTGTGCGAACCCAGTTATCATCGAATTCCATGATACAATATCCCTTTTCGGCATCCTCAAGAATAAGATCTTAGCTGATCTCATGTCGCCACACTTGCAATACATGTCAATCAGAGCATTCCATATGAATATGTTCTTCAAATCTCCATTAAAGCAGGTCCTAACGATACAACCGTGGATCTGTTTGCCTCTTTCAGCAAGTGCTCGATCAGCACAGGCACATAGAACACTGACAAAAGTATGAGGACCTGGCTGTACTCCTTCCTCATGCATTTGAACAAAAAGGTCCAAAGCTTCATCACCACGGCCATTCTGCACAAGGCCTGAGATCAGTGCAGTCCAAGAGACTGCGTTCTTCGCTGGCATACTGTTGAATATTGCACAAGCATCATCTAAGTTATGAGCTCGTGTATAAGCAACAACCATGGAAGTCCACGACACAATATCCTTCTCAGGCATAACCTCAAACAATGCACCGCATATATCGACTCCACCACATTTACCATAAGCATCAATCAGGGAATTGTAAGTTATCTTAGTAAATTCCAAGCCCATTATGATGGCAACTCCATGAACCTGGCGCAAGAACTTAAATGCACCCAAGTGAGCACAAGCACCCACAACACCCACAAAAGTAAACTCATCCATGGATAGACAATCATATTCTTTTTGCATATGCATGAAGACGCTCAGAGACTCCACATAAAACCCATGACGGGAGAACCCAGAAATCAAGGAATTATAAGAGACAAGAGCCCTCTGCGGCATTTCATCGAACAAGACGAGCGCTTTCTTGAAATCGCCTATCCGGGCATATGCAGATATGATGGTGTTCCAAGAGTAACTGTTCTTTGTATCGAGATCATTAAAAGCCTTGTGGGCGCTTCGGATGGAAGAGCATCTGGAGTACATGCCAATGAGATGGTTGACGAGGAAAGAGTCGCTGGCGAGTGCGGTCTTGATGAGGTGGGAGTGGACGGTCATGCCGAGCTTCAGGTGTTTCTTGGCGACGCATCTTGCGATGAGAGAGACATAGTGATGGATGGTTGGGACGATATCGCTGAAGAACATGGCAATGCACCAGTCGTCTCTCCCATGAAAATGGTGTCTTCTGCATCTTATTACTTAACAACCGGCACGCGAAGCGACAGTGTAAAGAAATGGCGACAATTAATTGATTTAATATTTGTTGAGAGTTTAAAAAAAAAAAGTCAATAGTAGTTTTTTTTTAACTTTTTTGTTAAAATTTATATTATTGTTCAAATTTCAGAAAATTAAAAGATTATATGTGAATCTATGTGTCTATGCTTAAGTTTCTATAATTTTAGATTTAAAAAATGGAAAAAAAATGACATAAATAATCCCCAAATTTTTATTTCGTTTAATGTGATCCTTAAATTTTTTCCAAATGTGTCATATCGTTTTTAAAATTTAATTTATTTAATGTGGTTCATAAACTAATAATAAATGTTCAATCTAGCCTTTAAACTATGTGGACATTGTTGTAAAATATCGCGTGGCGAATATATAATAGAGAAGAGATTTGACAAGAGAAAGCAAATGAACACTAGAGATAGTAGTAAGATGAGAGAGCTTTATTTATAGTATCTCACTATCGTGTTTCTGTGTGATTGTGTGTGATTGTCTATTGTACATCAAAACTAAACTCATATTTATAGGAGAACAAGAATGTACTTATCATTAATATCAATGTATCGAATGATACATGTACAGGATAAGAGAGACGAACGTTCATTGTATAGGGAGATGTACTTAGAACATTTGATACAAATGTACCATAATAAGTACATTGGATAAGATGAATATAATGAATATTCATTCATGTATTCTATCCATTCATGTATTTTATAACACTCCCCCTTGAATATTCATCATATTCATTACGAATGTGCATCGAATGATATTGCCTCATTAAAAACCTTAAGCCGGAAAAACCCAATGGGATAAAAACCGGACAAAAGGGAAAAAGAGTGCAGAGCACACATGTTATGATATCTCCCTTTTATGGATGCATTAATTGCCTCGTTAAAAACTTTAAGCCGGAAAAACCCTATGGGAAAAAACCGGACATAAAGAAAAAAAGAATGCAATGCATATATAGCCACTTCTGGGGCTAATCATTATTGCATCTTGTGAACTCGCCGCATATCAATGCTGCAATGTATAGTTTATAATATCTCCCCCTCAATTGAGCCATATAACCACTTCTTGGGTTAATCAATATTGCATTTTAGTTATAGAGTCAAATAAATATTATATAAGGTTCATAAGCATTTCATAACAATATGAAAGAATAATAATAAGTATATATCTAAAGCGAAACAACTAAAAAGAAATTATTAGAATAATAAAATTCGAAATTCAAATCATCATCCTCCAATCTGATGTCTCATCAAAGTAATCAGAGGTCTTCACATTTGCTACTTCAGGAGCAAGATGAGTTCCACCAACGGAAATATTGTTGGTATCAACAGTGTTTATGGCAGTAGGATTAATTTCAATGGCATAAGATTCACCACGCTTGCCCGTATGCTTTAAAGATGCCTGGTATAGGTTAATAAAATGTTTTGGCGTACGACAGTACGTAAATCAAAGTGCCCGATCATGCCACAGCGATGACAAATACTTTCATTAATCACCTTCTTTTGCTTTTTTTCTTTGCCATGATTCAGGCCAAAGTTTGATTTCCTATGGCGGTTAAATTTCTTACCATCCCTTCTAGGATTATATTCTTGCCTGCGCTTATAGTCCTTAAAATGGCCAGTATTTTTCTCAAAGTTAGCATGTGCTTCAGGCAATGCTTTTGAGCCAGCAGGTCTAAGATCATGATTTTTGAGCAGCAATTCATTAGTTTGCTCGGCGGTAAGAAGAAGCACAAAAATTAATTCGAGAATATGTGGCAACCGACGTTCTTTGGTATTGCTTTGTTGCAATACAATATTCGAAGCATGAAAGGTGGAGAAAGTTTTCTCAAGCAATTCTGCATCAGTGAGTTTGATATCGCATAACTCAAGTCGAGAAAAGATATCAAATAAAGCAGAATTATAGTCGGACGCTGATTTAAAATCTTGCAGTCTGAGATTTTGCCAATCATATTGTGCTTGAGGGAGGATAACAGTTTTTGTATGGTCATACCTATCCTTCAACCTCCTCCACAAGATATGCGGGTCTCGAACGGATAAATATTGAGTCTGCAGGCTCTCATGCAAATGATGGCGAATAAAAATCAGTGCATTTGCTTTATCCTTTTCATTTGAGGTTCCATCCTCTGTTATTGTATTAGCGAGACCTTGCCCTTGGAGGTGCATTTCCATGTCAAGGCGCCAGGATAGATAATTCTTTCCACTCACTTCCAGGATGTAGAATTTGGGCTTTTCAATATTTGCCATAATCCTTGCAAAAATAAATCCTTAAATTAATTAAAAGGATTTCCAAATATCCACCGCTACTTCAGGAGCAGAATGATACTTTTAAATTTGAAATATGGCTTCGGGCCAAGAAAAATAAAAATGAAAAGTTGATAGAAGAAGATGAAGTATAAGTTGATTAATAATAAGAACACCCACCTTGCAAAAATTACTTACTCAATCGGTAGATCTTCGTGCTGATAACGTGTTGTAAAATATCGTGTGGCGAATATATAATAGAGAAGAGATTTGACAAGAGAAAGCAAATGAACACTAGAGATAGTAGCAAGATGAGAGAGCTTTATTTATAGTATCTCACTATCGTGTTTCTGTGTGATTGTGTGTGATTGTCTATTGTACATCAAAACTAAACTCCTATTTATAGGAGAACAAGAATGTACTTATCATTAATATCAATGTATCGAATGATACATGTACAGGATAAGGGAGACGAACGTTCATTGTATAGGGAGATGTACTTAGAACATTTGATACAAATGTACCATAATAAGTACATTGGATAAGATGAATATAATGAATATTCATTCATGTATTCTATCCATTCATGTATTTTATAACAGACATTACTAATTTAGTGTAAAGATTAATTCGATATTTATAATAATTTAGAGATCACATCGAATAAATTAAAAATCTAGGAACGTTATTCAATGACCATTTATGTTGTTATCCCTTAAGAGGGGATAAATGCACCATAAGTCTTAAAATATGTTGCAAAGTGCAATCATATTTTATAATTTTTAAAAAGTGCAATCAAATATTAAAACTTATTAAACCAGTACAATTGAATCCTACTGTTAACTCTTTCCAATTCAGCTATTGAAAAAAAATAACATGACCTCTTTTTTTCCTCTGAAGATAGAGGCATTGAAATGGCTGCCATGTTAGCAAAATTTAAGAAAAATTTAAAGAAAAGGAAAAATTAATTCCAAGTTTTCTACAAATAAAAACCTGAAAAAGGTAAAAATTTGAAAAAAAAAAAAAAAAAAAAAAAGAGGAAGAATGTAACAGTGGAGAACAAAGAAGGACAGTGGTTGGCTGGCATTCCTTGCCGGACGTCGGCGAAGCCAGCTTGGCCCCCACGACCACCTTCCCACGCTGAGAAAGAAACGAAGTGAATGAGTATGTGTGAACATGTGCAACGAGTGAACCAGGCGAGGTGGCAGCTCTCACCACTTGCCGGTGAGGCCGATTGTGAACTTGCCACTAGCTTCCCTTGCCCATCCGGCCATGATGGCCAAGGCCCTTGCTCCGATTTGCAAAGATTATCGTAAAAGGTGGCAGTGCTCGACCGCGAGATGGTGGACGCCAAGAAGATCGGTGACTTAGAGAGGCGCGAGTTCGTGGTAACATGTTGAAGAAGATCGAAGAATATAACCTTTGGCTTCTCCAAGAGCTCCATGGAGGAGGTGGGCAAAGAAATTTCACACAAAACTATAAGCAGATTAAATTTCATGAACTAAATTTGATTATGGGAAGATGAATCCGTGCAACAACGAATGTAATCTCCACTTTCCAGAACACTGTTCGAAACATTTTTTTTTTTCATTTTTCTTTTAAATGAATGATGTTCAAAGCTACTCGATGGAGACTTTTGCACCTCTTCAGAATGATTTCTTGTCTGATTTTTCTATCCCTTTTTTTAGATCTTTATTTCTCCAAGATTTTCAAAACATTTTTCATATCTTGATTAGAAAATAGAACATTTGGCATTAGTAACCACATCTGCGCCTCTCTCAAAATAAACACAAATAAAAAAGACCATGTCAACTTTTATAAAAACCAATTTGAGAATAGATGCAATAAAAATTACAATATTTAAAATAGATTTTACAAAATGATCTCATTTCCTTTAGATTTATATATATAGTGCAAGATCATGATAGTAATTTAAATTAATCTACCGATTGTTGTTTAACAACAATGGAATACTTCTTTTGTCGATTAATCATCGATGCATATCAACATATTATTAATTTTATGTTTAATCATAAATAATTTATAAAAATAAGTTAACTTGACTTATATTCTGTAGTTCATGATTTACTTATAATTTCGTAATTTCCAATTTTTGGACCACAGGATAATTAGGTTTCTCTTAGAATTTTCCATGATTAAAATTTCAAGATGCCTCACCTTCTAGTGGTGATATGGACATTACCGTTTTGCCTCAGATATTCCAACTAAATAAAGGTTGGGTAGCATGGTTGCATGAGAAAATGTTGACTACAGCTTTTTTCTTCTTCCTCTTCTTCTTCTTCTCCAACTGTTGTGGGACATGCAGGCCTTGGACTTAGCCCCGGCGAGGTCTAGGGACACCGAGACCTTCCCGAGTAACCTTCCGAAGCTCACCCCACAGGTTGCCCCACGCTGGCCTGTGTAGACGGAGACCTTTAGGCAGACCTTGTTGGAGAAGATGGACTTCTTGACATGCTTATCGAGATTGGACTTGCTGAGGTGGAAGGTGGAGCCCCCACCGTCATCCTTCCCCCCCAGGAGAGGAGGCGGCGCCATTGTGAGGGGGGGGGGTAGGTGGGCAGCATCAGGACGAGGAGGAGGAGAAGAAGAGGAAGAGGAAGAAGGAGCAAGAGAAGAAGAAGTAGAAGAAGCAGAAGAAGAAGAAGCAAAAGAAGGAGAAGGAGCAGGAGCAGGAGGAGAAGGAGAAGCATGAGAAGAAGGAGAAGAAGAAGCAGAAGAAACCGAAGTAGAAGAAGCAGAAGAAGAAGAAGGAGAGGAAGGAGAGGAAGAAGAAGAAGAAGAAAGAAAAAGAAAAGAGGAAAGGGAGAGAGGTAGTCCAGAGAGAGACTAGAGAATGAGGGTGTTAGAGAGTTTTGATGTGATAGGGCTCGAGCGACACATGTTGCCCAGTGTGTACTCGATTATGACACAGTGAAATCCGAACTGTAGCCAATAATATTTTTTCGTAGTTACACATATTGATGTCCCCGGTCTTGGAAGTTCTATTCGAACCATCTATAATTGGTAAGCTTTCACTAGTATTGCAAATATTTTTGGAGTACAACTTTTGACAAATAAAATATAACATGTGTCATAACTTCGTACGACATTTACTTAACTGTTATATTTAATTTTTTTTATTATCTAAGTGCCGTAACTTTTAAAAAAAAATATTTACTTGAATATCATAGCTTTACTTAAGCGCTATGACCTTTAAAAACGTTCATAAAAAAATACTATATCATGTTGAATTTTCAACACTTGGGTGAATGATTTTAAAAAATTATGACATAAGTGATAGAAAGAAAAAGAAAAGGTTATGGCATTTGAGTAAATGCCGAACAAAAGTTATATCACTTTAGTGATCCAAAAAAAGTCATAGAACTCAAGTGTTTTATGGAAGTTATGCCATTTGTGGTATTATTTTCTTAACTTTTTTTGTCTTACGAACTCAATATGTATAACTCTGACATAATTCATCTCAATTAATTAAAACATATGAATTCTACATTTTTGGGTTTAGTATATGTAAAATTTGAGTGGGCCCGTGTTTCACCTATAAAAGAATGGTTTTATCATCATTAAAAGAATATCAATTAGCATAAATTGAATGATTTCTAATCTAATAACACACACGAAAGTCTCTTGTACTCCCACCTTTCGTGCCAAAGACTTTGAACTTCGAGAAATTTCCCAGAAACTCAACTCAATTACCCCAAAAGTCAAAAGCAAAACGCGTATTCCCTTTTTGACGGTCGGCTTGAAGTTTCCCCACAACTAGCAAGTCCTCACTTTCCTGAGCGTCAATGCACCAGTCGTCTCTCCCATGAAAATGGTGCCCACGCAAAGTGACATCGTAAAGAAATGGCGAAAATCAATTGATTTAGTGCCTCTTTGCTTGGACTTAAAGAAGTTAATAGTAGTTCTTTTACCTTTTTTGTTAAAATTTAAATTATTGTCCAAATTTCAGAAAATTATCAAAAAAATTATATGTGAATTTATTTGTCTATCCTCAAGTTTATGGAGTTTTATATTTAAAAAATGAAAAAAAAAATGACATAAATAATCCTTATATTTTGCCCAATATCTAATGTTGTAAACGAATTTGGAATTTGTTTAATGTGATCCTTGAACTCTGACAAAATATGTTATGTTATTTTTAAAATTTTTAATTTATTTGATGTGATCCGTGAACTATTAATAGATATCCGATCTAGTCATCAAACTATATGAAAATAATGCATTTAATCTAAAGACTGAATTGAACATCTATCAATATTATAGAGATCACATTGAACAAATTAAAAATCTAAGAACAACATTATATATTAAGCTAAAGTTTAATGATCATTTATGTTATTATCTCATAAGATGGGATAAATGCTCCATAAATCTTAAAATATGCTGCAAAAGTGCTTTTAAATTTTAAATTTTCAAAAAGTATAATCAAATCTTAAAATTTATTAAATTAATTCAATTAGATCCTTCTATTAACTCCATCCAATTTAACTAGCTAACATGAAAAATTGACGTGACTTTTTTATTTTTATTTTTGAAGATGGAGGCATTGATATGGCTGCCATGTCAGCAAATTTTAAGAATAATTTAGAAAAGAAAAAAATAAAAATTTGGAAAAAGAGAGGAAGAGTCAAACAGTGGAGAACCAAGAAGGACATGGTAGACCGGTCGTAGGAACATTCATTTTTGGGTGAATGATTTTAACAAGTTATGGCACAAGTGATAAAAAAAAATGATTATGGCATTTAAGTAAACGTTAAACGAAAGTTATTTTACTCAATTAATCCTAAGAAAGTTATAGCACTTAAGTAAGTGTTGCACAAAAGTTATGACATCTGTGAATTTGTGATATTATTTTTTTAAATTTTGTTTTCTTTACGAACTTATTGTGTATACTTCTGACATAATTAAAATATATGAATTCTACATTTTTTGGTTTAATATATGTAAGATTTGAATGGGCCTGGGCTTCGCCTTCATCATCATTAAAAGAATATTAATTAATATAAATTATATGATTTCTAAGCTAATAACATGCAATGAAAATATATTGTAGTTGTGCTCTCGCCTTTCGTGCCAAAGAATCTTTGGAGTTCGATTACCTCAAAAGTGAAAAAGCAAAAAAGCAACGCGTATTCACTTTTTTTTCGGTCGGTTTGAAGTTTCCCTGCAACTAGCAAGCCCTCGCTTTCCTGGGGCACGGCGAGGGAGGGTGAATTCACCGTCTCATAGAAGTCTTCGTCTCTCTTCCGCCGATCTCGAAAGCCAAGAACGATTATTGTTGGGATCTTTTATCTGCTTCTCAGCACTTGATCCGGACTGTTAATCTTCAGCCCCTCCATCTCCGGTAATTTCCTCTCGTTTATTGCCTTTTTTTATTTATTTATGAATTGGGTCTGTTCTGTAATGCAACTAGATGCAGAATTTGATGGAAACAAGAGAGGGACTCTCAGATCAGCATCAAATTCCTTCCTCAGTTGACTCCGTGATTGATCACTGCTAGTTGCGTCTAACACTAATAGCTTTAGCCTCTAACTCTACTCACATGCTCAACCACTTCCATCTATGCAACTCTCAGGCCTCAGATCCTGAAACTGAATACCACCACCAAGATCGACGCCTAAACCTCTTGACCAGTCGATCTCGTACCTTGTCGAAATATCGGAACTTTCTGATATCAGAGAGCGGGAATGGCGACGAAGAAGACACGGCACGAAGTTGAAGCGGAGGCGAGCTGTGTCGAGCCTCGGAGTGAGCTCATCGGCGGGGGTGGCGGCAGCGGCCCTCGCGATGACGAGCCGAAGAAGAGGAGCGGCAAGAAGAGGAGGAGGGAGGGCGGCAGCGGCGGGGGCGGCCAAGGCGGAGGCAAGTCCGGTTCCATCATCGACAACGCTCAGTCTTACGAGCTCGCCACCCGCGTACTCTCTCTCTCTTTCTGTCCCCTCTCTCTCTCTTTCGCGTGGATTGCTGGCGCTAGAAGCTAAATTGGTTTGAGTAGATCCGCTGATTTCATTTGTTTGATGGTTTTTTGTTTTTTGTGTGAACAGAGATACTTGCATCTCTAAGATATTTCGGTACCATAATTTCCAGCGATTAGCATTAAGAACACTCCTAGGCAGAAAATTGATACCCTCAGCTCTCTATTTAACAGTAGAGACAGATTGAATACACTATACTGTTGCACTCTGTGGCGAACCGGAACTCTCCGCTTCCGTAAAATGCAGCTGTCATCCCTGCACTCCTGTGTGGTCAAACTTATTTTGCTGGAAAAATAGTTATAGCATTCATGCTTCTTTTTTCTGTTGAATTTTTATCAATTTCACAAGTGATTAGTAATCCGCTCCTCTTTTTCTGATATGCTGATGCTGTCTGGCAGATGTGAGCAGTAGCCTCGTGCCTAACTAGTAGTCATAGGGGACTGCGATTCTTTGCCTGCGCCCATTAACTTCAAGTGAGCAACCAATCGACTGTTGTGGAATCTTTTTGTCAAATCAATTTTGGTAAAACTAAAAGAGGATGGTTTCGGCATAGCTTCTTATGAGATAATAAGATAATTAGTCAACCTACAAGCAACAGCAGGCGCTTATGTGCACGGGACATTCAACTTTACCTTTTAAGAAAAAATTTATCTCATAAGTAAAAAGTTAAAGACAAAAATATGTTGACAGTGATTTATCTTCTCTAAATTTTCCTTTTTCCGATCAATTTCAAGTGTGAACTAAAACCCATAATTTCACAATAAGTTGAAGATTTCTTCCTTTAGTATTTGGATGGGTCAACTTCTCTACCATAATTGGACATATTTTGGTGTCCAGTGCAATGCCAGAAGGAGCTCACGCATTTGTCATCGAAATTGCTTTTTAGAATGACTTAAAAGAGAAGAATTTCTAAGAGAAATCATGATAATCATCACCCCACTTTCGTAGTAAATGTTTTTCAGGTGGGATATCAAGTTGTTTTAAGTCCTTTGAAAATTCAGGTAATGGAGAAGCCAATGGAACCTCAATATGAAGTATTCTTGAGCTTTAGAGGACCGGATACTCGCAACGACATCACCGATATCCTTTACAACGGCCTCATTGACGCCGGAATACGAGCATACAGAGATAATGAACAGCTTCGCGTTGGGGAAGAAATTGGCCCGGAGCTTCTCCAAGCAATCAAGCAATCGAAAATCTCTATTCCTATATTTTCTAAAGGATATGTTGCCAGTAAATGGTGCCTCATGGAGTTGGTCCAAATGGTGGAGTGCAAGGAAAAGGGGGGGCAAAAGATAATGCCAATTTTCTATGATGTTGAACCATCTGAGGTTCGTAACCAGATAGCAATTTACGGTGAGGGCATTCAGTCACATATAAATAAGCAGCAATACACTGATGAGACTATTCAGAATTGGAAGGCAGCTCTTAAAAAGGTTGGAGAATTAAAGGGATGGGAACTCAAGGAGAGGTACTAGAATTCATTATTGTGCATAATTTGTTTGTACCGTGGATATTATTTTGCTATTATTGATTTAACAGTTTTGGTTTCTTTTTGTCTTCAATACTATCAGAGGGAAAGGTGAGTTCACAAAAGAAGTTGTTCAGAAGCTTTTGATCGAGTTGAAAAAGAACTACCTGGCAGTATCTAATTGCTTGGTTGAGATGGACGATCAAGTGGACCAAATCATGGAAAATATAGGTGAGCAGACCATTGGAACAAAGATTGTTGGTATCCATGGTATGGGTGGTGTCGGAAAGACAACTCTTGCCACAATCATCTATAATACACTGTCGGCTGATTTTGATAACTGTTGCTTCCTGTCTAACATTCGAGAGACAAAGATTGTGAATTTGCAAAATCAGCTCATCTCTAAAGTCCTGAGAATGGAATCGCCATCCATCAATAGTATTAATGAAGGGATTACTGAGATCAAGAATAGGTTATCCTCTAAAAAGGTTTTACTTGTACTTGATGATGTCGACCAAAACACTCAGCTAGAGGCTCTTGTGGGGACGGGTGAATGCTGGTTCACCAGAGGAAGTAAAGTTATTATTACCACAAGAAACGAGGAAGTTCTCAAAGATGTTGATTTGAAGCATGAACTTACTGAAATGGATTTCAACCATTCTCTTCTACTGTTTAGCAAACATGCCTTTAGAAGAGATCATCCTCCAGCAGAATACGTCCCCCTCTCGGAAAAAGCGGTAGAAATCTGTGGTCGTCTTCCTTTGGCTCTAGAGATCATAGGTTCATTTTTAGCTGGAAAGGACAGAAAATTTTGGGTGGACACATTAGAAAAATTGAAAACTATTCCCAATAAAAAGGTTAAAAGTAAGTTGAACATTAGTTTTGAGGCATTAGAACCTCAAGAGAAGGAAATATTTCTCGATATTTGTTGCTTCTTTGTTGGGTTTGATGTGAGAATTGTGACTTACATGTGGGACAGCTGTAAGCTTTTCCCTGAATGTGCTCTTGAAGTCCTCAAACAGATGTCATTAATGAAGATTGTAGAAGGTAACCAGCTGTGGGTGCATGATCAGCTAAGAGACCTTGCGCGAGACATCATTCATGAAAGAGCTAATTTTAAACTAGAGAAGCAAAGTCGGGTGTGGGATCATGAGGAAGCAATTGATGTTCTCAACATAAAGGAGGTAACGTGTTTGCAATGTTATTCCTATTCAAAGAGACGAGTTATACGCATTGACTTTGCTTATTTGCTTCTATCTAAACCAAGTCATTACTTGTGTGCTTTAGCACGATCATATGCTCATCTATAAATTATATTCTAAATTAATTTTAAATTATAAATAAGATGTATATTTGTCAAGGCTGTTCAACTCGAATGCCTTCAACAAGTTTTTTTTTTTTTTCACTTTGGCAGGGAAGAGAGAATGTTGAAGCAATACGTCTCAAATTTGATCATCAATTTCAGGACTTCATTAAGAAGGAAGAATCTGTAAGCCTATCAAATTTAAGATTTCTTCAAGTGGATCGTGTAGACTTTGATCATCAATTTCAGGCTTTCATTAAGAAGAAAGAATCTGAAGCATATATAATATTTCATCAAAAGGATCGTGGAGACGTTGATTATCAATTTCATGACTTCATTGAGAAGGAAAAAACTGTAAGCCTACCAAATTTAATATTTCAAGTGGATCATGACCCGGATGAGCAC
Source organism: Eucalyptus brandiana (assembly GCA_014182725.1). Taxonomy (NCBI): domain Eukaryota; kingdom Viridiplantae; phylum Streptophyta; class Magnoliopsida; order Myrtales; family Myrtaceae; genus Eucalyptus; species Eucalyptus brandiana. The sequence continues at coordinate 67,675,413 of CM024675.1, read as the reverse complement.
AACGTTCAACATTTTTGTTCTACCAACTTGTGCCAAAGGAATCCTATCATGCTTCCGAATTTGAGATGGCTCTCATGGGATAACTTTCCTGTCTTTTTCAAATTCACCACACAATCTCTTAAGAAGCTAGTGATTCTTGATATATCAAGGAGTGAAATTACTGATGAGTGGGATGGATGGAACAACCTCAAGGTACAATATTTTTTCGACATGAATTTGCTCTATTGACTTTGCTATCCTGTATCTCAAAATGATTCAGAATTAACCTCTTCTCTTCATTACAGATGGCAAAGAATTTGAAGGTTCTAAATTTGACTGGATGCAAAAACTTGCGTAGAACTCCTGACTTTTCTACTCATGAAAATTTAGAACGACTGATTCTTCAAGGGTGCACAAAACTGGTTCAAGTTGATAGGTCTATTGGTAAGTTAAAGCATTTAGTATCATTAAACTTGAAAGGTTGTGAGGAACTTAAAATGTTGCCAAACGAGATGGAGGAACTGGAAGCCTTGACAGAACTTCTTGTTGATCACACATTAATTACCAAGATTCCTGAATGGAAAGGAATGGAGAAATTGGAAACCCTTAGTGCAAATTATTGTGGATCACTAAGTGAATGCAATTTAGCTGGTTGCTCAACATCACTATCATATCTTAACTTGTCAAGTACCAAAATTAGCGAACTTCCATTTGGAAATTTTGGATCTCTCGTTGAGTTGGATCTTTCTAAGTCGAGCATACGAGAGTTACCCAATTCAATAGAGACAATGAAGAATTTGAGAGTACTAAGGATGTCTTGCACCCCCTTAGAAAAACTACCTAGCACCCTTGGGATGCTGGAGAAACTTGAAAATATTGAAGCTGAAGGTTGTAAACACTTGTGTGGGGAAATTCCAACTGAGATTGGAAGACTATCATTTATGCGAATCTTGAGATTAACAAGCACGGAAATTTCCAATGTACCTAAGCTTCCTGAAAGTATGACCAATCTATACCTGAAGGAGAATCAACAGATGAGATGCCCAGATCTCTCGAACCTATTAAATTTGAGAGATTTGACGTTGGAATTAAATTTTCAAATCCGCTTTCATCCAACTACCAACCTCAATTGGATTGGAGGGTTAAGAAATCTAGAGTCCTTGTGTTTGGATTGTGATAATCTGCCCACTCTACCTTCAGATTTTAATCTCCTTTCAAAGCTCAGGAAGCTTGAACTTGTTGTAAAAAGCCTAAGAGGCCTACCTAGGCTTCCCCGGGATTTGTCATACTTCAATTTTGACGGACAAGGGTTCACGGAAAAGTTGATGGATCTTTCATATTTGGAGAAGTTATCAACATTGGAAGTCCATAATTGTAGACAACTAATGGAGATTCAAGGCCTCCAACATTTGAAAAACCTGGAAAGACTTTTTCTTGAGCATCTTCCATCATTGGTGAAGTTGCCCGAATTGACCGGCTTGAATAAGCTCTGGGGAATTCGGATAAAAAATTGTGCTAAGCTGATTGAGGTTCAAGGTAAGCTAGAATCGTTGGTTCTCCATTTATCCTGTGAATTACTCGAAAAGCTGCCTGATCCATTAACCTTCAAGTGTATAAGATTATTAGACATAAGACGCTGTTGGAAGATTCAAGAGATTCAAGGTCTGGAGGATTCGGAGAACTTGAGGTACTTATATGTGGAGGATCTTCCGATGCTAAAGAAATTACCTGACCTGACCAATGCCAAGGAGCTTACGGATATTCAATTAATGCATTGTCCTCGTCTAGTTGAGATTCGAGGTAGGTTAGAATCACTGGAGAGGCTTTTTATTGAAGATTGCGAGTCTCTACGTCAGTTTTTTGAGCCTTCAAGCTTGAAGAAGCTGAAGAACTTGTCAATAAAAGAATGTGAGAGATTGGAGGAGATTCTGGAATCTAATGAGTACAGATATTTGAAAAAAGCGAGAAGACCCTTCGAAGAATTTTATTTAAAATGTGAGGCGGGCGTTACAAGAATTTTATTATCTCGAAATGATGCGTAAAGGTGGGACCCATTCTTCAGAAATTTCAACTCTTTCTCTCTCTGTTTTTTTATTTTTTGTTTCGTTTTTTTTCTTCCGTTGCACCCTCTCTGTCTTCTCACATTCTTTCCTTCGTCTTCCTCGGCTCATCAGCGGCGACCCAAGCGAGGAGCTCGCCCAGAACCAGCAGCGACGGCGACCCCGAGCGCAAGCAAGAACGAGACGCGATTCGACCAGGCGGAGATCTCCCTCCGGGGACTGCCACCCCGTCTTCCTGCCCGCCCATCTGTTCCCACCGAGGGGTTAATACATTGTGGTCTTCCTTTTCCATTGTGGTTGCAGCTGACTGAGGCCAACGAGGGTTCGTCCTTCTCTGCATCTTCATTTGGTTTCCTTCATCTTCACCTATATTCTTTTCTTCTGGTAATTTTCTCTTCGCATTTGCATGAATTGGGTCTGCGTGCGAATCTTCGATGCAATCAGTGATGGATTAGGAAAATATTTGGAACGGATTGAGTTGGTTTTTATCATTTTCAGTCATGACTTATCATACATACGCAATGAAAACAGCCTTTCGATGAACTTACTCGGCGGCTCACTCGATTGATTTTGTTCCGTCTGCATCTAATCTTTAATAGCTTTAGCCTTAACCAAGTCACATTCTATTGAAACACATTGCAACTCCTGTGCGTCAGTTCACTTCTGCGCCAATTAGGGGATTGATTTTCGCTCCTTAGGAACTAGTTCAAAACATAGATGGGGAATCAGTTCTTCTTCTGACCTTGTCAAGGTCTAGCTAAAACCGAAATATTGTCCTGGAAGGCATGAAACCTTACTATAATCGATCAGTTCTGCAATTTCTTTCTTCTTCTCTTGGTCTGTTGTGGTCCTACTTACTTCTAATATTTTAGCTGGTGTACTTAGTGATTAAATCTTGTTGTGGAAGAAATTCATCAAGGATTCTAGATGCCTTGCTGCAGAATTCATTTGTAGAGATTAATGTTCTCGAGACATTACCCGGAGAATGTGCTGCATTCAGTGTCGCGAATTCAATCAGACATCAGCAACCATATTCACAGAATTGTTGCTGATTTCCCATGAAAATTTCCACATTGAAGAAATGAAGAAGTAGGGGCAATACATTGTGTCTAGCATAAACATAACACTCCCTAGTTAATGATCATGTGCAATGTCACAATGGTCCTTTAGTTTTGATAACTTAAAACAGATTTCTACAGGAGCTTCTGAATGATTCATTACTGCGTTTCTAGTTTCAACAATTGAAATTATCGGTTGGGATTTAAGTTCTTGTTGCAGAGGTAGAGACTTACAAAGCTTTGCAAAATTTTACGGTCCCATGCAGTGGAAAATTGAAAACTTTCTGTTGGTAGAATTCCAATCTTACCAGTAATCTTCCAATCTTACTAGTAATTTTCTAATAATTAAATAAATTACCAACTCCATGGAAATTCTGCAAGTGTTTTTAGTAATATACCAACACTGCAATTAATTTCCTGAGTACATATACAAGACTCTAGAAAAGACGAATATTCTACCTTTTAAAAAAGTCTCTATATGGTCGAAAGGACATCAAGTCCAATAATTCATACACGAAATGATAACATTTGTGTAACAAATTGTGAATTAAATAGCCCATATGTGATATTATGAACTTGAGGTCCAAGAACAAGAAAGAAAATAGAATGGGTAAGAATCTTGATGAGAATGAGTCTGGGATAGCCATCATCATGTGGGTGTAGAGTATTATAGTTGTCATTGCTGGAGGATATCCGTTATGAATGGACTAAAGTTGTTACTATACCGTTGTGTTCTTGGATCGACTGGTGAGTGCTTGGACCTAGAACTCTCATTTACTGAGATTAGACTCATCCCTCCAAAATATTGTCCATAATATTGTCCATATTGGTCGGGTTCAGAGTTTACGGACATTTAGATTAGTGTTTCTACAAAGGTGGATCTTTAATGTGTGTCCTTCGATGTTAAATTAGTTACTTATCTGGTATTCAAATTGTATGGAAAATCCAGGTTTTGACAATTTTGAGGATGCTTCTGAGTTCAATGAAGCTCCCAAGTCCTTAATGGATCAGAAGGTTAGGCAGGCTGGAGTCCTGGCGGTTGGAATGTCATTATTTCATCTCCCCATCTTCATTCTTCTTTCACAGCTCAAGAAACTTGAACTGGTCCACTGCAAGAAGCTGCAACACCTATTTCGCCTTCCCCCAAATTCGTTGTACTTAAATATATAATCATGCAGGAAACATTAATAGACCTTTCAAATTTGAAAGTGCTGTCTGATTTGGAAGTTGCTCATTGCCCTAAAGTGAGTGCAGAGGCCTTCAAGATTTGGAGAACCTGAGAGCATTAAAGCTTGAAGGAGTTCCATGTCTGAACAAGTTGCCTGACCTGACCAACTTAGAGAAGCTCCAGAAACTTTATCTGCAGTGCTGTCCAAAGTGATCGAGATCAAAGGCAGACTAGAATCGTTGGAGACAGTCTGGATTGGTTCCTGTAAATCTTTCAGAAAGTTACCCGATCCATCAAGCCACAAGAAGCTGAATTCTTTGCTTATACAGTGTGAGAAGGTAGAAGATTCTCTGGGTTATGATGATCGGTGGAGGACTTTGAAGGCAGAGACGCAGTCTGATCTTGTGGAATCCGACTTGTCAGAGTAATTTTTAGGATATTTTTTCTCTCTTGGACTTTTAAGTATGGTGGATGGAAGAATGTAGGCGATGGTTGCGCCTGATTTCAGGGGTTGGGCGGCATCTCAGAAGCTCTAAGTATTGCAAGCTCTTTCTACTGTTATTCTAATGTTGAATAAGAGCAAAGGCTCGAAGATTATTTTCCATATTGCTTCTGCTGTGCATCTTCTGTTCCTACCATTTTCTCATGTACAGACTGTCAATGATATGAAAGTCTGCTGCTCAACAATAACGGCCATCGTCGCCCCATGCCGTCTTATCATTATTGGCCCGCCTGCCACCACCGACCCCGCTGGTGACCCACTGCCATCAAGGCGACAAGGCGGCAACCCTCCATGAGCAATCACTAGCCACGGTGGCGGTCTTGGCCGAGGGAGAAAGAATAGCTAAAATGATGGATCAATTTGGACGCTATCATTCCTCTATTATTCTGGTAAAAAACCAAGTAAAATAGTAACTTATAGCGTTACTATTAGTTATCATACTGCAGGCTCATTTCAAATCTGTAACTAAAGGCACCAGAAGGGTTATATATTGTACAAATTAGAATAAAGCACATATAGATAGCAAGATCAAGTGGTTGTGAACGGTCATGAAAGATGTAGTTGTTTGAATTTTGAAACTGAAACCCAAAATTATTATGACATCCACAGGACCTTTTAATAAGAAAATTGTCTTGACCACAAACATAAGAAAGAAACATATCACCTATAAAAATCTAGCTCCATTCTTGCGAAGACTAATTTAACTTGATAATCTTCTTAGATTCGTATACCAAATTCACAATACTGAGCGCTCGACCCATCACTTACTTAGAAAATTAAGGATTGACCTTGCAGAGAATGAGTGTTTATCTAGGATGCTTCCATTTAAAAAACATTATATATGTATGTATCTTATAGCAAAAATTCCGTAAATCCGTGAGCTAAAGCCACTGATGTTTTATCTTACATTTGTAGTTTTCAGTTGATGATGGTAATTTCCCAGATCTGTCGGTAAATTAAATTATTTCCCATGCTGGAAGAGTACCCTTAAAGAATCGTCACCTCTGCAGCTGTTTGTTTCTTACATCGGAAAGAGAGTACTCAGTTGTCAAAACAGAAAAGAGTAGTTCCGATTCAAAGGAAGCAACTGAAGCTTGGAAGTAGAGGCCAAAAAACAATCAGTTATGTTGGAACAACTGCATTAGAGATGGCACTTCCAATTGCCTCAATCAACTGATGCAATGCCGCTCGCACAGTGCTTTGCATGCGAAATTATTTTACATCTTCTGTCATCAAATACATCTCTTCTTAGCATGATTCAATAACCCACTCTGGTTTTTAAATGTAGTTACGTCAAGATGTACAAGAAATACCTCGAGTTGTACGTGTACAGTCAAATCCTAGGGTAATTTCTATTGTTGGGAGCAGACCAACACAACAAACAAGTACAGGTCGCTCCTAGGCGATCCCACAGGACAATAATGAAACCATCAGCCACAACTAAAAGAATCACAGGCCACAACCTCTATTTGACCATGCACATAATTTCCTGAATTCCCAAAGAAACAACAATAAACACTCAATGAGAAGAAAACAAAGAATGGAACTCCATCCCACATTTGTAGGAGTTAGACCTTTCATCCACACTTTGTGGAAAATCGTTAGCTCTAAACTGCTTCCTTCCCAAAGCATAAGCCTGACAAGAAATCACAGGAAAAATGACAAGTATGGAGCTTCAAGCTGTATATAGTTCTGAAAGATGCTCCAGCTCATGCCCTGGTATGGGACATCATATTTAACCTAAGGGATAACTTCCACAATACCATCTATTCCCTTAAAGGGACATGGACATAACCCAAGAAAAAAATTTGATCTGGTCAGGCAGCATCCAAAAGAACCAAAAATGGCAAGGTAGACGCTTTCCATTGTTCCAGCAACAATGAGGTCAGAATCTGAAAATATGTACACAGAATGCCATTACCAGATAGCGTCTGAGCAATCTCCTCCTAACTCACAAAACCTCCAGGCACAATGAGAGGCTTTCATGATGCCCGATTTTCTGTGGACCATAAGTCCTCCCTGAAACTTCATGGTATCTTTGACTTGATGTTCTCTAGGAAGGTATGAATTGTTCATTAGTACAAGAACCATCACCTTGCAGCTGTAGCCTTCTATTTTTTCTCCAGCATCTTCCATCTGAACACTTTTTATTCATTACCCACCATCATCATCATCATTTTCTAAGATGAGTGTTAAGTTGGGCTCAGGAACATATCCAGGTTCCTTCATATGATATGCCAGTTTCCCAAGCACTTCGTATAAGTCTCCCATTTGATAGTGGAATTGGTCCTTTGCTGGAAATTTGTGCATTTCATTCTTTACCTCAATCCAACTGTTTGCCACATCTTTTGTCAAAGCTCTCTCCTCCATCTGCTTCCTTACTCTGCAGGAATCATCCCATCTGTTAGTTGCAGCATATATGCTTGATATCATGACATACCTCGCAGCATTTTGGGGTTCCAAATTCAGTAGAGCATCCACAGCTTTTTGGGCAATAGCTAGATTACCATGGACTTTGCATGCACCCAAAAGTGCACCCCACATTCCAACATGGTTTGATTTGTTTGAGACACTCTCGATTAACTCCATGGCTTCCTCAAGTCTGTTTTTCCTCCCGAGCAGATCGACCAAAATAGCATAGTGATCAAATCTGGGTTGAAGGCTGTAATCCTTTTCCATTGCATTGAAAATCTGAAGCGCTTCAATATCTAGACCTGTGTGGCTGCAAGCAGATAGAGCACCAAGAAACGTGACATGGTTGGGTCTTACATTTGTCTCTAGCATTGTCCTAAGAAAAACAAGTGACTCATGCCCCAGACCATTTTGTGCGAACCCAGTTATCATCGAATTCCATGATACAATATCCCTATTCGGCATCCTCAAGAATAAGATCTTAGCTGATCTCATGTCACCACACTTGCAATACATGTCAATCAGAGCATTCCATATGAATATGTTCTTCAAATCTCCATTAAGGCAGGTCCTAACAATACAACCATGGATCTGTTTGCCTCTTTCAGCAAGTGCTCGATCAGCACAGGCACATAGAACACTGACAAAAGTATGAGGACTTGGCTGTAATCCTTCCTCATGCATTTGAACAAAAAGGTCCAAAGCTTCATCACCACGGCCATTCTGCACAAGGCCTGAGATCAGTGCAGTCCAAGAGACTGTGTTCTTTGCTGGCATACTGTTGAATATTGCACAAGCATCATCTAAGTTATGAGCTCGCATATAAGCAACAACCATGGAAGTCCACGACACAACATCCTTTTCAGGCATAACATCGAACAAGACACGGCATATATCGACTCCACCACATTTACCATAAGCATCAATCAGGGAATTGTAAGTTATCTTAGCAAATTCCAAGCCCATTACGATGGCCACTCCATGAACTTGGCGCAAGAACTTAAATGCACCCAAGCGAGCACAAGCACCTACAACGCCCACAAAAGTAAACTCATCCATGAATAGACAATCATATTCCTTTTGTATATGCATGAAGACGCTCAGAGACTCCACATAAAACCCATGACGGGACAACCCAGAAATCAAGGAATTATAAGAGACAAGAGCCCTCTGCGGCATTTCATCGAACAAGACGAGCGCTTTATTGAAATCGCCAATCCGGGCATATGCAGATATGATGGTGTTCCAAGAGTAACTGTTCTTTGTATCAAGATCATCAAAAGCCTTGCGGGCGCTTCGGATGGAAGAGCATCTGGAGTACATGCCAATGAGATGGTTGACGAGGAAAGAGTCGCTGGCGAGTGCGGTCTTGATGAGGTAAGAGTGGACGGTCATGCCGAGCTTCAGGTGTTTCTTGGCGACGCATCTTGCGATGAGAGAGACATAGTGATGGATGGCTGGGACGATATCGCTGAAGAGCATGGCAATGCATCAGTCGTCTCTCCCGTGAGAAAGGTGTCCTCTGCATCTTATTACTCTTGACATCCGGCACGCGAAGGGACGTTGTAAAGAAATGGCGAAAAGTAACTGATTTTTAATGCTTGTCTGGAGTTAAAAATAAAAAAAGTAAAAGTAACAAGTAGAAAATAGTTTTTTTTTTTTTTAACTTCTTTGTTAAAATTTATATTATTGTTCAAATTTCAAAAATTATGAAAAGATTATATGTAAATCTATGTGTTGTGCTTAAGTTTCTAGAGTTTTAGATTTAAAAAAATGGATAAAATGACATAAATAACCTCCAAATTTTATATTCGTTTAATTTGATGAACTTTATCCAAATATGTTATATTGTTTTTAAGCTTTATTTTATATAATGCAGTCATGAACTATTAATAATGTTCAATCTAATTTTTAAATTATATGGAAATGGCAAATCTAGTCTAACAATTAAATTGAACATCTATAAATAATTTTGAGATCACATCGAACAAATTAAAAATTTATGGATAATATTACGCACTGAGTCAAGTTCAATGATTATTTGTGTTATTATCTCTTAAGGGGGGGATAAACATAAATCTTAAAGTACGTATTCTATAATTTTCAAAAAATACAATTAAATCTTAAAACTTATTAAATTTGTGCAATCAAATCTCGCTATTAACTCCTTCTAACTCCTTCCAATTCAACGAATGGGAGAAAATAACCTGATTTTTTTTTCCTGAAGATAGAGGCATTGAAATGGCTGCCATGTCAGCAAAATTTAAGAAAAATGTAAGAAAAAGCGAAAAAAGAAAAAAAAAATTGATTCCAAGATTTCTAGAAATAAAATCCTGAAAAGAATATTTGGAAAAAAGAGAAAGAGTCAAACAGTGGAGAACCAAGAAGGACGGTGATTGGCCAACGTTCCTCGCCGGGACTTCGGCAAAGCCAACTTGGCCCTCTCTACCCCCCTTCCCATGTTGAGAAAGGAACGAAGTGAGTGTGTGCATGCACACGTGTGCAACGACTGAATCAGGCGAGGTGGTAGCCCTCGCCACTTGCCGGTGAGGCCGGCTGCGACCTTTGCCACTTACTTCCCTTGCCCATCTCGCCATGATGGCCACGACCCTCGCGCAGATTTGCAAAGATTATCGGAAAGTGTGGCGGTGCTTGACCGCGAGGTAGTGGACGCCAAGAAGCTTGGGGACTTGGAGAGGCGCATGTTCGTGGTAACATGTTGCAGAAGATCAAAGAGTATAATCTTTGGCTTCTTCAAGAGCTCCGTGAATGACGTGGGCAAAGAAATTTCACACGAAACCAAAAGCAGATTAAATTTCACGAATTAAATTTGATTATGGTAGGATGAATTCCTGCAACAACAAATGCAATCTCCACCGTCATGAACACTGTTTGGAGCTTCTTCTTCTTTTCTTTTTTCTTTTTAAATAAATGATGTTCCAAGGGACTTGATGGAGACTTTTGCACCTCTTTAGAATGACTTCTTGTCTGATTTTTCTATCCTTTTTTTTTTTTTTTTAGATCTTTATTTCTCCAAAATTTTCATACAATTTTTCATATCTTGTTTAGAAAATAGAACATTTGGCATTAGCAACCGCATAAGTGCCTCTCTTAAAATAAACACAAATGAAAAATGCCACGTCAACTTTTATGAAAACCAATTCGAGAATAAATTGCAACAAAAATAACAATATTTAACATAGATTTTATAGTATGATTGCGTTTCCTTTAGATTTAGATATCCATAGTACATTATCATGATAGTAATTTAAATTAATTTACCAGTCATTGTTTAAAAACAATGAAATAATTCTTTTGTTGATCAATCATCATCGATGCATATCAACATCATATTAATTTTATGTTTAATCATAAATAATTTATAAATATAAGTTAAGTTGCATTTTGTAGCTAATGATTTACTTATAATTTCGTAATTTCCAATTTTTGGACGATAGGATAATTGAGTTTCTCTTAAAATTTTCCTTGGTAAAATATAAGTTTTTGGATGCCTTGCCTTCTAGTGGTGATATGGACATTACCATTTCACCCCAAATATTCCAACTACACAACGGTCGGGTGGCTACCAAACACACTAGTATGGTTGCACATATTGATGTCCCTGGTCTTGGAAGTTCTGTTCAAACCATCTATAGTTGGTAAGCTTTCACTAGTAGTGCAAATATTTTTGGAGCTTTATTTCTATATGACTGAATGCAACTTTTGACAAATAAAATACCTTATATGTCATAACTTTCATACGACATTTACTTGATTGCCATAATTTTTTTCCCAATTATTTATGTGCTGTAACTTTTAAAGAAAAAATTCACTTGAGTGTCATAACTTTACTTAAGTGCTATGACTTTTAAAAACATTCATCAAGAATATTATATCATGTCGAATTTTCAACACTTGGGTGAATGATTTTAAAAAGTTATGGCACAAGTGATTGAAAAAAAAGTTATAATATTTAAGTGAGTGCCCAACAAAAGTTATATCACTCAAATAATCCATAAAAAAATAAAATTGATAGTACTTAAGTGAGTGTTGTACCAAAGTTATGGCATTTGTGGTGTTATTTTTCCTAACTTTTTTGTCTTACGAACTCAAAAATCCCAAACTTTGCTCAAAGTGACAAATTTACCTAAAGCTTTTTTTTTTTATAACATGAAAAACTCCAAACTTTGTTAACCGTGACACATTTACCCCAAAAAAATTTTCGTGACACAAAAATTCATGAACTTGTATCTATATGACATATTTATCCTAAATATAGGACATTTTAGTCTTTTACTTTTAATTTTTTTTTCTTTTTTCTTCTTATTCTCTCTTCCCTCCTAGCCATGGTGGTGGGAAGAGAGAAAAAGGAAAAAATGAAAAAAAGAAAAAAAGAAAAAGGAAGAACAGAAAAAATAAGATGAAAATATTTTTGGTGGAGTAAATGTGTCACGGTTAGCAAGAAGTTTGGGATTTTTTGGTGACTTTTACCCTTAATTAAAATATATGAATTCTACATTTTTGGGTTTAGTATATGTAAAATTTGAATGGGCTTGGGTTTCGCCTACAAAATTAGGGTTTTATCGACATTAAAAGAATATCAATTAGCATAAATTGAATGATTTCTAATCAAATAACACCCATGAAAATCTCTTGTACTCTCGCCTTTCAAGCCAAAGAATCTTTGGACTTCGAGAAATTTCCCAGAAACTCAACTCAATTTCCCCAAAAGTCGAAAGCAAAACGCATATTCCCTTTTTCATGGTCGGCTTGAGGTTTCCCTGCAGCCAACAGGTCCTCACTTTCCTGGGTGTCAACGCACCAGTCGTCTCTCCCATGAAAATGGTGCCCACACGAAGTGACACCGTAAAGAAATGACGAAATTTAATTGATCTAGTGCCTCTTTGCTTGGACTTAAACAATAGTTATTTTACCTTTATGTCAAAATTTAAATTATTGTTCAAATCTCATAAAAATTATGAAAAAATTATATGTGAATTATTTGTCGATCCTTAAGTTTTTGAAGTTTTAGATTTAAAAAACGAAAAAAAAAATGACATAAATAATCCTTATTTTTTGTCCAATATCTAACGTTGTCTCTGAATTTGGAATTTATTTTATGTGATCCTTGAACTTTGGCAAAATATGTTATGTCATTTTTAAAATTTTTAATTTATTTAATGTGATCCAAGAACGATTAACAAATATCCAATCTAGTTGCTAAACTATATGGAAATAATGCGTTTAATCTAAAGACTAAATTGAACACCTATCAATATTTTAGATACAAATTAAAAATCTAAGAATAACATTACATATTAAGCCAAAGTTTAAAGATCTTTTGTATATTATCTCATAAGAGGGGATAAATGCTCCATAAATCTTAAAATAGGTTGGGAAAGTGCCTTCAAATTTTAAAATTTTCAAAAAGTGCAATCAAATTTTAAAATTTATTAAATTAGTGCGATCAAATCCTCGCTATTAACTCCATCCAATTCGGTTAATAGGAAAAATGATCACGATTTTTTTTCCTTGAAGATGGAGGCATTGATATAGATTGCGCATGACAACGCTTCTATTCCAGGGAAAAGTTTTTTTTTCAGAAATAGTTCTATTCTATTTTTGTTTCAGGGAATAATTTCTGAGTAAAAGAATTTATTTGGTAACTACACAAAATTTCTACTCTTGGAATAGAAAAAGAATAGAAATACGTTTGATAACGTAACAATTTTTTTTTTATTTTTTTATTTTTTATTCTTGTTCACGAATCGCCGCCGCCAGATTTGATGCGACTACAGCCGCCGCGACCGTCATCGCCGAGCCGCCGCCGCCGCCCCTCGCCGCCCCCCGGGTGGCTGCGGGGACGGGGCGGCCGGGCGGCGCGGCGGCGGTCAACGGTGACGGTTGGCGGCCGACGGTCGTGCAATGGCGCCGTCGGCTGACGACCGGCGGCAGCGGCACGCGGCCAATGACCGGCGACTAGCGGTTGGCGACCAGTGATGGCGACGGCGGTGGCCGGCGATGGGCGGTGGTTCCGGGCGATTGGTGGTGGCCACAAAGAAGAAAGAGAAATAAAAGAAAAAAAAAAAAAAGAAAATTAGCTTATTTCTAGAAATTTTAGAACAAAAAGAACTTTTTTTTTTACTTCTCGTTTTCGCTCCAAATCTATTCTGGGCTAACTTTCTATTCCCGAGAATAGAAAAACAACTTGGCGTTATCAAACGATTTTTTGTTCTTTTTTTGTTCCGGGTAGAGGTGTCAAACGGGTGGGTCGAGTCGGGTTTGAGTCGGGTCATTAATGGGTCAACCCAAATCAACTCATTAACCCATTTATGACCCATTTAAGCCTAATGTAAATTTTCCGACCCATACCCGACCCGACCCGACCCATACCAAACCCATACCCGACCCAATCCATATTAATAATATTTAACCAAATTTAGAAAAACTTATTCCTCTCGTTTTTTTTAAGATTATATTACTAAAATATTTCCAAGCTTATTTATTATATTTATTATTTTTTTAAAATGGTATTGCTAAAATATTTTTATACAACAAAAATTTAATAGACAATTTTTACAATTTTTAAAATAATTATTTTAAAATATAATTTTAATTATTTTTTATTTTTAAATAAATTTTTATTTATTTTTTAAATATAATTTTTCTTTTTTTCTTCTTCTTTGCCGGCCGCCGGCCACGACGATGGCGGGCGGTCGGCCACAAGCGAGCCTTGAGCTCGCCCGCCGCAGATGCCGGCGAGCTCGAGCCTCGCCGGACGTCGGTGAGGCTTTCGCCTCGCTAGATTCGGCGAGCTCAAGGCTCACCGGCGTCGGGCTCGCCCCTCACCAAATCTGGCGAGGCTCAAGCCTCGCTTGACATCGGCGAGGCTTCCGCCTCACCAGATCTAGCAAGCTCGAGGCTTGCCAAAGATCGGCGAGCTCAAGCTCACCCCTCGCCGGATCCGGCGAGGCTCGAGCCTCACTCGACGCCGAGGAGGCCTTCGTCTCGCTAGATCCGGCGAGCTCGAGCTTGCCCTCGCCCGATCTTGCGAGGCTCGAGCCACGGATGTTGGCCAGCCTCCGCCTCGCCAAATCGGGCGAGCTCGAGGCTCGCCAAAGATCGGTGAGCTTGAGCTCGCCCCTCGCCCAACGCCGGCGAGTTCGAGTCTCGCCTAATTAGCGAGGCTAGAGCCTCACCAAGCGTCAGTGAGGCCTCCGCCTCGCCAGATCCGGCGAGCTCGGAGGCTGTGAGGTTTTGGGTGAAAATAAATGGGTTCATTTTTAATGGGTTGATAAATGGATCTTAAATGGGTCAGCTCTTTGACCCATTTAAAACCCATATATCTCAGTCTTGACTCATTAAAACCCATTATGGGTGCTTTAAGCAAATAAGGCTTGACCCATTAACGACCCATTTAAACACAAATGGGTCTATAAATGGGTCAATGACCCATTTTGATACCTCTAGTTCTAGGGAACAAAAAGAACAAAAACCATGAGAAACAAAAACGTTCTCATGCGTTACCATAGCTGCCATGTCATCAGATTTTAAGAAAAATTTAAAAAGAATAAAGTAAAAATTTGGAGAAAAGAGGAAGCGTCAAAAGTGGAGAACCTAGAAGGACATGGGTAAACCGGCGGTCCTCACGGGAACATTCATTCTTGGGTGAACAATTTTGACAAGTCATGGCACAATTGATAAAAAAAAAAAAATTGTATTTAAGTGTGCATCAAATGAAAATTATATTACTTAATCAATCTCAAAAAAGTTATAGCATTTAAATAAGTATTGTGAGGAAGTTATAACATTTGTGACCCTATTTTTTCTAATTTCTTTTTATTTTTCGAACTCATTATGTGTACTTCTGACATACTTAAAATACATGAACTCTACATTTTTTGGTTTAATATATGTAAAATTTGAACGGGCCTAGGATTCACCTTCATCGTCGTTAAAAGAATATCAATTAATATAAATTGTATGATTTTAAAACCAATAACATGCAATGAAAATCCTCTTGTACTCTCGCCCTTCGTGCCAAAAGGTTTCCAGCCTTCGAGAAATTTCCCAGTAAGTCAACTCGTTTACTCAAAAGTCAAGAGCAAAACGCGTATTCACTTTTTCTCGGTCGGCCTGAAGTTTCCCTGCAACTAGCAAGTCCTCGCTTTCCTTGAAGGGCACGGCGAAGGAGGGTGAATTCACCGTCCTATATAAGTCTCGTCTTTCTTCAGCTGAACTCAAAAGCCAAGAGCGTTCATTCTTGGGATCTTTATCTGCTTCTCAGCATTTGATCCGGACTCTTCATCTTCACCCCTCCCATCTCCGGTAATTTCCTCTCGTTTATTGCCTTTTTTTTTTTAATGAATTGGGTGTGTTCTGTAATGCAACTAGATGCAGAATTTGATGGAAACGATAGAGGGACTCTCAGATCAGCATCAAATTCCTTCCTCAGTTGACTCCGTGATTGATCACTGCTAGTTGCGTCTAACACTAATAGCTTTAGCCTCTAACTCTAGTCACATACTAAAACCCTGCTCATCCACTTCCATCTATGCAACTGTCAGGCCTCAGATCCTGAAACGCAATACCACCACCAAGATCGAGTCCTAAACCCTTGACCAGTCGACCTCGTACCGTGTCGAAAAATCGGAACTTTTTGATATCGGAGAGCGGGAATGGCGACGAAGAAGACACAGCACGAAGTTGAAGCGGAGGCGAGCGGTGTGGAGCCTCGGAGTGAGCTCGTCGGCGGAGGCGGCGGTAGCGGCCCTCGCAACGACGAGTCGAAGAAGAGGAGTGGCAAGAAAAAGAGGAGCGGCAAGAAGAAGAGGAGGGAGGGCGGTGGTGGCGGCGGCGGCGGCGGCGAAGGCGGAGGCGAGTCCGTTTCCATCATCGACGACGCTCAGTCTTACGAGCTCGCCACCCGCGTACTCTCTCTCTCTCTCTCTCTCTGAGTTTTCGCGTGGATTGCTGGCGCTAAAAGCTAAGTTTGTCTGAGTGGATCTGTTGATTTCATTTGTTTGATGGGATTTCTTTTCTTTTCTTTTTTTTCCTTTTTTTTTTTTTTTTTTTTTTTTGTGAACAGAGACATTCGTATCTTTAAGATATTTGGGTACCATAATTTCTAGCGATTAGCAGCAAGAGCACTCCTAGGTAAAAAATTGATACCATCAACTCTGTATTTAACAGTAGAGACAGATTTTTTTTCTTTTGGTCGAACAGTAGAGACAGATTGAATAAGCTATGATGTTGCACTCTGTTGTGAACCGGAACTCTCCGCTTCCGTAAAATGCAGCTGTCATCCCTGCACTCCTGTGTGGTCAAAACTTATTTGCTGGAAAAATAGTTATAGCATTCATGCTTCTTTTTTCTGTTGAATTTTTATGGACTTCCCAAGTGATTAGTAATCCGCTCCTCTTTTTCTGATATGCTGGTACTGTCTGGCAGATGTGAATAGTAGCCTCGTGCCTAACTATTAGTCATAGGGGACTGCGATTCTTTGCCTGCCCCATTCAGTTCAAGTGAGCAACTAATCAACTGTCGTGGAGTGTTTTTGTCAAATCGACTTTGGTAAAACTAAAAGAGGACCATTTCGGCGTAGGTGAGATGATAAGGGTGTGCATGGAAACACTCCAAAAAAGTGTTCCCGGCACACTTCTGTACGGAAAGTGTGTCAGGAACAAAAAAGGAACATAAACGCGTTTGGTTGCGTTTACATTCTTTTTTTTTTTTGTTTAACGAAAGTGGAAGAAAAAAGAAACAACAAATGTTGTTTTTTTCTTAAACAAAATGAAAGAAACTTTTCTCTCTCTCTTCTTCTTCTCTTCTTCTTCTTTCTTTTCTTCTTCTTTTTTTCTTCTTTTTTTCTTTCGCCGGTCGCCGGCCTCGGCCATGGCCGGCGACCGGCCGTGCCGAGGCTCGGCCTCGCCGGATCCGGGCGAGCCCGAGCTCGCCCGCCCAAGGCGAGGCTCGGTGTCGCGGCGCGGCGAGGCCGAGCCTCGCCATGGCCGGGCGAGCTCGGGCTCGCAGATCCGGCGAGCCTCGCCGTGGCCGGGCGAGGCTGCCCGGCCCCATCGGCCGATCGCCGGAGGCCGGTGACCGGCCGAAAAAAAAAAAAAATAAAAAGAAAGGAAAAAATAAAAATAAAATAAAAATGTTTAAAAAATTAAAAGAAACAAAAAAAAAGAATAAAATTTACCAAACGCGTGTTTTCGTTCATTTTTATTCCCTGACCAAACGTTACCAAACGTGTTCTTTTGTTTAAAAACTGTCCCCTAACGAAAAACAATTTTTTTTGTTTATGTTCCTAGGAACAAAAAAGGAACAGAAACAAATCCATGCGCGCCCTAAGATGATTAGTCAACCTACGAGCCACAGTAGGCGCTAATGTGCAGGGGACATTCAACGTTACCTTTTAAGAAAAGAATTATCTCATAAGTAAAAAGGTTAGGACAAAAATAAGTGGACAGTGATTTATCTTCTCTAAATTTTCCTTTTTCCGATCAACTTCAAATGCGAACTAAACCCCATAATTTCGCAATAAGTTGGAGATTTCTTCCTTTAGTATTTAGATGGGTCAACTTCTCTACTATAATTGGACATATTTTGGTGTCTAGTGCAATGCTAGAAGGAGCTCATGCGTTTGTCATCGAGATTGCTTTTTAGAATGACTTAAAACAAAAGAGTTTCTGAGAGAAATCATGATAATCATCACCCCACTTTCATAGTAAATGTTTTTCAGGTGGGATATCAAGCCGTTACAAGTCCTTCGAAAATTCAAGAAATGGAGAAGCCAATGGAACCTCATTATGAAGTATTCTTGAGCTTTAGAGGACCAGATACTCGCCACGGCATCACTGATGTCCTTTACAATGGCCTCATTGATGCCGGAATACGAGCATACAGAGATGATGAAGAGCTTCGCGTTGGCGAAGAAATTGGCCCGGAGCTTCTCCAAGCGATTAAGCAGTCGAAAATCTCGATTCCTATATTTTCTAAAGGATATGCCGCCAGTAAATGGTGCCTCATGGAGTTGGTCCAGATGGTGGAGTGCAAGGAAAAGTGGGGACAAAAGATCATACCAATTTTCTATGGCGTTAAACCACAAATGGTTCGTAAGCAGACTGCAACCTACGATAAGGCAATTCAGTCACACATACATAAGTAGATGTACACTGATGAGACCATTCAGAACTGGAAGACAGCTCTAAAAAATGTTGGAAAATTGAAGGGATGGGAACTCAAGGACAGGTAACTCGAGTTTATTATTGTGCATGATTTGTTTGTACCTTTGATATTATTTTGTTCATCTCCATTTAATAGTGTGGTTCTTTTGCCTTCAATACTATTAGAGGCCTAGCTGAGTTCACAAAAGAAGTTGTTCGGAAGCTTTTGATCGAGTTGAAAAGTAACTACTTGGCAGTATCTGATTGCTTGGTTGAAATGGACGATCAAGTGGACAAGATCATGGAAGCGATAGGTGAAGACACCTTTGAAACAAAGGCTATTGGTATCCATGGTATGGGTGGTGTCGGAAAGACAACTCTTGCCACAATCGTCTATAATAAACTGTTGGCTGATTTTGATAACTGTTGCTTCCTATCTGACATTCGAGATAAAAAGATTGAGAGTTTGCAGAATCAGCTCATCTCTAAAGTCCTAAGAAAGGAATGGCCAACCATTCATAGTATTAATGAAGGGATAACTGAGATCAACAATAGGTTATCCTCTAAAAAGGTTTTACTTGTACTTGATGATGTTGACCAAAAGACTCAGCTGGATGCTCTTGTGGGGAGGGGTGAATTCTGGTTCAGCAGAGGAAGTAAGGTTATTATTACCACAAGAGACAAGGAACTTCTCAAAGGTGTTGATTTTGAGCATGAACTTACTGAAATGGATTTTGATCATTCTCTTCAACTGTTTAGTAGACATGCCTTTGGAAGAGATTATCCCCCAGCAGAATATGTCCACCTCTCGGAAAAAGCAGTAGAAATCTGTGGCTGTCTTCCTTTGGCTCTCGGAATTATAGGCTCACGTTTGAACGGAAATGACAAAGATGAATGGGAGAATGTGTTGAAGAAGCTGCGGACCATTCCCCATATAGATGTTAAACAGAAGTTGTACATCAGTTTTGAGGCATTAGAAAATGATGAGAAGGAAATATTTCTCGATGTTTGTTGCTTCTTTGTTGGGTTCGATGTGAGAATTGTGTCTTACATGTGGGACGGCTGTGAGTTTTACCCTAAATGTTCTCTTAAAGTCCTCAAACAAAGGTCGTTAATAAAGATTGCAGAAGGCAACCGACTGTGGGTGCATGATCAGCTAAGAGACCTTGGGCAAGACATCGTTCGTAAAAGAGGTAAAGTGAAGCAAAGTCGAGTGTGGGATCATAAAGACGCAATTGATGTTCTTGGAATAAAGAAGGTAAAATTTTTGCAATGTTATTTCTATTCAAGTAGACCAGTTATACACGTTGACTTTGCTTATTTGCTTTTATCTAAACTGAGTCATTACTTGTGTGCTTAGTACGATCACATGCTTATCTGTAAATTATATTACAAATTAATTTTAAATTAGAAATAAGATTTACATTGCTCAAGTATGCTCAACTCGAATGCCTTCAACAGGCAATTATGTGATCACTAGCTTTTGTTTATTTATTTTTTCTTTGGCAGGGAAGAGAAAACGTTGAAGCAATACGTCTCAAGTTTGATCATCAATTGCAAGAGTTCATTGAGA
The DNA here is from genome assembly GCA_014182725.1 of Eucalyptus brandiana. Taxonomy (NCBI): domain Eukaryota; kingdom Viridiplantae; phylum Streptophyta; class Magnoliopsida; order Myrtales; family Myrtaceae; genus Eucalyptus; species Eucalyptus brandiana. Next base: position 67,655,493 of record CM024675.1, on the reverse strand, counting down.
AGGAAGAATCTATAAGTCTATCAAAATTAAAATTTCTTCAAGTGGATTGTGTAAACTTGGATGAAAACAACAGTCAGCATTTTCCTTTTGCCAACTGGGTCAAGAGGAATCCGATCATGTTTCCAAAATTGATATGGCTCTCATGGCATAACTTTCCTATCTTTTGCAAGTTCGCCACACGTTCTCTTAAGGAGTTAGTGATTCTTGATCTATCAAGGAGTAAAATTTCATATGAGTGGGAGGGATGGAACCGCCTCAAGGTATGGTATTATTTCAACATGAATTTGCTATATTGACTTTGCTGTCCTATATCTCAAAATGATTCAGAATTAACCTTTTCTCTTCATTACAGATGGCAGAGAATTTGAAGGTTCTAAATTTGACCGATTGCAAAAACTTGCTTAGAACTCCAGACTTTTCTGCTCATGAAAATTTGGAGCAACTGATTCTTCAAGGGTGCACAGAATTGGTTCAAGTTGATAGGTCTATTGGTAAGTTAAAGCATTTAGTATTATTAAACTTGAAAGGTTGTGAGAAACTTAAAATATTGCCAGAGAAGGAACTGGGAGCCTTGACAGAACTTATTGTTGATGGGACATCTATTACCAAAATTCCTGAATGGAAAGGAATGGAGAAATTAAAAACTCTCAATGCAGCTCATTGTAAATTATTGAGTGAATGCAATTTAGCTGGTTGCTCAACATCACTATTGTATCTTGACTTGTCATATACCATAATTAGTAAACTTCCATTTGGAAATTTTGGATCTCTTGTTGAGTTGAAACTTGATGGGTCGAACATACAAGAGTTACCCAATTCAATAGAGACGATGGAGAAATTAAGAGTACTAAGTATCTCTAACACCTCCATAGAAGAGCTACCTAGCGCCCTTTGGATGATGAAGACGCTTGAAGAGATCCATGCTGATAACTGTGAATATTTGGATGGGCAAATTCCAAGTGGGATTGGAAATCTATCATTTCTAAGAATCTTGAGGTTAGAGGGCACGAAAATTTTCAAAATAGCTAAGCTTCCTGATAGTATGACCGAACTATACCTGCACTGGAATCTACAGATGAGTTGCCCAGATCTCTCGAACCTATTAAATTTGAGAGTTTTGAAATTGGGATTCAAGTACCAAAGCGCTTCCCATCTAGCTCAAAGCCTCAATTGGATAGGAAGGTTAGGAAAGCTAGAGTCCTTATGGTTGTGGTTGGGTTGTAAAGGTATGGCCACTCTACCTCCAAATTTAAATCTCCTTTCAAAGCTCAGGAAGCTTGAAATCTACGTACCTAACCTAGAATGCCTATGTAAGCTTCCTCAGAATTTGTCATACTTCCATTTTTACGGCAGGTTAATGGAAAAGTCGATAAATCTTTCATATTTGGAGAAGTTATCAGAATTTAGAGTCCAATATAGTGAACAGCCAATAATAGAGATTCAAGGTCTCGAATCTTTGAAAAACCTGCAAACGCTTTGTTTTAGTGAACTTCCATTGCTGGTGAAGTTGCCCAATTTTACAAGCTTGAAGAAGCTCCGGAGACTTTGGATACTAGATTGTCCTAAACTGGTTGAGGTTCAAGGACAACTAGAATCGTTGGAGTCTCTCTGTATAGCGTACTGTAGATCACTCGAACAGCTGCTTGATCCATTAAGCTTCAAGCATATGAAAGAATTAGCTATGGCTGGTTGTTGTAAGCTAAAAAAGATTCAAGGGCTGGAAGTTTCAGAGAACTTGAGGGTCTTAATTGTGGACGATTTTCCGTTGCTAGAGACATTGCCTGACTTGAGCAATGCCAAGGAGCTTAAGGATATTCAATTATCGCGTTGCCCTCGTCTGTCTGAGATTCAAGGTAGGCTGAACTCAATGGTGTGTCTTCTTATTGATGGCTGCGGGTCTCTGCGAAGGTTTTCTGATCCTTCAAGCTTCAAGAAGCTAGAGGCTTTGGAAATAAACGAATGTTTGGGATTGGAGTTGATTCTGGAATCCGAAAAGTACCGAGATTTGAAAAAAGTGCGAAGACCCTTCCAAGCAAGAAGGACGATACAACTGAAATCGTTGAGTGAAGATTCCGTAACAGGTTTTATTGGAACAGTAACTCGAATTGAGGCGTCGAGGTGGGACCCACTCTTAAGAAATTTTAACTTTTTCTCTCTCTGATTTTTTATTTTTTGTTTCGTTTTTCTCTCCCGTTGCCCCCTCTCTTCTCACTTTCTTTCCATCTCCTTCCTTCGTCATCCTCCCTCATCAGCGACAACCCCGAGCGAGGAGCTCGCCCAGAACCAGCAGCGACGGACTCCGACCGTCAAGGAACGCGACGGCGAGCCCGATCGGTAGAGCGAGACCCGATTTGACCAGGCGGAGATCTCCCTCAGGGGACCGCGACCCGGTTTTTTTTGCCCGCCGATCTGTTCCCAGGAGGGTTTAATGGATTGTGGTCTTCCTTTTCCATTGTGGTTGCAGCTGACTGAGGCCAACGAGGGTTCTTCCTTCTCTGCATCTTCATTTGGTTTCCTTCATCTTCACCTACATTTTTTTTTTTTTTCTGGTAATTTTCTCTTCGCATTTGCATAAATTGGGTCTGCGTGCGAATCTTCGATGCAATCCGTAATAGATTAGGAAAATATTTGGAACGGATTGAGTTGGTTTTTATTATTTTCAGTCATGACTTATCATACATACGCAATGAAAACAGCCTTTCGATGAACTCACTCGGCGGCTCACTCGATTGATTTTGTTCCATCTGCATCTAATCTTTAATAGCTTTAGCCTTATACCAAGTCACGTTCTATTGAAACACATTGCAACTCCCGTGCGTCAGTTCACTTCTGCACCAATTAGGGGATTGATTTTCCCTCCTTAGGAACTAGTTCAAAACATACATGGGGAATCAGTTGTTCTTCTGAGCTTGTCGAGGTCTAGCTAAAACCGACATATTGTCCTGGAAGGCATGAAACCTTACTGTAATCGACTGGTTCTGCAATTTTTTTTCTTCTTTTCTTGGTCTGTTGTGGTCCTACTTACTTCTAAAATTTTTAGTGGGTGCAATTATTAAGTAATCTCGTCATGGGAGAAATTCATCGAGGATTCAAGATGAGTTGCTCCAGAATTCTATCACTGAAATTAATGTTCAATGTGTTACATTCAGTGTTGCAAATTAAATCAGACATCAGCGACCGTATTCACAGGATTGCTGCGAATTTCCCTTGAAAATTTTCACATTGAGGAAATGAAGAAATAGGGGCAAAACATCGTGTCTAGCATGAACATAACCCTCCCTAGTTAATGATCATGTGCAATGGTCACAAAGGTCCTTTAGTTTTGATAACTTACAACCGATTTCTACAGGGGCTTCTGAATGATTCATTACTGCATTTTCTAGTTTCAACAATTGAAATTATCAGTTGGGATTTAAGTTCTTGTTGCAGAGGTAGAGACTTACGAAGCTTTGCAAAATTTTACGGTCCCATGCAGTGGAAAATCGAAAACTTTCTGTGTTGGTAGAATTCCAATCTTACCAGTAATTTTCCAATCTTACTAGTAATTTTCTAATAATTAAGTAAATTACCAACTCCATGGAAATTCTGCAAGTGTTGTTAGTAATATACCAACACTGCAATTAATTTCCTGAGTACATACATAAGACTCTAGAAAAAATGAATATTCTTCCTTTTAAAAAAGGTCTCTATATGATCAAAAGGACATGAAGTCCAATAATTCATACACGAAATGATAAAATTTGTGTAACAAAACGTGAATTAAATAGCCCGTATGTGATATTATGAACTTGAGGTCCAAGAACGAGAAAGAAAATAGAATGGGTAAGTATCTTGATGAGAATGAGTCTGGGATGGCCATCATCATGTGGGTGTAGAGTATTATATTTGTCATTGCTGGAGGATATCCTTGATGAATGGACTGAAGTGTAACAAAAATGTTTTTATGATTTCGTCTCATGAATTGGTGACGATGTCTTGTTAGTCGAGATGAGTCATGACCGGTGACAAGTAGGGTATAAATACTCCCTTGTGTATATGGATGAGCAACAGGTATTGCACACATGAGATTAGTACGTTCAATTGTTTGCATTGGAGTGCATCTATTTGATTCATTGCACAGATAATTATAGTCATTTGTATATAATGCATGAATTGCATATCTTAAGTGAGTATTGTTTTTCCAATTGACCATAATTGTTACTATACTGTTGTGTTCTCGGATCGACTGGTGAGTGCATGGACCTAGAACTCTCATTTACTGAGATTAAACTCATCCCTCCAAAATATTGTCCATAGTATTGTCCATATTGGTCGGGTTCAGAGTTTACGGACATTTAGATTAGTGTTTCTACAAAGGTGGATCTTTAATGTGTGTCCTTCGATGTTAAATGATTTACTTATCTGGTATTCAAATTGTATGCAAAATCCAGGTTTTCACAATTTTGAGGATGCTTCTGAATTCAATGAAGCTTCCAAGTCCTTGGTGGATCAGAAGATTAGCCAGGCTGGAGTCCTGGCGGTTGGAATGTCATTATTTCACCTCCCCATCTTCATTCTTCTTTCACAGCTCAAGGAACTTGAACTGGTCCACTGCAAGAAGCTGCAACGCCTATTTCGCCTTCCCCCAAATTCGTTGTACTTAAATATATAATCATGCAGGAAACATTAATAGACCTTTCAAATGTGAAAGCGCTGTCAGATTTGGAAGTTGCTCATTGCCCTAAAGTGAGTTCAGAGGCCTCCAAGGTTTGGGAAACCTGAGAGCATTAAAGCTTGAAGGAGTTCCATGTTTGAACAAGTTGCCTGACCTGACCAACTTAGAGAAGCTCCAGAAACTTTATCTGCAGTGCTATTCAAAGTGATCGAGATCAAAGGCAGACTAGAATTGTTGGAGACAGTCTGGATTGGTTCCAGTAAATCTTTCAGAAAGTTACCCGATCCATCAAGCCACGAGAAGCTGAATTCTTTGCTTATACATAAGTGTGAGAAGGTAGAAGATTCTCTGGGTTATGATGATCGGTGGACTTTGAAGGCGGAGACGCAGTCTGATCTTATGGAATCCAACTTGTCAGAGTAATTTTTTAGGATATTTTCTCTCTTGGACTTTTAAGTATGGTGGATGGAAGAATGTAGGTGATGGTTGTGCCTGATTTCAGGGGTTGGGTGGCATCTCAGAAGCTCTAAGTATTGCAAGCTCCTTCTACTGTTATTCTAATGTTGAATAAGAGCTAAGGCTCGAAGATTTTTTTTCATATTGCTTCTGCTGTGCATCTTCTGTTCCTACCATTTTCTCATGTTCAGACTGTCAATGATATGAAAGTCTTCTGCTCTCTCCGCAGTTCGTATTCTTTCATGTAGCGGTCGAGACAGTGAAAGAGTATGAGACAGTGAAAGAGTATAAAGATTGATTACGAATTTCCGACCTTCAGGAAGAAGCTATAGAGTCCATAGAACACAAATTTTTTGAGGACCAAATTGACGGACAATTTGATAACTGAACTTTGCACTAGCTCTCTTTTTGGCCTTAAGTTTATGTCGATTGTATCTAAGAACCTTACAATGTGTGCCACCTACCACCTTTCGATGTGGCAGCTGCATGCCCTCAATAGTATACCTGGCAAAATACTAAAATAATCTTCTTTGAACTGAGCTGATAGAAATTCCTAAATTGAAAAGACCACTAAATCATTTCGATGCGAGAGATTGTAGACTATCGTTAATGATTGCAGATTTGTCATCACTGAGATGGCGTCCGAAACTTCTCCCATGGAGTTGTGCTTAACTGTTTGAGATTCAAGGCAGAGCAGAACAACTGGAGATGCAACATATTGACTGCCCTGGAAAAGCTACCCGGCCTTACCATTTCAAGAAGTCAACATGTTTGATCATGAACAATACTGAGAAGCTGAAAGATTGATCTTGAGGTTGAGTAGTGATGTGGTTGTGCTGAGACCCAAATACCATTTGAAATTGTTCGGAAACTTCAACTAATTTACATTGATTTGCTTTCGTTACCATTTGTGATTGCATGATGATTGAATCGGTCATCTTTTCATCTCTCCCTCTCTCTCAATTTCCACCATGCTTTTTTCCTCTGTTGCCTTTTTCTCTAATCTTCAAAGGTAACTTCTTTAACTATCAATTTATATTAATTACTTATTAATGACGCTTCATGGTGATAATTAGTCACCTTCATCGCCATATCAATAAGGCAACGACCATTTTTTCTTTGCTGGCTGACGGACTAACAAAGGGTGGATTGTACACAAAAGAACAAGTTCTGACGTCTCTTTCATATGCATTATACTCGACAAAAAAAATTAACAAAAGTGTAAAGTTGGGAGTTTTTTTTTTTGTATGGTAATTGGCCTAAAACTTTTAACTACTTATATATGCCGGCTCTAGAGAAGAGAATACATAGATACTTATGAGAAGTTATTTTTCACATAATCAGTAAGTTTTCATTTAAGATATAATATGTTTTTATTGGATAGTAAAGCCTCCACTTGGTTGACATCAAATCACTTGAAAAAGTAAGTGCCAATGTACTAGGTACTTTTATTAGTAAATTTTCCACAATGATTAGAAGAAAATAAGTAATCATTAGTACTTAGTAAGCTTTTTTTCTATGTTTGCATAAGGATAAATAGTCTTTCATCTATTAGTCTTCCCTTAGTCAGTAACTCTTCATATTTTTGTTTTTTTTATCTGTACGTCAATTGTTTTAAGAAGGGATCTTTTCATCATGAATAGTTGTTGCTCCTAAAAGCAATTGCATATCTATCACTTACTAGTATTTTCACGAGAGCAATTTATTTTCATATGGAAAAGTCACTCTTAGCCTATTAGAAATTAGCAAGGGAGTTTGCCTTTTTCCTCGTGGTGTTAGTTCAAACCTTGTTAGAAGCACTTCAGGAAGCACCTAGCCAATATGAGAGAATGCCCCATTGTGGTTGCCTGTGAGATGGACTAATATTGAGGTGTGCGAAAACCGGTTGCATCAAACTACTTCAAGTCATACCATTTCATATTATCTCGAGCCAAGCCTAAGTTCGAGGTTTCAGGATCTGTGGCTTGAAATCTCTGGGCTGTGCTTGAATTTTGGTCGAAGCAAACCCCTTTTCAAGCCCTATCTATTATAATAAAAATATTTAATGAACATACCAATGTTTGCAATAAGCAATTCCTCCTCCTCTGAGGGGTGAGAAATTTTTAAAGTTTTAACGGACTCATCAACTTATCAGGGACTAGTAGCTTTTGTATACGAAGAATAATAGCAAAAAATCCAAGGTAATCATCACTAATACGGTAAAAGCTCTCTTTTGTTGGCATGCTCCGTCGAGGTTATCTTATCCTCCCTCGTCGCTGCCATAGAGAGGCCGCGTTTTAATCGTGTGTATATAGCCAACAAAAATAACTAAATCGTGTATGCCTCGATTGAAGTGGAGGAAGCTTCCTTCTTTAGTATTTGAAGACGATGGAATATATACTAGATACAATGTTACCCAGAAAAAGGCTGACATCAATCATTGACCTGAGCAGATCTCACATACATTTGTTTCCCATCCTGACAGAAATCTTCACAGCATTGTTTTTATAGGTTTAGAGGGTGCACCGAGGTCGGTCCTCGCACTCAGCATTGATCGTCGCTTCCATTGTTTCCTTCTTTCTGTACAACCCAGTGAAGAGGTGAAAACAGACAACGGGATCACAGAAGCTGTTGGTGATTCTGCTGCTGTTTACCGACCAAAAAAAAAATAAATTCTGCTGCTGTTTGTCTTCTGAGGAATAATCTCAAACGCTGGAAGTTGTGAAGCCATGTCAAGATGTTACAAAGTATTTTTGAGCTTTAGAGGACCCGATGGACTGGAAAATTGAAAAAACTGTGTGGTGGAAAAAAGAAATGACCACGTTACTTGCTTGTTAGGTAAACCGGTAGTAAATTACCAATACCGTTGGATATTTACAAATTTTTCACTAAATTAGTAAATTACATACTCTTCTGATATTTTACTGGTGCCATGAGTAAATTACTAACACCATCGGCAATGTACCAAAATTCCAAAGAAATTTTACTGTTGTTATAAGTAAATTACCAACACTACCAGTAATTTACCGTGAACAATATGAATTCAAAGTAGATTTTATTATATACAATATTGTGTTACTAGAAACCTAAATTAATTTATCGGTCATTTTTCAAAAATAAGAAAATTGTAATGGCATAAATTTTTATTGATTAATTAGCATCAATATATCAATCTATTGTTTTATTTTATTTTTGGTATCAATCTATTATTTATTTATCGGTATTCATAGCTAATTTATAAATATAAGTTGATTATATTTTGTTTACTTATAACACCATAATATTTATAACCAATTGTAATTTCCAATGTTTGGACCATTAAAATCTAAATAATATGATAATTAAATTTTCCTTGTTCAAAAGAAAAATATTTAAGGATTCCTTCTAGCGGTAATATGGACAATTCATTTTACCCCAAGTCCAACTAGATAAGAGGCTGGATGACCGCCTCACCTCCTAAGTGCTAATCAAACACACCAGTATGGCTTGGAAGTACTGTTCGAACCATCCGTGGTCAACTGTACTAAGCAGTTTCACACACTTCAGAGCCCTCAACCTTCAAATGTTTGTCTTGCAAGGTCATAAGTCAGGCAACTATTCTGTGCAGGAGGGTTACTTTACATCCCAACTTCCTTGTTTTGGCACCTTCGGTCATCAATAGTCATCGGCTTTCAGTGTACCTGCAACTAGTACGTCCTCACCTTCCTGCATCAGCAAGACACAAGGGTGAGTGGACTGTCTAATAAAGAGTCTTTCTTCAGCTGAACTCAGAGCCAAGATCTTTATCGGCTTCTCAGCATTTGATCTGGACAGTTCACCTTCACCCCATCCACCTCCGGTAATTCCTCTCATCTACTGCTATTTTCATGAGTTGGGTCTGTTCTGCAATGCACTAGGTATATAATGCGATGGAAACAACAGATCGACTCTCAAATCAGTATCAATTCTTTAAATAGTCGACCCAATGATTGATCCCTGTCATTTGCATCTAACACTAATAGCTTTTGCCTAACTCTAGTCACATGCTAAACCCTGCTCGTCTGCTTCCATCTATGCTATGGTTGGGCCTTAGATCTGGAAACACAATGCCACATCTATGCACCAGCTTGTCAATAAAACTCAGATTTCTACAAGTAGGGATTGAATTTATGCACTTTAGGAACTGGGCTGGTGCTAAAAGCTGAATTAGTTTGAGTGGAATCAGTTGATTTCATTTTGTTTAATGGGATTTTTCATATGCGAACAGAGATATCGGTGTCTTGAACAGACTTCAATACTACAAATTAGTACATTATTGTCTGGTAAATAGAAGTAAGAACACTACTTGATTGATACCCTCAACTCTGTACCCAACAGTAGAGACAGACTGAATAGACTATAATATTGCACCCTGTGGTGAACCGGAACTCTCAGCTTCCTTGAAAAGCAACATTCATCCGCTTCTGTGTGTTCAAAATTTTTTTCCTGGAAAAACAGTTTTAGCATTTATTGCCTCTTTCTTCTGTTGAAATTTTATCGATTCCGTAATTAATTAGTAGTTCACTCCTCTTTTTCTGAATTGCCGATACTTCAAGCCTAACTAATGCTCACCTGCCCACCCTGCATCTATTTGTTAATAACCTAAGAGATGACTGTGTTTGATAATGACCTAAGAGATGACTGTGATTAGAGATCGGTTTATGCTCTTTAGAAACCAGTCTAAAGGTGAGGGTTGAACTAGCTTCAGTGCAACTTCTTGATATTTCACTTTCCTAATGAGATCGTCAAAGGGGAGTGTGATTCCTCGTCTGCATCAGTCAAGGTAGCAACTAATTGAGTGTTGTGGAATGTCTATGTCAAATCTATTTTGGTGAAATTAAAGAGAAGGTTTCCTCATAATTTCTTATCAGATAATAACATAATTAGTTAACCTGCAAGCAACAGTAGGCGCTCATGTGCAGAGGACTTTCAACCTCACCTTTCAAGAAATTTTTTATCACATATATGTTTACCAGTAGAATAATTCCCCACGGCCAAGGTATCATCATCTCAACTAGGGAGAACGACAAAAGTTGTACCTGGGAGGCTTGTATCTTTGTCATTCTGAGATCCTACCTTTGGTTCCTCCGTCTTTGAACAGAAGACGATGTTCTTTATTTCTGCAGAAATAGCGTCGAGTTCTCGGGTGACCGAAGGAGTGGCTTTCCAGCTACTGCCTCTTCTACATGGCGTACTTACCATCATTGTCGAAATAAGTCGTAGCCTATGGGCAGAAGTGGTTGGGTCGATATGCTTAAGAACCTGAACAATGAAATTCGATACCCCAACAAGAGACCTCGACTTCAACCATCAACCGGCTGAAAGGAGTTGGGCAGCAGCCGAATGCGTCTTAGAATCAAGCTGGCAAGAAGGCGGAAGGTTGACTGGGTGAAGAGCAGGCGAGCTCCTAGATTCCCTCCTCACAGGAATTTGGTCGAACACTTGCTGTGCACACTTTGTTTAGCCGAAAAAGAACACCAGGAATCGGTTCAGGTTCTGGTTTTGGGAAAAAAAATGGGGAGTGGCTACGGTGGTGACGGAGGTCTCGGGAGGTGGAGGATCGTAGTCTGCAACTGGGTAAAGATCGGCTCTGGCTAAGGGTTGGAGAAGGAGGGTGGAGGCAGGGATGGCCGGAGGAGAAAGAGGCGGCGGCAGCAGGGCGATTCGGGCTAAGGGCGAGGCTCCAGAGTTGGTTACCTTGCAGATCTGGGTATGCTCGAGCTACGGGAGTGATGCCAGCGTCGCTTGCATTTCAGATCTGAAAAATCTCCAGCTATGGAAGCAGAAGTGGGAAAGGGAGCAGTGATGTTGAGGCGGAGGAGGAGGCTCAGGCGGCAACTCAGGCCATCCTCAGGAAGGGGCGGAGGAGAAGAGCGTCGCCGGAGAAGGGAGCAGATCGCCGGAATTTTTTCTCCTAACTTTTCGACCATGAGTCACATTCTATCGAACCACATTGCGACTCCTGTGCGTCAGTTTCATTCATCTTATGCAATATAGTTGACTCCGACTCCACTCTCCTTCTGAGCTTGTTAAGGTCAAGCTAAAACCAAAATATTGTCCTGGAAAGCATGAAACCTTACCATAATAGATTGGTTCTGCAACTTCTTTGTTCCTTTTTGGGTATGTTGTGGTCCTACTTCTAAAACTTTTAGTGGGTGCAATTAGTAATTAATCTCGTCACGGGAGAAACTCGTCGAGGATTCAAGATGACTTGCTCCAGAAGTCATTTGTAAATATTAATGTTCAGTGAGTTACATTCAGCATTGCAAATTTAATCAGACATCAGCAATCATAATCATGAATTTTTGCGGATTTCCCATGAAAATTTCCACATTGAAGAAACGAAAGAGTAGGAGCAAAACATCTTTTCTAGCATGAACATAACCCTCCCTAGATAATGATCATGTGTAATGGTCACAAAGGTCCTTTAGTTTTGATAACTTAAAATAGACTTCTTCAGGGGCTTCTAAATGATTAATTACCGTGTTTCAAGTTTCGAAATTATCAACTAGGATTTAAGTTCTTGTTGCAGAAGTAGAGACGTATGAAACTTCAAGGCAAAATTCTACGATGCCATGGGGTTGGAAAATTGAAAATTTTCTGTGATAGTAGAATTCCAATTTTCTTGGTAAAAAAAAAAAAATGACCAGTTACCTGCTTGTTAGGTGAATCAGTAGTAAATGATCAATATTATCATAAATTTATCAAATTCCCACTAAATCAGTAAACTACCAAATCTTATTGTATTCTACCCGCATATTACACAAATTACTAACACTATAAAAATTTTATCAAAATAAGAAAGTAGCAAATTATCAACTCCTTTGAAATTTTACCATTGTTGTAAGTGAATGAACAAGACTATTAGGAACTTATAAATATTCTAATAATTAAGTAAATTACCAACTCCATGGAAATTCTACAAGTGTTATTAGTAATATACCAACACTAAAATTAATTTTCCTAGGTACGTTTATAAGACTCGGAAAAAATGAATATTCTACCGTTTAAGATGGGCCTTCATATGGTTGAAAGGACAAGAAGTCCAATGATTCATACACGAAATGGTTGCTTGTGTAACATAATGCAAGTTAAATAGCCCAAATGTTATATTATGAACTTGAGGTTCAAGATTGAGAAAGAAAATAGAATGGGTATGAATGTTGATGAGAATGAGTCTGGGATAGCCATCGTCATGTGGCTGTAGAGTGGTATATTTATCATCACTGGAGGACACCCGTGATGAATGGGCTAAAGCATGGCAAAAGTGTTTATATGACTTTATCTGATGAGTTGGTAATCATGATGTCTCATTAGTTAAGATAAGTTATGATTAGTGACAAGTATGGAATAAATACTCCCTCCTGTATATGGATGAGCAATGGGTATTGCGCACATGAAATTAGTACTTGAATTGTGTGCATTGGAGTGCATCTATTTTATTCATTGCACAAATAATTATAGTCATTTGTATATAATGCATGAATTGCATATCTTAAGTGAGTATTGGTTTTCCAATTGACAATAATTGTTACAATCTTTGTTGTGTTCTTGGATCGACTAGTGAGTAGGTGGACCTAGAACTTTCATTTACTGAGATTGGACTCACCCCTCCAAAATATTGTCCATATTAGTTGGTTTTGGAGTTTAGAGACATTTAGATTAGTGTTTCTACATAGGTGGATCTTTTGTACCAGGTTTTGATTATGTAAAGTAACAAAAGAATGTATGTCATTCGATGTTAAATTACTTACTAATCCAGTCTATATATTGTATGGAAAATCAAGGTTTTGACAATTTTGAGGATGCTTTTGAATTTAATGAAGCTCCAAGTGCTTGGTGGATCAGAATATAGTCAGGCTAGAGTCCTTGCAGTAGGAATGTCATTATTTCAACCTCCTCATCTTCAGACATCATTGTTCTTTCACAGCTCAAGGAACTTGAACTGGTCCACTACAAGAAGCTGCGATGCTTACTTCGCCTCCCCCCAAATTCGGCATACTAAAATATATAATCATGCAGGAAACATCAATAGACCTTTCAAATTTGAAAGCACTGTCAGATTTGGAAGTTGCTCATTGCCCTATAGTGAGAGTTCAGAGGCCTCCAGGGCTTGGAGAACCTGAGCGCATTAAAGCTTGAAGGAGTTCCATCTTTGGACAAGTTGCCTGACCTGACCAACTTAGAGAAGCTCCAAAAATTTTATCTGCAGTGTTGTCCTAAAGCAGTCGAGATCAAAGGAAGGCTAGAATCGTTGGAGATAGTCTAGATCGGTTCCTGTAAATCTTTCAGAAAGTTACCCGATCCATCAAGCCATAAGAAGCTGAAATCTTTGCTTATGCATAAGTGTGAGAAGCTAGAAGATTCTCTGGGTTCTGATGACCGGTAGGGTACTTTGAAGGCAGAGACGCAGTCTAATCTCGTGGAATCCAACTTGTCAGGGTAGTTTTTTAGGATATTTTTTTCTCTCTTGGACTTTTAAGTATGGTGGATGGAAGAATGTAAGCGATGGTTGTGCCTATTTTCAGTGGTTGGTGTTGAAAAAACTTTTACCAGATTTTGAAGTTGACAAAATTTTCTAGTTCTAATGCTTAGGTTAGAACATGATTGGTATAAGTATGTTTCTAAGCTACTATTGAGAATTTTTGTCAAAGTCTATTCTATGCTAGAAACATATTTCACTCTAATGAATTTAGAATGTGTCAAGACCATAATGAAGAAAAGTTTGGAATCAAACTTATCAAGGTTACGACACAGATCTAGAATGAGACTATTTTAGAATCTAATCAACAACGTCTAGTTATCTGGTAAGGGATTTCATTTTCTATATATAAATATATTGATTAGATCAATCACAAATTGATGAAATCAATCTTGAAGATAAGTTCCAAATGAGGAAGCGTCACTTATGAAAACCAAGATTTTATTTGTATGGATGACTAGAATCAAGTGGAAATTCCATCCATGTCTTTAATGGCTATAAGATCTCCTTAAATCATTCTGTCCAACGGGTACATTGGAAGAAAATCTTTTTATGATTGGCTAACGGTTAGTGCAGCATGGAGGAGAATTTAAGGAGGTTAATTAGTCAAGAAGATGGGACGAGCATTTGAAATTCCAAAGTCTGAAACTGTTCTCGATTACTCATCTTTTTCTATGAGCTTTACAAAGTGTGATCAAGAGGGAGAAAACACAAAAAGAATGTTTTAGTGAGATAGTGTGATCTAACACTGAGTGTTTACACTTATAGTTGTAATCTCTTGTTGATCCTATAATAAAATCCAGCCAGTAGGTTGTCAGCGTGGAAGAGTTGATATAAGCTTAATCTAGGCCGATCTACTATAAATTTCATATGCAATCTTCTCTTCTCTTGACTCTCTTTACTTAAGTCAGTTGCACTCTTATAAGTTATCTCAGAAGTCTGATGACTTGCATAACCAACTTTGATCCTTATTCAAACATTGTTCATAACTTATTTATTTCGCAGTTCTTTGTCAAAATATATTTAAACACCTATTCACTCTTCTCTAGGTGTTCGTACTAGCTTTATTAGTTAGGCAACATCTCAAAAGTTCTAAGTATTGCAAGCTCCTTCTACTGTTATTCTAATATTGTATAAGAGCTAAGGCTCGAAGAATATTTTTCATAATGCTTCTACTGTGCATCTTCTATTCCTAACATTTTCTCAGGTACAGACTCTCAATTATATGAAGTCTTCTATTCTCTTCGCGGTTCATATTCTTTCATGTAGTGGTCGAGAGAGAGCGAAAGAGTAAAAAGATTGATTGCGAATTTCCCACGTGTAGGAAAAAGCTAGAGTCCAAAGAACACAAACTTTTGAAGGACCAAATTGCCGGAAAATTCGATTACCGAACTTTGCACAAGCTCTCTTTTTTGGCCTTGAAGTTAGTTTGTCTCTATTGTATCTAAGAACTTCACCATGTGTACCACTTACCACCTTTTGACATGGCAGCTACATGCCCTCAATATATACCTGGCAAAATACCAACACAATCTTCTTCGAATTGAGCTGATAGAAATTCGAAAAGACCACTAAACCATTTCGATGTGAGATGTTAATGCTTGCAGGTTTGCCATCATTGTAGATGGCGTCCTAAACTTCTCCCATGGAGTTGTCCTTAACCGTTTGAGATTTAAGGCAGAGCAGAACAACTGGAGATGCACCATATTGATTGCCCCAAGGAGCTACCCGACCTTACCAACTTCAAGAGGCCAACATGTTTGATCATAAATAATTCTGAAAAGCTGAAAGTTTAAGCTTGAGGTTGAGTAGTGATGCGGTCATGCTAAGACCCGAATACTATTTGAAATTGGTCAGTAACTTCAACTAATATACATTGATCTGCTTTCGTTACCCATTGTGACTGCATGATGAATGGATCGGTCATTTTTGTCATTTCTCCTCTCTCAATTTCTACCCCACTTTTTTCCTATGTTGCCGTTTTCTCTGATCTTTAAAAGTAACTTCTTTTACTATCAATTCATGAAATAAGTTTTACCACTTAGTTCTATTAATTACTTATTAATGATGCTTAATGGTGATAGTTAGTCACACTAGTCACCACATCAATAAGGCAATGACCATATTTTCCTTGCTGACTAACGGACTAATAGAGGGTGACCGTACACAAAAGAATAAATTCTGGTGTCTCTTTCTTATGTTTTATATTTCACATAAAATTAACAAGAATGTAAAATTGGGAGTTTTATTTTATTTTATGGTAATTGACCTAAAATTTCCTAATTATTGGTAATATACTAAATATTATAACTACTTTTAAATGCTGGACTTTGGAGAAGAGAATATATAAATATTGGTGAAAAGTTACTTTTCACATGATAGTAAGTTTTCATTGAAGATGTCATATATTTTTATCAATTAGACATCAAATCACTCGAAAAAGTGTCAATGTACTAGGTACATTTATTAGTAAGTTTTCAGCAGAGGTTAGAAGAAAATAAGTCATCGTCAATAGTAGCAAGCTTTTTTTCTATGTTTGCATAAGAATAAATAGTCTTCAGTCTATTAGTCTTCCTCTAGATGGTAATTCTTCATAAAAATTTTTATCTACACATACCTATCGCTTGCTAGTATTTTCATGTGAGCAATATATTTTCATATGGAAAAGTTACTGTTAGCCTACTAGAAATTAGCAAGGGAGTTAGTGTTGGTTCAAACCTTGTTACAAGCGCTTCAGGAGTAAAGTGTTGGTTCAAACCTTGTTAAAAGCACTTCAGGAGTAAAGCACCTTACCCAATATGAGACAATGCTCCGTTGAGGTTGCCCGTGAGATGAACTAATATTAAGGTGTGCGAAAACTGGCCCACATTGTATTACTTCTAGCCATGCCAGTTCATATTGTCTCGAGCTAAGCCCAGATTCGAGGTTCGGAATTTGTTGCTTGAAATCTTCGGGCTGGGCTTGACTTTTGGTTGAAGCAAACCCCTTTTGAAGCCCTATCTATTAGGATAAGAGCATCTAATTAACATATCAACATGTCAGGGACAAGTAGCTTTTTTATATGAAGAATAGTCAACAATTCAAGTGAAGTTTTGCTTGATCATCGTCAACACGGCAAAAGCTGTCTATTTTGTTGGCATGTTCCGTCGTGGCTTTCCTCTCTCGTGGTCGGCATAGAGAAGCCGCGTTTTAATCGTGTTTGTATATGGCCAACAGAAAAAATAAATCGTGTATACCTCGATTGAAGTGAAGAGGAAGCTCCCTTCTTCAAGTTTTTGAAGACAATAGTATACATTCGACACAAAGTCACCCAGAAAAAGACTGACAGCAATCATTGAGCAGATCTCGCGTACATTTGTTTCCCATCCCGACAGAAATCTTCACAGCATCGTTTTCACAGGTTTAGAGGGGGTACCCAGGTTGGTCCTCGCACTTGTTATTGATCGTCGCTTCCATTGTTTCCATCTTTTTGTACAACCCGGTGAAGAGGTGAAAACAGACAACGGGATCGCAGAAGCTGTCGGTGATTCTGCTGCTGCTTGTCTACTGACGAATCATCTCAAACGCTGGAAGTTGTGAAGTCATGTCAGCATGTTACGAAGTATTCTTGAGTTTTAGAGGACCCGATACACGCTTGGACATTGCTGATATCCTGTATACCGGTCTCATTGCTGCTGGAATTCGAGCATACAGAGACAACGAAGAGCTCCGTCCCGGCAAAGTGATCGGTCCAGTGCTTCTACAAGCAATTGAGCAGTCCAAAATCTTGATACCCATCTTCTCTAAAGGTTATGCCAACAGTAAGTGGTGTCTTATGGAATTGGTACAGATGGTGGACTGCAGGAGAGCTACCGGGCAGAAGATCATGCCCATTTTCTTCGATGTCAGGCCATCTGAGGTTCGGAACCAAATTGGGGATTATGGCGAGGCCTTCCTTTCGCACGTGAAGAGGAAGCAGTTCGATGAAAACACCATCCTTGGGTGGAAGGCTGCTCTCACTGAGGTAGGAGCGTTAAAGGGATGGGATTTCCAAAGCAATCCGAACAGGTCTTACTCTTCATCATGGTCTATTATCTGTTTTGCTCCAGAGATGAATTTCTTTTATTGCTTTTTTTTTTGTGCACCTTAATCTAATATCTAAGTTCTTTTGCCTTTAATGCTATCAGAGGTAAAAGTGAGTTCGTGGAAGAAGTTGTCAACAAGGTTTTGATTGAGTTGAAAAAGGCCTACTTAGTCGTATCTGATTGCTTGGTTGAAATGGACAATCATGTGGGTGAAATAATGAGAATGGTGTTTGCTGACACTGATGAAACTACGATTGTCGGAATCCACGGCATGGGTGGTGTTGGGAAGACGACACTTGCCAAAATCGTCTACAACCAACTCTCCCATCAGTTTGAGGGTTGTTGCTTCCTTTCTAACATACGAGAAACTTCCGAGCAGAAGGGTATTGAGTATTTGCAGAATCAGCTCATCTCTAAACTCCTTAGAAGGAAGCTAGACATTGATAATGTGGATGAAGGGACTATGATAATTGAGGAGAGGTTATACTCTAAAAGAGTTCTACTTCTACTTGATGACGTTGACAAAAGGATTCAACTGGATGCTCTCCTGGGGAAGCGCAAATGGTTTGGCAAAGGAAGCAAGCTTATCGTTACCACCAGAAACAAGGATGTTCTTCATGAGCCCAAAGTTGATTGGACTTATGAACTTCCCTGCATGGATTTTGACCATTCTCTACAACTTTTCAGCAGACATGCATTTAGAAGAGATTGTCCTCTGGATGAATTCCGCCCTTACTCCATAAAAGCCGTGAAGATTAGTGGCGGTCTACCTCTGACTCTGGAGGTTATGGGTTCACTTTTATCTGGAAAAAGCAAAGCACAATGGGATATCACATTAAAGAAGCTGGAAACAGTTCTTCATGAGGACATAAAAAAGAAGTTGAAGATCAGTTTTGAGGCATTAGATGATAGACAAAAGAGCATATTCCTTGATATTGCCTGTTTCTTCATTGGTTTTGATAAAAGAATTGTGATCCATATGTGGGAAAGTTGCGAGCTTTTTCCTGAAGAAGCCATTGAAGTCCTCCAGCAGATGTCTTTAATAAAGATTAAAGAAGACAACTGTATTTGGATGCATGATCAGCTAAGAGACCTTGGACGTGAAATCATTCGTCAAGAGTGTGCTATGAAATCAGAGAAGCAAAGCAGAGTATGGAATCATGATGAAGTGTTTGATCTGCTTATGAGGACGAAGGTGAGTATACAAAGTCATTCATTCTCAAGAGCGTTCTATTTAACTACTCACCAATTAAAAGAATTTCTTGTGTATTATTTCTTTTCCATCCACAGTACCGACACATCTCCTAAAGTAATATATAAATTTCGAGGAAAGATAGCACCCCAAATGAATATAATTTTCCAAACAAGAACTATGTGCTTTCTAACTGCTATTTCCCTTTTTGTATGGCCAGGGATTAGAAAATGTTGAAGCAATTTGTCTCAAGTTTGAAAGAAGTTGCGAATACAACATTACATATGAAGCATTTGCCAGTCTATCAAACCTAAGGTTCTTGCAAGTGGATGGCATAAACTCCAATGAGACAAGCACAAATCTGCATTGTGTTGCTCAAGTCAGTTCTTTTCGGTGTGGTTGCTGCTTGAATGTTCTTCCAGCCAGTTTTTTCCAAAGGAGTCCATACATATTTTTAATGTTGAGATGGCTTTCATGGCATAACTTTCCTGCAACTTTTGAGCTGACTGCTCTTTCCCTGACAAAGCTAGTGATTCTTGATCTATCATGGAGTAAAATTACAAAAAAATGGAGTGGATGGAGCCACATCAAGGTAGAAGCCTAGGAGGTGTTTCAAAATAATTTCGATATATTTTTTTAATCACCTATTTCCTTAATGGGATTGAAATTTTGTTGTTCTTCCTTACAGATGGCAAAGAATTTAAAGGTTCTAAATCTGACTGGGTGCAGAAAGTTAAATAGAACGCCTGACTTCTCATCTCATGCATTTTTAGAGAGATTAATTCTTGAAAGGTGTCAGAAGTTGGTCCATATTGATAGATCTATTGGTCAGCTAAAGCAGTTAGTTTTCTTAAACTTAAAGTTCTGCACTAAACTCAGCAAGCTGCCAGATGAGCTTGCTAAACTAGAAGCTTTAACAGAAATTCTTGTGGATGGCACATCAATAAGAGAAATTCCTGAATGGAGAGGAATGAAGAAACTGGAAATTCTTAGTGCTCGTAATTGTAAAAATTTGAATGATTGTAGTTCAGTTGGCTGCTTAGCATCGTTATTGAAGCTTTCATTGGTAGCAACTGAGATTACTCAACTTCCAGAGTCCATTGGGAACTTGCAATCACTAGTTGAGTTGGATCTATCCCACTCACAGGTTCAAATGCTACCTTCTTCATTAGGAAATATGAAGAATTTGAAAGTACTGAGAATACGCTGCAGTACCTTGAGAAAACTACCCAGTGCCATAGCACTATTGGATAAGCTTGAAGAGTTAGATGCTGACCGCTGTGGATGTTTGGAAGGGGAAATGCCGAGCAATATCGGGAGATTAAAGTTTCTAAGAGTCTTGAGACTGACATACACTCGAGTTTCGGGATTGCCTAAGCTTCCTGAAAGTCTGACCAGTCTTTACTTTGGCACTTGGTCAATGAAGACATTCCCAGATCTCTCAAACCTATTGAACTTAAGAGATTTGAGTTTGGTTTTGTGGAGTTCAAGGATGGACCATTCTGAACTTGAGAAAACTTCCAGTCCTTGGTGGATTGGAAGGTTACACAAACTAGAGTCTATATGGCTGGAATCTCCTTACCTGACCACCCTATCTTCAGACCTCGTCCTCCTTTCTGAACTCAAGGAACTTGAGCTCAGGTGCGAGAACATGAAATGCCTTCCGAGGATTCCCGCAAGTTTGTCGAGCTTAGTTATAAAAGGTTGTTGGGAAATGAAGACATCGATAGACCTTTCAAACTTGAGGGCACTAGCGGATTTGGATGTTACAAGTTGTGAAATAACAGAGATTCAAGGTCTTGAAGGCTTGGAGAAGCTGAGATCATTGAAGTTTGTTAGAGTTACATCACTGGAAAAATTGCCTGACCTCACTACCTTAAAAAACCTCACGAAACTTGAACTGTATAATTGTCCTAAACTGGTTGAGATTCAAGGCAGACTAGAATCATTGGAGATACTTCGTATTGAGTTCTGCAGAGATCTGGAAAAGCTACCGGCTCCATCAAGCTTCAAGAAGCTAAAATATTTGAGGATACATGAATGTGAGAAGCTAAAAGATTTGCTGGGATCTGATGATTGGAGGACTTTGAAGGAAGTGTCTGAGCCAGAGAAGTAAATAGGTCGAGCCAAGGAATCAGAGTTGGCAGGTAAAGAGACAGTTTTTTTACCAATTGGAATTAACCAGCAAATTGATCTGTAAAGAGTGTAATGATTACTGCTTTAGATTTCATGATGAATCAATCAGTTTTCAAATCTCTCTTCTTCATTCTCCATTCTGACTATGGTAAATTCTGGTGCCTTTAGAAATTGAGAAGCAATTTAATTCACAGAAAGCATGATCCTCTCCCTTGTTTTCATGGTTGTCTGTTTGTTGTCTAAATCTCAATGAAGATAGTTACTATTGCTTATTATGTGATGGAAACTCTACTTGTCACAAGTCCTTCATTTCTTCTATAACATATTTGCCCATGTGAAAAGACTACCAATATCATTATGGCAGTCTCACAGTTCAAATATTAGGATATGTTCATTGGCTTACAAAGAAAGGGGAAAGTGAAGGCTTAGAATTAGATATGTCTAGGATTAATTTGGTTAGAGAGGATGATAAAAAGAACTTTAAGGGGTCATCTAAAACTAGCGACCTCGAGAAAAAAAAAATGTTCCCTCTAAAATAGATTGCAACTTTGTGTGGATGATATCGGAAGTGTCAAAAGAAATTCCGACAAAGTGTTTGAATTTTCTAAGGAGTGAGTTAATGCAAGCTGTGAACTGGGGGCTAAGGCTTCCTGGGGATGGGAGAGTCTATTAAATGGGTATAAACATTACTGGGACATTGATTACCCGTCGGAAGGGAGACAAGAGAATGACGGCTTAAAGGCTCAGACATTGATTGAGAAAAGTTGATTCTGCATGAGAGATGGTATTTCAGGAAGAAGGATCTTAAAGCAATATTCTATTTGGAGTTGCCGATCAGTGTGGAAGGGGAAAAATGAACCATTTTTTGGCCCATGCTTTGAAGAGAACAAGCAACTGTGAAGCCAGTGTATCATTGACCTAAACAAACGAGACATGCAGAGAAGTCAACATTTTGGCTAGTTGTCCTTTTTTTTTTCACTAAAAAAGAAGAAAATGCGAAGTTATACAGGCGTTGTGGAGGTCACGTGACCTCGGTGTCACCTTGCCTGGCATCGAGAAGCCTTAATGGCCCTCACTTGGGCCGCACTGACCGTCGAGCTGCTGTCTTTGCCTGAGCCACTGTGT
Organism: Eucalyptus brandiana; assembly: GCA_014182725.1. Classification (NCBI taxonomy): domain Eukaryota; kingdom Viridiplantae; phylum Streptophyta; class Magnoliopsida; order Myrtales; family Myrtaceae; genus Eucalyptus; species Eucalyptus brandiana. The sequence continues at coordinate 67,633,387 of CM024675.1, read as the reverse complement.
GTTGAGGTCGAGGGTTGATCGACCCAAATCCAGCCCTTTGGCAGCGGCTGCAGAGGTCACACAATCTCGGCATCGCCTTGCGTGGCACCACACATCCTCGACGGTTTCCAAGGTAACCTTTAAATTAGTTACATTGGAATTATTTGATTTCATTTGGCTAATGAGATTTAGTTATAGCCGGACATAGTCTCTTCTGAGTTAGTGCACAGTGATTCAAGAAGATGAAATTAAGGACAGAAATGGAGAGATGAGATAAAACAGCCGAGTTGGGGAACTTTAGCACATGAGAGAGACAAGAAAGCCATTGATTTCATTCACTTTATTCGAACTTCAGTACACCAATTTCTGCTTTTCCATCAGTTGCAAGTCAACCATCATACTATTATTTCTTTCCTATTCTCTCATGAATGAATGTTAGTGTCTCTGCTATTACCTGAGCTAATTAATGGTAAATTGTCTGCTGATTTGTGAGTTTATATGGATAGCAAAGCCGAATATTGGCTATCAATAATCCCTTGATTTCTGCCTTTTTGAAAAATTCCTTATGATGAACCCGAACTCCTTTGGGAACTAGAAATGGTATCTAACCTGCAGATTTTGAGTCGTTTGACGGAATTTTTAGTCAAATGTTGTTCTCTTGACATAATTTGTCTGTTGAACATATGGATAACATCAAAGAAGGGAGGTTATGAAGATAACTGTGAAGTAGATTTGCACTCCCTTTCTATGGCCTAGCAAGTTCATTAATCAAGCTGCTGGGACATTTTTTGCAGCAAATTGCACTTAAGAATACCCTCTTTTGACCTGCAATTATAGGTTCAATTGCATAAAATGAAGAAGAATGCAGAGGAGGCAATCTTTGAGCACTGCTTTCTGATTAGAAAGTTGTGAAGCCTTCACCAAAATTTAAGATGGACCAAGTAATACGTATTCCTTCTTTTTAAACTCTTGGCCTCTGTCTTAAGTAGTGTCTTATGTCTTTGTTACTTCTGCTTCAGAATCCAACTTTGTAATTAGCGACAATGTTTTTGCAGAACTCCACTTCCTTTTCCACTTCCTCGTCACTTGAAATCAAAGGAGTCATCATCGGGTAATAAGTCATTTTTTATAATCAAATTTACTTAGTAGTACATCAACACAGATATAAGCCAAACAATAAACAGACTACTAATGTTGCTCCACTTTTCTTTGTTTTCTTATTTCATTGGCCATTTGAGCATTACTCAGAATAGCGTTTGCATCTTTTTAGTGAATAGTACTGTATTTCCATTTATATAACAAACTAATACGGGCAGTCTGGATAGTAAATCTGAGTAGTTGAAATGGCTCATCTTTCCAGAGAAAATCGTTACATATCAGTTATATCAGTTTCTTTTTACCCCTTTCACTGTTATGAGGCCCGTAAAGAAAGAGGGTGCTGTGCTTTACTAATTGCTCGCACAAATGCCAAGAAACAATATGCTTTTGTCAAAGAGGTTCTCTATACCAGAATAGATCTCTGCATTGGCATCTGATAGAAATTGGCCTCATCATCACTGTGTCTACGTATTTAACATTTTCAGGTGCAGTATGAATTTCTTGGGGTAAGCCTTGGTGACAGAAATGTACCAAAAAGGAAGAGCAGATAATTATGATGATGCATCATGACCATCGACTACGTAATTTCAGATGATTGATGTGCTATTGTTGCACCTTACTATTCAGGAAATGGGGAAGTCAATAGGATATGATTAAGAAGCATTCTTAAGCTTTAGAGATCCAGATATGCTATGGCATAACTGATTTCCTGTATACCAACATGAACAATGCTGGAATTCGAGTATGTAGAGATGATGAAGGGCTTTGCGGGGAAGGCCTGGAGCTTCTTCAAGCGGTGGAGCAGCTAAAAATCCTTGATACCCATCTTCTCTAAAGGATATGCTGCCAGTGAATGGTGCTTCAGTGAATTGGTGCAGATTACAGAGTGCAGGAACAGAAGAGGACGCAAAATCATGTCCATTTTCTATGATGTTAGACCATGAGGGTATGATATTAAACTGGGTCTACAAGAAAGCCTTTGATTCTCATGAAAACAAGAAGCGGCTTGATCATGAGACTCCACACTTGGAGGGCTGCTTTCATTGAGGTTGGAGCAATAAAGGGATGGGACTTCCAAAGCAATCTGAAAAGGTAACTAAATTCATTCCTTATGACTTGTTTGTTTCCTGTAAGTAACTTTGTTTAACTCATTTCAGCATCTTGGTTCTTTTGCATTGAATGCTATCAGAGCGAAGGTGAGTTCCGAAAGGAAGTTGTCAGGAAGGTTTTGATGGAGTTGAAAAAGGCCTAATTGGTAGTATCAGATTTCTTGGTTGCAGTGGATAGTTATGTAAATGAAGTCATGAGGATGATGGGCGCTCACACGAATGAAACAAACATGATTGGAATTTATGGAATTCGGTGGTGTTGGAAAGACGACACTTGCCAAAATTGTCTACAATAAATTTTGAGATGGTTTTAATTGCTGTTGCTTCCTTGCTGACATTCAAGAAACGTCAAAGCAAAAAAGTGTAAGAGTTTTTGCAGAATCAACTCATCTCTAGTATCCTCCAAAGGAAATGGTCCGAAATTAATAATATTGATGAAGGATTAATACAATTAAGGAGAGGTAATCCTCCAGAAGAGTTCTACTTCCTGATGATGTCAACATAAGAATACACTCAGACGCTCTTGTGGCAAGGCATGATTGGTTTTACCACAAGAAACGTGGGAGTACTCAGGGCGACTATAGTTGATTGCACTTATGAACTTACTTGCATGGATTTTGATCATTCCCTACAACGTTTCAGCAGACACACCTTTGGAAGAGATTATCCATCAGAGGGGTACATCCTTGTTTCTATACAAGCGGTGAATATTTCCGATGGTCTTCCTCTAGCACTTGAGGTTGAAGGTTCATTCTTGTCGGGGAAAACCATAACAAAGCTGAATAACATATTGACGAGATTGTAAAAATTTCCTCATAAGGATGTTAAAAAGAAGTTGATGATTAGTATTGAGGCATTAGATTCTTGACAGAAAACATATTCTTAGATATTGCTTGATTACTCATTGCGTTTGATAAAAGAATTGTGTGTCACAAGTGGGAGTGCTGTAATCTTTTCTCTGAAGAAGCTGTTCAAGTTTTCCAGCAGATGACTCTAATAAAAATTAGAGAAGACTCTTGACTGTGGATGCGTGATTGGTTAAGAGACCTTGGGAGAGGTACCGTTCGTGAAGCAAATGATATGAAACTCGAGAAGCAAAGTAGTAGAGGGAATTACGAGGAGGCACTTGAAGTTCAGATGAGTTACAGAAAGATAAGTCATGAATATGTTTGTTTTTATTATTGCACCTCAGTCCAAGTTGGGCTATTTCTCATATACGAACATCAAAATCATCAGTAAAATCTCGAAAAAAATAGAAATGTAGACCTTGAATAAATATAGAAGGAAGCCAGGTCAGTATTAACTACTCTTTTATTTTTCTGCCGAGGGGATAGCGAAACGTTAAGGAGTGTATATCTAGCTTATATCTGAGGACTTCTTTGTGAATGAAGAAACTAAAAGCCTATTCTTAAGTTACTCTAACAAGGATTCCTTGGCATAACTTCTGTTGCCGCAGGAATCCACTCGTTCTTTCGAAGTCAAGATGCCTTTGATGGCACTGACTTTCCCAGGAATTTTAGGCTGAACAACTCTTTTCCTTACAGAAGATGGTTATCCTTGATCTTCCATGGAGTATTTGTAGATGGAGTCACATCAAGGTACAATAACGTTAGTCGAAAACTTTTTTGTGATTACTCTTGCTGCCAGTGAAGACGCAATATTTATTTGTGATCTCCTTACTGATGGCATGGAAATTGAAGGGTCTAAATCCAACTGGGTGTGAACAGTTGCATAGAGCTCCTAACCTCTCTTATCATGCGAGTTCAGAGCAACTGATTCTCAAAAGACGTAAAAGATTGGTCCGAATTGATGTGACCATTCGTTTTGAACTTGAAGTTCTGTAGGATTTCTGCCAGAGACAATGGGGAAACATTGAATCTAGAATGCAGTTGGATCTATCCTTCCTCATCTATTCCGGAATTACCTTATTCAATAGGAAACTCAATTAATCTGAATGGCGATGCTTGCAGAAACTTGCAGAGATAAATGGCACTGGTTGCGACTTGCAAGCATACGTAGGGGGAAATTCCGACTGATGTTAGGAGAATTAAATCTCTGAAGATCTTGAGATTGACAAGGACTCAGATTCCGGGACTTCCTATGCTTCTCGAGAGTCTAAACTAATTTGTGCTTGTAATTTTCTCAATGTACACGTTTCCAGATCTCCCGTACCTGTTAAATCAAAGATGCTTGTGTTTATATGTGTTGAGGTATCCTGAGGACACTTACGGACTTAAAGAAGCTCCATGATCCTTGGTGGATTACTGGATTGGAAGGTTAAGCAAACTCGAGTCCTTGCTGCAGTTGCAAGACCGGCAAATCACCACCCTATCTTCATATCTCATTCTCCTTTGCTCAGGAAACTTGTCCTCAGTTTTTAAGAACCTCAGGTTCTTACCTAGGCTTCCCCAAGAATTTGTCTGTCTTACATATCCTACTTCGCAAGAAAATAAGAACATCAATAGGCCTTTCAAAACCTGAAACAACTCTCAAATCTGACGGTTCTTGGTCGCATAAAGCTGAAAGAGTTTCAAAGCCTTGACGGATTGGATGTGCGTTCAGATGGGCTTCATCTCTTATCATGAAGCTCTCCCTCACAAAGGCTCACAGAAACGCACATTTTAGAAGATCAATTGATTTTTCTTACCATAACAGGACGATGTCCAAATTATTCATACAAATAAAAAAAAAAAAAAAACCAACAAAACAAAACAAAACAAAAGGGACAAACCTTACTTGAACAAGATGCATCTTAATTGAAAATCTAACTGCACCTTTTGTTCTAGGACAGATAACTATGATGTTTCCGAGTTAATTTACTCAAGATATTATCTATTGAAACCCATCCCATTTCAAACTTCACGATTTTATCATTTGGCATACAAATAAGCACTTCCCCATGAGATCAATAAATATTTCCACTCAAAAGTTAAGTGCGGTCAAGTTAAAGTATTATCAAGATAAGTGACCTCTTGAAAGTACAGCCACCTATCTTGGTAGTTTTACTCTAACGTTAAGCACAATTAAGTTAGAACATTACCAATGTTGTGAGTTAATACAGAAATATCAATAGCTACATTATTCTCAATCTATTGATGATAAGATAGTTAGTACTTAGTTGGTTAAGAAGTATATCAATATTAGCTCCATCAAAGAAATAGCTATTCTCTTAAAATCAAGGTTAGCTATTCCTCGTGGGAGGGGGCCACTGAAAAGCTATCCCATCTAATCCAGCATAGATCTAATTTTCATTCTCTAGAATTGGTTTTTGCATTTTTTCAATGATGAATTACAATTTTTTTTTTTTTGTTTTGGTCAGAATGAGTTATAATTACAATGATCAATATTACTAAACAGGAATTTATGTTTGATTTGTAAATAATCCAGCTATCTCTTAATAAAATTGACTTGTCATATATTAAGCTTATAATTATAATTGATAAAGCAATAAGTATAGATTTTAAATATGACTAATCTTAATTCAGTGACTTGCAAAAAGATATTAAATATATGACATATTTCAATTTATAGCTTAGATTTACTCATAATTAAAAATTTAATTCATAGTAATGAGTCTAATTAGTAGATTGTTATGCTAAATTACCATTTTGCCACTGCAACTTTTCCCCACTTCATATGAGCGCTCGTATCACGTTCCCGCGTGTCTGGCTGAAGTGGGGAAGCATATAACGGTCAACGGAAACTCCCCAGTCGCATTCAATTTGCACCTTTGCGAATCTTCTCCGAGAGAGTTCACTTCTTACGATGATATGATGGAATGGCGAGGCATGCGCAGGTCAAGGCGCTGGCGGGCTATCTGTCTTTCGCCACCTCGTCCCCCTTCACCAAGCTCCCGGACGGCTGCGGCCTGTCCATGTCACCGCGCGACGCGTGCCGCATCCACGCTCAGATCATCAGGACCCGGTTCTTCGCCGAGGTTTTCATCCAGAACCGGCTCATCGATGTCTATGTGAGATGCGGGTGCCTCGACGACGCCCGCAGAATGTTCGATACAATGCCTGAGAAGAATACCTTCACACGGAATGCGATCTTAGGTGGGTTGATCAGACTGGGTTCTCTTGATGAAGCAGAAAAGATATTCGGGTCGGTGCTGGAACCCCACCAGTGCTCGTGGAATTCAATGCTGTCGGGCTATGCGCAGCATGAAAGATTTGAAGAAGCCTTGGCGATGTTTTGTTAGATGCATAGGGAGAATTATGTGCTTAATGAGTACTCATTTGGTAGTGCTCTTAGTGCATGCGCTGGGTTAGGGGATATGGATCTGGACCAGTGGATTCAGGCTTTATGTTGAAGTCTGAGTGCTCGTCCGATGTTCGTATGGGCTCTGCTCTTATCGACATGTACTCAAAGTATGGCAACAAGGTTTGTGCACAGAGTTCTGAAAACGTAGTTTCTTGGAACAGCTTGACTACATGTTATGAACAAAATGGTCCAGCCAGTGAAGCTCTTGAGGTTTTTGTGAGCATGACGGATTGTGGGTTTGAAATAGATGAGGTCACTTTGGCCAGTGTGGTCAGCGCATGCGCTAGCCTGTCAGCTATTAAGGGATGCAAATTCATGCCCATGTTGTAAAATGTGACAAATTTAGAAATGATGTTGTTTAGGAAATGCATTGGTTGATATGTATTCTAAGTGCTCTAGAATTAGTGAGGCCAGAGCAGTTTTTGACAGAATGCCTACCAGGGATATAGTGTCAGCCACCTCTGTGGAAAGCGGGTATGCAAGAGCAGCAAGTCTCAAAACTGCAAGAGTAATGTTTATGAGGATGATGGAGAAGAATGTAGTTTCTTGGAATGCCCTTATTGCAGGGTATACCCAGAATGGAGAGAATGAAGAAGCATTTGGTTTATTCCGCCTTTTGAAGAGAGAAGCCATTGTTCCAACGCACTAAACATTTGGAAATTTTCTCAATGCATGTGCAAATCTTGCCGATCTGCAGTTGGGGCAGCAGGCTTGTGCTCATGTCTTGAAGCACGGATTTCGCTTCCAGTCTGGAGAAGAATTCGATATTTTTGTTGGAAATTCTCTTATAGACATGGACGTTAAATGTGGAGCTGTGGAAGATGGTTTATGAGTGTTCAAAGATATGTTGGACAGGGACAAGGTCTCATGGAATGCCACAATTGTCGGATATGCGCAGAACGGTTACTGGATAAAGGCGCTTGAAATATTCAGGAAAATGTTGGTATCTGGCGAGAGACCAGACCATGTCACTATGATCAGGGTTCTATGTGCATGCAGCCATGCATGGCTGGTCGAAGAGGGGTGCCATTATTTCAAGCGGATGGTTGAGGAGTATGGTCTGGCACTAGTAAAGGACCTTTATACGTGCATGGTTGATTTGCTCGACCGATCCGGTTGTCCCAGTGAAGCAAAGGACTTAATAGAGGCAATGCCCATTCAAGCTGATGCTATCGTTTGGGGTTCGCTGCTCGCAGCCTGCAAAGTTCATAAGGATATAATGCTAGGAAAGCACGTAGCAGAGAAGCTCTTAGAGATCGACCCTTCGAACTCTGGACCTTATGTTCTGCTCTCAAACATGTATGCGGAAAGCAAAAAATGGGCGATGTCATCGGAATAAGGAAGCCGATGAGGCGACGAGGAGTAGTCAAGCAGCCCGGTTGTAGCTGGATAGAAATTCAGGGTCAAGTTCATGTCTTCATTGTCAAGGACAAGAGGCACCCTCATAAGGGAGATTGGTATGTCGCCATTACGGATGACTATGAGGCCCATGAGGAGCTGAGTGAATCGGACTTTATGTCTTCTGAAATGGAAATGCTGGCTGATGCTGCTGTTTGTTAGTTCATGGAGAGTCATTATCCTTCGATTTCTCTTCATCGTTCATACCATAGTAACATTTGATAAAATGCATGAGCAGAAGAGCTCTCTTTTCTGTGTCTAATGCGCACTGTTGTTTGGCCGAGTTTCACTGGCACTGTTGGGTTGTAGCTGACACGATGCAAACACAAGTCTATTTGGACATAAGAAGCAGAAGATCTGCATAAGGGTAGAGCGTACCGCAACTAACTGGAGCGTTTGGTGTTATACAAATTAACGCAGAGGAGATTGAAGGTTCAGAGAGAGGAGAAATTTTATTTCCACAGACGGATCAATGGACTGCATCGTCTTCCCGAAGGAACAGCAGAGAAGAAGAAGAATTCACCGGCTCGAAGGAACAGCAGAATAGAAGAATTCACTGGCTCAAGAGACTGGCATTTGAGACATTCCAAAAAAGACACTTGCGCCAAGGTCAAAAAAGCATCCCCCACTTTGAGATGTGAAACTGCAAACCTTGGTGCAAGCCACACATGGAGATGAGTTTTGTGTGTCAGTACTAGGTAATCTCGACAAATTATCAGAGCCTATTATTTTAAATGAATACGCCAGGGAATTTTTATTCAGGAAGTGAGGAAAGCAGGTTGAAGGACAGGATCCTAGGAATGACCAACAAGCCAGCAAGAAAACTGACGATCTCTATATGAACTCAAATTAGAAGTTTCTGCTTTTTAGTAATTTTCTTTTCAAAAACCAACTCATCTTAAATAAATAGGATCGATTGGATTGTGAACCCTGCCAAAAACACAGAACCAAATCCTCAAATGACTGACCAGGTCAGGTTGGTTCTGTTCTCTTGTTTTTCTTTTCATATGCACGATACAGAAAAATGAAAATAGAGGTGGTTTTGAACCTGTTGCATTCAAAGAAATTATATGCAATACGCAGGAATCCCTTTTCTTCCCACTCTCTCGACATGAGTACCATCGCAGAATTAGTTCTACAGTACAAAGAAACATTAAAAAAAAAAAATACAAGAAATAATAGAATTTTCTCTCCTAAGCAAGACTGGCTTGCTTCCAATTACTAATACATTATCATGCGTCGACATTCCAGAGATAAAGAGAGTGGAAAAGGGTTCGACTCAGAATTTCTTTTCCACATCGATGCAGTGTTATCTGAAAGTGGATAGATGCAGCGCATTAGTATGACAGGCTTGGCGATAACAGCAAAGAATAGGCTTCTGTAGCAAATTCAATCCAAAGCGTGAGAATGACAATTCTCAGAATGCAGATAGAGATATTGTTGCAAAATGACCTACCACTAACGAGTAGTCAAGGACAATGCTCATCAAACCCAACAATTCGCATGGAATACCAAGATCAAGCAAAGGCGTAAAAACATGGGAGAGCCTGATTCAGTCTCCCTGACATAAGAAGAGATCAAATTCAGGATAGGGTATAATGAAATGATTAGCTGTGTAATGGATTAAATAGGGCTCCCTGGGCTTAGAAAGGTAAGATTTCTAGGGAAGGCTTCATGCAAAGCAAACAGTAACAGCGTTGGAAGAAATCGGGTAATGCATTTAAGTCTATTACCACTTGTGCAAGTAGATGGACAAACAGAAACCCAAAGTTCAGTTCATCGATATATAAATTTGCAGACAAAATACTAACAGAACAACGACATGGATCATAAAGCTTTCAGAGCAAGAGTCTTGCCCTCACCACGGTCATCAGTAGAAGGAAATGCTGAATAAAAATCTCTGCCTGTTTTGCTTCTCAAAATTAGACACAATTTCATCAATCGATTCCTCACAGGACTCGGCTGCTTCTATTTGTGGACCAGAAATTACAATAATCAATTTCTCAGCATACAGAAATTAAGCGTACTATCATCAATACATAAAGCACAGCCGGTCAAAGACCTCTCGACAAAGATCTAAAGCAAGCTGAGCTCCAGTTGCTGCCTCCTCATGGTTGTCCTTCACCTCCAAGTTAATCAGAAGTAGAGTCTTCATAAGAATCTGCTCTCGGTTGTTGAGATCTGCACGAAATGCATTCGGTGTCTTGTCAACATTCCATGGGCAAGATGTCGTATTTATTCCATACATAGGTAAAGGTCATATCTCTCCCTAAGATCTAGTTAGAACAAAACTGCTCTTTTACTTCAAAAAACATTGATCAATCAAATTTGCCCTGACAAAAGGGGAAGAGAGTGGATGACCTGAATTGTATGGAGTCGAGGTGGCTGGGGCTTGGACATATCAACTCCTTTTGCGGTTCTGTTTTTTACACGTGTGCTAAGTGATCTCTGCGCCTCCTCGCTTTCGGCCTTCCACCTGACATTTATTGCGGAGATTTTCACGATATGGTCGAGATAGTTTAGTGGTTTTATGGGAGCGTGGAAACAAAATTCTGGAAGCTCGTTCCCAAATGGATCTTCCTTCAGTAATTCGACATATACAGGATATCTACCATGAGTTGTGATGGAACGTTGCTCGTAGCCACGAGTTGTGAACAACGACCCTCCAAAATGGACTCCTCCCCCCTTACTTCAAATGAACATTGATGCAAGACTCTCGTGCCTCCATAGCCGCTTTGGCCAGAGATCATAGAGGTCATGTGTACCGCAAACCTTGTGTCTAGAACTTACATTCCCTCTGCTCTCCATGCTGAGGGAAACGTTGATTTATTAGCAACTCAAATGGCTTCTGAACAGGTTGGAGAGATGTTTATTTTGAAAGAGTTTCCGTTACTTGCATATGAGAAATAAATTGGGACAAAGCCATATATATTTATCATCTGGAATATTTCAACTGTATCTATTTTTGAAGACTCGTTGTAAATTTTTGGGTGCTTTATTCCTTTGTGTACAAATGCAGCTTTTGAAATTAAAACCTAATTCTTGTCTATGAATTTATTGGGAATAAGTCTAACATAATCCATCTCAAATACATGATATGTATGAGTTCTATATTTTTAGGTTTAATGTATGTAAAATTATAATGCGTCTGGGATGAGTAGCAAGTCCTTACCTTCCTGCAAGTGCATGGCACGTGAAGGTGAGTACTCTTTAATAAAACTCTTCCTTTGGTTCTGGCATCTTTATCCTCTTCTTATCATTTGATCCGCACTAATTTCAATGTATTAAATTTTAAACTGAGGCGATTTTATGAATTTCATTCGAATTGAACTCTTTAAATCATTGAATTCTTAAATTTAGCCCATTTGAGCCTTAAACCCTATGCAACTCAGACACATTTTTCCTCAGCAGTCGTTGAAATTTCCATGTGTCATGTGCCACGCATATTGCATGTGCTCTACGTGTGCCGTGCATGATGTGCTATGCACATCTTCCCAAAAGGGTTATTGACTAAGGTTTATGTTTTTCACGTAATTTTTCAATTTATACTTAGATTAGAATTAGGACTTTCAATACCTCTTTTGGAAGTCATTGTATTTCTCTGCTCCTAGGGGAGATCCAAGATATACTTGTAAGAATTTTCCTGATATGAGCTATATTAATTAATGTTGTAATTTACCATTTTACGGGATTGGTTTAAGGTAATATAGAAGATTTATTAATTAGTCTAATATGGGATTGGCTAGTGTGGACCGAGTTAAGCGTGACCTGTAATGAGAGGGTATGGCTGGAAACTTTATAAGTAATGCTTAAATCTCTTATCTAACCCTAATTCTCACTAGTATCTTCACATAAGAAGCGTTTATCTAGCGCTGTCTCATTAAGCTAGTAATATAGAGGGCAATAGAGGAAAATGATTTCCGTGTGGATCATCGCTTTTCGGCTTCCGCTTCAAGAATGATGGATTCCAAAATGGATGCGTTAATCTTCTCACTTAATTATTTGTACTCTTGTTCTAATTATGGAGATTTTGGGATTGCACGTTTTGCGTTCAATAATACTCTCTTTTTTAACGAAGTAATGAGATTCTATAGCCGATTAAAAAATGATTGTGGATAACCTTCCACTTTTTTTTTTTTTTTTTTTTTTTTTTTTTGGTCGGTCTCCTACTCTATTCCTACTCTACACTCACTTGCAGACTTGTGCCCTGCCTCTTGCAGGGCGTGGGAGTCGCAACCCACTCTCAAACTTACGCGTAATTTTTTCGGAGCTTTATTAATTTCTAGATATAACTTTCTAGAGTTCAAAGGTATGCATGTTTTGCATAAAGTAGATAATTTCAAAAGGATTTTGCTAAAAAAATTATTTATATTACTTACAAAAATGAATAAATAAAAGTTATTTTCATCATCCATGAAATTATTTAGACATAAGTTGTTGTCTACAATGAAAAAGTTTTTTATTAGCTAATTATTTTATGTGATACAAGTAATCATTTTTTAAGAAATTATTTCCAAATTATGTATTTTTTTCATGAAACAAATGGAGCATAAAAGCATAACTCTAGCCTTATAAGTTTACTATGAATAATATAATCCATCTCAAAGACTTAAAAGTATGGATTCTACATTTGTAGATTCAATTTATGTTGAATTTAAATGGGCCTAGGGTTTCACCTACAACAAAAGAACGGTTCCATCGTCATTAAAAGAATATCAATCAATATAATTATATGATTTCCAAACTAATAACATGCATTAAATTCTCGTCTATTAGAAATCTGGTGGTTTGCGCCAACAAATCATTGGCAAGTCAACGGCTGGCTTTCACCTCGATTACATCAAAAGTCAACAGTCAGCCTTCATCTCTATTATATCAAAAGTCAACGAATTACATCAAAAGTCGACGGCCGGCCTTCATCTCTATTATGTCAAAAGTCAACGGCCGACCTTGATCTATGTTATATCAAATGTCAACGATCGGCTTTAAGTACACCTGCAACTCGCAAGTCCTCACCTGCCTAGATGAGCATTGCAAGCGAGGGTGAGTGGGTCATCTTGCGAAAAGTCTTTCTTCAGTGGAGCTCAAACCCAAGAACAATTGATCTGGGGGATCTTCATCTACTCAACGACTAACCTTGATCTCTATTATATGAAAAGTCAACAGCCAGCCTTCATCTCTATTATATCAAATGTTAACGATCGGATTTAAGTACACCCACAACTTGCAAGTCTTCACCTACTTGGAAGAGCATTGCAAGCGAGGGCGAGCAAGCCATCTTGCGAAAAGTCTTTCTTCAGTGGAGCTCAAACCCAAGAACAATTGATTTGGGCGATCTTTATCTGCTCAACGGCCGGCCTTGATCTCTATTATGTCAAAAGTCAACGGCCGGCCTTGATCTCTATTATATCAAAAGTCAATGGTCGGCCTTCATCTCTATTATATCAAATCTCAACAATGGGCTTTAAGTACACTCGCAACTCGTAAATGCTCACCTACTTGGAAGAGCATTGCAAGTGAGGGCAAGCAAGCCATCTTGCGAAAAGTCTTTCTTCAGTGGAGCTCAAACCCAAGAACGATTGATCCGAAGGTTCTTTATCTGCTCAACGGCCGGCCTTCATCTCTATTATATCAAATGTCGACAATCGGCTTTAAGTACACTCGCAACTTGCAAGTCCTCACCTACCTAGAAGAGCATTGCAAGTGAGGGCGAGCGGGCCATCTTGCGAAAAGTCTTTCTTCAATGGAGCTCAAACCCAAGAACAATTGATCTGGGGGATCTTTATCTGCTCAATGGTTGGCCTTGATCTCTATTATATCAAAAGTCAACGGCCGGCCTTGATCTCTATTATATCAAAAGTCAATGGTCAACCTTCATCTCTATTATATCAAATGTCAACGATCGACTTTAAGTACACCTGCAACTCACAAGTCCTCACCTACCTGGAAGAGCATTGCAAGCGAGGGTGAGCGGGCCATCTTGCGAAAAGTCTTTCTTCAGTGGAGCTCAAACCCAAGAGCGATTGATCTGGGGGATCTTTATCTGCTCAATGGCCGGCCTTGATCTCTATTATATCAAAAGTCAATAGTCGGCCTTCATCTCTATTATATCAAATGTCGACAATCGGCTTTAAGTACACCCGCAACTCGCAAGTCCTCACCTACCTAGAAGAGCATTGCAAGTGAGGGCGAGCGGGCCATCTTGCGAAAAGTCTTTCTTCAATGGAGCTCAAACCCAAGAACAATTGATCTGGGGGATCTTTATCTGCTCAATGGTTGGCCTTGATCTCTATTATATCAAAAGTCAACGGCCGGCCTTGATCTCTATTATATCAAAAGTCAATGGTCAACCTTCATCTCTATTATATCAAATGTCAACGATCGACTTTAAGTACACCTGCAACTCACAAGTCCTCACCTACCTGGAAGAGCATTGCAAGCGAGGGCGAGCGGGCCATCTTGCGAAAAGTCTTTCTTCAGTGGAGCTCAAACCCAAGAGCGATTGATCTAGGGGATCTTTATCTGCTCAATGGCTGGCCTTGATCTCTATTATATCAAAAGTTAACGGCCAGCCTTGATCTCTATTATATCAAAAGTCAACGGTCGACCTTCATCTCTATTTTATCAAATGTCAACGATCCGCTTTAAGTACACCCGCAACTCACAAGTCCTCAACTACATGGAAGAGCATTGCAAGTGGGGGCGAGCGGGCCATCTTGCGAAAGGTCTTTCTTCAACGGAGCTCAAACCCAAGAACGATTAATCTGGGGGATCTTTAAGAATGAAAAATCTTTGTCCTTGTCTGGTTGGGGTTCGATGTGGGCCAAAATCGTCGGAGAAGCTTCATACTGATCACTGCAAATCTTCGGGAAAGTTGTTAGAACCATTAAGCGTCAAGAATGAAAAATACTCCATTGTAGAAGGCTGCCTAGAGCTACAAGAGATTCAAGGCCTAAAAGATTCGAAGAAATTGCCCAAGTTATCTAAGGGGACTCTTCCGTTGCCAAAGAAGTTGTCTAACCCGACCATCTCCAAGGTGCCCAAGGAATCATCGGAGTTGCCTTGTATTCATCCGTGGATTCCAATTACATCCATTCGACATGCAGTTATATGGAGACAGTAGAATTAAAATGGTTAGGGATTCCTCTCTTACCTCGAAGCCATCAAGATCTCTCTCTCTCCCCTTATTTTAAGCTCTGTTTCTTTCTTTTTTCTCCCGTTTCTCTCTCTCTCTCTCTCTCTCTCTCTCTCTCTCTCTCTCTCCCCCCTCCCTCTCCCTGTCTTTATCCCCCTCCTCACAGTCTTTCATTTTCCTTCCTTCGTCTTCCTCCCTCATCAGTGACGACCCGAGCGAGAAGCTTGCCCAGAACCAGCAGCGACAGAGTCCGACCGTCGACAGCAACCCCGAGCGAAAGCTTGAGACGTGATTCAACCTAGCAGAGATCTCCCTCCGGGAAAGCGACCCTGCCTTTGTGCTCATTGATCTGTTCCTCGAGTGTTTGCAAAAATAGGTTGTCTAGAAAAAGGTCTTGCTTTTTTATTTCGGTCGCAGCTGACTAAGGCCAAGGAGGGTTTCTCCCTTCTCTGCATCTTTATTTGGTTTCCTGCATTTCATTCAAACTTGGTGGCTGTCTAATTTGATTCTCTTCATCGTCACCCACTCCTTTTCTGGTAATTTTCTCTACTCGGTTTCTATTCTGCATTAATTGGGTTCTGTTTTGTGCATTTTGATTCGACTAGTGGTAGATTAAGAAAAGAGTTGGAATGAATTGAGTTCTATGCAATGGAAACAGCCTCTCATCATGGGAGAAATTCATCGAGGATTCAAGATGAGTTGGTCCAGAATTCATTCGCAGAGATTGATGTTCAATGTGTTGCATTCAGTGTTGCGAATTCAATTAGACGCCAACAACCATATTCACAGCATTGTCGCTGATTTCCAGTGAAAATTTCCGCATTGAAGAAAAGAAGAAGTGGGGGCAAAACATTGTGTCTAGCATGAATATAACACTCCCTAGTTAATGATCATGTGCAATGGTCACAAAGGTCCTTTAGTTTTGATAACTTAAAAACAAGATCTTTACAGGGGCTTCTGAATGATTAATGACTCCCATTGAACTCCTTTGTGATCTGTGACTCAATTGAACTCTTCAATATGCATCTAATTGTAATAGCTTTTAGCCTAACCAAGTCGCATCCTCTCGAAACACGTTGCAACTCCTATGCATCAGTTCACTTCTGCACCAATTAGGGGATTGATTTTCGCCCTTTAGAAACTGGTCCAAACCTTACAGGGGGAATAGTTTGAGGTGGGGACTCGTTTCTTCTTCTGAGGTTATCAATGTCTAGTTAAAGCCAACATATTTTCCCCGTAGGCATAAAAACCTTACTATGATCGATTGGTTCGGCAATTTCTTTCTTCTTCTCTTGGGCTGTTGTCGTCCTACTTAGTTCTAATATTTAGCTGGTGTACTAAGTGATTAAATTTCGTTATGGAAGAAATTCATTGAGGATTCAAGATGACTTGCTCCAGATTTCATTCGTAGAGATTAAGGGCCTGTTTGGCAACTTGCCAAATAGTGCGGATTCCCGATTTTTGTTAAGAATCGGTTTGGGACGAGAATCGCGTTTGGTAAACTTTTTGTTAGGGAACGATTTTGGACAAGAATTGAGAATCAAAAAAATTTGATTCTACGTCCGAGAATCGAAAAAGAATCAAAACGGTAAAACCCTTGTTCTTCTCTTTCAACATCTTGGTTGCCGTTCGCCATCGCCCGCCGCCGTCCGCCGCCGCCCGCCGTCACCGCCGGTCGCCGGTCCGCCGCCGGTCGCCGGTCCGGCGAGGTCGTCGGAGGCTCGCCGAGCCGGGCGAGGTCCGACGAACTCGCCGGAGGCAAGCCAGCCACGGCGAGGCTCGGCCTCGCCGGATCCGGCGAGGCCCGGCCTCGCCGGTGGCGGCCGGCCTCCCCCAAGCATCGGCGAGGCCGGCCACGGCCACCGGCGGGGCGGGCGAGCCTCGCCGGTGGCCAAGCGAGCCTCGCCGGCAGGCGGGCGAGGCTCGGCCTCGCCGGATCGAGCGAGGTCGAGCCTCGCCGGTGGTGGGCGGGCGAGCCTCGCCCAGCCGCGGTGAGGCCCGCCCGGCCACCGGCGAGGCCAAGCCTCGGCGGGGGCGGGCGAGCCTCGCCCAGTGCCCGGCGAGGCTCGGCCGACGAAGGCCGACCTCGCCGAGGGGGGCGGCGACGCTCCGGTGAGCGTCGCGGCCCCGTCTGGCCGGTGCCGGTCCGGCGGACTGGCCAAATGAAGAAGAAGAAGAATAGGAAAAAGAGGAGAAAAAGAAAAAAAATAAAAGAAAAAAATAAAAAAGTAAAGATATTATTTAAAATTTATTTAAAAATCAAAAGAAATTAATTTGGAACAGAATCAATTAATACGGTACTAAACGCAATTTTATTCCAAAATCAAAAATTTTGAACGATTACCAAAACGCGCTTTTTACTCGGAATCGGTTAGGGAACGAATAAAAAATAATCATTTCTAGTCGAATCGCCTCCAGGGAGTAATCGTTACCAAACGCGCCCTAATGTTCTTGAGGCATTACCCGAGAATGTGTTGCATTCAGTGTCGCAAATTCTATCTAACATCAGCAACCATATTCACAGAATTGTTGCTGATTTCCCATGAAAATTTCCACATTGAAGAAATGAAAAAGTAGGGGCAAAACATTGTGTCTAGCATAAACATAAAATGCTCCCTAGGTAATGATTATGTGCAATGGTCACCAAGGTTCTTTAGTTTTGATAACTTAAAAACAGATTTCTGCAGGCGCTTTTGAGTGGATTCATTACTGCGTTTCTAGTTTCATCATTTGAAATTTTTGTGTGGTATCACCAGCAAAATTGGAATTGTTAGGTAAAAGAAAATGGCTGGTTAAATTACCAAAGCTGTCAGAAATTTAGAAATTTCCCACTAGATTGGTAAATTGCCAAGTCTTTTGGAAACTTTCCGGTGTCAGAAGTGAATTACTAACACTATCAAAAATTTACTAGTATTTCAAAGAAGTAGCAAATTATCAACTCATTTGAAATTTAACCAGTATCGTAAGTAAATTAATAACATTACTTTCGAACACGGTATACGGCTTTCCATTGTGCTGCACTCTCCAATTGTGCTTGTTCCCCATGTTAAGTAAATTACCAACTCCACTGAAATTCTACGAGTACTGTTAGCAATATACCAACACTATAATTAATTTTACTGAGTATTTATATAAGATTCTAGGAAAATTATGGTACTCAAATGAGTGTTATACGAAAATTATGGCATTTGTGGTATGATTTTCCCCAACTTTTCTTGTTTTATGAATTTATTGTAAATAAGTCTGACATAATCCATCTCAATTACTTAAAATATATGAATTCTAAATCTTAAGTATAGTATATGTAAAATTTGAACGGGCCTGGAGTTCACCTAAAAAAAAGGTTTCCTCGTCATTAAAAGAATATCAAACAGTTTAAATTGAATGATTTTTAAACTAATAATATGCAATGAAGATCTCTCGCGCTCTCGCCTTTCGTGCCAAAGAATCCTTGGACTTCCAGAAATTTTCACAGAAACTCAACTCGATTACCTCAAAAGTCAAAAGCAACGGGCACTCAGTTTTTCAGTGTCGGCTTGAAGTTTCCCTGCAATTAGCAAGCCCTCATTTTCCTGGAAGGGCATGGCGAGGGAGGGTGAATTCACCGTCTCATAGAAGTCTTCGTCTTTCTTCATCTGAACTCAAAAGCCAAGAACGTTCATTCTTGGCATCTTTATCAGCTTCTCAGCATTTGATCCGGACTCTTCATGTTCACCCCTCCATCTCCGGTAATTTCCTCTCGTTTATTGGCTTTCTTTTTCTTTTTTTAATGAATAGGGTCTGTTCTGTAATGCAACTAGGTGCAGAATTTGATGAAACAAATAGAGGGGCTCTCAGATCAGCATCAAATTCTTTCCTCAGTCGACTCCATGATTGATCACTGCCAGTTGCGACTAACACTAACAGCTTTAGCCTCTTACTCTAGTCAAATGCTAAAACCATGCTCATCTGTTGCCATCCATGCGACAGTTAGGCCTCAGACCTTGGAACTCAACGCCACTCCTTTGCATTAGCTTGTTGATGTCTCAGAGATTTCTGTAATTAGGAATTGGATTTACGCTCTTTAGGAGCTGGGTTGACGCTAAAAGCTAAATTAGTTTAAGCGGATCTGTTGACTTCATTTGCTTGATGGGATTTTTTTTTTTTTTTTGTACGAAAGGAGACAGTGGTATCTTTGAGAGTGAGAGTCTAGAGTTGAGGGGGGGAAATAGAAATCGGGTGGAGAGGAGGTCCCACAGAGAGAGAGCCATAATTGAGAGTTCAAGCGAAGGTAGAGATTGAGAGAGAGAGAGAGAGAGAGAGAGAGAGAGAGAGAGAGAGAGAGCGCTAGCTACCGTGCCTGAATCACCACCGTCGACCCGTCGCCGTGCTCCCTTGCGACTCCGTAACGCACGTCACCTGTTTGTGAAAATGCCTCGGTTAGATCCGTGAACTCTTTCTCGATTTTGGTTTGCCCTGGAACGCTGGCTATCGTTCCATTTTTCCTTTGTTCGTGCCGTGGCAGGTAACGTGGCGGGGCGGCGTTCGTAGCGGGGCCGGGAGTTGGCTTCGCCAAAGAATACTCCGCGCCGCTCGTTCGCGGCCAATTGAAGACCCGGGTCCGTCACGGTCGGGGAAGCGTGCGGGTCGGGCAAAAGGAGCTCAGCCGGATGCCTTTGGTCCCTTGGCGGCTGGGCCAGTCTAATTCCACTCCTGGGTTTTGGTTTTTAGGGCTTTAGGAACCGCGCCGCGCCGAGTTAGTGTTCAATTAGGCATAATGGGCTTATTTTACTTTCTTGGGCGGGGCTCTTTATTTCTTTATGGGATGGGCTAGATTTTGGGGACCGGACTGGGCTTGCGCATGAGGCCCAGTCTGGCTGTGGGTTGGCGACCCGGGTCGGTCCTGACTCGGCTTCCTCTTTTTAGTGTAAAAATCATTTCTTTTAAAATATAAAAAATTATATATTATATTTTTGTGAAAAAGAATATTCTAAAAATTAAAAAAATTAGAAATTTTTAAAAAATTGAAAACAAATTTTAAAAAATTCTGGAAATATTATTTTTCTGAAATTAGAAAAAGCTCAGAAATTAGATTTTTGAGTAATTTTCTTTCAAAATGTGTGAGAATGTTTGATAAAAAAATTAATTTGCTCAAAATTGAAAAGCCCTTAAGCTTTGTTAAGATATTGTGTTTTCTTAGAAATGAATGTTAGGTTATTGCTTTGCGTAGTTCGATTTTAGTTATGTATTATTTGCTTGCGCATTATCAATATATTGACCGTTGTTTTAGCCTCGTTGGGAATAGTTACAGCTTGAACATTTTTAGTTAGTGTTTGAACAAGGTTAGGGATTGAAAGGGCAATAGTTTCATAATTAGAGACCTCGACTTCAACCATCAACCGGCTGAAAGGAGTTGGGCAGCAGCCGAATGCAACTTAGAATCAAGCTGGCAAGAAGGCGGAAGGCTGACTGGGTGAAGAGCAGGCGAGCTCCTAGATTCCCTCCTCACAGGAGTTTGGTCGAACACATGCTGTGCACACTTTGTGTAGCCCAAAAAGAACACCTGGAATCGGTTCAGGTTCTGGTTTTGGGAAGAAAATGGGGAGTGGCTACGGTGGTGATGGAGGTCTCGGGAGGTGGAGGATCATAGTCTGCAACTGGGTAAAGATCGGCTCTGGCTAAGGGTTGGAGAAGGAGGGTGGAGGCAGGGATGGCCGGAGGAGAAAGAGGCGGCGGCGGCAGCAGGGCGATTCGGGCTAAAGGCGAGTCTCCAGAGCTGGTTACCTTGCAGATCTGATTATGCTCGAGCTACGGGAGTGATGCCAGCGTCGCTTGCATTTCAGATCTGAAAAATCTCCAGCTATGGAAGCAGAAGCGGGAAAGGGAGCAGTGATGTTGAGGCGGAGGAGGGGCGGAGGAGAAGAGCATCGCAGGAGAAGGGAGCAGATCGCCGGAATTTTTGCTCCTAACTTTTCAACCATGAGCCACATTCTATCAAACCACATTGCAACTCCTGTGCGTCAGTTTCATTCATCTTATGCAATGTACTTGACTCGGACTCCACTCTTCTTCTGAGCTTATTAAGGTCAAGCTAAAACCAAAATATTGTCCTAGAAAGCATGAAACCTTACCTGATAGATTGGTTCTGCAACTTCTTTGTTCTTTTTTTGGTCTGTTGTGGTCCTACTTCTAAAACTTTTAGCGGGAGCAATTAGTAATTAATCTCGTCATGGGAGAAACTCGTCGAGGATTCAAGATGACTTGCTCCAGAATTCATTTGTAGATATTAATGCTCAGTGAGTTACATTCACCATTGCAAATTTAATCAGACATCAGCAATCATAATTAGGAATTGTTGCGGATTTCCCATGAAAATTTCCACATTGAAGAAACGAAAGAGTAGGAGCAAAACATCTTGTCTAGCTTGAACATAACCCTCCCTAGATAATGATCATGTGTAATGGTCACAAAGGTCCTTTAGTTTTGATAACTTAAAGTAGACTTCTTCAGGGGCTTCTAAATGATTAATTACTGTGTTTCAAGTTTCGAAATTTGAAATTATCAACTGGGATTTAAGTTCTTGTTGCAGAAGTAGAGACGTATGAAACTTCAAGGCAAAATTCTACGATGCCATAGGGTTGGAAAATTGAAAATTTTCTATGATAGTAGAATTCCAATTTTCTTGGTAAAAAAAAAAAAAAAGACTGGTTACCTGCTTGTTAGGTAAATTAGTAATAAATGATCAATATTATCATAAATTTATCAAATTCCCACTAAATCAGTAAACTACCAAATCTTATTGTATTCTACCTGCATATTACACAAATTACTAACACTATAAAAATTTTATCAAAATAAGAAAGTATCAAATTATCAACTCCTTTGAAATTTTACCATTGTTGTAAGTGAATGAACAAGACTATTAGGAACTTATCAATATTCTAATAATTAAGTAAATTACCAACTCCATGGAAATTCTACAAGTGTTATTAGTAATATACCAACACTAAAATTAATTTTCCTAGGTACGTTTATAAGACTCTGGAAAAAATGAATATTCTACCGTTTAAGATGGGCCTTCATATGGTTGAAAGGACAAGAAGTCCAATGATTCATACACGAAATGGTTGCTTGTGTAACATAATGCAAGTTAAATAGCCCAAATGTTATATTATGAACTTGAGGTTCAAGATTGAGAAAGAAAATAGAATGGGTATGAATGTTGATGAGAATGAGTCTGGGATAGCCATCGTCATGTGGTGTAGAGTGGTATATTTATCATCACTGGAGGACACCCGTGATGAATGCGCTAAAGCATGGCAAAAGTGTTTATATGACTTTATCTGATGAGTTGGTAATCATGATGTCTCATTAGTTAAGATAAGTTATGATCAGTGACAAGTATGGAATAAATACTCCCTCCTGTATATGGATGAGCAATGGGTATTGCGCACATGAAATTTGTACTTGAATTGTGTGCATTGGAGTGCATCTATTTTATTCATTGCACAAATAATTATAGTCATTTGTATATAATGCATGAATTGCATATCTTAAGTAAGTATTGGTTTTCCAATTGACAATAATTGTTACAATGCTGTTGTGTTCTTGGATCGACTAGTGAGTAGGTGGACCTAGAACTTTCATTTACTGAAATTGGACTCACCCCTCCAAAATATTGTCCATATTAGTTGGTTTTGGAGTTTAGGGACATTTAGATTAGTGTTTCTACATAGGTGGATCTTTTGTACGAGGTTTTGATTATGTAAAGTAACAAAAGAATGTATGTCATTCGATGTTAAATTACTTACTAATCCAGTCTATATATTGTATGGAAAATCAAGGTTTTGACAATTTTGAGGATACTTTTGAATTTAATGAAGCTCCAAGTGCTTGGTGGATCAGAATATAGTCAGGCTAGAGTCCTTGCAATAGGAATGTCATTGTTTCAACCTCCTCATCTTCAGACATCATTGTTCTTTCATAGCTCAAGGAACTTGAACTGGTCCACCGCAAGAAGCTGCGATGCCTACTTCGCCTCCCCCCAAATTCGGCATACTAAAATATATAATCATGCAGGAAACATCAATAGACCTTTCAAATTTGAAAGCACTGTCAGATTTGGAAGTTGCTCATTGCCCTATAGTGAGAGTTCAGAGGCCTCCAGGGCTTGGAGAACCTGAGCACATTAAAGCTTATAGGAGTTTCATCTTTGGACAAGTTGCCTGACCTGACCAACTTAGAGAAGCTCCAAAAACTTTATCTGCAATGTTGTCCTAAAGCAGTCGAGATCAAAGGAAGGCTAGAATCGTTGGAGACAGTCTAGATTGGTTCCTGTAAATCTTTTAGAAAGTTACCCGATCCATCAAGCCACAAGAAGCTAAAATCTTTGCTTATGCATAAGTGTGAGAAGCTAGAAGATTCTCTGGGTTCTGATGACCGGTAGGGTACTTTGAAGGCAAAGACGCAGTCTAATCTCATGGAATCCAACTCGTTAGAGTAGTTTTTTAGGATATTTTTTTCTCTCTTGGACTTTTAAGTATGGTGGATGGAAGAATGTAAGCGATGGTTGCGCCTAATTTCAGTGGTTGGTGTTGAAAAAACTTTTACCAGATTTTGAAGTTGACAAAATTTTCTAGTTCTAATGCTTAGGTTAGAACATGATTGGTATAAGTATGTTTCTGAGCTACTATTGAGAATTTTTGTCAAAGTCTATTCTATCCCAGAAACATATTTCACTCTAATGAATTTAGAATGTGTCAAGACCATAATGAAGAAAAGTTTGGAATCAAACTTATCAAGGTTACAACACTGATCCAAAATGAGACTATTTTAGAATCTAATCAACAACATCTAGTTATCTGGTAAGGGATTTCATTTTCTATATATAAATATATTGATTAGATCAATCACAAATTGATAAAATCAATCTTGAAGATAAGTTCCAAATGAGGAAGTGTCACTTATGAAAACCAAGATTCTATTTGTGTGGACGACTAGAATCAAGTGGAAATTCCATCCATGTCTTTAATGGCTATAAGATCTCCTTAAATCATTCTATCCAATGGGTACATTGGAAGAAAATCTTTTTATGATTGGCTAACAGTTAGTGCAGCATGGAGGAGAATTTAAGGAGGTTAATTAGTCAAGAAGATGGGATGAGAATTTGAAATTCCAAAGTCTGAAACTGTTCTCAATTACTCATCTTTTTCTGTGAGCTTTACAAAGTGTGATCAAGAGGGAGAAAACACAAAAAGAGTGTTTTAGTGAGATAATGTGATCTAACACTGAGTGTTTACACTTATAGTTGTAATCTCTTGTTGATCCTATAATAGAATCCAGCCAGTAGATTGTCAGCGTGGGAGAGTTGATATAAGCTTAATCTAGGCTGATCTACTATAAATTTCATATGCAATCTTCTCTTCTCTTGACTCTCTTTACTTAAGTCAGTTGCACTCTTATAAGTTATCTCAGAAGTCTGATGACTTGCATAACAAACTTTGATCCTTATTCAAACTTTGTTCATAACTTATTTATTTCGCAGTTCTTTGTCAAAATATATTTAAATACCTATTCACTCTTCTCTAGGTGTTCATACTAGCTTTATTAGTTAGGCAACATCTCAAAAGCTCTAAGTATTGCTAGCTCCTTCTACTGTTATTCTAATATTGTATAAGAGCTAAGGCTCGAAGAATATTTTTCATAATGCTTCTGTTGTGCATCTTCTATTCCTATCATTTTCTCAGGTACAGACTCTCAATTATATGAAGTCTTCTATTCTCTTTGCGGTTCATATTCTTTCATGTAGTGGTCGAGAGAGAGCCAAAGAGTACAAAGATTGATTGCGAATTTCCCACCTGTAGGAAGAAGCTAGAGTCCAAAGAACACAAACTTTTGAAGGACCAAATTGACGGAAAATTCGATTACCGAACTTTGCACAAGCTCTCTTTTTTGGCCTTGAAGTTAGTTTGTCTCTATTGTATCTAAGAACTTCACCATGTGTACCACTTACCACCTTTCGACATGGTAGCTACATGCCCTCAATATATACCTGGCAAAATACCAACATAATCTTCTTCGAATTGAGCTGATAGAAATTCGAAAAGACCACTAAACCATTTCGATGTGAGATGTTAATGCTTGCAGGTTTGCCATCATTGTAGATGGCGTCCTAAACTTCTCCCATGGAGTTGTCCTTAACTGTTTGAGATTTAAGGCAGAGCAGAACAACTGGAGATGCACCATATTGATTGCCCCAAAGGAGCTACCTGATCTTACCAACTTCAAGAAGCCAACATGTTTGATCATAAATAATTCTGAAAAGCTGAAAGTTTAAGCTTGAGGTTGAGTAGTGATGCGGTCATGCTAAGACCCGAATACTATTTGAAATTGGTCAGTAACTTCAACTAATATACATTGATCTGCTTTCGTTACCCATTGTGGCTGCATGATGAGTGGATCGGTCATTTTTTTTCATTTCTCCTCTCTCAATTTCTACCCCACTTTTTTCCTATGTTGTCTTTTTCTCTGATCTTTAAAAGTAACTTCTTTTACTATCAATTAATGAAATAACTTTTACCACTTAGTTCTATTAATTACTTATTAATGACGCTTAATGGTGATAGTTAGTCACACTAGTCGCCACATTAATAAGGCAATGACCATATTTTCCTTGCTGACTAACGGACTAATAGAGGGTGACCGTACACAAAAGAATAAATTCTAGCGTCTCTTTCTTATGTTTTATATTTCACATAAAATTAACAAGAGTGTAAAATTGGGAGTTTTTTTTTTTTTTATGGTAATTGACCTAAAATTTCCTAATTATTGGTAATATACTAAATATTATAACTACTTTTAAATGTTGGACTCTGGAGAAGAGAATATATAAATATTGGTGAGAAGTTACTTTTCACATGATAGTAAGTTTTTGTTGAAGATGTCATATATTTTTATCAGTTAGACATCAAATCACTTGAAAAAGTGTCAATGTACTAGGTACATTTATTAGTAAGTTTTCAGCGGTGATTAGAAGATAATAAGTCATCGTCAATAGTAGCAAGCTTTTTTTCTATGTTTGCATAAGGATAAATAGTCTTCAGTCTATTAGTCTTCCTCTAGATAGTAATTCTTCATAAAAAATTTTATCTACACATACCTATCGCTTGCTAGTAATTTCATGTGAGCAATATATTTTCTTATGGAAAAGTTACTCTTAGCCAATTAGAAATTAGCAAGAGAGTTAGTGTTGGTTCAAACCTTGTTACAAGCACTTTAGGGGTAAAGGGTTGGTTCAAACCTTGTTAAAAGCACTTCAGGAGTAAAGCACCTACCCAATATGAGACAATGCTCCGTTGAGGTTGCCCGTGAGATGAACAAATAGTAAGGTGTGCGAAAACTGGCCCACATTGTATTACTTCTGGCCATGCCATTTCATATTGTCTTGAGCTAAGCCCAGATTCGAGGTTCGGAATTTGTTGCTTCAAATCTTCGGGCTGGGCTTGACTTTTGGCTGAAGCAAACCCCTTTTGAAGCCCTATCTATTAGGATAAGAGCATCTAATTAACATATCAACATGTCAG
The DNA here is from genome assembly GCA_014182725.1 of Eucalyptus brandiana. Taxonomy (NCBI): domain Eukaryota; kingdom Viridiplantae; phylum Streptophyta; class Magnoliopsida; order Myrtales; family Myrtaceae; genus Eucalyptus; species Eucalyptus brandiana. The sequence continues at coordinate 67,606,844 of CM024675.1, read as the reverse complement.
GGACAAGTAACTTTTTTATATGAAGAATAGTCAACAATTCAAGTGAAGTTTTGCTTGATCATCGTCAACACGGCAAAAGCTGTCTATTTTGTTGGCATGTTCCGTCGTGGCTTTCCTCTCTCGTGGTTGGCATAGAGAAGCTGCGTTTTAATCGTGTTTGTATATGGCCAACAAAAGAAATAAATCGTGTATACCTCAATTGAAGTGAAGAGGAAGCTTCCTTCTTCAAGTTTTTGAAGACAATAATATATGGGGATAAGTGCTCTAGAAGTAATAAAATTTGTCACGAAAATGCAATTGAGTTCTAAAACTTGCAAAAAATGTAATTAAGTTCTAACATTTATCAAAATAGTTCAATTGAGTCTTAAAGTAAACACCGTTAGTTTTATCGACGGAAAATGCTAACGTGGTATTTTCAATGATTTTTTTATTTTCCATCTAGCATTTTAAATGATTTTTTATTTTCCATCGGCATTTTAAAATAATTTTGTATTCATTTTTAAAAACTAAAATTCATTTTTTAAAAAAATTTAAAAAAAAAAAAAAGAAAAGGACAGCTCCTCTGCTGCCCATGGCTAGAGGGGCCGGCGACCCTCGCCTGGTGCGGGCGAGGGCACCTAGATCCGGGCACGCCGGCCCTCACGGGGGCCTAGCGACCGTTGCTTGCCCCGGGTGAGGCCTCGCGGCCCTCGCATGGGGGCGGCGACCATCGCCGCCACCCTAGGCGAGGCCTCGGCGGCCCTCACCCGGGGCCGACGAGGCCTCGCCCGGGCGGGTGATGGTCACCGGGCCCTCGTGAGGGCCGACGTGCCCCAATCTAGGTGCCCTCACCCGTGCCAAGCGAGGATCGCCGGCCCTCACCATGGTTGGGCGGCGGCCGACGGCCGTCGCTGGCCCCTCTGGCCATGGGTGGCGGAGGAGCTGCCTTTTTTTTTTTTTTTTTTAATAGTTTTTTTTAAGAAAATGAATTTTAGTTTTTAAATATAATTTTAAAAAATTATTTTAAAAGTTATGTGGAAAATAAAAATTATTTAAAATGCTATGTCAAACACTACATGTTAGCATTTTTCGTCAATAAAATTAACGGTGTTAACTTTAGGATTTAATTGAATTATTTTAATAAATTTTAGAACTTGATTGCACTTTTTTTAAATTTTAGGACTTAATTGTATTTTCGTGAAAAATATGACAGCAATCATTGAATTGAGCGGATCTCACGTACATTTGTTTCCCATTGCGACAGAAATCTTCACAGCATCACTTATCCCTGTTATATATTCGACACAAAGTCACCCAGAAAAAGACTGACAGCAATCATTGAACTGAGCAGATCTCACGTACATTTGTTTCCCATCCCGACAGAAATCTTCACAGCATCGTTTTCATAGGTTTAGAGGGGGTACCCAGGTTCGTCCTCGCACTTGGTATTGATCATCGCTTCCATTGTTTCCATCTTTTTGTACAACCCGGTGAAGAGGTGAAAACAGACAACGGGATCGCAGAAGCTGTCGGTGATTCTGCTGTTGCTTGTCTACTGACGAATCATCTCAAACGCTGGAAGTTGTGAAGCCATGTCAGCATGTTATGAAGTATTCTTGAGTTTTAGAGGACCCGATACACGATTGGACATTGCTGATATCCTGTATACCGGTCTCATTGCTGCTGGAATTTGAGCATACAGAGACAACGAAGAGCTCTGTCCCGGCAAAGAGATCGGTCCAGTGCTTCTCCAAGCAATTGAGCAGTCCAAAATTTTGATACCCATCTTCTCTAAAGGTTATGCCGACAGTAAGTGGTGTCTTATGGAATTGGTACAGATGGTGGAGTGCAGGAGAGCTACCGGGCAGAAGATCATGCCCATTTTCTTCGATGTCAGGCCATCTGAGGTTCGAAACCAAATTGGGGATTATGGCGAGGCCTTTCTTTCGCACGTGAAGAGGAAGCAGTTTGATGAAAACACCATCCTTGGGTGGAAGGCTGCTCTCACTGAGGTAGGAGCGTTAAAGGGATGGGATTTCCAAAGCAATCCGAACAGGTCTTGCTCTTCATCATGGTCTATTATCTGTTTTGCTCCAGAGATGAATTTCTTTTATTGCTTTTTTTTTTTTTTTTTTTTTTTGTGCAACTTAATCTAATATCTAAGTTCTTTTGCCTTTAATGCTTTCAGAGGTAAAGGTGAGTTCATGGAAGAAGTTGTCAACAAGGTTTTGATTGAGTTGAAAAAGGCCTACTTAGTCATATCTGATTGCTTGATTGAAATGGACAATCATGTGGGTGAGATAATGAGAATGGTGTTTGCTGACACTGATGAAACTACGATTGTTGGAATCCACGGCATGGGTGGTGTTGGGAAGACGACACTTGCCATGATCGTCTACAACCAACTCTCCCATCATTTTGAGGGTTGTTGCTTCCTTTCTAACATATGAGAAACTTCCGAGCAGAAGGGTATTGAGTATTTGCAGAATCAGCTCATCTCTAAACTCCTTAGAAGGAAGCTAGACATTGATAATGTGGATGAAGGGACTATGATAATTGAGGAGAGGTTATACTCTAAAAGAGTTCTACTTCTACTTGATGATGTTGACAAAAGGACTCAACTAGATGCTCTCTTGGGGAAGCGCAAATGGTTTGGCAAAGGAAGCAAGCTCATCGTTACCACCAGAAACAAGGATGTTCTTCACGAGCCCAAAGTTGGTTGGACTTATGAACTTCCCTGCATGGATTTTGACCATTCTCTGCAACTTTTCAGCAGACATGCATTTAGAAGAGATCGTCCTCTGGACGAATTCCGCCCTTACTCCATAAAAGCGGTGAAGATTAGTGGCGGTCTACCTCTGACTCTGGAGGTTATGGGTTCACTTTTATCTGGAAAAAGCAAAGCACAGTGGGATATCACATTAAAGAAGCTGGAAACAGTTCTTCATGAGGACATAAAAAAGAAGTTGAAGATCAGTTTTGAGGCATTAGATGATAGACAAAAGAGCATATTCCTTGATATTGCCTGTTTCTTCATTGGTTTTGATAAAAGAATTGTGATCCATATGTGGAAAAGTTGTGAGCTTTTTCCTGAAGAAGCCGTTGAAGTCCTCCAGCAGATGTCCTTAATAAAGATTAAAGAAGACAACTGTATTTGGATGCATGATCAGCTAAGAGACCTTGGACGTGAAATCATTCGTCAAGAGTGTGCTATGAAATCAGAGAAGCAAAGCAGAGTATGGAATCATGATGAAGTGTTTGATCTGCTTATGAGGACTAAGGTGAGTATACAAAGTCATTCATTCTCAAGAGCGTTCTATTTAACTACTCACCAATTAAAAGAATTTCTTGTGTATTATTTCTTTTCCATCCGCAGTACTGACACATCTCCTAAAGTAGTATATAAATTTCGAGGAAAGATAGCACCCCAAATGAATATATTTTTCCAAACAAGAACTATGTGCTTTCTAACTGCTATTTCCCTTTTTGTATTGCCAGGGATTAGAAAATGTTGAAGCAATTTGTCTCAAGTTTGAAAGTAGTTGCGAATACAACATTACATATGAAGCATTTGCCAGTCTATCAAACCTAAGGTTCTTGCAAGTGGATGGCATAAACTCCAATGAGACAAGCACAAATCTGCATTGTTTTGCTCAAGTCAGTTATTTTCAGTGTGGTTGCTGCTTGAATGTTCTTCCAGCCAGTTTTTTCCGAAGGAGTCCATACATATTTTTAATGTTGAGATGGCTTTCATGGCATAACTTCCCTGCAACTTTTGAGCTGACCGCTCTTTCCCTGACAAAGCTAGTGATTCTTGATCTATCATGGAGTAAAATTACAAAAAAATGGAGTGGATGGAGCCACATCAAGGTAGAAGCCTAGGAGGTGTTTCAAAATAATTTCAATATATTTTTTTAACCGCCTATTTCCTTAATGGGATTGAAATTTTGTTGTTCTCCCTTACAGATGGCAAGGAATTTAAAGGTTCTAAATCTGACTGGGTGCAGAAAGTTAAATAGAACGCCTGACTTCTCATCTCATGTATTTTTAGAGAGATTAATTCTTGAAAGGTGTCAGAAGTTGGTCCATAATAGATCTATCGGTCAGCTAAAGCAGTTAGTTTTCTTAAACTTAAAGTTCTGCACTAAACTCAGCAAGCTGCCAGATGAGCTTGCTAAACTAGAAGCTTTAACAGAAATTCTTGTGGATGGCACATCAATAAGAGAAATTCCCGAATGGAGAGGAATGAAGAAACTGGAAATTCTTAGTGCTCGTAATTGTAAAAATTTGAATGATTGTAGTTCAGTTGGCTGCTTAGCATCATTATTGAAGCTTTCATTGGTAGCAACTGAGATTACTCAACTTCCAGAGTCCATTGAGAACTTGCAATCACTAGTTGAGTTGGATCTATCCCACTCACAGGTTCAAATGCTACCTTCTTCATTAGGAAATATGAAGAATTTGAAAGTACTGAGAATACGCTGCAGTACCTTGAGAAAACTACCCAGTGCCATAGCACTATTGGATAAGCTTGAAGAGTTAGATGCTGACTGCTGTGGATGTTTGGAAGGGGAAATGCCGAGCAATATCGGGAGATTAAAGTTTCTTAAGAGTCTTGAGACTGACATACACTCGAGTTTCAGGATTGCCCAAGCTTCCTGAAAGTCTGACCAGTCTTTACTTTGGCACTTGGTCAATGAAGACATTCCCAGATCTCTCAAACCTATTGAACTTAAGAGATTTGAGTTTGGTTTTGTGGAGTTCAAGGATGGACCATTCTGAACTTGAGAAAACTTCCAGTCCTTGGTGGATTGGAAGGTTACACAAACTAGAGTCTATATGGCTGGAATCTCCTTACCTGACCACCATATCTTCAGACCTTGTCCTCCTTTCTGAACTCAAGGAACTTGAGTTCAGGTGCGAGAACATGAAATGCCTTCCAAGGATTCCCGCAAGTTTGTCGAGCTTAGTTATAAAAGGTTGTTGGGAAATGAAGACATCGATAGACATTTCAAACTTGAGGGCACTAGCGGATTTGGAAGTTACAAGTTGTGAAATAACAGAGATTGAAGGTCTTGAAGGCTTGGAGAAGCTGAGATCATTGAAGTTTGTTAGAGTTACATCACTGGAAAAATTGCCTGACCTCACTACCTTAAAAAACCTCACGAAACTTGAACTGTATAATTGTCCTAAACTGGTTGAGATTCAAGGCAGACTAGAATCATTGGAGATCCTTCGTATTGAGTTCTGCAGAGATCTGGAAAAGCTACCGGCTCCATCAAGCTTCAAGAAGCTAAAATATTTGAGGATACATGAATGTGAGAAGCTAAAAGATTTGCTGGGATCTGATGATTGGAGGACTTTGAAGGAAGTGTCTGAGCCAGAGAAGTAAATAGGTCGAGCCAGGGAATCAGAGTTGGCAGGTAAAGAGACAGTTTTTTACCAATTGGAATTAACCAGCAAATTGATCTGTAAAGAGTGTAATGATTACTGCTTTAGATTTCATGATGAATCAATCAGTTTTCAAATCTCTCTTCTTCATTCTTCATTCTGACTATGGTCAATTCTGGTGCCTTCAGAAATTGAGAAGCAATTTAATTCACAGAAAGCATGATCCTCTCCCTTGTTTTCATGGATGTCTGTTGGTTGTCTAAATCTCAATGAAGATAGTTACTATTGCTTATTATGTGATGGAAACTCTACTTGTCACAAGTCCTTCATTTCTTATATAACATATTTGCCCATGTGAAAAGACTACCAATATCATTATGGCAGTCTCACAGTTCAAATATTAGGATATGTTCATTGGCGTACAAAGAAAGGGGAAAGTAAAGGCTTAGAATTAGATATGTCTAAGATTAATTTGGTTAGAGAGGATGATAAAAAGAACTTTAAGGGGTCATCTAAAACTAGCGACCTCGAGAAAAAAAAAATATCCCCTCTAAAATAGATGCAACTTTGTGTGGATGATATCGGAAGTGTCAAAAGAAATTCCGACAAAGTGTTTGAATTTTCTAAGGAGTGAGTTAATGCAAGCTGTGAACTGGGGGCTAAGGCTTCCTGGGGATGGGAGAGTCTATTAAATGGGTATAAACATTACTGGGGACATTGATTACCCGTCGGAAGGGAGACAAGAGAATGATGGCTTAAAGGCTCAGACATTGATTGAGAAAAGTTGATTCTGCATGAGAGATGGTATTCAGGAAGAAGGATCTTAAAGCAATATTATATTTGGAGTTGCCGATCAGTGTGGAAGGGGAAAAATGAACCATTTTTTGGCCCATGCATTGAAGAGAGGAAGCAACTGTGCAGCCAGTGTATCATTGACCTAAACAAACGAGACATTCAGAGAAGTCAACATTTTGGCTAGCTGTCCTTTTTTTTCACTAAAGAAGAAGAAAATGCGAAGTTATACAGGCGTTGCAAAGGTCACGTGACCTCGGTGTCACCTTGCCTGGCATCGAGAAGCCTTAATGGCCCTCACTTGGGCCGCACTGACCGTCGAGCTGCTGTCTTTGCCTGAGCCACTGTGTGTTGAGGTCGAGGGTTGATCGACCCAAATCCAGCCCTTTGGCGGCGGCTGCAGAGGTCACACAATCTCCGCGTCACCTTGCATGGCACCACACATCCTCGACAGTTTCCAAGGTAACCTTTAAATTAGTTACATTGGAATTATTTGATTTCATTTGGCTAATGAGATTTAGTTATAGCCGGACATAGTCTCTTCTGAGTTAGTACACAGTGATTCAAGAAGATGAAATTAAGGACAGAAATGGAGAGATGAGATAACAGCCGAGTTGGGGAACTTTAGCACATGAGAGAGACAAGAAAGCCATTGATTTCATTCACTTTATTCGAACTTCAGTACACCAATTTCTGCTTTTCCATCAGTTGCAAGTCGACCATCATACTATTATTTCTTTCCTATTCTCTCATGAATGAATGTTAGTGTCTCTACTATTACCTGAGCTAATTAATGGTAAATTGTCTGCTAATTTGTGAGTTTATATGGATAGCAAAGACGAATGTTGGCTATCAATAATCCCTTGATTTCTGCCTTTTTGCGAAATTCCTTATGATGAACCCGAACTCCTTTGGGAACTAGAAATGGTATCTAACCTGCAGATTTTGAGTCGTTTGACGGAATTTTTAGTCAAATGTTGTTCTCTTGACATAATTTGTCTGTTGAACATATGGATAACATCAAAGAAGCGAGGTTATGAAGATAACTGTGAAGTAGATTTGCACTCCCTTTCTATGGCCTAGTAAGTTCATTAATCAAGCTGCTGGGACATTTTTTGCAGCAAATTGCACTTAAGAATACCCTCTTTTGACCTGCAATTATAGGTTCAATTGCATAAAATGAAGAAGAATGCAGAGGAGGCAATCTTTGAGCACTGCTTTCTGATTAGAAAGTTGTGAAGCCTTCACCAAAATTTAAGATGGACCAAGTAATACGTATTCGTTCTTTTTAAACTCTTGGCCTCTGTCTTAAGTAGTGTCTTATGTCTTTATTACTTCTGCTTCAGAATCCAACTTTGTAATTAGCGACAATGTTTTTGCAGAACTCCACTTCCTTTTCCACTTCCTCGTCACTTGAAATCAAAGGAGTCATCATCGGGTAATAAGTCATTTTTTATAATCAAATTTACTTAGTAGTACATCAACACAGATATAAGCCAAACAATAAACAGACTACTAATGTTGCTCCACTTTTCTTTGTTTTCTTATTTCATTGGCCATTTGAGCATTACTCAGAATAGCGTTTGCATCTTTTTAGTGAATAGTACTGCATTTCCATTTATATAACAAACTAATACGGGCAGTCTGGATAGTAAATCTGAGTAGTTGAAATGGCTCATCTTTCCAGAGAAAATCGTTACATATCATTTATATCAGTTTCTTTTTACCCCTTTCCCTGTTATGAGGCCCGTAAAGAAAGAGGGCGCTGTGCTTTACTAATTGCTCACACAAAATGCCAAGAAACAATATGCTTTTTGTCAAAGAGGTTCTCTATACCAGAATAGATCTCTGCATTGGCATCTGATAGAAATTGGCCTCATCATCACTGCGTCTATGTATTTAACATTTTCAGGTGCAGTATGAATTTCTTGGGGTAAGTCTTGGTGACAGAAATGTACCAAAAAGGAAGAGCAGATAATTATGATGATGCATCATGACCATCGACTATGTAATTTCAGATATTGATGTGCTATTGTTGCACCTTACTATTCAGGAAATGGGGAAGTCAATAGGATATGATTAAGAAGCATTCTTAAGCTTTAGAGATCCAGTTATGCTCTGGCATAACTGATTTCCTGTATACCAACATAAAAGATGCTGGAATTCGAGTATGTAGAGATGATGAAGGGCTTCGCGGGGAAGGCCTGGAGCTTCTTCAAGCAGTGGAGCAGTTAAAAATCCTTGATACCCATCTTCTCTAAAGGATATGCTGCCAGTGAATGGTGCTTTAGCAAATTGGTGCAGATTACAGAGTGCAGGAACAGAAGAGGACGCAAAATCATGTCCATTTTCTATGATGTTGGACCATGAGGGGTATGATATCAAACTGGGCTCTACAACAAAGCCTTTGATTCTCATGAAAACAAGAAGCGGCTTGATCACGAGACTCTCCACACTTGGAGGGCTGCTTTCATTGAGGTTGGAGCAATAAAGGGATGGGACTTCCAAAACAATCCGAAAAGGTAACTAAATTCATTCCTTATGACTTGTTTGTTTCTTGTAAGTAACTTTGTTTAACTCATTTCAGCATCTTGGTTCTTTTGCATTGAATGCTATCAGAGGGAAGGTGAGTTCCGAAAGGAAGTTGTCAGGAAGGTTTTTGATGGAGTTTTTTTTTGGTTGCTTTTTTGGTTGAAGGTTTTGATGGAGTTGAAAAAGGCCTACTTGGTAGTATCAGATTTCTTGGTTGCAGTGGATAGTTATGTAAAGGGAAAATTTCAAATAAGGACCCAAAGTGAGCTCATTTTCTCAAATAAGGACCCAAAGTGGTCGTTGTCTCAAATAAGGATCTGAAGTAGTTAACAAGTCTCAAATAGGGACCTGAACCCGCCGGCCGGTGAGCGTGTGATATTTCCGGTGGCCGGAGCATGGGCAATTTTGTCCACAAAAAATATTGATAGAATTTGACAAACCCTAAAAAAACAAAACCCTTCGTACTCTTCTCACTCCTCCCTTCTCACTCTCAACCCCCCACCCCTCCTTCATGGCGTCGCCGTCTTCACGCTGGCTCCCGCCAACCCTCCTCCGCTCCGCCGCCCTTCGCCAATCGCCGTCGCGGCCCACCTCCTCCTCCAACCCCAAATCCGCCCCCTTCTTCACCCCCTCCTCCGCCCCCGCCACCACCACTACCACCACCGCCCCTCCCCCACGGCTACCTCCTCACCCGCGCTGCCCACTACTCCACCTCGCCGCCGCCGCACGCCCCCTCCTCCCCGTCGCCGCCACGGCCAAGGGCCGGGAAGGGTAGGATCACCGATGATTTCACCAGCGCCGGCGCGATCGAGCAAGTGTGCCAGGTGATCAGCGCCGTGGTCGACGTGCGGTTCGACGAGGGCTTGCCCCCAATCTTGACGGCCCTGGAGGTGTTTGACAACTCGATCAGGCTCGTGTTGGAGGTGGCCCAAAGACTGGCGAGAACATGGTCGGGACCATCGCCATGGACGGGCGAAGGGCTGGTGCGCGGTCGGCCGCGTGCTCAAGATCGGCTCCCCGAGTTCCAAAGGTACGTGCCCTCCTTTTCTCTCTATCTCTCTCTCAGTTGGGTTCGTGGAAGTGGATTTGAATTGTGCCCGAGATGTGGGTACTCGAGATGGAGATGTTCTTTGTCTCATGGTTGGGTCCGTGGAAGTGGATTCGAATTGCGCCCGAGATGTGGATACTCAAGATGGAGATGTTCTTTCTCTCATGGCTGGATCCGTGAAAGTGGATTCGAATTATGCTCGAGATGTGGGGATGTCCTCTGTCTTGGGTGGATTCGAATTGTGCTCGAAATTGAGATGTTTGTGAAATAGTATTACTTTCTTACCTCTGTTTCCTTTTTCTATTGAACTTGTTTCTGGGGACTGAAAGTCATTCGGTTCTTTTAAACTTGAAGAAAAAGGTAATGCAAAAACTTCACATTCTCTCCTTTCTACGAGTCTGCTAGATATACCTTGAAGAACTTACGCAAATCTTATAGTTCATATACCCTTTACTTGTAGGTAATGTAGGCACTTTAATTGTACTACCGTTAACCCATCAAAAATAGGAATCAATTTATCTCTCTTTTTGCTTTCAAATCTCTGTAAGGAATTGATGGTTCCAAAGTTGAAAATGTGACGGAATCTGTTCATATTGCTATGTTGCAGGAGATGTATCCGCCATGGCTCCTAATGGTAGAGGCTTCTTGTGGACTAGATTGTGCTTTCAGATTCAGGGTTTTTATGTTGGTTACTTATAAATTTGTCCATCTTGTTGCTTTCTTGTTGAAGAGGACTTTGTGGAAGTAGCTAAGTTCTTTGATGCTGTCGTCAGTTGGGTAGTGAAAATCAAGGTCATAACCAAAGGTGAATGATTCTAACAAATTCATTTTTTTGTTTGCCAATATAGATGGTTCAAATCACCTCTTGCATTCAAGCATGTTTAATGCTTTTTCTCTACTGCTTCCTCTTTTTTGTTCACGCTTTCTTTATTCGATGTTAAAAAAATTTGTCTAGCAGGAACAAAGTTGAAGGACTTCTTGGCCACAATGCAGTCTTCCCCTCACTTTCAATCAAAGATTGCTACAATTGGGTCCTAAACTTCGCCAAGATGTTGAGGAGTATGCAAAGCAATTTCCTACAATTGAGTTCGAGAAAATGGCAATGAAGTACAAGAACAGAGGGACAAATCATGGATTAGTGTGGTACAAAATCAATTATGATGTAGAAGTGCTGCTGCAGATACAAATTTCGATGTTAAGAAAGTCTGTATCGTGATCTCTCTATGTGAAACTAAAAAAGATACTGTAAAGATGGAAATTTGTAATTCTCTCTTTCCTTATTGCACCATGAGAACATGTTAACTGAGAAACTCAAGTTGTACACCTGCATTTCCTTGGGCTTCAATGGACAGAGAAGTTTATTTCTACTATGGTGATGAGTCTTATATGATAAGTTGATGAAGCATTAATATCAAAAGATTCCCCGAAACAGCGCAGTCTAGTGACATAGTCTATATTCTACAATTAAATGATTATCATGCAAGGCTTTGATTTCATACATGATGCAAGGGATGTACGAAAAAATGAAAAAGGTGCAAAATTATGTTGTCTAAAGCTTGGACGTGATGTCTAAATGGCCATTGATAGATCAAGTTCAATGGGCAGAGAAACTGACGTCCATGGACTAATGAGCTTCGACTTATTCTCTAAGAACATAATGGTATTTCTAACTTGGAAAAACATAGCCAGGGGTATTACTTCAATTTGAGTTGGACTAATGAGCTTCGACTTATTCTCTAAGAGCATAATTGTATTTCTAACTTGGAAAAACATAGCTAGGGGTATTACTTCAATTTGAGTTTGGGAACCCAGTTTAGCCAAAGTTCAAGCGCGCTAAATGGAGTCAAATGATATCAATAGATTCCATAATTCTATCAAATAGATAGATATGCAGCAAAGGGTAAAAGCATCATAGATATTAGGAACATAAAATTTAGATACATCAACCACGAGACTACAAGATGTGTGGTCCTCCTTGAAGACCATGAAACACGGCCTATATGATGGAAAAAATAAATATCCCATGAAAGAAATCTTCCTAACGAAGTAGACCTATACATATTTGTACTTTAAAATGCTCCCTAATAGACCAAAATAAATCCATCCACATCAACTAACAAGAAGAGAAATTATGTTGTTGGTCCTGCGTTTCTCCAAAAAAAAAAAAAAAAATTGCTCGTCTTCCACTTGCTTTCAAGTTGAGATCCTTACATCCTCCTCTTTACCTACGATTGAATCAAAAAATAAATTAATTAGTCAAAAGAAGTAAGGTGCAAATAAGAACACTTCTAGGACAAAGTCAAGGGTAAATGGATACTTGCATCTTTGTCCTTCCTATAGATGTTGACGAGCTTGAGATGTTACTAAAAGTTGAAGCAAGAAATTCAACTATCTCAGGTTGTGATTCTAATGGGGCTAAAGGGGCTGAAGATGCTACAACGGTTGAAGATGCCGATGCTACCGTTGTCGTTGCCGCTGTCATCGATACTATTGATGGATTATTGCAATGATACCTGTTATGGCCTATGCCGCCACATTTCCCACAAGTGATTGTAGTATTTTGTCTCTTCAACTTTGTTCCCTCGGGCTCTTGCACAACTTTCTTCTTTCTTGTCTTCAAATTTTTATCAGTTGTTTCATTCACTGATTTTGTTCTTTGTTTCTTCTTTCTGCCAACTTGCTTGGGCACATCTGGTGGGAGTAATGGCTCTCTAGCAGGCCATGTGTCCATAGAATCTACAACATGCACAACATGGCTATAAGTTTGCATGAATGTTTCCTTACTAAAACTTGTGTGAACCCATTTTTTAGGCTCTTCTCTCATGTATATAAGAGCTGCCATAGCATGATAGCAAGGGATTCCACTGATATCCCATCTTCTACAACTAGAAGATCTATGTCTAATATTAACAACTCTATTGTCACCATATGGGCCACTCAATTCAAATTCATCCTCCCCATTCTAGCTAGGAATCGATAATGCTGAAAATTGTTTTTGAAGATCTAATATCTTTTGGATATTAGGACATATCACACCAAAGTGTACTTAGCCATCCCATCTCTTTGCTTATGAATTCTTTCCATGAGCTGCACTCTTATAGCTTCAAGCATTGTGATGATAGGTTTGTCCCTTGCGTCAATGATGCTTTTGTTGAAACTTTCACACCAATTATTCAATGAAATATCACATTTTGAGCTTGTCCTGAAGTAGGACTTGCTCCATTGCACCGGAGGCCTTTGAGACAACCATTCATAAGCTTTCTTATTAATTGCCTTCAGCTCTTCCATTGCCAAGTCAAAATCACATACTCTAGTCGCCATGGCAGCCTTCCAAAGGAGCTTTTTAAGTTCTACCCCTCGTGATGTAGCTTGAAGTTTTCATAAAGATGCCTTAAGCAAAATCTATGTTCCGCTTCGGGCATTAGATTTGCTAGTGCTTGCACCAATCCCTTCGTTTGTCACATAAGAAAGTCCAAGTACTTTGAATTTTCAGGGTCGGTAATCCCCAAGTCTTCGCAATCAAACTAATAAACCAATGCCATGTCTTATATGTTTCTTGTCCGACAACTGCCCATGCAAAGGGATACATTTGATTGTTGCCATCTATGCCCACTGCTGCTAGAAGTATACCCTTGTAGCCTGATGACAAATGGCAACCATCAAAACCCACAAAGCGCCTACATCCTTCTACAAAGCCCCTCCTTAATGCATCCAGACAAATATAGACTGCCTTAAACTTGTATTGGTCTTGATATTGCTCGGTTTTGATTATACACGTGGATCCCGGGTTGGCATCAAGAAGTGCTTGACAATAGCTCCTAAGCATCCGAAATTGCTCTTCCTCATTCCCAGTAATCATACTCATTGCAGTTGCCCTAGCTCTATAAACCATTGTCCTTGACAACTTTAAAACATTCTCAGACTCCATTGTTTTTTTCATTGAAGCACTGGCCATGTAGGATTGTTTCTCAACCTATCACAAGTACTTGTTTGCTAACCATTTAGTGCTTATTTGAGGAATATGTAGAGCTCTATTACATGTATGTATGGAGTTAAAGGTTTTGACTTGTAAAGTATGCTCCCTTTGCACTTTGGAAGCATATATAAGCCAATCACAACCATCAGAACACACTGCCCTCAATTTATTAGGTGTATTCTTAACAAACCTCACCTTTCTCCCATTTTTTATGGCATGGTTCCTAACGGCCTTTCTAAACTCCTCAGCATTGCTAAAGCACATTCCTAACTTGAAGACAGGATTTTCCATATCAACCTCAGCATTAAACTCGGGATGTGTATACTCATTTTCGCCATTCATATTCAAGAAATCTACATTGTCAGCTAACACATCTACATACTGACTGATGTCTCCAACCTCCATATCCCTCTCCATTGAACCATCACTGTTAGCACAACTTACATTTCTCATGTATAACTCATCAAGATCAACAAAGGCGAACCCATCTTCTCTAGCAACGCCATCATACCCACCATCATATATTGAATAGTTTAGTTCTTCACATCCCTCAACTGGTGCAAAATGAAGCAAAAATAAAGTCAATATATTTCCATGCAAAACGTACACCAGGAAAAAACAAAACAAAAATAGTAAACAATTGCAATAAAATTGTACCATGCTTTGATTAACGAAAGAAAACTAGGCACACTAGTGACTATATACCACTCTTTTATTGGATACCATTTGTCAAAATATTGTGCATTATGGAGTTAAAATGTTTTCGATGTTGCCATAAATTTCTCCCTAGGTGAGCCAACCATGGTGACCCGAGAACCAAACTTAGAGATATATACCATAAGGAAAAGAAAACCGATCCCATTCAAAGCATTTCTTAGGCTCATATGTTATTGGCTTGAAAATTATGGAAACGACTACTAAGTTTAGTCGACTCAACTTTTGTCTGAATTCTCTCTTTCTCGTTCAACAAACAAGGCTGAAAACACAATCCTATCAAGAAGACTTAATTGCAAATTTACTAAGTAATTGTGGAATGATAACTAGCAGGATCTACAATGCATCTTGACACAAAGATTAAATAGTCTTCATATTAATAACTTGAGAAGAAGGAACTTCTAACAAGTAATCTAACAAATTGCTGCTTTAGAAGTTACATCCAGTGCACAAAAAATGCAGAAAACAAGACACCTCCAGTTCCTAATAAGTAGTGCGCACAAAAATTATTGGAAACAAGATGCCCTCATGCTCTGACTGTAAACTCATGCGCACATAGACTCAAATTGATTTTGTCTCAACGTGTTTCCACCAAATTTCGTCCTCTAAATACTTTCTATCAGAGTACCCATATCATATCAGAGTAATTATAGTTTTTTTTTTTTAAATATCTATCTACTTTCCCTATGAGAATCTATGTGGGCTTTTAAATTCCATGACAGGCCGTGAGTTCTAACCATCAACGACAAAATATAAACCAGAAAAAAACAAAAAGAGAGTATAAAAAAATCGCAAAACAGGGACCACCATCGCAACATGTAGGACCCCAACAGCAGTAATATCTAATTAGAAATCCATCGTGGACACAACTCATATGCATTTTGTCGGACAAAAGAGACATAAACTCAAAAATCCAACAAAACAAGCAAAAAGAACACCATAAAACAAAAGAATTCGCCCTACCATCAGCATCCTCGCTGCCATCTGTGTGATATTCCACCACATGCCCGCGCCTTGTCGACATGTTGCTTCGACAAGTTACAACCACTTTGAACGAACGAAGGATCGATTGCACCAATCGAACGAAACGGAGCGTGAATCAAAGTGTATGGCAAACCTAGGAAAGGATAATGAAGAATCGAGATCCTTGTGTTACACACGAGTGTCTCAATAACAAAAAGGTGGCTTTACTCTAGATTTTTTTCTTCGTTGGAAAGAAACGAAGACAGAAAACAAAAGAAGAAGATGTGAGAAACGAAGGTAGGGATTTCGTTTTGTGTTTCAATTCGTGTTCCATTAACTGAAAATTTCAGTGCTCCAAGCAAAAGAGGACAAAGAACGGAGAAGATGAAGAGAAGAAGAAAGGAGAACGTGAAGAGGTTTTTTAGGTCAAAAGACGTGAAGAGTTGGGGGGGTTTGTTTTTAGGGTTTGTCAAATTCTATCAATATTTTTTGTGGACAAAATTGCCCATGCTCCGGCCACCAGAAGTATTACACGCTCGCCGGCCGGTGGGATCCAGGTCCTTATTTGAGACTTATTAGCCACTTCAGATCCTTATTTGGGACAACGACTACTTTGGGTCCTTATTTGAGAAAATAGGCTCACTTTGGGTCCTTATTTGAGATTTTCCCTTATGTAAATGAAGTCATGAGGATGATGGGCGCTCACACGAATGAAAAGGCATGATCGGAATTTATAGAATCGGTGGTGTTGGAAAGACGACACTTGCCAAAATTGTATACAATAAATTTTGAGGTGGTTTTAATCGCTGTTGCTTCCTTGCTGACATTCGAGAAACGTCACAGCAAAAAAGTGTAGAGTATTTGCAGAATCAACTCATCTCTAGTATCCTCCAAAGGAAATGGTCCGAAATTAATAATATTGATGAAGGGATAAATACAATTAAGGAGAGGTAACCCTCCAGAAGAGTTCTACTTCCTGATGATGTCGACATAAGAATACACTCAGACGCTCTTGTGGCAAGGCATGATTGGTTTTACCACAAGAAACGTGGGAGTAGAATGGAGAGAATGAAGAAGCATTTGGTTTATTCCGCCTTTTGAAGAGGGAAGCCATTGTGCCGACGCACTAAACATTTGGAAATTTTCTCAATGTGTGTGCAAATCTTGCCGATCTGCAGTTGGGGCAGCAGGCTCATGCTCATGTCTTGAAGCACGGATTTCGCTTCCAGTCTGGAGAAGAATCCGATATTTTTGTTGGAAATTCTCTTATAGACATGTACGTTAAATGTGGAGCTGTGGAAGATGGTTTATGGGTGTTCAAAAATATGTTGGACAGGGACAAGGTCTCATGGAATGCCACAATTATCGGATATGCACAGAATGGTTACGGGTTAAAGGCGCTTGAAATATTCAGGAAAATTTTGGTATCTGGCGAGAGACCAGACCGTGTCACTATGATCAGGGTTCTATATGCATGCAGCCATGCATGGCTGGTCAAAGAGGGGCACCATTATTTCAAGCGGATGGTTGAGGAGTATGGTCTGGCACCGGTAAAGGACCATTATACGTGCATGGTTGATTTGCTCGACCGATCCGGTTGTCTCAGTGAAGCAAAGGACTTAATAGAGGCAATGCCCATGCAAGCTGATGCTGTCGTTTGGGGTTCGCTGCTCGCAGCCTGCAAAGTTCATAAGGATATAATGCTAGGAAAGCACGTAGCGGAGAAGCTCTTAGAGATCGACCCTTCGAACTCCGGACCTTATGTTCTGCTCTCAAACATGCGGAAAGCAAAAAATGGGCGATGTCGTCAGAATAAGGAAGCCGATGAGGCAATGAGGAGTAGTCAAGCAGCCCGGTTGTAGCTGGATAGAAATTCAGGGTCAAGTTCATGTCTTCATTGTCAAGGACAAGAGGCACCCTCAGAAGGGTGATATTTATTCTTTGTTAAGATCTCTTAGGACAGATGAAGCGAGATTGGTATGTTGCCATTACGGATGACTATGAGGCCCATGAGGAGCTGAGTGAATCGGACTTTATGTCTTCTGAAATGGAAATGCTGGCTGATGCCGCTGTTTGTTAGTTCATGGAGAGTCATTATCCTTCGATCTCTCTTCATCGTTCATACCATAGTAACATTTGATAAAATGCGTGAGCAGAAGAGCTCTCTTTTCTGAGTCTAATGCGCACTGTTTTTTGGCCGAGTTTCACTGGCACTGTTGGGTTGTAGCTGACACGATGCAAACAGAAGTCTATTTGGACATAAGAAGCAGAAGATCTGCATAAGGATAGAGCGTACCGCAACTAACTGGACTGTTTGGTGTTATACAAATTAACGCAGAGGAGATTGAAGGTTCAGAGAGAGGAGAAATTTTATTTCCACGGACGGATCAATGGACTGCATTGTCTTCCCGAAGGAACAGCAGAGAAGACGAAGAATTCACCGGCTCGAAGGAACAGCAGAATAGAAGAATTCACTGGCTCAAGAGACTGGCATTTGAGACATTCCGAAAAAGACACTTGCGCCAAGGTCAAAAAGGCATCCCCCCCTTCGAGATGTGAAACTGCAAACCATGGTGCAAGCCATACATGGAGATGACTTTTGTGTGTCAGTACTAGGTAATCTCGACAAATTATCAGAGCCTATTATTTTAAATGAATACGCAAGGGAATTTTTATTCAGGAAGTGAGGAAAGCAAGTTGAAGGACGGGATCCTAGGAATGATCAACAAGCCAGCAAGAAAACTGACCATCTCTATATGAACCCAAATTAGAAGTTTCTGCTTTTTAGTAATTCTCTTTTCAAAAATCAACTCAT
This sequence comes from Eucalyptus brandiana, assembly GCA_014182725.1. NCBI lineage: Eukaryota > Viridiplantae > Streptophyta > Magnoliopsida > Myrtales > Myrtaceae > Eucalyptus > Eucalyptus brandiana. The sequence continues at coordinate 67,588,634 of CM024675.1, read as the reverse complement.
CTTAAATAAATAGGATCGATTGAATTGTGAACCCTGCCAAAAATACAGAACCAGATTATCAAATGACTGACCAGGTCAGGTTGGTTCGGTTCTCTTGTTTTTCTTTTCATATGCACGATACAGAAAAATGAAAATAGAGGCCGTTTCCAACCTGTTGCATTCAAAAGTCAACGGCTGGCCTTGATCTCTATTATATCAAAAGTCAACGGCCGGCCTTGATCTCTATTATATCAAAAGTCAACGGTTGGCCTTCATCTCTATTATATCAAATGTCAACAATCGGCTTTAAGTACACCTGCAACTCGCAAGTCCTCACCTACCTAGAAGAGCATTGCAAGCAAGGGCAAGCGGGTCATCTTGCGAAAAGTCTTTCTTTAGCAGAGCTCAAACCCAAGAACGATTGATCTGGGGGATCTTTATTTGCTTCTTAGCATTTGATCCGGACTCTTCATCTTCACTCCTCCATCTTTGGTAATCTCCTCTCATTCATTGCCTTTTTCCATTAATTTGATGAGAAGAATAGAGGGACTCTCATATCAGTATCAGTTCTTTCCATAGTTGACTCCATGATCGATCACTGCAATTTGTATCTGACACCAACAGTTTTAGCATAATGCTAGTCGTGTGTAACTGCTCATCTGCTTCCATCTATGCAATAGTCAGGCCTCAGATCTTGAAACAAGATCCCACTCCTATACATCAGCTTGTTGATATACTCAGAGGTTTATGTAATTCAGGACTGAATTTACACTCTTTAGGAACCGGCCAGCACCCAAAGCTGAATTAGTTAGAATTAGGATCGGTTGATTTCATTTGTTTGACAGTGGAGACAAATTAGTACATTATTGTCTGGTAAATAAGCAGTAAGAAAGAACGCTCCTAGACGGAAAATTGATATTTTCAACTCTGTATTTGACAGAAGCGACAAACTGAAAGAGTATATAATGTTGCACTCTGTGGCAAACCGGAACTCTCAACTTTTGTGAAATGCAGCTTTCATCCCTACAGGCCATGTGTTCAAACTTATTTACTGGAAAAACAGTTATTGCGTCCATGCTTCTTTTTCCTGTTGAAATTTTATTGACTCCATAAGTAATTAGTAATCCGCTCCTCTTCTTCTGATATGATGATACTTTCTGGCAGATGTGAACAACTGCCTCATGCCTAAGAAATGGCGAAAATTAATGGCTTTGATGCCACTTTGTTTGGAATTAAATTAAATAAACTTTTTTTCTATTAAAAGTAAAAATATTATTTAGATTTCAAAAAATTATAAAAAAATAAATACAAAATTACGTGTTAACATCTAACTATTGTGAAAGTTTTGGGACTTTGAAAAAGAGTTAAAGTGCGTAGGCAGTGGAAATTAAATGAAGCAAAAATTAAAAATAAAAAAAGTAAAAGTCAATCCAAATTGATATAGTTTAATTTAATATAAATTTTACCAGTCGTTGTTTCAAAATTAGGAAAATTATAATGGTACAGTTTTTTAATTGATTAAATAGCATCAATATTACAATCTATTTTTCTTATTTTATTTAATCATAGATAATATATAAAAATAAATTAAGTTGACTTATATTTTGTAATTCATCATTATTAATATTTTTGTGATTATATATAACCAATCCTAATTTCTGTTTATTCGACTATTCAAATCAAAATAATATGATATTTATTTTTTTTTAAATTCCTTGGTCAAAATAATTTTCAAGATTGCTTCGAGTGGTAATATGGTTTTACCTATTTCACCCCAAAATTCAACTAGTCTTGCAGGCTGGAGAATAGCCAAAAGCTGTTTGATCCGAGGCAATCTCAATCTCTACCTGTAAACTTGCGAAAAATGCGATAAGAGCGCCCGAGAATTGTAAAGGGAAAGAGAAAACGGCACATATCTAGGAAGTTTTGCTCAAACCATCCATGGTTGACAAACTTTCATTTGCACAATAAATTTTTTGGAGCTTTAAAAAACGCTTGTTTCGCAATAAATAAATGATTTGGATAACATTTTCTTAAAAATGATCTTTTATATCCCTTACAAGAATGAATGAACAAAAAATATTTCATAAAAATGCTTAGACATAAATTGTTATTGATAATGAAAATTTTTCATTGACTAATGATTTCAAGTGATATTTTTTGGTAAAGTGATTTCAAGTGATATTAATGATCATTTTTTGAAAAATACTTTTCCAATTATTCATTTTTTGTAAAATAAACAGGACCTTAATCCCTTTCTAGCTCGATGCAACTTTCATTGTTTAAAACTTAACTTTTGTTTTGTATATTTACTGTGAATAACTTTCTGTCATAATACATCTCAAATACTTAATATGTGTAGGTTTGATTAATGAATAATTCAAATTGGCCTAGGATTTCACCAACGAAACAAGGGTTTCGTCGTCATTATGATCTCTAAACTAATAAGACTTTTGAGCCAAAAACTCTTCTGGACTCGGAGAAATTTCAACCAAACCTAAAACTCGAATGCCTCAAAAGAAAGGCGGATTCCCTCATTTTCTGTATTTGAGGTCGGCACGTAGGGGTGAGTATCAAGTCACCTTCTTGGATGAGCACGGCCAGCGAGGGTGAGCAGACTGACTAGTGAAAAGTATTTTTCTTCAGCTGGCTCAAAGCCAAGAACGTTTTACTCTCGAGATCTTTATCTGCTTCTCAGCATTTGATCCCGACCCTTCATCTTCACCCCCTCCATCTCCAGTAACTTCCTCTCTCATCTATTGCTTTTTTCAATAAATAGGGTCTGTTCTGTAATGCAACTAGGTGCAGAATTCGATGGGAACAATAGAGGGACTCTCAGATCAGCATCGGTTCTTTCCTCCGTTGACTCAATGATTGATCACCACCAGTTGCGTCTAACATTAATAGCTTAAGCTTCTAACTCTAGTTGCACGCTAAACCCTCCTTATCTGCTTCCATTTATGCAACTGTCAGGCCTGAGATCTTGAAACGCAATGCCACTCCGATGCATCAGTTTGTTGATTCTGTAACCCGGGATTGAATTTACGCTCTTTAGGAACTGGGCCGGCCCTCTGCACTAGTTTGAGTTGAATCAGTCGATTAAATTTTTTTGATAGGATTTTCTTGTGCGACCAGAGATACTGGTGCCTCTAAGAGACTTCGATAGGGCAAACTAGTGCACTATTGTCTGGTGATTAGCAGTAAGAACACTCCTAAGGAGAAAATTGATACCTTCAGCTTAGTATTTAACAGAAGAGGCTGACTGAAGAGACTACAATGTTGCACTCTGTGGTGAACTGGAACTCTCAGCTTTTGTGAAATGCGGCTCTCGTTCCTGCACTCCTGTGTGTTCAAACTTATTTTGTTGGAAAAATAATTATAGCATTCATGCTTCTTTTTTCCATTGAATTTTTATCAATTCCACAATTTGATTAGTAATCCGCTCCTTTTTTTCTGATGTGCTGATACTGTCTGGCAGAAGTGAATAATAGCCTCATGCCTCACTAATGCTCTCCCCTTAACCATGTATCTGTTTGTTAATAAACTAAGTAATGGCTGTAATCAGGGATCGGTTTATGCTTTTCAGAACTAGTCCGATGTTGGGGGTTGAATTAGCTGCAGAGTAGCTTCTTGATTTCATTTTTCAAATGAGATGGCCATAGGGGAATGCGATTCTTTGCCTGCGTCCATCAAGGTCAAGTGAGCAACTAGTTGACTGTTGTGGAATGTTCTTGTCAAATCGATCTTGGTAAAACTAAAAAGGGTACGGTTTCAGCATAACTTCTTATGAGATAATAAGATAATTAGTCAACCTACAAGCCACAACAGGCGCTTATGTACAGAGGACATTCAACGTTACCTTTTAAGAAAAAAATTATCTCATAAGTAAAAAATTTAAGTCAAAAATAAGTTGACTGTGATTTATCTTCTCAAAATTTTCCTTTTACCAATCAATTTCAAGTGTGAACTAAAACCCATAAATTCACAATAATTTGGAGATTTCTTCATTTAGTATTGAGATGGATCAACTTCTCTACTATATTTTTAATAAAATAATCGGACATAGTTCGGTGTCCAATGCAATTCAGAAGGAGCTCGTGCATTTGTGATCAAGGTTTCTTTCTAGAATGACTTCGAACAGAAGAATTTCTGAGAGAAATCATGATAATCATCATTCCACTTTCATAGTAAATGTTTTTCAGGTTGGATATTGAGTCGTTGCAAGTCCTCTGAAAATTCAGGAAATGGAGAAGCCAATGGAACCTTATTATGAAGTGTTCTTGAGCTTTAGAGGACCAGATACTCGTCACGACATCACTGATATCCTTTATAGCAGCCTCATTGATGCTGGAATACAGGCATATAGAGATGATGAAGAGCTTCGCGTTGGGGAAGAGATTGGGCCAGAGCTTCTCCAAGCGATTAAGCAGTCTAAAATCTCGATTCCTATCTTTTCTAAAAAATATGCTGCTAGTAAATGGTGCCTAATGGAGTTGGTTCAAATGGTGGAGTGCAAGGAAAAGTGGGGACAAAAGATCATGCCAATTTTCTATGACATTGAACCATCCGAGGTTCGTAACCAAACTACAATTTATGGCAAAGCCATTCAGTCACACATAAATAAGCAGCTATACACTGATGAGACTATTCAGAATTGGAAGGCAGCTCTCAAAAAGGTTGGAGAACTAAAGGGATGGGACCTCAAGGAGAGGTACTTGAATTTATTATTGTGCATGATTTGTTTGTACCTTAGGTATTATTCTACTCATCTTGATTTAATAGTTTGGTTCTTTTGCCTTTAATAATATCAGAGGCAAAGGTGAGCTCACAAGAGAAGTTGTTCAAAAGGTTTTGATTGATTTGAAAAAGGACTACTTGGCAATACCTGATTTCTTGGTTGAAATGGACAATCACGTGGACAGAATCATGGAATTAATAGGTGAGCAGACCACTCAAACAAAGATTGTTGGTATCCATGGTATGGGTGGTGTTGGAAAAACAACTCTTGCCAAAATCATTTATAACAAATTGTTGTCTGGTTCCACTAAACATTACAACTTGTCTAATTCCTCGGAGGAAATGGATGATCAAGTGGATAGAATCATGGAAGTGAAAAGTGAACGGACCACTGATTCTACTAAATGTTGCTCCATGTCCAACATTGGAGATACGAAAATTGAGAGATTGCAGAATCAGCTCATTTATGATGTCCTAGGAAAGAAACGACCAACCATCAATGATATTCATGAAGGGAAAAAAGTGATCAAGGACTTGTTATACTCTAAAAAGGTCATACTTCTACTTGATGACGTCGACCAAAAGACTAAGCTGGATGCTCTTGTGGGAATGGGTAAATGCTGGTTTGGCAGTGGAAGTAAGGTTATTATTACCACAAGAAACAAAGAAGTTCTCAAAGATGTTGAGTGGAAGTATGAACTTACTGAAATGGATTTTGATCATTCTCTTCAACTATTCAGCAAACATGCATTTAGAAGTGATCATCCTCCGGCAAAATACGCCCCTCTCCCTGAAAAAGCGGTAAAAGTCTGTGGTCATCTTCCTTTGGCTCTCGAGATCATAGGTTCATTTTTAGCTGGAAAAGACAGAAAATTTTGGGAGACCACATTAGAGAAGCTAGAAACTATTCCCGATGAAAATGTTGAAGAAAAGTTGAACATCAGTATCGATGCATTACAACCACATGCAAAGGAAATATTTCTCGATATTTGTTGCTTCTTCGTTGGGTTTGATGTGAAAATTGTGAGGCATATGTGGAAAAGCTGTGGGTTTTTACCTAACTATTATCTTGATGTCCTCCAACAAATGTCGTTAATAAAGATTATAGAACGTGACCAATTGTGGATGCACGATCTGTTAAGAGACCTTGGACGACATTTCATTCGTCGGATTGGTACATTTAGACCGGAGAATCAAAGTCGGGTGTGGGATCAAGAACAAGCAAATGATATTCTCATGGCAAAGGTAAAGTGTGTGCAATTTTTTTATTCCTATTTAGAGAGGGATGAGTTACACGTTGATTTTGGCTATTTGCTTATTTCTAAATCGAGTCATTACTTGTATGGTTACTATGATGACATGCTCATCTATAAATCATATTGTAAATCAATTTGAAAGTATAAACAAAATGTACATTCCTGAAGTATGTTCAACTCAAATCCCTTTGACAAGCAATTATGTTATCACTAGCTTCTATTCTTTTTTTCGCTTCGGCAGGGAGCAGAAAACGTCGAAGCATTACGTCTCAAGTTTGACCATCACTCTCAACACTTCTTTAAGAAGGAAGAACTTGCAATTCTATCAAATTTAAGGTTTCTTCAAGTGGATTGTGGAGACTTGGATATGAAAAATGTCCAGCATTTTTCTTTAACCAATTGGTTCCAGAGGAATCTATCCAACCTTCCAAAGTTGACATGGTTCTCATGGCATAAATTTGTTCAGCATTGTCCTTCAACCAAGCGGTTCTCGAAAAATCTGCCCATCCTTCCGAATTTGAGATATCTCTCCTGGCATGAGTTTCCCATCTTTTTCCAGTTGACCACATTTTCCCTTATGAAGATAGTGATTCTTGATCTATCACGAAGTCAAATTACAAATGATTGGGAGGGATGGAACCACCTGAAGGTATGGTATTATTTCAACACGAATTTGCTACGTTAACTTTATTGTCTCGTATCTCAAAATGATCCAAAATCAACCTCTTCTCTCCATTACAGATGGCAAAGAATTTGAAGGTTCTAAATTTGACTAAATGCAGCAACTTGTGTAAAACTCCTAATGTTTCTCCTCATGAAAATTTAGAGCAACTGATTCTTGAAGGGTGCAAGGAATTGGTTCAAGTTGATAGGTCTATTGGTAAGTTAAAGCATTTAGTGTTATTAAACTTGAAATATTGTGGGAAACTTCAGACATTGCCAAATGAGATGGAAAAACTAGAAGCCTTGACAGAACTTCTCCTTGACGGGACATCTATTACCAAAATTCCTACATGGAAAGGAATGAAGAAATTGGAAACCCTCACTGCAAGTTCTTGTGGATTACTAAGTGAATGCAATTTACTTGGCTGCTCAACATCACTATTGTATCTTGACTTATTAGAAACAAGTATTAGTGAACTTCCATTTGGAAATTTTGGTTCTCTCATTGAGTTGAATCTTTCTCGGTCGAGCGTACGAGAGTTACCCAATTCAATAGAGACAATGAAGAATTTGAGGGTACTAAGGATCTCTGGTGCCATCTTAGAAAAGCTACCTAGCGCCCTTGGGATGTTGGAGAAGCTTGAAGAGATCCATGCCAGCAATTGTAGATATTTGTGTGGGGAAATTCCAAGTGAGATTGGAAGACTATCATTTTTTAGAGTCTTGAGGTTATCGGGCACAAGAATTTCCAATATACCTAAGATTCCTGAAAGTATGACCGAACTATACTTGAACAATAATCAACAGATGAGATGCCCAGATCTCTCAAACCTATTAAATTTGAGAGTTTTGGTGTTGGGATTAAAGTATCAAAGCCCTTCCCTTCCAACTCCAAGTCTCAATTGGATCGGAGGGTCAAGAAAGCTAGAGTCCTTGCGGTTACGTTGTGATAGTGTGGTCACCCTATCTTCAGATTTTAATCTCCTTGCGAAGCTCAAGAAGCTTGAACTCAACGTAAATAACCTAAAATGCCTACCTCAGCTTCCTCAGAATTTGTCATACTTTTGTTTTTTTGGGCGCAATTTAACGGAAAAGTCAATAAATCTTTCATATTTGGAGAATTTATCAAAATTGAAAGTCTTTTATTGTGAACAGCTAATAGAGATTCAAGGTCTCGAATCTTTGAAAAACCTACAAACGCTTGATCTTAGGGAGATCTTCCATCATTGGTGAAGTTGCCTGACCTAACCGGGTTGAAGAAGCTCTACAGACTTTGGATAACAGTTTGTCCTAAATTGGTTGAGGTTCGAGGTCAGCTTGAATCATTGGAGTCTCTACGTTTAGAGGATTGTAAATCACTTGAGCAGCTGCTTGATCCATCAAGCTTCAAGCGTATAGAAGAATTGTATATAAGTGGTTGTTGGAAGCTAGAAGAGATTCAAGGGTGGAAGTTTCGGGGAACCTAAAGGTCTTATGTATGAGTGATCTTCTGTTGCTAGATAAGTTGCCTGACCTGACCAATGCCAAGGATCTCAAGGATCTTGAATTAGGGCATTGTCCTCGTCTGGTTGAGATTCGAGGTAGCCTAGAATCAGTGTTGTGGCTTCGTATTTATGGCTGCAGATCTCTACAAAAGTTTTCTGATCCTTCAAGCTTCAAGAAGCTAGAGTATTTAGAAATAAAAGAATGTGAGAGATTGGAGGAGATTCTGGAATCCAATGAGTACCGAGACTTGAAGAAAGTGACAAGACCCCTTTGAAAGCACGAGGATAAGAATACGGAAATCACGGAGAGAAGATTCCGTACCACATTGGTGAGGAATTTTCTCTTTTTTTTCTTTTTTTTTTCGTTTTTTCTCCTGTTGCCCCCTCTCTCTTCTCACATTCTTTCCTTCTCCTTCCTTTGTCTTCCTCCCTCATCAGCGACGACCCGAGTGAGGAGCTCGCCCAGAACCAGCAGCGACGGCGATCCCGAGCGGAAGAACAAGACGCGATTCGACCAGGCGGAGATCTCCCTCCGGGGGACCCCATCTTCCTGCCCGCCGATCTGTTCCCACGAGAGTTTAGTAGGTTGTCTACAAAAAGGTCTTGCCTTTTCCTTCTCCGCATCTTTATTTGGTTTTCTGGTATTTTTCTCTCTTCGCATTTGCATGAATTGGGTCCGCGTGCGAATCTTTGATGCAATCAGTGATAGATTAGGAAAAGAACTGGGATGGATTGAGTTGTTTTTATTATTTTTAGTCATGACTTGTCATACGTACGAAATGAAAACAGCCTTTCGATGAACTCGCTCGGGAGCTGACTCAGTTGATTTTGTTCCATCTGCATCTAATCTTTAATAGCTTTGGTCTAAACCACAAGTCGCATTCTATTGAAACACATTGCTACTCCTGTGCGTCAGTTCAGTTCTGCACCCGTGAGGGGATTGATTTTCGCTCCTTAGGAACTAGTTCAAAACATACATGGTGAATCAGATGTTCTTCTGAGCTTGTCAAGGTCTAGCTAAAACCGAAATATTGTCCTAGAAGGCATGAAATCTTACTATAATCGATTGGTTCTGCAATTTCTTTCTTCTTCTCTTGGTCTGTTGTGTTCCTACTTAATTCTAATATTTTAGCTGGCGTACTTAGTGATTAAATCACTTGCTGCAGATTTCATTCGTACAGATTATTGTTCACGAGGCATTACCCTGAGAATGGGTTGCATTCAGTGTCGCGAATTCTATCAGACATCAGCAACCATATTCGCAGAATTGTCGCTGATTTCCCATCAAAATTTCCACATTGAAGAAATGAAGAAGTAGGGGCAAAACATTGTGTTTAGCATAAACATGAAACGCTCCCTAGGTAATGATCATGTGCAATGGTCACCAAGGTTCTTTAGTTTTGATAACTTAAAATAGATTTCTGCAGGCGCTTCTGAGTGGATTCATTACTGCGTTTCTAGTTCCATCATTTGAAATTTTTGGTGGTATTACCAGCAAAATTGGAATTGTTAGGTAAAAGAAAATGACTGGTTACTTGCTTGTCAGGTAAAGAGGTAGTAAATTACCAAAGCTGTCAGAAATTTAGCAATTTCCCACTAGATTGGTAAATTACCAAGTCTTCTAGAAAATTTCTGGTGTCGTAAGTGAATTAATAACACTATCAGAAATTTACTAATATTTCAATGAAGTAGTAAATTATATTTCAATGAAGTAGTAAATTATCAACTCATTTGAAATTTAACCAGTATCGTGAGTACATTAATAACAATACTTTGGAACACGGCATACAACTTTCCATTGTGCTGCACTCTCCAAGTGTGCTTGTTCCCCATATTAAGTAAACTACCAACTCCGTTGAAATTCTACAAGTGTTGTTAGCAATATACCAACACTATAATTAATTTTTCTGAGTATGTATATAAGATTCTGGGAAAAGACAGATGTTCTACCGTTCTCTATAAGATTGAGAAAATGTAAAGTACAATGATTTATACATGAAATTTTATGACTTGTGTAACCTAATGTGACTTGAATAGCCTATATATGATATTATGAACTTGAGGTCCAAGATTGAGAAAAGAAAGAAAATAGAATGGGTATGAATCTTTATGAGAATTGAGTCTAGGATAGTTGTCATTATGTGTTTGTACTGTATTTATCATCGTTGGAGGATACCTGTGATGAATGGGTTGAAGCGTGGTAAATATGTATTTATGATTTCTTCTTGCATCATTTAGTGGTCATAATGTCTTGTTAGTTGAGTTAGTCAAGATGAGTCATGGCTAGTAGCAAGTAGGTAATGGATATTTACTCGTGTCTATCGATGAGCTGTTCATGTCTATGCATAATGAGATTTGGTATGATCAATTGTGTGCATTTTAGAACGAATGTCATACATTGCTTCTATTTTATTTATTGCACAGATAATTATAGTCATTTTTATATAATGCATGGATTACACTGTCTTAGGTGAATATTGGTTTTCCTATTGATAATAATATATGACCTTATTTGCTAATTGTTATTGTTATGTTCTCGGGTCGAGTAGTGGGTAGGCCTCCCATTTTGGAAGTAGAGCTATCATTTACTGAACGTCAACTCATTCCCTCAAGAATATTATACATATTGGTTGGTTCAGAGTTTAGGGATGTTTAGATTTGCGCTTCTACGTATCTTTTTAAGGCAGATCTTCTGTACAAGGTTTTAATTACGTAAAGTAATAAAAAAAATTATGTACGATGATAAGTTACTTATTAAATCGATATTCAAATTGTATGTAAAATTCAGGTTTTGACAATTTGGATGATGCTTCTAATTTCATTGAAGCTCGAAGTCCTTCGTAGCTCTGAAGGTTAGGGAAGCTGGGATCCTTGCTGTTGGAATCTCATTATTTCATCACCCCATCTTCAGACGTCATTCTTCTTTCACAGCTCAAGGAACCTGAACTGGTCCCCTCCAAGAAGCTGCACTGCCAACCTAGCCTTGCCCCAAATTTGTTGTACTTAGACACAGAATCATGCAAAGAAATAAAAACATCAATAGACGTTTCAAATTCGAAGGCACTGTCAGATTTGGAAGTTGCTCATTGCCCTAAAGTGAGAGAGTTCAGAGGCCTCCAAGTTTTGGAGAACCTGAGTGCCTTCAAGCTTGAAGGAGTTCCATCTATGGATGAGTTGCCTGACCTGACCAACTTGAAGAGGCTCCAGAAATTTTATCTGCAGTGATGTCCTAAAGTGGTCGAGATCCAAGGCAGACTAAACCGGATCCATCAAGCTTCAAGAAGCTAAAATCTTTTTATATACACAAGTGTGAGAAGGTAGAAGATTCTCTGAGTTCTGATGATCGGTGGAGGATATGAAGGAAGAGAGGCAGTCTGATCTTGCGGAATCCAACTTGTCCGAGCATCTTTTTGTTGTTTTCAGGATACTTTTATCTCTTGGACTTCTGAGTTTGGTTAACGGTAGAGAATGTAAATGTTGGTTGCGCACCTGATTTCAGTGGTTGGCCAGCAACTCAAAACTCTGTATATGGCAAGCTCCTTATACTTATGTAATAATCAGAAAATATCAGTACAAATATTTCTTCTCTCGATTGTGTTACTATTGAATCCAGGCTAAGCTTCCAACGTAGAAGGGTTTTTTCGTATTGCTTCTGCTGTGGATCTTAAGGCCTTGGGCCAGACTGCTTGTTTTATGCGCTGCATTACCCACATGGATTGTGGGCCTTGCCCATCTCCAATCACCAACGTTAAGGCCCAAGAAACTTAACCAGCCCTTTCACTCGACAGTTGACAGCGAGGATTCTCCATTCGGTAGCCGGAGAAATCAGGGCCGTCCATATCACTCGACTTTCCGTTTTGGGGAAGCGTAGCCCGAGCCCGCCTCCCGTTTTGAGGCCCGGCGGGGGAGGGTGAATTCATCACCGTTTGATAGGAGTCTTTGTCTCTCTTCTGCCGATCTCAAAGGCCGAGAACGTTCATGCTAAAAACCCTGCTCATCCCACTTCCATCTATGCAACTGTCAGGCCTCAGATCCTGAAACGCAATACCACCACCAACATCGACGCCTAAATCCTTCACCAGTCGACCTCTTACCGTGTCGAAAAATCGAAACTTTCTGATATCGGAGAGCGGGAATGGCGAAGAAGAAGAGACCGCACGAAGCTGAAGCGGAGACAAGCGGTGTCGAGCCTCAGAGTGAGCTCCTCAACAGCGGCGGCGGCGGCGGCCCTCGCGACGACGAGCCGAAGAAGAGGAGCGGCAAGAAGAAGAGGAGGGAGGGCGGGGGCGGCAGCGAAGGCGGAGGCGAGTCCGGTTCCATCGTCGACAACGCTCAGTCTTGCGAGCTCGCCACCCGCGTACTCTCTCTCTCTCTCTCTCTCTCTCTCTCTCTCTCTCTCTGAGTTTTGGCGTGAATTACTGTCGCTAAAAGCTAAATTAGTTTTGAGTGGATCTGTTGATTTCATTTGTTTGATGTTTTTTTTTTTTTTCTTTTCTTGAACAGAGATACTCGTATCTTTAAGAACACTCCTAGGTAGAAAATTGATAGCCTCAGCTCTCTATCTAACAGTAGAGACAGATTGAATACACTATAATGTTGCACTCTGTGGTGAACCGGAACTCTCCGCTTCCGTAAATTGCAGCTGTCATCTCTGCATTCCTGTGTGGACGAACTTATTTTGCTGGAAAAATAGTTATAGCATTCATGCTTCTTTTTTCTGTTGAATTTTTATCAACTTCACAAGTGATTAGTAATTCGCTCCTCTTTTTCTGATACGCTGATGCTGTCTGGCAGATGTGAATAGTAGCCTTGTGCCTAACTTTTAGTCATAGGGGACTGCCATTCTTTGCCTGCGCCCATTAAGTTCAAGTGAGCAACCAATCGACTGTTGTGGAATCTTTTTGTCAAATTGATTTTGGCAAAACTAAAAGATGACGGTTTCGGATAACTTCTTATGAGATAATAAGATAATTAGTCGACCTACAAGCCACAATAGGCGCTTATGTGCAGGGGGACATTCAACTTTACCTTTTAAGAAAAAAATTATCTCGTAAGTAAAAAGTTTAAGACAAAAATATGTCGACAGTGATTTATCTTCTCTAAATTTTCCTTTTTCCCTTCAATTTCAAGTGTGAACTAAAACCCATAATTTCGCAATAAGTTGGAGATTTCTTCCTTTAGTATTTAGATGGGTCAACTTCTCTACTATAATTGGGCATATTTTGGTGTCTAGTGCAATGCCAGAAGGAGCTCATGCATTTGTCATCGAGATTGCTTTTTAGAATGACTTAAAACAGAAGAGTTTCTGAGAGAAATCATGATATTCATCACCCCACTTTCATAGTAAATGTTTTTCAGGTGGGATATCAAGCCGTTGCTAGTCCTTCGAAAATTCAGGAAATGGAAAAGCCAGTGGGACCTTATTATGAAGTATTCTTGAGCTTCAGAGGACCAGATACTTGCCATGGCATCACTGATGTCCTTTACAAACGGCCTCATTGATGCCAGAATACGAGCATACAGAGATGATGAAGAGCTTTGCGTTGGGGAAGAAATTGGCCTAGAGCTTCTTCAAGCGATTAAGCAGTCGAAAATCTCGATTCCTATATTTTCTAAAGGATATGCCACCAGTAAATGGTGCCTCATGGAGTTGGTCCAGATGGTGGAGTGCAAGGAAAAGTGGGGACAACTGATCATACCAATTTTCTATGGCGTTGAACCACGGGTGGTTCATAAGCAGACTGCAACCTACGGTAAGGCCATTCAGTCACACATACATAAGCAGCTGCACATTGATTCAGTCGAGATGAGTCGTGGCTATTAACGAGTAGAGAATAAATATTTACTTGTGTATATCGATGATCTACTGATATCTACGCATCATGAGATTTGGTCATATAAATGATATATGACCTTATTTGCCAATTGTTATTGTTGTGTTCTCAGGTCGAGTAGTGAGTAGGCCTCCCATTTTAGAAGTAGAGACGTTTAGATTTGCACTTCTACATATCTTTTTAAGGTGGATCTTCTGTACAAGGTTAGGGAAGCTGGAATCTTTGCTGTTACAATCTCATTGTAGACATTCATTTGATGTTAAGTTATTTATTAATTTGATATTCAAATTGTATGTAAAATTCAGGTTTTGACAATTTCGATGATGCTTCTAAATTCATTTAATCTCCAAGTCCTTCGTAGCTTAGAAGGTTAGGGAAGCTGGAATCCTTGCTGTTGGAATCTCATTATTTTCATCACCCCATCTTCACACATCATTCTTCTTTCACAGCTCAAGGAACCGGAAATGGTCCTCTCCAAGAAGCTGCAATGCCGACCTGGCCTTCCCCCAAATTTGCTGTGCTTAGATACCGAATCATGCAGGGAAATAAAAACATCAATAGACCCTTCAAATTTGAAGGCACTGTCAGATTTGGAAGTTGCTCATTGCTTTAAAGTGGGAGAGTTCAGAGGCCTCCAAGTTTTGGAGAACCTGAGTGCCTTCAAGCTTGGAGGAGTTCCATCTATGGACAAGTTGCCTGTCCCGACCAACTTAAAGAAGCTCCAGAAATTTTCTCTGCAGTGATGTCCTAAGGTGGTTGAGATCGAAGGCAGACTAAAATCGTTGGAGGCAACTTTGGATAGGTTCTTTTAAATCTTTGGAGAAGTTACCAGATCCATCAAGCTTCTAGAAGCTAAAATCTTTTTATATACACAAGCGTGAGGAGGTAGAAGATTCTCTGAGTTCTGATGGTGGTGGACTTGAAGGAAAAGATGCAAGCCGATCTTGCGAAATCCTACTTGTATGAGCATCTTTTGTTGTTGTTAGGATACTTTTATGTTCTGAGTTTGGTTAATGGTAGAATGTAAACGTTGGTTGCGCACCTGATTTCAGTGGTTGGCCGGTAACTCAAAAACTCTATATGTGGCAAGCTCCATATACACATGTAACAATCAGAAAATATGGTATAAACATTTCTTCTCTCAATTGTGTTACTATTGTATCCAAGCTCAGCTTCCATCGTTCAAGATTTTTTTCGTATTGCTTCTGCTGTGGATCTTCTGTTCCTACCATTGCCTCAGGTGCAGACTGTCAATGTTTCAGATGCGAATTCTTCCTCTCCACAGTTCGTATTCTTTCCTAGAGCGGTTGTGAGAATGAGGGAGTTAAATTGATTTGCGAACTACCCAAGTGCTGTAAGAAAGAGTCCAAAGCACACAAACTTTTGAGGGATAAAATTGACAGAAAATTAGATAACTAAGCTATCCACTAGCTCTTTTTTCCTTGCCTTAGATTTAGTTTGTCTCCATTGATTTGATCTAAGAACTTCACCATGGGTACTACTCGATACCCTTCAACATGGCAGCGATATGATCCTCAATACTATATCAGGCAAAATGACAGCATCATCTCTATCGAATTGAGTTGATAGAAATTCTAGAATTAAAAAGACCACTAAACAATTTTGATGCGGGGGATTGTATACTATTGCTAATGCTTGCAGGTCTGCCATCACTGAAGACGTTGTCCTAAACTTCTCTCGTGGCGTTGTCCTAAACTAGTTGAGATTTAAGGCAGAGCAGAACAATTTGGAGATGCCTCATGTTGACTGGGTCGAAAAAGCTACTTGACCATTCCAGCTTCTAGAAGCCAACAAGTTTGTTCATGAACAATACTGAGAAGTTTAGGATCGACTGTCGCAACCAAATTTTCGAGTGATCCTAGAGTTTAGTTAATGAATTGCTAAGCCTAAACTTACTCTCCTAAATCCATACCAATTTGCGACTTAGGTTCGAATTCTTAACATACAAATGATTTTTTAATCAGGAGTCGCTACTAATCTATTTTTCAGTGGGTCGATTAGAAATCCAGGTAAAGTGAAAGGAGATTTACTTCATTCCTACAAGACATTTATGAATTCGAGACTTGATTACGCTAGATTTCTTTAATGCCATTTCAGTATTTTTTTCTTTTATTAAAAAAAAAAATGTTTGGCAAACAGATTGATTTTAAATCTTTTTTTTTTTTGTGACCCAGGAACCTCCATGCGCCGCTTGCGGAGTAAAGCCTAGGGTGAACTGGGCCCCCACCATCAACCACAGGTGAATCGCGCGTCTGCACTGAAGTATCGACCACGCGAAGTTTCGAACTTCTCCCCTGATGGTGGGGTACTAAGGTTGAACCCAACGCGACCACGACTTTAAATCTATTTTCCTAACATATGAGATGACTATGTTGATGCACAAACATCAATTTAACACTCAAATAAAGCGATGAATAAATTGCAAGACTTAGCTCATAGTAACGAAAACATCTACAATATTAAATTAGAATTCACATCAACAATCCTAGATATGATTTCTAATTAACATGCAATTTCGTTTTAAAATGAGAATCATGTTTCATGTAATGCAATATAACTAAATGACCTAATTCTAATAACATGCAATTTTTAATTAAATGAATCTAACAACAATCACTAAATGACATGCATTTCATAAATTTAATCTTATATGACATGCACATGACATTTTTTTTATTTTTCTTAAAAAAACATGCAATCTATCCTAGAAAATGAAACTAATTTATTCTAAGACATTTTTTTTTTTTTTTGTATTTTTCATGAAATTCAAAATTAAGAAAAAATGTGAAAAATATCTAACTATATTAAGATTCTATTTAATTTGAATTAGGAATTAGGTTAAGCCAAATTCTAATTTAAACTAAGATATTATTTTAACTTAGCAATTTCTAGCGAAGATGCAATCTATCTAAAAAAATCAATCTAAACTTAAAACGAAACATGCAATTTTATCTTAATATGTAATGACGTACAAAGAATGCTATGACATATGCATGACGATTTTTTGGTTGTTTTTTTTTTTTTTTAATTTCGAAATTAAGAATTGCCGAATAATTAAACATGTAACCTAAGTTAAAAAAAAAAAAAAAAAAAAACTAGCAACCTAAATTGATTGATTTTTATTTTTGATTTTTTTTTTTTATTTTTGATTTTTAATTTTTATTTTAAAAATTCGAAATAAAATTCCTATTCTAAATATGCAAAACCCCTAAAACAAGAAATAAAACTCACATTTTTGGATTTTTTTTTTTTACGAAAGCAAAATTAACTCAAATGACACATTGACAAATCGAAGCAAGATAAGATTGATGTCAAAAAAAAAAAATTGACAAACCATATCTTGAGATCGGGTTGGCAATTTTAAATAAATTGTTAATGAATCTCAAACACGTGAAATCGGATTAGCGAATTTTGACGATTGTGAATCGATTTCGGGCGCGAAAATGGATTGTCAATCCCAAATTTCAGAGCAATTTCATGTTGGAAATCTCAATCTTACGTTAAGGTATAACTCTACTAAAAAGCAAAATAAAAGAAAATTAATAAAAATAATAAATAATAAAAATAAAGTAAATAGAAAAACTACCTAAATTAGTTCTTTTTTTTTTTTTTTTTGCTTTCCAACCAAAGCTTGGCAAGAGCGTCCGGTCACCCTCGGTCGCCGGTCGTCGGAGCTCCGGCGAGGAATCCGGTGGCTGGCGGATCTGCGGCGAGCGAACCGGTGGGCAAGGGGCGCAGCAGCAGCGGAGGTGCGGCGAGCCGGCCCGGGATCTGCTGGGTCGTAACTCGGAGAGGGGAACGCCGGGAGTCGGACAAGAGGCGAAGGCGTGCGGCAGTGGTCGGCACGGGGTGGCCCGCGGGTTGCAGACGGTGAGCGCGACGGTGGCTGGCGGAGCTTCGGGCTAGAGTCGGGTCGCACGGTGCTGCTGGCGTCGAGTCGGAGCAGAGGGTCGCGGGTCGTCGGGTGGAGCGGCGGTGGAGCAACGCGGGCTCGTGGGTCGCCGGCAGAGGCGCGGCGACCGGTGGCGACGAACGGGTGAGCTGCTGCGGCGTCGGCGCTCGTGGGTCGCCGGCGGAGGCGTTGTTGGTGTGATGGCCGGCGCAGGTTCTGAGGCTCGGCTGCCGGCGTTGGATGGGACTGGAGCAGCGGCGGCCGGCGCGAGGATGGGAGGCGGAGGCGCGGTGGAGGCCCGGCTGCGAGCACCGGCGACTGGGCTGGTGGTGGCCGGCAAGGCGGCGAAGACGGCCGCGCGAGGGAAGACGAACCGTCTGCTTTTTCTCCTTTTTTTTTTTTTTTCTCTCTCTTCAAGTCTCCCTCACGTCCCCTGACCTTTCTCTCTTTCCCTCACTGCACTCCTTCTTCGACGGACGTGAGTTGACTTCACCCTCCCAAAAGAAAAGTTTTTTTTTTTCTTTTTCTTTTGAAATTTCAACTCCCAACAAAAAAAAAAAAAAAAAAAAAAAAAAACCCTCACGTATTTGTATTTGCTCTCAATTTTCTCCAATTTCTCCCCCGTCTCCGTACACACACAACACCTTTTATAGGGAAAAAATTTAAATATTTATGGCATATTTTGTTTCCAATTTCGCTTGTGCACAATACCCTTGAATATATAGTTGAAATATATGCATCTCGCGCAATATTCTTTCTTTGTATTTTTCAAATATTCCATCCAAAAATTTCATTTTTGCCCAAAAATATGTCCATTGGTGTATATTACCTGAATATGTGAAAAATCTCATCTGAATTAATGCTCGTCACCGGGCCAATGCAAAAACGGAATAAAATAAAATAGAATAAAATAAATGTTTCTAAACTATATGTTATGCAATTTTAATTTTATTATTTTTCTTGGTAAAAATATAACCTATTTTTTTATGCAAAAATTTAGGTGTCAATAACGACCCAAAAAAAAAATACTAAGAAGCTGAAAGATTAGCTTTCTGTAAAAGAAAAAAATAGTGCACTAACTACTACCGAATCAATTACCAAATGGTGATCCAAAAAGAAAAGTAGTCGGACGAGGATTAATTAATTATAATGCATAGAAATATTGTGATTTTCACTCCCTTACATCGTCTTTGGTACAATAAAAGAGAAATAATGAGTAAATGAATTGAGCCATTAAATCTCATTACTTTCATTGATAAATCAATGTAAGTGCTAACATAGATGTAGGTAATGAAATGAATCAGAGATTTTACGAAAAACAATTTGAGAAAAAAATGTAATAAAAATACCAATATTAAATATAGATATTACAATATGATTGCATTCACTTTAGATTTAGATATCTATAGTATAATATTGTGCTAGCAATTTAAATTAATTTCCTACTCATTGTTTAAAAACAATGGAATAACTCTTTCGTTGATTGATCATCATTGATGCATATAAACATATTATTAATTTTATGTTTAATCATAAATAATTTATAAATATAAGTTCAGTTGACTAATATTTTGAAGTTAGTGATTTACTTATAATTTCGTGATATCTGTAGCCAATCATAATTCCCAATGATTGGACCGTAGGATGGCTAGATTTTTCTTAAAAGTTTCATTGGTAAAAAATAGGGTTAATACCTGAAAAATCTCAAACTGGTATATTTGTGACAAATTTACCCCAAACTATTTTTTTGATCATGAAAAATCCCAAACTAGTAAACTTGTGACACATTTACCTCGACTGACTATAAAAAAAAAATCCTAAACTGATACATTTATGACAAATTTACTCCAAACTAATTTATTCGACTGCAAAAAACTCTAAACTGGTAAATTTGTGACAAATATACCCTCTGCCAAATTGGATTAATACCACAAAAAAATCAAAAAAATTGTAAACTGTGACAAACAGAGCGTAAAATCCTAAATTAGTACACCGGTTAACTGTCACGTGTCATTTAACTTAATAATTTGAAAATAAAATTTAACGAAAACTAACATAGGGTAAATTTGTCACAAGTGTATCAGTTTGGGGTAAATTTGTCAAAGGTATACTAGTTTGGGGTTTTTGGTGGTCAAAAAAATAGTTTGGGGTAAATTTGTCACAAGTGTACCAGTTTTGGGTTTTTCAGGTATTAACCCTAAAAAATAAGTTTCAGAATGCCTTCTAGTGGGGATATTGACATTACCATTTCACCCCTAATATTCCGACAACATAAAAGGTCGGGCGGCTACCTAACCTACTAAAATATTTTTGGTGCTTTATTCCTTTCTGGCCGTATGCAACTTTTGAGAGGTAATACTATTATATGTGCTATAATTTTTATGCGTCATTTTCCTAACTGTTATAACTATTTTTTCAATTATTCGAGTCTTGTATATTCTAAGAAAATGTTCACTCAAGGATCATAATTTTTAATTGATTACGTAAGTGATATAACTTTTAAAATTTTTTAGTACAAATATGATTTTGGATATTTAGGTGAACGATTTTAAAAAGTTATGGCACAAGCAATAGATTAAAATGTTATATAACACTCAAGTGATAAAAAATAAAATTATAGTACTTAAGTGAGTCTCAAACAAAAATTATATCACTCCAACAATCCAAATAAAATTATAATACTCAAATGAGTGTTGTAAGAAAGTTATGACGTTTGTGGTATTATTTTTCCCAACTTTTCTTGTTTTATGAATTCACTGTAAATAACTTTGGCATAATCCAACTCAATTACTTAAAATATATGAATTCTAAATTTTAGGTTTATTATACGTAAAATTTGATTAGGCTTGGGGTTCACCTATGAAAGAAGGGTTTCATCGTCATTAAAAGAATATCAATTAGTATAAATTAAATGATTTTTAAACTAATAATATGCAATGAAAATCTCTTGCGCTGTCGCCTTTCGTGCCAAATAACCTTTGGACTTCAGAAATTTCCCAGAAACTCAACTCGATTACCTCAAAAGTCAAAAGCTGGAGATTCGCCCAGGGTACGGCGAAGGAGGGTGAGTCACTGTCTAATAGAAGTCTGTCTTTCTTCAGCCGAACTCAAAAGCCAACTCAAAAGCCAAGAACGTTTATGCTTGGGATCTTTGTCTGCTTCTCAGCGTTTGATCCGGACTGTTCATCTTCACCCCCTCCATCTCCGGTAATTTCCTCTCGTTTATTGTCTTCCTTTTAATGAATTGGGCCTGTTCTGTAATGCAACTAGTTGCAGAATTTGATGGAAACAAGAGAGGGACTCTTGGATCAGCATCAAATTCTTTCCTCAGTTGACTCCATGATTGATCACTGCCAGCTGCGTCTAACGCTAATAGTTTTAGCCTCTAACTCGAGTCACATGCTAGAACCCTGCTCATCCACTTCCATCTATTCCACTGTCAGGCCTCAGATCCTGAAACGCAATACCACCACCAAGATCGACGCCTAAACCCTTGACCAGTCGACCTCGTACCGTGTTGAAAAATCGAAACTTTCTGATATCGGAGAGCGGGAGTGGCGAAGAAGAAGAGACGGCACGAAGCTGAAGCGCAGGCGAGCGGTGTCGAGCCTTAAAGTGAGCTCCTCAACGGCGGCGGCGGCGGCGGCCCTCGCGACGACGAGCCGAAGAAGAGGAGTGCCAAGAAGAAGAGGACGGAGGGCGGCGGCGGCGGCAGCGAAGGTGGAGGCGAGTCCGGTTCCATCATCGACAACGCTCAGTCTTACGAGCTCGCCACCCGCGTACACTCTCTCTCTCTCTCTCTCTCTCTGAGTTTTCGCGTGGATTGCTGGCGCTAAAAACTAAATTGGTTTGAGTGGATCCGCTGATTTCATTTGTTTTATGGTTTTTTTTGTTTTTTTTTTTTGTGTGAACAGAGATACTCGCATCTTTAAGATATTTCGGTACCATAATTTCCAGCGATTAGCATTAAGAACACTCCTAGGCAGAAAATTGATACCCTCAGCTCTCTATTTAACAGTAGAGACAGATTGAATACACTATACTGTTGCACTCTGTGGCGAAGCGGAACTCTCCGCTTCCGTAAAATGCAGCTGTCATCCCTGCACTCCTGTGTGGTCAAACTTATTTTGCTGGAAAAATAGTTACAGCATCCATGCTTCTTTTTTCTGTTGAATTTTTATCAACTTCACAAGTGATTAGTAATCCGCTCCTCTTTTTCTGATATGCTGATACCGTCTGGCAAATGTGAATAGTAGCCTCGTGCCTAACTATTAGTCATGGGGGACTGCGATTCTTTGCCTGTGCCCATTAAGTTCAAGTGAGCAACCAATCGACTGTTGTGGAATCTTTTTGTCAAATCGATTTTGGTAAATCTAAAAGAGGACGGTTTTGGCATAGCTTCTTATGAGATATTAAGATAATTAGTCAACCTACAAGCTACAGCAGGCGCTTATGTGCAAGGGACATTCAACTTTACCTTTAAGAAAAAATTTATCTCATAAGTAAAAAGTTTGAGACAAAAATATGTTGACAGTGATTTATCTTCTCTAAATTTTCCTTTTTCCTATCAATTTCAAGTGTAAACTAAAACCCATAATTTCACAATAAGTTGGAGATTTCTTCCTTTAGTATTTAGATGGGTCAACTTCTCTACCATAATTGGACATATTTTGGTGTCTAGTGCAAGAAGGAGCTCATGCCTTTGTCATCAAGATTGCTTTTTAGAATGACTTAAAATAGAAGAGTTTATGAGAGAAATCATGATAATCATCACCCCACTTTCATAGTAAATGTTTTTCAGGTGGAATATCAAGCCGTTGCAAGTCCTTTGAAAATTCAGGAAATGGAGAAGCCAATGGAACCTCATTATGAAGTATTCTTGAGCTTTAGAGGACCAGATACTCGCAGCGACATCACTGATATCCTTTACAATGGCCTCATTGATGCCGGAATACGAGCATATAGAGATGATGAAGAGCTTCGCATTGGGGAAGAAATTGGCCTGGAGCTTCTCCAGGCGATTAAGCAGTCAAAAATCTCTATTCCTATATTTTCTAAAGGATATGCCACCAGTAAATGGTGCCTCATGGAGTTGGTCCAAATGGTGGAGTGTAAGGAAAAGTGGGGACAAAAGATAATGCCAATTTTCTATGATGTTGAACCATCTGAGGTTTGTAACCAGACTGCAATTTACGGTGAGGGCATTCAGTCACACATAAATAAGCAACAGTACACTAAAGAGACTATTCAGAACTGGAATGCAGCTCTTAAAAAGGTTGGAGAATTAAAGGGATGGGAACTCAAGAAGAGGTACTAGAATACATTATTGTGCATAATTTGTTAGTACCTTAGATATTATTTTGTTCATCTTGATTTAACAATTTTGGTTTCTTTTTGTCTTCAATACAATTAGAGGGAAAGGTGAGTTCACAAAAGAAGTTGTTCAGGAGCTTTTGATCAAGTTGAAAAAGAACTATCTGGCAGTATCTAATTGCTTGGTTGAAATGGACGATCAAGTGGACCAAATCATGGAAAAGATAGGTGAACAGACCACTAAAACAAAGATTATTGGTATCCATGGTATGGGTGGTGTCGGAAAGACAACTCTTGCCACAATCGTCTATAATAAATTGTTGGCTAATTTTGATGGCCGTTGCTTCCTGTCTAACGTTCGAGATACAAAGATTGTGAGTTTGCAGAATCAGCTTATCTCTGATGTTCTAAGAAACAAATGCCTATCCATCACAAATGTCAATGAAGGAATTACTGAGATCAAGGAGAGGTTATTGTCTAAAAAGGTCATAATTGTACTTGATGATGTCGACCACAAGACTCAGCTGGATGCCCTAGTGGGGGTGGGTGAACGCCGGTTTGGCGGAGGAAGTAAGGTTATTATTACCACAAGAGACAAGGAACTTCTCAAAGGTGTTGATTTTAAGCTTGAACTTACTAAAATGGATTTTGAACATTCTCTTAAACTGTTTAGCAGACATGCCTTAAGAAGAGATTGTCCTCCAGCAGAATATGTCTCCCTCTCGAAAAAAGCAGTAGAAATCTGCAGTGGTCTTCCTTTGGCTCTTGAAATTATAGGTTCGCTTTCATATGGAAAGGACAGAAAAATATGGGAGGCCATGTTAAAGAAGCTGGAGGCCATTCCCAATAAAGAGGTTAAAAGTAAGTTGAACATCAGTTTCGAGGCATTAGAATTTCAAGAGAAGGAAATATTTCTCGATGTTTGTTGCTTCTTTGTTGGGTATGATGTGAGAATTGTGATTCAAATGTGGGATAGTTGTAAGTTTTCCCCTGAATATTCTCTTGAAGTCCTCAAACAGAGGTCATTAATAAAGATTACAGAAGGCAACCGACTGTGGGTGCATGATCAGCTAAGAAACCTTGGTCAAGACATTGTTCGTGAAAGAGGTAAAGAGAAGCAAAGTCGGGTGTGGGATCATGAAGAAGCAATTGATGTCCTTGAAATAAAGGAGGTAAAGTGTTTGCATTGTTATTCCTATTCAAAGAGACGAGTTATACACGTTGACTTTGCTTGTTTGCTTCTATCTGAATTGAGTCGTTACTTGTGCGCTTGGTGCAATCACATGCTCACTTGTAAATTATATTGTAAACTAATTTTAAATTATATATAAGATGTACATTCCTCAAAGTATATTCAACTCGAATGCCTTCAACAGGCAATTATAGGATCACTAGCTTCTTTTTAATTTTTTTTTTTTTTTGGGCAGGGAAGAGAAAACGTTGAAGCAATACGTCTCAAGTTTGATCATCAATTTCAAGACTTCATTGAGAAGAAAGAACCTATAAGCCTATCAAAATTAAGATTTCTCGAAGTGGATTGTGTAGACTTGGATGAGAACAACGTTCAGCATTTTCCTTCTACTAACTGCTTCCAGAGGAATATGATCATGCTTCCGAACTTGAGATGGCTCTCATGGCATAACTTTCCTATCTTTTTCAAGTTCACTGCACGTTCTCTTTTGAAGCTAGTGATTCTTGATCTATCAAGTAGTGAAATTACTGATGAGTGGGAGGGATGGAACCACCTCAAGGTACGGTATCATTTCAACATGAATTGGCTATATTGACTTTGTAGTCCGGTATCTCAAAATGATTCAGAATTAACCTCTTCTCTTCATTACAGATGGCAAAGAATTTGAAGGTTCTAAATTTGACTGGATGTAGAAACTTGCGTAGAACTCCTGACCTTTCTGCTCATGAAAAATTAAAGCAATTGATTCTCCAAGGGTGCACAAAACTAGTTCAAGTCGATAGGTCTATTGGTAGGTTAAAGCATTTAGTATTATTAAACTTGAGAGGTTGTGGGAAACTTCAGACATTGCCGGACGAGATGGAGGAACTGGAAGCCTTGACAGAACTTCAAGTTGATGGGACCTCTATTACCAAAATTCCCGAAGGGAAAGGAATGGAGAAATTGGAAACTCTTAGTGCAGTGTCATGTAGCTCACTGACTGAACTTCCATATGGAAATTTTGGATCTCTCATTGAGTTACTTCTTTCTTCTTCAAACATACGAGAGTTACCCAACTCAATAGAGATGATGAAGAATTTGAGAGTACTAAGGAACTCTGACTCCTCCTTAGAAAAGCTACCTAGCGCCCTCGGGATGTTGGAGAAGCTCGAAGAGATCGATGCCAGCAAGTGTAGCTATTTGAGTGGGGAAATTCCAAGTGAGATTGGGAGACTATTATTTCTGAGAATCTTGAGGTTATCGGACACAGGAATTTCCAATATACCTAAGCTTCCTGAAAGTATGATTGAATTATACCTAACCAATAATCTACGGATGAGATGCCCAGATCTCTCAAACCTATTAAATTTGCGAGATTTGACGTTGGAATTAGAGTGTCAAAGCCCTTCCCATCCAGCTCCAAGCCTCAATTGGATCGGAGGGTTAAGAAAGCTAGAGTCCTTGCGGTTGGATTGTGATAGTCTGGTCACCCTACCTTCAGATTTTAATCTCCTTTGGAAGCTCAGGGAGCTTAAACTCGTCGTAAATAACCTAGAATGCCTACCTAAGCTTCCTCAGAATTTGTCATACTTCCATTTTGAGGGGTGCAAGTTAATGGAAAAGTCAATAAATCTTTCATATTTGGAGAAGTTATCACAATTGGTAGTCTGTTATTGTGAACAGCTAAAAGAGATTCAAGACCTCGAACATTTGAAAAACCTACAAAAGCTTGGTCTTAGGTATCTTCCGTCGCTAGTGAAGTTGCCCGACCTAACCGGCTTGAAGGAGCTCTGGAGAATTTGGATAGAAGATTGTCCTAAACTGGTTGAGGTTCGAGGTCAACTAGAATCATTGGAGACTCTCTGTTTAGTGAAGTGTGCATCACTCGAACAGCTGCCTGATCCATTAAGCTTCAAGCCTTTAGAAGAAATATATCTAAATGGTTGTTGGAAGCTAGAAGAGATTCAAGGCTTGGAAGCTTCAGAGAACTTGAGGTCCTTTTATGTGGTAGATCTTCCGTTGCTAGAGAAAATGCCTGACCTGACTAACGCCAAGAAGCTCACGGGTCTTGGTCTAAGGCATTGTCCTCGTCTGGTTGAGATTCCAGGTAGGCTAGAATCATTATTGTGGCTTCGTATTGAAGCGTGCAGGTCTCTGCAAAAGTTTCCTAATCCTTCAAGCTTCAAGAAGTTACGGTGCTCGGAAATAAAAGAATGTGAGAGGTTGGAGGAGATTCTAGAATCGGACGAGTATCGAGATTTGAAAAAAGTTAGAATACCCTTTCAAGAATCAAGGCCTGTAAAACCGAAAGTACGGAGAGAAGATTCCGTATTAGATAGGTGAGGAATATTCTTTCAAAATGACGCGTAAATGTGGGATCCACTCTCAAGAAATTTCAACTTTTTCTCTCTGTTTTTTAATTTTACGTTTCGTCTTTTCTCCCGTTGACCCCTCTATCTCTCTTCTCACATTCTGTCTAGCATAAACATAAAACGCTCCCTAGATAATGATCATGTGCAATGGTCACCGACGTTCTTTAGTTTTGATAACTTAAAAACAGATTTCTACAGGCGCTTTTGAGTGGATTCATTACTGCGTTTCTAGTTTCATCATTTGAAATTTTTGGGTGGCATTACCAGCAAAAACGGAATTGTTAGGTAAAAGAAAATGGCTGGTTAAATTACCAAAGCTGTCAGAAATTTAGCAATTTCCCACTAGATTGGTAAATTGCCAAATCTTTTGGAAATTTTCAGGTGTCGTAAGTGAATTACTAACACTGTCAGAAATTTACTAGTATTTCAATGAAGTAGCAAATTATCAACTCATTTGAAATTTAACCAGTATCGTAAGTAAATTAATAACACTACTTTTGAACATGGCATACGACTTTCCATTGTGCTGCACTCTCCAAGTGTGCTTGTTCCTCATGTTAAGTAAATTACCAACTCCATTGAAATTCTACAAGTGTTGTTAGCAACTTACCAACACTATAATTAATTTTACTGAGTATTTATATAAGATTATAGGAAAAGACATGTTCTACCATTCTCTAGAAGATTGAGAAGACATAAAGTAGAGTGATTTATACATGAAATTATATGACTTGTGTAACTTGATGTGACTTGAATAACCTATATATGATATTATGAACTTGAGGTCCAAGATTGAGAAAAGAAAGAAAATAGAATGGGTATGAATCTTGATGAAAATGAGTCTAGGATAGCCGTCATTACGCGTTTGTATTTTATTTGTCATCATTGGAGGATACCTATGATGAATGGGTCGAAGTGTGGTAAATATGTGTATATGATTTCGTCCCGCATTATTTAGTGGTCACAATGTCTCGTTAGTTGAGTTAGTCGAGATGAGTCATGGCTAATAACAAGTAGGGAATAAATATTTATTTGTGTATACCGATGAGCTACTAATATCTACGCATCATGAGATTTGGTATGATCAATTGTGTGCATTTGAGCGTTAAAACAAATGTCATACATTGCATCTATTTTATTCATTGCATAGATAATTATAGTCATTTTTATATAATGCATGGATTACACTGTCTCAGGTGAATATCGGTTTTCCTATTGATAATGATATATGACCTGATCTGCCTATTGTTATTGTTGCCTTCTCGGGTCGAGTAGCGAGTAGGCCTCCCATTCTGGCTTTCATTTACTGAACTTAGACTCACTCCCTCAAAAATATTATACATGTTGGTCGGTTCGGAGTTCGGTGACGTTTAGATTTGCGCTTCTACATATATTTTTAAGGCAGATCTTCTGTACAAGTTTTTAATTACGTAAAGTAATAAAAAAAAAATTTACATTCACTTGATGTTAAGTTACTTATTAATTCAATATTCAAATTGCATGTAAATTTCAGGATGTGACAATTTTGAAGATGCTTCTAAATTCATTGAAGCTCGAAGTCCTTCGTGGCTCAGAAGGTTAGGGCAGCTGGAATCCTCGCTGTTGGAATCTCATTATTTCATCACCCCATCTTCAGACATCATTCTTCTTTCATAGCTCAAGGAACCTGAACTGGTCCCCTCCAAGAAGCTGCAATGCCGACCTAGCCTTCCCCCAAATTTGTTGTACTTAGATACCGAATCATGCAGGGAAATAAAAACATCAATAGACCTTTCAAATTCGAAGGTGCTGTCAGATTTGGAAGTTGATCATTGCCTTAAAAGTGAGAGGGTTCAGAGGCCTCCAAGTTTTGGAGAACCCGAGTGCCTTCAAGCTTGAAGGAGTTCCATCTATTGACAAGTTGCCTGACCTGACCAACCTGAAGAAGCTCCTGAAATTTTATCTGCAGTAATGTCCTAAAGTGGTCGAGATCCGAGGCAGACTAAATCGTTGGAGGCAACTTTGGATAGGTTCCTTTTAAATCTCTGGAAAAGTTACCGGATCCATCAAGCGTCAAGAAGCTAAATTCTTCTAACATACATGAGCGTGAGAAGGTAGAAGATTTCTCTGAGTTCTGATGGTCAGTCGAGGACTTGAAGGAAGAGAGCAGTCTGATCTTGCGGAATCCAACTTGTCTGAGTATCTTTTTTTGTTTTTAGGAAACTTTGATCTCCTGGACTTCTGAGTTTGGTTGAAGGTAGAATGTAAATGTTGGTTGTGCACCTGATTTCAGCGGTTGGCCGGTAGCTCAAAACTCTATATATTGCAAGCTCCCTATACACATGCAATAATCGCAAAAAATTGTACAAACATTTCTTCTCTCAATTGTGTTACTATTGAGCCCAAGCTAAGCTTCAAACATAGAAGGTTTTTTTCAAATTGCTTCTGCTGTGGATCTTCTGTTCCCACCGTTGCCTCAGGGACAATCTGTCAATAATTCAGATACGAATTCTTCATCTCCACAGTTCGTATTCTTTCCTATGGCAGTTGTGAGGGAGTGAAAGAGTAAAAATTGATTTGCAAATTTCCCCAGTGCTGTAAGAAACTAGAGAGTCCAAAGAATACAAACTTTTGAGGGATAAAGTTAGACAGAAAATTCTATAACTATACTTTCCATTGGTTCTTTTTTCTCAGCCTTAATTTTAGGGTCCGTTCGTTTCGCGGAAAATTGGCCATCTCTGGAAAACATTTTCTCATAAATCATTTTCCAGGAAAATGGCTATATTTTCCGGTGTTCGGCTAAAACTTAAATTTTGAGTGGAAAACATTTTCCACCGTTCGTTAACTAATTTAATCGTTTATGAAAAATTATCAAAAAATTGAATTTTAATATTTTTAATTGACCAAAAATATTTGTATTTTTAAAAATACAATTTTTATTATTTTCCACCGTTCATTAGTTTTATTTTTTATATTTTTTAAAAATAAAATTTAAATTATTTATATTTTAAAAATCAAAATGTTTATTATTTATTATTTTTTCATTTTCTTTTCCTTCTCCTTCCTCCTCCTTCTTCCTCCTCCTTCCTCATTCCTCCGCCGCCGCACGCCCGACGATGGCCGATCGCCCTGGCGGCCAACCAAGATCCGGTCGCCGAGATCCGGCGAGCTCAAGGCTCGGGCGATCTCGCCCGAGCCCTGCCCAGCTCGCCGAACCGGGCGAGGCGGAGCTCCGCCCCAAGCCGGCAAGGCTCCGCCTCACTCGATCGGGGCGAGGCCCGAGCTTGGCGGGCTCGAGCGAGCTTGGCTTCCACAGATCGGGCTAGGCGGAGCCTCGCCGGCTGGGGCGGAGCTCGAGCCGCTCGCGCGGCGCCGATCGCCGTCGCCGCCGTCGTCGGCCGCCGCCGTCGGGCCGGCCACCGGCCAAGCTAAGGAAGAAAGATGAAAAGGAAAGAAAGAAAAGAAAAAAAAAAAAGCATAAAAATAAAACAAAAACGTGTTAGTAAAAGGATATAAGGTAGAAGAAGTTGTGGAAAATGTTTTCCACTTTTCAAAAGTGGAAAACATTTTCCTTATCTTTGAAGGTAGTATTTTCCATTGATGGAAAACATTTTCCTTGAGTAATTGGTTTTCCGTGAAACGAATACCGGAAAATCCGGAAAACATTTTCCTGAAAGTTATTTTCCGTGAAACAAACGGAGCATTAGTTTGTCTCAATTGAATGTATCTAAGAACTTCTTTTGTCACGGCAGCAACATGGCCCTCAATACTATATACCAAGCAAAATTACAGAAGCATCTTTATCTAATTGAACTGATAGAGAACACCCAACAATTTTGATGCCATAAATTGTGTTAAATTATATCTCGAGTTTAAACGTTTGCGAAAATGCGATTCGTTGGATTCTCGTAGATTTATAAAAGAAAAAATATAAAATAAATGGAAGCAAAGTTTTTGTTTGTTGCGGAATCCGAAACGTGAAAGTGAAATCCTCTGCACCTTTGGCGTGAAGGTGAAGTCCACGCGTGGAGACAAATCGTGGTGGGCTCAGGTCAAACTTTGACCTGGGCACACACGTATAAAATAGAATTTCAATAGCAGTCGTCCTTCTCCTTTTCGTAAGATGCCGCCGAAGCCTACGAGAGAAAGGAGTCCGCGAAGCCCTGCACGTGAAGAATCAAAAGGAAAGTGGGGCCCAAGGTCAAACTTTTGACCTTGGGCACACACACTTGAAAGAAACCTACGAAAGCAGAAAAATTGCCGCACGTCCTATTTAGAAGAGGAGCCGCGCGTGAGAAGAAAAACCCTACGAAGCCACACACGATCTTTGAAGCCGAAAGCCGTGAGAAGCTTTGAAGATACGCGAAGCCGTATGTAGAGTATATTGTTTTGTGCTCGAATGCGCGGTAATTTTGTACCGTGAGTTTATCTCCAAATGAGTTGTTTATTTATAAACACTTTGGGTTTGGAATTAAATTTAGGTATGGAAAACATTTGAGCGTATGAGTGATTGTAAACTCTGATTCTCCGATTATAGTGAATTATTTGCTACTGACTCTCCCCGTGGACGTAAGTACCGATACTCGAATTGAACCACGTAAATTTCTGGTATCCTTATTTTTGTTGTTTATTTCTCTGGCGATTTCGCATTGACGTAAATTGCAAGATCCTGTCATTTTCCGCGTATTATATTCCAACAATTTGTATCAAAGCTTGGGGTTGGATTTCTTGATTATGATTTGGAGCTTTTGCTTATTTGATTATTATCTGGAAATTTTGTTATTGCAATTATATCTGAGAAAAAATCTGAAAATGAAAAGTTTAACGGCATCAAGATGCGGGCATTATTGACAATACAAGATTTGGCCAAGACACTATATGGTGAAGATAAGTTGCCGATTATAATGAAAGCCTCTAAGAGAGTAGAGTTGATGGAAAAAGCAAAGAGTACAATCCTGTTAAATTTGTCGGATGAGGTCTTAATAGAGGTTGCTGAAGAGGTTGCTGAAGAGAAGGATGTCGCAGCATTATGGACAAAATTTCAAACACTCTATGTGAAGAAAGGTTTGAACAATCGCTTGTACATGTTGAAGAAGATGTTTTAATTTAGATATACTGAAGGTATGTCTATCAGAACCCACCTAGATGAATTTAATAAACTCATGATAGATCTGAAAAACGTCGGTAAGATACTTGATTATGAAGAATAGGGTATGATGTTGTTAGCCTCTTTACTAGAGTCATGGGAGTATTTTACTAATTCACTGTTGTAGGAGCGTACTACAATTATCTCAGAAGAGGTAAAGTTCGTCTTATTCTCTAAGGAGTGGCAAAGAAAGTTGCGAGATGACAGTCTGGCGCGAGGAGTAACACAAGCATTGACAATTCGAGGTAGAGAACAATATCAAGGGCCTAATAGCAGTAGAGGTAAAAACAGATCAAAATCACGCCATAGAAAGTCCAAGGGATGCATGAAGTGCTTTGAGTGTCACGAGGAGGGACACATCATGAGAGATTGTCAAAGCAGAGGAATAAAGTTGATAGGTAGAATGCCACAAGCAATGTGGCAAACGTTGCCAAGGGAAGCAATAATGATGCAGAAGCTATCTTATGTGTGACTGTTACTTCGTCAAGAGACGAATGGGTGCTGAATTCGGGATGTTCTTATCATATGACGCCTCATAATAACTGGTTTACTACTTACCAAGTTGCAGATGGTGGTAGGGTTCTTTTGGGGAATAATGCAGTATGTAAGGCTGTGGGGATAGGGACAATTCGGATTTAGATACACGGTGGGGGTGGTGCGTACATTGATAGATGTAAGACATGTACCGGAGCTCAAGAAGAACCTTATTTCTCTAGGGATACTCGATGACATCGGGTGTAGGTACACCGCTGAAGGTGGAGTACTGAAGATCTCTCGAGGTGCCATGATAGTGATGAAGGAGAAGAAAGTAAATACTTTTTATCATCTATTGGGAGAGATCGTGACTGGAACCGCTACAGTTTCATCAGGTGAGTCAGATTCTAACTTGACTCAATTATGGCATATACATTTAAGGCACATGAGCGAGGCAGGTATGATGATGCTGAGTGAAAGGGGGTTGTTGAAGGGTCAGAAAAAAGGAAAGTTGGACTTATGTAAGCACTACATCTATGGGAAGCAGCACCGAGTTAAGTTTACTACAGTTATTCATTCGACCAAACGACCAGTTAAATATATTCATTCAGACGTATGGGGCCTGTCTTCGGTTCCTTCGAAAGGAGGTGCCCGATATATGCTGACATTTATCGACGACTATTCAAGGAATGTACAGGTTTACTTTCTGAAGCACAAATATGATATGTTTGATCGATTCAAGAAATTTAAGGCATTGATTGAGAAGCAGTTAGATAAACAAATCAAGTGCCTGAGAACCGATAATGGCATGGAGTTCTGTGGTAAAGATTTTACCGAGTTCTGTGAGAAAGAAAGTATTGTGAGACACCGCACAGTACCTGGGACATCACAACAGAATGCCGTGGTAGAACGAAAGAACCGAACTTTGCTTGAGCAAGCTCGATGCATACTTTCGCATACAGGACTAGGCAAGGAATTTTGGGCCGAAGCAGTAAACATGGCATGTTACCTAATTAATCGATCTCCATCATCTGCTATTGAGTGGAAGACTCCTAAGAAAGTATGGTCGGGGAAATCTGTTAATTATTCCGGATTACATATATTCGGATGTTCTGCGTATGCTCATGCGAGTAATAGTAAGCTTGAGCCGAGGGTAAAGAAGTACATATTTCTAGATTATGCACATGAGATGAAAGGCTATCAGTTGTGGTGCACCTATCCTAGATCACCCGGTTTTCTAATCAGCAGAAATGTGATCTTCGACGAGACTACAATGCTTCAACGAAGGAGTTCTGAGACACAACTAGCAGATAAGACAGATCATGGTGTCATTAGTGAAGTGGAGCATCAGGTGGAGACTCCCGAGACCTCAAAGGTGACGGAGGTTGAGACTACAGATGAGACTGCAGTTCCTGAAGTTGGTTATAGTGAACAACCAGCAAAGCTGTAGCACACTATAGCCGCAGATAAATAGAGAAGGCACATTAAATCACCAATACGTTATGGTTATACAGATATTGCTTATACATTGACTGTAAGTGATGAGGTGGAGACAGATGAGCTTTCATCTTACTCTGAGGCGATAGCTAGTTCAGAGTTGTCGTGGTGGCTAGGGGCTATGAGTGAAGAGATATAATCACTTCATCGAAATCAGACATGTGAGCTGGTCAAAGTACCTAAGAGCCAAAAGATTGTTGGAAGTAAATGGGTCTTCAAACGGAAAAATGGCATTTCCGGTGTTGAGGCGGCGAGGTATAAGGCGAGACTTGTGGTGAAGAGGTATACACAGCGTGAGGGCATTGACTATAATGAGGTGTTCTCTCCTGTGGTAAGATATATTTCTATTTGTGTTTTACTTGCCTTAGTTGTTTCGTAGGATCTCGAGTTAGTAATGAGGTGTTCTCTCCTGTTGTAAGATATACTTTCATTCGTGTTTTACTTGCCTTAGTTGTTTCGTAGGATCTCGAGTTAGAGCAGCTAGATATGAAAACTGCGTTTCTTCACGGTGAGTTGGAAGAGCAGATTTACATGAGGCAACCGAAGGGATTTGCTATTCCGGATAAGGAAGATCATGTTTGCTTGTTAAAGAAATCTTTGTATGGGCTAAAATAGTCTCCTAGGAGATTGGAGAATAGTTCTTTGATTTATCTACTTTTATATGTTGATGATATGCTGATAGCAGCTAAGAATATATTTGATATTAATGTGCTGAAGAGGCGATTAAATGCTGAATTTGATATGAAAAATTTAGGTACACCAAAGAAAATTTTGGGTATGGAGATTTTGCGTGACATGACTATAGGAGTTTTATGTCTATCTCAAAAGAAATATATTGAAAAGATCGTGGCACATTTTAATATGCAGTCGGTAAAATCTATAAGTACACCTTTAGCGAAGCACTTTAAACTTTCAAATAAATTATCACTGCAGACTGAGGAGGAGAATGAGCATATGTCCCGTGTTCCTTATTCTAGTGCCGTGAGTAGTATTATGTATGATATGGTGTGCATTAGGCCTGATATTTCACAAGCTGTAAGCGTAGTTAGTCGTTACATGAATCGTCTTGGTAAAACTCATTGGGAAGCTATGAAGTGGATCCTCAGATATTTGAAGGGGACAACAGACGTGGGTATAGTGTATTGGAGGGGCAGCAATAGCAATGAGACCACTGGTTATGTGGATTCGGATCACGCTAGTGACTTAGATGATTGCAGGTCTTTAGCAGGGTACGTGTTTATGCTAGCAGGTGGTGCAGTTAGTTGAAAAATGTATTTACAGGATCACATTATCTTGTCTTCTATTGAGGTAAAGTATATGACACTAACATTTGTAGCAAATGAAGCGATATGGTTATAAAGTTTATTCATGGACTTTGGGTTAGAATAGAAAAGTGTGGATATACACTGTGATAACCAAGATGCGATATATTTGGCGTATAATCCAGTTTATCCGAGATGTCTTAGCTAAGAGTATCGTTATTGTCAAAAAGATTATTACAGCAGATAATTCGACAGACATGATGATTAAGTCTGTTCCTTTGGCGAAGCTCAAGCTTTGCTTGAACTCTATTGACGTCAGTGGAGAGTGAGCACCTGTCGGGACGTTGGGAGAGCAGCATGGATGATGAGCACTACAACTTAGTTTCAAACATCAAGTCAAGGTGGAGAATTGTTAAATTATGTCTCGAGTTTGAGCGTTTGCAAAAACGCGATTCGCTGAATTTTTTTTTTTTTTTTTTTTTTTGGTAACTCAGGAAACCTCCGTGCGCCACTTCGTGGTTGGAGTAAACCCTGGAGGAAGTAGAGTCACCACTACCCTTACTTACTTTCTGGGTAAGTTGTGGGTTCCTTTTTAACAAAGCAGACGACGCATAAGTCGTGAGTTCCTTTTTAACAAGGCAAACGACGCAGGAATTCAAACATTGGACTTCTCGCGAAAGGAATTATCGCCCAATCACTACGCCGCTACCATGGGTGGTTTATGTTTTTTGAAGATTTATAAAAGAAGTAATATAAAATAAATTGAAGCAAAGTTTTTGTTCGCTGCGGAATCCGAAACGTGAAAGTGAAATCCTCTGCACGTTTGGCGTGAAGATGAAGTCCACGTGTGGAGATAAATTGTGGTGGGCCCAAGTCAAACTTTGACCTGGGCAGACACGTATAAAATAGAATTTCAAAAGCAGGCCTTCTTCTCCTTTTCGTAAGGTGCCGCCGAAGCCTACGAGAGAAAGGAGTCCGCGAAGCCCTGAAGCCCTGCACGTGAAGAATCAAAAGGAAAGTGGGGCCAAAGGTCAAACTTTTGACCTTGGGCGCGCACACACTTAAAAGAAAACTACGAAAGAAGAAAAAATTGCCGCACGTCCTATTTAGAAGAGGAGCCGCGCGTAAGAAGAAAAACCCTACGAAGCCGCACACGATCTTTGAAGCCAAAAGCCGCGAGAAGCTTTAAAGATATGCGAAGCCATACATAGAGCATATTGTTTTGAGTTTGAACGCGCGATAATTTTGTGTCGTGAGTTTATCTCCAAATGAGTTATTTATTTATAAATACTTTGAATTTTTGGTTAAATTTAGATGTGAGAAACATTTGAGTGTGTGAGTGATTGTAAACTCTGATTCTCCGATTATAGTGGATTATTTGCTGCCGGCTCTTTTCGTGGACGTAGGTACCGATACTCGAACTGAACAATGTAAATTTATGGTATTCTTATTTTTCTCGTTTATTTCTCTGGCGATTTCGCGTTGACGTAAATTGCAAGATCCTGTCATTTTTCGCATATTATATTCCAACAAATTGTATACTATTATTAACGCTCGTGGGTCTGCCATCACTGAAGACATTGTCCTAAACTTCTCCTATGGAGTTGTCCTAAATTGGTTGAGAATCAAGGCAAAGCAGGATAATTGGAGATGGAGATCCATCATATTGATTGGCTGGAGAAAGCTACCTGACCTTTCTAACTTCACGAAGCCGACACGTTTGATCATGAGCAATACTGAGAAGCTGAAAGATGGGCTTTCTATAAATGAAAAACAATGTTCTAACTACTACCGTATCAATTACCATATGATAATCCAAACAAAGTAGTTGGACAAGGATTAATTAAATATAACGCTTAGAGATATTGTGCTTATCACTCTCTTGCACCGTCTTTGGAATGATGGAAGAGAAATAATGAGTAAATGAACTTAGCCATTAAATCCCATTACTTTCATTGATAAATCCACAAAAGAGCAAACTTAGATGTAGTTAATGAAATGAATAAGAGATTTTACGAAAAATAATTTGAGAATAAAATGCAATAAAATACTATTATAAAATACATGAATAAATGAAATGCATGAATGAATATTTATTATATTCATCTTATCTAATGTACTTATTGTGGTACATTTATATAATATATTCTAAGTACATCTCCCTATATAATAAATATTCATCTCCCTATCCAATATATGTATTATGCAATACATTGACATTAATGATAAGTGCACCCTTGTTTTATTATAAATATGAGCTTAGTTTTTGTCATATAGTGATATAGTGAAAATAAAATTTTCTGCTTTCTTTACGATCTTTGGTGTTTGGCTTTCTTTATTCAATCTCTCTATTCTCTCTATTATATATTTGCAACACAATATTTTATAACAAATATCAATATTTAACATAAATTTTACGGTACGATTGCATTCACATTAGATTTAGATATCTATAGTACAATATTGCGCTAGTAATTTAAATTAATTTCCCAATCATTGTTTAAGAACAATGGAATAACTCTTTTGTTGATTAATCAACATCGACGCATATAAACATATTATTAATTTTATGTTTAATCATAAATAATTTATAAATATAAGTGAAGTTGACTAATATTTTGAAGTTCGTGATTTACTTATATTTTCGTGATATCTATAGCTAGTCGTAATTTCCAATGATTGGACCATAGAATGGCTAATTTTTTCTTAAAACTTTCCTTGACAAAAAATAAGTTTCAGGATGCGTTCTAGTGGGGATATGGACAGTTACCAACTTACCATTTCACCCAACCTACTAAGTGCTGACCAAACACACTATTATGATTAAACATAAAATATTTTGGGTGCTTTATCCCTTTCTGGCCGTATGCAACTTCTGAGAGATAATAATATTATACGTGTTATAATTTTTATGTGGCATTTTCCTAATTGCTATAACTATTTTTAATTATTATTTGAGTATCATATATTTTAAGAAAATGTTCACTTAAGTATCATAACTTTTAATTGATTACTTGAGTGCTAAAATTTTTAAAAACGTTTAGTACAAATATGATTTTCAATACGTAAGTGAATGATTTTAGAAAGCCATGGTATAAGCTATCGATTGAAATGTTATATGACATTCAAATGATAAAAAATAAAGTTATAGTGTTTAAGTGAGTCCCGAACAAAAGTTATATCACTTCAACAATAAAAAAAAATGATTATAGTACTCAAATGAGTGTTATACAAAAGTTATGGCCTTTGTGATATTATTTTCTCCAACTTTTCTTAGTTAATGAATTTACTGTAATTAACTTTGACTTTATCCATCTCAATTACTCAAGATATATGAATTCTAAATTTTTGGTTTAGTATATGTAAAATTTGAACGGGCCTGGGGTTCACCTACAAAAAAGGGTTTCATCGTCATTAAGAGAATATCAATTAGTATAAATTGAATGATTTTGAAACTAATAATATGCAATGAAAATCTCTAGCGCTCTCGCCTTTCGTGCCAAAGAATCCCCGGACTTCCAGAAATTTCCCCGAAACTCAACTCGATTACCTTAAAAGTCAAAAGCAACGCGTACTCACGTTTTCAGGGTCGGCTTGAAGTTTCCTTGCAACTAGCAAGCCCTCACTTTCCTGGATGGGCATGGCGAGGGAGGGTGAATTCACTGTCTATATGAGTTGTCTTTCTTCAGCCGAACTCAAAAGCCAAGAACGTTCATTCTTGGGATCTTTATCTGCTTCTCAGCATTTGATCCGGACTCTTCATCTTCAGCCCCTCCATCTCTGGTAATTTCCTCTCGTTTATTGCCTTCTTTTATGTTGGGTCTGTTGTGTAATGCAACTAGGTGCAGAATTTGATGGAAACAAGAGAGGGACTCTCGGATCAGCATCAAATTCTTTCCTCAGTGGTCTCCATGATTGATCACTGCCAGTTGCGACAAACACTAACAGCTTTAGCCTCTTACTCTAGTCACATGCCAGAACCTTGCACATCTGCTTCCATCTATGCGACAGTTAGGCCTTAGACCTTGGAACTCAACGCCACTCCTATACATTAGCTCGTTGATGTCTCAGAGATTTCTGTAATTAGGAATTGGATTTGTTGGAATATAATACGCGGAAAATGACAGGATCTTGTAATTTACATTAACGCAAAATTACCAGAGAAATAAACGAGATATAATAAGGACACTATAAATTTATGTAGTTCGGTCCGAATATTAGTATTTACGTCCACGGGGAGAGTTAGCAATAAATAATTTACTATAATCGAAGAATCAGAGTTTATAATCGCTCACACGCTCGATATTTCTCATATCTAGATTTAAGCGCGAAGTGTTTATAAATAAATAATTCACTTGGACATAAAGTTATGACACAAAAAAAATTACCGCGTATTCAAGCTCAAAATAAAACGCTTTACATATGCCAAAACAAGAAGTCCAGCATTCATCTTTTGGTTCGTGTATGTACGGATTCGCGTTCTTCTTTCTTGATCGTGTAGCGCTCTTCTAGACGTTCCTTTTGTGCGGCTCTTTCTTCTACGTAGGGCTTAAGCGGCTCCCTAGGAAAGAAAGAAGACGGCTCCCTAGGAAAGAAAGAAGACGTATTCTGTTTTGTAGGAGTGCTAGAGTCAACAACTTTGACTTTTGGGACCCACATGTGCTTCTCTCTTCAATGGGAATTGGGAGGCTGCAGGCAAGGTGAAGAAACCCTTTTGCCTTTTCCTTTTATTTAATATTATTTATTTTTTGTAAACCCACCAAATCTTCTTCCATTGACTGAAGGTTCAAGACCCAAAAAAAATTTAAAATTTCTTTTCTTATATGTAATCTTGAATATTATCTTTATCAGAAAAATATCTTCACGATCAATCACGTAAAAATATTATCTAAGCGGATCGCATTTTGTAAACGCTCAAACTCGAGATATAATTTAATAGGATTTACGCTCTTTAGAAATTGGATTGATGCTAAAAGTTAAATTAGTTTAAGCAGATATGTTGATTTCATTTGTTTGATGGGATTTTTTTTTTGTACGAACAGAGACAGTGGTATCTTTGAGAGTGAGAGTCTAGAGTTGAGGGGGGCAAAAGAGAAATCGGGTGGAGAGGAGGTCCCAGAGAGACAGCCATAATTGCGAGAGTTCGAGTGAAGGCAGAGATTGAGAGAGAGAGAGAGAGAGAGAGCTAGCTACCGTGCTTGAGTCGCCGTCGTCCCCCCGCCACCATGCCCCCTTGCGACTCCGTAAGGCACATCATCTGTTTGTGAAAATGCCTCAGTTAGATCCATGAACTCCTTCTCTGATTTTGGTTTGCCTTGGAACGCTAGCTGTCGTTCCAATTTTCCTTTGTTCGTGCCGTGGCAGGTAACATGGCAGGGCGGCGTTCGTAACGGGACCGGGAGTTGGCTTCGCCAAAGACTACCCCACGTTGCTCGTTCATGGCCAATTGAAGACTCGGGTCGGTCACGATCGGGGAACCGTGCGGGTCGGGCAAAAGGAGCCCGGCCGGATGCCTTTGGTCCCTTGGCAGCTGGGCCGGTCTAATTCCACTCCTGGGTTTTGGTTTTTGGGGCTTTAGGGACCGCGCCAAGTTAGTGTTGAATTAGCCATAATGGGCTTATTTTACTTTCTTGGGCCAGGCCCTTTTTATTT
Source organism: Eucalyptus brandiana (assembly GCA_014182725.1). Classification (NCBI taxonomy): domain Eukaryota; kingdom Viridiplantae; phylum Streptophyta; class Magnoliopsida; order Myrtales; family Myrtaceae; genus Eucalyptus; species Eucalyptus brandiana. The sequence continues at coordinate 67,547,902 of CM024675.1, read as the reverse complement.
CTTTATGGGATGGGCTAGATTTTGGGGACCAGACTGGCCTGCACATGAGGCCCAGTTTGGCTGTGGGTTGGCGACCCAGGTCGGTCCTGACTGGGCTTCCTATTTTTAGTTTAAAAAATCATTTCTTTTTTAAAATATACAAAATTATATATTTTTAAAAATTAAGTATTTTGAAAAATAATATTCTAAAAATAAAAATTTTAAAAATTTTAAAAATCTTGAAAACAAATTTTTAAAAAATTCCAAAAAAATTATTTTTCTGAAATTAGAAAAAACTTAGACATTAGATTTTTGAGTAATTTTCTTTCAAAATGTGTGAGAATATTTAATAAAAAAATTTATTTGCTCAAAATTGAAAAGCTCTTAAGGTTCATTAAGATATTGTGTTTTCTTAGAAACGAATGTTAGGTTATTGCTTTGCGTAGTTCGATTTCAGTTATATTTTTATTTGATTGCACATTTTCAATATATCGACTATTGTTTTAGCCTCATTGGGAATAGTCACAGCTTGAACATTTTTAGTTAGTGTTTGAATAAGGTTAGGGATTGAAAGGGCATTAGTTAGATAATTAGTGCAATCAAGTCTCTGATTCTAGATTCTCTAATTGTGTCGAAAGTGAGTCGAAAGTGAGAAATTCTCCAATGCCTCATTTGATTTTTGGGTGACTCCAATAGGCTAGTGGCGACTTCTCATTCGAAATTCTTGTAGCGTCAATTTCATTTAACATTGACTATTCTAACTTTGCGCGAGATTTGAGCTTGGGAGAGCCCACGTCTAATCAAGAGTCGTAGGCTCCATCATTGACGCGGTATTTCTAAACTTATTGTCCTTTCCTCTTTGGATGAAAAGGGCAGGTCGTGACTGTGTTTAAGACAAAAGTAGGTTGACAATGATTTATCTTTGTGAAATATTCTTTTTTCTAATCAATTTTCAATGTGAATTAAAACCCATAATTCCGCAATAATTTGGAACTTTCTTCCTTTAGAGTTGAGACGGGTCCACTTCTCTACTATATTGTTAATAAATAATCGGACATATTTTGGTGTCTAGTGCATCATTGTGGTTTCCTTGTAAAATGAAGTAAAACAAAGAGTTTTTTAGAGAAATCAAGATAATTATCATTCCACTTTCATAGTAAACGTTTTTCAGGTGGGATATCAGGTCGTTGCAAGTCCTCTAAAAGTTCAGAAAATGGAAAAGCCAATGGATTGTTATTATGAAGTATTCTTAAGCTTTAGAGGACCGGATACTCGCCAGGACATCGCCAATTACCTTTACATCTGCCTCACGCAAGCCGGAATACAACCATATAGAGATAATGAAGAGCTTCCCGTTGGGGAAAAGATTGGCCCAGAGCTTGTCCAAGCGATTAAGCAGTCGAAAATCTCAATTCCTATCTTATCTAAAGAATATGCGGCTAGTTCATGGTGCCGCATGGAGTTGGTACAAATGGTGGATTGCATGGAAAATTGGGGACAAAAGATTATGCCAATTTTCTATGATGTAGCACCATCCGAGGTTCATTATCAAACTGCAAGATACGGTGAGGCCATTAACTCACACATAAACAAGGGGCGGTACACTGATGAGACTCTTCAAAATTTGAAGGCAGCTCTTACCAAGGTTGGAGTGTTAAAGGGATGCGAACTCAAGGAGAGGTATTTGAATTAATTATTGTGCATAATTCATTTATACCTTACATATTATTCTGTTCATCTTGATTTGACAGTTTGGTTCTTTTGCCTTAAATACTATCAGAGGCAAAGGTGAGTTCATAGAAGAAGTTGTCTAGAAGGTTTTGATCAAGTTGAAAGGGAACTACTTGGCAGTATCTAATTGCTTGGTTGAAATGGATGATCAAGTGGACAAAACCATGGAAGTGATTGGTGGACAGATCACTGAAATAAAGATTGTTGGTATTTATGGTATGAGTGGTATTGGAAAGACAACTCTTGCCAAAATCATCTATAATAAACTCTCGACCGATTCTTCTTACTGTTGCTTTCTATCTAATATTCGAGATACAAAGATTGTGAGTTTGCAAAAGAAGCTCATCTCTGATGTCCAAAAAGGGTAATGTTTGCCAATCCACAATTACATAGAAGGGATAATTGAGATCAAGAAGAGGTTATCCTTTAAAAAGGTCATGCTTGTACTTGATGATGTCAACCAAAAGATTCAGCTGGTTGCTCTTGTGGGGGTGGATGAACCATGGTTTGGCAGAGGAAGTAAGGTTATTATTACCATAAGAAACAAGGAACTTCTCAAAAATGTTGATTTTCAGCATGAACTTACTGAAATGGATTTCAGTCATTCTTTGCAATTGTTTAGTAGACATACCTTTGGAAGAGATCGTCCTTCAATAGAAGAAAGCCCCCTCTTGAGAAAGGTGGTAAAAATATGCAGTGGTCTTCCTTTGGCTCTTGAGGTTATAGGTTTCTTTTTAAATGGAAAAGACAAAAGAATTTGGGAGACCACGTTAAAGAAGTTGAAAGCTATTCCCAACAAAGAGGTTAAAAGTAAGTTGAATATTAGTTTCGAGGCATTAGATTATCAAGAGAAGGAAATATTTCTCGATATTTGTTGTTTCTTTGTTGGGTTTGATGTGAGAATTGTGATTCACATGTGGGACAGCTATAATTTTTTCCCTGAACCTTCCCTTGAAGTGCTCAAACATATGTCATTAATAAAGATTACAGAAGGTAACCGATTGTGGGTGCATGATCAGCTAAGAGACCTTGGGCGAGATATCATTTGTCAAAATGGTAGTCTCGAACTTGAGAAGCGAAGTCGAGTGTGGGATCATGAAGAATCGATCGATCTCATAGGAAAGAAGGTAAAGTGAATGTCATTCCTATTCAATGAGACAAGTCATACATGTTGACTTTGCTAATTTGCTTCTTTCTAAACCAAGTTGTTACTTGTGTGCTAATACCGCGACATGCCCATCTGTCAATTATATTGTAAAAATCAATTTCCAAGTACTAATAGGATGTGCATTCCTGAAGTATGTTCAACTCGAATGCCTTCAATAGGTAATTATTCTCATTTTTGCTTGGTAGGGAATAGAAAACATTAAAGCAATATGTCTCAAGTTCGATCCTCAATCTCAACACTTTTTTAGGAAGGAAGAATTGGCAAGTCTATCAAATTTAAGATTTCTTCAAGTGCATTGTGTAGACTTACATATGAATAACGTTCAACATTTTTCTTCAACCAATTGGTCCCCAAGGAATCTAGCCATCCTTTGGAATTCTAGCTGGCTCTCATGGCATAACTTCGTTAAGCATTTTCCTTCAACTAGCTGGTTCCAGAGGAATCTGCTCATTCTTTCGGAGTTGAGATTTCTCTCATGGCATAAGTTTCCCTTCTTTTTCCCATTGACTGCATTTTCCCTTTTGAAATTAGTGATTCTTGATCTATCATTAAGTGGAATTATAGATGATTGGAGGGATGGAACGACATCAAGGTATCGTACTACTTCAACATGAATTTTGTTATATTGACTTTGCTCTTTTGTATCTCCAATGAATCAGAATTAACATTTTCTCTTCATTACAGAGGGCAAAGAATTTGAAGGTTCTAAATTTGACTGAATGCAAAAACTTGTGCAGAACTTTCGACTTTTCTGCTCATGAAAATTTAGAGCAATTGATTCTTCAAGGGTGCGAGAGATTGGTTCAAGTTGATAAGTCTATTGGTAAGTTAAAGCATTTAAAGTTTTTAAACTTGAAAGGGTGTAGGAAACTTTGGACACTGCCGGATGAGATGGAGGAACTGGAAGCCTTAATAGAACTTCTTGTTGATTCAACATCTATTGCCAAGATTCCTGAGTGGAAAGGAATGAAGAAATTGGAAACTCTTAGTGCATTTGGATGTATATCACTATGTATATGCAATTTAGCTGGTTGCTCCACATCACTATCAAATCTTACGTTGAAATATACACAAATTACTGAACTTCCATTCGAAAATTTTGGATCTCTTATTGAGTTAGATGTTTCTCACTCGAGAATTCAAGAATTACCTAATTCAATAGGGAAAATGAAGAATTTGAGAGTATTAAGGGCGTATTGCACCTGCTTAAGAAAGCTACCTAGCGCTCTTGGAAAGTTGGAGAAGCTTGAAGAGATATATGTTGACAACTGTAAAGGTTTCGAGGGGGAAATTCCAATTGAAATTCAAAGACTATCATTTCTGAGGATCTTGAAATTAGGGGGCATGAGAATTTCCAAAGTATCAAAGCTTCCTGAAAGTTTGACCAATTTATCCATTACAATAGCGTTAGTGACGAGATTTCCAGATCTCTTGAACCTATTCAATTTGAGAGATTTGAGTTTGGGTTTATGGTGTAAAGCCCCTCCTCATCTAGCTCCAAGCCTCAAGTGGATCTCAAGGTTAAGAAAGCTAGAGTCCTTGTCGTTGTATTGTAATTGGATTGCCACCCTGCCTTTAGATTTTAATCTCCTTTCTAAACTCAGGATGCTTGATCTCAATGTAGATAACCTAGAATGCCTACCTAGGCTTCCTAAGAATTTGTCATGCATTTGTATTAATGGGCGCAGTTTAATGGAAAAATTGATAGATCTTTCATATTTGGGGAAGTTATCAGAATTGAAAGTCTATCGTTGCGAACAGCTGATAGAGATTCAAGGCCTTGAACATTTGAAAAACTTAAAGGAGCTTGATCTTGAACATCTTCCATCACTGGTAGAGATTCAAGGCCTTGAACATTTGAAAAACTTAAAAGAGCTTCATCTTGCACGTCTTCCATCACTGGTGAAGTTGACCTGACCAACTTGATGAAGCTCTGGACACTTTGCATATTATCTTGTCCTAAATTGGTTGAGGTTCGAGGTCAGCTAGAATCGTTAGACGCACTTTGTATAGAGTTCTGTAAATCACTCGAAAAGTTGTTTGATCGATTAGGCGTAGAAACAGAAGTCTTTATAAGTCACAATCAAAAGCTGAAAGAGATACCAGACCTAGAAGATTCGAAGATCTTCCATTGCTAGAGAAGCTACCTGACTTGACCAATTTGAAGAAGCTCCTGGGACTAAGCCTAGAGTGTTGTCCTTGTCTAGTTGAGATTTGTAGGTTAGAATCAGTGGTGTGGCTTCGTATTGATGATTGCAGATCTCTGCGAAAGTTATCTGGTCCCTCAAGCTTCAAGAATTTAAAGTGTGTGGCAATAAATGACTGAGAAGTTCGAGGCTTTGGAATCCGATGAGTACAGACATTTGAAAAAAGTGACAATACCAATAAATAACTGGGAAAATATTGGGTGGGTCACGTAGGGTAAGACCATTTAAAATTCGACACGTGGCTCCACGTAGATGAGGGGTCAAAGGTTTAAAAATTGCACGGCGCGGTCCTGGGCCCACCAGTCTGACGCTCTCTGTCCTCTCAACAACCCAGCACTTCTTTCTCTCTCCTCTCTCTTCTCACTCTTTCGAATAACTCTCGTTTGTGGCTTGGCTCGGCTCGGCTGGCGGAAGAAAGGACGGGCAAAGGAATGATAAATGCACGCTTAAAATTTCTCTCTCCTCATACTCGAATATTTTTTGGGTTCTCTCTCGTTGTGGAAGAGCAGAGAGGGAACGAGTTGTGCTTCCTTCTTGTTGGAAGATATGATTCAAATTGTAAATAAATCATTGATAGACAAAGAATCTTATTTATTTTAGGATTAGAAAGATAGAAGAATATTTCTTTTCCTTTATTAATCTTTTTCCTTGTAATTAAATACAGCCTTTGTACACAACAAAAATAATCAATCAATACAACAATTTCTTCCCTCGCGTTCCTTCTACTGTTTCTCGATTGCTTTTCTTGATCTTCTGACATGGTATCAGAGCTTCCTGTGATTCTGGTATAGCTTCCGCATCTATCTTTCTTGACTGCCTTGAGGAACTGTATCCTGCAAAACAGTTGCCAAAAGGAATCAATCCTTCTTGAAGAATTTCCTCTGATAATGAATACATCGGAAGCTCTCACCTTTGAACCAAACGACCAACCAGCGAGGGATGCAACGCCACAGAGTACGCACAATCCAGATTCAACGGTTGTGACGACTGTGGCAGGACAACAACTCAGCCAAGGCCAGATCCAGCCTCCGCACATGCAATGGCAGAATTTTCCGGCTCAGTTCAACCTGGGGCAACCCTATTCGGGCCATCCTTACCAGTGGATGCCATATCCATGGATCCATGGGATAAACCCATATACATCACAGCCGGGGAATCAAGGCAACATGCGGACCGACGGAGGCGCACCAACCATAAGTGGGGCAGGCTCTACCCTCAGCCCGGAGCAGACGGGCGGATCTAGCAATTCAGGGGGGGCGAATCCCCATCATCAAAATTTTAATGCGGGTCAAGAAGACGGAGCAAATGTAGGGGCGAATACCTACCCATCTTTTTCACCTGGTTTTTTTCCTTACCAGATCCTTGCTGCCGGAGGACGGCCGGAGCCCGGCGACCCTCTGTACACGACGGACGCCGACGGACCAGAACTGAAACTGATCAGCCAGCAATTGACGGGTCCAGAGAATTATTCGACTTGGTCTCGGGAACTCCGGCGTGCCCGGTAACAAAGGATAAGGAAGGCTTTCGGATGGAACAATTCCAGTCCCAACCGACGAGCGAATGGCTCGTTTTTGGAGAAAATGTAATCAACTCGTTAGAACTGGATTGGGAATTGTATCTCACCCGAAGTAGCGGCGGGACTTCCCCAATGAAGACACGAAAGAGATGTGGCATAATATTAAAGAAATGTATGGAAAGCTAGATCAAGTCAGGATCTTTTCCATAATGCAGCAAATTTCAGAACTGAAGCAAGGGAATATGAGCGTCGCGACAGTTTACAATAAGCTGTCGGCACTTTGGAACGAAATGGAATCGGCCGAAGAAAAATTTGAATGGCCCGAACCGATTCTCCAGCAATACAAGATCATGCGCGAGAGAGAAAAAGCGATTAGGTTTCTCCTAATCTTAAACGAAACGTACCTCTCGTTTCGTTCTCAGATCCTAACAATGGATCCCATGCCAAACCTTGGCCGGATCTACCAGCTCGCCGTCCAAGAAGAGAGCCAGCAGAGGACGGCGACTTCTGGAAGAGGAGCCGAGGCGATGGCTCTGGCCGCCAGAGGCCATTATCGCCTCCCACAGAGAAACCCTAGGTTCGGAGGAGGAAAGGGGGCGATTTCGTCTGGAGGCCGAAACCCTAGCTCATATTTAAATGAGCAAATGGACGGCTCAGATCTTGGCGGACGATCGGACGGTCCTTCTTTGCCAACGACTGGGCTCTTCTCGGACAGCCCACGAGATGTCTTCGCTGGTGCATATGGGCCGTACGAAGTGGACGGGCCGCGAGGAAAGCTTCAAGCGCACGAACATGGGCCGCGAGGAATTCAGCCCACTGGACCAGAAGCACTGTATGGGCCCACTTCGGCCCAAATTTTCCAGCCCAACAACAGATTCCTTTCAAAATCCAATAGCCAAAAAGGAAGAGGTAAATTGTATTGTGATTATTGCAAAAGACCGCATCATACAATTGAAAACTGTTGGAAACTACATGGGAAACCGGGAGAAAAAGAACGAGGAAAATCTTCACAGGTTTTTCAGGCACTGAGTCAACCAATAGAAAAATCAGTTACCCATGAGCAGTATCAGGAACTGATGAGGGCTTTGAAAGGATTGGATGCATCTGATAAGGCTGGGAGTTTCACAGATACATCTTATTGCTTGATGAATTCAATTTCGAAGAATGCATGGATTATAGATTCAGTGCTAGTGATCACATAGTCTCGTGATAAGGGTTTCTTTGCTAAAATCCAAAAATTATCCTTTCCTATATCAAGTACAACTTCCAAATGGAAATTCCACAAAAGTTGTCATGACCGGCACCGTGAATCTTAGTCCCCTCATTACACTTCGAAATGTGCTTTATGTGCCTGAATTCCAATTCAATCTCATATCAGTTAATCAAGCTTCTAAAGAAAATTCATGTCGTGTCCTATTCACTCCAGATAATTGTTTCTTTCAGGCCCTTTCGACTGGCAAATTGATGGGCTTGGGTAAAGCTTATCAAGGGCTCTATTTTTGGATGGATTTTCCTAGCAATTTTAATTTAACGTCTGTTGAATTCAATAACTCATTGTGTAACTATGTTATCAATGACAAGAATTTCCTTCATCATAAAAGATTGGGACATAGTGCCTTATTCCCTTGTCCTCAGTGTCCTATCTGTCCATTGGCAAAACAAACACGTGCTCCCTTTCCAAAAAGCAATTCCCAAACAGATAGTATTTTTTCGTTGATTCATGCTGATGTTTGGGGACCTTATCATACTGAGAATCGTGATGGGTCAAGATATTTCCTCACAATTGTTGATGATTTTTCTCGTGCAACATGGATATTCCTCATGCAATCCAAGAATCAAGTATTTACTCACCTACGAACATTCCTTATCTTGTCTAAGACTCAATTTGGAAAAGCAGTCCGTCGGGTTAGAACTGACAATGGAAGGGAGTTCTTTAATAGTGAGTGTATTTCTTTATTTTCACTGAATGGAATCCTGCATGAGAGCTCTTGCACTTATACACCACAGCAAAATGGTGTTGTTGAGAGGAAACATCGTCATCTTTTAGAAGTAGCACGTGCCCTCAAGTTTCAAGCATCTATTCCTGAGAATTTTTGGGGAGACTGTGTAGTTACAGCAAAGCATATTTGATTAATCGCATGCCCTCACGTATTCTCGAAAGGAAAGACGCCATTTGAGATGTTATACGGAAAGAAACCAAATCTGAATCATCTTAGAACTTTCGGGTGTCTCTGTTATGTCACTACAATGGGTCACAAAGATAAGATGGCACCACGAGCTAGTGAGTGTATATTTATGGGATATCCCACCTTGCAGAAGGGGTTTTGGATTTATGCACCATCCACAGGAAAATTTTCCGTAAGTAGAGATGTTATTTTTCATGAGGATATTTTTCCTTTCCAAACTCTTATTTCTTCCACTGAAGATGAGAAGCCAGGAAATTCAAAATTCTTATTGGAAGAAGACACTATTCCGGAAAGTACATTTCTCGCTACTCCTTTTCAAGAGCCAAATGGTGAATCACCTACACTGCCTATCGAGACATCTATGAGTCACTCCACTGAAGAGCCTCATATAGAAGAATCAGCTCAATACACTGAAGATTCAGGCTCAACACCTACTGAAGAAGAGCCTTATTCAGTGCAACAAGAAATTCCACGGCGTTCCAGTCGAACGGCTCGTCCACCAGCTTGGACAAAGGATTACATATGTGGTTCTTCCAGAACGTCAGGTACTCGTTATCCTATCTCGTCTTACGTCTCATTTGATAAACTATCAGCAGAACATTTATGTTGCATGAGTCGAATTTCTGAAGAACGAGAACCTTCTAGTTATATTGAGGCTAAAGACGATCCTCGTTGGCAAAAAGCCATGGAGGCCGAATTAAATGCCTTGACGGAGAATCATACTTGGGACGTTGTGACAATGCTTGATAATCGAAAACCCATTGGATGTAAGTGGGTTTACAAGATCAAGTACAGGGCAGATGGTTCTGTGGAAAGATATAAGGCTAGGTTGGTAGCCAAAGGATTTACTCAGCGAGAAGGTTTTGACTACCATGAAACTTTTCGCCCGTTGCAAAAGATGTAACAGTTCGATCCTTCCTATCGATTCTTTGCTTTTCGTGAATGGCCATTACATCAAATGGATGTACATAATGCCTTCTTACATGGTGATCTGGATGAAGAAATCTATATGGATCTTCCACCAGGATTACGGAGACAGGGGGAGACCAAGGTATGTCATCTCCGTAAATCTCTTTATGGACTGAAGCAAGCCTCTCGACAATGGTACGCCAAATTCACTAATGCACTCACGGCTGCTGGATTCAAACAGTCCAAACATGACTATGCCCTATTCACCTGGACAAAAGGTATGTCATCTATTTATTTGATGATTTATGTGGATGACATTCTTATCATGGGAAATGATGATTCTGCTGTGAAGAAACTTAAAGAGCATTTGCATTCCACTTTCCACATCAAAGATCTAGGGCCACCTAAGTATTTTCTTGGAATTGAGATAGCTCGTTCAGATCAGGGAATTTCTCTCAGTCAGAGAAAATTCATAATGGAAATCATATCAGAAACGGGATTATCAAGTTGTAGGCCAGCCATCTGAGCAAAATGCTAGGCTGACATCTGTTGACTATGATTCTGGCAATTCCTATTCTTCTGATGATCCATTATTGAGAGATCCGTCAGGATATCAGAGACTGGTAGGGAAACTTATATAGTTGACTATGACCAGGCCAGACATCTGCTATGCAGTTCAGACTCTCAGCCAATTTATGCACAGTCCGAAACAATCTCACATGAATGCAGCATTGAAGATTGTGAAATACTTGAAGACATGTCCAGGATTGGGGATACTTCTTTCTCGAAATTGCAACATGAAAATGATGGCCTACTGTGATTCAGATTATGCCACATGTCCTATGAGCAAGAGATCCATCACCGGTTATTGCATCAAGTTTGGAGAATCATTGCTTTCATGGAAAACAAAGAAGCAGTCTACTGTATCTCTATCTTCAGCTGAAGCTGAATATCGATCCATGGCCAAGACTGTTTGTGAAATAGTTTGGCTAAGGGGTTTACTTCAGGATCTTGGAGCTAAAATTGAGGGATCAACTACACTTTTTGTGACAATGATTCAGCTTTAAAGCTTGCAGCAAATCCTGTGTTGCATGAGAGGACAAAACACATAGAAGTCGATTGCCACTTTACTCGAGAAAAAATTCAAGAAGGAATAATCGAGACAAAAGGAATCGGGACTTGAGCAACCAGCGGACATATTTACTAAACCTCTTTGTCAAAGACAACATGCATATCTTCTGAGCAAGCTTGGTATCTTGGACATCTACAAGCCACCAGCTTGAGGGGGAGTGTTGGAAGATATGATTCAAATTGTAAATAAATCATTGATAGACAGAATCTTATTTATTTTAGGATTAGAAAGATAGAAGAATATTTCTTCTCCTTTATTAATCTTTTTCCTTGTAATTAAATACAGCCTTTGTACACAACAAAAATAATCAATCAATACAACAATTTCTTCCCTCGCGTTCCTTCTACTGTTTCTCGATTGCTTTTCTTGATCTTCTGACACTTCTCAGCACATCCCACCGCCTCCGCCTCCCCAAAAAGCCTCGCCGGTTGCCTCCGTCCGATTGCCTCCCTCCGACGAACTCGTCATCAACTCCGACTCCGAGCCGCCGCCACCGATGGCGTCCTCCGTCTCTGGCATCCGCTCATCCTCCCCCCTCCCCCCTCCCCCCTCAGGCCGAAGATGCCGCCGGCCTTCACCGCGAAGCCGTCGACCTCCAGCAGGAGGGAGGCGGCCTCGGTCTCGTTCCCGAGCGGTGCCAGGCTCCCCGCCGTCGACCGGGTGTTGTCCCTGCCGCTGGCCCGATCGATCGCGAGGGAGATCTCGGTGGACCTGGGCAGGGCCAACGGCGCAGCGAAGAAGGAGAGGCGCGGGCTAGAGGGCTGGAGAAGGATTCCCGCGTTGTGGGCGAGGTACGTGGACTGGCTGCACCAGTACAGGAGCTAGGGCTTTTCCTTGGACGTGAGCCGAATGGGTTCACGGACGAGTTCGTGGAGAAGATGGAGCCTCGATTCCAGGTCGCGTTCAAGGCGATGGAGGAGGGCTGGAGAAGGGCGCGATCGCGAACCCGGCCTGGACGAGGGCCGCATGGTCGGGCACTACTAGTTGAGGAAGTTGGAACTCGAGCCGGCCCGATTCCTGAAGGCGCAGATTGAGAGCACGCTCGACGCCGTCTGCAATTTCGCTGCCGACGTGGTCAGCGGTGAGGTCAGTTCTGGAATTCCGGTCGTTGTTGCTCTATGTGTGGTAAGAGAGTGGGTTTACGTATTATTCACTTGAAATGACCATGTATGGAGATTTCCGACTCTTAGACTCAGTAATTTCAAAATTTCCTTCAGGTTTTCCAATTAATGTCAGCATGAAATTCGATTTTTGATCGTTGGTTTTCTTTTAGTATGCTTAGCTGATTGCATCGAACACCGATGGATTGATTGACTTGATAATGTTTGACGCTTAATTTGCAGATTAAACCCCCTCCTACTTCTCTCGTGTATCGCTTTACTCAAGTACTTTCAGTTGGAATAGGAAGTTCATCTCTTGGGCCACAGTTTGTTGCAGAGGCATTGGCTCCCGATAATCCTCCATTGAAGTGTTAAAGATCGGAGTGTCCATCCTCCTCTCGCAATCTACCCTTCAGGTATTGAGCTTCATGGAATGTGCTGCTCTGCTCTTTTAACGTTTTATACCTTCATTGATCTATCCATTTAAGTTGTCGGTCGATGCACATTGCACCGCTGATAGTGGAGGTGAGCACAGCCCTTTTTCATTCAGTTGGGCACCGAACCAAACAAACTGCATTAATACGGTTTACCAAACCAAACCACACTATGTTCTTTTTGGTAACTTTTACTCCATCCTATTTTTCAATGCAAGCTGAGCTGCTCACTTCCTTCGGTTTTATTGGCAAATTGTGCGGCAAGCCAGACTTTGTTTTTCTGCTTAGCGCATTCCTTCCCCCTCAACAAAAAAGAGTCCCTATAAAATCTATGGCATGGACAAATATGTGCACTATTTGGTGGTTTAAATCAGCACCTAACCTAGCTTTTCACCTTATGTCAAGTTTTATTGTCTTTATTAGGAAGCAGCCTTGCAGGAGTTGGTATTGCTCCATGCTAAAGAAGTGGACGAAACTGATGTTCAAGGTGAATCTGCATTCAAATCATTGGATGTATAGATCTATGAGAGAATCCCTATTTGAGCTTTGCTGTTAAATTCTTTATGATATCTGACATTACCATGTTTTTCGTTTATTTAATTTTTCCACATGAATCGATGAGCTCTAAACTTCTAGAATTGAATTCACTGCATTTTTTTGCAATTGATTAGGATATCTTTCCTCACAAAGTATCATTCCATATCATGGACACAGCATGTAGAAGATCTACTCTCATCATGCCTATGCTCTCAGCATGTCCCAAATGAACTTCTTTTATACTTCTCTTATTTATTTCTTCCTTTAATGAAGTAGTTTAGAGTTTAATAAAGAAAGTGATCTATCTAAATTACTTCCATTCACATCATCTACAGCTTCATGTTTAATTGCCAGAATCAAAATTTGCTACCTGTTTTATCGCATTTCAAGTAACTTCAATGGTTAATTGTAATAATAATAGAAAACTTTCATGGTTAATCACATTTAAAATAAAGCGAGGTACAGAGGATGTATATCCACTGGATAAGAAGACCTTAAATCCCAGTACTCATTTCAAATTGTTAAGTTGCTCAACATTTGATGCTCATAATAATCTTTTAGTATCAGGGAAAGGTGTTGAGAGATGAGAATATGAGACCCAAAATTATTATTTGATACTCCTGATAATTGCTTAGTCATAGGTGGCTTAAGGACACATAAAAGAGTTACATATTGCTCTACGACTTCAATACTGGCTTCTTGTTGACTACATATTATTGTTTGTCATCTAATATTCGTGAAATTAGTTGGAGAGCTTGGATTAGCGGTGCACAGCAAGTCCAGTTCAAGCCAAGAACCGGGTAGAGCCATCCTGATGAAGTCCTGTTCCAGGTCAATTCTCAAAAAAATTGGTCCACTTCTTGATAATGAAACCATAGAGTCGGCCTTTTTCTGGTTTGGCTCCCGGTTCTTATACTAAAACCATCTATTGGACCTTGAAACCGACCAACCAAGGGGTTCTAGGCTCGAACCAATCCAGAACCCATGTTTCACCTTATTTTTAAAAAAAAAAAAAAAAATGTAATAGCAAGTTGCAACCGAGAGGGATTGGAAGCCATGACCTCAAGTATGAGGTGTATGCATAACACCACTAAGCTCACAAGAGTTTGCTTGATGACAGCTATAAAAGATGATCAATGATATTTTAGACCTGATTTTTACAAAAAAACCTGGTTCTTGAGTACTGGAAACCGGCCTGAAACCAGCCAAGTGTAATTGACTTGGTTCTTGATTCCAGCCTCGGAAATGAATCGCCCAATTCCCAGAAAGAGCTTTTGTGGAAATCAGATCATACATATTGTATGTTATTTTTCATTGCTCATGTCCAGGCCAGTTGCAGATCATTTGTAACTGAGACCTCCATGGTTGGTACTAGGTTTTTGCCATGGAATTGACACATCCTAGAACAGATTGCCTGTAGTTTTAGATGTCAATTAGCAGTATTCTTTATATATCTGATTTTTCGATCTCAAATTTTCCTTTCAATGATTCAAGGAATTGATACTCCACCAACCGTTGTTGTTTGATAGGGTGACGACAATCTATCCTTTTTCTCAGTTTTTTCCCCTGCCTATAGAAGTTTCACCAACAAGTCATTGAGTTTCATGTTTTCTTTAAAGATACTAACTAGAGCAGAGTTAACAACTAATTATTAGCTTCTCGTCACGCGCAAGAGCTATAAGCTATTGAATATCAGACTCATCCTTTTTATTGCAAAGAAATTAGTTGATCTTGGTTGATGTGCTCATGAGGTTATCACAGAGTAGGTTCCATGGCCTTTCTATTGTTGTTGCACATAAAAAAAAAATAATAATAATAAAATAATAATAATAAATCAAACACCCTGTTGCTTTCTTTTCTGGTTGAGCATTTTCTTTGGGGCAAGCTTCCAGATGTCTCGGGTTGAACTCTATTTTGGTGCATGTATTTTATAATTAGGATTATCCAGTTTAGTGGATTTTTAAAGTCATTATTGCTAATGAGGCTTAGTCAGTTTGTTAGTCTTGCGTGCAAAAGTTATTGCTTGTGATGTATAACAAAATCTTGGGTAACTGGATGTCTTCATTTATATGTCATTCTGATGGTACACTTGCATGAAGTTATGTCAAAATTAATCTTTTTGGTCGTTTGCTTAAGTGAAATTTTGGCACCTTCAATTTTGCAGATATTGCATTGATCATTGCAGGGTGTCCCCATAACACGAGAACTCGTTGTTGGACAATACTGCGCGGATTGAGGGCTGGTTGGCTAGATTTCCAATGTTTGACGGGGTGGGTGGCAGAACATCTGACATGTCTGCAGTTGGTCTATTTCCAGCAGCCCTTCAAGTTCGTAAGCCTTACTTCTAATCTCATTGTGGTTATATTCTGATTTGACTCGAAGAGCACATTCATTAGCGAATCCAACTTCGGGGTATCGATATTAGAGAAATGCTTATTGGTGCATCCTTGATGGATGAGGCTACCAGGACGAAAGTGGTAACATTGCTGTCAACTAATGTT
Source organism: Eucalyptus brandiana (assembly GCA_014182725.1). Lineage (NCBI taxonomy): Eukaryota > Viridiplantae > Streptophyta > Magnoliopsida > Myrtales > Myrtaceae > Eucalyptus > Eucalyptus brandiana. Next base: position 67,532,502 of record CM024675.1, on the reverse strand, counting down.
ATTTGGTGTTTCTTCGGAACGTTCTGTTGTTACCCAAGTCCAGTAAAGGAATTAGTTTTGGTATCAGTGGGGCAACTTATGGTGTAAAATCTTGCTCAGTGTGTAGTGCTCAGGATTCTGCATGTGCACTTTTATGATGTAGGAAGCTGAATCGCCAGAATGAACTAAGTATGGTCGAGATATCAGTCTTGATTATAGATAGCTAATCAGGCATTAAAGGATGTCAGCTAACAAGTTGAATGGTTGTCTCTGATGGTATGCACTGTGATGTATGCAAGAGTAACTTGTGAACTTATATGCAGCAGAATCGTACTTGTATCCAGTCATTGTGCGATGAGAAGATTTTGTAGTATATGTGCTAGAGGATGTCATACAGTATAATTCATTGTAAAATAAAATGTAGAGGATCCATCTGATCCATTTAAGCTCACGACTGGCAATTGCTAGCAATTGCTGTTGTTGTCGTTTAGTTGCTTCAAGGCATGTTCATTTCTAGTTGCCGATGCACGCTACAGTGAATCAAAGTACAATGCACTTTGATTTGTGCCTTCTCTTGTTGCCTGCTTGTAGTATCAAATTTCCCAGCAATTCGAATCCTTGTTCAGGATGCAGAGTAAATCTGCAATGCAAGTCGGGGAGATGATTCTGTTTTCTTGTCTAGGATATCCATTATTTTGTAGGGTGTCTGAAAAAGAACCATAGACACTTTCATTTAGGGACTGATAGCATATCCACATTGTTTGCATTCCTAGATTATGATTCCTTTGCCTGCTTGCAGTATTAAATCTGGCAGCAAATAAAATTCTCTTTAAGGATACAGTCCAATGTAAGTCTGGAATTAATTTTGTTTCCTTGTCCAAGACATTGCTAACTTGTATGTTGCGTCAGAAGAAGATCCACAGAAAATTGATGTAGGGACTATAGATTAACTTAGCATGTCCACATTGTTTGTGCTTCCTACATTGTAAATCCTTTGGCAAGTAACTTATCATTGTACTACTTTCGTCAAATAATCACAAACATAAATGTCAAGGTCTATTTGGGTTGGTTGTGAGTTTCAGCTTGCCTTTCCGGTTTTAGCTGTGGGTTTGAGTTTTTGGCTTTACAAAAATGAAGTTGGCAGAAGACATAACTTCTAACTTGAAAATGACTGGCTCATTTTGAGAATTTAATAATACTGAATGCTGAACCTTAAACAATGATGTTTGGATTCCTGGATAATTTTACTTCTAAAATGAAGCATGTGATGACTTTTAGTGACCAAAAGCCATATACCTGATGCGCAGTCCCTATCATCCGTCCCCCCCACCCCTGGCGGGCGCGAAAAAAAAGAAAATAACAACACACACACACACAAAAACAAAAGAAGTTACAACATAGGCAGTATCAGTAGTTTGCGGTGGCTGTCTGAGTGGCTTCTCTACTGATACTAATGAAAGGATGGTTCTTGCCTTTTGTATTCCTGTGCAGCGAAAATAACTCGTTTCTTTTCCAGGTGAAGAACAACCCTGCTGCATTTCCAGATTCTTTCTCCTTTTCTTTGGTAGGAGTAAATCCTTTATCAGAATGACTGTTCTGTAACTATAAGTAAGGAGAAAATATGGGCCTCCATCTTTCAAGATTCTTGCTCTTAATGCTTTTTATGATTACTTGTGTTTTGTAGATGGGAGAAATATCAAAGTGAGGAGGAAGCGACTCTTGGTTGGGGAAAGCACATCCAAGTGAAATGGCCAACGAGGTATTTGATCTAAATTGCCTTCTCTTATTCTGTTAGGGCTAGAAACTTTAGAATAAGAGTGCACCTGATGGTGTTAAATATTGGCCAAGGGATTATGATGGTGATCTAATTTCTTTGATATGCTGAAGAAACTCTCTGTTGTGCTGAAGAGCAACTTCATGGATCCACTTTTAACCATGCTCCTTTTATGGAAAGGGCAACTAAATAAATCCCTTTGTCATTGTTCTTTATTTATTCTGGGTCCTGGGAGTTGAAATTTGGATTATGAAGTTGCAAATGTCTTTCCTTTTTTAATTGGTTATTATTCCACTAATGAAGGAAAGTTCAGTCGCAAACACTTGTAAGGAGGACTCATGCATTGAACATACGGCTTATTTTCCTCCTTAACTTTTGTGCGTGCATGAGTTTGCTTTCAAATTCCTGTTGAACGATATATTTTTTCTCATTCATCTTGTCCTAATGTTGCTTTTAGCTTGAATTGCTGACATCCTTGAAGGTAGGATGCTGGTCTGTATTTTGAGTTTTTCTCTGAGTATATTAAGCTATTTGCTCCATTAGAAAATTTATGGGCAATAAAATCAAATTTGTTCCTGATCTCAATGGTGCTGAGGTTTTCATGCATTGACTTGCACTTATATAGCATCATAATTTCATTATTTGTTGGTTTACCTTTGAAACATAAAGCAGAGTGGTGACGAAGAGGAACGGGTGCCAGAGCAAGAGCTAGAACGGGAGTATACACCTGCTGGACGTGCTCTAAAGGAAAAATAGTAAGTGCCACAATTCTTTATGTTTTTCTTCTTAGTGAAGTTTTTTGCTGCTAATTCAATTGATGAAAGGGATGCCAATGCTTATTCAGTTGATGAAAGAGAAGTTGTGACTGCTCCTCTGCCCCCACCAGATCCTGAGCTACCACCCACTGTATCTGCAATAGCCCAATCAGTGAGACTGTTAAATGGGGAAGATAAGCCTACCATTCCTCCTTTTATGATACCAGGCCCTCCTCCTTCTCGACCTAATGATGCGAGACTCAATTCTTAAAAAGAGAAAGAAGTCAGAGCAAATGCGGCCCATCCAGGCAGAAGTCCAGGAGAGCAGGCAACTCCCTCTGCGGAATTTCTTAGGTGATGATGCTGCTTCAAGTTCTATCCCTCTGGTCCCTAAGCTTAATGCATTTCCACCATCGGTGCTCACAATGACAGGTCCTGCTCAGAAGGAGGCTCCACTTAACACATCAACTTCAGCGATGCGTCAACCTTCTTGGGAGAAAATGAATGCAGAACTGTCCCCATCATCTGAAATACTTAAGTTGGTTGCATTGAGCATTGGTCCAGGTCAACAGCTTGCCCTTTTTCTGCCCGCGAAAAGCTTAGATCTCCTTGGAAGTGATGTATCCTTAATGAAACAGAGTCTTGACCCTACAGGCAATTCTGAACCAAATCATGCTGGAGGCAAGGAGCAATCACATCCCGTCGATGGGCTTGCAGATCCCCAGAAGTTAGACCAGCCTGAAAGTGGGAATTCTTCTAGTAAGACTTGGTCGGTTCTTTCTCGGACTGATCATCTTGATGCAGAGGAAGTCTCATCTGAGGAGATTGTTTCGGGTCATCCCAAGAGTGACACTGATCCATAAATTCAAGGCAAGGGAGTGACAATATATGGAAATCACAATTGTTTCATGGGATTGGAAGCGTTAGGGTGCTTTGCAGATGATGGCATAAATTTTTTCTTGTAGACTTTGAGCAGTGACGGTGAGCAATGAAACTGCAAAGATAGGGACGATTAGCCAAATTAGGACACCCCTGTATAAAGCTTTTGTTATAGAAAATGAGATTGTAGTGTTAATCGATGTACATTCATCTTACTCAAATGTTGCAGGTACTAGATTAGCATAAAGATGAGTTAGTGCAGGTGTTTAACCAGAGTAAGGTTGCTGAGTGGCCCTGTCCAATTCATCACCCTTAGATCAAGTCTAACTGGTGCATTTACCTTTCTTTTCTTCACTTGCCTTGTTCTATCTCCCCAAGCTTTTAGAAGGTTCTTTTGTATGAGACTAAAAGCTTGTATCATATTATTGTATCGTCAAAATATCACAATTTTTTTTTTTTTGGTAAGGTAAGTAGTTAATATAAGGGGAAAAGGTCAAACTGTACAACCAAATGGCTCCAAAAACTAGCACTCAGAATGAACATGCTCATTTTGAGTGTAAGGGAGCCGAGGAAAAAACCAAAAGGCAACAACCAAAAGGAGAGCCAAAGCTAGGAGCCAAATGGCAAACGCCAGGCAAAACAACCTAGAAACCAACAAGACACCTAGCCAAGCGGTCTAGGATCAGGGGAAGAGAAAATAATAGGATCCAAATCCCACAAACAAATTTTCTATGTTAATAAGGGTTCATTTTCAAGTTGTATAATGAATTTTTTTGCATAATGAGTAGTATTAACAACCATGAAAAGCTATTGTTAAAACTCTGCCAAGCTTTCAGGAGGACAAAGGGGAAATGTGCATATAGTTTACCTGATTTGTGAATCATTTCTTATAGATTCATATTAATCAAAATCGGGACTGAGACTGCAGAGTGTAGAGTTTTATCTCTTCAAGCACAAAAACATACTTAGAGAAATTGAGTTTCACTATGATGACCAATCAAAGGAAGGAACGGGTATGAAGACTACTAATGAGATTTAACTAGCTAAATTGAGAGCTTAAAGGACCAAAATGAACGGACTTATAACTTATTAAACCAACATCTCGTGAGAATTGAACAATGCTACGTCTTCTCACCCACATTATCATGCGAAATCGAAACGGTGTATTTTGTATGACACCGATATTCTATAGTCAAGGGCCAAAAAGAACTCGAACATAGCATTTCGATGTTTGAATAACAAAGTTTTCAAGATATCTTCCAACAATACAAAGAGTGAGAATTAAGAACCACCATATTCTTTATAACAAGAATTAAAAATTCAAGATTGCTCTGATTTCCAAAAGTAACTGAAAGTTAACTAATATCAATTTTGTTTGTATATCTACACTCTCAAAAGCTGCAGAAATTCTTTAGATCCTCTTCCTTGGCATACTGGCTTGGTATTTATCTTCGAAATGTGAGGATACAGATTCTTGGAGTTCCTAATCATCCCCTCGGTGACTCCAGTAGCAAGTGATATATCTGCACAAACATTCGGTTATTTATATACACGCGTTGTTTCAAATGCCATTTACATATGCACCAATATGTCTTTAGTAGTTTAAATTGAATAGGATTGGAGAAACTAAAACCTTGGGGAGACTTTTTTTCATTAGAGAGCTGAGTGGTAATGTAAATAATAGCTGCTACAATGGATATGGGGCTCCTCCTGCAAAATTAGAGGATAAAAACAGAGGAGAATACGTTCAGCACTAAAGGAACAACAGTAAAGCATTTGAACTAAACCCGGTAAGTAATCTTTATACACAGCAGGTCTACATTGACGAACCTGCTCAGATCACATCTTTCAACCTCAATAGAAGAAAGATGAAATGTTGCCAATCAAGTTTTACAGTTTTTGACTCTTCCTCCAGCTTTACCACTAAAATTCCAACTATGAGAGAATTAACCACTGAAAAACATTCAAATTGTGCAGTTTGATATCACTGTCAATGCTTATATCAGCTTGTCTGTCATTAGCAAGTCCACCTGTCTCCTGCATCTAAGTTGATTTCGCCAGGAAGTACTATGTCGATGTTTGTCCTGCTTCTCTGGAACAAGTAAACTAACAGAATTAAGGATGTCTACAATACATACAAAAACATAAAATAATGAACTTGCATTATTACCTCTAACATGACAGCCCAAAACCCGATCAACCTGAAAAGCATAAAAGTATCAAATGAATTAAAGATGGATTCTAAGATCAATCACCAGAATCAAACAACAAAGTTGGTCGTAGGTAGATTTACCTGGTGAAATTCACTCTGGTAGCGTAAATGGCGCAACGAGCACCAGCATGTTAGGCGTGAGAAAATAAGGATTAGGGGAGAGAGAGGGAGTAGTATTTATACCGGGTACTATAACTGTCTCATATTCATGTGGTCCAATTCTCTCTACACTTAATATGTACAGCTCAGTACATCCTCCCACATGATGACACACCCCTCAAGTGTATAGTATCTTCTCTTATACAGAATATGCATCCCACTAGCTAACTCAGGTTATATGCCTCTCACTAGCTTAGTCATATAACTGAGACCTACTTCACAACTGAGCAGCACAGCATCTAGTTTCTCTGGACACAGAAAAGCCATGAATACAGCAAGGTTGTGTATGGATTTAGCCAGCTTTCTTCTGAATCACACGTTCCATCTTTGATTGTTGCGTTTTTCAGTATGACTATTATCCCTGACCTGATGTAGAATCCTTCTTCTGGTCTATCTGCTTCTTGAACACCCTGTAAATGGAAGGATCACATCTAGTCATAAATCCGGATGGAATTGAAGTATCAGGATTGCAAAAGGCAATACTTACATCGGTGTTGTGAAAAACCATATTTTTCCCTATCCGGGCATTCTTGTCAATTATGCAGTTCCTTGAGAAAGGAAAAGCAAGGGAATTTGTCAGTGGAAGGATTGTGAACTATTCTATTAACAAGTTGTCGATTCAGAATTTCCTGTAGACATGCCTATTCAAAGAATGAATAATTACCTGATTTTAGTATTTTGTCCGACCCCAATAGGAACCTTCCCTTGTGCCAGAAGAGATGCGATTTCAGCTTGTCTGATAGTAATCTGCACCCATCATCATGGTATCCTGCAAATTCAAATGTGTCCCAAAAACCAGCACCCATTAAAGTATGTTGCCATTGCTACAGAAATTGGCACACGAACTAACCCCAGTATTGTGAACTTTTAGCAAATTTGGAATGTCTATACTGATGACTTGCTTAGTACAATAGCTTGACAAAGGAAATTAGTGTCTATAAAAAATGACACATAAAACGACCATCAAGTAATCTAAAGACTTGTATTAGAAGCATCCTGACTTGTTCTAAGTCCACTATACCTTCAACTTGAGGAAACACAACCAATAGATGAAGATACAGCAATTCAAAAAGATCACTGTACACCAGAGTTATATGAACAAATTGAATGGCATCATTTGCCCCTGTTAAATATGGTCCACCACCTCAAAATGTTCTGATGGGATATATTAACCCAATTTTTTTTTTTTTTTTTTTGGTAAAGTTATTAACCCAAAAAGTTGAAAGCTAAAAATGTCAACATTCCAATCAAATCATCCGAGAATCTGAAAATTAATTTTCTCAAGCAATCACCATTATGATCTTCAAAAGGTCAAACAATTTATACAAAAGCAGCACACCTTAAACTCAACACCATAGTCTAGACGCAAGTGCACACCAACAATGGAGTGTTCAATGCTACATTCTTGCAAGAAGCAACCGTGAGAGATTATTGCATCTACAATCTGCAGAAACAGTTCAAACAAGAGACAGTTTAGACCATAACAAAAACAGAGACTTATCGTGTTGACAAGCTTACCCTGCATTTATCAACTTTACTGGGGGGTAAGAATCTTGGAGACGTGTAGAAAGGTGTTTGCGGATCATAAAATTCAAACTTTGGAGGCTGCATTACAGGAAATTAACCCACTATTAGAAAAGCCACTGTCTCCTCAAAGGACAAATAGTATCGCTTTATGACAGCCAAAGTTTGAACTTGAAGCTTCTATGATTTTTCTGAGAACGTGATTGAGATCAGGCCCCAGATTGACATAGAGATTGTAGCCAAAAAGATCTAAAGAGTAAGTATTTTTCCAGCCCTAAGGTTAAGCCAGCATATCAAGTGATTAACGACTATAGAAGGTGATGACTGAATTAGCAGATGACATTGACAACTCCAATTTTGAGTTACGAGCAGAAGATGCAATACCACACACACACCTGCTCTGTTAGGGCCAAATTAGTGTCAAAGAATGACTTGATTGTTCCAATGTCCTCCCAATAGTCATTAAACAGATATGCCTGACAAATCAATGCATCCAGATAAGTCAGCATTTCTGTTAAGGTAGCTTGCAAGTACAAGTTACATATAAACACACATCTCTAATGAAGGGGAGAGAGACAGAGAGAGATAGAGAGAAAGCCCGCAGCTTAGTCTATGTTAAAGAAAAGGTCCTGACCTGGACATTATGCTCTGCAACAGCTGACGGAATTATTTCAGAGCCAAAATCATTGCATGAGGGGTAGCTCCATCTCAGAAGCTTTAGTAACACGTCGGTTTTAAATACATAGATGCCCATTGAGGCAATGTATGGCAAGTTCACTGCATCTTGCTTTGATAGCCCAAGAAGAGTACTGTCAACTTGCTGTGGGCAGAGGTTCGTGCAGGAGACGAGAATCCAAATAAGATTAGTAACTTGTTGATGCATTATATGATGTGCAGAGATGATGGCTGCTAAGGAAACAGCCAAAGCAGTCATGTCAAATGATAGGAAGTGTTTATTGCATTAATGATACCATTGCTTTCAGCTCATTGCCCTTCGGTTTTCCGGCAAATTGGATAATCCGTCCAGTTCTGTCAATCTTCATCAGTCCATAACCCAAAGCATGACTACAGCAACAAAAACCAGAAAGGGTTAGTTGCAAAACTCATCAGTAGCTCTAAATTTAGTGCAACTGAAAACAGACGTAAGAAACAATATAATCACAAAAATTTGGTTCTTCCCAACCCTAAGTGGAATGTCAAGGAGAACTGAGCTTTATATGCTCTTAAATCTTTTAAGGCAATATATTTAATCACAATAAGAACTTGTCATCCATTGGGACACATGAAACTGTGATATCGGCATTTGTATCAATATGCTTCTGCAATCAAGCCACAACTGGTCAGTTTAAACTCACAAACATATTAGATGGAGTTTACGATGAAATCTTCAAAGTACCTGCACAAAATTCATGTAATTCATCCGGTACAGGTGGTCACCAGACAAAATCAAGATATTCTCCACATTCTTGTTCTTGGCATCCTGCGGAAATAATTTGAAACCAACATTCAACTTCAAGAGAAACTCCAAAAAACTTTGCACAAGTAATTGTCAAAACCCTAAGCACTCGCCTCAAAGACCCATATGAATTGCCTAACAGCATCAGCAGTCCCCTAGAACCACCTCTTTCCAGCTTCACCCGGAGTTTGAGTTGCCGCAAGGACCTATATGTGTTACCAAATTTTTTTCATATTTTCAGTCGTTTCTTGAGTTAAGTCATCAGGATTCCAAATTAATAAATCAGAAAAAAATTATACCTCCACAAATCCATCACGAAAACTAACGCCATTATCAAAGTTGTATGTCCAGGAAAGGCGGTGATTGAGGGAAAAGGAATTAAACTGCGTTAAGATGAATATTTTTCTGATACCACTGTTAATGCAATTGCTCATTGGGATATCAATCAACCAGTAGCATCCTCTTATAGGAACCTGCAGATTTAAAAAAACCACATAATTGATTATATAGTTGAGAGAGTGCTATGTGGGTAAACAATGGGCACATACAAATAATCACTGCCTGCCCGCTTGGCCCTTCTGCTAGTAAGTGGAAACAGTCATGTTCCAGCACCTCCTCCCAGTATAATTGAAGCAACACTCTTCGGGTCTGCTCTTGGAGTTTCCAACATTGGAGCTTGAAGAGTCTGAAATCACAGTTCAAGGAAAGTAACAAGTAACCTACATTAGGGAACAGCATATTGGGATCAAAAGTAAATCTCAGATAAGAGGACAGAGAGGAGAGCATCTTCAACTGAGAACTACCACATTTTTAGACAACTAAATTATCTCAATCAAGTACGATAAGACAAATGACAGCAATTAACACATCGAACTCAAGGCAAGACCCCTCAAATAGCTATGAACTACCTTGAGAGGAGGATCAAGGCACTCAATATGAAAGGTCTGGGGAGCTATCACAACATAACAAGTTGCCTCCAAGATCACAGATAACGCCTTCATAGTAATACTGCAAGACAAAATGTTACAAAAACCACTAGTCAGAGGACAATAGATGGTCCTCAAAAAGTCCTCAACATCGAAATGATACGAATTCTCAAGACATCTAATTGACACAAAAGAGGATAAAATTTTATCCTGTAGACAAAATTTTGCCTATGGTCACTGTTATGATTCAACAAGGGTTTAGTGTAAATATAAAGGAAAACTACAAGGTGCCTCACAACTTAAAAAACAGCATAGTTACGAATAAACAGAAGTGGCATATGATGCCAAAGCAATTAACAATATATTACCCCATCAATTCCTTTCTTCTTCGATGAATACCAATCCAGAGAAATTTCAGATTTTAGCTTGTTCCTGGCAGAAGTCGTAGTCTTTGGGACCTCCAAGGCTACTGAATTCTGTTCTTTATCATATTTCTGAGTGTCAGGACTGTTCTTAAGTACTCAGGGCAAAAGCCTTGAGCTACAGCTTACCATGTAAGCTCGAGACTAAAAAACTTCTACGAACTCCAGAATTTAACAGCCAATTCATCTCGATCCAAGAGCAAATAATACATTCCTCGGGGATATCTATGAGCTCAAGGCAAGGGATGAGCGAGAGAAGATGACGGCGAGAGAGAAAGCGATCCACGGGAGAAGTAGGAGGGGGCTTAATCTGCAAATTAAGCGTCAAACATTGTCAAGTCAATCAATCCGTCAGTGTCCGATGCAATCAGCTAAGCATACTAAAAGAAAACCAACGATCAAAAACCGAATTTCATGCTGACATTAATTGGAAAACCTGAAGAAAATTTTGAAATTACTGAGTCTAAGAGTCGGAAATCTCCATACATGGTCATTTCAAGTGAATAATACGTAAACGAGCTCTCCATCTCTTCGACCAGAAACCAATTCAATTTATCACCGGCTCGCGCTTCCTCGAGCTACTAAGACAATACTAGCATTTACCAGAAAACTGACACAGACATCTACGACAACAAACCGATTCCCAAGAAGAAAAAAAAAAAAGAACGCAGGGAACTACACTCAACAACGACCGGAATTCCAGAACTGACCTCTGTTATTTATTTTTCCTTTTGTGATCCCACATTTAGACCCAACTGTTGCGATTCGTACCCGTTCGTGACAACCGCTCGTCTTGATGGGAGACGATATATATAAGGAACGTACGTTCATTTCTGACGGGTGATCAAGGTCTAACACAAAATCTTCACATTGAGAATACACCATCAGTAAGTGAAGAGATTTGGTTAGTAGAGTGTGCCTATTACTTTGATTTTTCAGGACATTTGACGAACGTGAATACGAACAATGGCTGGAGGTTTGTTTTCGATTGATCCTGGCTTCCGCATATGATTTAATTTTGTCTTACATTTGGTATCAGAGCAAATTAAAAGCCTCTGCCTTGTTTTGTTAAATTTTAGTGAATTTTCGGTGTATTTTCGGTGTATTTTCGGTGTATATTCGGGCTTTTAGAACATGAACAGTAACTTGAAGTTTTGAGGCCAAGAGAAATTCGCCGATTCCGGGCAAAATCCGGTGACCCACCCTTCGAATTCAGACCCCACCGCCATGAGGAATATTAGCCATGAGTTATTCCGGCATATCAGTGCTCGCCGGAGGCTAATCGGGCGGCGGAAGTCGCGGTGGTTGAGAATTTGTATTTTGGGAATTTTCTTATGATTTGGGACTTATTTCTTCGTCATTTTCGCTGAAACTTGTACCCATGTGGTCGTGCCGACGTTCTCTTCAAAACCCACTATTAATTTGTGTATGAAATGGGCTGCCGGAGAAGAAACGGCTGGCGAAACCGCGCGGAACGGCGAAAATCGGCGAAGAAAACGTCTCGTTCGCGAGGAAGAAGGCGCGTGGAGCCACGCGCGCGGCTGCGGTTGCGGCGCGTGGAATCCACGCGCCACGCGCTACGTCTCTGTTCGCGAGGAAGAAGGCGCGTGGAGCCCACGCGCGCGCTGCGGTTGCAGGCGCGTGGAATCCACGCGCCACGCGCTCTCACGCACGCGGCAACCGTTGCGCGCGTGGGATCCACGCGCACGGCGGTTGCCAGGCGCGTTGCACGCGCCTGCGCGCTGAACCGCGCGCGTGCCCTGCACGCGCCTGCGCGCGGAACGGCGCGCGTGCGGGGCACGCGCCCGTGTGAATTCTGGCGCGTGCTCGCACGCGCCCGTCGTCCCCTCTTCCGCGGCTTCTATTTATGCTTTTGCCCCAAATTTTTTCAGTTTTTGCAATCATGCCCTTGGCCAATTTATTTATTTACTGTTCGCCATTGATGTATTTATTTATTATGTCATTTCATGCATTGTTATGAATATTTTATGCATGAAATTTGATGTCCAATGATTCATATAATTAATTAATTAGAGAGTAGCCACAAAGCATCTTTAATTAATTAAATTATATATATTAAGAGCCTCCGGATCATATTTAGAAATGGACATTGATTGTAATTAATTATATTAATATGATGAATTTTATCCCACAGGAATTTTCATTATATTAATGTGATTAATTAGGAAGAAATATCATATTATTTTCTTAATTTACCCACGGGGATTAAGAAAAGGCATATAATATGGTAGTTTCTTCATGAAGTAATTATGAATCTATTTAAATTAAAAACTTAGCCCACAGGTAGTTTTTTATGTTATGTGATTCATATTGTGACATGTTTACATTGGTAAAACATGATTTATTTATATTTGCTTCAAATTTTGTGACATAAGCATGATTATTTGATATGCAGTTTCGCAACCTGTGAATTTCTTTGAATTTAAGTTTGATGTTCCTATACTGAATGGTGAGAACTATAAAGTTTGGAAGGAGTCAGTTCTTCTTCAATTGGGGTGGATGGACATTGACTATGCTATAAGGAAAGACGAACCACCCGCTCCTACCGATTCGAGCACTCCAGTGAGATAACTCTTTATAATCAATGGGAGCGGTCCAACCGCGTTTGTGCCATGTTTATAAGAGCTAAGATATCTCCTAGTATTCGTGGTTCGGTTTCTCAAAGCATAGCAATGCTAAGGCTTTATTGGAGGCCGTAGATGCGCAATTTGAAAGTTCTGAGAAGGCGCATGCCATGACCCTGATTATGAAGTTTTCATCATTGAAGCTCACTAGTGTTAGAGGTGTGCGTGAGCACATCATGTAAATGAGGAACATTGCAGCTCAGCTTAAGAACCTTGAGGTTGAGATATCTGAATCCTTCATTGTGTATTATGTTCGAACACTCTCCCACAACAAGTATGCACCTTTCAAGATCTCTTATAACACACATAAGAATAAATGGTCTATTAATGAACTCATGACCATGTGTGTTCAAGAGGAAGAAAGACTGGTTATGGAATTGGGAGAAAGTGCTCATTTGGCAACACAAGGAAAGAATAAGGGCTATGGCAAGCATAAGGGAAAAGGTAAAATACCTCCCCTAGCGACATTAAGAAAGAATCCAAGTGTTTCTTTTGTAGACGGAAGGGGCATATGAGGAAGGATTGTATCAAATTTAAGGCTGGCTCGAGAAGAAAGGTAATCCAATCTCTTGTGTTTGTTATGAATCTAATATGACCGATGTAAATCACAACACTTGGTGGATTGATTCGGTTCTACAATCCATATTTCAAATTCCTTGCGGGGTTTTCAAAACCACCGGAAGCCGAGTGGGAAGTGAACAAAGCATCTATTCGGGAAACAAGATGCGTTCGCATGTGGAAGCTATTGGGACATATAGACTAGTTCTCAATAGTGGTTTTGTTTTAGATTTGGAAAAGACCTTTTATGTTCCTAGTTTTTCTAGAAACTTAATTTCAGTTTCAAGACTTGTACCTTTGGGATACTCTTTTAACTTTTCAGATTCAAACTTCGTTTATCATTTAAATCTGAAATTGTTGGGAGTGGTATTTTGTCCGATGGTCTTTTTTCGAATTAATTTACAAGACAATGCCTATTATGATGCGATGCATGTTCAAAATAAAGCTGGTATGAAACGATGTGTTGTGAAAGAACATTCCTCTATGTTGTGGCACCGGAGATTGGGACATATCTCCATAGAAAGAATTAGGCGATTAGTAAATGATGGAGTACTTGGTACTTTAGATTTTGCGATTGTGATACTTGTGTGGACTGCATAAAGGGAAAGCAGACTAACAAGTCAAAGAAAGGTGCCAAGAGGAGTACAGAAATATTAGAAATCATACATACGGATATTTGTAGTCCGGATATGGACTCATGTGGTCATAAATACTTCATCTCCTTTATAGATGATTATTCACGTTATATGTATCTCTACTTGATTCATAATAAATATGAAGCATTAGATGCCTTTAAATTATTTAAGGCAGAAGTAGAGAAACAATGCAATAAGCAAATTAAGATCGTGAGATCAGATAGAGGTGGAGAATTCTATGGTAGATACACTCGAAGATGGACAAGCACTGGTCCATTTGCAAGATTTCTTCAAGAGCATGGGATAGTTGCCCAATATACTATGCCTGGTTCTCCGGACCAAAATGGCATAGCAGAAAGAAGAAATCGGACTTTATTAGACATGGTGCGTAGTATGCTTAGTAGCTCCAAACTTCCTAAATTCTTATGGGCTGAAGCACTTAAGACGGCAGTGTACATATTAAACCGAGTTCCGACCAAGGCTGTCTCAAGGACACCTTTTGAGTTATTTAAAGGTTGGAAACCGAGTTTGCACCATGTGCGCGTTTGGGGATGCCCGTCTGAAGTAAGAATTTATAATCCACAAGAAAAGAAGTTGGACCCAAGGACCATAAGTGGGTATTTCATTGGATATCTTTGAAAGGTCTAAGGGATACGGTTTTATTGTCCATCTCATACCACTAGGATTGTGGAATCAAGAAATGCTAAATTTCTTGAAAATGACTTGATTAGTGGGAGCGATCGACCGAGGGATCTTGTTTCTAAGGAAGATCATTCAGACACTCAACCTTCCACTTCAAGTTTAAGGTTGGTTGTTGCTCATAATATCCCTTGATTCGGCCCGGCTATTGAACAACCAATTGTTGGAGTTCCACAACTCGTCGATATTGATCTAGTAGATCCAGTTGTTCGGCAATTACCGTAAACTGTTGAATAACCGGTTGAGCAACATGCTCCTCAAGAGAATGTTGATCCAACATTGAGAAGATCTACTAGAATAAAGAAATCGGCTATTCCTAGTGATTATATTGTGTATTTACAAGAGTCTCGACTACAATATTGGAGCGAGAATGATCCCGAAACGTTTTCACAAGCCATGGATAGTGATAAATCCAATTTATGGTACAATGCCATGAAGGAAGAGATGAGTTCTATGGCATCTAACAAAGTCTGGGATTTGGTTGAGTTACCGATGGTTCGAAGGCCATTGGTTGTAAATGGGTCTTCAAAACTAAGAAGGATTCATTGGGTAACATTGAAAGATATAAAGCTAGACTTGTTGCCAAAGGATTCACTCAAAAGGAAGAAATCGATTACACAGAGACCTTTTCTCCTGTATCTAAGAAAGATTCTCTTCGTATTGTTTTGGCTTTGGTTGTCCATTTTGATATGGAATTACATCAGATAGATGTGAAAATGGCGTTCCTCAATGGAGAACTAGAGGAGGAGGTTTACATGAAACAACCTGAAGGATTTTCCTCTAGTAAAGGTGAGCATTTGGTGTGCAAGCTTAAGAAATCTATATATGGCTTGAAACAAGCATCTCGCCAATGGTACTTAAGGTTTCATGATGTCATCTCTTCATTTGGTTTTATAGAGAATGTCATGGATCAATGTATATACCGGAAGGTCAAGTAGGAGCAAAAATTTGTTTCCTTGTCTTTGTATGTGGATGATATACTACTTGCAACCAATGATAAGGGGTTGCTACATGAGGTGAAACAATTTCTCTCTAGGAGTTTTGACATGAAGGATATGGGTGAGGCATCTTATGTCATTGGCATTAAGATCCATAGAGATAGACCTCGAGGAATTTTAGGACTATCTCAAGAAACCTATATTAATAAGGTCCTAGAGAGATTTCGGATGAAAGATTGTTCACCAAGTATAGCACCCATTGTGAAGGGTGACAGGTTCAATTTGAACTAATGCCCGAAGAATGATCTAGAAAGGGAACAAATGTACAACATTTCATATGCTTCTGCTGTTGGAAGCTTGATGTATGCTCAGGTTTGCGCTCGACCGACATCGCTTTTCTTTGTGGGAATGTTGGGAAGATATCGAGTAATCCAGGTTTAGACCACTTTGGAGAGCTGCAAAGAAAGTGTTGAGATACCTTCAAGGTACCAAAGACTATATGCTTATGTATAGACGGATGACAACCCGGAAGTAATCGGTTATTCGGATGCGGATTTCGCGGGTTGCATTGATTCACGAAAATCAACATCCGGATACATTTTCATGTTAGCCGGCGGAGCCGTGTCATGGAGAAGTGCCAAGCGAGACTTTGACTGCTACTTCCACTATGGAGGCTGAGTTCGTTTCTTGTTTTGAGGCTACCTCGCATGGTGTATGGTTGAAGAGTTTCATTCTTTGGGCTTAGAATTGTTGATTCTATTTCTAGGCCATTAAGAATATATTGTGACAATTCAGCTGCAGTTTTTATGGCTAAAAATGCCAAAAGTGGCGTCGAAGTAAGCATATCGACATTAAGTATTTAGCCATAAGGGAACGTGTTAAGGAGAATAAAGTGGTCATTGAACACGTTAGCACTGAATTGATGATAGCCGATCCTTTAACTAAAGGCATGCCACCAATGAAGTATAAGGATCATGTAACTAGTATGGGAATAGGTCCCATCATGTAATTTGTCGTCATTTGAACGATTTTTGTTGTATGAAACTCTTATTACATTTGTAATGTTGATTCTCAAATTTTGTGTACACATTTTGTTGTTTATGAGAATAACATTTATCCTTGGTTTTGGAATAAACATGGGATTTATTCATTAAGATATGTTGTCACATATTGGCTGACATTAAAGAAATAAGATGCATTGTGATACATGGAAGGTATTACTCACTCTTAGAGGACATGTCGCCATGATTCATGTGTTTTGTTTCTTTTCTTTAAGCATTAAGTTTTCGTGGAATTAGTTGGATAATCTATATGATGAAAATGATGGGATCAAGTGGGAGAATGTTATTTATTTTTCCTTTTGTGATCCCACATTTAGACTCAACTGTTGCGATTCGTACCCGTTCGTGACAAACCTCGTCTTGATGGGAGACGATATATATAAGGAACGTACGTTCATTTTCGACGACAGTGATCAAGGTCTAACACAAAATCTTCACATTGAGAATACACCATCGTACGTGAAGAGATTTGGTTAGTAGAGTGTGCCTATTACTTTGATTTTTCAGGACATTTGACGAACGTGAATACGAACAATGGCTGGAGGTTTGTTTTCGATTGATCCCGGCTTCCGCATATGATTTAATTTTGTCTTACAACCTCACCACTGACCACATCGGCAGCGAAATTGCAGACGGCGTCGAGCGTGCTCTCAATCTGCGCCTTCAGGAATCGGGCCGGCGCGAGTTCCGACTTCCTCAACCAGTAGTGCTCGACCATGCGGCCCTCGTTCAGGCCGGGTTCGCGATCGCGCCCTTCTCCAGCTCCTCCATCGCCTTGAACGCGACTTGTAATCGAGGCTCCATCTTCTCCACGAACTCGTCCGTGAACCCATTCGACTCACGTCCAAGGAAAAGCCCTAGCTCCTGTACTGGTGCAGCCAGTCCACGTACCTTGCCCACAGCGCGGGAATCCTTCTCCAGCCCTCTAGCCCGCGCCTCTCCTTCTTCGCCACGCCGTCGGCCCTGCCCAGGTCCACCGAGATCTCCCTCGCGACCGATCGGGCCAGCGGTAGGGACAACACCCGGTCGACGGTAGGGAGCCTGGCAGCGCTCGGGAACGAGACCGAGGCCGCCTCCCTCCTACTGGAGGTCGACGGCT
Source organism: Eucalyptus brandiana (assembly GCA_014182725.1). Taxonomy (NCBI): domain Eukaryota; kingdom Viridiplantae; phylum Streptophyta; class Magnoliopsida; order Myrtales; family Myrtaceae; genus Eucalyptus; species Eucalyptus brandiana. The sequence continues at coordinate 67,514,781 of CM024675.1, read as the reverse complement.
TCGCGGCGGAGGCCGGTGGCATCTTCGGCCTGAGGGGGGAGGATGAGCAGATGCCAGAGACGGAGGATGCCATCGGTGGCGGCGGCTCGAAGTCGGAGTTGATGACGAGTTCGTCAGAGGGAGGCAATCGGACGGAGGCAACCGGCGAGGCTTTTTTGGGGAGGCGAAGGCAGTGGGATGTGCTGAGAAGGAAGCGCAACTCGTTCCCTCTCTGCTCTTCCACGACGAGAGAGAACCCAAAAAATATTCGAGTGTGAGGAGAGAGAAATTTTAAGCGCGCATTTATCATCCCTTCGCCCGTCCTTTCTTCCGCCAGTCGAGCCGAGCTGAGCCATAGCCGAGAGTTATTCGAAAGAGAGTGAGAAGAGAGAGGAGAGAGAAAGAAGCGCTGGGTTGTTTGAGAGAGCGTCAGACTGGTGCGCCCCAGGACCGTGCCGCGCAAATTTTAAACCTCTGACGCCTCGCTTACGTGGAGCCACTTGTCGGATTTTAAATGGTCGTACCCTACGCCTACGTGGCGGGTAAGACCCACTCAATATTTTCTCTGCAACTAGCAAGCCCTCACTTTTCTGGAAGGGCACGGCGAAGAAGGGTGAATTCACCTTCTTATGTATGTCTTGCCTCTCTTCAGCTGAACTCAAAAGCCAAGAGCGTTCATTCTTGGGATCTTTTATCTGATTCTCAGCATTTGATCGGGACTGTTCATCTTCACCCCCTCCATCTCCGGTAATTTCCTCTCGTTGATTGCCTTCTTTTTTAATGAATTGGGTCTGTTCCGTAATGCAACTAGATGCGGAATTTGATGGAAACAAGAGAGGGACTCTCAGATCAGTATCAATTCTTTCTCAGTTGACTTCATGACTGATCAGTCAGTTGCGTCTAACCCTAATAGCTTTAGCCTCTAACTCTAGTCCGGTGCTAAAACCTTGCTCATCTGCTTCCATCTGTGCAAGTGTCGGGCCTCAGATCCCGAAACGCAATACCACCACCAAGATCGACGCCTAAACCCTTGACCAGTCGACCTCGTACCATGTCGAAAAGTCGAAACTTTCTGATATCGGAGAGCGGGAGTGGCGAAGAAGAAGAGACCGCACGAAGCTGAAGCGGAGGCGAGCGGTGTCGAGCCTCGGAGTGAGCTCCTCAAAGGCGGCGGCGGCGGCGGCGGCGGCCCTCGCGACTACAAGCTGAAGAAGAGGAGCGGCGAGAAGAAGAAGAGGAGGAAGGGCGGCGGTGGCAGCGAAGGCGGAGGCAAGTCCGGTTCCATCATCGACAACGCTCAGTCTTACGAGCTCGCCACCCACGTACTCTCTCTCTCTCTCTCTCTCTCTCTCTCTGTGTTTTCGCGTGGATTGCTGGCGCTAAAAGCTAAATTTGTTAGGGTGGATCTGTTGATTTCATTTTTTTTTATGGGCTTTTTTTTTTTGTGCGAATAGTGATGGTGGTACCTTTAAGAGACTTCGATATGACAAATTCGTACATAATTGTCTAGTGATTAGCAGGAAGAACGCTTCTAGGCAGAAAATTGATACCCTCAACTCTGTATTTAACAGTAGAGACGGATTGAATACACTATACTGTTGCATTCTGTGGTGAACCGGAACTCTCTGCTTTCGTAAAATGCTGCTCTCGTCCCTACACTCCTGTGTTTTCCAACTTATTTTCTGGAAAAAACAAGAATATAGCATTCATGCTTTTATTTTCTGTTGAAATCTTATTAACCCATAAATGATTAATGAGTAAATCCCATTTTTCTGATATGCTGGTACTTTCTGGCAAGTGTGGATAATAGCTTCAACCCTAACTGATGCTCGCCCATGACCGTGTATCTGTTTTTTGATAACCTATGAGATGGCTGTAATTAGGACCGGTTTATGATCTGAAGAAACTGGTCCAATATGGTGAGGCTTGCATTTGCTTTAGTGTAATTCCTTGATTTCATTATTCTAATGAGATCGTCATAGGGGAATGAGTTCTTCACCAGCATCTGTTAAGGTTGAGGAAGCAACTAAATGAGTGTTGTGGAATGTCTTTGTCAAATCTATTTTGGTTAAACGAAATTAGGAAGGTTTGATCATAATTTCTTATCAGATAATAAGATAATTAGTCAACCAACAAGCAACATTAGGCGCTTATGTGCAGAGGACATTCAACATCACCTTTCAGGAGAAATTTTATCACACAAAGAAAGAGTTTTAAGGCAAATATAGGTTGACAGTGGTTTATCTTCACACGAAATATTCTTCTTCTTCTTCTTTCTGATCAATCTGGAGTGTGCACTAAAACCCATAATTCTGCAACAATTTGGAAATTTCTTCCTTTAGAATTGAGATGGTTTGACTTCTCTACTATATTTTTTTTTATAAAGTAAGCAAACGTATTTTGGTGTCTAGTGCAAGGCCCCTGACGGAGCTCATGCATTTGTCATTGAGGTTTCTTTCTATAGTGACTTGAAAAAAAAGAAAAAAAGAAAAGAAAAGAGTTTCTGAGAGAAATCATGATCATCATCACTCCACTTTCATAAAAAAACGTTTTTCAGGTGGGATATCAAGTCCTTGCAAGTCCTCTGAAAATTCAGGAAATGGAGAAGCCAAAGGAACCTTATTATGATGTATTCTTGAGCTTTAGAGGATCGGATACTCGTAATGACATTACCGATTACCTTTACCACAGCCTCACTAATGCCGGAATACGAACATTTAGAGATAATGAAGAGCTTCACGTTGGGGAAGAGATTGGCCAAGAGCTTCTCCATGCGATTAAGCAGTCGAAAATCTCAATTCCTATCTTTTCTAAAGAATATGCTGCCAGTAAATGGTGCCTCATGGAATTGGCCGAGATGGTAAAGTGCAAGGAAAAGTGGGGACAAAAGATCATACCGATTTTCTACGACGTTGAACCACGGATGGTTCGTAAGCAGACTGCAACCTACGGTGATGCCATCCAGTCACACATAAATAAGCAATGTTACACCAATAAGACTATTCAGAACTGGAAGGCTGCTCTCAACAAGGTTGGAAAATTAAAGGGATGCGAACTTAATAAGAGGTACTTGAATTTATTATTGTGCACGATTTGTTCATACCTTAAATATTATTCTGTTCATCTCGATTTAACAGTTTGTTCTTTTGCTTCAAAACTATCAGAGGCAAAGGCGAGTTCACGAATGAAGTTGTTAATCAGGTTTTGTTCGAGATGAAAAAGAGCTGCTTGGGAGCACCTGATTGCTTGGTTGAAATGGATGATCAAGTGGACGAGATCATGGAAATGATAGGTGAAGACACCTCTGAAACAAAGATTATTGGTATCCAAGGAATGGGTGGTGTTGGAAAGACAACTCTTGCCAGAATCGTCTATACTAAATTGTCGGCTAATTTTGATAACTGTTGCTTCCTGTTTGGCGTTAGACATAAAGGAATTTTGAGTTCGCAGGATCAGCTCGTCTCTACTCTCCGAAAAGGGAAATGTCTGCCAATCCATGACATTGCAGAAGGGATAACTGAGGTCAAGAAGAGTTTATCCTCTAAAAAGGTCTTACTTGTAATTGATGATGTCAACCAAAAGACTGAGCTGGATGCTCTTGTGGGGATGGGTAAATGCTGGTTTTGCAGAGGAAGTAAGGTTATTATCACCACAAGAAACGAGGAAGTTCTCAAACATGTTGATATGAAGCACAAACTTATTGAAATGGATTTTGATCGTTCCCTCATACTGTTTAGCAGACATGCCTTCAAAAGTGATCATCCTCCGGCTGAATACGTCGGCCTCTCGAAAAAAGCGATAAAAATCTGCGGTGGTCTTCCTTTGGTTCTTGAGATCATAGGTTCTCATTTAGCTGAGGAAGACAGAAAATCTTGGGAGACCACATTAAAGAAGCTGGAAACTATTCCTGATGAAAAAGTTGAAGAAAAGTTGAACATCAGTATTAAGGCATTACCACTACTAGCAGGGAAAATATTTCTCGATGTTTGTTGCTTCTTCGTTGGGTTTGATGTGAGAATTGTGAGGCACATGTGGGAAAGTTGTGGGTTTCAACCTGACTTTTATCTTCGCATCCTCCAAAAGATGGCGTTAATAAAGATTACAGAACATAACCAACTGCAGATGCATGATATTGTAAGAGACCTTGGGCGAGATTTCGTTCGTAAGACTGGTGATTATAAACCAGAGAAGCAAAGTCGGGTGTGGGATCAAGAGAAAGCAATTGTTGTTCTTGAAATGAAGGAGGTAAAGTGTTTGCAATGTTATTCCTATTCAAAGAGACGAGTTATACACGTTGACTTTGCTTATTTGCTTTTATCTAAACCGAGTCATTACTGTGTGCTTAGTAGGACCACATGCTTATCTGTAAATTATATTGTAAATTAATTTTAAATTATAAATAACATGTACATTCCTCAAGTATGCTAAACTTGAATGCCTTCAACAGGCAATTATGTGATCACTATCTTCTGTTTAATTTTTTTGCTTTGGCAGGGAAGAGAAAATGTTGAAGCAATAAGTCTCAAATCTGATCATCAATTTCAAGACTTCATTGAGAAAGAAAAATCTATAAGCCTACCGAATTTAAGATTTCTTCAAGTGGATGGTGTAGACTTGGATGTGAACAACATTCAGCATTTTCATTCTGCCAACCGGTTATTGAGGAATCCGATCATGCTTCCGCATTTTCATTCTACCAACTGGTTCTGGAGGAATCCGATCATGCTTCCGCAATTGAGATGGCTCTCATGGCATAACTTGCCTATCTTTTTCAAGTTCATTTTTGCACATTCCCTTAGGAAGTTAGTGATTCTTGATATATCATGGAGTGAAATTGCAGATGAGTGGGATGGATGGAACCACCTCAAGGTATGGTATTCTCTGAACATGAATTTGCTATATTGACTTTGTTGTCATGTATCTCAAAATGATTCTGAATTAACTTCTTCTCTTCATTACAGATGGCAAAGGATTTGAAGGTTTTAAATTTGACTGGATGCAGATACTTGCGTAGAACTCCTGACCTTTCTGCTCATGAAAATTTAGAGCAACTGATTCTTCAAGGGTGCACGGAACTGGTTCAAGTTGATAGCTCTATTAATAAGTTAAATCATTTAGTATCATTAAACTTGGGAGGTTGTAGGAAACTTCAGACGTTGCCGGACAAGATGGAGGAACTGGAAGCCTTAAGGGAACTTATTATTGATGGGACATCCATTACCGAAATTCCTGAATGGAAAGGAATGAAGAATTTGAAAACTCTCAGTGCAAGTTCATGTGAATCATTGAGCATGTGCAATTTTTCTGGTTGCTTAACATCAATATTGAATCTAAGGTTGGGAGGTACAAATATTACTGAGCTTCCGTTTGGAAATTTTGCATCTCTTGTTGAGTTGAATCTTTCTCAGTCGAAAATTCAAGAGTTACCCAGTTCAATAGAGAAAATGAAGTATTTGAGAGTACTAAGGGTGTCACACACCCCCTTAAAAAGGCTACCCAGTGCCCTTGGGATGTTGGAGAAGCTTGAAGAGATCTATGCTCGTGACTGTAGAAATTTCCTTGGGGAAATTCCTAGTGAGATCGGAAGATTATCATTTCTGAGGATCTTGATGTTACTGAACACAAGAATTTCTGATGTACCTAAGCTTCCTGAAAGTATGACCAATCTATACCTTACAATTGGTCCATTTAGGGGATACCCAGATCTCTCGAACCTATTAAATTTGAGAGTTTTGAAGTTGGATTTAAAGTCTGATCACTCATTCCATCCAACTCCAAGCCTCAACTGGATCGGAGGTTTAAGAAAGCTAACTTCCTTGCTGTTGAGTTGGAATAGTCTGGTCTCCCTACCTTTAGATCTTAATCTCTTTTCGAAGCTCGAGAAGCTTGAACTTGTTGGAAATAAACTAGAATGCCTACCTAGGCTTCCCCAGCATTTGTCATACTTAAGTATTTGTGGGTGCAAGTCAATGGAAAAGTCTGGAGATCTTTCATATTTGAAGAAGTTATCAGAATTGGAAGTACGTAATTGTGAACAGCTAACAGAGATTCAAGGCCTCGAAAATTTGGAAAACATGAAATGGCTTTATCTTTGCCATCTTCCTTCACTGGTGAAGTTGCCCGACCTGACCCACTTGAAGAAGCTGAGGGTACTTACGATATCACTATGTCCTAAACTGATTGAGGTAGGAGATCAGCAAGAATCCTTGGAGGAGCTTTATTTAATGTCTTGTGAATCACTCGAAAAGTTGCCATCAAGCGTCAAGAATATCAAACATGTCACCATAGAAGGCTGTCCGAAGCTGCCTCATCTGGTTGTGGTTCAACATAGGCCAAAATCATTGGAGAAGCTTCATATTAATTGCTGCAGATCTTCGCAAAAGTTGTTAGAACTGTTGCTAGCGAAGTTGTCTAACCTGACCAAGGTGCTCGAGGAATCACCAAAGTTGCCTCCAGGGAGAGATCTGCGGATGGAAATTTCATCTATTCGACATGCAGTTATATGGAGACAGTAGAATTAAAAGGGTTAGGGATTCCTCTCTTTTACCTTGAAGCCGTCAAGGTCCCTCTCTCTCTCCCCCCTTTTCTGAAGCTCTCTATCTTTCTTTTTTCTCACGTTGCTCCTACCCCCCCAAAACAACACGTTCTCACCTTCTCCTTCCTTCATCTTCCTCCCTCACCAGTGACGTCCCAAGAGAGAAGCTCGACCAGAACCAGCAGCAACAGACACTGGCCATCAAGGAATGCGAGGCAACCCCGAGTGGCATCACGAGACGCGATCCGACCTGGCGGAGATCTCCCTCCAGGGACTGCAACCCCCGTCTTCCTGCCCGCTGATCTGTTCCACGAGAGTTTAATATGTTCTCTAGAAAAAAGTCTTGCTTTTTCCTTCTCCGCATCTTTATTTAGTTTTCGAGTAATTTTCTCTCTTCGCATTGGCATGAATTGGGTCCGCTTGCGAATCTTTGATGCAATCAGTGATGGATTAGGAAAAGATTCGAAACGGATTTGTTTTCATTATTTTCAGTCATGACTTATCATTCATACGCAATGAAAACAGCCTTTCAAAGAACTCACTCGGCAGCTGACTCGATTGATTTTGTTCCATCTGCATCTAATCTTTAATAGCTTGCCTTAACAAGGTCACATGCATTGAAACGCATCGCAACTCCTGTGCGTCAGTTCACTTCTGCACCAATCAGGGGATTGATTTTCGCTCCTTAGGAACTAGTTCAAAACATACATGGGGAATCAGTTGTTCTTCTGAGCTTGTCAAGGTCGAGCTAAGACCGAACTATTGTCCTGGAAGGCGTGAAAGCTTACTGTAATCGATCGGTTCTGCAATCTCTTTCTTCTTTTTTGGGTCTGTTATGGCCCTACTTACTTCTAAAATTTTGAGCGGGTGCAATTAGTAATTAATCTTGTCATGTGCAAAATTCTATGGTGCCATGGGCTTGGAATTAACCTGTGCTTGTAATTTTCTCAATGTACACATTTCCAGATCTCCTGTGCCTATTAAATCTGAGATGCTTGCGTTTATATGTGTCGAGGTATTATTACGACAGTCACGGACTTAAGGAAGCTCCATGATCCTCGGTGGACTGAAAGGTTATGCCATCTGGAGTCCTTAAGAGTTGCAAGCTCAGGAAACTTGTTCTCAATTTTTAAGAACCTCAGGTTCTTGCCAAGGCTTCCTGGGAGTTTTGTCCGTCTTACATATCCTACTTCGCCAGGAAATAAGAACATCAATAGACCTTTCCAAAGCCTGAGACAACTCTCAGATGTGACGGTCCTTGGTCGCATAAAGCCGAAAGAGTTGCAAAGCCTTGACAGAGTGGATGTGCGTTCGGATGGGCTCCTTTTGCAAAGGTTCACAGGAGTGCACATTTTAGAAGGTCAATTGATTTTTCTTACCATAACAGGACAATGTCTAAATTATATATTTAACAAAAAAAAGAAGAAGCAAAAAACACTAAACAAAACAAAACAAAAGGGACAGACCTTACTAGAAGAAGATACGTCTTAATCGAAAATCCAACTGCATGTTTTGTTCGAGGACAAATAACTGTGATGTTTTTGGATTAATTCACTCGTGGTATTATTTGTTGGCACCCATCCCATTTCAAGCCTTACAATTTTATCATCTGGCGTGCAAGCAAGCACTTCCCCATGAGATCAATAGATAGTTCCACTCCAAAGTTAAGTGTGGTCAAGTTAGATCAAGATGGGTGACCTCTTGAAAGTACAGTCGCCTATCTTGGTAGTTTTACCCAAAGTTAAGCATAGTCAGGTTAGAACACTACTAAAATGGGAAAATGTCTGCTTATATGCCAAAAGACAAAACTATGAGATTTGAAATGGGACGAGATAAAACGGACATTACCTTAAGAGAGTTGACACAAAAATATCACAATAGCTACATCATTCTTCAATCTTTTCATGAGGAGACAATTGGTCGTTAGTTGGTCAAGAAGTAAATCAAGAATAGTTGCATAAAAGAAATAGCTATTTTCATAAATCAAGGTTAGCTATTCCTCGAGGGAGGGGACCAATGAAAAGCTATCCCATCAAATCCGGCATAGATCTAATTTTCAGTCTCTAGGGTTGGTTTTTGCATTTTTATAATGACAAGTTACAATTTGTTTTTCTTTTTTTTTGGCCAGAATGAGTTACAATTAGAATGATCAAAATTACTAAACAAGAATGTATGTTTGATTTGTGAATAATCCGGCTATCTCTTAATAAAATTAAATTGACTTATCTTAAACTTATAATTATAATTGATAAAGCAATAAGTATAGATTTTAAGTATGACTAATCATAATTTAGTGACTTACAACAAGATATTAAATAAATGACATATTTCAATTTATAGCTTAGATTTACTCATAATTAAAAATTTAATTCATAGTCATGAGTCTAATTAGTAGATTGTTATGCTAAATAACCATTTTGCCACCGCAACTTTGCCCCCACTTCATACGAGCGCTCGTATCATATTCCCGCGCCTGGCTCAAGGGGGGAAGCATATAACGGTCAACAGAAACTCCCCATCGCATTCAATTTGCAAATCTACTCCGACAGATTTCGCTTCGTACGATGATATGATGGAATGGCGAGCCATGCGCGGGTCAAGGCTCTGGCGGGCGACCTCTCCTTCGCCACCTCGTCCCCGTTCGCCAAGCTCCTGGACTGCTGCGGCCTGTCCAAGTCAGCGCGCCACACACGCTGCGTCCACGCTCGGATCATCAAGACCCCGTTCTCCGCCGAGGTTTTTATCCAGAACCGGCTCATCGACGTTTACGCGAGATGCCGGTGCCTCGACGATGCCCGCAGGGTGTTCGATAGAATGCCCGAGAAGAATACCTTCACGTGGAACGCGATCTTAGGCGGGTTGATCAGATCGGGGTCTCTTGATGAAGCGGAAAAGATATTCGGGTCAATGCCGGAACCCGACCAGTGCTCGTGGAATTCGATGCTCTCAGGTTATGCGCAGCATGAAAGGTTCGAAGAAGCCCTGCAATGTTTTGGTAAGATGCATAGGGAGAATTATGTGCTTAATGAGTACTCATTTGGTAGTGCGCTTAGCGCATGTGCCGGGTTAGCAGATATGCATCTGGGCCAACAGATTCAGGCTTTGATATCGAAGTCTGCGTGCTCGTCTGATGTTCATATGGGCTCTGCTCTTATCGACATGTACTCCAAGTGTGGGAACGTGGCTTGTGCACAGAGGGCTTTTGATGAAATGAGTTCTCGAAACATAGTTTCTTGGAACAGCTTGATTACGTGTTATGAACAAAATGGTCCCGCCAGTGAAGCTCTTGAGGTTTTCGTGAGCATGATGGATTGTGGGTTCGAAATAGATGAGGTTACTTTAGCCAGTGTGGTCAGCGCCTGTGCTAGCTTGTCGGCACTTAAGGAAGGGATGCAAATTCATGCCCGTGTTGTAAAATGTGACAAATATAGGAATGATGTTGTTTTAGGAAATACGTTGGTTGATATGTATTCTAAGTGCTCCAGAATTAGTGAAGCCAGAGCAATTTTTGATAGAATGCCCACCAGGAATATAGTGTCAGCCACCTCCATGGTAAGCGGGTACGCAAAAGCAGCGAGTCTCAAAACTGCAAGAGTAATGTTCACGAGGATGATGGAGAAGAATGTAGTTTCTTGGAATGCCCTCATCGCAGGGTACACCCAGAATGGAGAGAATGAAGAAGCATTTGGTTTATTCTGCCTTTTGAAGAGGGAAGCCATTGAGCCAACGCCCTACACATTTGGAAATTTGCTTAATGCGTGTGCAAATCTTGCTGATTTACAGTTGGGGCAGCAGGCTCACGCTCATGTCTTGAAGCATGGATTCCGCTTCCAGTCTGGAGAAGAATCGGATATTTTTGTTGGAAATTCTCTTATAGACATGTACGTTAAATGTGGAGCTGTGGAAGATGGTTTATGGGTGTTTAAGAATATGTTGGAGAGGGACAAGGTATCATGGAATGCCATAATTGTCGGATATGCGCAGAATGGTTATGGAATAGAGGCACTTGAAATATTCAGGAAAATGTTGGTATCTGGCGAGAGACCAGACCGTGTCACTATGATTGGGGTTCTATGTGCATGCAGCCATGCAGGGCTGGTCGAAGAGGGGCGCCATTATTTCAAGCAGATGGTCGAGGAGTATGATCTGGCACCGGTAAAGGACCATTATACGTGCATGGTTGATTTGCTCGGCCGAGCCGGTTGTCTCAGTGAAGCTAAGGACTTAATAGAGACAATGCCCATGCAACCTGATGCTGTCGTTTGGGGTTCACTGCTCGCAGCCTGCAAAGTTCATAAGGATATAGCGCTAGGAAAGTATGTAGCGGAGAAGCTCTTAGAGATCGACCCTTTGAACTCTGGACCTTACGTTCTGCTCTCAAACATGTACGCAGAACGTAAAAAATGGGGTGAAGTTATCAGAATAAGGAAGCAGATGAGGCAACGGGGAGTAGTCAAGCAGCCCGGTTGTAGCTGGATAGAAATTCAGGGTCAAGTTCATGTCTTCATCGTCAAGGACAAGAGGCACACTCAAAAGGGTGATATTTATTCTTTGTTAAGATCTCTCTTAGGACAGATGAAGCGAGATGGGTATGTTGCCATTACGGATGACTACGAGGTTCATGAGGAGCTGAGTGAATCCGAATTAATATCCTACGAAATTGAAATGCCGGCTGATGCCGCTGTTTGTTAGTTCAATGGAGAGTCATCATCTTTCGGTTTCTCTTCATCGTTCATACCATAGTAACATTTGATAAAATGCGTGTGAGCAGAAAGGGCTCTCTTTTCCCTGTCTAATGTGCACTGTTGTTTGGCTGAGTTTCATTGGCACCGTTGGGTTGTAGCTGACACGATGCAAACACAAGTCTATTTGGACATAAGAAGCTGCATAAGGGTAGACCGTACCACGAACTGCAGTGGTCGGTGTTATACAAATTAACCCAGAGGAGATCAAAGGTTCATTTCCACGGACGGGTCAATAGACTGCGACGTCTAACTGAAGAAACAGCAGAGCAGAAGAATTCACCAGCTCGAAGGAACAGCAGGAAAGAAGAAGAATTCACCGGCTCCACAGACCAGCATTTGAGAGGTGCCTGAAAAGACACTTGCACCGAGGTCGGGCAATCATCCTCCCCCTTGAGATGTAAAGCTGCAAACCTTGGCGCAAGCCATATGGAGATGTGTTGTGGGTGTCAGTGCTAGGTAATTTGGACAAATCATCAGAGCTTGTTGTTTTAAATGAATAAGCCAGGGAATTTTGATTCGAGCAGTAAGGAAAGCAAGTGAAAGGACAAGATCGACGCCAGCTCTAGGAATGACCAGCCAGCGGGAAAAATGACGATCTCCAAATGAACTCAAATGAGAAGGTTCTGCTTTTTACGTGACTTTCTTTTCACAAACCAACTCATCTTAAATAAATAGGATCGATTGAATTTTGAACCTGCCATAAATAGAGAACCGAACATCAAATGACTGACCAGGTCAGGTTGGTTCTGTTCTCTTGCTTTTCTTCTCATATGCAAGACACAGAAAATTGAAAATAGAGGCAGTTTCCAACATGTTGCATTCGAAGAAATTATATGCAATATGCCAGAATCTCTTTTCTTCCATCTCTCTCGACGTGAGTGCCATCGCAGAATTAGTTCTGTAGTACAAAGAAACTTAAAAAAGAAAGAAAGAAAGAAAGAAAGAAACTACAGAAAAATAATAGAATTTTCACTCCGAAGCAAAGACTGGCTTGCTTCTAATTACTAATACATCATCATGGGTCGACATTACAGAGAAAGCGAGTGGAAAAGTGTCGGACTCAGAATTTCTTTTCCACATCGATGCAGAGTTATCTGAAAGTGGATAGACACAGTGCATTAGTACGACAGGCTTGGCGATAACAGCAAAGAATAGGTTTTGTAGCAAATTCAATGCAAAGCGTGAGAATGACAATTCTAATTATGCAGACAGAGATATCGTTGCAAGATCACTTACCACTAACGAGAAGTCAAGGAAAGTGCTCATTAAACCCAACAATTGGCATGGACTGTGAATACCAAGAATGAGCAAAGGCGTAAAAACATGAGAGAGCCTGATTCAATCTTCCTGACATAAGAAATGATCAAATTCAGGATAGGGTATAATCAAAAGATTAGCTGTGTAGTGGATTATATATGGCTCATGGAGCTCAGAAAAGTAAGATGTCTAGGGGAAGGCTTCATGCGAAGCAAACAGGAAGAGCATTGGAAGAAATCTGGTAACGTATTTATATTACCACAACAAACAAAAACTGAAAGTTCAGTTCATTGACGTATAGATATGCAGAAAAAAAACTAGCAGAACAACAACATGGATCATAAAGCTTTCAGGGCATGAGTCTTGCCCTCACCATGGTCATCAATAAAAGGAAATGCTGAATAATAATTTCCGCCTGTTCTGCTTCTCAAAATTAGACATAATGTCATCAATAGATTCCTCCCAAGACTCGGCTGCTTCTATCTGTGGACCAGAAATTACAATACACAATTTCTCAGCATACAGAAATTAAGCATACTATCATAAATACATAAAGTACAGCCAGTCAAAGACCTCTCGACAAAGATCTAAAGCAAGCTGAGCTCCAGTTGCTGCCTCCTCATGGTTATCCTTTACCTCCAAGTTAATCACAAGTACAGTCTTCATAAGAATCTGCTCTCGGTTGTTGAGATCTGCAAAAAATGCATTCAGTGTCTTGTCAACATTCCAAGGGCAAGGTGTCTTATTTATTCCGTACATAGGTAAAGGTCACATCACTCCCTAAGATCTAGTTGGAACAAAACTGCTCTTTTACGTCGAGAAATATTGATCAGTCAAAGGGTCATATGGAGGGCTATTTGCCCCAAACTTTTGCTACTCTGCAGAAGCAGAATCTGCTCCTCCGGCTTCCGGCTTGTGCTTTTCATTTTTAGGTGAAAATACGTGTGAAAAATTCAAATATCACTTTAAAGCATTCAGGAGAAATACAATAAATATCATCTTTACTAACTCTCGAGTCCAGAAAAATAAGAATTTCCAAAGTCACAAATTACTAGCATCAGATTTAATAAAACCATAGCCAAAGCCAAAAAACCATGGCAAACAAGGCTTCAATCTATATAATAGCAATTAAAGATAAGACCAGCTAACAACCTTATATACCCTACTAAGTATCAAAATCATATTTGCCCTGACAAAAGGGATAAAGAATGAATGAAGTTGTAGAAAGAGAGAAGGAAACTAATAGAGTTGATAGTTACAAGAGAAGGAAAGTATTAACATCCCTCCTGTGGCAATAAGCTCTATTAGAGCAGTCACCTTCAACAATCTCTAAGAAGCATTACAAGAATCTAAATGTTGCTTTTGCTGACAAAGAACTTTATAAATCAAAAGAAACCTTACCAAAAAAAAAAAAAAAAAATTTATAAATCAAAAGAAGTCCAGATGAATGGACATTACAACAACCAAGTACTTCATAACAGCAATTAAACAAACAAGGTTAGATTAATTGTGAACAGAATAGCAGCAGAAACACTGCTAGCGTCAAATGAAGGAAAAGAAAATATTGTTGAAAAGTAACAATCTTTCTATGCTTTTCAAGAAAAACAATTACATATAACAAATTTCTGTCTAATGAGGTTTCTCCAGATCAAGCAAACAAGTCTACCATATCATGCATATGCCCTCACTATAGAGCATAATGGGCATATATATGCAAAGCCAAAACTCAAAGAATAATAAACAATGCGGGAAGTTGGATCATGCGATCATAGACCTCAGAATTTCAGAAATGGAATAAGAGACATCCAATGACAGAAGCTGCAAGGGCAAAGACAAGAACCTTCAAGAACCATATCAAAAACCTTCTCTTCGAATGTGAGCACCACGTCGAAGGGGCCATCGGAAGAGTTGTCTTGCCATCTTTGAGGCGCTAATTTCACAGACATATTCCTCTTGAGCATGGGCAAGATCCCATTGCGCTTGTAGCTGAAGCTCTTGTAAAGGTCTTGCATTTCTTATTGCCAGAAAAAAAGTGTCCTAATTCCACTTTAGGCAGCCATCGACCACCCTAACCTTTAACCGAACAACATCGCATCACAACCCAAGCAAGCTCCTTTTTTTTTTAATAGCACAAAAACTGACCAATATGAACTGAACTAGTATTCTCACAGCCAGACAAACATGCAACTTACAAACTACCCATCAGCCTAAAAACCCTCAAATCCATCAAATTAAGGTCTTTCGATTGCAAAATCTCGTCTTTCAGGGAAACATGCCATAAGATTTTATCAATTCGCGTCATTCTCGAATCTGCCGATATTGCCGGATTCAAATTAGACGATCCCACACAATATAACCCAGAATTCGGAAGGCGAATGAGCAACGAAGGAGAAGGGCGCGAGTCATTCCACTAGCATAATAAAAAGGAGCAGCGCCAAATCGAACGAGGGATGATCAAAGACACAAGAGGAGGAGGAGGATACAGATCGGGGTCCTTGCGCCGGAGCTCGTCGAACATGTGCTTGTAGGGGGTGCCGAAGTCGTAGACGTTGGGCTCCCGGAGGGAGGGCCCGGGGAGCTTGACGTGGGACCCGGTGCCGTACGACGAGACGTCGAAGCCTTCCCTCTTGAGCAGCGCGTGGGCCTCCATGCTGCGGTTCTGGTTCGACGAGCACACCATGGCGTACCTCGACCTCATGGCTCCCACCGCCGCCGCCGCTGTCGAATCGGGTCGGAAGCGGTGCCGCTAGTCGAGCTCCACGGCGCAGAGGGAGGGAGAGAGAGAGAGAGAGAGAGAGAGAGAGAGAGAGAGAGAGAGGAGCGAAAACGGAAGGTCTAGATTAGGGCTTAAGCAGGAAGAACAGGGGAGGAATGGAAGAGGAGGAAGAAGGGAGTGGCGCTCGCGCTCAGGGACCGGTTCTCAATTTTCGAAACTAGGGACCGGACCGGTCCTGAGCGATTTTGCTGTGAAATTTCACGTCTGTCAAAAATATAATCGCTATATTCTTATCTCACTGTGGACGCTTTCAAATGGTATAAAATAAAATCTCATGTTTGCCTAAATAGATTTTAATCAATTAACTTACTATAGTTGAATGCATAATTTGATCAAATGTGCCTCAATGTTAATTCAGTTAAAAGAGGAGGTGCGAGCGTTATGAGTGAATTCGAAAGGAGCGGAAGAAGAGAGTAAGAGGAGACGGGCATAAGAAATTTCAAATTGTTGCATTTACATTTAAAGAATAAAATGAGTAAATAAAAAATAATCGATCTTAGTGATCCAAATCCTTTTGATTTTGGGAATTGGATTGCCCAAATATTGATTCCACTTTTAAGAATCGAGAATCGAATTAGCACTTTAAGAACCAAACTGAACAAGCAATTCTTGATTCGGTCGATCTATCTGCTTATTCCTAATTTGTATTGTGTTGACTATTATTTTTTTGATCACATCATTTTTCTAATCGCAAAATATATGCACAATTTATTTCTTGAAAAATAAATAATTTGATAAATAACTTTTTGGAAAGTAATTGCTTATTTGTAATAATTACTTAACAAAAAAGTATTTTATTATAATGATAATTTATATATCGCGAAACTAATTATAATGAAAATTCTAAAATCGTTTTTCTGATGACATGGCTCGTCCAAGTCTCTGAAGTCGTAGATGATGACAGACGTAACCTTTGGCAGATCATAAAAACGAGGAAAATCCTTCTTTTAAAAAATAATTTTCACCTGAAAAATGGATTTCAAAATCCATAAAATTCATTTAATTTAATAAATAATCTCTCGGCGCTCGTGTGTGGTGTGGCGTGGCGGTTACACTCCGGAGTCGGGCCGGCCATGGAGCTTCTTCCGTCCCCTCGCGCTACCGCTCTCGCCGGTTCTTCTCCTCCTCCTCCTCCTCCTCCTTCGCCGTCGCCGGTGCCGGCGCCGGCGCCGGCGACTCCGTTCTCGCTTTCGTTTTCCATTCTCTGCATGCGCCTGGCCAATCGCACGGCTTCACGTTTTCACGGCCACGCCGCTGGCTGATCGATTGATTGTTTCTGCGCTTCTGCTCTCCTCGATTTCCGGTATCGTGTCGCGCCCCCGTGCTGATGGCGGGGGAACCGCCTGCTTGGTTTCTGTGTGCGTGTTAGGGAATGCGGCGCTTCGGGGGTGGAATCGCGCTCGCGGCCTTCGAAGTCGCGCTGGGTTCCGGTTGGGCGCCGGACTCGGGGGAGCTCGGGGGAGACGCCGTTCGCCGGGGGGCGGCGGGCCGGTTCGTTGCTCGAGCGAGGCGGAGAGGCATCCGCGGCTGGCGGCGGCGCGTGTTGTTTACGGCGTGGCACCCGCCATGGGCCACAACCAGGTTGGACCGGATTTTTCTTTTCTGGATTCTTCATTCGGTTTGCCGGAAGATTGCTCTTTTGAAGAGGATGCTGTTTGTCGAATAATCTGATCGTGTCGTTGTTATGTCGCGTCAGTTCTTGTTCGTATCGGTTCCTGCCTTGAGATTTAGACGAAATGACACGAGGTTCTTCAAGTCAATTCAATTGCCGAGTTCGAGTTTAGATTGTCACTCGTGTGGCTCTGTTATCAGATTCTTGAAAAGGTTTGGTTGATTAGTTCAGTGGTATTGCAGCATTTGGCAATTAATGCGAATCACCCCAAATGTCAGCAGTAATGTCGAGCCATTGAGAAGCTTGTGATTGGATTCAGATTATAAAATGATAATGGATTGTCGTGGAATGAGATTCACCATGGAACATGTTTTGAGCTGCTCTTCTCCTCTTCTGTGTTTGGTTCAAGAGTTGCGCCAGTTGGCTTTTATTGACCCCCGTTCTTGTTTGTAAATTGCACTTTGTGGTTTCATAAATCTTCTAATGATGGGCTGCCTGTACCGATGGCAGGAGTCCCATCCCGAATCCCATTTTAGGGTCCCGGCAATTGTTACAGCTCTTGAGAAGATGGAACTCACTCCAAAGGTATTGCACTCCTCTTACATAGGATTCCATCAATCATGCTTTAGTTATTCTTACTAATTATAGATCGCCTTCGTTCACACATATACTGTCCTGCACTACTTAATTGACTTTGACCTGAAACTGTAGAAATGTTGTTTAAGGCTGACTCATAATATAATGAGTCGGAAGTTTAAATTGTGCCTGAAATTACACTAAAAACCTGCCAGGTAGATAATCCAATCTCTGCTTCTTCAGGAACTCAAGGAAAATTATTTTTGATTAATGTGAGGAAATTATTTACTGATGACCCAGCGGATGCTGCCATCAAGCAAAGGCTTTAGTATTATACAATAGCCTATTAAGCCACTAGGCACTAAATAGTTATAATTTTTCTTACAGGTTCGCGGTGATGAGATTGTTGAACTTCCGACTGTTAAGCCTGCTTCTGTGGATGATCTAGTGCATGTTCACACAAGAGCTTATGTATCGGGTCTTGAGAAGGTACCTTCACTCACCAAGTCACCTCTATTAGTTTTATCTGGCTTTCATTGATGTTCCTGGGAAATTTTGCCTTTCATTGATGTTCCTGAGGTGGGGGTTGACAGGAAGGTTCTTTTCCGTCTCTTTTTGAGGGTTCTTTCACCTCTTTAAGGATTTTTATTGCAGCAAGAGTGCGTGCCAATTCTTCATCATGCCCTGCTTTATTCATAATTACAATATCGAGCTACTTGTAACATGGAAAGAGGAAAGTTATGCACGAGGCAGATGATTGATTGTGGAATTGATTGGGGGTATCTGGACATGAGGCCATCGAGTGAATATAAAGAGGAGTTACATTACAAAGTAAAAGATAAAATAAAATAAAAAATTGACAACAAACAAGCAAACTAATGCTCAAATGCATCTGAGTGGGACCATTCACCAGCAAAATTTCAGTTTTATATTGAGCTCTTAGGCTTCCAAAGACTACCTAAATTGCTGAATTGAGATTCCCATTTTTGGTACTTATTTTTCACTAGACAACTCAGACAATTAGTGTAAAATGCATTTGCTGCTTGTATTATTGTGTTTGTCTATGTTCTCAGACCAATTTGTGTAAAATCGCTGAAGACTTTTTGGCTGTACAATTTCTTTGGTAGCATGTCCAAAAGATCGAGGTTTGATGAACTCTTACATTTTATAGGCCATGGACATGGCTTCAGAAAAGGGCATCATTTATATTGAAGGCTCTGGACCAACATATGCCACTGCTACTGTAAGTTTGGTTAATATGTCAAATCATGAAGAGTTAATATTGTTGGAGGCTCCTGTTTTATTATGTTAGTTCCTGTAGTGGAAGCCACATGTGTTTACATATTTGTTTCTACATCTGCTATGATATGTTCTGGTCATGTAAGATATTGCTTCGAAGTACATCAAATGTAGACATTCCTATGATGAAAAGGTAGTGAGTGGGTAGAATTTTTTTTTCCCCTTAAAATGCAATTTCTCTTCAAGCTATATTATACTTCTGATTGATTATTATGTATAATCTTCTCCTTCGATAAAGATTTTTTCCAGAAAAATTTAAAATGCATATTTGAATGCATAAGCTTCAATGGGCAGTCTTACAGTCTCTTGGAATGTGTTGATGGTATGAAGTATTCCAGCTACCTACAGTTGCACTCTAGAGGAGTCTATCTTAGTGTTTATATAGATTAGATCTTGTCAAACCGATTATATCGATTGTTGAACTGCAAAAATAAGTCAGCCAAAGCACTTCATTGTTTAGGAGCATATTGTGTTAAGAGCACAAGGGCTGGTAACCTGTTTATAGGATGGTTTATAAGAAGTATGATGAGCAATGGCCATGACAATGTCAATATGTTAAGTATGAAGCTGTCCTTAATGAAGAATGTCATGAGAGAGCTTTTCTCTTTAATGAGAAAGGAATCCAGAAGTGTCCTGTAGAAGTCCATCCTGCTGCTTTCCTGCTAACTATCCTGTCTTGGCGAGAGTATCTCAGCTTACTTATAGTGATAAAATGCACACCACCTAAAGCGATATCTTTAATCCTATGAAAGTATAATGCCATTGCATCTCGTAAAAACGTTAAGATAGATTTCTTCATACCAAGCTTGAAAGTATCTCATAGCTGCATGGATAAACTCTTCGGATGCTTTCTTAAACTAAGGATGGTTTCAAATGCAGACATTCCAGGAGTCACTTGTCGCAGCTGGAGTTGGAATGGCTTTAGTTGATTCAGTGGTGATGTTCCAATCCAGCACGTTAGTCTCTTTTATGTTTAGATGTCACCACGTTTGCCATCATTGTGATCACTGAAATTACGCTTTATTCATGGAAAGAAGAAGTAAATGAATATTCCAACTGGACTCTACATTTCCCAGGTAGATGCATCCAGAATCACCCAAAATCCACCAACAGCTTTTGCTTTGATTCGACCTCCAGGCCACCATGCCATTCCAAAAGGGCCAATGGGTTTCTGTGTTTTTGGAAACATAGCTATAGCAGCTCGCTATGCTCAACGTGTCCATGGATTGAAGCGCGTCTTCATTATTGATTTTGATGTTCATCATGGAAATGGGACCAACGATGCTTTCTATGATGATCCAGACATATTTTTTCTTTCGACACACCAAGTAAGATTGCCGTGGATCTTTGTCTAGATTTCAAGTGTCTTGAACTCTTCAATCTTCGGGTTAAAATTGATTAGATGAGGGCAGCTAAGAAAACATTTCTGCTTTTTGAGGTTGCAAAGAGAGTTTCCCTTTTTCTCCCAGAGTTCCGTTACCTTATTGAAACCAATTTGATTGGAAGTTCACTTAGAGAGAGTATACTAGACTTTGTGCTCAGCAGTTAGTGAGTTTATTATATTTTTATGCTGATAAATTTTCTGAAGCTTAACTTATCTCGAGGGAATATAAATGTGAGATCATGTACTTTACTCCATGCGGTTATGCAGGATGGAAGCTATCCAGGTACGGGTAAAATCGATGAGATAGGTGTTGCAGATGGTGAAGGCACAACCCTTAATCTGCCACTACCTGGGGGCTCTGGTGACATTGCTATGAGGACTGTGTTTGATGAAGTCATTGCACCATGCGCACAAAGGTTCAAGCCAGATATCATTCTCGTCTCAGCCGGGTGAGGGGGCCATTTCCTTTACATATATCTACCGAGGAGAACTTGAAATTGTGTGCATTTCTTCCTTCAATTTGAGCTCCAGCACCTGTCTGACATCGTCTTTTTCTATCTTGTTTCCGAAGGTATGATGCTCATGTGTTGGATCCACTAGCAAGTTTGCAGTTCACTACAGGAACATATTATGCACTGGCCTCCAACATCAAGCAACTTGCGGAAGAACTTTGTGGGGGACGCTGCATTTTCTTTCTGGAAGGAGGATACAACCTCCAATCACTCTCCTACTCCGTAGCGGACTCTTTCCGAGCTTTCCTTGGGGAGCCGAGTCTGGCGTCAAAGTTCGATGACCCTGCGATATTGTACGAGGAACCCTTGGCCAAGGTGAAGCAAGCAATACAGAGAGCGAAGCACTTGCATTCATTGTGAAGATTCCCAACGATTAGATGAAGTGCCTTCCCATCGCCATCTATCGGCTTTCTGTATGGTTCCTAGAACAGATGTACGGTTAAACCAACTTGGCGTTCCCCCTTTTGTTGTATTGGGACCATACCGTACAGGTTTTTTTCACTAAAAAGGGAAAATTATACATAAATAGATTAGATACATACGAATGTCACACGTACATGATAAAGTAAATGCGCCGAATTTTAAAATTTCTGAATCAGTTCATGTTCATACATAAAAAATTTAAGCGATTTTCATGCCTCGATGGGGTAACTCATTACTGTATCGGAGCGGCCATGTCCACAATTCATGTCTTGAATGGCTAGATCGCACACAGCCTGTCCCATTTGAATAGGGCTAACAAATCGCTGTCCAATCTGCACTAGATTATCTAATGCACTGTGTTTGGATGGAGTGCAAGGAAGCAGACTCTAATTGAAG
Source organism: Eucalyptus brandiana (assembly GCA_014182725.1). Classification (NCBI taxonomy): domain Eukaryota; kingdom Viridiplantae; phylum Streptophyta; class Magnoliopsida; order Myrtales; family Myrtaceae; genus Eucalyptus; species Eucalyptus brandiana. The sequence goes on along the minus strand of CM024675.1, from coordinate 67,493,287 downwards.
TAATCGAACGAGTTCGTTATTTTTGGTTTTTGCACGTTGTAACGTGCAGGAAAATAATGTCTTATCATCTCAGGTAACGAATTGTGATGTGCCCTCGACCTGAAAATGTGGCATGTACACAATCCACAACTACAATAACCACAGAACACGCAGCATCCAGATAGGCCGCTTAACCAAGGAATGTTAACGAATTACCTGTCCCTCTGTCTCTCTGTCTCTGTCTCTGTCTCTGTCTCTCTCTCTCTCTCCCCCTCTCCCTCTCTCCCTCTTTCAAGCTGCAACCGTGAATTTCTTCACATGACGAACCCAAAATTTGAGTCTGCCCAATGATGATGAGCAAATTTTGAATCTTGCTCTGCAAAATTTGCCATGAACATCTTGTTCTGACTCTCTGTCAAAGCAAACGGGGGGTGTTTAGGTGGTGGGAGTCTTGTTGGAAGAACAGCAGGAGGGGAGTAGGAAGATAAGGTAGGGAGCAATGGCGGACGCAAACATATCGGAGGACTCGATCATCTGTTACGCGCCGACCATGATCACGACCAACGGCATATGGCAAGGCGATAATCCCCTGGATTATTCCCTGCCCCTCTTCATTTTGCAACTGACCTTTGTCGTCGTCGTCACGCGCATCATGGTGTATGTACTCAAGCCTTTTCGCCAACCACGAGTTATTTCCGAGATCCTGGTAAGTCGGTCTATGCTAACTTAGTAGTGTCGCCTTTGGCAGATCAGAAAAGAAATGCGGTCTGATTTCCGTCTATTAATTTCGATGCACGACGACTTTATGAACCTGTGTTTTTCTTTCCTTCCATCAACGTGGACATGATTGAATGACCAATTCTGGGTTCTGCTTTTTGTGCATTTCGTATTATCTTCATTCAACCGATAAATTGCATTTGCCGGTCATCTTTCCATCTACAAATTCCAGGTTAGCGCAGGCAGAAGAATCACCTTAATCATGTTTGTCATCAAAACTTAGGTGAATTTTATATAGATCAGGCCACTGCATTAGTTAATGAGAGCCAAAAGGAAAGATACGGTACTGCAAAAGTTGCTGTATGCGCATAACCACATTTAATTAGATTTGATCTTCCTGAAACAGGGAGGAATACTGCTAGGGCCATCGGTCCTCGGCAGGAGCGAGACGTTCGCAAGTACGATATTCCCCCTTAGAAGCGTGATGGTGCTCGAGACGATGGCAAACGTGGGGCTGCTCTACTTCCTCTTCCTAGTTGGAGTAGAGATGGACATTTCAGTGATCAAGCGCACGGGGAGGAAGTCTTTAGCGATCGCCATCGCAGGCATGATCCTGCCCTTCTTGCTCGGACTGGGTTTCTCCTTCTTGCTGAACACTAAGAGTGGGAGCATGTCGCAAGGCACTTACGTCCTGTTCCTCGGGGTAGCTCTCTCCGTGACTGCATTTCCAGTACTTGCTCGGGTACTTGCCGAGCTCAAACTGATTAACACGGAGTTAGGACGGATTGCAATGTCGTCTGCTCTTATTAACGATATGTGCGCTTGGGTACTCCTAGCTTTGGCCATCGCATTGGCGGAAAATGAGAGGGTTTCCCTAGCATCCCTATGGGTAGTGCTATCTAGCGTGGCTTTCGTCCTCGTGTGCATTTTCGTAGTGCGACCCGCGATTGCCTGGATGATTCGGCGGACCCCGGAGGGAGAAACCTATAGTGAGTTCTACATATGCTTGATTCTCACCGGGGTAATGATATCGGGCTTCGTTACAGACGCCATAGGAACGCATTCTGTCTTCGGAGCATTCGTCTTTGGACTGATCATTCCGAACGGGCCGCTAGGAGTTACTCTGATCGAAAAGCTTGAGGACTTTGTTTCAGGGCTTCTGCTTCCTCTATACTTCGCAATCAGTGGGCTTAGGACAGATGTAAGGAAGATTGTGGGGGCGAGAAGCTGGGGGATCCTAGGACTCATCATTATTCTGTCCAGCGTAGGCAAGATTTTTGGGACTCTCATAGTTTCCGTATTTTACCAGATGACCATCCGAGAAGGAATTACGCTCGGTTTGCTCATGAACACCAAGGGACTAGTCGAAATGATCATTCTTAATGTCGGCAAGGACCAAAAGGTATGAACATGACTGACATTTCCTTGCGTAAGATTTAACTTTGGGGGTCCTATCATCTGTTTGCGCAAGCCATTGGACCGTGAAGATGAAATCAAACTTTGGGGATTTTGCAGGTTTTGGACGACAAATCATTTGCAGCCATGGTGATTGTAGCTGTGGTCGTCACCGCAGTCATCACACCCATTGTTACGGTAATTTACCGGCCAGCCAGGAGATTCATACCCTATAAGCGTCGAACAATTCAAAGGTCGAAGCCCGATGCGGAGTTTCGAGTGCTTGTCTGCGTCCACACACCTCGAAACGTGCCAACAATCATTAACCTCCTGGAGGCTTCCAACGCCACCAAGAAATCTCCAATCTGTGTCTACGTGCTCCACCTAGTCGAGCTCACTGGGCGTGCATCTGCCATGCTCATTGTCCACAATACTCGGAAATCAGGTCGACCGGCCCTGAACCGTACACAGGCTCAGTCTGACCACATCATCAATGCCTTTGAAAACTACGAACAACATGCCGGTTGTGTAACTGTCCAGCCCCTCACGGCCATATCGCCATACTCTACGATGCACGAGGACATCTGCAACTTGGCAGAGGATAAGCGCTCGGCTTTTATCATCATCCCTTTCCACAAGCAGCAGACAGTCGATGGCGGGATGGAAGCCACCAATCCCGCTTTCAGAATGATCAACCAAAACGTATTGGCAAACAGCCCATGCTCCGTCGGGATTCTCGTAGACAGAGGCCTAAATGGGTCTACCCGCTTGGCAGCGAACCAAGTTGCCCATCACATTGCAGTCCTGTTCTTTGGGGGACCGGATGATCGCGAGGCCTTAGCGTATGGATGGAGGATGTGCGAACATCCTGGAATCAACCTCACGGTGATGAGGTTCATGCCAGGTGAGGAGGCGATCGACACAGCAGGTGCATCCACCAACGAATTTGGTGACTCCAGGATATTATCGGTCGTGACGGACAGTGATAAGGATAGGCAGCTCGATGAAGAGTACATGAAGGAGTTCAGGATGAGGAATGCCAATGACGAGTCGGTTGTTTACATCGAGAAGATAGTGAACAATGGGGAGGAGACGGTCACGGCAATACAGTCAATCAATAGTTCACATGATCTTTTCATAGTGGGGAGAGGGCAAGGGATGATATCGCCGCTCACAGCAGGGCTCACAGACTGGAGCGAGTGCCCCGAACTTGGAGCAATTGGGGATTTGTTGGCATCATCAGATTTCGCGGCGACTGTATCGGTACTCGTAGTGCAACAGTATGTCGGTGTAGGACCACAGGGAGAAGGCCTTGGAACACCAGACAGCCCTAGGCACTCAAACGACCTTCAATTCGTCAATATAAATCGGCGGCCATCACCACAAGCACGGGGTTATAGCCCTTGATTTTCAGGCTGCGGTATCTTGGGACAGATCAGGATCATAAAGGGGACAATAAATCAACATCAAATAGGGAAAAAAAACGCTGGACACAACGGCTCTACTCGTATAAGGACCATATACAGCAAGTGTGACCACTTAGCAGGGGAAGAAGGAACAACAGACTTTGGTTTTGGTTCTTGTTTTTTTGCGACTAACCGGGCATGTAGTTCTAGATTTTATACGTATACAGAATTTTGGGGGGTGAAAAAGCGAAACGACTATTTCATCAGGCTTGATGCATTGCAAAGTCAGGGTACAGACCGTATCCGTGTTCTGTTCATTCACTAGATTACGGTAACTAAAATATGTTGTTTTGGTATCCTTCATTTTTTCCATAATTCCTCTCTAATCTGGTATCAGAATAGAAAGGACATCTTAAGCCTTCCTAGGACCAACTAGTTCATGAAGCATGCCTCATCTGAACAAGCTCGTCTGTAACAAACAACGGACAGGGATATGTCGATTACATCAAAAAGATGGTTGGAGCAGCAGATCGTATACAGCTAGGGGAAAACATTATTAAGGATCACTTATCAAGCATGTACATGTCCATAATCTCGCACCGATCTTCCTCGTCATAATGTACTTGTACTGACAGGTTTGATCAATCCAAGGATCTGTTTCATTGGAAATGTAAGTTTACATTCAGATAAACCCACTGGAAACGGAAGGTCGCATTCTTTAATTTTACACAACCCGACACGGCTTGAGAATTGTTCGAACCTTCAGCGGCCCGCATATCAGGCGCTCACAGAAAGCCTTGCAAGTGAGAGAAAAATAAAAGATGAAGCTAGCATGAAGGATCCATGAGCAAGCGAAAAACTCAAACTTAGGCCTGCAATGAAAATTGCAGGATGAGCTGTCATACCAAACGTTCCAGAACAGGCATAACAAGATGATGAATTGGTGTACTTTCTTCAGAAAAATGTGCAATCAGAACACATCTTATCCGAAACCCTTTCATTTGTCAAAATTGGGAAGAAAAGGTCATACTTTTCTGCTGCTTCTAGTTAACTCCATATGCCGTTGGCGGCTGGTTTTAGGCGTCTTTGACTGGTGAATGGCGAAGGTGACGCCTTCCTAGAGTTGAATACATAAATTAAATTTTCCAGGCTGGTGTTTATCTTTTGTCCAGCTCAATCTTCCAAAATGTCTGAGGAAATTATTAATTTATTTTTCACAGCTAAGGGTGGATAAAATCAAACCCATGACAAGTAAAATATTCAAAATAAAATCATAAACCTAGCAATATTCCAGATTTAATCTAGATAGTCAGGCTTATCCTGAGACCGACCCCCACTTTGTCACTTCATCTATGATTCCTCTCTTTCTTGGTGGCATCTGTGGGTTATTACCTGAATTACCTCAAAAGTATCGTAAGTTTCTATAATATGATTATCATATATCTGGGATTCATGACAGCAAGAAGAAGTTATCTAGGTCACTCATGTGACATATCATTGAACAATGATCTATGTTCTTTTTTAAACAATGATGTTGTGAGCTTCTTGGTTTTGTAGATCTATGGTAACCTTAAAAAGGATGTGCTAGGTTGAATAAAATATCAACTGCACTTAGTCTAATTTAGTCTAATTGGTCCGTTCCATCAGTTAGATCTAAGTTGTTCATCTAACTAGTTTGATAAATTCCCGGCAAATTAGCTCATCTTGGAGGATCAAACGAAGCCGCACATAAAGTATCGTGCTTATTACCTAATTTACCTACTATTTTTTCTAATTGATATTGTCCCACCCATTGACCAAAGGAAATTATGTTGGAGGTGTCAATCATGCCCATATATGATAAGCAGACATGATTTGGATTGCCGTGGATGAAAACACCAATGGTTGGAGTTTATTTTTGCAATGAAAATGACTAAACGAAAAAGTTTCAATTATTAGTGACCCCATAAGATGGGCCCTTCTCGATTTAATCAATTTGGATTTGCTTTTTTTTTTGTCTTGCGATTCCCACTGCAACAAATTTTATCTGATATACACATTAATGTTATTTCATTTTCGCAACAGGTAGAACGCCAAAACCATTACCTAATTAGGTAAATAATAGGACAGTCTTCGAAAAGGTGTTATATTAAAATAAGTTGCTCAATTGAAATGTTAAGATTTTGTAGATCTGTACTCAAAGAAATATTAAATATAGCAGTCGACTTGGCATGACTGAATTCGACCGAACTCAATTATCAACTAGAGTAATATATTTTGTCTGGGGCTTTATTAATATGACAGTTCATGGGGTACTGTGAAAATAACAATCTTATTGTGGGTTACAAATTCTTGAAAAAATGGGTCCAATAATAATTTATAATTATTTATGATTTAGTTTTTTGTAGTACATTATAGACTATTATTCTTATATTAAATTAAAGACTGACATGTAGACGTTTCTCTTTTGTCTTGGCAATGAATATGGAGTGGATTCCAAGTCTTTGATCACGAATATTCCTCTACTCCAATCCATTTTTGTTCAAAAGATGGAGAGTTTCACTTTGACTTGTCCTATATTCGTTGCCTATTTCCTCTAGCAACAGCAATTGCACGTGAAGAGGGACTTGGGGGGCTTGAAAATTAAGCATCTGTGAATGGTCCAAATAATAGATCGATTAGATTAAAGAAAAAATTATGTCCTTGGTCATAATCAGAGACCAGAAATTAACTTGTATCAATCAGCACGACCATCAAGTTGCAAAAAAAAGGAAAATGAAAGTTAATGAAAGCTTGTTCTTAATGCCTCTGCCATACTTGGAATCAAATCTTTTTTTTTTTTTAATATTTTAATCAAAAGGGTGATTTCATAATTTTGTAATGTGGGATATTATATAGTTAATGGCAGGCAATAACAAATAAATGCCGTACGCCAATTGCCCGGCCAATGATTTGCGAAGGTCGACAGCAAAGTTTGATTTTTATTTTCTCTCTCTGGGTTCATTGACCGGTAAGTTATATCATAAAACTTTAATGGACATCACGATCACCTAACTCCGATTGCAGACAACATAGTGTTCAAAGGTCAAACTTCTGTCCACCTCTAAACTCTAATTAAGTAAGGTTTTTGATGGATGTTAGTGGCCTCTTTTCTGTCTTTTGTTTTGTCTCTTTGGTATTACTTGGCGTTCTCTCTCTCTCTCATATTCATTTTTCTAAAGTGCATGCACAGGCAAGCACTCCAATGCATGGCATCTTTTTCTTAAATTGGACAAAGAAATTGGGAGCCTAAAGAAATGCATACAAATCAAACTTGTAAGAGAAAATTCGCATCTCCTTGCTTTTAGAGAAAATTACCCGAAAAGTCATAGATTAATTGTACGACCATCAATTCATTTATAAAACTTTGAATTGTGCAAATTCAATCATAAACCTTTCAAATATGTCAATTTAGTCATAAAATTTTTAATGATCTACCAGTTTAATTATAAACTTTTTGACAATTTACAAATATAGTTCAATTGGTACAATTGAAAAGTACAAAACTAAATTGGCCGTGTTATAATAAGTTTAAGACTTTTTGGACAATAATCCCCTACTTTTATTTAGATTAAAATTATGGTTAATACTCGAAAAATTCCAAACCGGTATCTTGTGATAAATTTATCCCTAAACTAATTTTTTGACCACCAAAAACCCCAAACTAGTACATCTTTGACAAACTTATCCCAAATTGATACACTTGTGATAAAATTAACCATCTGTTAGTTTTCGTTAAATTTCATTGTCAAATTACTAAGTTAAATGACATATTACAGTAGACTAGTGTACTAGTTTGGGATTTTACACATTTGTATTATTTTTGTGGTTTTTTGTGCTATTAATCCAATTTAACAATGGTATATTTTTTACAAATATACCAGTTTGGGGTTTGTGGCGGTTGAAGTAAATTTGTCATAAATATACCAGTTTAAGATTTTTGTGAATTTTTTAGATAAATTTGTAACAAGTATACCAGTTTGAGGTTTTTTGTGATCAAAAAATTAGTTTGAGGTAAATTTATTATAGATGTATTAGTTTGAGGTTTTTTAGGATATTAACCCTTAAAATTACTAATAGGCTTGTCTAAGTACTTATGAAAAGGAAAAATTGTATTTATCTATAAGCAACACAACATTTTTGCTCAAATTGTGTTTTACGAAAAATCTACAGTAGGAGATTCTAATTTTGGAAAATGTTTATTCTATTAAAGGAAGAAATGAAGTTAATATAACCGCTTAAGTTGGCCATATTCCAACTGCCATGTCCAAGTCGAAGCATTTAGCAGCATCTGGTCGGATGGAGGTGTAAAGTATTCCTATGAACGGTCGAAAAAACTAAATAATTGAAGAGAAAGACTCATATAGTATTCGTCTGCTCATAACACTTAAAAACCGTAATTGAGATGAGATAATGAAATTTTGCTAATTCTGGTAATTTTTCCACTAGAAACAAAAAGAGTTTTGCCTAATTCTTCCAAAGAACATAAAATCATGAGATATTCAAAAACCACTATACAGAAAAATCATGAATGAGACTTTGGTTAAATAAGGTGGAGTTTTATTTCATGGACGATAAGATTAGTAGTTTTCATTAATCTTACAAATTAAATTTGCAATGACCATGTCGATATTTCTAAGTTACTTGTGCTAATCACTAATTAAGTACACTTATTCAAAAGAGTTATTTAAGAGCATGGCGGATAAATTGAATAGGTGGAAAATTTATATAATACATTCATTGGAGTCATCATGGGTAGAAAGAAATATTAAGTTGCTTATTTTCTCCAAAGCTCAACACTTCTTTCATTTTTACTCATAGAGCTAATAATTAGTATGTTGTCCTTAATATAACATTTATCTACTAACTAATCAGCATTGCTAATTAATCACAATCAAGGAAATAAAAGTAAAATTCTTGAGGACTAAGGGTGCCGAACGATATTTAGAAGTTTCTTTTAATTGAGAAAGTGAATTGGCTTTTAATTTTTCTTTAAAATTTTAACAATTCCTATTGTTTTTTTTTTAATGACTCGGGAACCGCCATACAACCAGCAGCCGGCAACGTAAACCCAAGGCGATGCTAGCGCGGGGACCCACCTCCCACAACGCCGCACTTAAGTCGCACAAATGCGACCGTGGTGACTTGAACTCCCTCCAACAGGAAGAGGGGGACGCCCAAACCAACACGTCCACAACGGGGTGGGTAACAATCCCTATTGTTGCCGATGAAAAAAACAATTTTTGCAGTCAGTGTGCACCTAGTTCAATCTTTGCAATGTGAAAAAGAAACGTGAAAAATACTAGCACTCATGGCTCCAATTAAGTTACCAACTTCAAAATTCAAAGTAGAAGATCTGTGAAATAACACCTCAAAGCGACAAATCACCCCATTTAAATATTTTCCATCTAATCACTTTAACATATATAGAATAAATTAAAAGCTGAAGAGAGAGAGAGAGAGAGAGAGAGAGAGAGAGAGAGAGAGAAGAGGGTAATTTTGAACTAAAGGAGTCAAAAAACTTTAGGTGGGGAATTGGAGAGTGTAGCCCTCCATTTCTAGAAAATTGAAGCACATGTGTTGAAAGTTATGCTTCATGTGTGAAGAGGAGGTCCTGTCCATCATTCCAAGATCAAGAGAATCTACCATTAGATCACATGTTTTCTTCCTTTTTTCTTTCTTTTAGATTTTTTTTTTTTTTATGAAATGATTATTTTGGTCTGGCTTCAAACTTTGCTGTGGTATATACAAATGGGGCTCCATATTATGAGTAGAGATTGAAAGTCATCCCTGAAAACATGGGTTGTTTTTATACTCTTGCGGCTCTTCCTTGTTTTATTATGTTTGTTCTTTCTATTGAAGAACGGGGACCAGTCTTTAGATATTTTATTTAATGACGTGATGTTCTAGGCCCTTTCCCATTTATTTATTAACATACTTATATATAAACATATAAATATTTTATTGACACCATGTACTTCTTTTTTTTTTTTTTGGTCGGTCACACCGTGTACTTGAAGCTTCGCTTAATTTGAGTTGCGTTAAATAGCCCTTTGGAAGTAATCTCAGACCTTTCTTCCCTCGAATCTCTCCAAGTCCTCGTCGAAAGTGGTTTTTAATTTTGCATCACAATCAGTTTTGGTGTTGTCTCATATTATATGTTTCAATATTCTTACTCACGGCCTGACTTCATATCCCTCAAAGAAAAGGCGCGAATTAATGTAATGGATTGGACCATAATTTTTTTTTTTTTTTTTTTTTTTTTATGAAGAGCAAACATATTGAGGTGCATGAAAACTTAGGAACTACCAACACTCTCCAAGAGCTTTCAAGTTGTGTCAGGCACTTTGATACTTGTTCGGCACGTGTTCGACACTCACTCAATGGATATCGAAAAATCCGATATTTAGTCAACTCTCCTAATGCTCTTCGATACACAAGTCCAGAATTCCAACATGTGAGTTTGGAATTCCGACACATAATTTTGATATGCAAAGGGTTAATTTTAAGAATTTTCAACAAATAAGGGGTCAAAATGAAAATATGCAAAAAGTAATAAAAATAATAAAAGGGAAAAGAAGAAAAACCTAGTTTTATTTTTTTTTTTCTTACTCTCACTTCCGTGACACACAATTCACCTCTAAGTTTGTTTTTTTCTCTTTTGTTCCAACACGTTCTCACACGCAAGTTTAGAATGTAGATTGCTCATATTTTTTGTTCCTTCAAGTTTTATGGATTATAGGATTGGAGTAGAATTTGTTAAATTGAAATAATAAATTATATTAATAGATGGTGGATTAATGTTTTTATTGTAAATTCATTTTATGCTCTTTTATTATTATTTATTTATTTGTGAATTTGAAGCAAATTAATTTGATTAAAGTTGTGACGTATATATAAAAATATATATTTAATATACAACATGTTAGAATTTCTTATTTTGTGAGAAATAACGTGTTAACGTTTCATGTTGTATGTCGTGTGTCGGTATCGATACTATTTAGTTAAAAACTAATCTAAACATCACCGGACTTGCTATATCAACAAAAAAGGAAAAAGAAGTCTCATATCCCTCATATATAGAAATTTAGTGCATTCATTATATATTCCCGTATTCGCCTAATTACCCTATTCATTTTGATTCAACCGAATTTTCTTGAAGCCACTCACATATGCGTTATGTGTTGCAACACACTAAAATTCACTAACGTCATATCTTATTAATCGTTGTTTGGAAAAGATTTCCATAGGTGTAGCTTTTCAAAGTATTTAAGTTCCCCAACAATTTGGTCAACATACGTAGGACGTCGGAGTGATTTACACTCCTCTCTCTCTCTCTCTCTCTCTCTCTCTTTCGCACGCACGCACGCACGCAGACACACACTTATCAATCCAACCTACTAATGTAGAACCAAAGTTCAATGAAAACGCCCGCCCTTTTCTCTTTAGTGGGTCAGTTTGACCAGTTTGATGAATCGACTGCTGGCTGAGAGAGAGAGAGAGAGAGAGAGAGAGAGAGAGAGAAAGCTGAAGGGGAAAGGTGGGGGACCATTTCCAATTTTTGTTCCATATTTTTAGTGGCAGTCTCTTTGCCCTTTTCACCAAGGATAAGACCCATCTTTTGGCCTCATCTCCCCTCTCTAGCTCTCGTTTCTAATCTCTGCGCTTCCATGCTGGTGTCCTCATCTGATTCCTCCCACTTAAGTTCTCAACTTTCTTGCTTCCGGTCTTCCCTATCTTGCTCTTCAATCGCCAATATCATCGTTTGGCTTCTTTGGTTTTGATTGGGGTTGATCTTGATCCTCATGAGGAAGACTGAAATGGGCAGCATACCTCATTTGTTCAGATGCCCAATAAGCCTGGACTTATTCACAGATCCAGTCACTCTTTGCACTGGCCAGACCTATGACAGACCCAGCATTGAGAAATGGCTAGCTGCCGGCAACCTCACCTGCCCCGTCACAATGCAGAAGCTCCACGACTTGTCCATCGTCCCCAACCACACTCTCCGCCATCTGATAGATCGGTGGCTAGAGTCCCGCCACCAGTTCAATCCTGGTCTCGAGACGGTTGATCCTGATCGCTCCCTGGTGGCCACCCTGAAGAGTACCCTTGAATCCCAGGAAGTGAGCATGGTCAGTAAGCTCCAAGCTCTAGAGAGTATTAGTATTCTATGCGAGGAATCGACGTCAAGGTGTAGTCTATTTCTTCAGCTGGGTTTCCTGCCTTTGTTGTTGGAACTGATACTTGGGAAAGTGGAAACTGAACTCTCCCTTGACCATGTAAAGTTCCTAGAACAAGCACTGGCTTGTACTCTGCAATTGCTGGCAAGTGGAAGAGCGAAGTCACTGGACATACTCAAAGAAGACTCCAAACAAGCATCATTGGTGAATTTGTGCAAACAAGGCACGGATAGTATCAAGCTCAGCATTTGCCAACTTGTTGATACAATCTCATCATCTTCAGAAATGAAAGATCTCTGTGCTGTTCTCGGCCAAAACCGCAATTTCCTCAGTCAAATAATTATCCTCCTTCCCGAAAATTCAGAGGTTTCTGAGGCGGCGGTCAAGGCGATAAGGTCGTTATGTTCCCTACAGTCGAATGAGTGGAATCTGGTGAGAGAAGGTGTGGTAAATGGGCTGGTTGCCCACATTTCGACTTTGACCGCTGAAAAGGAGAGACGTCAAAGATGCCTCTCTCCAATAGCGGTCTCCACGATAGAGCGGCTGCTTCAAGGGAATGCCCAGGTGAAAGAGGCGTTGCTCAATAACCCAAACGGTGTATCCTCTCTTGTCAGGATGGTCTTTGGAGCATCAAGTCATGAAGGTAGCGAGAGCGCAGTCAATTCGCTTACGATCATATGTTCCGATTCATCATTGGCACGAGAACGGGCAATTGGTGCAGGAGTCTTAACACAGCTGCTGTTTCTTCTACAGAGCCAGTGTAGTGGTAGGACCAAGACAAAGGCCAGGATGCTGCTCAAAATGCTTGGATCATCTGTTTAGTCCTGGGAGAAATATTTTTTTTTTTTATAAAAAAAGCAAAAAGAAAAACATGTACACCACAGAAAAAAAGGGGAATCAAAGCATGGGTAGTTGAATTCTGGGACCTGATTGGGATGTCTGATCTGATGCCTATGTGGATCTTGATTATGATTCGCCATTGCTCACTCGCTTTACTGGTATTGTCTATATTTCATGTAACATCATCCCCTTTATAATATCAATTATGTCTCATCAACTCCTATAAGAGTTTAAAGAAAGCAACTGTTTTTGAGTACATTCTGCATGCAACAGTGGACTTGGAAAAAGTTGGATCTTCTTAGGAACTATTCGGAAAAATCAACAGTGCTACCTTAAGTTCCGATCAGAAATTTCTAGCATAAGAGAGACTATGGTATCTCCCAACCTTTAGGTATCATTTAGTCAGAGAATGGCCAAACAAGGCAAAGCAAAGAAAGGAGGAGGAGGAGGAGGAGGAGGAGGAGAGAGAAACAGAGTAACCTCAGTTCCTATGTCCGATGCTCAAGATTTTCAGAGAACGCTCAATCACTTTGCTTTCTACAAAATCCAGCAGGCGTGTAGGCACGGGAGAGAAAAGGGTAAGTAAGGAGTGCTTTTGAATGAACCTTCTCGGTAGCTAAGCTCATTCAGAAATCTCGTAATGACTTCACCAAGGTTGTCGGCCTGCTTGTTGAGTTCAAATTGCTAGCACGCCCGTCTTATGATAGTAACGTGAGTGCATATTATCTAACCTTCTTTAGAGAAACAAACAAGAGTTATTTGTACAAATTAGTTTTAGAATTAGATGTTTTAAGCAAAAGTAGGAATTTTGGCCGGTCATTCAACACATGATAAACAATGCACTCTACCTACACTAAAGAAAGAGTGGATTAAAGACCAACATATGTCGATTGATAAACTGAAAACCAACATCAAAAGTTTTCTTCAGTCTGATTGATGAATTAAACATCAACATATAGTCATTAGTCAGCCCGTTCCTGTTCGAGAACCGATATTCTGTGCCGCGAAAAGACACAAACAACACGAGCTATGACACTATCATGCTAGGGTCATGAGCAAGCAAATTTTCGCAAGTTCCTTGGTCCCGATTATGGCAGCCTCTATATTACCGAGTTCGAGTCAGAGAGGTCGGCTTAGTTCGATGTGTGAAAACTAAACCAAAATATCTCTGAAGCATATTGGAAAAAGAAAGAAAAAAGAGGGAGGGTTTCTCTAAATTAGTGGTCCAGGTTTCGGCCCATAAAGTGAACCAGTAAGCGGCGGTCCTAATCTCTCTTACACGGAAGACTTCAGTACAGGAGCAACAGCAAAGCGCGCTCATGCTTCAACGACAAAGAACCGACCATCCTTCGGCAACGAGGGTCAAAAGCAAGCCGGCTAAGTTCAACTGTTGTTGACTTCCCCGGTACTGATCCGTCCTAAAGTAGCTCTCTAATGTGAAATAGGGACTGGTACTTGCACCGAGTGGGGAATCCACACAACTGTTTAAAGCGTGTCAATTTGGGAATCCATGCACAAAAATCCTCCAGGCATGCCAGTCAACTTTACTCAGTCAACATCACAACAGTGTAGAGCACGTCATATGACTTGGACCAGAGTTAGGGTACAATGAATTTTCAACATGGAATCATCTAGTTCAAGTGGATGTTGTCCATACTCCAGCCCCCTCCCCCATTCTTTCAAATACTGCAAGAATATACCCCCCAAAAAAAAAAAAAAACAAAACAAAACAAAAACAAGAAGAAGAAAACAGAAGTATAACATTCACCGTTGGTTAAGTAAGTTGATAATGACAGAAATCAGAATCTTCCCAATATGAGAATGTTTAAACTGGCCAGAGTTCTCTTATATGAATGGCTATTTATACAAAAAAAAAAAGGTATCGTCTTGTCCACTTTACAAATCTTGCCCAAGTTCTTTGTTTATAACAATTCCGAATTCAAGTAATGGAATAATATTATTGAATCATCCGAACTACTTTTATATCTCTTTTTTAGTTCCTATCGACGGGATTTTTGTGAATCCATATGACTTTTGTTCTTCCATTTCTTTGTTCCGAACCATTAGTTGAATTCTTCATTCTTTTTCTTTATTTCATCTTTTTATTAATTCAATTCACAATCACGGACGAAAGAAAGGGAAAGACTTCTATTGGAATCCCTATCTAAATTCATAATTCATAGTAGTATAGAGCAAATTAGATCAGATCTATTTTTAGTTCATATATAAGTAGCAATATCTAATATCACATATACATGGGTTTCTTCCATAATGTAAACCAATTATTCGTATCTTAGATTAAATCAGATTCTAGAATTCTTTTTTATTTTTGAAACTGAAACATCCAATAGTTGGATTTTAGCCATTACATTACGTATACCCAATTTGTACACACCCACATTAACCAATTCATTTTTATGAATCGCGTCAATTCTACTCTTCCTTTTATTTATCATTATTCTGCATGTATACAACCTACATGGACGAATTCGTTAAAGCTAGTCTACGGGTGCTCTGCTCTTTAAGTCCTCGCAAAACAGATGCAGATGGGTCAGTTTGCCAGGGTAAAAGGAGATGACAAGTCACCAGCAGCCTTTCAAACTTTGCTTTGGTGACCCAATGCAGCTACCAAACTCCGTAGAAAGAACAAATTCAAACCAAGAACTTTAAAGACTTATCCTGTATGCCCAAACAGTAGCATCAAGCAACATGTCTAAACATAACAACGTACGACGTACGTACGTACGTACCCAAAATGGCTCGATAAAGACATGCACCTCGAGTGATTAGCACCGGCATGAAAACCAAATTTTACCAGAAAGACCGAGACTTAATATAACCCTCACGCGTGCATACCCTTTGATGTGAAGTCGATCTAGAAAGAGAATCCTGGTAGGTAAGACATTAAGAATAAAGAAGGACCCACAAACAAAAACATGCAATCAAGAGTCAAAAAGTCATAGTAGGTATCTGTCTTTATGACTGTTTTGAGTGAATGGCCATCCCCTTCGAGTGTGATCGTTATCCATGCAATAAACTGGGTGGGTAAAAGAGCCCCTGTTTCTTGCAGGAAAGGCAAAAGAGGAGAAAAATTTGCAGCTCCAAAAGCACTTTGAAAGTAATGGCAAAAAAGTTAACAATCCTTATGCCAAACATAATGATGACAATAATAACAATCAAAATCCAGGAGTAGGGTCAAAAAGTTAATGCATCTTACATGCTGGATATGCGACTAAGAGAGTACCTCATAAACTAGGATATAGCACTCAAAAGGTTTCTCAGGGATAAATTTTCGCAAAACAAGTCTCTTTAAGAAGTCCGAGACTAAGGAAAGCATGCCATCCTCCCATGAAAACAAATCCAACGTGTGGATCAGACGAAACTACCGATTTTGCTGAAGATTCGGGGCGTAATTTGGGAGATGGGTGAGAAAAGTCCAAAGGTCGAAATATATCCCCCCCGACCAAAAAGAGCAGGAAAAAAAAAAAGTATATCTCACTTGCTTTAGAGTTTGATCTACAGTAAGCAAATTCAAGGGAATGCTGTAGCATGATGTTGCCAGGATTTATCGCCCAATTATTGCTTTCCCAAAGCTCAAACAGTATGTTGACGTCAGCACTTGACAAAGTGCGCCCGAAGATGGGTAGAACGACAAATTCGGCATTCTCTAGGTGAACTCTAGCCGTCCTATGAATGCTTCTTTCCATCCTAATGCTAATGAAAACGCACCTATCCTCACAGGTAGGCATGTCGATTGTTTCCCCTTCTCTACATTATAATTAGAGGTAAAGACAAATTCTCAGGGGTAGTGCAGCCAAACGGGCATGCTGATATCTTTTTTTCCCCCTGATAGTCACAGTCAGTACATCAAAGAGTTCATCCGTTAATAGACAAGAAAGTATCAAAAAATTGAGTTGAACAAGCAGGCTTACGAAACTAGCTTTCGCAAATATTTATCAACAACACTGACATCTACAGCTCAAAAATAGCAGCAACAATCAAAATGCAATTCGTCCTGTGAGGCAAAGCTAAGTGCAATTCTTCATAACCTCACAAAGCACAGAGGTAAAGAAAATACCACAGATAACAGGGGCAGAATAATCATCGCACGCCATTTTGCTGCAAAGCTTATCAAAGAGAACAATGATCCATCTCAGTCATGAACTCCACTAATCAGCCTAGCTTTCTCTCGGTGAATTGGATTATTATACAGGTTCACAAAGAATAAGATATAATGACAGTGCAAATCAGTTCTTGCTGATCAACTGCGTGGGAAATGTGATGACTCTATCTTTATGTAAGTGTGATGAATTGCTGCAATGAACTGACTAAACTTGGAGGCCAGTGCTTCGTCTCTTTTACATACGAAAGATCTGTGTAATGGGGATCCAATAGGGTTGCAATTGTGAACTGGTTTTCAGCAAGCAAGGGGGCATGCTTGTCCACGTATAAGGCTGCTGCAAGAGCTGCATGGACTTCTGCACATACATTGCAAAACATTATCCCTATGGGGACACCAAACTATTAATTTCTCATGGATTACACCAATGATAATTTCTCACAAGTACCTGGATATCCCTTCAATGATATGGAAACATCCTCCATCTCTGCAATAGCTTCTTCCCTGTCGCCGACTTCATACAACGCTAACGCCCTTCCGACTCTTGCATATTCCGATAATGCAAAGTCTTTATAACCTTCAATCACCTTGAATTAGAAGAAAAACAAAGTCAAACTAGGAACTTCGGATGTTTTCACAATGCTCAAGTACAAACAGAGTGTTGACTAGATATCAAGACCATGATTCAAAACAAAAACAAAAGCAGGCCAATGCATGAGCCTCCTGCATTGAGGGATGAAGGGAGTCACAGATATCACCGGCTCACATTGATAACAGTTCAGTCTTCCTTGATAATCCCTTCTCATACGGGTCATTGTATGTATCATTTCCTTCCACTTAAACTAGCAGAAAGTTTAATTTCACATACGTGAAGATTCAGAATTCTTGCGACAGGAGCAGGACTTCCGCATAAACTTAAACACAATCGACGCTTCCCGAATGGTCAAGGATAACAGAGGAGTACCAAGCACATCTAATTGATGATGATTGGATCGAGTTCCTCTTTCGCGGTTATACACTCAATTCAGCTTCTCAGAATCCAATCAATAACACCGCTCACAAACCAAAAAAAGCAGGCGCCTTTCAATGAACTACCCAGCAGCTTGGGATTCCGCAGGAGCGCATCAAGAACCCGGGCGAATATCGAGATTCAAAAATCACGTTAACCCCATTGCGAAGTGCTCTAAAAGCTCGAGCACGCGATTCGACCTCACCATACCTCGACGCTCTCGCAAACAATAGTGTATTCCATAGCTCCCCTTTCCTGGAGAGCATTCACTACCTGAGCCACAGAAGATGCTTTTTGACCAATACCTACATAAACACGTATTACATTTTGACCTTATAGTGTTGAACAAGTGGGTGTAACTGTTGAGTTCTATGGTGGGGAACTCAAAGGAGTCAGTTATAGTGATATATGATTCGTCAGAAAAAGGCATGATAGCCACTTTTTTTCGTATAACAGGATTATTAATCACTCGTTGGAAACGCATTTCAGCCAAGTCCTAATACTAACGGGAACAAATGCAGCTCAATTCAACAAGAACAAGACAAAAGTTTCGAGAGAATGAAAAATGGCAGACGCACCTGAGTGAAGTAGAAGAGGGCTTTCTCGAAATCGCCCTGCGCCTGCAATTCCCGCCCTTTCTCCAGCAGCCCCACGGCCTCCGCGATCCGCCGGGACTTGGCGGCGCTGGCGGTCCGCTCCTCGGGGCTCACGGGGTCGAACCCCTCCAGGGCGCGGCACTGGAGGACGTTGGCCGCGCCGTCGGCGGCGGCGGCGACGAGGAGGGCGCGCGCCGGGAGAGAGAGGAGGAAGACCCGTCTGCTCGAGGGGTTTGGGTTCACGGACTGAGGGTGGGGATTCGAGGGTTTCGAGGTTGGAGGATGGGGAGGAAGACGAAGATGAGAAATGGGTGCTCTGCAATTGCAATGGCACGTCGCCATTGCCAAACTCTCTCTGCAATGCTTGAAGAGAGAGAGAAAGAGAGAGAGAGGTGGGGAGATTTTCATCGTCATCATCTTCCTTTAGTTTTAACGAAATTTCAAATAACAACGTGAAATTATATTATTTTCTCAAATAAAAACCTAAATGGATATTGTTCTACATAAGAGAATAAACGACCGTTAGACTTGTGTCAGGGGCTGACAGTTTCCTTGGCTATGGAACGACCCGTGCGGTGCCTGGCGAGCGGAATTCGTCAGAGATCGTACCACGCCTAGCTTCGCTCAAGCGTCTAGTCCATCAAATGAGACACCATATGTCTTTACGCTCAATAACTGGTTTTAACCTGCTATGACCTCATTAAGAGAGCGGCATCAGCGCCCGACTAGTTTGTGCACGGGAGGACAATCTTGCCTTCAAAGCTCCTAAGTGATATAATTTTTCTATTTTAGAACTCTAGCACCAATCGTCCTGACGCCACTCCTATGAACTAGTTATATTCATCCCCTGTGCATCCTCACTCTTCACTCGATAACCTCAAGCACAACTCACAAGTATCACGAGTACGGGAGGATTCACGAACTGTGACATTCTCCCCCACTCAAATTTGCAACACCCTCGTTGCGATCTATTTTGTCGCTTCCTTTCGTCCCTTAACTATTGATGCGCCACTTTTGGGATTTCACCCTTAACCATTGATGTGCCACTTTTGAGATTTCACATCGAATGATCACGCTCGCCCAACTCGGCCATTCTTGGTCACCTGTGCTTTCTTTGGCAAGTGTGGCATTTTTCGCCAATCGCATCTTTTGGCAGCACCATCTTTGCATACTCAGCTTCTTTGACCCCAAAAAACCAAATGGAGGTTCTTTTCTTGTTAAAAGCGTGGCAGGAGACCTCTTCTTGAAATTCGCTGATTGATCCAAGAACATTATCCCTATTCGACGAGGATTCGGTTCTTCTCCAACTCCCTATCAGCTCGGCGAGAAACCGACTTGTCCTAGCACCCATTGCCATCCTAGGAGTAGAGAGCCCCGCTTCATTTGGGCATCTTTTGTCCCGGCAATACACTTTCCGTCCACTAAGACCGATACCATTAGTACTTATCAGTTCAACACGTACTGGAGCAAGAAGTTTGATTCTCCGACTCACCCACTTACTGAAGACATTCATGCTCTAATACCATTTGTCACGGGCCGACAGTTTCCTTGGCCGTGGAATGACCCGTGCGGCGCTTGGCAAGCGGAATTCGCTAGGCCAACCTTCCTTTTATAGCCATTCTAGTGAACAATATGATGAATAGCTTCTCTGTACACGATCGTACCACGCCCAACTTCGCTCAAGCGTCTAGTCCATCGAGTGAGACAACAGATCTCTTTAGGCCAGTTTCGGCCTACCATGGTCTTGTCAAGAGAGCGGCATCAACTCCGACCAGTTTGAGCATGAGAAGCCAACCTCGCCTTCAAAGTTCCTAAGTGATATAATATTTTTATCCTAGAACTCTTAACACCAACCATCCTGACGCCACACCTACGGATCAGTTGTGTTCGTCCCCTCTGCATCCTTACTTTTCACTCGATAACCCTAAGCACCACTCACAAGTATCACGAGTATGGGAGGATTCACGGACTGTGACATTTGCGTGAGGGCCAACGACCCTCATCTAAACTAAGGTGAGGGTGAGTGACCCCCGCCCAAATCTAGGAGGAGGTCCCCACCCAAATCTTATTTCTAATGAGGGCTTGTAAGCCCTCACCTCTGATTAGCAAGGGTCACCAACCCGTTGCCTAAAAGCTGACAACCTCCCTGGCCATCACAAATTGGAACGATGGCCATAAGCGAGAACACTCTTCCCACCTGTATTTTTCTTTTTAAAATTTTTAATGTAATTTAATTTAACGGAGAATATATTCATTACAGATATACTATTTTGGATTTTTGGTGGTTGAACAAATTAGTTCAAGATAAATTTATCATAAGTATATTAGTTTTGAGCTTTTTGTAGTCATTTGGGATACATTTGTCATAATTGTATATGTTTAGAGTTTTTCATGAATAAAAAATTAGTTTAGAGTAAATTTGTCACATACATATCAATTTGGAAATTTTAGTATATTCACCCTAGATTCCGTTAAACTTTTCCACATCAATTATGATTGTTTCCCTATTAATGGAAACATCATTTCCTTTTCAAAATACCACTTTTCAGATCCTAAATTCTTACTCACTAAAAACATTCAAAAACACTAAAATACAAATCACCAAACCCTACCCAAGATGCTAAAACGAATTTACAATAAAGAATAATTTGATCTTTTCAATCTAGGATCTTGCTTAGTTTGTGAATGATATTTGTGTAATAGACATATATACACGGTCATTGTCTAAAAAATGAGGCATATCTTTTAATTTGTATTATCCCGGTGTTTGCTGTCATGTTCTAGACCCCTACACTCTTGTATCCACACTATTTATGTACTTGTCGGATTACCAATATAATCTTCATTTGCTTTGCTATAAAAAAAAAAATAACGTTTAGTTTGTTGATTTCCAAATCTCACTTTAATTATAAATTTAGATTTATTCCATGAACGTTATGCTCTACATTATTTTCAGAATACACTGCTAAACTCGATAAGATTTAAAAAAAAAAAAATTGTGATAACATAAAGCTCGGTGGTTGATTCTAAAATAATAAACATAGCGAAAAAGTAATTGTTGTTTCCTTATTTTGATGAGGGGAGATGTAAAAATAACCAGATATATAAAACAACTTAGTACTTTGGAGATGTCTTCGGCCGGACAATCAATACGAGAAAAACAAAAGAGAATTTCACTATAATTATCTTGGACGACCCGTCATCGCCGAAGAAGGGGGCAAATGGTATTAAAGAAAAATAATTGTTCATTGCTTCGGTCAACAGACGTGACAAAATTAGCTCAATACTTTGGAGATGTCACCCGACTATTTATTCAAATAATGATGCAGATAAAAACGTGACATTCTTCTAGGGAAAATATTAGAATTTTTACCCATTTACCGATCTCGTAAGGTTCATAAAATAAACTTTAGTTTAATGTGCAATATGGTTCATAAACTATTAATGTATTTAATATAATCCATGAACTTTAAGTCAATGTGTAATGTAGTTCATGAACTTTTATTATATGTTCAAAATAGTCCGTAATTTATTTGATAATATTAAAAACTGTTCTTCTATTAATTCAAGATTATGGACAATGTTGAATATTTTCATATAATGTAGCGATTTAATTAAACATATATAAAAAGTTCATGAATTACATTGGTCAAATTAAAAGTATATGAACTATATTGTACATTAGGTCAAAGTTCATAAATCACATTAAACAAATTTAAAATTTAAGGAACATTCCCTAATAAAATCTCATATGGCAATGAATGAAAACCAGCCGATGATGCCATATTTAGGTAAAGTGAAATAGAGTAAAAGGCCAAAAATAATCTGATCACATATAAAATATTTAACAGAGGACTTGCGAATTGCGTATGCCCCAAGAATGTAATAAACACTCTCATAGAAAATTAGATGAACTAAATAGATGAGCCTCTTGTTTTGCTTCTTTTTCTTTCCGCGATCAACAATAAATTGGCTCAAACCAAACTTACTTATTCATGATCATCGTGTAAGGTCATGAAGTACAAGATGCAACCACTGCCTATTACGTTACTACAATAATCGGAGGTATCAAGTTATACGGCGACTTGTTCTAGTTGTAGGTCCTGGGATATGAGAGGGACGTATCCAGCCAAAAGATAGGCCTCGAGATGATCCGCGAGCACCAGCTTGTCGATGTTCTCGTGGTGGTACGACTTGCACACGAAGTAGATCATGGTTTGCACGACGAGACCGAAGAGGATCCACTTGAACAGAAGCAAGAAACAAAGAACTGCGACACCAAACCTTACAAACCCCGATCCAGACCCATTGGCTGCAAGGTTGTTGAACCCTGTTTGGATAACCGTGGACCCAATCATCAGCAAGAGGAAGAGAGCTATCGAGACCCTCATTTTACCCTTGATCAGGTTTTTGCTCTTGAACATGGCCTGAATACCATAGGTGTCCTCTAGCACAGAAATCACACCTGCCAAGTGCCAAATGACAGTGATATACACAAGCCCGCCGAAGTACAAGATGAGGAGGATGATAACTAGGGTTAGTGCAGTGGCAGTAGATTGAATAAGAACAATCAAGGGATAGATGACTAGAGCAGTCACGACATTGTATACGAAGACAACGAAAAAACTCCATAAGAAAGTGATCATGAGCCTCTTCCACACCTTCGGGACGATGCTCATCACTCTCCCGAAAGTGATTGATTGTGAGGTGTACACGCACGCGATCGTGTACACGACCGCAGATGTGGAAAGAAGAGAAAAGATTAGACACAGGACAAGGTAGGCAGCTTTGAAGAGCCAGAGCTTGATTAAGTCCGAGGTCACAAGGTCAATGAGCCTATTGTGTTCGGGAGTGTCGGCTTTGGCATGGTCCAGTTCGAGCTCGTCGTGGTTGATCTTTCCGAAGAGCAAGTTGGTGATCTCGATGTGAGCTAAGGAGATTAAGGAAAGAGGGAATATGAGGGCTACTGTGAGTTGGCTGAAGATCTTCCTCCAGGTGAAGATGATCTTGATGGACTCCTTGATGATGCCAAAGAAACCCAGAAATTGCATCTCCTCTTGCTCTCGATCCATCCCCTAACTCCCCAAATCTCTGTATCTTCAAGACTAAGAGTGTTATAAATAAGAACACAGGTTTTAGGCGTTGATTAATTGTCTATGTGAACTTATATATACATGAGAGTACTGTATTCATATAGAAAGAAGAGATGAACTAATGCGTACAAGACAAATCAATCATACTTTAATATAATGTAATTATCATGCCGACGGCCCTGTCTTTCTACTATGTTTAACTATGTACATGGGGACATCAACAATAGTTTCCTTTCAATTTAAGTAATAAATTGTCTTGAATCTTCACCCCCATTTATTTCTTTTTGCGTGTCGTCTTATGAATTTGGAAGAGATTATTTTATCTTTCAGTTGAATATCATAACCCTTCTTTAGAAAAGATGATATATCCTTTAATTCATTGGATGTACATATGTCCAAAAATTGGTATGGGCATGCATCGTCTTCGAGTGTGTGAATTCTGCGGGAAAGACGAAGTAGGCTATGCGCCATATCCTGCAAGCGAAGTTTCCGAAGTCAATCTGAAGAAACAAGTATTTGTCTAGATTGAATTAGTTGAGTGCCTCTTAAAAATGACCTCAATAGTTATTTAATCAGTCATATCATAACGCAGCCGTATAATCACGAAAGATACATAGACCAATCCCATGGATGCCTATACTTTTAGGTATCTTCTTCCTAATATTACTGTTAGAAATTATTATGATAATAGGCAAAAGATATATGATTTAAAAGTCAATCGATTGCCCAAAGCATGTGAATAGATTCATGTACGTAAATATGTGCCCATGTAAAATAAACTCATGAAGATTTACTTGTAAAATATATTTAAATAAACATCAGTTACACAAGTAGCATAAAATAAAATCATCAATCAATAACACACTAAACTGGACTAGCTCACACTAATTTTTCTCACGAATCTCCTTGCTTCCTGAGGTCTATACAGTCTCTGTGTCATCCTTAAACTTCAACGGCACAACTCTCCTAGATGCGCCTAGAGATACTCAGCCAAGAAAGATTTGCCGCCTGTCGACATTCCCATGGAGGCCGATATCGAACTCGCTGACAAAGCACATCTCTATCTCGGCGACGTGTCCGAAGAGAATCGCGATTGACATCAACAAGAAGCATGTCACTCGAATTCCTATTTGAAGTACTCTTTCTCGACCAAGAACAACGAAGAGTTATATCTGGAGCTGCGGCACGAGCGCTAAGAAGACCGATACCATGGTCACGATGTTATGCTTAATCAAAGCATTACTCTTTGTCATGGCTTTAACCCCATAAACATCCTCTAGCACAGAAACAACATTAGCTAGGTTCCAAACCATGATTATTTACACAAACACAAGAATGTACAAGATCAATCGCATTAAAAGGTCGACAACGCAATAACGTGGTATGCCAAAAGTATAGATTATTGATTTCTTCCAATGTATTGGGACAACACCCATGATTTTCTTGAAGCTGATCTGTTGGGGATGTGTAAATCCATGCCATCTTGAGCACAATGGCCAATTTCTAAAGGAGCGATTAGACCAACGGAATTGCACAGAAAACTGCCGTGAAGACCCCAAAGGCTGTCCAATGATCGAAGTTTTCACTGCTGCGATCGAAATTTGGAAGGCTTGATTTAGAGTACAAAAGCTGGAAGATTCGAGTGCGAGCCAAGAAAAGGAAGGGGAGACAGAGAGAGTGGTGGACGTTGGCGAGAGCGATACGGTTGTGAGGAGCTTTCAATGGGTGAGGGTGATCTCGAATGATTCGCGAAAGATGCCTAAGAAATCTGAGTGTCTTCAGATCATCTAGCTATCACTTTCCACAGCAAGAGCTCAAGATGGTGTTTGGAAAAGCTGGAATGGATTTCTAAGGGATAGTGCGTGTTTCTATTGAAGAAGAACTTCGATCGGTTGCAAGGTAATACCTTCTGTGAGGAACTTATCTCATCTAATCGCAGGAGGGTTTACGGGGTGACGAATTCGGTGTGCGCCTATGTAATAAGCTTAAGGTGTGGATGAAAATATATACTAAGCATCATTCGTATAACAAGCAAGCCATGGTTTGGGTTGCTGGGACTGTTGTTGTTTGGGGCCTGCATGGCCTTTAGCTTGTATTAGGCTGTGAATTTGTGCCTCTTTGGCTCTTACTTGGTGTTGTTTTTGTTATGTTTCAAGAGGGCGAAAATGTTTGAAAAATTCTAAACATTTTTATGGTGCCAATTTAATCCTAAATCTTTTGATTTGGAGCCAATTTAGTCATTCCGACTAATTTTGGCACAATATTGCTGACTTGGATGTCGGTTGACTTACGTGGCACGGCTAATACTAACGAAGACAACTTTTAATTATATTTTAATAATATTTCAAATTATTTATTTATATATTTTTCTCTTCTTTTTTTTTTTTTCACCTTCCTTCAACTAGTTGCCAAACCTCTACGATCAACTAGACACAAGAGCCAGTGAGGTGGCTCATCCTTGCTAATGACGGCAAGGGCAAGCCGCGCCATGGTTGGACAAGGCACAACCTTGTTGGATGTGGCAAGGTCGAGCCTTGCCCTCATGACCTTTGGTGAGGGCTTGAGCCTCACCAACCCTTGCTAGGAGTTGGGTGAGGCACAACCTTGCTGGATTTGGCAAGGTTGAGTCTCACGAGGTTGAGCCTCGCCCAACCATGGCAAGGGTCACTCGTGCTAGCCCTTGTTCTTGGCTAGTCATTGAGGTCCAGCAATTGAGTGGAGGAAGGGGATGGAAAAAAAAAAAAAAAGGAAAGAGAAAGAAAGAAAAGAAAATTTTGAATTATTATTAAAAGTTATATACATCAACACTGATCATGCCACATAAACTGATCGGTGTCCACGTCAATGATATCTTATCAAAATTAATCGGAAGGACTAAATTGGTTTTAAGTCAAAAGATTTACGACTAAATTGTTACTAATGCAATAAGTTTATAATTTTTTAAACACTTTTCTTGTATCTGGACCATACCATTTGTGTTCTCGTTCAATTCTACATATAAGCTTTATTAGTTGCAGAAAAAGAACTTTGCTAAAGAAATGGTTAAAATTACCTAAAAAATCATAAATTTATTGAGATTGTGCTAATTCAATTATAAATTTTTTTTTTCAATACAATCCTAAACTTTTTGCAATTATGCCAATTAAGTTCATTCGCCCAATTTTGGCCAGTCAATACTAATGCGAACATTGGCCGGTGTCGACCAACATTAACATGGACTATTTTTAATAATATCTTATTTCTTTTGAATTTTTTATTTAATTTTTTACTTTTTCTTTTCTTTTTCTCTTCTGCCTTCTTTTTCGTTTTTTCCCCCAATAATGGCAGGTGAGGCTTTGAGGAGGCTCGCCAACCACTAGGCAAGAGGCGAGCCTCGCCATGGCCTTGCCGACAGCAGGTGAAGGTGGCCTTACCTACGGCTAGTGAAGGAGGCCTCAACCATGGTTA
Organism: Eucalyptus brandiana; assembly: GCA_014182725.1. Classification (NCBI taxonomy): domain Eukaryota; kingdom Viridiplantae; phylum Streptophyta; class Magnoliopsida; order Myrtales; family Myrtaceae; genus Eucalyptus; species Eucalyptus brandiana. The sequence continues at coordinate 67,466,484 of CM024675.1, read as the reverse complement.
GCGAGGCCATGATTGCCTTCACCAAGGCCTGGGTGATGGCAGCCATAACCTTGCTAGCCGCAGGGGTGGCCACCTTTCGCCCCTAGTGAGGCTGGGCGAGGGTCATGACCTTCACCGACCGCCATAGAGGGTCCCGACCCTTGCTTGCCAACCATTATGGGGGAAACAAAGGAAAAGAAGGAAGAAGAGAAAAATAAAAGGTAAAATAAAGAAAAAGAAAATAATAATAAATCAATAAAAAAATTCAAAAAATTAATAAAATGTTATTTAAAATTTTCCACGTTAGTGCTAGCCGGCCAAGATTAAGAGGATAGACTGAATTGGCACAATTGCAAAAGGTTTAATATTAAATTGACAAGAAAAATTTGTTTAGAAGCGAATTGATATAATCATAATAGGTTTAGGACTATTTTGATAATTCTTCCTAAAGAAAAGATACTTGACACGTGGAAGAGTAACTAATTTTCTAAGTCATAGTCACTTTTATTTATTTATTTATTGATCGAACGTATTACTAGTTTGTTGATTCTCAAATCTCCCTTTGCTCAAAATTAAATAGATTTCATGAACGTTATTTTCTAAATTATTTACAAAACATCCCCTTCATAGATTTGATGAATTCAAAATTGATAAGACATAAAATTTGTGTAACAACAAATTAGCAAACTAAAGCTTGATGGTTGATTCTAAAATAATAAGGGTTAATACCCTAAAAAAACCCTAAACTGGTACATCTATGATAAATTTACCCCAAACTATTTTGTTTACCATGAAAATCCCCAAACCTGGTATACTTGTGACAAATTTACTCAAACCGATCATAAAAAAACCCTAAACTAGTACATTTATGACAAATTTACTTGACTGCAAAAATCCCAAATTGGTAAATTGTGACAAATATACCCTCCGCTAAATTGGATTAATACCACAAAAAAAAAATCATAAAAATTGTAAACTGTGACAAACGGAGCATAAAATCCCAAATTGATATACCAGTCAATTATCACGTGTCATTTTACTTAATAACTTAACAGTAAAATTTAACGAAAACTAACAAAGGGTAAATTTGTCACAAGTGTACCAGTTTGGAACAAATTTGCCAAAAGTATACCAATTTGGGTTTTTTGTGGTAAAAAAAAATAGTTTTGGGTAAATTTGTCACGGGTGTACTAGTTTGAGGTTTTTTAAAGTGTTAACCCAAATAATACATATAGTGAAAAGTTTATAGTTGTTTCCATAATTTGACGAGAGAGAGAGATTTAAAAATAATTAGGCTGACTTGAGAGTAATGAGTAGGTATATTTTGAAAATTACTTTTCACTGAAATATCTCAAATGATGATGAATGAAAACCAGCCAACAATGCGCTCTATTTATATAGATTGACACAGAGTAAAGGGTTAAAAACAATCCGGCGCACGGAAAATTATGTAAAAGATTAGTAACAAGCGAATTGCATGTACCCCCAATAAGTTAATAATCACTCTCATAGAAAGTTAGGTGAACTTAATAGTTGACAACACTAGGTAGCAATTCCGATTAAACTAGAGCTGTGCCTCTTGTTTTGCTTCTTTTGGCTTCCGTAGTCAACGGAAATTTTGCTCGAATAAAACTTACTTATTCATTATCATAGTATATGGTCACACAAAATACAAGATGCAGCCACAAGCTCTTACATGATTACAGTAACCGTATGACAATTTATACGTCGACTTGTTCTAGTTATACTTCGTCAGCTTGAAGAGGAACGTATTCATCCAAAAGCAGCGCCGACTTGTTGATGTTCTCATCATGGTACGACTTGCACACAAAGTAGACCACGGTTTGCGTGACAAGGCCGACGAGGGTCAGCATGGGGCGAAACAAGAAAGAAAGAGCAGCAACCCCGAACCTTAAGAACCCGAATTCGTATCCATTGGTCATAAAGATACGGAACACTGTGTAGGTTGCCATGGAAACGATCGCTGGCAAGAGGCTGATAGCTATTGAGATCCCCATCTTACCCTTGACCAGGTTCATGCTCTTGAACATGGCCTGAATACCATAGATGTCCTCTAGCACTGAAGTCACACCTGCCAAGTCCGAAATGACTTCGATATACACCGACCCAAAGAGGTATAAGATGAGGAAGATGAAACCTAGGGTGAAACCTAGGATTAGTTTAACGGCAGGAGAGTGAAGAAGACCCAACAAGAGACAGCAGATTATGATAGGTACGACGATACAGACGGTGTAGATGACGATAGCAAGAAAACCCCATAAGTATGTGACCACGAGCCTCTTCCACACCTTTGGAATGATGCTCATCGCTCTCCCAAAAGTGATGGGTCTCGAGGTGTACACACATGCGATAGTGTACACGACTGTGGACTTGGAAAGTATAGAAAAGATTAGAGCAAGGCTCCAGTAGGCTACCGTGGAGAGACTGAGCTCAATTATGTCCGAGGTCACAAGGTTGGAGAGCATCTTGTATTTGGGAGTGCCGGCTTTGGCGTGGTCGAGTGCGCGCTGGCCGTGCTGGATCTTTGCCATGGGGAAGCGAGAAATCTCGGTGTAAGCTAAGGCAATGAAGGAAACAGGGAGGAGGAGGGCCAGCGTGATTTGGCTGAAGATCTTCCTCCATGTGAAGATGAGCTTGATGGATTCCTTGATGATGCCACAGAAACCAAGAAGTTGCATCTCCTCTTGCTCTCGATCCATCCTCTAATTTCGGAAATTTGGGGAGCTTCAAGACTGAGGGTGAACGCAGTTTTTAGGTATCAATTCATTGTCTAAGCGAACTTATATAGAGATGAGAGTACTGTATTCCTAAAGAAAAATATAGGAATTATTGCATTAAAAGCAATCAGACTTTAAAATGATGTAATTATCATGCTGACGGCATTCTCTTTCTATTATATTTAACTATATTTATATATCAATATTCGTTTCCTATCAATTTAAGGGATAAATTGGCTTGAATCTTCACAACCGTTCATTTCTTTTGGTGTCTCGTGTTATGATCTATGGAAGAGACTAGCACTTTGAGTTTAACGTCAATTGAATATAAAGCCGTCTTCAGAAGAGACGATTCTATTCATTGGCTCTCCGTATGCCCAACAATTGGAATGCAAGTGTGTGATCTTTTTGTAGGCCCCCGGGGCCCCGGCGGCGGCGCGGGGGAGGGGGGGAGGGGGAGTGGGGGCTGGAGTGGTGGGGAAGGTGTTGTTGGGGGTGAAAAGGAGGATCATGAAAGATACATTCAGCCAATCCTATGGATACCTCTACTTTTAGGCAACTTCTCCCTAATATTATTGAAAATAATTATAATGGTGATACGGCAAAGGAGACATTATTTAAAAGTCAACGGATTGCTCGATGAGCATGCCATGGATCATGTGCATACATATGTGATCATAACGTCAGCCATAGATCATGGCTGACGTTATTGCTCAAAGCATGCCATGGATCTTTGACGGTGCCAAAGAAAACAAGAAATTGCCTCTTCTCTTGCTCTCGATCCATTTTCTAATGTCTCGAATATGTGGAGCTTCAAGACTGAGGGTGTTATAGATAGTACATAGTTGTTGGACATTGATGATCCGTCTAAGTGAACTTATATATACATGAGAGCCTTGTATTCATAGAGACAAGGAATGAATTAATGCATCCAAAAAAAAGCAATTAAACTTTAACATTATGTGATTATCATGCTGATGTCATTGTAATTGTGCTATGTTTGAAACTATAAAAATCGCAAAATTAATCATTAGTTTCCTCTCAATTTAAGGGTACATTTGTTTCACAAAAAACATTTTTCGGGAAAACATTTTCATCATTTTTCGGTGTTTGGTTTGCTTAGGATAATGAGTTAACAAAATATGTTTTTCTAGTCAATGGAAAAACAAAAAATGCTTTCCTACTAAAACTTACATTTAAGAAAGCGATTTCCCCTTTGAAGAAACAGAAAATATTTTCTTACTAGTCTAAAAATCCATGGTTCATGACAAGTTTATTCTTATAAAAATAATTTTAAAAAATCGTCAAATTTTTAAGAAAAATTATAGTTAGTTCTTTTCTTTTCTTTCTTTTTCTTTCTCCTTCTTCCCTATTCTTCCTCCATTGGGCACATGTCTTGGCAACTATTCTTCCTCCATTGGGCACATGTCTTGGCAACTAACGACAGCCCAATAATCGGCCAAGACATAGGCCAGCAAGCTCAAGGCTCGACCAATCCAAGTGAACACGAGCTCTGTTGAGGCTAGCGAGCCTGCGACTTGGTCAATCTTGGCGAGGTGGAACTTGCCTATAGCCATCGCCGTCGATAGCGACGAGAGAAAGGAAAGAGAAAGAAGAAAATTAAAAATTCAATTTTTTGAAAAAAAGATAGAAAGAAAAAAAAAGAAAATAAAATAATTAAAAATTCGAATTTATTTTAAAAATTTAAAAATATTAAAATTAAAAAATTTGAATATTTTTATTTTTAAAATAAAGTTACGAGATTGAAATCATTTTCCAATAATATCCAAACATCGGAAAACGTTTTCAATCATATATCACCAAATAAAAGAAAACTAATTTTATTAATCAAAAAGTTTTTTTTTTATATCATTGAGTATTTTACAAAACAAACGTATTTGAATTAAATTCACTTGAATCTTCGCACCCATCATTTCGTTTTTAGTGTCGTGTTCTGATTCCAAAAATCGGAACGTATCTATGTGATCTTGGAGGAACGTATCTATGTGATCTTTGAGGCTCCGATTTGGGGGAAAGACAAATAGCTATGGCATTTCTGTCTGGGAAGAGAAGTGACAAATCCTGAGGTGAAGGTACCAAAGTAATGAGAGCAACGAAGTCCTTTTCAAGTGACTTTGTGCATGCAAGTAAGTTAACGCTGTCGCGTGCTTAGCCGATTGCCAAGGCCTGACAACTAACGGAGGAAAAAGGTTAAAAAAAATTTCAAAAAATTTACAAAATAATAAAACATTTAAAAATGCAAAAAATTATGCATATTAATGTCGATTGTGCTATATAAGATGGCTAACATCCATGTTAGTGATTGCAAGTAAAGCGCACTTGGTAACATTTCGTTCAAAAATTATTCCCAAGAATATAAATAGAAAAAATTATTTCTATTCCGAAGAACGATTTTTAAACGGAAGAACGCGTTTAGTAACTACACAAAATTTCTATTTCGAAATAGAAAAAGAACGAAACACGTTTAATAAACTTGTATAATTTTTTTTATTTTTTTTAATTTTTTAATATTTTTATTATATTTTTCCCTTTTTTCTTTTTCTTTTTCTTTTTCTCTATGGCCGGCAACCGGCTGGGCGACTTCGGCGAGCTTGGCCCGGTGAGCCTTGCCAAGCCACCAACAAGGCTCGGCCTCGCCCAAGTGACGCGAGGCCCAATGGCCCGCCCTCGCGCCGGTTGGGGAGGCCAAGCCTCACCGTGGCCACGCGAGGCTCGGCCTCGTTAGGCCATCGCCAGGCGACGCCGTCCTGGAGATGGCCCAATGAGGCCGAGCCTCGCTAGTGGCTAGGCGAGCTCGACCTCGCTTAGACCAGGCAGGCCTAGCCTCGCCATGGCTCAGCCTCTCTAGGGGCCGGCGACGCTCCGGCGAGGTTGCCGGCCCTCGTCTGGCCGGTTGCCGACGCTGGCCATGGCCAAGGCCGGTGACCGGCAAAAGGAAGAAGGAGAAGAAGAAGAAGAAAAGAAAGAGAAAAAAGAAGAAAAAAAATGTTTCTCGGAAGTGTTCCTAGGAACTAAGAAACAAGTTTTTCTCTTCTTTGTTTTACATTCCAAATCGTTAGGAACAAAAGTGTAAATAGGCTCCATGGTCAAAATATAAGAACAAAACGAGAGGTAAGTCTCGTTTAAGAAGAGAAGGAACCTCATTGCCTTCTCCCTCTCCCTCATGCTCTTATACTACTGCAAAATGGGCTTTGGCCAATCAAATTTTTGTTCGGCTACTTCTAAATCGTTCCACAAAGTTGAAAGGTTTATTATAAACAACTACAATAGTCATGTTGCCTTGCTTTAGTTCTGAGATCTGCTGAGTTAATAATTTTTTTTTTTTTAACTTGATCTAATTTTCCATACACTTTGTTAATGTTTTCCCACATTTTTCGTGAGTCCTCCGTTGAGGGAAGTCTGGCCGCGACTTCAAGGGCGATGTAATTCCCGATCCATGTTCGAACGAGTTGATTGCATTTCTTCCAAAGTCACGCCAGCCTCTTATCGAATGGAATCGAAATCGTTCCGTTGAGAAAACCTTCTTTGTCATTTGTTACCAATGCTCGTCAAAACTCCTGCGACCAAGTCTAGTAATTGTCGTGACCGGTTAATTATTAGGCGATAAGCTTCAATTTCGGTCCGTCGACACTCGTCATGTAAAGGGGATCGCCGGGCTCTGGCCGATTGCTAGCAGCGAGAAATTGGTATGGGAGAAATCCAGGCAAAAAACTCGGGTAGGGATTTGCCCGTATACCCGAACTACTTAATCCAATTCCATGACTCGCATTGACAAAACCCAAGTAGGGATTTGTTCCCATACCCGATTCACCTGACCCACCCATCTACTCCAAGCCGATTGTTGGGTTTGCCCCGTTATTAGTTGGTGGACCTCCATCGGACTGGACATTGCTTTGGTAGCCCTAATTTCCTAACAATGATGTATTTGGGCTTGGCCCAAGGTACCATGGATAGGGTACCAATTGGTAAAGATGGCCCAGAAAGAGCTACCCCAGATTAAATTGAGCCTGGATATGTTGCCACTACACGTGTTGGGCGTAATTGTGCTGCTATTCGAACACAGAAATTATCACGGATGGATCATTATGTGAGGTTTGTGGCGTCGCTTCTCCTGCAAGCTGGTCGTCAAAGGTAGATGCCAAGTTCTGTGGGTTGGTCATGATGATAAAAATTTTCCTTCCCTTTCAAAAAATTGATTCCTATGCCAGTGGCAACTCTATTTTGTAGGTTAGAGTTCCTCGGCAGGCAATCGAGGCGGAAGCTAATCAGAAGCTCAATGGCTTTGATACCATGTCACGATTTTAGCTGGAGAGAAACGGAGGGAAGGACTTTGGGAAGAAGACTGTATGCTTTTCATTCACTGTATATTTTGCGTACAAGTGAAAATATATAATACAAAGAAGAATCAATAAAAAAGAAAGAAAACATTCTCTAATCTTGGTATATCAAAATCTAATCCTAGATTGATCATAATCCCAATTAAATGTATCAATTATAATCGGTATAAATCTTCTAAATCTCAAGCATATCTTTCAACAACAATGATGTTGCTCTCTTGTTCCAAGATCCCTCTTTCTTTCCCTCTACGAATTTGATTTCCGAAATCAAATTACCCAAAATTAGGGGAATGAGAACCTTTCACAATTTGGGAATGGGGCTTAAGTATAAAATGGGGAAGTGCCAAGAAGAAAAGAGGAAAGTTCCATCCCGAGAACCATGAGAAAGCATGGCATTCCACATAGAGACGAGTGCATATCAGCAAACATTCGGGCTTCCATGGCTACTCTGGTGCAGTAGTTCTTCTATGGCCTCTCTGTTACTGTCTCTCTCTCTCCATTGATAGGGTCCAAACAATGTCATTTCATGTGGTTTTTATTGATTAGACGTTTCTAGCCAACAACGTAAGCCAATTTATAATTTTTATTGATTAGACATTTTTGACAAACCATGTAAGCCAATTTATAATAAATTAATGTCTCGTCATATTTTTTGGCCACACAAATGGCCAATGACACTTAAATGAATGACTTTCATAAATGTGAAACTTAAGTGATAGAAAAAAAGTTACGACACTCAAGTGAGAGAATAATTATGATAATAGTGGCATACGTGTCTTGATAAAGTGAGACTGAGTAAAAAGGCAAAACAATTTGGCTCATGAAAAATTATCTAAAAGATTAGTAACTAGAAGAGAACTTGCGAGTTGCAAGTAACCCAGGAAAGGGGGTAAGTATACTAAAAGTGCTAAAAGTTATGTACGACGCTCACTTTAGTGTTAAAAGTTTTTTTTGGATCACTTAAGTGCTACTTTAAAAAAAAAATAATAATCATTTAAGTGTCAACTCCGGTTCGGATTGCTGGAAATCCGACGTGGTTATATTTTATTAATTTCTCAATCTTTCGTGGCTCACCGATGTACCTAGTCAGCATATAACTCCTAAATGACATTGTCCAAAAGTTATAAATAGTGATCATTTAAGTGTCAAATTTTATTAAAAGTTATCATTTAAGTACCAAATTTTATTTAAAGTGATCACTTCAATACCAATCGTTATTAAAAAACAATCACTTCAGTGCCAAGCATGCCACATGGAAATGCCACGTGGACTGGATTTTTTAAAATTTTTTAATTATAATTGACATGTAATTAGCTTGGTCGGAATTTCTTGCCGTTAACATTAAAGTGATCATTTTTCTTCCGATTTAGCACTTAAGTGAGTCGGCAAAAACTTTTGGCACTAAAATGAGCACCATACATAACTTTTGGCACTTCTAATGTACTTATCCCTCTAGGAAGGTAATAAACACTCTCATAGAATATTAAGTGAAAGAAACTTATTTCTGCATGATCACATACACATACATGTGTATGTGTGTGTGTGTGTACATGACGAGATGCAGTCCCAAGCTCTTACATTATTAGAGCATCCGAATGTTGACTTGTTCCAGTTATACATTGTCGGCTTTAAGAGGAAGGTATTCGGCCAAAAGATGGACCTCGAAGTCATCCGCCAGTGGCGACTTGTCAATGTTCTCGTGGTGGTACGACTTGCACACGAAGTAGAACACGGTTTGCACGATGGGGCTGAAGAGGAGCAACGTGAACAGAAACAAGAAACACAGAATTGCGACCCCAAACCTTAGAAAGCCCGATCCATGTCCATAGGCCACAAAGATGCAGTACACTGTTTGGATTGCCATGGACCCAATCGTTAGCAAGAGGTTGATAGCTATTGAGGTCCCCAACTTACCCTTGATCAGGTTCTTGCTCTTGAACATGGCATCAATACCATAGATGTCCTCTACCACTGAAACCACGCCCGCCAAGCTCAAAATGACCATGACATACTCCAACCCAGAGAATTATAAGATGAGGAGGATGCAAAATAGGACTAGTTGAATGGCAGGGAAGTGAATAAGAACAATTAAGGGAGAGAAGATCGCTGAAGTCAAGATGATGTAGGCGAAGAAAACGAAAAAGCTCCATAAATCTGTGATCATGAGCCTCTTCGACACCTTTGGGAGGACCCCCGTCACTCCCCCGAAAGTGATGGATTTCGAGGTGTACGCACACGCGGTCGCGCATGCGGCTGTGGATGTGCACAGAATAGAATAGATTTCAACCAGGACGAAGGAGACGACCGTAAAGAGAAATAGCTCATATGTGTTCAAGGTCACCAAGTCGGAGAGCTCAGTGTATCCAGGAGTGATCTTGCAAAGAGGAAGGCGGAAATATGGATGTGAGCTAAGCCGACAAGGGTAAGAGGGAGGACGAAGGCTAGTGCGATTTGGCTGAAGATCTTCTGCCATGTGAAGATGATCTTGATGGATTCCTTGACGATGCCAAAGAAACCAAGGAATTGCCTCTCCTCTTGCTCTCCATCCATCCTTTAATTTCGAAAATTTGGGTGTTATAGATAGAACACAGTTGTTGGGCATTGATGACTCGTCTAAGTGAACTAATCTATATACATGAGAGTACTGTATTCTTAAAGACAGGGAATGAATCAATGCATACAAAACTGACCAATCATACTTTAATATTACGTAATTATCATGCTATTGTGCATTGTAATTATCATCTCAATTTAAGGATTAAATTGGCTTGAATCTTCGCACCCATTCATTTCGTTTTTAATGTCGCGTTTTGATGCCAAAAATTGGAATGTATCTGCGTCGTCTTCTAGGGCGCGATTTGGGGGGAAAAGACGATGTTGGCTGTGCCTCTCTATGCGGGAAGAGAAACGACAAATCCTGCAAGCGAAGGTAGCAAAGTGGTGAGAGCGACGAAGTCTCCTTCGATTGACTTAGTGCATGCAATTAAGTCAACGCCTGTCTCGTGCCTATGGCCGATTGCGAAGGCCCGGCAACTGGCAAATGAAAGAAGCAATAAAAAAAAATAAAAATAAAAAAAACAAAATATTTACAAAATTATTGGCCATGCCATTTAAGGTGGCCAATGTCCACTTCAGTGATTGCAAGTCGAATTGATTGGTAGGACTACATGGGCAAATCCTTAAAAATTTTATGACCGAATTGATATCCATAGAATTATTTACGATTTTTTTAATAATTTTCTTGATGAATTTGCTATGTGCCTGTATAATAGAACTAAATTGGGGGTGAAAATGTTTACTAAGCATTAGTTGTATTGTGACGTCTCAGGTACGTCAAGCACTACACGTTTCCTATTTTATTCTTATTGATTTATTCATAAGTGGTAGGACAACAAATTTAGACAAGTCATAGCATTATTTCACATATTTATTAATGTATATATGCATCACTTACAAACATCTCATAATACAAAACACTTGGGGAGAGTTCAGTAACTTTTATCTTCACTACCATACCCTCACTCTCAAAAGCATGCTTGTACAACATCAATTAACATCTAAGAATCGATAACCTCCCCAAATGCTAGCTCCTCGGCAACATAACTAGGAGGACCATCAAAACCTCTTAACAGTCCCAGCCAGTCACCATCGAAGATCACGTACCAAACTATATACCGATGAGGAACCCACTCAGCAAGTTCTACGTCAACCCATACAATGTTAGTACACTTATTATACACAAACACCGCATTAGGCAATACAAGCTCCTCGTACTCATACTCTATGTGAGTTGGGGCTCTAAAAAGCAGCAGCAGCAGAAGAGCCATCTTACATGTCTAAAAAATAAAGAAATGACCCGACACCTAGTAAGTAAAATCTCTAAGAAAAGTAGGAGTTCACCTTCGCACCTGCATTGACATAACAATGACAAATGTATGGAGCACATAATCAATGCATGAGCATATATCTTACCTCCTTGGAAGTAACTCACACGAATGCATTGTATTATCTACTCAATGTACATGTATGGCATATGATTTATCAATGCATCATTATCATTTGTTGCTCTATCAATAAGCATAAATGTATATTCATGAGCATGCATCATCTTATTTACTCCACCTCCTGAACACTCTTGTGGCATCCTGACACATGGAGCATCTCAACTTCGAGGCATCCTGCAAAGTATCTATAGGACATCCCACCAAACTCATTCATAACATTAATCGTAGAGCATCTCAACTCTCGATGCATCTAGAAATACTCCTCGGGGTATCCCGACACATAAGACAATGTCGCCACTCTCATGTGGATGACAACATTTTTATTCTTTTTTGATTTTCAATTTTATCATGCAACATTAATATACATGAAGATGATCAACAACAACATTCAATGCACCACATCGTTTCACTTAACCATCACCAATTGAACATATTCCACATCAACTTTTATGCATAGTATCATTTTACATAACTATCATCAAATGAATATATTCAATATCAACATTCAATGTATACTTTCCCCAAATATAATGGATGTGCATTTATTAAATAATGATGCTAAAAAAATGAAGGACTAAGATATTCAAAAAATAGAAAGCATGAGAAAAGAAAAAAAAAATCTTTAATTTTTGTAATTATTTTTTTCTATTATCAATAACTTTCCCAATTCAATAGCTACCATACTCAGTAATCGGTACTACCATAATCGCTACCTGTCACAATCAGTAATCGATATCGCCATATTCGGTAACTACCATAATCGGTACTGCCCTATTCAGTAAGCAGTAACCGATATTATCATATTCGGTAACCCTTTGTTTTTTAAACACTCTTTACCAAAACACCAACAATCACCAAAGAACTTAGCCTATGCTTCTTATTAAAATAAATAAAATCATTAATGTAAAACTCAACATATCATCATCAACATTCACAAAAGTGAAGAATCCAACATGCTATCACCAATTTTCTAACACATGTTCATAAAACTCAAAATAAACACCCATCAAGCAATCGAGCCAAGTACTCATTGGAAGAACCTAGCTTAGCGCCTAGATTTTCACTTATATTGAAAATAACTTGCATAAAATTAAAGCTTTGATTTTCCTTCAAAACAACACAAACCGAAATCAATGATTTTTGGTCTTGAAAACAACAAACCCATTTATGAAAAGTAGAAGAAAATTCATGAGTTTACCTTGTTCAAACCTAGAAACAAACTTGAGACTTTAATGAAATACACATGTAGGATTTTTTGTTTTTACTCTTGGAATTGAAAGTGAAAATTGAAAAAGAAATAGATGGTGATTGGTGAAGTGTAGAAGTGGGGCTTTGTCTTGGGAATTCTCTCCCTCTTTAATTTTATATACGGCCATAACCAAGAATGCAAGAGGAGGTGGTTAACCATGGTTAAAGAATCAAATGCTCACGAGGTGAAATCATTGAATCAAAGTAGAGAGGCTTACTGTTCCAATTAAAAGAGTTTATGTAGCCCCTACATGAATAGCTTAGGCGTGTGACATAATATCATAAGCCAAGAGAAGAAGTATTTATGAGGGATTCATCTCCTTTGGCCAAGTAAGTGTATAAGTCACCCCTTGCATTAATGAAGTAGAAGTTAACATAGATGAAGTAGGCATGGCATCAATAAAGGTTTAGTTCAATGTTTCAACTTGTTAATGGTTAGGCAAGTAAGTGTATAAGTCACCCCTTGCATTAATGAAGTAGAAGTTAACATAGATGAAGTAGGCATGGCATCAATAAAGGTTTAGTTCAATGTTTCAACTTGTTAATGGTTAGGCAAGTAAGTGTATAAGTCACCCCTTGCATTAATGAAGTAGAAGTTAACATAGATGAAGTAGGCATGGCATCAATAAAGGTTTAGTTCAACGTTTCAACTTGCTGATAGAGGCAAGCTAGAAAGGCAATGTTTAAATGGAGACTTGTTGATAGAAAATGAGCCAAGAGAACAACTTTCCAAAATAACCTCTTCAGTTGAAATGCTAAGAATTCAAGGGAATCAGTACATTAATATGAAAGCTAGTGTCCGTTCTAAATATTAATAAATCCACAAATATTTTGGACTTGTCAAAATACTTATTAAAAATTTCATAACATAAGTAGGCGTGCATGAAATCTTTTGGATGTCACACTATAGCATGCCATGATTTGAGTTGTTGGGATTATTGTTGACTAGGCGTGCATGAGCTTTGCTTCTATAAAGTTGTGAATTTGGGCCTCTTAGGCTTTCACTTCATGTTGATACTTTTGTGTTTCATGACCCCTTGACTCATGTATCTATATCATTTGTGTACTTGTTCAATTAAGGATATAATCTAATCACTACGGTTTGCCTCAGTGGCCACCCTTCCAACATGGAAGGGGGAAGTGGGGGGTTTGAATCCCCACCTTCTCAGGGGGTTAGGGTGGAGACGATTTAGTTTCAAGGTGTGTGTTTCGACTCTTATGCCCTGCAAGAAAGTAGAGCAAAAGTCTGAGAGCAAGAGTTAGAGTAGGAATAGAGTAGAATCGACTAAAAAAAAAATTAAGGATATAATCTTTATTTGCCGTGAAAAAAAAAAAAAACTTTGCTATAGAAATGCTACTCACCACATGGAAAAACAACAATTTTTTTTAGAAAATGAAAGTCACTTTTATTTTTCGACCAAAAAAAGTCACTTTTATTTAATCATTGCAAAAACGTATTACTAGTTTATTGATTTGCAAATTTCACTTTACTATTGAACAAAATTAATTTGTTGACTTTCTATATTTTCTTTTCAAAATATCCCCTTCATAGATTTTATGAATTTAAACTCCATACGAGTCATTTGCATCACAACAAATTTCACGAGAGAGAAAATTATCCAAAAAGTCTTAAACTTATCATATGACGACAAATTTGGTACTAAACTTTTCAATTTAGCCAATTTAATCCTTCAATTTTGACCATTTTCTAATATAATCATTCTAGCCAATAAACATCCTGCTGTAAAAGTAGTCAGGTCGGCTTGAGGGTGAAGAGCAGGTAGTCATAAAAAGTAAGTTAAAAGGTATAACCGAGGCCATGGAAAAATAAGAACACCATGAGTGCCATAATCTTCATACGACGCTTACTTAAGTGCTAATTTTTTTTTTTTGAACACTTCAATGCCACATTAGTGAAAAATCATTTACTAAAGTGTCTATTCTGGCTATTCGTATTAAGTGACTTTTTAAAATAATATTTGAGTTTGAGGTGGCTTTATTGAAAAAAAAAATCATGTCCAAAGTGGGAAAAGGAACAAATTTTGAGTCTTACGTGCCATTCCTTCTCTTCTCCTTTTTTTTTCTTCGCTGGAGACTTGGAATGAAGAGGAATGACCAAAATATAGAGCGAGTCGAGCTTGCCAAGCTCCGCACCTTGCGCGATTTGTATGAGGCAATTCGAGTCCTTGACTCCGCTTGGCTTCGTTGTGCGCAATCCAAGACATTCAGCAAAAAACTCGTCCTTCCATTTTGAGAGAGAAGACGAAGCAGTCGATGAAGGAGAAATACCGAGGCCATACTCCCCTATTCGATCCCGGAAATCAGATTCGCAGAGTGAAAGAGGGACCTTGAACAAGAGAGCAACATCATTGTTTTCCACGCATTCCTTTGTCTATTACTCCAAACGATTCGGAGCTAGTTTTGCCCAAAAATTAAGGGAATCAGGGTTCTTCACGATTTGGGAACGGGGCTTGAGCACTCTCCCTCGCCCCCGCCCCCCCCTCTTTCTCTCTCTCTCTCCATTGATAGGGCCCAAACAATGTTGTTTCATGTGGTTTTTCTTATTAGATGTTTCCGGCTAGCCTCGTAAGTCAATTTATAATAAATTAATATCACATCATATTTTCTAGCCACACAAATCGTCAATGATACTTAAATGAATAGTTTTTCATAAATGTGGCATTTAAATGATCCAAAAAAAGTTACAATACTTAAGTGAGCAGCGTAGGATAGTTATAACACTTATTATATTGATAAAGTGAGATTGAGCAAAAAGCCAAAACAATCTCACACATGAAAAATTACGTAAAAGATTAGTAACGAGAAGAGAACTTGCGAGTTGCAAGTAACCCAAGAAGATAATAAACACTCATAGAATAGTAAGTGAAAGAAACTTATTTCTGCATAGATAATAAACACTCATAGAATAGTAAGTGAAAGAAACTTATTTCTGCATATATATATAGATGCAGTCCTAAACTCTTACATTATTAGAACATCCGAATGTCGACTTGTTCCAGTTAGACATCGTCGGCTTTAGGAGGAAGGTATTCGGCCAAAAGATGGACGTCGAGCTCATCCACCAGTGGCGACTTGTCGATGTTCTCGTTGTGGTACGACTTGCACACGAAGTAGAACACGGTTTGCACGATGGGGCTGAAGAGGAGCAACATGAACAGAAACAAGAAACAGATAATTGCAACCCCGAACCTTAGAAATCCCAATCCATGTCCGTTGGCCACAAAGATGTATAAAACTGTTTGGATTGCCATGGACACATTCGATAGCAAGAGGCTGATAGCTATTGAGGTGCCCAACTTACCCTTGATCAGGTTTTTGCTCTTGAACATGGCATCAATACCATAGACGTCCTCTACCACTGAAATCACACATGCCAAGTTCGAAATGACGCTGATATACACCGACCCAGTGATCTGTAAGATGAGGAAGATGGAAACTAGGGCTAGTACAACGGCAAGAGAGGGAATAAGAGCAAAGGGATAGATGATCGCTACAGTCACGACCATGTAGACGTAGAAAGCAAGAGAAATCCATAAATTTGTGGTCATGAGCCTCTTCCACGCCTTTGGGAGGACCCTCATCACTCCCCCGAAAGTGATGGATTGCGAGGTGTACACGCACGCGGTCGTGCACATGACCGCAGACATGGAAAGAACAGAAATGATTAGGCCCAGGACGGAGGAGACGACTGCAAAGAGCAAGAGCTGGATTGTGTCCGAGGTCACAAAATCGGAGAGCCCATGGTATCCGGGAGCGTCGTCATGGTGGATCTTTGCAAGGAGGAAGGCGGAAATCTGGATGTTGGCTAAGCCAACGAGGGAAAGAGGGAGGACGAAGGCTAGTGCGATTTGGCTGAAGATCTTCCGCCATGTGAAGATGAGCTTGATGGATTCCTTGACGATGCCAAAGAAACCAAGGAACTGCCTCTCCTCTTGCTCTCGATCCATCCTCTAATGTCTCGAATATGTGGAGCGTCAAGACTGAGGGTTTTGTAGATAGAACAAAGTTGTCGGGCATTGATGATACGTCTAAATGAACCTATATATACGCATGAGAGTGCTGTATTCATGAATTAATGCACATAAAACAAACCAATTATAGTTCAACATTATGTCATTATCATACTGACGGCATTGTAATTGTGCGATGTTCGAAACTATATACATCCCGGTATCAATTATTAGCTTCCTCTCAAAGTTGGAATGTATCTACGTCGTCTTCAAGGGTGCGATTTGGGGGGAAAGACAAAGTTGGCTGTGCATTTCTATTTAAAAAGAGAAACGACAAACCGGCAGGTGAAGGTACCTAAGTAGCGAGAGCAACGAAGTCTCCTTCAATTGACTTAGTGCGTGCAACCAAGTCAACCTCTTTGTCTTTTGTGTTTGTCTAGATCGAAACTTTTAGGGAGGGCCTGCTAAAGATTTACGAAAATTTGTACCATAAGATGAGCAATATAGGTAAATTACGAATTCTCTTAGAAACTCCGGTCATTTCCTCTAAAAATGACCTTGATAATCGAGAAATTAGTTAATTATACATATCGATATTAGTCAGTGGTTACATTTGTAATAAATGTGACCATTGATTTGCAAAAGATACATAGACCATTCCAACGGATGCCTATGCTTTAAGGCAACTTGTTCCCAATATTACACTAAAAATTGCAGAAGAGACATGATAGAAGTCAATCGATTGCTCAAGGCATGTGCATGATGAAGATGTCACATTCAATTCACATCACCAATGAATAATACACGTAATTGGGCCAACACACTTTCAATTTTCCTGCGAAGTACCATTAAATACAAGGTTTATACAATCTCAACATCACCATTGATCTTCAAAGGCGCATACTCTCCTCCGAGATACGCTTGGAGGTGCTCAGCCAAGAAAGACTTGTCGATGTTCTCATGGGGGCCGACATTAGAGTTGCAGACGAAGTACATCACTACCATTGACATCAACGAGAAGTACGCCACTCCGATTCCTATTCGAAGCACTCTTTCTCTCACAACAACATCGAACACAACGAAGAGTAGGATCGGTAGCTGCAGAACCAAATAGAAATAGACAAACACGTAGGAGATGAATACCACGGTCCCGATGTTATGCTTAATCAAACCATTACTCTTTATTATAGCTTTAATCCCATAAACATCTTCTAGCACAGAAACCGCGTTAGCCATGTCCCAAGCCATGATTATGTACATGAACCCTAGAGCGTACGCAGTCGATAGAACAGCCAAAAGAAATGTGTTCTCAATGATGACCCGCAGATTCAAGCTAAAAGCATGGCGTTAGCCCATATAAATGTGACTATTAATTTCTTCCAAAGTTTCGGGACCACACCCATGAGTTTCTCGAAGCCGATCTCCTGGGATTGAAGTAGTTTAGGAGGCCTGATTTAGATGACAGAAGCGTGAAGACTGGAAATTGAGCCATGAAAAGGAAGGAGAGAACGCATGCGGGTAAGAGCTTGGCGGCAAAGAGTTTTCGATGGATGACGGCGATACCGAAGGATTCGCAGAAGATACCAAAGAAATCGAGTGTCTCCAGATCATCTAGATTTCTGGTTTCCATGGCCAAATTTGCTCCTCTCTTTCGCAGAGAGAGTTCCAAGATGGCGTTTCGAAAAGGTTGGAATGGATTTCTGGGGATGATGAGCATTTCCCTTGAAGGAGAGAGTTTAATTTTGCATTTCTCTAATCTTGGTCTTCGTGGAGGTTATTAAAAAAATATTACTTTGAGTTAGGAACTTATCTCGCCTAAATTGTGGATGAAAGTGTTTTCTAAGCATAAGCCGTACCACGTGCCGTGTGCACATACATTAGCTGGGGCAAGCAAAATATTCACTCTGTATACATTAGGCATACCGTGATAAGCATGGAAGCAAGCTCATTTCTCACCTGCGGTTGGTCACCGGTCATCGCCATGGCTTGTGACCAAAAAAGGAAGAAGGAAAAAAAAAAAAAAAAAAGAATTCCATATGAACAATAACAAGAATTCCACGACGATGGTGACAAGACCCGATTGATTAGATGATTACTAGGATTACGGGGACAACAGTGGGCAACAATCCTTGCTCGAGGCAACGTCGACGCCCTTCTCCTCATCGGGACCCCTACCTTCAACATCGACGATCAGAGTGCATGATATGTGGAACACATTCAAAATCGTGATTCTCCCTGTATGTGCAAGCACTTATCTGCTGTATATAGAGGTGGGACGGGCCACCTGAGGAGGCACCGAGAGAAACATAACGATGAAATGTTCGGGCCTGGGGAAGCTTAACTAGTGTAATGACTCGTATCGACAGCCCATCCAAGTATGAAGGGGCAAGGAACCAGTGGCGACTTGCATGTTATACGCTCACCATTGAGGAATCACTTCGCGTCCTCAGAAAATTGTCAAAAAAAAAAATCCTAAACTTAATGCACTTTTGTCAATTTAATCTTAAACCTTTCAATTTCGATAATTGAGTTTAAAACATTTTCATCTTTTGTCAGTTGAGTCCATCCAAATAATTTTGGCTAGAATTCACTAATGTGGACACTAGCCATCCTATATAAGACATGCCTAGGTCTTGATGTGAATATTATTTAATAGTATTTTGATATTTTTTTTTTTTTATTTTCGTTGCTTTTTTTCCAATTTTTGGAGTTCAGGTTGGCAAGGGTTGCCAACCAACTACCGCTAGCTGCAAGCGAGGGCCGACCGACCCTTGCCATCCCCAAGCGAGGTCACGGTCCTCACCCAAAGCCTGTAGGGGCGCAACAACAACCCTCACCGGCCCTAACTCCAAAAACCAAAAAAAAAAAAAAGCAAAGAAAAAAAGCCTTAAAATTTTCAAAATTTTTATCGATATATTATTTAAAACAATGTCCACATCAATGTTAATTATCCATGTCAATAATTTCTAATCAATTTTGGCCAAATGGACTCAACTGGTAAAAAGTGAAAATGTTTAAGATTCAATTGACAAAATTAAAAAGTTTAAAATCAAATCGACAAAAGTGCAATAGATTTAAGATTTTTTTAATAATCTTCCTTTCTTGAACATCCAAGGTTTGTCCGGTACGTGCAAGGGGCGCTGCAACCACATTTTTACTTTTTAGGCTCGTTCCACAATCGACGAACATAAGAAATTGCAAGTCCATTTCCAAAGGGAAAGATCCAGAAATAACTGTAGAGTCACATTGATGATGGCCCACTGGACCGGGCTAGATCGGAAGTTGCACCAACTGTCGCTTAAGACATTGCCATATCGGCAAATCACAGATATTGTCTGCAGAAATCTTGAGAACTGTAAGTGATTTTAGTGTATCAGACAAAAGTCTTTTCTGTTACTTGAGACAATGACATTGTCCGCATCGCTCCGGCCGATTCAGACAAAAGTCTTTTTTTCTTCTTGTTTGGATGTGAGATTCAAGATGAACCATGTCGGAGCTTTGCTTGCACAATATTACGAACATCTGCACGTCGGTGAATCGAGTGATGCGCAACGAATCTTGCCCTAGGTGAGGAGCTGGATGGACAATCTGTCTAATGCACGTAATGCTGCTGGGCACGGTCTGAGGATCGCCGCCTCACGGAGAGAGATGTCGTCCTTATCGAGCGGACTGCCGACGAAAGTTTGGAACTTGGTACAGGAAAAAGAAAACAGCACTTGTGAGTTCCTAGAGTACTTCAACATCGGTTACTAATTGTTAAGCCCAAACAATCGATAGGAAGTGAATTCATTTATCAAGAATCTACAAACTAAATATATGGAACCTACCCCCAATAGTATCATGTTTATATGCATGAAGTGAACTGGCAATATAAACATCGGAATTAACGAGTTTAGGAAAAGAGACTGTAAACGAGATTTTTATAGAGATTCAGCTTAGGTGTGCCTATTTCTCTCTTTTAATTCTAGCAGCAAAAGAGGTCAAATTCCACTAGGTATGCTACTTGCTGCCGTGGAGAAGTGGAATTCCTTCTACAGTAACCTGCTATGGACTAAGTAAACACTGTACCCTCCAGTAGTCTGTGTCACACCTTATGCACATGACACAGGTAGATTTTTTCGCCCAAACTATAAACCATACATCTAAATGTTTATAGTCACTCACATTGACAAATGCCTTCACTTTAACTACAACCACTTTCTCGTGTGTTTATAAATTAATTTGTTACTCTTTTTAACTCTTAAAAACAACGATCGAATTGATATTACAAGCTGACAAAAATAGATGAAATGAAATATCTTCGAAAAATGCTCAAAGATACAGACAATCAGTCTTTAAAGATATTTGAAATTTTTATTTCATGTGATTCTCGTCGTAAAAATTATAATGCCTCACCCAGTCAATGATGAAATTAGAAACACAAAAATTTAAGTATAAATAAAAATAGAATTTCCAATTATTTTTATTACCTTTTTAAAATTGTAATTTAAAGAAAATCCAAAATAACACGATGCGTCGGGAGGAGCAAGTCCCATTGGGTTTTATTGTCTCAATCTGTCAAATAAAAATGAAAATTTTCGAGCGATTCTGTGGTCCATAGCAAATACCATCCTTCATGAGTAAAAGTTTATTAGGATTGGATCTTAAAAAAAGATAAGATGATGACTGATTAGATCGATATCGATTGAACGGTCGAGAATTATCGCATTTTAACTTAATTAATGCAGTATTATTATAGGGACCCAATGAAATTTCATTAGCTTTTTGACCTCTTTGGAACATTTTAGGTACCTAAAGGTTGAAAATGGTTGGAGAGAAGGGACCCACAACCCCGCACGAGCAGGAAAACAGAGGACGACCTTCAGAAATGACACAGAAAAGGACAAAACTCTAAACGTCAAAGTGGCTCTCTCTCTCTCTCTCTCTGTCTTTCTGGGGAAGCTGAATCGGACTGACTGAGCAGGTGTAAGCTTAGATTCGTCACTGGTGGGGGCTCTGCTTTTGATGGAATATGCCTCCTTTTTCATGGGAATTCGAAGAGTTCCGATTGATTACTGACCCTTGTCTGTGTGTCCTCAGATTCCTCTGATTCTGTGGACTCGTGGTGTTATCCACACGGTGAGTTTCTGGGTCCGGAGCTGTGAATTCTGCTTCTCTTTGCTCGGTTTCATCGTCCGTCGTCGATGAATGTTCTCTTTCCGAAACGCCGTTTCTGATAGAAGTAGAAGTTTATGGTCGTTTCAGTGTTTGCAGCTTTTCAGTGATCAAGTTCTTGGGTGATCGGATCGGTGGCGTCATAACTTCGGGGGATGTTTCTTTACCTCTGATAACGTTGTAATTCTGTAAAAATATCGAAGACCCATGCGGGAGCTTCTCTCTGAGGACGGACGAGTCTTGTCTCTGCACTGAATTTTGAACACCCTTTTGCTGGCGTGAAGCAAGTTCTTGGATGGAACTAAATGGATTCCCTTCACTTCCGTGTCGCTAAATTCTTGTTACGGGTAGACCAGGCAAGATTTATCAAATAGAGCTAGTTTGTTCTCGCTTTTCATCGATGTATTAAAGTCTCAAATTGGCAGCTTCACTTCTAAATATGTGGTTTACTGCTACAGGAAAGCTGAAATTTGCTTCATGGATTGGGTAACACATATATTTGAAGGTCCTAGCTATGAAGGACAATATCATGGATATAATGAGGATGATAGATACTGGAACCACCAACGTCCTTCTGCGGTATTACCAATTTTTGCCCGTTTGTTGTATTCTTGTTCTGACGAATTTCCTTTCTGTCATTTTGTTGTATAAAAGCAGTGGATGGTCCGATTAAGTACTTTATAGACGAAGCTATCTTCCAAAGAGACAAATGCTGGGAACTCTGAACAGTAACCAGCAATTGTGTCCTTAATTTTCTCTTTAAAACTTTTCATCATATTCAAATAGTTGAGAGATTGGATGCAGGATGAGTTAACAGATCACGAGAGAGAAGAAATAGATTATGCAATTGCCCTTTCCCTTTCAGAAGAAGATCGGAAAGGGAAAAATGTTATTGGTATGTCACCGAGCTGTAAGCATTTATCCTGAACCTTCATTTGAAATGCATAAACGGAGGTTCTAATGTCTTAACTGATGCACTGATGGGCTGTAATTGATATAGTGGGGAATTGCATGCCATAGGAAAAGAAATACTGAAGAAAATGTGGACGAATGCCTTTAAGCTTTGTTGATACTCTTTATTTGGTTTTGTCTTAGCCTCTTCCTCGGGATTGATATTGATAACAACTTATTTTATCCTCTTTTATATCACTTTCAGGATTTGTAGTTGAAGGAACGGATGCTGTTAGAGTTAAGAGTCTGCAATCAATCTGTTGATGCTTTCAATGCTTGACCCTGATTGAGTCTAGTATTTGTAGTAATTAGTTAGCAGTTCAAAAGAAATTATAGAAGAGAAATGGAGAGGGATACTATGTTCACTTTTTAACCAGCCACAATCACGCAATCATTTTCTGCTATGTTGCTTCAGTAAAGAACTAAAGTTTAATGTAGTACAAGTGACTCCCATTTTTTGTATACTTTTCTGAACAATTTATTCCTTCTCTAGATCATGAAAAAGAAAGAGAACAAACTTATAAAGCTCAATTGGAGGAAGATGAAAGGCGTGCTAAAGCTCTATTGGAGGAAGAGAGAAAGCGTGCTCAGTTGGAGGAAGATGAAAGGCGTGCTAAAGCTCTATTGGAGGAAGATAGAAAGCGTGCTCAGTTGGAGGAAGATGAACTACTTGCCAAAGCTCTTCAAGAAAGTTTAACTGTAGAATCTCCTACTAGACCTGGTGGAAACCTAATTGAACCTCACCCTATTTCCCCTTTTTCTGGCTTGAGGTATATCTTTTCCTTTGTTGTTGTTATAATCTGTTTATCATTGACCCGTCAGTTAAGGTTTTAATGGCTCTGCTAAAAATATTCTCATGAGGATATATTCTTTCATGTTCAACTAAGATTCAGCATACGAAGCTGATGCTTCATTTGCTGAATAGGTGCTTACTTTTGTAATTTATTAAATTGTATTACCAACCCCCTTGGGCCTCCACTACTTCTACTTCTATTTCCAACAGATAAACTGATCAGCACATGTCAGCTTGTTATATTCACAACTACACTTTTTGATAAATATTTCATATCTACACATTGCGCATCACTTACTGCTGAAATATCAAGGAAGGAAGAATTTTTTCCATGGAGGCTTGTGACAAAAGGATTAACTTGGGCTTTGATATTGACAGGAGACTGTAGGACTCTGCTTATGGTTCACCGAGACTAGTTGACTTTCCAATTGGCATTGGGAAAATAATTACATGCATGGGTTGATTGGCATGTTTTGTGAGCTACAATCAATTGCTGTTATTTCAATGGGTGAATTGCAGGAATAGGTATTGAGTTGTCAAACCTGAAAAAGAAAATATGGGTAGCTTTTGTTAGAGAAAATGGTACCATAATAATAGATAAAGCACCTCATCTGAGAGATTATATTTGCAATACCTTAACTTCTCAACAGTTGTGCCAGCAGGAAATATATTTTTATTGCAGCGACATGTCACCTGTAGTATTTTATCTTACACTTTGGACTTGAAAATGACTTACTTTGTAATATGTGAATTCATACTTTAATCAGATAGATTTACCACATTAGATCTTTCAGAATTTGCGCAGCTTGCAACGGTAGGATTGGTTTGGGGCGATTCCTGAATTGCATGGATGCTGTGTGGCATCCAGAATGCTTTCGCTGTCATGCATGTGGTCTTCCAATTACCAATCCCGAGGTATAATCCTATGTTCATTGAAAGTTGTGGTTGAGGTTTGGTCTGCTAATTTTTTGTAATTCTGCATTGGATTTTGTAATAAATAGTCAGAGATTGATGGATCACCATCTTTTGCTAGTTTTCGCTCGCAGGAAAACGGCCTTACCACAAATCATGCTACAAGGAGAATCATCATCCTAGATGTGATGTATGCAAGAATCATGTAAGTGGCTTCTGAGTAAGTAGGAGGTGCTTGATCAAAAGTAATTCAGAGTTTCTTTTTTCTTTTTCTGTTTTGACATTTGCAAGCAACCACATTATTTTATTGGCCATCACTCGTGGTTTGGACTTTCTGTGGAGCAAGATAAGTTTTCTTTGTGTCAGAATTTCACTCCAAAGGCTAGGTTTCAGCAGATTTTATCATCAGAATAACCACTAAAGCAGAAGCATCTGGTTTTATAGCATATTGTATGTGACTATTATAATAATTATCATTTTTCTTTGATAATTAAACACAAAGGCTGGTCAGTTGACTGCTGTAGTGATTTTTTTGTTGTAAATTCATTAGTTGAACAATTCATGGCAACTGAGATCTCTCTTGGGAGACTTTAGTAAATTATGTTTCTATTATACCACTTCACGCAATTCTTTCATGGGGAATAACGCCAAGCAAGTATTAGTCTTATGATCAACATTGCTAGAAAAATCTTTGCGCAACTGCTTCCATGCGGTTCCTTAATTTATGTTGCTAATAATTGTAAAGGATTAGAAGTTTGAAGTTCATAGAGGACCAGCACTTGTTTTCTGGAAATTTCATTAATATGATTTTCGGAAGCATAGTAGGTGCTTACTGACAGAAGTCTTATCAGAAAATTCCCTTATATCTTCTGGTTGTATCATTTAAGTGGCTGTTGGTCCGAATCCTGGTTGGACTGGGTTTGTCTGTGGGGGGGCTGGTGGAAAACTTGGTCTGGTAAGTAGTTAATAGAATTTCCTTTTAAGGTGGTGTGGACATGCTTAGATGCTTCAATGGGAACGTCTACGATCATGATGGAAATATGGCATGAATGAGGCAGGGGATAACATGAACGTGAAACTCAAGGAAAGATCTCGTGTACTTGGATATTAGGAGGATCTGGTTTGGGATAGAGCATGACTGCATAAGGGGATCGATGTAGGATGTAGCCGATCCCACTTAGCGGAGAGTGCTTTCTTGGTATTGAATTAAACTGGATGTTATTGGTTGAATTGCAGACCGATCCCACCACCGTTGATGATCTATAGTTTTTAGTCAAGCCAGTTTTAGGAAGATTCCTCTGATGTATAGTGAATTTTCTAGAAGTTTAAGACATCATCTACTTTCTGTTCTTCATGTCATTTACTTGCTTGATAATTGCTGCTTTTGGATAAAACAACCTCACTGCTTCATTTCTTGTACAGATCCCAAGAAACAGAGCAGGTCTCATTGAGTATAGGGCGCATCCTTTCTGGATGCAAAAGTATTGCCCATCCCACGAGCGAGATGGGACTCCGAGATGTTGTAGCTGTGAAAGATTGGAGGTGATTTTCATCTAATCAATACCCTCTTTGGCTAGCTAGCTGAATTGTAGACTGTTCACTAGTTATCATAAAGCACCTTTTGCCAGTGTCATTACTAAAGAAAAGCACCCAATGTTGTAGCCAAGAGATCATGGATACATATCATTGGATGATGGCCGAAGGCTGTGCCTGGAGTGTCTGGACTCTGCAATTATGGATACAAATGAATGTCAACCTCTTTATCTTGATATACGAGAATTCTATGAAGGTCTGAACATGAAAGTGGACCAGCAGATTCCTTTGCTCTTGGTGGAGAGACAAGCGCTAAATGAAGCAATTGAAGGTGAAAAAAATGTAAGAACAAACGCAACTTTATCTGGGTCCATGTTTTCCCAAAGATTAGATTTTTTTCTCTCTATCTGTTTATCTAACTCTTTTCTTTCTGGCCTTCCGAAACCTTCACTTCGAAAGGGACATCATCACATGCCTGAGACTAGAGGACTTTGCTTGTCAGAAGAACAGTGTGTTACAACTGTATGAAACTTTTACCCTTGGGTTGCCTGGTTGTGAGATCATCATCTTTGTTAAGTTCACAATGAATTAACATAACGTAGATTTTGAGATCGTTCTTCACTTGACAACAGGTTATGCGGAGGCCGAGAATCGGAGCTGGCTTCCCGTTAATTCCAATGATTACTCAACCTTATAAGCTAGTCCGTTCGTGTGAAGTGACAGCGATCCTCATTTTGTATGGTCTCCCTAGGTAGCACGAGTTCTTTGCTGTAAGCTATGGTTATTCTGTATGATCATCATAATCAATGGCTGACAATGTTCTGATATGCAGATTGTTGACAGGATCGATTCTTGCTCATGAGATGATGCACGCATGGCTTCGACTCAACGGTTGGTCTTTTTTGTCCTCTGATGGTTGTTGCCATTTATACATGCACATTACAAACATTTGCATTAACCACACATCGGTACGGTATAATGCTGAAAATGGGGATCTATATCGCATTTTTCTCATTTGGGATTTTAGAAAGAGAACTAAAGCTGGTAATCTTCAGGGTTCCCTAACCTAAGACCGGAGGTTGAAGAAGGCATTTGTCAAGTTCTGGCTCATATGTGGTTGGATTCCGAGATTTATTCCAGCTCTGCGAATGATGCCGCGTCGTCTTCGTCATCGTCTGCATCTTCTTCATCGAAGAAGGGCAAACGGCCAGACTATGAGAAGCAACTTGGTGAGTTCTTTAAACATCAAATAGAGTCTGATACTTCGACGGTCTATGGAGAAGGATTCAGGTCAGCAAATAAGTCAGTGGAAAAGTACGGCCTTAAGAGCACACTTGATCACATCCGAATAACGGGGATCTTTCCGCTCTGATCACATCTGTGGAAACTATAATCTTCAATGTCAATTCGCCTTGCATTATACGACAGGGACCGAAAAAAAGTGTGTAAGTCGCTATAGACATAAGCAATAAACTTGTGCTTGTAATTTATCTACCAGCCGTTGTAATCAGCAATATGCTAAACCATGATAACACGATATGGACATGAATTGAATGAAGCCCCAAAGTCAGAACTTGAACATTTTTCCTAAATTGCATGCCTGTGTTACTGCTAATTTTTTGGATGTAATTTTATGGTGGATAGTGATGCATAGTACATTCAATTTCTGCTGGCTTTGCGGCATACTGTGAGTTAAATGAGGGAAAATATTTTTATAAAAGCTTGAGCAAAGACGTTTAGATTCCGGTCATAGCATGACTAGTTTTTAGAAGGCCTTAATTAGAATTTGGCGGAATTGATCTTCCAATTAACATGGGAGAGCCGACAAATACCCTTTGTATTGAATGGACACCATCCTATTTGCTAGGCTCCATTTGAGGTGCATTTGCTTGTGCTCCCCCAGTATATTTGGACGTGGCATATTGTATAGACAATTATACTGAACACCCTCATCTTAGTTCTCCACTCTTGGAGGAGGGGAAAAATACCAGAAAATTCTTCAACTTATTTAATTGATACCAATTCAGTTTTAAACATTTCAATTGGACCAATTTAGTTACAAATATTTTCATATCGGTACCGATTCAGTCCATCCAACTAATTTAAATCGAAAATTACTAATGTGGATGCTGATGATCCTATGGCACGACCGGCACCTAGCGAGTTCTTCCTTGCAACAGGCTTTGCAAGACAAGCAAGAGACTTTTCATTCTTTCCGTGATCTCTGACGTGGTGTGGGAAACGCAGCGAGTGATGTAAGAACAAGCTTGTCACCTTGTATATGTATTGTCCAGCACTGGCCCTCCCGTTGTGGATAGACCATACTAAGCCGGTGTAGTTCTAGTCCTTAATTACGTGGTAAGGTCGCTTGTCAATCTCGACCTCAATGGCATATCCGCGGTTGTTTATCAGGAAGATGATGCTTTCTGTCCGCATCGTCAAGATACCTGGAGCGATCATCTATTTGAGATCTCGAGCAAATGAACATCGCCATAAAGCGCAGACCCAGTGAAAGCCATTGAACAAGATTGGAAGATTCATATCGAAAGAATGCTTACTTTGCTAACCCATATCAGTTGAGTTTCTAACAATTGAATCAAGAATCTCCTGTCTCAGCGATCGCAACAGTTCTGCTCAAAACCATGTTCTGAATATGTTTGAAGCCTATCGGAAATATATATCTGGCAGTAGTTCTAATGAGCCGCCGGGGTTGTGCATAAGTCACCTGGCAAGCACCTTCAGGAAATTTTTCATCAGGACACACCCGAAGCAGGGCTGTCCGCGACGGGCTGCACTACGATCGCCTTCTCCGTTCTGGGAAGGAGAGAGTACCCAGCGGAGCTATAGTCATTAAAGATGGCCCCCGTGACCAAGAATGCGTCGGACTCACCGACTCTGCACGGAACGCAAGTGCTTGCTGTGCCCCAGTACGTCCCAATGTATCAGGGCCGGTGCTCGGGGACGAGGACTTTTGCAAGTGAGGGCGTAACTACAGACGTTGGCAAACTCGACAAAGGCATCATCTACTGCTAGTAATAAAAGATGGGGATGTCTGATCCTCTGTCAAAACAAAAACATTAGTGATTTTATCGCGAGAATTGTTACTCGTATGTTAACCCAATAAAGAATAAGGAATGTCTAATTTTCCTATACGATGTAACCGGGATTTTGCGAGGCATCCGGATTAGATCCTCAGAAACATCTCGGTCGCTGGAGAAAGATGCGACTATATTTCATCCGTCAGAGCGAAATCATTAAAAAAATTATGTGTTACAAGGTTTCGTATAAGAGTTACGGCAAAAAAAAAAACGTGTCTACGAGCCAGAATAAAAGTTATCAGTGTAATATTCCTCTACCTTTCAATTTTATCTTATTTTTTTACTATTGTAATTAGTGCGTTGAGCCTTTAGTATTCGACCGATAAAAGAAAGAGTTGAGCCTTTAGTATGGACATAAGGCTTTTTACATGTCTTGGGCAGAATATTACCCCCTTTCACCATGCTACGATCGCAACTCACTCAGTAATATAAAGGGCTTCTAATGGAGTCGATCGGTAAAAGTTTGAGGTCGAAATCTCTAACATATTTGCTTTATCGTGTAGAGAAATATATTAAGTAAAGAAATAAACACATAAAGAGAATTATGCAAATGCTTTGCGAATATGTTACAAAATTCTGGGGAAGATAATTGTCGTCTCACAAAAAAGTGCACATAATTGAAACGACAAACTCATTAGCTCTAGACCTGTAGTGTGGAGTTACATTGTGGAAAAATGATTGGAAGGTGAGGACCCACTTCTCACAAAAGAAGAAATGGGCATTGAAGAAGTCCACACTCAAGTCAAGTTGCTCTTCACTTTACTCTAATAAGCTCTCTTCCTCTCTCGACTGATCAAGGTATGTAGATGACGTACTGTCATGCATGGTCGCCAGTTTATTGATCTTTGATATTTGTGTAAATCTTACCATTTTGACTTGGATTCACACAGAATTTAATTACCGGAAAAGACAGAATTTTGCTGAGAGACACTGATTTTTGCTTCTTCTTCTTCTTCTTCTTTTTTACCCTTTGTTTGTCGGCAATCCTCTGTTTCTGTAGTTTCATGTTTGATTAATGGTGAGTCTCTGAGATGCACTGTGTTCTTTCTGTCTATACCCTCAGAGAACTGTCAATGGTTGGTTAATTATTGCAATCTGAATGCAGTGTTCTGAGCATTTTGTGATCCATGTCTAGGAAGAAGTGCACTTCTTTATTTCTTATCTATAACTCTACAGAGCTATAGAAACTTCATTCCTTTCTGTGCTTTTTTCTCTTTTAGTTTGTCATTTTTCTAGAAACTGAATTATGATCGCCATTTTGTTAATGAGAAGCTCAGCTAAATTTGAAATTTAGAGACAAAATGGAAAATCACTCTCCTAATTTCCTTGAGACTTGTTATGGTGGTGCTTCTGCTGAAGTGCATTTTATGGTCTAGAAGGCGATATTTATCAAACTAAGCTACTTTTCATTGATCTTATTATTTTCATCCATTTCAACCTGCTCGATAATAATATTGTGGGCCTGTGGCTCACTATAAACAAAACCGCCTTAGCAAATTTTCAAGTCATTCATGATATAGGACATCCAAGATATGAAATCTTAATAACCTGTCCATTACCTGTTACCCATGTGCAGAGTCTTGGGTCTTGTGGGTTCTAGCTCATTTTCCTTCATCCAAAGTGATATAGAATGTGGATACTGAATAGAACTCGTTCAGGATTCATCTAGTCAGTTTATGCCTCTTTTGTTCACCCTCAGTGTCCTTTCTTTTGAAGGTCCTCATCTCTTTTTCTCAATAGATATGATCTTGAACTTTTAGCCTCCACTGATGTATGTAATTCTATTCCACTAATGTCTTAAAACCTAGCAGTTTTTTCTTTGGTTGAATCAAACCTAGCAGTTGATCTACTGCCTTATGAGTTACAGCTGAGGCAGCTTTGGCATGCCTCTATTATCATGAGATATTTGTCCTTCGGTTCACCCAAAGCACTTGCTAAGATTTTGTCTTCACAGCTTCAGGTCTTACTATAAGTGCTTACCGCAATTGCATAGCAACAATTTGCTTCATGGAGAATCTCCTGGCCACTTGACAGTCTTGGCCAAGGGGGACCATATCAGCAAAATTCTGTGGAATTAACGGTTTTCTTTTGATTTTTCTTGTATCTTAACTCGAGTTGGAAATCATACATTTCTGTCACCTGTAGATTGAAAAAAAAAAGGGAAAGACGCAGTCACATTCTTCATTCAAAGCTATACTTCCAAAGAGAGAATGTCACAGGTCCTCATTAGCTTGTGGTTTGTGTCATTAATTTTCTCGTAAGGCACCTTCTCATTCCATTTACATGATTGAGGATTTGGATGCAGGACGAGTTAACGGACCATGAGAGGGAGGAAATAGATTATGCAATTGCCCTTTCACTTGCAGAAGAAGATCAGAAAGGAAAAAATTTCATCGGTAAATCACCAAACTGCAAGCATTTATTATGAACATTCGATCGAATGCACACACAGAGGTTCTCATCACTTCAATAATATGGTGAATGAGTGAAGCATATGTAAAAGAATGTCTTCAGCTTGTTCCCACTCTCCATTTGATTTAGTATAAGTCTCTTTTAGTTTGAAGAGATGTACACTCATCAAGATCACTTTTAGGCTATCTAGTGTTGCTGGAGTTGGAGTAGCGAATCATTGAACCTGTTCACCTTTTTGCACCATAACCACTTCATGCTTTTCTTTCTGCTAGCAATGTATTTCATTATATGTCTAAAAGTTACGTATATAAATTTTACGATATATAATTGAGTGGTTCCTGTAATTTGTCTGTTATGGGCATCTATCCTTCAGTTATGCAATTTTTCCAATGGCAAGGGACCATCTACTCATAGACTGCTCTTTCTCTAAGGGTACATGGGCATCTATTCTTCTGTTATGCAATTTGTCTAGAATGTCTGGCTCGTAGGAAGAAGATTTGGAGTGGTCATCAGCTCTTTATAAAGGCAAATCCTCTGGTTGTATTTTGTATAACCTAGCTTGGAATGCCTTTTATTATCTTATATGGAGAGCTAGGAGTAATAGGATCCATAAATCTCACAGCTCTTCAATCTGTGAGGTTACTATTGCTATCAAATGTGATGTGAGACATAGATTGTCTAAGGAAAGTAAACTTGCTGTTTGTTCTAGTGCTCACAATTCTCTTCGTTCGTATTGGGGAATTCCTAGCTAGTCGTTTTCTGTGAGGGTTTGTATGCAGGATCGGACCACCTTCTAGTGTGTTTACTGCAACAATAATTTCTTACTTATCAAACCAAAATGTCACACATATATAATCGAGTGATTCCATTATTTGTCTGTTAAATTTTTCTCTAGATGATGAATATAAATCCAAATACGTTCAAGCTTCTAAAGCTCAGCAAGAAAAAGACAAACGTCATTCTACAGCTCAATCGGGGGAGGATGAACTACTGGAAAAAGCTCTCCAGGAAAGCTTAAATGTAGAAGATCCATCAAGTCACCGTAATGGAAATTCATTTCAACTCCATACAATTTCATCTTCAGACTGGAGGTATATCAGCTCTTAAGCTTTCTAGTCTCAGGTTATTATTGATGTGTTGGTCCAATTCCCATCTTTTGAGAGGTTTATATTATCTCTTTTTATAAACAGTTAATGCTTCTCTAATTGCTAATATCAAATAAGATATGAGATATTAAAATGTTCAAGTCTTGAGATGGAAGGTAGAAGTTCGTGGAAAAGAGTGGCTTTAGGTTTGATACTGACTGAAAGATGTAGGATTCCTCTGTAACCTCTCTGTTCATGTGATTTACTGTGTAGTCTGAGAGAAGTTTTGGTCTTGCTTAAAAATGTGATGAAGCTGATATTTTATGTAGACGTACCAGGTCAGGCATAGAATAGGGAGATGGTGACATTTAACTAGTGTATGTCAAGGTGCTGATTTTCAGTATGGAGGCAATACAAATGTGGCTGATGAATCCAGTTCCAATTTAGGGGGCTGAAAAGTCTTAAATAGTTAAATTTGTATTATAGTAAAGAAAAGAACAGGTTGCTGGAAAAGATCTTGACATTTGGTGGATCTCAACCAGTCGTACTGAAGCAATTTCTTTGAGAAATTATTTGCATATCAACTTGACAGTAACAAAAATTCTCAGCTGCTCTGCTGGCAGAGAATGCATGATTATTGTAACAGTACTTCACCTGCATATTTTACATGACGTTTTCATATTGCAACAATGGTCCAGCTTTTAGATGGACTTATTTCACAATCGGGTTAACTTACAGCATAAATTGTTCAGAATCTGTGCTGGTTGCAAGAGTCAGATTGGTCCTGAAGATTATAAGAGTTATATGGGTGCTGATTGGCATCCAGAATGCTTTCGCTGCCGCGCATGTGGTCTTCCAATTGCAGATCTCGAGGTAAACTCTATGTTCGCTTAACTTCTGATTAAGGCTTGCCTAATAGTTTTTCAGCTATATTACTTTCTACAGTACATAACGAACGATTGATAGATTACTTTCCTGTAGATTTCAGCATCCAGGGACCCCCTCTATCATGAATCATGCTACAGAGAACACCATTATCTAAGATGTGATGTTTGCAAGAATTACGTAAGTGTTTTCTCATTGAACTCGGGTGCTGTATCAAAAGGTTGTTTAAAAAGGCTTATCAAGTGGAAGTCCCAAGGTACAAAAAGTTGTCATCCTTCGTATAAAGTTCAAACTGCAAAACCATAAGACATTCCAAAAGTTTTGACTTTGATAAAAACGTAAAAGGGAATTGACTTAAAGGGTGTTTGAGAAGATTTTTTGGCAGTCTTTCCTGTTCTACAAGACTTAAGAAGCAAAAGAAGTGAAAGCCATAACAGTTAAAAACTAATTCAAAGAAATAG
Organism: Eucalyptus brandiana; assembly: GCA_014182725.1. Lineage (NCBI taxonomy): Eukaryota > Viridiplantae > Streptophyta > Magnoliopsida > Myrtales > Myrtaceae > Eucalyptus > Eucalyptus brandiana. The sequence goes on along the minus strand of CM024675.1, from coordinate 67,432,902 downwards.
GTCAGGGTAATCTAGGAGCTTTTCCTGATGCAGCTTTTCTATGCAGATGTTAATCTCAATTGATAATCTTAAGTGAAAAAATCATGTTAGGAAACTCATATTCACTCTAAAATAAATTAATTTGCTCCCAAGGCAAATAATTACTTATCCTAATACTTAGTTACAGCACTTCAGGGCACAGGAAACACCCAAGTTACGGTCCAAAAAGTTACAGAAACAGTGAGTACCAGACAGACTCATAGCCCTATGCTGTTTTGGTTGATGATCTAGCTGATAAGTCAAATTCTTTCATTATTCTCGTAGTGCAAATGCTATTATGACAACTTTACGATGATTTCCGTTTTTCCTAAGTGCAGTATCCGTCATTTAATTGCTACTTCTAGAATGAATTGGTCTCCTTCCTTTGAATAATCTGTTTCTTTTGCTTCACGTAGCTCCCAGGAAACAACAAAGGATTCGAGTACTCGGTTCATCGTTTCTGGATGCAAACGTATTGCCGAGCACATGAGCAAGATGGGACTCCAATCTGTTGTAGTTGTAACAGGATGGAAGTGAGTTCCAATTTCTAAAAACCCTGCTTTGCTTGCTGGTGGAACTGTAGGACATTAATCGTGAGTATGGAGTATTTTTCAATTTCCCAGCATCGTTGCTGATAAAAAAACTTTAAATATGTGTAGCCAAGAGACATGAGATGCTTGTTGCTGGATGATGGTCGAAAGCTATGTCTAGAATGTCTAGACTCTGCGATTATGGATACCGACGCGTGTCAACCTCTTTATCTTGAATTACAAGGATTCTATCAACGTATGAATATGAAAGTGGACCAGCAGATTCCTCTACTCTTGGTGCCAAGACAAGGGCTGAATGAAGCAATGGAAGGAGAAATGAATGTAAGTACTGAAGCTAGTTTTATCTAGGTCAATACAGTCCCAGCTATCATCATTTCATTTCGTGTTTTTTCCTTTTGTTTTTGGTTTTTATACTCACTTGAAACTTTTTTCTTTTTTTTTTTGGACGAACTCACTTGAAACATGAAAAGGGACATCATCGCCCAGATGAAACTAGAGGACTGTGCATAAGAGAAGGACAGAATGTTCCCAATGTAAGAAAAGCTCTTGCTCATAGTTGCAACATTGGGCTATCATCAAATGTGTACATTGCGACTATATTTAATGAAACAAAGATTTCAGAATCCCTTTTGAATAATCGAACAGGTTACCCGAAGGCCTAGAATTGGAGTAGGCAACCAATTTACGGATATTATAACTGAACCTTATAAGCCGGTTCATGCAATCCTTGTTTTGAATGGCCTACCAAGGTAATGTGAATTTTTGCAGCAAATTTAAGTTACTCTTCTATGTGATCATCGCATTGTGGCTGATTATTATCGGGAAAACAGGCTGTTGACAGGCTCAATCCTTGCCCATGAGATGATGCATGCTTGGCTTCGACTAGAAGGTTCTTCTTTTATGGCCTGTGATATCTGTCATCATTTTAGTTTGACAGAAACCCATATTTGATAAGAATGTAAAGAGACATGGGCATTACTCAAAAAATGTCAATGCTGCATCTTAATTTCCATTTTGTGTAAAAATTTTAAAGGGACAGAACTAATGTTGATATTTTTCAGGTTATCCTAACCTTAGTTTAGAGGTTGAAGAAGGCATTTGTGAAGTTTTGGCTCATAAGTGGTTGGATTCTGAGATCTATTCAAGCTCCACCAATGATGTTTCCTCGTCCTCATTGCCGTCATCTTCCTCTTCGTCAACAACATTGAAAAATGAAAAATATTCAGACTTTGAGATACAACTTGGCAAATTTTTTATGCATAAAATAAAGACTGAACCTTTAATAGCCTATGGAGAGGGATTCAAGTTAGGAAACAAGGCTGTGGAGAAGCACGGCCTTAAGGAAACTCTCGATCACATTCGACTGACAGGGACCTATCCACTGTGATTTATTAAGTGGCTGTCTGTGGAACTTTGGTTTTCAATGATTAGTCACCTTGCATTGGCGACTTAATACCGCACAGGCAAGAGCATTAGAAGATTTTATGATTATATCAGCATTGAATTTTGCTTGACGTTTATATAGCAGAAGTCAGAACTAGAGGTATAGTACAAATATGATATTTTTCTTTGTAAAGTAACAGAAACGGTGTGGTGGAAGTGCCTACGCATATGCTTGTGTGATTTTTTTATTGGTTGAAATGCCAATGTATCTCATCTTGCAGAGTTGCTGCATCAGTTCTTGAGGAATCAGCTTTTGTTCAAACAGTTCAGTTCCCATCTTTGGAGTACCTAATGACCAAGGATGCCATAAATCAAACTTCACCACCTGCACACGATTTAGAGATTTAAGGATTAGGAGCAATTAGACTTCAGCACTTGCACACTTCAACCAATAACTGCTAATTCTTAACAAATCATTACTGGTGATCGAGAGAGCATCACTGCTTCTTCAACTACCACAAACTGCATAGTATTTTCTTCGCTTTTTCAAACAGAATTTTGCAAGCAACCCTACCCCGAACCCCAAGCTAAGCTGATGCCCTGTTGGCCTCAGACTTACCACTTTTCTAAGTAGGCATAAAGTAATCTGCGAATGTTGTAGATTGCCCAAGTAATAAATGTGAAAGCTTCAGTTGCAAAGAGTGTACAACAGGACTAAGGATCAAATTTCATATGGTTATTTGTCATCGGAACTCTTCAGAACCAGCGGTTTCTTCAGGCCTTCTAGTTTGCATACAAAATATTTTACACCCCCATTTATAGTGCTTGATGGAAATGTCATAGCCTCCATAGTTATCAACACAAGACATCATATCTGCAGAACAAACTAGAGAAATTAATAATAATTATGTTTCATTTCTCTCTGTTGAGCGGTCTCTACATATAAATTCCACCAAACAGCAGAAAGAACTCTTGAAAAATTGTATAAAGCAAAGTCCGCCTTCTGCTACAGTGCAACTGCTAGCCAAGTCGCTTTCTTCATTAATGCAGCCATGAAGAAAGTCACTCTGGAGCAACACAGTATAGATCTGATATATTTCCTAATACAACATTTAGCGAGTAACCTCTTTGTGGAATACAACAGAGAAGATCCCAACTGACAGAGCCCTCAAAATTCTTCTCTTTCAAGCAAAGAGAAGCAGAGCACAAAGCCTCAGCAACAGGAAGAAATTGAGCTGATGTGCAGTGTCAAGTAGTTAATTTGCCTCTCACCAAATTGTAAAGCAGCAATGATGATCTTTGATATGTGAAAACCATAGAATAGTCATGCAACAAGTGTTTGATTAGTAACTTGGAATTACTCTCCCGAATTTTGGCTCTGCCAGAAAATACTCCAGCCAAAAGACCTGCAAGACACAATACCGCATGACATGCTATACTAAGGCAGTGCCTGTCATGGCAAAGCTGACTAGAGGGAAAAAATTTACCAAAGAGGATGCTTGCAGAGTTCTCCAAGGTACTTTGAACAGGACGATGCCAGTAATAGACAATGGGATCTTACTCGATGAGAGATCATCTACATATTGTTTGCATGATTATAAATCATTTTCCCTCAAAGTCCATCTTATCGCATCAATATGCCTCTTCGAAAGTGAATGTGAAAATCAATTATCTCCTCACATAATCAACTCTTCTATGGATCAAGATTAAGGAGGAGAATTTTTAGTTTTTGAATCTTTTGACAGTTAGGCTCAAGAAGGGAGAGAGAGGCACTGTTTGGTAGAGAAAAGGCAAAGAAAAGATGGGACGATTTCCTGTTAGGCTTTACAAATCTTCGGCTAAATAGTTGGCCAGTAATGAAAGTATGTTGTCGGTAATTTACTGAATCCTGCATCTTCCCTTTTGCTTTTACCCGTAGACATAAACATGCAAACGTTGACTTTATAAATTGCTAAAACCAAATAATTTTGTTATGCTAAACAAACGATCAGGACTGTCCGACTCAATCAAAAATAGAAACTTAGCCTATCATCCAAGTACTCCCAACTTATTTATAGCTGTTAATGTTTGACATGATTTGATTGTACAACTTGGAAAATACACAAACATTCTAACAAAAAAAAAAAAATTAAACCAGCAAAAATAACTGATGATGTTTTGACAGTGCAAATGATTTTAGATTATCGTCGAGTATAAATGTTACATGCAAGTTGGCAAAAAGATTTAACCTAAAAATATCAGTATATGATAAAATGGAAGAGAGAAAGCTAGCTCTAACCTCAATCTAACATAACTACGTGCAACAAGATGTAACCATACTGAGAGAATTAAAGCCCAGTTCAAGAGATTTGAAAACTATTGTGTAAGATGAACTAGCATAATGTTCAATTAGATTTGAAAACAAGCCTACATAATGGAAAGGTACTTAACAAAAAACACAACATGCATGACAAGTGAAACATAGTATAATGTTCTGAGACAAACTAAACCTGATAGAAGTACAAGTAAAAACAAAAGGTGCAAGAAGCAGCACACTCTGACTGACATGAGAATTCACACGCTTCTCAAGTTAACAAGATGCTCCTCGTCTGAAAATTTTGCCAACTAGGACTTGGGTGTCTAAACTAAAAATGAGGTGGAAAAACTGATGAGAAATGTCAATATAAGAGCAAACATTCTGAAGTCAACATTAGTTAGAGTCCATGCTTTTCTTAATTACTTCCTAAAGCCATGGAATAGTTAGTGTCTTAGTCACCCTTCAGGGAGCAATCAGGGCTCAACTAACAGGAGGTCAAAACCATGTTTCCCTGGGGGAAAAATAGAACTTAGTCCATCCATTAGCTGCTTAAAGTCTATTTATTGGCCGAAAACAGATTCCCTTTAGTAAATCACAACAAGCAATAATCACTGTCTAAGAAGCTCTAAGCGTGCGCAATATTGTAGAGCAAACATAACGTTCAAACCTGTACGTGGTGGCCCCTATTTGATGAAGAGACCACATAGAAGTAAAGCTTATAGCCAACGCAAGAAACCCACTAATTGTCATCACCAACCAAAAAGTTGGTAACGTTAAAAGAGGCCTGCAATTACGTAAAAACAAAGAAAATATTATGAGCGTAATTATAACAGGTTTGACACTACAGACTGCATTTGTCATGTAAGCACGCCTTACCAATATGAATGTCAACATTACACATCGTCAAAAGTACACATTCAGCTGTCAAAGAGACAAAAATTAGCTGAAGACACGCAGTGAGAGACTACTTTAAAGTGAAAAATAAAATAAAAACACGAGACACACACAGCGACATGAGATTTCACCTAATGGTCATGGACAATTACATAGCCACCAGTTTGAAGGCACCCAATTTACTAAAGAAGAACTGAGATATAAGCTTAAACTGTAAGGCCGACCTCTGGCCTCACTTGCCATGATATTATATGTTTTGGACCGAAACCCACACAGTTTTGTTCCTCTAGGCTTCACCCAGAAAACGCATTTTCACAGTTAACAGTGGTACTACCCTTTATATAGCAAATCACGTCACCTTCCCTAGACAGCATGGGATTCGATTCAATCCCACCCGCATCGCCATCCTCACGAGGCATGCTCTTTTTACATCCCTCACAGGACTGGATCATTACATAAGCTCAGCTTCCGATCACCGGAAGATTTCACAAACATATCAAGAATACATAAACAAAAGGAAAATAATTTTAACAAGGTCATGGGTCAAATAACTGATTATGAGAGGAAGAAAGAGAAAACGCACATTTTAATATCAGATAGTCGACCTCATTGAAAAAACACATAAGAATAACTCCAATGAGGCAAAGAGAGCGTATTATTCTCAAGGACCACAGAGAACTCACTCAAGTTTCCAGATTTTGCGAGTTGCCCTGTATCATGACTCTACAGTATTAGTGGGCATTAGAAAAATGAGTAAATAAATAAAGGGATGGACAGTAGTCTAATTTCAGTTGGCAACTAAAATGAGTAGAAGTGCTTGATTAGAGAAAAGGATGGCAGATCCTACAACCAATTCATAATAGGCCTGTGTAGTTTATTTTACCTGACAATCATCCGGTGATGAATGCGCTAATTGTGTTTAATAAAATACTCACCTAGCGAGAACCTGAGAAGCACCGACACCCTTCGAAAAATTTCGGATCATGTCAGACACTCGGACATTTGTCCAATGCTCTCCAACACTCTTGAATATTCTTCAACACTTGGTCAACACGTGTCGGAAAATCCAACACCTAATCAACTTTCCCAACACTCAAATTGAAATTCCGATATACAAGTTTCCAATACGCAAGATCAATTTTTAAAAATTTTAATAAATGAATGTATATATATTAAAAAATATAAATAATAAATAATAAAAATAATAGATATGAAAAAAAGAAAAATATAATCTTCTCTTCTGACTTTCACTTCCTATGATACATAACTCACCCCCATGTTTTTCTCCTCTTCCGATATTTCCGACACGCAAATCCAGAATGTGAATTGTTTTTTTTTTCTCTTCAAATTTTATAGATCATTGGAATGAAGTTGAATTTATCACATTAAATAATAAAAAAATATTAATAAATAGTGGATTAATGTTTTTAATGTAAATTCATTCTAGGGTTTTTTATTTATATATTTATTTGCGAATTTGAATCAATAATCACAAAAACAATAACTTATTATGTATATATACAAAATATATATTTATATACAATATGACTCGACGTGTCGGAATTCTATGTTTTTTTAGAAACGACATGTTAGCATATCATTCGTGTTGTGTCGCGTGTCGCATATCGATGTCGATGCTACTTAGATGAGAACAATGTATCAAATAAAAATAGCAATAAAATAACCATGAAATTTTACATTTGTTTTTCTAAAGTTGTCTCGACGATATTTCAAATACTAAAACCACCACCCACCGGACTTCACATTTCCTGGGCCACCTGAATAAGAGCAACGTAAAGCATCATTCGCCTCTGAAGTAATCACTTATTCGAAAGAAAAAGAACATATAAAAATAAATTACCATAGAGAAACTGGGAAAGTGTAAAACCCAAATTTGTACAAGCATAAATGTGGAAAATTAGTTGAGAGCAAACGATAATTAACCTCCTCTGCCAAGTCCTATCATTATATTTCCGGCGATATTCGTCTAATCCTTGTTTTTTTCTTTTTTTGGGTCGATGTCTAATCCTCGTTTTTTTTTAAGGAGAAATTCCTCACTTATATTCCTTTGCCTAGAACCCCATTTTGATCTTTTTTTCCATTTGGTGTAGATTTTTTGTGGCTGAATATACTCTCCTCAAACATTACTCCAATCTTGTCAAAAAAAAAAAACATTACTCCAATCATCAACAGGCACGTGGCCCCGTTGGTAAAGGGCTTGTGAGGTTTAATCCATGTACATACAAAAGAGGAGTGAGGTCAAAAAAAGAAAATTGTACTTCGGCCTTTACTATTAATAGATCAGGATACTCCTAACAGCTCAATTCATTTTTATAGTTATTATCAACGGACCACATTTCCATACATGACATATATTTAAAGTTTTTAGTTAGTTCAGGTAATAAAAAAATTATTGTAAAGTAAGAGTGATTTAAATCTAAATTTAGATAGTGAGATATTTATGAAACCAATTGTCTTATATATAAAATTCCAAAGATTCGATGTATTAATGGAGACATAAATTTTTTTGTAAAATAGGAAGAGGTTAACTTAGTAAAGAAAGATAAGAAATCATGATTCGAATGTTACTTGCTTTTGAGTAGAATTTTCCACCCAATTTCAATATGACAAAATTATGACTCACTCAGTAATTAAATAAAATAAATAAATAAAAAAGGATCTTTTAATGGATTACTTTTATATTGTATTATCTTTGAGTAAAGAGAGACAAATGGAGGGATGAGTGCAAATGCTTTGCAAGTATGTTACTAAATTCTGTGGAAGATGATTGGTCACCTTACGTAAGAGTGCATATAACCGAAACGACAAACTCACTAGCTTTATGACCAGTAGTCTGAAGTTACATGGAGGAAACCGGTTAGAAGGTGAGGACCTGCTTTTCACAAAATAAGAAAGCGTGGTCATTAAAAACTCCACACTCAAGTCCAGTTGCTCCTCACTTTACTCTCTAACAAGCTCGCTCCTTCTGTTGTCCGATCAAGGTATGTCCATGCATCACATACTGACATAGAGGGTCACCAGCTTATTGATCTTTGCAATTTGTTTAAGTGTTACCATTTTGACTGGGATTCACCCATTGTTTAATAGTTGATGCAACTCAGGTTCTTATTTCTCCTCGTGACGTTTTTTTTTTTTTTTTTTTTTTTTTTTTTTTGGTTTTTGTTAAAAGACTGAACTTTGCTGAGGGACATTGATTTTTGCTTCTCTTTTTCCACTTCTTCTACAGATTCCTCTGTTTCTGAAGATTCTTGTTTGATCACTGGTGGGTTTCTGAGATACAGTGTTCTATCTATCTATACACTCGTAGAACTGTTGATAACTTGTTTAATTATTGCAATCGGACAGCAGTGTTTTGAGCATTTTGTGATCCATGTCCAGAACAAGACTTCACTACTTTCTGTTTTTTTTTTTTTTTTTTTTTTTCCTCGTTTAGTATGTTATTGGTCTTGGGCTGAATTATGATCACCCTTCTGTTGATGTGGAAGAAGCTCAGCTAAATATGAAATTGGGAGAAAATATAGAAAATCACTCTCCTAATTTCCTTGAGACTTGTTACGGCGGTCCTTCTAAAGGGCATCTTATGGTCTAGTAGGCAACATATATCGAACTAAGCTACTTCTCATCGATCTTATTATTTTCGTCCATTTCCTCCTGCTCGAGAAAATACTGTGGGCCTATGGCTCGCCACGAATGAAATCGCTTTTGCAAGTTTCAACTCATTCATGAAATAGGACGTCCAAAATGCACAAGAAATCTTAATTTCCTGTCCGTCACCTGTTAAGTCATGTTTATGGTCTTAGTTCTTGTGGGCTGTCACTTCTTTTGCTCCATCCAATGTTATATAGAATCTGGATGCTGAATAGAGCTCGTTTAGGATTCGTCGAGTCAGTTTATGCATCTTTTACTTCGAAGGTCCTCATTTCTTTTCTTCAATACAAATGATCTGAACATTTTTTTTTTCAACTGATGTATGCAATTCTATTTTACTAATGCCTAAAAACCTAGTGCTTGACCCACTGCCTATGAATTATTTTGGGACCACTGAGGTAGCTTTAACAGTCCTCTATTACCATAAGATGTCTGTGCTTCAGTTCACCCAAAGCAGTTGCTAAGATTTTATCTTCACAGCTGCAGGTCTTTACTTTAAGTGCTTGCTGCTATTGGCTAGCAACATTTTGCATCATGGAGAGGTATTCCCAGACACTCGAAGGTCTTGGCCATGGAAGACAACATCAGCAAAATACTGATGGTCACAGATTCTGGATAAGTCAACAAAATTCTGCGGTATAAACGGTTTTTGTAGGTTTTTCCTGTGCTTTAACTAAAGTTGGAAATGGTCTATTTCTATGACCCATTTATCGGACAAAAAGGGGAAATGATGCAGTCATATTCTTCATTGGAAGCTATTTTTCCAAAAAGAGGAATGTCACAAAACTCTTATTAGCTTGTGGATCTTGTCCTTAACTCTCTTTGAAGGCACCTTCTTGTCACGTTTACATAATTGAGAATTTGGATGCAGAACAAGTTAACAGAATATGATGAGAGGGACGCTATAGATTATGCAATTGCCCTTTCGCTTTCAGAGGAAGATCAGAAAGGTAAAAATTTCATTGGTGCATCCCCAAACTGTAAGCATTTACGATGAACAATTTGTTTGAATGATTACACAGGGATTCTTATCTCATCAATAATGCGGTGAATGTGCGATGCCTCTGAAATTAATCTGTCAAGAGTGAATGACTTAGAAGCAAAAGTACTGCAGCATATGCAAAAGAATGTATTCAAGCCTTGTTCTTACTCTCTATTTCAATTCTTCTTACCCTCTTTTATATAGAATAGATCGCCTGTAGGCTATTTAGTGTTGCTGAAGTTGGAGTTGCGAATTACTGAATCTGTTCACCTTTTTGTACCATAACCACTTCATGCTTTTCTTTTCTACTACCAATATACTTCATCATATGTTCAAAAGTTACATATGTAAAGTCTACATATATAAGTGGTTCCCCATATTTTGTCTGGTGGTTCCCCATAATTTATCTGTTATGGGCATCCATCCTTCAGTTATGCAGATTTCCAAAATGCCTGGCTCATGGGAAGATGGTTCGGAATGGTCATCAGCTCTTTTTAAAGGCAAAGCCTCTGGTTGTATATTGTATAAGCTAGCTTGCAATGTCTTTCACTATCATACATTGAGAGCTAGAAATCATAGAATCCATAAATCACGTAGCTCTTCAGTCTGTGAGATTACTCATGCTGCCAAATATTCATGTGAGATTTAGATTGTCCAAGGAAAGTAAATTTGCTGTTTGTTTTAGTGGTCACAACTCTCTTTGTTCTTGGGGGATTTCTTGCTAGTCGTTTTTGGTGAGGGCTTGTATGCAGGATTAATCCCCCTTTCTAGCGTGTTTGTGCAACAATATTTCTCACTTGTCAATAAAAAAGTTTACATAAATGATTGAGTGATTTCATGATTCGTCTGTTGAATCTTTCTCTAGATGATCAATATCAATCCAAATATGAACAAGCATCTAAAGCCCTGCTAGAAATAGACAAATGTCGTGATAAAGCTCAGTTGGTGGAGGATGAACTGCTCGCCATAGCTCTCCAAGAAAGTTTAATTGTAGAAGAATCTAGACAGAGCTATGAAAATTCAAATCAACTTCATCCAGTTTCATCTTCAGACTCGAGGTATATTCAGCTGTTGAGCTTTCTTGTCTTGGGTTATCTTTGAAATGTCAGTCCAATTTCCATCTTTCATTTTGAGAGGTTTCTAGTATCCTTTTTTCTTTTTAACAGTCCAAGGCTTCTCTTATTGCTGAGATATCAAAAAGGATATGAGACAATACAATGTCCAAGTCTTGAGATGGAAGGTAGAAGTTTGTGAAATAGAGTGGCTTTAGCTTTGATACTGACTGGAAGATGTAGAATTCCTCTGTAACCTCTCTTTTCCTGTGATTTACTGTGCAGTTGGAGAGAAGTTTCTTTCATGAATAGAAATGTGCTTAAGCTAATATTTTATGTAGATTTAACAGGTCAGGCATAGAATATAGAGATTGTGACATTTAACTAGTGTTGTCAAGGAACTGAGTTTTCATTGGTATGGGGCAAAAACATGTGGATGATGAATCCAGTTCCAATTTGAGGGGCTGAAGAATTGATTTGTTAAATTCATATATAGTAAAGTTTAGCACAAGTTGCTGGAATAGGTGTTGAGATTTGTTGAATCTCAAGAAAAAAAATATGGCTATTTGATTTAATGTCAGCCCTATTGTCGTACAGAAGCAATTTCTTTGAGAAATTATTTGCAAATCGACTTGCTGGTTCCATAAGTTCTCAGCAGCTCTGCTGGCAGAGAATGCATCATTGGTGTAACAGTACTTCTCATGCATATTTTATGTTACGTTCTCATATTCAGACTAAGGTCCTCTTTTTAGAAGGACTTATCTCACAATCAACTTTACTTACAACATCAGTCATTCAGAATCTGTGCAGGATGCAAGAGTCAGATTGGTCTTGGAGATTTCCTGAGTTGCATGGATGCTGATTGGCATCCGAAATGCTTTTGCTGCCACGCATGTGGTCTTGCAATTGCTGATCATGAGGTAAATTTTTATGTCCACTTAACTTCGGATTGAGGTTTGGCCTATAAGTTTTCAACTATATCAGTTTCCACAGTATATACTACGTAACGAAAGATTGATATTGCAGTTTTCAGTGTCTGGGGACCACCCCTATCATGAAAAATGCTACAGAGACCACCATCATCTAAGATGTGACGTTTGCAGGAATTATGTAAGTCCTTTCTCATTGAACTTGGGTGCTGTATTGAAAGGTTGTTTACAAAGGATTATCAAGTGAAAGTCCCAAGCAATGGAAAGTGGCATCCTCCGTATAAAGTTCAGACTGCAAAACCGTAAGACAGTCTGGCAGGTCTCGACTTTTAATAAAAACATAAAAGGGAATTGACTTAGAGGGTGTTCGAGAATACTTTTTGGAAGTCTTTCCTGTTTTACAAGACTGAAGAAGCAAATGAAGTGAAAACCAGAACGGTTAAAAACTAATTGAAGAAGCAGCTCAGGGTTACTCTTGGAGCTTTTCCTTCCTCAACTAATAATCTTCAGTGTAAAAGTCATGTGGGGAAAATCATATTCACTCCAGAATTAATTAATATACTCCCGAGACTGATAATTAATTATTACAATACTTAGTTACTACACTGCAAGGCACAGGAAATGCCCCAGTTATGGTACTGAATATCAGACTCAAAGCCATCTGCTGTTTCGATTTTCTCATAATACAAATTTTATACTGACAAATCTACGCAGATGCTTTCTTTCCATTTTTCTTAAGTGTAGTGTCTGTCAAAAAATTGCTACATATAGAATGAAATTTTGTGCTTCCTATAAATGGTCTGCTTCTTTTGCTTCACATAGCTGCCAACAAAAAATGAGGGAATGGAGTACGCGTTTCATCCTTTCTGGATGCAAATGTATTGCCCAGCACATGAGCAAGATGGGACCCCAAGATGTTCTAGCTGTGACAGGATGGAAGTGAGTTCCCACACATGAACACCCTGCTTTGCTTGCTTGTAGAACTGTAGGACATTAACTCTAGGCTATAGAACACTTTTCAATTTTCCCGTCTCATTGCTGACGTAAGAACGTCAAATCTGTGTAGCTAAGAGACACGAAATACTTGTCGCTTGATGACGGTCGAAAGCTATGTCTAGAGTGTCTGCAATCTGCGATTATGGATACCGACGAGTGTCAGCCTCTTTATCTCGAAATACGAAAATTCTATAAAGGTATGAATATGAAGGTGGACAAGCAGATTCCTTTACTCTTGGTTGGAAGACAAGCGCTGAACGAAGCAATGGAAGGAGAAACCAATGTAAGTACTGATGCAAGTCTTATCTACGTGAATATGGTTCCAAATATCAACGTTTTATTTTTATTTTTTATTTTTTTTTCCTTCTTGTGGTTCTCATACTCACTTGAAACTTGTTAAGGGGCATCATCACTCACACGAAACTAGAGGGCTATGCTTATCAGAAGGGCGGAGTGTTCCCACTGTAAGAAAAGCTCTTGACTAGATTGGGCTATCATCGAATGTGTACATTGTGACTGTATTTGACGGGAAAAAAAAAAGGATTTCAGAATCGCTTTTCAATAATCCAACAGGATATGCGAGGGGCAAGAATTGAAGTAGGCAACCTTCTTGATACGATACCTAAGCCTCATAAGCTGGTTCACTCATGCAACGTGAATGCAATCCTCATTTTGCGTGGTCTACCCAGGTAATGTGAAGTTTTGCAGCAAATCTCAGTTTTTCTTCTGTATGATCATTGCACCATGCTGATTGTTTTAGGGAAAACAGGCTGTTAACAGGCTCTATCCTGGCACACGAGATGATGCATGCTTGGCTTCGACTCGAAGGTTCTTTTATGGCCTGTGGTATCTGCTGTTATTTTAATTTAATAGAAACAGCCTAGTTGATAAAAATGTACAGAGATATGGGCATTACTCAAAAAAAAGTCAATACTGCATTTGTTTTTTCCTTTTCTTGTAAAAGTTTTAGAGGGACAGAACTAATGTCAATAATTTTCAGGTTATCCTAACCTTAGTCCAGAGGTTGAAGAAGGCATTTGTCAAGTTCTGGCTTATATGTGGTTGGATTTTGCGATCAATTTAAGCTCCACAAATGATGTTTCGTCATCCTCCTTGCCATCATCTTCCGCTTCATCAACTTCGAAGAAGGGCAAATGGTCAGACTTTGAGATACAACTGGGCAAGTTTCTTAAACTTCAAATAAAGAATGATATTTCAGAGGCCTATGGAGAGGGATTTAGGTTAGGAAACGAGGCAGTGGAGAAGCATGGCCTTGGGGAAACTCTCGATTACATTCGACGCACGGGGACCTATCCACCGTGATTTATTAAGTGGCTGTCTGTGGAACTTTGATTTTCAGTGTTTAGTTGCCTTGCATTAGTGACTTAATACAGCTCAAGCAAGATTATAAGTAGAACTTATGAATTTATAAGCAATCAAATTTGCTTGACGTTTATATAGCAGATGTCAGAACCAGGGGTATAATAAGATAATATATTCTATTTTCTAAAGTAAACGAAAAGGTGTCGGGGTAGTGCATATGTGCATTGCTTATACATTTTTCCAGCTACGTGTAATGCTGGGTTCATCATGAGAAACTCATTGTCATGCCAATGTATCTCATCTTGCAGAGTCGCTGCGTCAGTTCTTCAGGAATTAGCTTTTGTTCAAACAGTTCTGTTCCCAACTTTGGGGTACCTAATAACCCAGGACGGCATAAATCAGTTCATAGTGAATCACTATACCATTGCCAACATCTGTCTTGCCAATGTAGACATTGAAGGACTATGATTAATCAAACTTCAACACCTTCCTACAATTTAGAGATTTAAGGATTACAAGCAGTCAAACTCCAGCATTCGCATACTTCAACCAATAACTGCTAACCTTAACGAATCATAACCGGCGACCATGGAAGCATCACTGCTTCTCCAACTACCACAAACTGCATGATATTTTCGTCCCAAGCTGAGCTGATGGCCAGTTGGCCTCAGACTTAACGCTCTTGGAAGTAGGCATATGGTAATCCGCAAATACCATAGTTTGCCCAAACAACAAACATCAAAGCTTCATTCGCATAGGGCATACGACAGGACTAAGGATCAAAATTTCAGGTGATCGTTTGCCATGGGAGATCTAAGAGAACCAACAGTTTGTTCAGGCCTTTTAATTTGCGTACGTAATATTTAACACCCCCAATCATAATGCTCGCTGTAAATGTCATGGCCTCCATAGCTATTGATACAAGACATCATATATGCAGAACAAGCTAAAGCAATTAACAATGATCGTGTCATACTTCCATTTCTCTCTGTTAAGCAGTTTCTACATATAAATTCCACCAAACAGCAGAAAGAATTGTTGCATAGATGTATAAGGCGAAGTCTGCTTTCTACTACAGCGCTATTGCTAGCCAAGTCGCTCTCTTCATCAATACAGCCAAGATGAAAGTCACTCTCGAGCAACACAATATAAATCTGGTATATTTCCTAACACAACAATTAGCAAGCAACCTCTTTCTGGAATACAACAGAGAAGATCCCGACTGCCCAAGCCCACAAAATTCCTCTCTTTCAAGCAAAGAGAAGTAGAGCACAAACCCTCAGCAACAGGAAGAAATTGAGCTGATGAGCAGTGGAGTGTAGTTAATTTCCCTCTCACCAAAATAGAAAGCAGCGGTGATCTTTGATGTGCGAAAAACGTAGAATAGCCATGCAACAAGTGTTTGATTAACAACTTGGAATTATGATCTCTCCCGAATTTTGGCTCTCGCAAAAAATACTCCAGCCAAAAGACCTGCAGGACACAATAACACGTGACATAATATTCTGTGGCTGTGCTGGTATAGTGAAGACCAGAGGGAGAAAATTTACCAAAGAGGATGCTTGCAGAGTTTTCCAAACTAGTCGGTACTTTGAACAGGAGGATGCCAGCAATAGACAATGGGATCTTATTTAATGAACCTACAAGGCTGCATATGGCATCTGGTATGAGAGATTGTCCACGTATTGTTTACATGATTAGAATCCATTTTACTTCAAAGTCCATCCTATCACATACTTTCAAAAGGTCATATTGCGAAAATGAATTATCTTCTACTCACATATTCAACTCTTTCATGGGTCAAGACCAAGGACAATTTTTAATTTTCGAATCTTTTGATAATTTTGATCAAGAAGGGAAAGAGGGGGATTGTTTGTGTCAAAAAAAGGCAAATAAAAGATGCGACAATTTCCTATTAGACTTCACAAATCGTCAGCTAAATAGTTGGCCAGTAACTTGTATGATGTTGGTAACTTGCAAATCCTACATCTTCCTTCTTTCCTTTATTCAGTATACATAAACAGGCACTAAACCTTGACTGTTTACATTGCTAAATCAATTCATTTGTTTACACTAAACAGCGATGGGGACCAGACAACTCAATCACAAATAAAAACTTAGGTCATCATCCAATTGTTCCAAACTTGTTTATAGGTGTTATTGTTTGATATTATTTGACCATGCAACTTGGAAAATACACAAAACTTTTAAAGAAGAAAAACCTGAAATCGACAAAAGAACAGATGATATTTTTGACAGTGCAAATGATTTTAGATAACTGTCAAGTATAGAAGGAACATGCAAGTTGGCAAGAAGATTTAACCTGCATATATCAGCATATCTCAAAGTGTAAGAAAGCTAGCTATCTCCAACCTCAACCTAACATAACTACATGCAACAAGATGTAACCATACAGAGAATTAAAATTCAGGTCAAGATTTTTGAAAATATTGTTTTGCTCAGCTTCCAAGCCCACAGGATGGCAAGGGCATTTAAGTAAAAACACAACATGAAAGACAAGTGAAACATAGTATAATGTTCCAAGAACTAAACGTGATAGAAATACATGTGAAACAAAAGAGTAAGAAGCAGCACGCTTTTACTGACATAAGTGGAGAGGATCCACACATGACTTGAGCTAACAAGATACTCTCCATCAAAAATTTTCCAACTAGGACTTGGGGGTTTAAACTAAAAGTGACTCAGAAAAGCTAATGAAAAATGTCAACATAAGAGCAAAAATTTCTTAAGTCAACACATACTTAGGGTTCATGTTTTTCTAAATTTCTTCCTAAAGCTGAGTAGAAATTTTCTTAGTCACCCTTCAGAGAGCAATCAGGGCTCAACTATCAGGAAGTCACACACATGTTCCCATGGGCAAAAAATTACAGTTTGTCTGCTAGTTGTTTAAAGTCTATATATTGGCCAAAAACAGGATTTCTTCAGTAAACCACAATAAGCAGTAATCACTGTCCAAGAAACCCAAAGCTTGCACAATATTGTATTGATATCAGACAGAGCAAACTTGATGTTCAAACCTGTAAGTGGTGGCCCCTGTTTGATGAAGAAACCACATAGAAGAAAAGCTTATAGCCAACCCAAGAATTCCACTAAATGTCATCACCAACCAAAAGGTTGGTAACCTTAAAAGAGGACTGCAATTACATAAATACAAAGAAAAATATCATAAGCTTGATTATAACAGGTTTAAAACTACATATTGCCCATATCATGCAAGCATGATTTCTTGACTAGAAAACAATTTGAAGCTTAATAACATGTTGTAATCGATAGAAACAGCAAAATCATGAAAACATTGTCACTTCATATTACATAGGACATCCTCAACTTATTTCAATCACAAGTGACAGGTATCCACTGGGTTAATATGAACGTCAACATAACACATTGTCAAAATAACATCTTCAGACATCAAAGAGAAAAATTAGCAAAAGAAATGAAGTGAGAGGCTACTTAAAAGTGAAAGAAAAAAAGCACAATACACAACCACATGAGATTCCAGCTAATGGTCAAGGACAAATAAATTGCCACCAGGTTGAAGGCAGCCAATAAACTCATATAAGCTTGAGTTCAGTCACCGATCAGCAAAAGATTTTACAAACATACGAAGAATACATAAATCAAAGGAAAACAATTTTAACAAGATCACAGGGCACTTAAATAATCATGAAATGAAGAAAGAGAAAACTCACGTGCTAATCAGATAGTCCACCTCATTGAAAACACATATAAGAATAACTCCAAGGGGCAAAGAGAGGGTATTGTTTAGAAGGACCATGGAGAACTCATTCAAGTTTCCAGATTTTGTGACTTGCTTTGCTGTATCCATGACTCTACGTAGTGTTAGCTGCATTAGACAAAAAGAGTAAATGGATCAATGGATGCACACCAGTTCCATCTCAATTGGTAACTCAAACAAGTAGAAGAGCTTGGTGAGAGAAAAGGATGACAGATCCCATAACCCAGTCAGGATAACCTCATGTAGTTTTAACAACCACTGGGAACAAAAATAGGAATATGGCAGTATGGACACTTACATTGCGCTTACAATTAACTAAAGACCAAATTATCATCTAACTAATTTATGCACAATATATGCGATTTCATCTGTTCATCAAGAGAAGGCCCACCAGTTTGAGAGGGTTGCTCAGGGAGTCTATTCAAGATTTTTTAGAAGTTTCAGCAGTTTGTATAAACATTTGGAAAATCTTTTAAAGTAGAAGCAGCGAAGCCATAGCAGTTCTGATTTGAAACAACTAGTGAGAAGTACTTCCACAGATTTCCTTTGAAACTTGCAAAGTTTATCTGATCTCAATGGTCCTAATTATAGTATCATTAATGCAAATTCTACACTCTGTCAAACTTCTAAAATAGGTAATTGAAACTTCCACATGACATTAAGGAACCTTGAGCATACTTACTGAATATGACGCTGTTAAGAAACAATTAGTGATCTGCCATGCATAGCCAACTGCATGGAAAGACAAATCGGTAATCCCTCCAGAAATTGCTGAAATGATCTGCCAAATTAATCAAAACCTTCAGTAGTTATACATTTCCAAATTCATGAAATTTCCTAAAGTAGCAATCCATCAAAAAGAGGAAAACTAAGCACAATCATACGAGAGAGCTAATCTTTCTGCAGAGACTACTGATGGAAATTTAAAGCGCAGAAGAACCAATGGCAAAGAGCATGCAGCTACAACAATGCAATGGCTTATTAAACGCATCACAGATCTGTTGGCCAATAGAAGATGTATGGACATTTACATTCTCTCATGGACTTAACAGAAGATTCAATACACCAGAATAATGCTTGCTACATTCATAAAAACACCTCAGCAAGATGAGTCAATGCTTCCATCAGGTGGACCAATTTTTTGCTTATATACATTCTGTTATGCAAGTATAAGCTTTCTCTGTAACTGGAAATTGTCAATCTTGATCTTGGTCCCCATGAAATGAAACAAAAAGTCAGAAACATACCATCAAGAACAAGGCACCCCAAACTCTATTATCATGATGCTTACTAAATAAGTACATCTCCCCAACTGCTGTAATCACATTTGTAACATTCTTCAGGACAGTAACCATGGCAACATTTATGTACTTTAAGCTGCAGAAACAACAAAGACAAGTCAATTTAATTGACTGATTGAAAAAAATTGAGATAATCTTATGGATGAAATTTTGAGGTTTAAAGAGGGAAAGATGATGAAGACATTTCGCAATAAAACAGCTGGTTTTGAATCACAACCATGTGACAGGAATTTGGGGACAAAAGACAGGAAATAAATGAAACACTTACAAGAAAAATGCATAAATTCATTAAGCCCCAAGAAAGGACTTTCCATTTCATGCTTTGAAATGAAATATTATTCCAATTTTTCATATTACAAAGATATTCTAAACGATTTATGCTGGTATTATATATGTATTTTTTAGCATGTGCAGTTCAGTCGATTCCACATGCTAAAAGCTAAATTCTCACTGCCCCATCAACAGACTAAAATGGATGGCCCTGCATAGAAACCAAAACCTGGTTTTTCTCACTGTAATCCCAAATCAACTGAAAAAAAAAAAAAGGGAAGATCGGAGTTCAGTATCATTTACCAGATGGAGGGAAAAAAAGTAAAGAGATTAATGAGTTCAGCACAACTGTCCAATGAGATATGAAATTTCATGTTTTATGACGAGTAATGTCTGCATTGAATTAGCAAACATGGTTTAAGAATTCAAATATACATGGATCCTACAATGGGAAACTTTGTGTATTTAGGAACTCAAATCACCATCTTAGCGCCCTATATGCCCATCCATACCAATCATCTAGTAACAAGTACTGTAAACTCTCTCTAAGATAAGTTTTTGGGGAGTTGTCATCGAAATTAGGTGGTGAACCACAAAAGATATACACGAGGTACTCCTAGAGAATACTGATAGCAGCATTTAACCCAGAGAATAGAATATAGATCAAAGTTTATTGGAAAGCTCATATACACATCAGATTAAGTAATTTTGTACTTTCAAGTCTTTTACATTGAAAATCGTCATAAGAACGTAGACATTGTAGATTTAACACTTAATTACACCTCTTGATAGGATGGTTAATGAAAAGCATCAGGGACAATGATGACGAAAGGAAAATTTCAACCATAAATAGCCATTTAATTTAGCTCTTCCTTTGGAACAGTATAAACAGACAATCCACGATCAATTTGCTATGCTTCCACAGGGATGCAGAAGATTATTCCAACTTACTAAAAAGCTGCATCGAATTAACTCTCACCAAGACATGTAATCTTAATCGATTGAATGACTAGGATATATATGCATGCTAGGAGACTTCCAATTTCAGAAAAGATGTGGACATCAAAAAAAAAGGCCAATGCCAAGTAGTGAAAGACTTTAATTTCCGGGGGGGAAGAATCAACATACCTAAACATGCTCGTAACGAGCATTCCAACAAATATTACGTTCACAGGCAACCAGACCTTAATCAAATTTAAAGTCAGTGGTTCTGTCGATATCACACCGAAAAGGCTCAATGTAGACACAATGATAACTGACACAAGATTCTGCAATTCCAAAGAGAGTTACAGGCTATGTCAGTAATCGCATAAAGCCATCAGATATTCAGCACATATCCTAACATGGGAACAATAGGGTAAAGCAAAACTAACACGGCAGGAAAAAGCACCTGGTAGAGCATCAATGATATGCCTGCATTGAAATCATAGCTGGAGAGTACAAACTTGTTGACCAGAATCATGCTGCAGGACGATATGCAATATGCAAGCCCAGCTAACAAGGCCTGGTTGTGTATTTTAAATGTCCTTCCACTTCTTGTTGTTCTCTCTCTGTCTTTTCCCAGCCTTCCACCTTCCAAATCAGAGTCCCCATTTTCCAAAGGTTTCATTGTATGTGATAATCTGCAGTTAGCAACATAAAGGATCGTTTATGACCCAATAAAAAAAAAAAAATTTTGAAGGATCGTCTATGCATAATAAGGAGTAATAGCCAGGAAGATAAAACTTAGAATAGAGCAAGGAAAAGGTAAGATTCACGTTACAGTCGCAATACATTTAACACTTCAATGCGAGATGAGAAATCAGATTAGGAAGGAGCAGGGAAGCCTATGACTCCAGCATAATTGAATGAGTTCCAAGATGGGTTAGGGACCAAGGTGGATAGAGGCCAAAAACTGGAGAACCTAATGGCAAAAGATAGGTTCAAGGTATGGGGTCATAACTGGGGTTGTGGACTGAC
The DNA here is from genome assembly GCA_014182725.1 of Eucalyptus brandiana. Classification (NCBI taxonomy): domain Eukaryota; kingdom Viridiplantae; phylum Streptophyta; class Magnoliopsida; order Myrtales; family Myrtaceae; genus Eucalyptus; species Eucalyptus brandiana. The sequence continues at coordinate 67,411,519 of CM024675.1, read as the reverse complement.
TGGTCCAATCCAATTCAACATTGTGAACTACATCGAACCAAATTTTTTTGGTTGGGAATTATTCATTCTGAAACCGGGAACCAAGCTTGAGAGAAGGACACTAACTGACCAATTAAACCCCTTCACATCCAATCCTGTTCACGGGTTTCACCTGATTCTGTTTTTCTTCATTTCTTGTGTTTTCCTCCTTCCACAGTGCACATCACACTGCAGTTGCATCACTCAAACTAATTGCTCATTTTCACTTACAATACACCATCAGTCTGGAAATAAAACCACAAACTAATACACCTATAGGTTTCAGGCATGAGAGCAAAATAATAAAATAATAAAATAAAAGAATATACTCTAATTTACAAAAGCAAGCAACAAGGCGAAGGCAGAACAGACGAGGACAAGAAACAATAAGCTAATAAATGACCAACACAGCAGTGATTTCGAGTTGTCACCTCGTACAAGTAAAACTAAGTGCCTTCTTCTATCAATGGCTGAAGAACTAAATTCTAGAAAGTCAAGTATCAACTAGTAAACTGTGGCTAACAAAAGGTATTGTAACTAGGTAAAGCAAACAATATGCAGTGGAAGTTTAGAGTATTGCGTTACCGACAGCGTAACTCTCACCAAGTCTCACCGGACCTGTCCTAACCTAGATTTCTATTGAGGTCCAGGAATTTGCAGCACAAAACCCGTTTTTGGTGCCAACATCCTCTGATGATTCCCTCTCACACTTATGATCAAAGAATCTGTTGGAGCACCTAAAGATGAAAGTTCTTGTCATAAGATGTCTACAGCATTCAGAAAGAACCCACAAACCAACTAACTTTTGCTCGCAAAAACATACAACCTGAAATCACTAGCGCCATCCTCTCTCACAATAAGATAATTTTAACTAGAATTCAACAACACGAGAAATCCCATCACTCGATCCAATCATTAACTCACATCAATCTACAATTGGATAAGTGCTTCCAGGCATGACCGAGGTCCCTCTAACCCAAGAAGACTGAACTGACCATACTTTTAATACGGGTCAGAAATTGCTTTACATACACAACATGTAGATCAGCTACTGACAAAAAAAGAACGAATCCAGCAGCCGATGCAAATCCTTCCAAATTAACCACTCATACCAAAATTGCCAACTTCATCGCCTTTCCAGAAAAGGAATAACGGCAATTCCCACATACTTAACACTCGCGGAAGTAGTCGGAGCAGGTGATGAAGCAACGAGGCAGATAATCACGAGAGAGAGAGAGAGTAAATTTATCGCGCACTGATCAACCCTATTGCCGGAAGAAAGAACCCAGAAACGAAAAAAGCGAAAAGATTCGAACTTACCTTCGAATTCGCAATCGCCCCCGCCGGCAAGAGAGATCGGCGCAACCCGGAACGGAAGATTGGGCCGGAGACGGAGCCGGAGACGGCGGCGTGCTCCTCGAGCTCAACGAATTCTACAGAATCCGCAGGGAAGAGGCCGCAGAGGCTGCAAAGGCCGGAGCTTTTTGCTTCCCGATTCGTCGAGCCGGCGATGTATGGAAGCAGGCGACCATGGAAGGAAGACAAAGAGAGGGGAGAGTGCAAACAGCTTGGCGCGTTGACCATTCAAAAAAAGGGGAAGGCAGAAAGGGTGCAGGCTTTTTGGTTGAGTGAAAAATGGAGGCTCTCTCTCTCACTAGTTTTGCAGATCCTCCATGTTTGACCGGATGGTCAGCTCCTCTTGAAGCTTTGGCACAGCATCACTTTCATATTCTTTCTTTCTGGCCAAAATTGAATTATTTATTCATTTCAATTTTTCGAAAGATATCTTCGAAAAATATTGGCCCTCCCCGTCGTTTAAGAAAGTTCATGATTTTTTATGCGACATATTTCTCGTACAATGCGCGATTATAAAAACACTTTAAAAATCGAGATAGTTCACATCGGGTATATTAAATATTTTGATGATTTATCATAAATTCAGCAACTTCCAGTGTTTGGTCAGATGACACCAAGATGCGGGATGCGGGGTTGAAACCAAAGGTGGGAAGCTAGTGCAGTTTTGCTCAACTCGAACAGGAGGAAAAGTCAAAGTTCATCAGCTAGAAAAATGCAAAAATGCCGTTGACCTTACGCAAGAGATTTATATGGGGACCATGCTGCAGTGGCCAATCAACCGATCATAGTAGCTAGACATCCACCGTTGGCAATTGAAGCACATGGGCAAACACCTTGGAATGAGGCATTCTTTCTTCTTGCTTTTCTCCTGGGAACTTTTGCTTCCACGACACTCGAAAATAAATATTTTAGAAACTCGTTCTATGATTCATGTGATGAGTACGAATTGGTTGAACTCAGCAGCAAGTCAGCTCAATATTGGGGTCATAGTATTCGGAACATAAGTACCCTTCAAGTCTTTGGATTGAGAACTAGAAATCAGTTTTCTGGTTCATATTCATGAGAAGTACCGGTTTCACATGTGTTAAATTGAGCTTTATTTTCCTTCATTTTACTTCCATATTTTGTGTTTCGCGAAAATGGATTCCCTGATACCATTTTCCCTCTGGAGTATAACTGGATATTTTATACTGGTTCTCGCAGATGACCTGTTTTAGTAGAGAGAGAGAGAGAGAGAGAGAGAGAGATTCATCTTGATGGACTCGAAGCAAAAATACCGCAACACAAAATCGATGGTCATGTCTGTTCTTGGCATTCATTGCTAGGGCATAACATTTCCATGCCTATTTTAAACACTTATGACTACTTGGGAACTATGCAAAACCTGGCCAGAGGCAAAGCTGCAGCAAGAAGAAACCGGAATTCTTTCTGCTATAGAAATCAGCATCCTCGGATTGCATCGGGCCATTCTTATAAGACATGCTCAAACGGACCAGTCAGTTGCATCAGTGTTCATTGGTAGAATGCTTTCCAGGGCCACCCATTTGCACTCCAAGCGAGGGTGGGAAGCCAGGCCAATGAATGGGTGAGTTGCAACTTAAAACCAAAAAAGAGGAGCTGATTTTTACCAAACACGAATATCATGTAAGATTTTTCTTCTGTACAATACCAACAGAAACAAACTCCCGAGTCTCTCAAGTAGTGTTATAGAAATTTAGACACACTGTACACATGCACACAGATATCGATCAAAGAAATTGTATTGCATCTAAAAACAATTTGCGTTTATACATGTTGCATTGTGAGCACTGATCATGGAAACAAACTTTCAACTCAAATGCAGTGCCCACAATAAATAATCCAGAACATAGGCAAGACACAACCCCACATTAAGAAAGGGGATGGTATCAATCGTTCTTGTTGCCTTTTCTTTCTGCGTATCATGCAAACAATCAACATATAACAACAGTGTCAACAATTTATGTCATTGATATAAGCTGCTTGCTTATCTTTGATGAGATCCGTAATTCTGGCTGGATCTCCATAAGAAATAACTTTCCCATCTTCCATGTAAATGGCACCATCTGCATACTCTAGCTCCTCCAGCCGGTGAGTCACCCATAATGCAGTAACTTCTTCCGATTTGTCTAGAGAATTTTTTACTGCTTTGATCACACCAATCTAGTGAGATGAGGAAAGCACAGGGTTCAGTCTCAAACTTATCTGAATATTAAGTTAATTTAGAGAATAAACTGTTGACAAGTTCACATATCCAATTCAAACATGTAAACTGAATGCAATTTTTTTCTTTTGAACCAATGTAATGACGAGTCTGAATCCAAACCAAAAAACAAGATCTATTTTAGAACATACTTCGTAGTTCAAAAGAATTTGATTTTGCAATTACTCAAGCCCATGGGATAATACCTGATCTTGCTAATTTTTTTCTTTTAAACCAATGTAATGACGAGTCTGAATCCAAACCAAAAAACAAGATCTATTTTAGAACATACTTCGTAGTTCAAAAGAATTTGATTTTGCAATTACTCAAGCCCATGGGATAATACCTGATCCGTTTCATCTAAGAATGTCGTAAGCTCATCCAATAACAGAACTTTACATGCTTCAGCTAAGGCACCCGCAATGGCAACCCTCTGTTTTTGACCACCACTGAGGGTTTGAATTGGTCTCTGCAAGGTGAGCATCATATAATTCTAATGACCTAGAGATCATAATATACTTAAAAGTGTCCATCACCTACTTGCATGTAGTCGGACATGCCCACAGCATCCAAAGCTTGGAACACCTTGGACCTTACTTCCTCTAGAGTAAGGTTGGATTTGCCAAGGCCAAATGCAACATCAGCTTCCACAGTCGGCATCACAACCTGAAACATGCAAAACACCGGTAATGGTATGTACTTACAAGTTATTGGTATCATCAAATAGAGCATATTTTAGACCTGCAGATGATCCCAAAGATAACCAAAGACAAAACCCTCCCTTCCTAATATTGTGATGACCCAAGCGACGGTGCGCGGGGAAGAGGGATGGCGGTGCATCCGCGCCTCGGTCCCCGGACGTGCGCAAGGAAGGGGTCCCTTTCTTGTCCCACATCACCTAGGGAGGGAGTCCTAGGCTACCTTATAAAACTTGGGTCCCTTTAACTGTACATATGTGTTTTCTTGAGATAGTATAGGCTGCCCGAGAGGAACAAAACCGTTAGGACTTAGTAAAGTGAAGACCTGGGATGTTACAAGTGATATCAAAAGCATGTGGGGCCACAGCATACCCATTTTTTTGGGGTACGTATGGGCTACCCCGAGAGGAACAAAACCGTGAGGGTGTCCAAAGCGGACAATATGTGTACAATAACCCTCACAAGTTGTTACTATCATCAAATAGAGCATATTTTTGGACTAGCAAATAATCCCAAAGATAACCTAAGATGAAACCCTCCCTTCCCACTATGCACGTATGCACACACATGCTTGCATGCGTTGCACATGCATTCTCAATGTATGTTCACAATATACCAGGTGCTAGCTGACATCAATACCATTTACAATTGGCAAATAGCTTCACATGCCCAGAGTGTCTTGATCACAGGATCCATATTAACAAACTGGATAGGGTTTGAGCAATGAACCCAACTTAACACAACCTGCTCCATCCCTCCTAATGTAGGGCATTTCTTGACATTATTGCAAGGAGTTGCTACATTTCTACTAGCTTCAGAAGGAAAATTTACTTCAAGTTCTTAGGGCATTTAAATATTAGGGTCCTTTTGACCCAAAAAAGTACTAGGGTCCTTGAGGTTTTGACTTGGTTTAGCAGATCTCAATTAGAAGTGTCACAGAACGCCAATCGTGACTAATATAAAGCAGACAGCTAGTAAATACTACAATTAGTAACATAAGAATTGAAGTGAAGTACATATGTGCTCTCAAATTCAGTATAAACTGACCAACATGGTTGGAAGTTTGACTTTAAATTCAACCTTTACTTGTGCACAAAGCCAATAGTTCACAAAGGCAATGCTTTAGGCTGGAGATACACATCAGAACTTTCGTGCCATTTCCATGCCAACTATAAGTCAGACAGTAATGTCTACAACCCCAATTCTAAATCGTTCCTGCTCAGATATCTTGCAAAACAACTCTTCAACATGACCTTCATTTTACCCATAACCAACCGAAATTCTCTCATGCGTTAGCCAACTTCCACTTGTCAACAACCAGAAAATAATTTTAAGCATTCGATCTTACAATCTCCATATATACTAAAGAACAAAAACATCTCTACAGGTACAAGAACCAGCATATATACACAAGATCCCCCAGTCCAAAGCATCCAACAACACGAAACTAAAAGCAGTATAAACCTACTAATGGAACCTTGTTGAACATGTTGAGAACGAAGAAACTAACCTGATGGTCAGGATTTTGGAAAACAAAACTCCTGGGCCTCCTGACATACACCTTCCCTCCAGTTGGAGCCAAGAGACCGGCAAGAATCTGAACGACACGACTAAATCGTCAGGTGCACGAAGAATAACAACACCATCAGCCAATTAGACAACACCAAAAAGGAGTGAAAGCACCTTCAAAAGAGTCGACTTCCCACACCCATTGGGGCCAAGAAGCATCCAGAGTTGCCCCGCAGGAACGCTTACGGAGCAGTCCTTGAGGATGGGCAGGGGCGCCCCCTGCCTCGTCGGAACAGAGAAGTTCACATGCCGAGCTTCAATGGCGATGTCGTCACGAGCGCTGACCCTTCAAGAAACGCAGAGAGAAACACGCACATGACTCGCTTGACAGAGAGACAGAGACACCCACTTGCCCAAAAAGCAAAAGAACCCACAGCACACGATGTGTTTGAAGAAATGCCGAGCTGAACAGTTCGCATTCGCGCTGCGCGGGCCTCTTGCTTTCGAGAGAGAGAGGGATGAACCTGGGGAGTGGATTTGAGCGGACGAGGGAAGGACGAGCGGGCGATGGGCGGAGGGGAGCGAGGAGATTCATTGCATTTCGATGGTGAAGAAGTCTCTTCTCAGGTCGCTCGCTCGCTCCGAACTCGACCGAAGACGTTCGCTTTTCAGCTCCGACGAGCAAGAACGAGGCTTCATCGTACGCAGTCCGGCGTCGAAAAACGCTTGCTATATATAGTCGCCGACAGAGCAGAGTGATTTTCCTCAACTCATTAGTAGTCTGGCTTAGTATTACGAAAAATCTGTTTATCAAACAAATTTACTTTAAACTAGCTTTTTAACTATCAAAAATCCTAAATTTTTTTTTTTTTTTTTTTGGTCAGTCTCTACTCTATTCCTACTCTACACTCACTGCAGACTTGCGCCCCGCTCTTGCGGGCGTGGGAGTCGCAACCCACTCGAAACTTACGCGTCCCTACCCCATCCCCCGAAGGTGGGGATTTAACCTCACCTCCCCCTTCCATGTTGGAAGGGTGGCCACAGGGCGAACCCCAGTGGTAAGTAAAAAAAAAAAAAAAAAAAATCCTAAATTGAAACATGCAAACTTATCCCAAATTAATTTTTTTGATAACCAAAAACCCCTCAAAGTGATCCTCCGTTAATTTTAGATAAATTATATTAATATCATAATGCGGTACACATGTAACAAACGAAAAATATGTGACAGCCCAAGCGACGAAACGTAAGGAGAAGGGATGACCGTACATCCGCGCCTTGATCCCAAACGCACGGAAAAAGGGGCACGTCTTTTGTCTCACATCACCTAGGGAGGGAGGGAGGGAGGTTTAGGCTACTTTATAAGACAATGGGCCCTCTAATTGTCCATACGTGTTTTCTTGAGATAGTATGGACCGCCCTGATAAAAACAAAAACCGTGAGAACTTAATGCTCTAAAGCAAGCGTGTCACGTAATTTATCGTAAATATATCAATCTTTTGGGTTTTTCGTAATATTAACCTTAATAATTTTCTAATTCTTTATGTTTTTCTTTTTCCGGCGGAATTCACTTCTTTCGTCTCCTTTTTCACTTTGCTGTCTGAATGGACTACGTTTAGTGGAGGATTCAGCATCTAAAGTGAATTTTCGCTGTGCATAAGACCTCTGTATACGGCTGATAATTTCTGATTTCTTCCTGCTCGTGACCGACTACATAATCTTCCGAGCCCGTTTGCAATCCTAGAAGCTTCAAGGAAATAAAAATTCATGAAAAACACCAACATTGGGTTCTTATTACATACCTCAATGCAATCAATTTATATGAATGTCCTATAACAATATTACAAATGAATATGTGCATCTCTGTATTTGCCAATTTGGCAATGTTCCTACAATCGATCATCTGCACTTATGTGAAAGAATGGAATGAATAAAAATGGTTCACCGCCTTGACTATCAAATGCTTGATAGCTGTATGTTTGAGAAACCAAATCCCGAAGGCGAAATTGCCTATTTCTTTCTCTATATACCCTGTAATTCCTGTAATCTTCACCAATAATCAAAACTTCCAGAGCATCTGTTCCGACTTCTGCTCTCTTGTCGACATTTAGAGGCGAACACAAGCCAGCTTACCTTTACTGCTCCCAATAGCACGTCTACTGGCATTTAATTTCACTAAGGAGGGTAGAGGTCGAGGCACCGGGACATTCTTTGATCTGTACAACTTTCTCAAACACTCATTGAAATTGTTTGATGACCCAAGAGATGAAAAAGAATCAAACTTGCAATTGTCTGGCTCTTTTGCCTCTGGACTCTTAGTCTGTACTACATCAGCAATACCTTCCTCGACTTTTTCTTCATTTAATTCCTCACAATGCTCCGAAGTATATATATCTTCAGATTGAGTATGATGAATAGTGGTGGAAATAATGTGTGATGGCTCATCATTTCTGGAAGCAATTCTCTTCTCTTCCTGCAGATGTACTGAGCCTTCAAAACCAATTCTGGCCCTACCAAATAGTGTCAGTGAGGGCCGTTTACTCGGAGGAGATAAATCTAAAACTTCACTCCCACCGGTGGATGATTTTGCCGATTTTCCTTCATAGTCCACAAAACTATGAGCTTGCTCAGATAATGAAGGTGGAAACTTCATGCACTCAGAAGGGACGTCAATGTTGATGGGAATTTTGGCGTTGATGCCTAGAAGATTCCAGATAGGGTCCTCTGAGGCTACTTTAGTGCCGAAACAGTTTCTCTTGACATAATCCAGTTCCATAGCCAAACAGTTCGGTGTTGTTGACACCACCCTCTTAGGGGCAAGAGTCTGCAAGGCCCACTCTAATTCATCCCTCGATGAATGCATAGAGTAACAGACATGCCAAACACCAAACTCATCCCTAACTGCTTCGTCGAATCTTTGTCTTAGTTTAATTTCTGCCAGGGAATACTCCTCCTCACATGCATACCATTGTGATGAAGGCCGAATTATTAGGGGTTCGGGCTGCAAACTAATTCGAGCCTCCTCAAGTTTTGCTTTAGCCCTTTCGAACAATCTAGGGAAGGCATCGAACAAATGGAAACGAGAAGATGGATCTTCCGAGAGGATCTCCGGGAATGTGAGTGCCAGAGAACATAAACTCTCTGGATGGGCAGCTTTATCAACATAGATCTTGGACCCAAAGGTCCGTGACACCTCAGCCAGTATCTCTTCCTGGCCGAGTAAATCGCAGGTCAGGTAGACAACTGGAGCATAAGGGTGCTTCCATATACAATTGATCACCTGCATAAACAATATAAATACTTTTCTATTGTTTTTTCACAACTTCAAACCAAGAGATTCATTTCTCTCATTTTTGACAAACTAAGCATCACAGAGACCATGAGTTATTAAGTTGCAACCCATATCAAGATAAATCCAAAAAGCACATGAGCAAAACTGGAGTTCAGGACAATGACGATCACTATACCAATGTTAATGACAATATCTTGTAAAAGTACAGCATGACGAAAAGTTGAACTCTTGCTGATTGACTAAGAAAATCGTGAAGCTAAGGCATGAGATGATGTAGACCAACCATATAGCTTGAAAAAATAAGCCTCAGCATTTGGGTAAAGATATGACTAAGCTATGCAGTTCAATCAAAGGAACAAGGATGAGAAGCTATGTGGCAACTAATTCAATCCATACCTGTCGTATCGCTGAATGCTTGCTTGGCATGCTCTGGTGGTACTTTCCGAAGGTGCAATCCAAGTAAACCAAATCCAGTGGACACTTCGGCACTTTGCCTTTTCCCCCAATGTATTTGTTCGGTAAGTTCAGCACGCATTCAGGGGTCAATCTGCAATCTCCCGTGTGCAAAATGTTACCAAAGGCGCCCTCAAACAAGAACATTACAGCTCCTGGTATCCAAAAAAACCAGCACAAGGTGATGGATTAGGATCATATGTCAATAGCATCCTTTAGAAACCACCAAACCGAAAACGAAAAAAGAACCCTCCTACGCAATGATGAATACAAAAAGATCATGGAATGAAAGTCAAAACATCAAGACAAGGCAAAATTCGCCATCTTTTAGCGATAACTCTCTTCACCCGATGCTAATGAACGAAGCAAAAGAAGCGGTTAATGCATCTTTATCTAGAAAACCAATTTTTTCCAATAGAATCCCCTCATCATGCACTCAACAGCCTCAGTTCTAAATCATATCAAATCGCATACCGGGGCAGTGATTGGCATCGAAAGCAGTGACGGCGAAAGGCCCATCCGGATCGTCGACCACCAAAGATTGCCCCGCCTCAATCTCGACGAACAACGAACCGTCAAGCTGCACCCAAGAACCAACGAAACCCTAATCAGCAATCGACCCGAAATTCCATTTCCACCCCCAAAAGGATCACGAGCCACGATGGAACGAGGAGGGGTTCTGGGGGAACGGACCTGAGGGAAGTGGTGGAGGACGAGGGCCTTGGTGAGGCGGGTGGAGTAGATGGGGCGGGAGGAGCGGGCGGCGACCGCCGCGATCCCGGCCGAGTGGTCGCGGTGGGCGTGGGTGAGGAAGCGGTGGCGCTTCCGCCGGGACGACGACGGAGGAGTCCACGTGTCCACCGAGAACGGCAGGCCCCTCGGCATCTCCACCGGCATCTTCCCCTCTACTCTCCTTCAAGTTCCGATTTTGCCACAGATAGAGAGAGGGAGAGAGAGGTCTCTTCTTCTAGCCTCGAAGCTTCCATGGGAAGGAAGCGAGGAGGGAGAGAGAGGTCTCTTCTTCTAGCCTCGAAGCTTCCATGGGAAGGAAGCGAGGAGGGAGGGAGAGAGTTGCAGAGGAAAAATGGTGGGAAAAGTTGAAATCCCTTTTTTTTTCATTTTTTTTTTCCTTTTTTTCACTGAATTGTAATTGAGTTTATTTTGATGATCCCTCTTCTTCTTTTTTTGCTATTAGTTTTGATGGGAAGTATTTGTTTTTCATGCGCTAATTTAAAAATATCGAAAATATTGAATAAATTAATAAACTAGAATTTATAATGTTCAGTTTATTTCTCATGGATGGTAAGATATTTTACCTTACTCGTGATTTGTTGTGAACTAGCACGATACGCAATGTGCTAAAAAGGGAATGAATGGAAACACGAGAAGTGACCGATAGATAGGACCATAATATTTTACCTTACTCGTGACTTGTTGTGAACTAGCACGAGATGCAACGTGCTCAAAAGGGAATGAACGGACTCGCAAGAGGTGACCGATGGATAGGATCATGCAGGACTAGTAATTTGCTAAACCCAATAAATTTTCTCTAAAACGCTTCGAAAAATGCTGAACTAGATCCACCATTTCTTTCGTTACCGTACAATTACCAAGGCTCGAAAAATCAGCTGAGGCCTGGGTTGAATTCTTCCCCAAGTTCCAACTTCTAATGCAACCCAAGACTCCGGAAAGGTCATCCAAAATTTGTTGCCATTTTGCAGCCTAAACCAGTTTCCATCGCCAAATATGGAATCAACCCCAGATTCTCGATTCGGTTTTCGACTCTATGCTGCATCTCCGGTCGATCTCTAACCACAACTGGGATTCTACTTCCGATCAACCGGAGCTGGAATCCATCCTCCCAAGTCCTGTTGCCAATTTGAGAGCTCAGAAAAATACCACAACATTACCAAGAGAGTACATGTGGAGTCCCACAGTGTATCTAACCAGCCGGAACATTAAAGCTACAGCGTTCGATGAGAAAACTGAAGCAAAACCACAACGCCAGGCGCCGATGCTTACTCTGATAAGCTGTCCAAAGTCACTTCTAAAATATGAATGAACACACCACATATTTGGGAACAGGTGAAGTAAGCAGACAGGAAAGGGAACCACCAAGGGCCAAATCCTCTCGTTTTATCAGGCTGACAGCAGTCTGGGTATTCATCTTATAACCTTTAAACTATAAACAACAATGTTACAAACATAGATATCGCCTTTCTCAGTTACAACAATCAACAAATTGTTACAAGATTCAAGCTACAGTACATCCCCGATCGTAAAGTTCCATCACCCTTTTTATTATATGCAAGGAGGAACTTGGGCAGGCGAGAAACGCAAGTTCCACCAAAGCCATGAAGAGCCTCTTTATACTTTGTCTCGAAGCTCCTGTAGTGAGCAGCCAGAGAAACCCGCCCCACTTTTGTCTGAAGGGACGCGTTGCTATACTTTCCCTCTAGATACAGCATATAGAGCTTTGCCTCATTCCTCTCCTGTTATGATTGAAAAAGGACCTACAGTTTTACTTTGCTATTTACATCAAATAAGTGCCCTTCTCGGGGATCCATTGGGCGTCCGAGAACTGAAAAGAGGTGTTTCATGCCAAGGATCCAAAGGCTGTCTTGCGTTTGGTCTTGTAGGATATATGGGGTAGTCGTTCAAGGTGTAAGTACTGTGTCCAACATTAGCATAAGATGGGTGAGGAGGAGAGAGAAACCCGCTCCTCTGTGCATTTCCAAAATGACGCAATGGGCTTGAACTTGGGGATACGGGTAAAGATGTTATCATCCTCACTTCATTCCTGCTAGGAGGAAAAAATATTTAATACACATCCTGAAAAATGTAACTCTGTTCCACAACGGAACACAAAAATCACACACACGTGCACATGACCAAAAGCATGGGAAAAGCACATACCTTGGACTTCTCAAGGCTCGTGAGGGAGAAAGCATTCCTGCTGGCCTTCTCGTGTAGTCCACTTCAGGAGGAGTCATGCTTCCTCTGTTGGCAAGAGAGACCATTCCCACTGGCTGTCTCGGGTAGTCCACTTCAGGCGGAGTCACAGTACCCGGAGTCACGTTTCCTCTGTTGGGATGGAGATCCAGCGCTGGCTGCTCAAAGCAAAAGAGGAAATAAATGCCAGTTCATAATCAATGTAACCAGTCTCAATTTTTCGGTACACTAATCTTCTCTACAACAACTAAATTATCACAAGATTCTTCATTTCCTTGTTTTGGGATAAAGAAGAACCACACACACTGAGCACCCCATATGAACCTGGTTCATACAAAATCGGAATAAATAAGTCCCAAATACTTATTCAGAGGGCAGACACACAATAATAGACACAAAACAGCCTCAATGCATTCAGCAAAAAATAAAACCTCAAAAGTTAAAACCTAATGCAAAATCTTCTTTTAGCCAGAAACTTAACGCGAGTTTATAACAGACCTTTCTCACCATACATCCATCTCCGTGGGACACATTGCAAATGCTTCTTCAACAAACACAATCTCAAAGTATATAGTGCAACACTCTTTCTCACTTAAAAAAAAGCATGGACTAAAGGAATAGACAAATGAATCTCGAAAAGGGAAACAAAAGCATTCTAGAAGGCTTTACCGGCGTGCGTGTCCCCTCAAACACTGAAGGAAAGGCATTTCTGGTAATGCTAATGTTACTTGATGTTGCCTGGTCCCGAAGAAAAGGGTGGTCAAGTAGCTGCACAGCTGTGGGCCGGGACGATGGCTCACGCTGCAGGCACAGCTTTATGAAACTTTTGGCATCATTAGAAAGGTGATCGGGAATTTCAGGCATATCTTTGCTATTTCCAATTTTAAAAATGGCAGCCACCTGTTTAATTCAATATTAAAGAAAACAGATTTAGTCCTGCAGACTACTGGGAACTGCAAGAAAAAAGCACATTGATGTTCAGGATAGTCTAACGCACCCCTTCAAACTGACTCCAAGGCGGCTTCGATGTTGCCATTTCAAGAACAGTGCATCCCAGGCTCCACACATCAACAGCCAAATTGTAGCCATTCGTGTTCATCACAACCTGAGGTTAATAACTCAATATAAGTGGGTGGGCAAAGACATGGGTAAAGGGAACATGGATAAGAAGTGATATAAAATGTATGCAAAAGCGGTAGCCACCACAAGATGAGTACATGCACATGCAGACACAACCCCATGGGGCGGGGAGAGAGAGTACCTCAGGTGCCATCCAGTAAGGGCTACCCTTGAAAGAAAGCATTGATTGGCAAGATGTTATCTGTATCAAACAAAAGAGGACAAGAATTTCTCAGCACGTTATGAACTATGTAAAATAATTACATGCTGCAAAATTGTTCACCTCCTGTAAGTAAAAACATGGGCATGGCTGAAACTTCTCTGTTATCAGAGCCAGTTTCAATTCTGGGTATGAGTTATGGGCTCACCATGCTTTGTTGTGCCACTCTGATTTGTTACCTACCTATACATCTCCTCCTTACCCAAATTGTGATAACTCCATGGTCTATGAATAGTAGTGTTAGCACTAGCAAAAGGACCATCCATATACACCTCCCAATAGCCGTGGTCATGTTTGTGGGTAGGCATGGGTATATGGGTGAGAGAACACTCATAAGATCAGATGGGTGCAAGAATTTTGTCATTCAGCCACTCAGGCTAAAAATCACTAAACTTCACAATAAGATGATCTCTCACACCAGAGGTACCCAATGAAGTAAACGAACATTTCTAACTTTGACAAGGAATCCTCATGTCAAACAAAAAAATCAAGGGGCAAGCTTTGTTTACCCTAGGGTATATAGTTCCAATGTAGCCCCTAAAGTCGAAATTTGCATTAGACCGTTCCAAATATTTAAAATGCGATTTTTGGTGGGATCTTTGTTGGGTGGAGTAATTAAAGAGAGTCATGAAATACATATGCAAGGAGTAACATAAATCCCCAAGAAAACTTGCCATCCTTTGCAATATTGAAGAAAAGGAAATTTAAAACTACTTATTGATTCAAATGACATACATGCTTCGCCATGCCAAAGTCCGCCAATTTGATCTCACCATGGGGATCAACTAAAATATTTGCGCCTTTGATGTCCCTGCAAGGTGCGCAATACCATTAGCGAAACTTAATAAAACCTATAAGGTTGGGCATCCAATTTACAAGAAATCACAACTCTTGTTGAGAGGCAATTACCTGTGCACCACATTTCTTCCATGCAAGTAGGCAAGGCCAGAAGCAATCTGCCTAGCATAATTTTGAATAACAGGTTCCTCAAACGCACCATACTCCTGGAGTAATTTGTGAATTGAACCACCGGATACATACTCAAGGTAAACTGAGAGTGCATCTTCTCCCTACAAGAACGACAGGTGCAGAATATCAAAAATTAATTCACTGCAAATCCACACAGAAGTGCCAAATGTTTGCATTTTGTGTTTATTTGCATGTATTCTGATGCACGAGCCTATGACTTTTTAAGTTTTCCACTAAAGCATCCTGCCCATACCAATTCACTTCCAAAGTATCGCACTATATTTGGATGACGAAGCTGACTAAGCAAGTTTATCTCCTGCAGATGACGGAAGACAACAAGTTCATCAATTTTCATACCATCAAAAGACTAAAAGTGATAAGTTTACATAAAATGGGTTAAACATTTGACCTGATTAAGCTGCTTAAAACTCTCTTTTAATGTCTGATCATCCGAAGCAATCCTCACTTCCTTTATAGCACACATTTGCCCTCCTTCACTGTAATGTTAGCAGAAAGACAAGTTAACAAATGTGTCAATTTTGCTGGAAGAACGAACATGGAAAGGGTCAAAAACCATTTATCCAAATAAAGCCATCTAGAGTAGATGACAGTTGATGGAGGAAAAGTGAGACATCTCAATTATTCTGCTTGCACGCAAATTTTGGAGTACACGTACCTGTTGAATCCAAGGAAAACTTGCCCAAAAGTTCCTCTTCCCAGAAGTCTTCCCTTCTTCCATTTTGAAAGGGTAGAAGTGGGGCTTTCAGGCGCCCCACCATTTCTGTTGTTGGGCAATGAAGAAGGGCTTGTAGGAGAACCCGGGGGAAGAGGCAGCGGATGGCATTGGCTCCTAGCATCATCTTGCCTTCCTGATTGTGGAGAATCAAGATTGAAACCCGACAATCGTGTACAAAGAGGCGATGTGGGGCTTGTGGGCCCCCTCGCACAAGGACTGGGGCTCCTTGCCCTTGCAGTGCACTTTGTATTGCTAAGTCCCCTGTCATCAAAACACCACAAAGATCATACTTACACGTGCTGCCTATACAGGCAATCATTTTTACCCACTGCACCTCTTAGGACAACATCAAATGCCATCCCTCCATTTATAGAGAATCATATTCACTCACTACTCATCTGATCTTCTTCAACACAAACAAGACGCAAGTCGGTCTCTAAAAGACCATCGCTTTAATTATAGAGTCATACATGCTGTTGAGCCTACCAAACCTCAAACAACAAAAGCAAGCCGAATACACCCGCACACACAAAGACAAGGGATATCAAAGGGATTAGAAATGAAAGCCACCCACAACTTCAGATTGCGCAAGACACGAACTCGCCACCAAACTGACCTTGTCCTTATGTTGAAACGATCAAAGCTCCGACCTCGAGAGAGGAAAGACATGATCAAGAGAGACAAGACCAGAAAACAATCGACTCTTTCGATCCCATGTCAATCAATTACCAAGAAACCCTCCTTACCCAGCTAATCATTTACCCTTTACTACGCAAAAACCAACACAAATCGCCGCTCAGCATCACCTGCAAAAGAAGCGACCGTCGACTCCAATAATTCAGGCTAGCCCTAAAACCAAGGACCAAATCTACTTCACGCCTCGCCGAATCATCAACCTCCACCGAAGGGTTACAATCATGTATGAAGAAAAAATTAGGGCAAGAAGGAGATTAATCGCGAATCTCGCGAAACCCAACCTCTGGATTCCAAATTGGGCGTGACCATTGACCAGCTGGGGATCATCCGACGACCCGGACGAGCTCACGCTGGAGACAGAGACCGACCCATTCTCGGTCCCCTGGATGGACGAGACCGAGGGCCGAGGCAAGGGGAGGCCCCGATCCGAATCGAAGCCCGAGAACAAGACGGCGGGCCCACCGCCGCCGCCGCCGCCGGCCCCCCCGAAGTCCCGGCTGTTCCTGGGCGAGTTTCGCGAGGAGGAGGCCTCGTCGAAGCTCCTGTGATTCCGCTTGGCGTCGTTCTTGACGGACGATTTGCCGGGGCTGTGCTGGGCACCGGCGGCGGCGGCGGCGGCGTCCTCCCGGGACTTGCTTGACTTCCTCTGCCACCAAGGCATCTTTCTCCGGTGGGTTCCTTCAAAAGGGGCGGAAGAGAAAAACCCAGAAACCAGAAGAGAGAAAGAGAGAGAGAGGATTTGAGCCTGTGGAGGTGGAACGAGTGGAGATTGATAGAGAGAGAAAGAAAGAAAGAGAGAGAGAGTCAAGATGGAAAGATTGGACTTGGTGTCTAGGCAGAAATTTTACATGGAAGAAGCTGCCTGGAAGACGAGGAGAGAGACGGAGAGGGGAGGTGGGGGTTAAAAAAGACAACTTTTTTTTTCTTGGGTTTTCTTTTCTTTTTCTTTTTTTTTGGGCCCCTCTTGCATTTCTTTTTTGTAGAGAGAGAAAGAGGGGTGGGGAGTGAGGAGGAGTGAGAAACAGCTAGGAGAAGTGAAGGTGAAATGGTTGGGACGGCAGGAAGGTGGTTGGATAAAGAGGACAGAGGATGACGTGGCGGGCCTAGAGAGAGAAAGTGCGTTTGGGCGGGTAGAAGGTAGAGGTAGAGAGAGAGAGAGAGAGAGGGACAGAAAGACATAGGAAAGGCAGAGGAAAGGAAGGGATGGGAGATGGCGTTAGCGTTGGTTAACGTGGGTGTCTTGTCCGCGTCCCTAATTTCACCCCCCACGTGTCGGAATTGCGACGCTCATTTGCCAAGAAAAAGTTCGTGCGGATCGATATTTCAGAAAAAAAAATATCGACGAAAGCTTTATGGCATTGTCCCACCCCACTTCTGCTTAGGGAAAAGGAGGAAAAAAAAAATGATTACGTAAGGTGGGATTAACTTGATTTTTATCTATTCCAACCTAGCTATTCATGTTGCATGAGTTAGGTCTGTGAGGACACGAATAGTACTCATTTTACTTTTGATAATTTGTTCTAGAAATTGAAAAATCAAATTGAGTTACTAAATAGGTTTTAATTCTAAATCTATACTTGAGAACTAAAAAAATAAAATTGACCAGAAATAAAATGGTTATTATACACGTATTAATTGGATGGATTAGTATTAATATTCAAATCATATCATTTTTATTCTACAGTTCATGAGATTGAATAATGTAGAAAACAATTTAATTCGCGTTGATCATCATATTTCGTCGTATATGAGTTTTTTCTAAAATTTCTTAATTTGTTACTATTATGACATCATATACAACAATGTTTGCCACTTTAATTCTAAAAGAGAAAAAGATTATTTAAAAAAAGGCATGCTGGTATAGTTCAGTTTTCAGTTCCAAATTTTGGGAACTGAAAATCACTCGAAATAGGCCGATAGGTTGAACTGAGACCGATACTTGTTCCTAATGAAAATGACTCGTCAAACAGTATATAAATATCATGAAAAGAAAGAAGGAACGCAACATAAAACTAATTATAAAAGGCTATCGTGTTTATGTCCTATTATAATGGAAAGACTAATATGACAATCCAAAAGGTCAATATGCTCTTGAAAAGAAATGACAGAGAGAGACCCTTGAATATATAAATCCTATGTTGGACGAAGTAGAGAAGAAATTGGCACGGGAATAAATCACAATTCCTTCTCTAAAGTGGTCAAGGTCTGCATGCAAAGTAAGAGAAGAAAGATAAAAAAAAAAAAAAAAAATACAGTCAAAGTTAGAACCGATGATAAGCAAAGAATCATAGTATCATGGGACTATCTAAGATATTAAAATCAATGGATATTCATTTGCGAATAATACGAGGAAGAAAGCAAATCTAATCTAACAATGAACCTAATTATCCTGGAAAATAACAAAAATTGCGAAACCAATTAAAAGTCGGAATATTTGGATAATATTCTAACATCTTAGACTCGAAGTGGCTCGAAGGAGACTTCTTCCGTGGCTTGAAAAGCAAAAGAGATAAGGACAAAAATGAACGGTTCCTCGAAGAAGATGTTGTCGAATGGTCGTTCTCATTATGCCTAGTGAGCTGCCCAGGGTGTGCTTTGCCAAATAATGGTGTGCGATTTCACGAGGAATGCCAGACAAGTTCGACCCTAGTATGAGCCGGCACGAGATACTCGGATTCAGCACCAGAAAGTGCCTAGGCGATCATTCACACGCCAAGAAATTAAAAAAAGAAATTGTTGAGAAAGACATAAAGACCATTTGTAAATATGGGGGTCGCTTACATCCCTAGCATAGTTGGCAACCGAGTAGGCGCGTAACCCTAATTTGGAGTTAGAAGGATAGCGATGGGCAATGAATAGAATGCAAAGTAGACTTTATTTGACTTGCTATATAAACCGCATATAAGATGAAAGTGTGAGTTGTGCTTAAAAAAAAATCTCACGTTAGGGAATTAGTATGGTGTAAGTGGTTAGTACTTCCTAGTTGATCTATAACTCATAAGTTTAAATTTTTGAATGGAATAAAGTTCAAGCTCTTGTGATCTCCCCAGATGAAAAGTATCGAGCTTCTGCTCCGGTGACCAATGCACTTTCTGGCTGGTGGATATTGTAGTGTAGCAACACAGGCCCAATGGGTGTCGATGGAGAATTAATATATATCCTAATTGGTTCATAATTTACTAACTTAAACTTCTAAGTGAAAATAGATCTAATTAGATATGTTGACAAATTCGGACTTAGGTATCGAGTTTCCAGCGTGCATTCCTAACAATATGGATCGCTAAAGTCATCAAGTGTAGCATCTCTAATAGGGGTACCACAAAAAAGGTCCAGCTTGTCATTAGGCTGTAGTACGGTAGCCAATTTTCTATTGTTGGTCAAACCTGCTCATTGAAGACCCAAGGCATATTGCTTCGGATTTGTGATTTCTTCGATATCATCTCCTGTAATTATCATATATATGTCCACGTAAAGTAGAAGTAACAGAATGCCTCAATCACTATGATGAACAAATAATGCTTCACCTTAAGAGTTTAATTGAGATCCAAATTGCTCGACGGTAGTATTGAATTTAGCAAAATCGCCATTTAATTATGCATTCTTGAGATCCATCTTTAAAAAAAAAAAAAAAAAAATTCAAGTCCGTGTTGGTGCAACTGTAACTAGTATCAAACTAGAATCGAAATAATAAAAAGAAAAGATAATCACTGTAATATCCTATTTTAGATTCATTACGATGGAGGGGTAATTATACACTAACAACATGTTCATGAAATGATGGAATAAGAAAATTAGCTCCCCGGAAGATTATAAAATGAATTAAAATTTTGAAATATTATGACAATATTCTAACAGTCAATGTTCCTTGGCATTTTCCTCCCAATCAAGCAAGAAGATAACGTCTTGGATGGACAACCTACTCGTCCTACAAAAGGAAAACAGAAGAAAAAGATAAATCCATGTTTGTAATTTCCCCCCAGTTTCGTAGCAAGAATGAACCGATTGAGTTAGATCTTCATCTGATCCCATGTCACACCAATCCCTTTCTACTGTTCTCGATTTGATTTTTAGCAAAAGGTCGAGGAACAGCATCGTGATTTGCGTATTACGTTGTTTGGCTTTGTCTTTCATGCTCGATTATGAAGTTTGGAGAAATTTTGTTGCGTGGGTGAACTTGTCTAAACATGCAAGGAACAAAGCCGATTGAGATCGATCATCTTTTTCCTCGCACGAGATTGTCAAGGCCTTTTTCTCGACGTTGCCAAACCATCTAATTTGGGACCTCCAGTATAATGTTGGGAGACATTATCCAAGCTTGTCCTACCATATTCATGTTAAGTATTGACGAAACTCTATAAACTAAAGTTTCGATCGAGTATCGAGCAATGAGTGACAGGGATGGTCATGGTCGAGTTTTATTGGGTTCCCCACCTACAAGGACCCCCTGTAAGTCATGACAAGAGTTAGGTGTCGGATAGATTTCGAATCCCATATAGAAATCCTAAAAAGGAGCTAGAGGTTCAAATCGCGGATAGTGATTATAAACACATGTTAGGATGATTCATTGCGGTACTACAAAACACTTTCTTATGATAAAAAAAAAAAAAAAAGAATTGCAGAAAAATAGTGACGAAACACATGAGTTGGTTGGAGTTGGATTTGATATACCATCGTAGTTGTTGGGTTCGAGCTTGAGACATGATTAGTCATCTCCAACTTGCCTTACTAATTAAACGGAGAAGAAAGAAAAATCCTAAGCTTTAATATTGTCTTTTGCATACCTACACAATCGCATATTATTTATCCATAACTATTAACTACTCAATAACTTAAAGCCTGCCTGAATATTCATGATTAATCAATGAACCATCCTAGGATTGTAATTCTCTCAATCATCCCAAAAATTCTCCTTGTTTTACAGAGTAATCGCCAATAAGTATCAGGACCTAATGATCCCTTTTGCTACGTGTACATGCACAAAAGTTGCCGTGCACAATAACCCACTCTTGCCCAGCATGAAACATCCATTCTCCACAGCTACCACAAGAAAGGATAAAGTCGAGCACTTATATTCGACAATAATCGAAAGCTAAGGGTGTGTTTTGTTCAGCATCGAAAGTCCCTTCGAGAAAGTTTAGACTATTTTAGCAAGTTTTTTGCAAGGGAGTAAAACCCTAAAAAAACGAGAGAGACCAGAGGAGGATATGGATGGGCAAGAAAGAGGACAAAAAGCTCTAGGCACGTGGTGTGTTGGAGGGCCGAGAGCAACAACGTTGGTGGAAGGGTCGCAATCCCTTCCAGATGAGGTAATATGGACGTTCCGAGGGAGGAAGATTGCATGAGGATTGGCCGCCATTGGATGATATTTTTTTTTTATTCTTTTGTGGCGGGGGGCGTTTGCCATTACGTCAATTGACATTGTCATTGACTTTCGTCTTGTAAGATAAGGAAGAATCGTCTTCGAGAAGCAAAGCGATGGGGAGTGGTTGGTTCGATTGGGAGACGGTTTTGGTCGCTTTTACAGATATATGCATTAGCAGGTGATGTAAAATATATTCTCCCCTCGTGTCTCGCGGTTTCGTGGACTTTCGGGGCCATCGAATCGGGCAAATTTTTGACTCCACCGTGAGAAAGAACGAAACTCAAAGAGGGCGTACCAATGTGCGGAATGCCCTCCACATGATTTCCGAAGCATAGGACTCTACGGTTGAAATTTGAATTGTCTCGCATTATAATTTGGTAACACGTGATAGACGGTTCATGTGAAATCTAGTAGTGGTCCCCCTTTAAAAAGGGATCGAGAGTTAGGCATCATCTAATTTCTTGACATGGTCTACTGCAACACCATCACATAAAACATGCCATCATCGTCATAATTTATGGGCAAATGCTTTTCACTATTGTGCTATATTTGCAAAGGGGGATACTTCATTATATTACGTCGTAACAATCCAACTAACCGATCCGTGTGAATTGACTTTCGAATTAGATCTAAATAGATCTAAAAAGATTCTAAAAGCACGTCTTTTTGCATCACGGCTTAATATGTCAACACAATTTGACATAAGCTGAATTAATCATAATCCATTATTATATAAAATGTCGTAAAGTTGCATGAGTACGATTGCAATCCATTACCGGATCTTGGCAGAGGATAATAATCTACCCAAAATTCCACAATTTGACCCGTTCGTTTCTCGAGTTCACATGGGAAAAGCCCTTTCCATGTCTTTTTCTACGTCATTTTTTTCCTTTCTTTAGGTTGTAAGCATCGAGGCGAAGGACGGAATCAGGGTCGAATGGCCGGAAAAGTCAAGCACAAGGCGACATGGCCGCGCAATTTGGACCCAACTTTCGTACGGAGAGGCCAGCCACGCTCTCTTGCATCCCATCACGTTGCCTCGCATCCATCCCCCACCTCTCTTGACCCCTTCGGTCAACGCGTTCTCTCTCTCTCTCTCTCTCTCTCTCTCTAGAAAAGGTCTCCAGCCTTTCTAGGGTTTGGATTGATCCCTCATTAAAGATACCATACATCATGATTAATTAACTAAACTAGCAATAATAAATGCATCTAGAAACAACGGGACCCATATGGAGATTTTAAAGGGGTTAATGCTGTTGAAAATTCTAAAACCGTTACCCTTTGATACGTTCAGTTCCCAAATTAGTCTTCATCTCACGAAAAATCTTGGACTAATAGAGCCGATCCAAACTTGCCCTCCTTTGTAGTTCATACTTGTCATCACATGTGGATTTTCCATGTTAAATTTTTTTATTGTCCGTGCCGAATCCATTTTTGCCATTAACTATCACATGCATTAATGCATGTGCATTATTCGGGCCAAAGGTCCTTGTCTCATTATTTAGCAGTACCTATGTCGTGAGGATATTGATTTGAGATTTTAAATAGTATTGACTTTAATATAGATACTTACTACCCAATTCCATTGCCTAATTAGCTCAATTACCATGTCATTCCGACAATAAGCACTCTCCGATATTTATTTGTCTGCTACAATCACAACCGTGTCCCATCACCGTGCATCTTTTAGCATATAATTATACATTCAAACTATAGCATTACTCATGAACGAACGTCATCAAACCCGCCTGATTGATAGGTTTGCGTTTCACCAATATGCCACTTTACTTTTTTGAATGTTGATTTGATTTCTTTTGTCATTTGAAACGAAGTGTTTTTTTAGTCTAAATTATTTAAACGAATTTGCCCTGTGGAATTTTTCAGTGACTTTTTCTTAGATTATTTCGTGTGCATAACTAATTATATGATTATTGAGACAACAATTACCCCGAGCTTCTCCTAAATTCTATCTGGATATGTCTCGGTGCTGTCCAGCTGGGAATATTTTGTATTCGGATTTGGCCAGTGAGAAAGGAACTTGGAAGAGGACTCAGGAAGGCGATGACCAAAAAAAAAAAAAAAACTTTGTGAATCTCCCTTGAGTCTTCTTGGTTTTAATTAATTATAATCAATTTTGTTTCCCATATAATATGATTTTATTTGATCACGCATGCGTGTGCGTGATCTCATTGCTGGTCCTTCCTTCACCACCTCAAAAAGCAAAAAATAAAAATAAAAAATCCGGAAGGACACAAAGTTTGAAGAAAAGAATAATATTCTTATAATTGGCATCTTCTTTAAAAATAAACTTGATAGGGAAAATTTAAAAATTTATTTATCTTGCAGAAGAAGAGGGTTTATCCGAGAACGTAATTTATTTATTTATATATATTATTTAATAGTATGGTGTTGTTATCACTTTGAGATTGAAAAACACTGAGGTTTAAACCCATTTAAAGCTATATTATCCACAAGCTCCATAAAATAATATTTGGAACCTAACTTGTCTGGACCGGTTCGAACTTAAAGTTAACAATTGTTTTTTTATATGACGTCCGAATGACCTTATTTCTCATACTTATTCTTGCACCGCAATTATCTTTTCTCTAGTTGCATTTTATAACTTTTTTTTACATTAATCAAAGGGGTCGGAAGGGACAATCAATACTGGCAACTCACTGGGACGTCCCCATAAAAGCTCTACACTAACTATAGAGTTTCAAATTTGAGTCATAATTACTCCGTGTCGCCCAAAATTTCAAAATTTGAGGTTGACAAGCCTGTTACCAAGTGTCCACTAAGATGCTAACGGTCTAAGAATATATGTTATAGCTAGGCAAGGCAACGTGAACTATTTAGAGCTTCGTTCCCAGCATGAATTGAATTAATGACCTCGTGGAAGACCAGCGGCTCTATCATCGATTAGCCCAACCGCCTCGGTTCTAGCTTTATCACATTGATATTTATAATGTTCTAAGAAAAAATAATAAGAAGAAGAAATCCCCACCCATGATTCTCGTACCTACTATCAATACACTATACAATAAATTGCCTTAAACAATCATCCACTGTCTATCTTAAAATCACTACCTTGTATCTAATTAAGAACGTTTAATTATTGCCGGACGCCTGGATTTCTTCCCAAAGATGCTCTCTTGAACCGATCTAACATCTCCCTCAACTTGCAAACAATTAGTCACGAACTAACAAAGCATCAAGCCTGATTCGAAGAAACTCGCGACAATTAAGAAGACAAAGAATTAGATTAGGGCTTTGTGACTCTATTGGGTCGTCGGCATTAAAAATCATATATATGTCATTTTAAATCAAACTTTTTGGTACGTGAGATAATGTAGGACCCTATCGCATTTAAAAAAATAGAGGTGGGCACGAACACGATTGGCATCAAGTGTTCTCTACAGCAACACTCTTTTAGGAACGCTCTTGGGTTGGCCACTCTAGTTGGGACCCCACTCCTCATGCACCTTATCACCGCGTGAAAAAGGTTAGAGAACTAGAATAATGAATTTAAAATTAAAAATTGTTATTTCTTCTCAAGAAGGACGGATCTCCATTATAATTTTGAGATGAGAAAAGTCGAGCTGACGGTTCAAATCACGCCTCTGATGATCTAAAATTAACAGGTGAGCACGCGAAAATTCGCACGGGTCGCATCATGATGTACTTCGATTTCGAGAAGAATAATTTAATTTTCGGGTTCGCGCAAAAGATTTTTGAATGATGAATTGGAGGGTCCAAAATGATATTAGGTAGGCCCATAATTGAAGAGATTCATGAATGTTATGTGGGGGGTCGTACCTTATGGAGAATTATTGGTGCTGCCTCTCGTGAAAATGTGGCCCTACCGTCAGAGAGTATTTAGGGTGCGCATGGTAAAATTTCTGTTTCTCAATTTCTCTATTTCTCTGTTCCTAACAGGTTTGGTAAACCAATCAGTTTAACGCAAATGATTTTCTATTTCGAAACAGATTGTTTGAAATTGTTTTGGAGGAGAAATCGGAAGCCTAAAAATTTTAGCTTTCTCTATTTCCTCAAGTAGAAATAGAAATTATTTCTCCATCCACCTCCTTCCCAAGCAGACTCGACGCCGTTTCAATAAAAACCAATGCCGGGTCGGGTCGTGAGCCGAGCCGGTCGTGGAGCGGGTCGTCGGGTCGGGCCGAGTGTCCCCGAACGCCCGCCACGACGCCGTTTCAATGAAAAAAAAGACAAAAAAATCCGAGTCGGGCCCGATCCTCGTTCGAGTCGCCGGGCCCAGGGTCGGACCCAACCCGCGGATCCGACCCGGTCGATTTTATTTTGTTATTTTAATATAAAATAATATTCTAATAAATAAAACATAAATATTTTATATCAAAAAATCGAAATTTTTTATTTTCAAAAAAATATTTTAAAAATGTTAAAAAAATGTTTTATTTTCCAAAAAAATCGAGAAAAATCAAAAATAATTTATTTTCCAAAAATATTGAAAAATATTAAAAAATATTAAAAAAATATTTTATTTTCACAAAAAATCAAAAAATCAAAAATATTTCATATTTTCAAAAATGCCAAAAATCCAAAAAAGCCAAAAATTCATGAAAAAGCCAAAAAAATTCAGAAAAAGCCAAAAAGACTTGTATTTTTCCAAAAATACCAAAAAAGGTAAAAAAATCCCTTTTTATATCCAAAAAATTAGAAAAATACTCAAAAAATTTTTTCCTCCCAAAATGCATGGAAAATCCCTCAAAAATACATTATTGTAGGCAAATACTATGTCATGGATTCTGGTTATGCAAAGCAACTCCGGGATTTTTAACTCCTTTTAGAGGTAACCGGTATAATTTAAATTAGTATAGGGGTAGAGCGAGACGGCCAACAACTGCAAGAGAATTGTTCAACTATAGGCATTTTTCTTTAAGGAATGTTATTGAAAGATCATT
The DNA here is from genome assembly GCA_014182725.1 of Eucalyptus brandiana. NCBI lineage: Eukaryota > Viridiplantae > Streptophyta > Magnoliopsida > Myrtales > Myrtaceae > Eucalyptus > Eucalyptus brandiana. Next base: position 67,384,978 of record CM024675.1, on the reverse strand, counting down.
TGGGGCATTGAAGAATCGCTTTTTCGTTTTGAGGCACATGCCCTCATTTGCACTTTGAAAGCAAGCACATATCGTAATTGCATGTTGTGCCATCCATAATTACATCCGTGATCAAGACAAGATGGATAGGAACTTTTCCCTATATGGAGATTCGATGTACTTGGTGAACCTACGCAGATGACCTTGCAAACATTCAGTTGACCGAGGAGGGAAACCAAATAAATACGCTTAGGAAAGCCATTGCCAATAAAATGGCAAGGGATAATAATATACCGGAAATTCCATGAAATTGTATTTTCAACTTTTGTAATGCATTAGTGTTATTTCGACTATTATTTTGTATTTGAGGATTTCCTATATTATTATCTAATCAATTTCTATTTCTAGCACAATTTCCATTTTATTAATTTCAAATCTCTCGCAAATTGCGCCTACCTCCATGTCAACTAGTACCTACCATAAAATCACTTCGTGGTCTCAAAAGAATGCAAAAAAATGTAGTGACTTAAACCCGAATCTTGAATGAGGAGAATAAATACATTAACTATTTGCATATTAGCATTTGAAACTACCAAATCTTTTATAGTTTGCATATTAACATTTTTTATACTAATTACTAGCTTTTATTTACATAAATTGCTAATGTTTTGAAGTTCTTAACTACTCTATCGAATTACCAATATAAATTAAAGTGATTTACCAACTTTTATCAAATTAAATTACCATCACAAGCACCAAGAAGAGTGAGGTAAAAGGATGGGGACAACATGATTCATAGAAATAGAAATTTTTTTTCGTTATCAAACGGATTTTGTTTCGAAATAGAAATTTTGAGTCGTTATCAAACGGATTTCTTTACTCGTAAACTTGTCAGGGAATAGAAATTGAGAAATTGATTTCGGCGTAAATCAATTTCTCGTTTGTAAATTTTACCATGCGCACCCTTAGCCGCCCGGAAACCAAAAGAAGAAAGTGAATTTGGGTGGCACTCCTTTGGCGCCACCACATGTGGAGTGAACCCGTAACAATTTACAGCCTCAAATTCCCTTTTTTTAAAGAAAAAAAAATCCCAGCCCGACCACCCAAAAAAAAAAAAAAAAAAAAAAATTCCAGAAAGTCTCATGTCAACTTTGCCACGTTTGATATGGCAGGTTGCAAATTAGCGAACTCTTTTTCTTAAAGAATGCCATACGGCTAACCAGCTCCAATATAAATTCATCGATTTTTATTTGAGTGACTTACCACTTCATCTTCAATTAAGTTATAGACTAATTTTTTAATTTATCAACTCTCGCTTGACTTGTTTATAAACATTTATTTGTTTTTTTGACGAATACTAAGGGGGTAATTCAATGAGGGAAAAACATTGGCGAGTTAAGCAAATTTAGATTGGTAATCTTTAAAAAAGTTAGTATCGAGTTAGATGAAGTCAATAATTCAATTGAAAAGTTGGCAAATTAAAAATATATATAATTAAACATAGGCAAATAATTCAAATGAAATTTAGTAACCGAAAACTAGTCGGTAATTTAATATTGACAAAGTATGCTAAGTCACTATAATTTAGGTTGGTGATTTCATAGAATTGGTAGATCTGAAGCGTTGATAATTGTACAAATAAAAGTTGGTAAGTTAGTAGAAATTTTGTAATTTGCAAATTATAATAAATTTTTTAATATATAAATATGTCGGTTAGTTACTAATGAGTTATTTGGAAAAGAGATCATTGTTTATTTTTCTTACCGACAGTTTTTTTCTCACTTATCAGCACTTATTGAAATTCATTATCGCGAAGAAAAGAATCCGTAATCTTTTTACATGAACGACACAATTTCGCTGTTTAGAAGGGACCTATCTAAGGACACATGAGCCAAACCACATCTCTTAATGAGCATCTAATTCGAGAAAATATCACAAGAATGATATATGCAATATAACTAAAGCTAATGGGATGTAATATCAGATAATCACTTAGGATTGCTATTTTACTTTATTAGTAACTCATTTCTATTGGATTCTAATCCAACTATGATTTGGGAGAACATACTAAGTAGGGGTGAGTGATTCTAAGTTCCATATAAGTTTCACCTAAAACTTGTAATCATTCTGTTGAAATATATTCCTTATTTTTTGGAACTTGGAACTTATTTGCATATTCTTGGGCCTAAAACCTACACTGTCACACGTTTTAGCTTCTACTTAGATTTCATTTGTATTATTAATTGAACGATTACAATAAATCATCGCTTTTAATGATCACCACTTGATGTTACAATTCACTGACCATAACTTATATTTAAACACATAAAAAAAAAATGGAATATTAACAAAGTAAAAGTGTTGGTCCTAAAATGGAAGCTTAAACTATTAGTAGCGGGAATAGGATGTTGATCAAACCGAGTAAATTGTGGTTGACCCCATGAAATACCACAGGATCACGCGAAAACATAAACTAAGAAAAACATATAAAATTATTTCAAATTCCAGGTTCCACCTCCCTAGAACTTAGAATTTACCCATTAAAACAAGTTTCCCAATTTTCCGAACTTGAAACCTACCTATAGACCTTGGAACATGGAATTGGACAGGTTCTTACCAGTTTGATTCTTCGATTTTAGGTTCTACCTAAGAACCATGCTCACCCCTAATACTAAGCTTTGTAACATCAAGGGAAACAAAAAGAAAATTTTAGGTTTGTTTGTTTGAAAGGACATTGTTTCTCAAAAATCATTTTCCAACCATTCGATGTTTGGATGACGAAAAACTAGTTGAGCTACGAAAAGCATTTCCCCTGAACTGAAACAACAAGCTTAACTTGGGGGGAAAAACGACTTTCCTTTCTAGTGAGAAGGAAATCACTTTTCCTAAATCACCAAACAAATCTAAACTACCTATCTTGCTTGAAAATAAGATTCATAAAATATATTTCTTTTGTCATGAAATCTTCAATAAAACAGACATACCATTGATTGTCCTCCAGTTCACATGTAGCATCACAATTTACTCGTGTCATACTAGGGTCAAGCATATCTCGTTTGTAATTGTAACGTTGGTATAAAATTCTTATAAGGTTTCGAACTTCAAGTCATGATCAAAATTGTAATGACATATACAGCCATAATGGTCAACTGGGTCGACAATTGGAATACGGTATCGCTCTTCCTTCAGTAGAGAAAGGTGTCTTACAACTTGAAAGTGCTTTTCTTCGTCCCTTTTGGCGGCGCACGCGATTGAACATGAGCCATGCATCTGTCCCCCTTCCACCACCTTTCTATGCTGTCCAAATGATTAGTAAGGCTTCATAGGCTCGTTATATGATGGAAGCTGGCAAAGGATTGATTCCAATACAGATAATAAATTCGGTACATTGGCCCAATAATACAAAATATACACCCCAATATCAAGTATTTACACATTAGTATGATCCAGGTAGTTTATTAAATCCATGGTATGCGTATAAATAAAAGAGTAGTGACAGAGAATTGCTCAGCTGATTTATAATGCTTGGTTGAACGTCGGATACTGCTCAGCCTTCCAACTTTCGCAGTTCTCCGAATCCTTCAGATATTTGAGAGCTGCGTGGTATAAGTGAATAAACAATCGTCCAATTCTACGAGGGTTTTGTAATCGTCAAAATTAATTTAGGGTTAGGGTTAACACATACTACATTAATCTTTTGGGATTTGCTTTAAGTATTGAGCGTGAATTAGACACACAACACACATAGGTCCACTTATCCACACCACAGAGCAAAAATAATTTCATGTTAGGCTATTTGTCCAGTTTTGGCTCATGTTTTGAGGTTATTATTAGAATGTTCGATAAGCTCAAAATCTATTTTCAAAGTGGGTTCTCTTTTCACCGAAAAAAGAACTCAATCTATACAGCAAATCTCTTGCAGTCATATGTTGGGAGTCGATAATAGTTGAATATATAGAAAAAAGATCTTGGCTATTTGTCGATGAACTCCAAGCAGTCTGTGCCTAAATACGCTGTGATTACGACATTTCCGACATTGCGCTTCATGGGGACGACAAGTCGTTCCCGGAGGGTGCTTTGATTCGTTTGGAATTGTCGTGACATTATTTTATCTATGCAGGAGAAAACAGGATGCCACGTCAAAAGAAGGAAGGCGTCACCATCACTAAATGTCTCTCCGTTCCGTTCATTCCGCAGATATTTGCCGGTGCTTTAGTGTTGGATCCCCATCGGTCCAATTGCGCACCAAACTGGCGTACATAGCGCTTTGGAAACGAAGCCCCCCGTCGCTAAACCCCCACGTCACACGCCTCCACCGACGGTTCCTACCCCACAATTCGTGGCCACCCGATTGGGACCACCCACGTGGTTCGTTACTGCCGTCCACACACGCGGCCACACGTCGGTTGCCGTAGCGCTTCGGCTCACAGTGGCCTGCGACTTTCGCAGGTATCAGGAGGAGGAGAATGAAGGTGACGTTTTTCACTCCCACTTCTAGAAGCCCAGGTTCATAGAATCCCGACACTAAACATAGCCCAGGTTCATAGAATCCCGACACTAAACATTCTCTCTCTCTTTCTCTCTCTCTCATCAGATAAAGCTTGCCACGGTAAGGATCCTCTTCATGCTGTTTTTCAGAGTAAGCGAATGATTCTTCGATGGGAGAACTGATCAACGTGAGTTTTCGACGGTGATGATCGATGTCGACGTTAACGTCGTGCGCCTGGATAGCAGGAGGCGGCTATGTACGTGGTGAATACGTGCACGGTGGAAGAGGCCTTGAGGATCTTTACTGAGGTAACGTGTTGTTCTTCTTGAAGCATCCCCACCTCTTTATCGATGCTTTCTCCTTGACGTTCATGCGTGATCTGCAAAGGCGATTACGATTGGTATTCAAATCGAAGCAACAGATAATAACGAAACTAGAGGAGTCGGTAGCTTTCTTGTCCTGAATTCTCAGTTCTCGCCATCAGTTAATCTGTATCTCGGAAGTAACGTGAGATTCTTTTTTTTCTTTTCAAGCATGATTAGGCCCCTTGTTTGAGCAATACTTTACGTTATAAATGATGGAAATATTTAGAAAACTTGAAATGTGATGATTAATTTGAATAGATTAAGACGTTGTGCTCTATAACACATAAAGGGCGCGTTTGGTAATGTTTTGTTCAAAAAATTGTTCTAGAACGAAATAGAAAAAACTATTTCTGCTCCTAACACTTTTTTATCGAAACACACGTTTGCAAAAAACTTTTTGCAGGAATAAAAAATGAATAGAAACACGTTTAGTAAATTTATATTCTTTTTTTGTTTCTTTTAATTTTTTAATATTTTTATTTTATTTTTCCTTTTTTCCTTTCATTTTTCATTTTTCATTTTTTTTTTTTAGTAGGTCGCCGGCCTCCGCAACCGGCCGACGGGGCCAACAAGCCTCGCCTTGGTTGGGCGAGCTCGGGCTCACCAGATCCGGCGAGGCCAAGCCTCGCCGGTGGCTAGGCGAGCTTGGCCTCGCCCAGATCCGGCGAAGCCGAGTGTCGCCGGCCCCTGGCGAGGCTCAGCCTCGCCGGCCAAAGAAAAAAGAAGAAGAAAAGAAGAAGAAAAGAGAAAGAAAAGAGAAAAAAGAAAAGTGTTTCTTTAGAAGTGTTTCTAACAAAAATAACTTTTTTTTTGTTTTCATTTTCGTTCTTTTTTTGTTCCTAACAAAAAAAGAAATTTTGAACAAAAACGCAAACAAACACATTTCTTTTTTTTTTTATTGTTCCCGGGAGCAAAAAAACAAAATTTCTGTTCATAAACAAAAAAAAAAGAACATTACCATGCAGCCCCAAAATGTTCTCTTTACGATCTTTGTTGCATGCGTCACATCATTTACATGTAATTGTATGTGCACCTATCTAGCACACATGGATTCTTTAATCAAGTTGTTCACATGGGTGCGTGCTATGGGCGCGTGCGATAATACGTCGGATTGAGGTCTGGACAAACTATTTGAACAAACATAGAATGATGCCGTGTTTATATTCTAAGGGTTCTATTTGCAATTGTTGAATATTATCTAAATTATCGAATTAATGAAGTTTAAAGTTGTTATAATCAAAGCAATTTGCTGGCGTGTATCTTTGTCTTCCCATGAGCATATACGTTATCTTCATGTGTATAAGTGTGCATTGTGGTTAAGAGTTCTCTTCATTCTTTCTCCTGATGTGGAAATTCAAACTTGCTGCATAATACAGGGCTTTGAACCAGTAATCTCTTGTGGCAACGGACTCAATCTAGAGGAAGAACCCAATGATGACGATCGTGATGAACTGCGACTGTTGTCTCCGAGAGACACCGTTTCCGCACCATTCTAGCTCGATCTCGCTAGGCAAACGCTTTGTACATGCTATTAAGTTTTTCCTCTTCAATACGATTACCAATAAATTTATTCCATTCATTTTCACTAATGATATTATCGTGGGATTAACTTAGGTATAGAAATGAAAATAGGCGTTATCATTATCAATCTAGTTACCGTTTTCTTCCTCTTGCCAGATCCCTCCTATTTCGGTTTATACAGACTACAGTCTCTAGCTTTTGTTGCTGGCTTTGGCTCGGATTCACAAGGAGTACGCTTATACTAACCTCAAGACTGTTAAAAATTGAGGGTATCTAATACTATCCACGGATGTTAAGGGAGGCTCAAAATAAAATGAAAAGTATAAAAAAAAAGTCCTAAGCCTATTGCGTTAGTACTAATTAGTCTTAAATCTCTTGTGTTTGTGCCAATTGAGTCAATTCATTCAATTTTGACTGAAAATCGCTCACATAGATGTCGTTCGTTGTACATGGCATGACCGGCGCTATTATGGACAAATTTTACAATTTTTTTTTTTTTTTCAGTTTGGTTGGCGAGAGTCGCCAAGGACCTGCAAGCCCTTGCTAGCTGTGAGTGAAGGCTTGGTGGCCCACGCCTACATCACGTGGGACAACCAACGTCTATGTCAATGCTAGTGTGTGTTGGCATAGGATGTTTGGTGTCCATATCAATGATTTTTGGCCAAAATTGGTTGGATAGATTCAATTGACACATGCGCAAAGTTTAGGATTAAATTAGTCAAATTGAAAGGTTTAAGACTAAAATAATACAATGTAATAGATTTTAGGATTTTGTTTTTTTAGTGCTTTTCCCTCCAAATGATACCTAGCATTTGATGGATGAAAACAATCACTAAAAATTAATTATATGTAAAACCATAAAAGGACATCTTCTTGCTCCTATCTGCATTAAATCGCTTTAAGATGTAGTGCATTGCCATCTCATTTGAAAGTTTAAAATTAGTTGGAGTGCGGCAAGTAATCTATTTTATTAATTGGGGGAACGGGAGTCCAAGGGGTCAAATTCAAAACTCCTGGCTCCGGTATTACCATGTTGAAGTTTAGCTCGAACCATATTTCTCTAAAAGTCTAAGCTTGTTCGATCATTTTGCAATGAGAATCTGAAGCTTTGTCCATGATACATGTGCATAAATGAAAGCAATGCCATATAACATTCACGATAAGATCTCGATTATTTTTCTTTTGGACCAGAAGAAAGAATTTGTTTATTATATTGGTATGAATTTAATTTTAAACTTTTCAATTTGACTAATTTAGTCCTACACATTTTAAAATTTTGTTAAATTGAGTTTATCCAATCAATTTAGGCTAAAAATTACTAAAGTGGACACCAAGCATCCTAGGTGACACGGTTGGTGCTGATGTGGATTTTTTTAAGCAATATATGTTTTCCTGTCCTTCTCTTTCCCTTCTCTTTCTACCTATCGTTGGCAAGGTGAGTGCTGACATTGGCAAGGTGAGCTCAACCCTCATTCAGGCCAAGGCAAGGCTTGCTAGGTGTTGCCTAAGAGAGGGTCACTCTCGTTGGTGCTCGCCCTTGCCCAAGTGAGGCCAACCCTCGCCTAAGGTGAGAGGGTGACCTTTGCTTAGGAAGGCCAGCTCTTGCCGACTATGGCCTTTGCTAGTCACTAGCAAAAAGAGATCGAAAAGAAAAGAAAGAAAAACAGAAAAAAAAAAAAATTATAAGAAAGTGTCAACATCAGCAGTGGTCATGTTGTGCTATGTAAGATTAGTGATATCCGTGTTAGCAATTTCTAACATAAATTGACTAGATGAGTTTAATTGACAAAATTTAAAAAAAAAATTAAGATTAAATTAGTCAAATTGGAAATTTTAGGTATAAATTAGTAGCAATATAATAGGTTTAGAACTTTTTTTGGTACTTTTTTCTGATGAAAAGCTAATTGGATGTTATTAACCACTTAAGATTGCTATTGTACTTTATTAATAAGCCATTCCTATTGCATCCTAATCCAATGACGACACGGGAGAATAAACTAAGCTTTGCTACGTCAAGGTAAATAAAAAGAAAATTTGGGGTCTGTTAGAAGTTATTTTCTGACCATCCAATATTTAAATGACAGAAAACTAGTCAATCTACGAAAAGTATTTCCTATGAACTGAAAACAACAAAGCTTAATTTGGGGGAATAACGACTTTCCTCTTTAGTAGGAGGGAAATCACTTTATCTAAACCACCAGACAAATTTGAACTAATCATTTCCCTTGAAAATGATCTTCATAAATAATATTTCATTTGTCATAAAGTTTTCAATAAAATAAACACTTGGCCGTAATTCATATGCAGCATCGCAAACTCCTCATGTCAGACTAGAGTCAAGCATATGTCGTTTATAATTATTGTCGGTATAGAATTCTTTTAAGGTTTCAAACTTCATGTCATAATCAAGATTGTAAAGGACATATACAACCGGAATGATCGGTTGTCGACAGTTGCAATACGGCATCGCTGTTCCATGAGGTGTCTTACAGCTTGAAAGTGCTTTTTCTAGTACCTCTTGGCGGCGCACGTAATTGATCATATGCCATGCACCTGTCCCCGTTCCGCCACCTTCTGTGCTGTCCGATTGACCATCAAGAGGTCATGCTACATAGGCTTGTTATATGACGGAGGTTGGAAAGGATCGATTCCAGTACAGATAATATATTCAGCACATTGGCCCAAATATACAAAATATGCAGCACAATATCAAGTATTTACGAATTAGTATGGCCTACGTAATTCAGTAAAGCACACAATATGGGTGTGTATAGAGTAATGGTAAAGAATTGCTCAGCCAATTCATAATAATTGGTTGAACGTTGAATTCTCCTCAGACTTTCAATTTTTGCATTTTTCAATTTACCTACACAATATAAACAAATGAATCATACAAATGGTGAGATAGATTAGTCATCCGATTCTAGTATGATTTGTGATTGTCAAACTAATTAAGGGTTAGGGTCAACAAAAACTATATTACCGTTTGGGATTTGCTTAGTTATTGCATTTGGATTGGGCACGAGAAACACATAGGACCGCTTTTGCAAATAATTTCCGGTTAATAGTAGACTTTTGGCTTGTGTTTCGAGATTATTATTAAGGTATTCGATGCGCTGGAAATTTATTTTTCCTGGGTTCTCTCGTCATAAGAAGAGTACACGATCTATGCAATTGATTGTGAATCTCGAGCAATCACTTCTCATAGATCTTCACTATATGTCGTTGAAGTCGAAGCAATCTGCACGCAATTCCGCTGGAATTACGAAAGCAGGTACGACATTAGGCCTCCTGGGGACGACAATATTTTATGTAATCCAGGAGAAGCAAAGCGATGCTGCGTCAAAAGAAGGAAGGCGTCAGCGTCACTCGATCTCTCTCCGATTCTCGTTCATTCCGGAGAGATTTGCCTGTGTGTGTTGGATCACCAAACGCGCGTACGTAGGGCTTTCTAGGAAACGAAACCCGCCTTTGCCAAAGCCTCCACATCCGCCGCCTCCTCCTCCCTACTTATCGCGACCACCCGATCGTGGCCGTCCCCACAGGGGGCCACACGTCGGTTTCCGTAGCGCAGCCGCCCAACTGCGACTTTCGCAGGCATAAGGACGAGAAAGGAGGTGACGTTTTTTATGGTGATCAATGTCGACGTTAATGTCGTGCGCATGGATAGCAGGAGGCGGCTCTGCACGTGGTGAAAACGTGCACCGTGGAAGAGAGGCCTTGAGGATCTTCACTGGGGTAACATGTTGTTTGTCTTGAAGCATCCTCGCCTCTTTATCTATACTTTCTCCTTGACGTTCTTGCGTGATCTGCAAATGCGATTAAGAACGATATTCAAATCGAGGCAGCAGATAAGAATGAAACTAGAGGAGTTGGCGGTACCTTTCTTGTCCTGAATTCTCGGTTTTCGCTGTCAGTTAATCTGTACGTTGGAGGTAACGAGAGATTCTTGTTCTTTTCGAGCATGAAGACGCCCCTTGTTCCCTCGAGTCTATCGCCGCTCGAACTGTACTTTACGTTATAAATGATGGATAGATTCAGACCACTTGACATGTGCCAATTGATTTGAATGGATTAAGACGTGTACTCTTGTAACACCTAAAATGTTCTCTTTTTAATCTTAGATGCATGCATCACATTGTTTTCACATAATGGCATGTGCACTTACCTATCATACATGGATTCTTAAATCAAGTTGATCACATGGGTGCACACGATAATACGTTGGATTGAGGTCTGCACTAACTGCTTGGGCACACATAAATTCATGACACGTATATATTCTAAGGCTTCTATTTGCGTTGAATTTTATCTATATCATCAAATTAATGAAGTTTAAAGTTGTTATAATTAAAGCAAATTGCCGGTCTTTGTCTTCCCATGAGCATATACGTTATCTTCATGTGTATAAGTGTGCATAGTGGTGAAGAGTACTCTTCAATCTTTCTCCCCATTGGTAATGGCAGACTTGCTGCATAATACAGGGCTTGGAACCAGTAATCTATTCTGGCAACGGACTCGATCTAGAGGAAAAGCCTAGTGATGACGATTGTGATGAACTGCGACTGTTGTTTTCGAGAGACACCATTTCAGTGCCATTCTAGCTCGCTCTCGTCTGGCAAACACTTTATGCATATGCTATTGAGCTTTTCTTCTTCAATATACTTACCAATAAATTTATTCCATTCATTTTCGCTAACGATCTAATCATGTGATTAACTTAGGTATAGAAATGAGAATAAGCGTTGTCATTATCAATCTAGCTACCATTTTCTTCCTCTTGTCAAATCCCTCCTATTTCAATTTATACAGACTATAGTCTCTAGCTTTTGTTGCTGGTTTTGGTTCGGATTCACAAGGAGTATGCTTATACTAATCTCCAGATTGTTAAAAATCGCGGGCATCTAAGGGTGCGTACGGTAATGTTTCTATTCTCAAGAACATTTTTTGTCTAGAAACAATTTTTTATATTTTTATGTCTTGAATAAATTTCTGAGCATTCAAACATATTTGGTATTTGCACAAAATTCTTATTTTCAAACTAAAAATGCGTCTAGTATGACTCTAAATATTTGTGTGACTTGATTTTTATTTAATTTATCAATAATTTTATTACATTTTTCATTTTTTCTTATTCTTCTCCTTCCTCCATACGATTGTCAACCTCATTTGGTCACCACAAGGCTCTGGGGGCGTTGTTGGTGGCCAAGGAGCCTGAGGGGGCCGATGAGGTCACTAGGCCTCATTTGGCTGATCGCCAGCCATCACCAAGGCTAACGACTAACCAAGGGGAAGAAGAGAGGAAGGGAAAAAGAAAGAATAGAAAAGAGAAAAATGCATGTTTCTTGAGTTGGTTTTAGGAACAAAGATGCAACTTTTAAAAAAAAAATTTCTTGTTTATGTTTCAAATCTGTTCCTAAAAATAAATTGTTCTCGAGAACAAAAAAAATTACCAAATGCATATTTGATCAATTTCTGTTTCAGGAAACAAAAAAATATGTTCTTTGGAGTGTTACCAAAGAACACCTAATACTTTACACAAATATTAATGGAGGGAAAAGTATCAAAAAGGTCCTCAGCTTATTGCGTTGGTACTAATCACTACTCAGACCTAAATCTGTTTATGTTTGTGCAAATTGAGTCCATCCGTCCAATTTTAATTGGAAATCACCAATATAGATGCCATTCATTGTACATGGCATGACCGACACTACCGTAGACAAATTTTACAATTTTTTTTTTTTTTTTAATTTTGGTTGGCAAGATTGCTGAAAGCCTATGAGCCCTCGCTAGTTGTGAGTGAGGGCTTGACAGCCCACGCCTGTAACCAACAATGGCCACGTAGAACGAGCGATGTCCATGGTAGTGCTGGCATGTGTTGGCAAAGGATGTTTGGTGTCAATCTCAGCGATTTTCAGTCAAAATTGGTTGGATGAATTCAATTAATATATGTACAAAAATTTTAGAATTAAATTAGTCAATTCGAAAGTTTTAATATTGAAATGATATCAATTTAATATATTTATCATTTTGTTTTTTAGTGCTTTTCCCTCCAAACGATATCTAACATTTGATGTATGAAAACAATCGCTAAAAATTAATTATATGTAAAACCATAAAAGAACAACTTCTTGCTCCTATCTACATTAAATTGCTTTAAGATGTGGTGCATAGCGGTCTCATCTGAAAGTTTAAAATTAGTTGGAGTGTGGCACATAATTTATTTTATAAATTTGGGAACAGAAGTCCAATGGGTCAAATTCAAAAGTCCTGGCTCTAGTGTTACCATGTCGAAGTTTAGCTTGAACCATGTTTTGTCTAAAAGTCTAAGCTTGTTCGAGGATGATATATATGTCCATCAATTTGCAATGAAAATCTGAAGCTTTGTCCATGATACATGTGCATAAATGAAAGAGGTGTCATATGACATTCACCATAAAATCTCGATTATTCTTTCTTTTGGACTAGATGAAAGAACTTCTTTATTATATTAGCACTATTTCAATTCTAAACTTTTCAATTTAACCAATTTAGTCCAACATATTTTTTAATTTTGTTAAATTGAGTTCATCCAACCAATTTAGATTAAAAATTGCCAACATGGACGCCGGGCATCCTATATGACACGGATGGTGTTGATATGGATTTTTTTAAGCAATATATGTTTTCCTTTCCTTTTCTTTCCCTTCTCTTTCTGCCGATGGCTGGCAAAGGGTGAGCACCGACGAGATGAGGTCAACCCTCACCTAGGCCAGGGTGAGGCTTGCTGGGTGTTGCCTAGGAGAGGGTCAATCTCGTCGGTGCTTGCACTTGCCCAAGTGAGGCCAACCCTCACCTATGGCGATGAGGGCAACCCTTGCTCGAAGAGGCTAGCTCTCGTTAGCCATAGCCTCTGCCGATCATTAGCAGGAAGAGATTGCAAAAGAAAAGAAAGAAAAAAGAAAAAAAACATTATAAAAAATGTCAACATCAGCATTAGTCGTGCTATGTAGAATCGGTGGCATCTACGTCACAAATTTCCGACCTAAATTAGTTGAATAGACTCAATTGATAAAATAAAAAATAAAAAAAAGAATTAAATTGGTAAAATTGAAAGGTTTACATATAAATCGGTAGTAATGTAATATATTTAAAACCTTTTTCATACTTTTTTCGATGAAAAGCTAATTGGATGTTATATCACATAACCACTCAACATTGCTATTTTACTTTATTAATAACCCATTTCTACCACATCCTAATCCAGTTCAGCACGAGAAAATATACTAAGCTTTGCTACATCAAGGGAAATAAAGAGAAAATTTGAGGTCCGTTTATTTGAAGAAAAATCGTTTCTATGAAATTGTTTTCCGACCATCCACTTTTGGATGACGGAAACCTAATCAATCTACTAAAAGCATTTTTTATGAACCGAAAACAATAAGCTTAATTTGTCGGAATAACGACTTTTCTTTTTAGTAAGAAGGAAATCACTTTTTCTAAATCATCAGACAAATTTAAATTAATCATTTTCCTTGAAAATGATCTTCATTAAAAATAGAGCACCTTTAACATAATCGTGTAACCGTGTTACAATAGAATGCTGGCCACAAGACCTAAAGTGGGTCCTCCCATAATATATATATATATATTACATTCATAATACTTGTGGTTGAGGTATGACCGTGATACCATTACATGGTTATGCAAGCATTATAGTAAAAAATATTTTCCTTTGTCATAAAACTTTCAATAAAACAAACACACCTTCGATTGGCCCTAATTCAAATGTAGTATTGCAATTTGCTCATATCAAACTAGAGTTAAGCATATCTCATTTTAATTATAACACCGGTATAGAGTTAAGGTTTCAAACTTCCAAGTCATGATCAAGATTGTAAGGAAAAAAACAATCGGAATGATCAGTTGTCGACCATTGTAATGCGGCATTGCTTTTCCATGAAGTGCGAATAATTTCCCGTTAAGGCTATTCATTGAGTTTCAATGTGGCTTTTGAGATCATTATTAAGGTGTGCGATAAGTTTGAAATTTATTTTTCTCATGGTGACCTCTCCCGTGTAAGAAAAGTATAGAATCTCTGCAATCGATGGCGAATCTCGGGCAGTCACTTCTGATAGATCTTGGCTATTTGTCGTAGAAGCCCAAGCAACCTGCACGCAATTCCGCTGTAATTACGACAGCAAGTAGGACATTAGGTCTCATGGGGACGACAATATTTTATGCAATCCAGGAGGAGCAAAATGATGCTGCGTCAAAATAAGGAAGGCGTCACCGTCACTCAATCTCTCTCCGATTCGTCCATTCTGGAGAGATTTTGCTGGTGTTTTAGCGTTGGATCAACAAACACGCGTACGTAGGGCTTTTTAGGAAACGAGACCCGCCATTGCCGAACCTCCACGTCCGCTGGCTCCTCCTCCCCACGTGCCGTGACCACCCGATCGTGGCCGTACGCGTAGTTCGGTACTGTACTGCCGTCCCCACCGGAGGCCACACGTCGGTTTCCGTTGCGCAGCTGTTCACCTGCGACTTTCGCAGCTATAAGGATGAGGAAGGAGCTGACGTTTCTTATTCCCACTTCTCGAAACTCACCTTCACGTGAATCACGGCACTAGACATTCTCTATCTCTCTGTCTGTAAGATGATGGAAGAAGGAGGAGGAGCAGCGATGGCGCGCATGGAGGGCAGGGCGTCCATCGACGGCGAGCCCAAGACGCTCAGCTTCCATCAGATAAAGCTTGCCAGGGTAAGGATCCTCTTCATGCTGTTTTTCAGTGTAAGCGAATGATTCTTCGATGGGAGAACTGATCAACGTGAGTTTTCGATGGTGATCGATGTGGACGTTAATGTCGTGCGCATGGATAGCAGGAGGCGGCTCTGGACGTGGTGAATACGTGCACCGTGGAAGAGGCCTTGAGGATCTTCACTGAGGTAACGTGTTGTTCATCTTGAAGTATCCTCACCTCTTTATCTATTCTTTCCCCTTGATGTTCATGCGTGATCTGCATATGCCATTAAGAACGGTATTCAAGTCGATGCAGCGGATAATAATGAAACTAGAGGAGTCAATGATCGCTTGCTTGTCTTGAATTTTCAGTGCTCCCCTCACTTGACCTGTATCTCCAAACTCACGAGACGACGCCCGCCCCTTGTTCGCTCAAGTCTATCCTGGTCAAGCAACATTTTAGGTTATAAATGATGAGAAAATCCATAACACTGACATGTAAAGATTGGTTCGAATGGATTGAGACGTCATGTCCAGATGCTCATCTAAAATGTTCTCCTTATGATATCGGTTGCATGCTTGAAGTCTTTCATATGTGCACCTTTTTAGCATAAATTGATTCTTAAATCAAGTTGGTTACATGGCTGCGTACCATAATACGTCATATCTAGGTTTCGACTAACTATTTGGGCACACATAGAAACATGACATGTATACACTCTTAAGGGTTTTATTTCCCCATGGATAATCTATCACGTTCATGTTGCAATTGTCAAATATTATTGATATCATCGGATTAATGAAGCTGGAAGTCATTATAATTATGACATGTATACACTCTTAAGGGTTCTATTTCCCCCACGGATAATATGTGGCATTCGTGTTGAAATTGTCAAATATTATCGATATCATCGGGTTAATGAAACTGGAAGTTATTAAAATTAAAGTGATTTGTAGGTGTGCATCTTTGTCTTCCCATGACCATATACACCATATTCGTGTCTATAAGTATGTGTTGTGGTGAAGAGTTTTCTTCAATCTTTCTCCTGATATGGTAATGGCAGACTTGCTGCATAATACAGGGCTTGGAACCAATAATTTGTTGTGGCAACGGATTCAATCCAGAGGAAGAGCCTAATGAAGACAAAAATGATGAACTGCGACTGCCGTCTCTGAGGGATGTCATTTCGGCACCGTTCTAGCTCGCTCTTGCCAGCGGACGCTTTGTACATATGCTACTGGACTTGTCTTCTTCGATACCCTGACCAATAAATTATTCCATCCGTTTTTGCCAACGATTGTTATGTGATTAACTTAGGTATTGAAATGAAAATAAGAATTATCATCAATCTTGGTACCATTTTCTTCCTCTTGCCATATCCCTTTTGTTTCAAGTTTATACATACTGTAGTCTCCAGCTTTTGTTGCTGCCTTTGATTCGGATGCACAAGGAATACACTTTTATTATACCTCAAGGCTGTTAAAAATCGAGGGCATCTAATAATTTTCACATGTTAATGCAGGTTCCAAATGAGGGGCTATTACATCAATACTAATTTTATCATAAGTCTTTTGTATTTGTGCTAATTGAGTTCATTCGATAGCCAAAAATCGCTGACATAAGTAATAATCATTCTATGTTGCATGATTGATGTTGTTGTGGACAAATTTTACATTTTGTTTTGTTTTTCTTTTTTGTTATGGCCGGCAAGGGCCTACAGGCCTTCGCTTTGTGGCCAACGATGGTCTGGGGTAGGGTTGTGACCCTCGTTAGTGATTGGCAAGGGCTTGCAAGTCCACGACGGCGCTCACAGGCCACAATGAAAAAAGAAGAAAAGAAATTAGGAAAATCAGAAATTGTAAAATGAATCCATATTAGACAACTAGTGTTCATATTAGTGATTTCTGACTAATTTGGTCGGATGCACTCAATTGTAATAAATACAAAAGATTTAAGGTTAAATTTGTACATTTGAATGGTTTAAGGGTGAATTGATATCAATGTAATAAATTTAAGATTTTTTTAAGTATTTTTCCCTCCAAATGATGTCTAGTATATGATGGATTTAAACAATCACTAAAAGTTAATTATATGTGAAACCATAAAGGGACCATTCCTTGCTCCTATTTGCATTAAATCGCTTTAAGATGTAGGGTATGGCCATCTGATTTGAAAGTTTAAAATTAGTCGGAAAGCGGTACATAATGTATTTTATAAATTGGGGAAAAAGAAGTCCAAGGAATCAAATTCAAAACCTCTTGGTTTTGGTGCTACCATGTCGATGTGTATAATTATGTTTTTTTTTTAAAAGCTTAAGCTTGTTAGAGAATAATATGTATGCTAATCATTTTGCGATGAAAATATGATGCTTTGTCCATGTTACATGTGCATAAATGAAAGAGATGTCGTATAACATTGATTCACGATAAGATCTCAATTTTTATTTTATTTTATTTGGGGACAAGACGAAAGAACTTATTTAATAACTCGTGCTATTTTCTATAATATAGATAAATCTAACATTTTTTTTTGTGTATGGTCGATTTCACACATACGTTTAAATTAGAAATAGATGGACCTAACTTTTTGAGATATAACCGGTCTCAACTACTAGTCAGAGCCATCCCATCCCAGTTGCTTATGGAATTAACCCAAGAAGGGGAAGCACGTGGCCGAAATAAGAATGTCGTGCGGGATTAATGAGATAATATAGGGGAGACATGCAAAGAAGGTAAACTGAATATTCTCAAATATTTAATTAAAATGAGCTTTCATTGGGACTTCTTTTGTTATATTTGCAATTGTTTCAATGATTTGATCCAATGAAATTCATCACAAACAGTTTTGACATAGGAAAATGATAAAAGAAACCATAAACTTATTGCAATTTTGTTAATTCAATCATAAACCTTTTAATTTAGCTAATTTAGTCATAAACATTTTAACAATTTAGCCATTCGGTCAATTCTGTCAATTTGGACTTAAAATTCACGACATTGATATTGGTCATCCAATGTGATACCAAATGTGCTGATGTGATATTTTTTAAAATTTTGATTTTTTTTTATTGATTAGGATTGATGGGGTGTTGTCGTCCATATTAAAAAAATTTATGCATTGATGTCGCCCGTATCATGTAAGACGGTTGATGTACACATCATCAATTTTAGGTTAAAATTGGGTGGATGGACTGAATTGACAACTTATCAAAAGTTTAGAAGTAAATTCGCCAAATTAAAATATTTATAATTGAATTAGGACAATTGTAATATGAATAGAATTTTTTTGGTCATTTTCCCATTTTGACATTATCGAGTAGTATATCGTAATCATCGAGCTTCACTTACGTTAGTTTTTAACTCGAATATGGATAGAAGTATGTCAACAAATTGTACTTATTGTTATGAAATATTTTCGAGAATTACCGATAGAAAATATCATATCACTATTGTTCGAGTTGTCTAAACACTGTCCTTGATGGCACGTTAAGACTTTTAGAGAGTGCCACAAGTAGATGCATGATCATCACCTAGGATTGAACGGACTATCTAATTAACGTGCACTTCATTGCTCAAGTGAAAATGGGAACAACGAGAAATGTAAAACAAGCAGAGAGTGTTCCGTGCATCGATTTATAATTTTATGTAGAAAGACGAAGAATGGATCTGTATTTATAGGAGATAAATATATATATATATATATATGGTAAGAAGTCGTACGTAGGCTGCTAAATGTCATACAAATAATTCCGACTTTGAATGAATGAAAACTCTCTCTCCCAAAAAAAAACCCTCTTTGAAGGATTCTTCTCATCAAGACGAGGCTGCTTTGCTCGGATTTTCTTTTCTAGGCCTTGATTTTCTTCTTTTTTCTCTCCCGATTTAATCCGGGAGTCTTATTTCACCTTGTTTGGGGTCTTTTTTTGCTTGTCGCCGTTGCTTTTGTTTGCTCATCGTAGTGAATAAACTGGAAATTTTGAGAGAATGTCATCACCAGTCCAATTAGCAGGATGTGCGATACGTGTTTCTACGATTTCTCCAAGATTAGGTGGAAGCTCTCCTCTTCCAATTTAGGTGTAGATCTAAATTTGCAAGTTTTTCTCTCTTTATCTAAATCTAGATTTGGGAGTTTTTTAGAAGTGTTCGATTTGTGGTGGTTTAACATGTTATTGTCATTGTTGTCTCCATATGGCAATAATGTTGAGGACACTAAACCTAGACATACACTGCAAGTTGTAGTTCTTGCAAGGAACAATGTGTACCAATTACTGATAGTTCTGATGATCAGCCACCGATTGTTTTTCCTCTCTTAATTTAAGATTCATGAGTTTTTTTTCTTTTTCTCTTGATCTAAATCTAGATTTGGGAATTCTTTTAGAAGTGTTCAATCTATGATAGTTCAACATGTTATTGTTATTATTGTTGTTGTTGTCATTATCTTTGCATGGCAATGATGTTGAGGATGTTGAATTTAGGAGCACATTGTAAGTTGTAGTTTTCGTAAAGAATGTCGTGTGCTCATCATTGATGGTTTCTATGATTAACCACCGATTGTTTTTGATGTTGTAATAAATTACCGTTTGGGATTTGCTTAGTTATTGCATTTGGATTGGGCACAAGAAACACATAGGACCGCTTTTGCAAATAATTTCATGTTAATAGCCGAGTTTCGGCTTGTGTTTTGCGATTATTATTAAGGTGTTTGAGGAGGTGGAAATTTATTTTTCTTGTGACGGGTTCTCTCGTCATAAGAAAAGTACACGATCTATGCAAGTGATTGCGAATCTCGAGCAATCACTTCTCATAGATCTTGGCTATTTGTGGTCGAAGTCGAAGCAATCTGCACGCAATTCCGCGGGAATTACGAGAGCAGGTACGACATTAGGCCTCCTCTCTGGGGGAGGGGACGACAATATTTTATGCAATCCAGGAGGAGCAAAGGGATGCTGCGTCAAAAGAAGGAAGGCGTCACCGACACTCGATCTCTCTCCGATTCGTTCATTCCGGAGAGATTTGTCTGTGTTTTAGTGTTGGATCACCAAACACGCGTCCGTAGGGCTTTTTAGGAAACGAATCCCGCCATTGCCAAGCCCCCACGTCCGCCGCCTCCTCCTCCCTACTTATCGCGCCACCCGATCGTGGCCGTCCCCACAGGGGGCCACGCGTCGGTTTCCGTAGCGCAGCCGCCCAACTGCGACTTTCGCAGGCATAAGGACGAGAAAGGAGGTGACGTTTTTGATGGTGATCAATGTCGACGTTAATGTCGTGCGCATGGATAGCAGGAAGCGGCTCTGCACGTGGTGAATACGTGCGTCGTGGAAGAGGCCTTCAGGATCTTCACTGAGGTAACATGTTGTTTGTCTTGAAGCATCCTCGCCTCTTTATCTATACTTTCTCCTTGACGTTCTTGCGTGATCTGCAAATGCGATTAAGAACGGTATTCAAATTCGAGGCAGCAGATAATAATGAAAATAGAGGAGTCGGTGGTAGCTTTTCTTGTCCTCAATTCTCAGTTTTCGCTGTCAGTTAATCTGTACGTTGGAGGTAACGAGAGATTCTTGTTCTTTTCGAGCATGAAGACGCCCCTAGGTCGCTCGAGTCTATCGCCGCTCGAACTGTACTTTACGTTATAAATGATGGAAAAATTCAGACCACTTGACATGTGCCGATTGATTTGAATGGATTAAGACGTGTACTCTTGTAACACCTAAAATGTTCTCTTTATAATCTTAGATGCATGCATCACATTGTTTACACATAATGGCATGTGCACTTACCTATCATACATGGATTCTTAAATCAAGTTTATCACATGGGTGCACACGATAATACGTTGGATTGAGGTTTACATTAATTGCTTGGGCACACATAAATTCACGACATGTATATATTCTAAGGCTTCTATTTGCGTTGAATTTTATCTATATCATCGAATTAATGAAGTTTAAAGTTGTTATAATTAAAGCAAGTTGCCGGTCTTTGTCTTCCCATGAGCATATATGTTATCTTCATGTGTATAAGTGTGCATAGCGGTGAAGAGTTCTCTTCAATCTTTCTCATGATGTGGTAATGGCAGACTTGCTGCATAATACAGGGCTTGGAACCAGTAATCCATTGTGGCAACAAACTCGATCTAGAGGAAGAGCCCAGTGATGACGATTGTGATGAACTGCGACTGTTGTTTTCGAGAGACACTATTTCCGTGCCATTCTAGCTCGCTCTTGTCAGGCAAATGATTTGTACATATGCTATTGAGCTTTTCTTCTTCAATATACTTACCAATAAATTTATTTCATTCATTTTCGCTAACGATCTAATCATGTGATTAACTTAGATATAGAAATGACAATAAGCATTATCATTATCAATCTAGCTACCATTTTCTTCCTCTTGTCAAATCCCTCCTATTTCAATTTATACAGACTATAGTCTCCAGCTTTTGTTGCTGGTTTTGGTTCAGATTCAGGAGGAGTATGCTTATACTAATCTCCAGATTGTTAAAAATCGTGGGCATCTAAGGGTGCGTACGGTAATGTTTCTATTTTCAAGAACATTTTTTGTCTAGAAACAATTTTTTATATTTTTATGTCTTGAATAAATTTCTGAGCATTTGAACGTATTTGGTATTTGTACAAAATTTCCATTTTCAAACTAAAAATGCATCTGGTATGACTCTAAATATTCGTGTTACTTGAGTTTTATCTAATTTATCAATAATTTTATTACATTTTTCTTTTTTTCTTATTCTTCTCCTTCCTCCAGACGATTGTCAACCTCATTTGGTCACCACAAGGCTTTGGGGGCATTGTTGGTGGCCAAGGAGCCTGAGGGGGCCGATGAGGTCACCAAGCCTCGTTTGGCTAATCGCCAGCCATCACCAAGGCTAACGACTAACCAAGGGGAAGAAGAGAGGAAGGGAAAAAGAAAGAAAAGAAAAGAGAAAAATGCATGTTTCTTGAGTTGCTTTTAGGAACAAAGAAGCAACTTTTTTTAAAAAAATTTCTTGTTTATGTTTCAAATATGTTCCTAAAAATAAATTGTTCTCGAGAACAAGAAAAATTACCAAATGCATATTTGATCTATTTCTGTTTCAGGGAACAAAAAAATATATTCTTTGGAGTGTTACCAAAGAACACCTAATACTTTCCACAAATATTAATGGAGGGAAAAGTACCAAAAAGGTCCTAAGCTTATTGCATTGGTACTAATCACTACTCAGACCTAAATCTGTTTATGTTTGTGCAAATTGAGTCCATCCGTCTAATTTTAATTGGAAATCACCAATATAGATGCCATTCATTGTACATGGCATGACCGACACTACCGTAGACAAATTTTACAATTTTTTTTTTTTTTAAATTTTGGTTGGCGAGATTGTGGAAAGCCTATGAGCCCTCGCTAGTTGTGAGTGAGGGCTTGGCAGCCCACGCTTGTAACCAACAATGGCCACGTAGAACGAGCGATGTCCATGGTAGTGCTGGCATGTGTTGGCAAAGGATGTTTGGTGTCAATCTCAGCGATTTTCAGTCAAAATTGGTTGGATGAATTCAATTAATATATGTACAAAAATTTTAGAATTAAATTAGTCAATTTGAAAGTTTTAATACTGAAATGATATCAATTTAATATATTTATCATTTTGTTTTTTAGTGCTTTTCCCTCCAAACGATATCTAACATTTGATGTATGAAAACAATCGCTAAAAATTAATTTTATGTAAACCCATAAAAGAACAACTTCTTGCTCCTATCTACATTAAACTGCTTTAAGATGTGGTGCATAGCGGTCTCATCTGAAAGTTTAAAATTCGTTGGAGTGTGGCACATAATTTGTTTTATAAATTTGGGAACAGAAGTCCAATGGGTCAAATTCAAAAGTCCTGGCTCTAGTGTTACCATGTCGAAGTTTAGCTCGAAGCATGTTTTGTCTAAAAGTCTAAGCTTGTTAGAGGATGATATATATGTCCATCAATTTGCAATGAAAATCTGAAGCTTTGTCCATGATACATGTGCATAAATGAAAGAGATGTCATATGACATTCACCATAAAATCTCGATTATTCTTTCTTTTGGACTAGATGAAAGAACTTCTTTATTATATTAGCACTATTTCAATTCTAAACTTTTTAATTTAACCAATTTAGTCCAACATATTTTTTAATTTTGTTAAATTGAGTTCATCCGACCAATTTAAATTGAAAATTGCCAACATGGACGCCGGGCATCCTATATGACACGGTTGGTGTTGATATGGATTTTTTAAGCAATATATGTTTTCCTTTCCTTTTCTTTCCCTTCTCTTTCTGCCGATGGCTGGCAAAGGGTGAGCACCGACGAGATGAGGTCAACCCTCACCTAGGCCAGGGTGAGGCTTGCTGGGTGTTGCCTAGGAGAGGGTCAATCTTGTTGGTGCTTGCACTTGCCCAAGTGAGGCCAACCCTTGCCTATGGCGATGAGGGCAACCCTTGCTTGAAGAGGCTAGCTCTCGTTAGCCATAGCCTCTGCCGATCATTAGCAGGAAGAGATTGCAAAAGAAAAGAAAGAAAAAAGAAAAAAAAAGCATTATAAAAAAATGTCAACATCAGCATTAGTCGTGCTATGTAGAATCGGTGGCATCTACGTCACAAATTTCCGACCTAAATTAGTTGAATAGACTCAATTAACAAAATATGAAAAAAAAAAAATAAGTATTAAATTGGTAAAATTGAAAGGTTTACATATAAATTGGTAGTAATGTAATATGTTTAAAACCTTTTTCATACTTTTTCCGATGAAAAGCTAATTGGATGTTATATCACACAACCACTCAAGATTGCTATTTTACTTTATTAATAACCCATTTCTACTACATCCTAATCCAGTTTAGCACGAGAAAATATACTAAGCTTTGCTACATCAAGGGAAATAAAAAGAAAATTTGAGGTCCGTTTATTTGAAGAAAAATCGTTTCTATGAAATTGTTTTCCGACCATCCACTTTTGGATGACGGAAACCTAATCAATCTACTAAAAGCATTTTTTATGAACCGAAAACAATAAGCTTAATTTGTCGGAATAACAACTTTTCTTTTTAGTAAAAAGGAAATCACTTTTTTTAAATCACCAGACAAATTTAAATTAATCATTTTCCTTGAAAATTATCTTCATTAAAAATAGAGCACCTTTAACATAACCGTGTAACCGTGTTATAATAGAATGCTGGCCACAAGACCTGAAGTGGGTCCCCCCATAATTTATATATATTACATTCATAATACTTGTGGTTGAGGTATGACCGTGATACCATTACATGGTTATGCAAGCATTATAGTAAAAAATATTTTCCTTCGTCATAAAACTTTCAATAAAACAAACACACCTTTGATTGGCCCTAATTCAAATGTAGTATTGCAATTTGCTCATATCAAACTAGAGTTAAGCATATCTCATTTTAATTATAACACCGGTATAGAGTTAAGGTTTCAAACTTCCAAGTCATGATCAAGATTGTAAGGAACAAAACAATCGGAATGATCAGTTGTCGACTATTGTAATGCGGCATTGCTTTTCCATGAAGTGCGAATAATTTCCCGTTAAGGCTATTCATTGAGTTTCAATGTGGCTTTTGAGATCATTATTAAGGTGTGCGATAAGTTTGAAATTTATTTTTCTCATGGTGAGCTCTCCCGTGTAAGAAAAGTATAGAATCTCTGCAATCGATGGCGAATCTCGGGCAGTCACTTCTGATAGATCTTGGCTATTTGTTGTAGAAGCCCAAGCAATCTGCACACAATTCCGCCGTAATTACGACAGCAAGTAGGACATTAGGTCTCATGGGGACGACAATATTTTATGCAATCCAGGAGGAGCAAAGGGATTGCTGCGTCAAAAGAAGGAAGGCGTCACCGTCACTCAATCTCTCTCCGATTCGTCCATTCTGGAGAGATTTTGCTGGTGTTTTAGCGTTGGATCACCAAACACGCGTACGTAGGGCTTTTTAGGAAACGAGACCCGCCATTGCCGAACCTCCACGTCCGCTGGCTCCTCCTCCCCACGTGCCGTGACCACCCGATCGTGGCCGTACGCGTAGTTCGGTACTGTACTGCCGTCCCCACCGGAGGCCACACGTCGGTTTCCGTGGCGCAGCTGTTCACCTGCGACTTTCGCAGCTATAAGGATGAGGAAGGAGCTGACGTTTCTCATTCCCACTTCTCGAAACCCACCTTCACGTGAATCACGGCACTAGACATTCTCTCTCTGTCTGTAAGATGATGGAAGAAGGAGGAGGAGCAGCGATGGCGCGCATGGAGGGCAGGGCGTCCATCGACGGCGAGCCCAAGACGCTCAGCTTCCATCAGATAAAGCTTGCCAGGGTAAGGATCCTCTTCATGCTGTTTTTCAGTGTAAACGAATGGTTCTTCGATGGTGATCGATGTCGACGTTAATGTCGTGCGCATGGATAGCAGGAGGCGGCTCTGGACGTGGTGAATACGTGCACCGTGGAAGAGGCCTTGAGGATCTTCACTGAGGTAACGTGTTGTTCATCTTGAAGCATCCTCACCTCTTTATCTATACTTTCCCCTTGATGTTCATGCGTGATCTGCGTATGCCATTAAGAACGGTATTCAAGTCGATGCAGTGGATAATAATGAAACTAGAGGAGTCAATGATCGCTTGCTTCTCTTGAATTTTCAGTGCTCCCCTCACTTGACCTGTATCTCCAAACTCACGAGACGACGCCCGCCCCTTGTTCGCTCAAGTCTCTCACTGGTCAAGCAACATTTTAGGTTATAAATGATGAGAAAATCCATAACATTGACATGTAAAGATTGGTTCGAATGGATTGAGACGTCATGTCTTGATAGCACCTAAAATGTTCTCCTTATGATCTCGGTTGCATGCTTGAAGCCTTTCATATGTGCACCTTTTTAGCATAAATAGATTCTTAAATCAAGTTGGTTACATGGGCATGCGATAATATGTCTTTCGACTAATTATTTGGGCACACATAGAAACGTGACATGTATACACTCTTTAAGGGTTTTATTTCCCCATGGATAATCTGTCACGTTCGTGTTGCAATTGTTAAATATTATTGATATCATCGGGTTAATGAAGCTGCAAGTTATTATAATTATGACATGTGTACGCTCTTAAGGGTTCTATTTCCCTCACGGATAATATGTGGCATTCGTGTTGAAATTGTCAAATATTATTGATATCATGGGGTTAATGAAGCTGCAAGTCATTATAATTATGACATGTGTACGCTCTTAAGGGTTCTATTTCCCCATGGATAATATGTGACAATCGTGTTGAAATTGTCAAATATTATTGATATCCTCGGGTTAATGAAGCTGCAAGTTTTATAATTAAAGTGATTTGTTGGTGTGCATCTTTGTCTTCCCATGACCATATAGACCATATTCGTGTGTATAAGTATGTGTTGTGGTGAAAAGTTTTCTTCAATCTTTCCCCTGATATGATAATGGCAGACTTGCTGCATAATACAGGGCTTGGAACCAATAATTTGTTGTGGCAACGGACTTGATCCAGAGGAAGAGCTTAATGAAGACGAAAATGATGAACTGCGACTGCCGCCGTCTCCGAGGGACGTCATTTCCGCACCGTTCTAGCTCGCTCTTGCCAGCGGACGCTTTGTACATATGCTACTGGACTTGTCTTCTTCGATACCCTGACCAATAAATTATTCCATCCGCTTTTGCCAACGATTGTTATGTGATTAACTTAGGTATCGAAATGAAAAATAAGAATTATCATCAATCTAGGTACCATTTTCTTCCTCTTGCCGTATCCCTTTTGTTTCGAGTTTATACATACTGTAGTCTCCATCTTTTGTTGCTGCCTTTGATTCGGATTCACAAGGAATACCTCAAGGCTGTTAAAAATCGAGGGCATCTAATAATTTCCACGTGTTAATGCAGGTTCCAAATGAGGGGCTATTGCATCAATAACGATTCTATCATAAAATTTTCTATCCTAAATTTTTTGTATTTGTGCTAATTGAGTTCATTCGATGGCTGAAAATCACCGACATGAATGATAGCCATTCTCCATGGCATGATTGATGTTGTTAAGAACAAATTTTACAATTTTTTTTTTTGTTTTTCTTTTTGATTATGGCCCGCAAGGACCTACTGGCCTTCGCTTGTGGCTAGCGATGGTTTGGGGTAGGGTTGTGACCCTCGTTAATGGTCGGTGAGGGCTTGTAAGTCCTCAACGACCCTCTCAGGCCACAATGAAAAAAAGAAGAAGAAAAAATTAGGAAAATATCAAAAATTGTAAAATTAATCCATATTAGAGAACTAGCATTCATATTAGTGATTTCTGGCCAATTTGATCAGATGAACTCAATTGGTATAAATGTAAAAGATTTTAAGATGGTTTGAGAGTGAATTAATATCAATGTAATAGATTTAGGATTTTTTAAGCACTTTTCCTTTCAAATGATGTTTGGTATCCAATGGATTTAAACAATCACTAAAAGTTAATTATATGTGAAACCATAAAGGGACAACTCCTTGCTCCTATTTGCATTAAATCACTTTAAGATGTAGGGCATAACCATCTGATTTGAAAGTTTAAAATTAGTCGAAAGGCGATACATAATGTATTTTATAAATTGGGGGAAAAGAAGTGCAAGGAATCAAATTCAAAACCTCTTGGTTCCGGTGCTACCATGTTGAAGTATATAATTATGTTTTTTTTTCTTTCTAAAAAGCTTAAGCTTGTTAGAGAACAATATGTATGCTAATCGTTTTGCGATGAAAATCTGAGGCTTTGTCCATGTTACATGTGCATAAATGAAAGAGATGTCATATAATATTGATTCGTGATAAGATCTAGAATTTTATTTTATTTTATTTGGGGACAAGATGAAAGAAGTTATTTAATAACTCGTGCTATTTTCTGTAATATAGATGTATAGTCGAATTCACGCATACGTTTAAATTAGAAATAGATGGACCTAACTTTTTGAGATATAACCAGTCTTAACTACTAGTCAGAGCCATCCCATCCCAGTCGCTTATGGAATTAACCCAAGAAGGGGAAGCACATGGCCGAAATGAGAATGTCGTGCGGGATTAATGAGATAATATAGGGAAGACATGCAAAGAAGGTAAACTGAATATTCTCAAATATTTAATTAAAATGAGCTTTCATTGGGACTTCTTATGTTATATTTGCCATTGTTTCAATGATTTGATCCAATGAAATTCATCACAAACAGTTTTGACATAGGAAAATGATAAAAGAAATCATAAACATATTGTAATTTTGTTAACTCAATCCTAAATCTTTTAATTTAGTTAATTTAGTCATAAACATTTAAACAATTTAGCCATTCGGTCAATTCTGTCAATTTGGACTAAAAATTCACGACATCGATATTGGTCATCCAATGTGATACCAAAGGTGTTGATGTGATTTTTTTTAAAATTTCGATTTTTTTTTATTGATTAGGATTGATGGGGTGTTGTCGTCCATATCAAAAAAAATTATGCATTGATGTCGCCCGTATCATGTAAGACGGTCGATGTACATATCATCAATTTTAGGTTAAAATTGGGTGGATGGACTGAATTGACAACTTATCAAAAGTTTAGAAGTAAATTCGCCAAATTAAAATATTTATAATTGAATTAGGACAATTATAATATGAATAGAATTTTTTTGGTCATTTTCCTGTTTTGACATTATTGAGTAGTATATCGTAATCATTGAGCTTCACTTACGTTAGTTTTTAACTCGAATATGGATAGAAGTATGTCAACAAATTGTACTTATTGTTGTGAAATATTTTCAATAGTTACTGATAGAAAATATCATATCAATATTGTTCGAGTTGTCTAAACACTGTCCTTGATGGCATGTTAAGACTTTTAGAGAGTGCAACAAGTAGATGCATGATCATCGCCTAGGATTGAACGGACTATCTAATTAACGTGCACTTCATTGCTCAAGTGAAAATGGGAACAACGAGAAATGTAAAACAAGCAGAGAGTGTTCCGTGCATCGATTTATAATTTTATGTAGAAAGACGAAGAACGGATCTGTATTTATATATATATAGTAAGAAGTCGTACCGAAGCTGCTAAATGTCATACAAATAATTCCGACTTTGTATGAATAAAAACTCTCTCTCCCAAAAAAAACCCTCTCTGAAGGATTCTTCTCATCAAGACGAGGCTGCTTTGCTCGGATTTTCTTTTCTAGGCCTTGATTTTCTTCTTTTTTCTCTCCCGATTTAATCCGGGAGTCTTATTTCACCTTGTTTGGGGTCTTTTTTGGCTCGTCGTTGTTGCTTTTGTTTGCTCATCGTAGTGAATAAATTTGCTTGCAACTGGAAATTTTGAGAGAATATCATCACCAGTCCAATCACTAGGATGTGCGATACGTGGTTCTACGATTTCTCCAAGATTAGGTGGAAGCTCTCCTCTCCCAATTTAGGTGTAGATCTAAATTTGCGAGTTTTTCTCTCTTTATCTAAATCTAGATTTGGGAGTTTTTTAGAAGTGTTCGATTTGTGGTGGTTTAACATGTTATTGTCGTTGTTGTCTCCGTATGGCAATAATGTTGAGGACACTAAACCTAGACATACACTGCAAGTTGTAGTTCTTGCAAGGAACAACGTGTACCCATTACCGACGGTTCTGATGATCAGCCACCGATTGTTTTTCCTCTCTTAATTTAAGATTCATGATTTTTTTTTTCTCTTGATCTAAATCTAGATTTGGGAATTTTTTTAGAAGTGTTCGATCTATGATAGTTCAACATGTTATTGTTGTTATTGTTGTTGTTGTCATAATCTTTGCATGGCAATGATGTTGAGGATGTTGAATTTAGGAGCAAATTGTAAGTTGTAGTTTTCGTAAAGAATGTCGTGTGCTCATCATTGATGGTTTCTATGATTAACCACCGATTGTTTTTGATGTTGTAATAAATTACCGTTTGGGATTTGCTTAGTTATTGCATTTGGATTGGGCACAAGAAACACATAGGACCGCTTTTGCAAATAATTTCTTGTTAATAGCCGAGTTTCGGCTTGTGTTTTGCGATTATTATTAAGGTGTTTGAGGAGGTGGAAATTTATTTTTCTTGTGACGGGTTCTCTCATCATAAGAAAAGTAAACGATCTATGCAAGTGATTGCGAATCTCGAGCAATCACTTCTTATAGATCTTCGCTATTTGTCGTTGAAGTGGAAGCAATCTGCACGCAATTCCGCTGAAATTACGACAGCAGGTACGACATTAGGCCTCCTGGGGACGACAATATTTTATGCACTCCAGGAGGAGCAAAGAAATATGCTGCGTCAAAAGAAGGAAGGCGTCACCGTCACTCGATCTCTCCCCGATTCGTTCATTCCGGAGAGATTTGCCTGTGTTTTAGTGTTGGATCACCAAACACGCGTACGTAGGGCTTTTTAGGAAACGAAACCCGCCTTTGCCTAGCCTCCACGTCCGCCGCCTCCTCCTCCCTTACTTATCGCGACCACCCGATCGTGGCCGTCGCCACAGGGGGCCACACGTCGGTTTCCGTAGCGCAGCCGCCCAACTGCGACTTTCGCAGGCATAAGGACGAGAAAGGAGGTGACGTTTTTGATGGTGATCAATGTCGACGTTAATGTCGTGCGCATGGATAGCAGGAGGCGGCTCTGCACGTGGTGAATACGTGCACCGTGGAAGAGAGGCCTTGAGGATCTTCACTGGGGTAACATGTTGTTTGTCTTGAAGCATCCTCGCCTCTTTATCTATACTTTCTCCTCGACGTTCTTGCGTGATCTGCAAATGCGATTAAGAACGGAATCCAAATCGAGGCAGCAGATAATAATGAAAATAGAGGAGTCGGTGGTAGCTTTCTTGTCCTGAATTCTCAGTTTTCGCTGTCAGTTAATCTGTACGTTGGAGGTAACGAGAGATTCTTGTTCTTTTCGAGCGTGAAGACGCCCCTTGTTCCCTCGAGTCTATCGCCGCTCGAACTGTACTTTACGTTATAAATGAGGGAAAAATTCAGACCACTTGACATGTGCTGATCGAGTTGAATGGATTAAGACGTGTACTCTTGTAACACCTAAAATGTTCTCTTTATAATCTTAGATGCATGCATCACATTGTTTACACATGATGGCATGTGCACTTACCTATCATACATGGATTCTTAAATCAAGTTGATCACATGGGTGCACACGATAATACGTTGGATTGAGGTTTGCATTAACTGCTTGGGCACACATAAATTCATGACATGTATATATTCTAAGGCTTCTATTTGCGTTGAATTTTATCTATATTATCGAATTAATGAAGTTTAAAGTTGTTATAATTAAAGCAAGTTGCCGGTCTTTGTCTTCCCATGAGCATGTACGTTATCTTTATGTGTATAAGTGTGCATAGCGGTGAAGAGTTCTCTTCAATCTTTCTCCTGATGTGGTAATGGCAGACTTGCTGCATAATACAGGGCTTGGAATCAGTAGTCTATTGTGGCAACGGACTCAATCCAGAGGAAGAGCCCAATGATGACGATTGTGATGAACTGCGATTGTTGTTTTCGAGAGACTCCATTTCTGTGCCATTCTAGCTCGCTCTCGTTAGGCAAACGCTTTGTACATATGCTATTGAGCTTTTCTTCTTCAATATACTTACCAATAAATTTATTCCATTCATTTTCGCTAACGATCTAATCATGTGATTAACTTAGGTATAGAAATGAGAATAAGCGTTATCATTATCAATCTAGCTACCATTTTCTTCCTCTTGTCAAATCCCTCCTATTTCAATTTATACAGACTATAGTCTCCAGCTTTTGTTGCTGGTTTTGGTTCGGATTCACAAGGAGTATGCTTATATTAATCTCTAGATTGTTAAAAATCGTGGGCATCTAAGGGTGAGTATGGTAATGTTTCTATTTCCAATAACAGTTTCTATCTAGAAACATTTTTTTTTTTTATATTTTTATATCTTGAATAAATTTCTGAGCATTTGAACGTGTTTGGTATTTGCACAAAATTTCTATTTTCAAAATAAAAATATGTCCAGTATGACTCTAAATATTTATGTGGCTTGAGTTTTTTTTTTTTTCTAATTTATCAATAATTTTATTACATTTTTCTTTTTTCTTATTCTTCTCCTTCCTCTAGACGATTGTCAACCTCATTTGGTCACCGCAAGGCTCTGGGGGCGTTGCCGGTGGCCAAGGAGCCTGAGGGGGCCGATGAGGTCACCAAGCCTCGTTTGGCCGATCGCCAGCCATGCTAACGACTAACCAAGGGGAAGAAGAGAGGAAGGGAAAAAGAAAGAAAAAGAAGAAAATAAAATAAAAGAATGCATGTTTCTTGAGTTGGTTTTAGGAACAAAGAAGCAACTTTTTTTTTTTTAAATTTCTTGTTTATGTTTCAAATCTGTTCCTAAAAATAAATTGTCCTCAAGAACAAGAAAAATTACCAAATGCATATATATTCTATTTCTGTTTCAGAAAACAAAAAAACTAGATTCCTTGGAGTGTTACCAAAGAACACCTAATACTTTCCACAAATATTAATGGAGGGAGAAGTATCAAAAAGGTCTTAAGCTTATTGCATTGGTACTAATCACTAATCAGACCTAAGTCTTTTTATGTTTGTGCAAATTGAGTCCATCCGTCCAATTTTAATTGGAAATCACCAATATAGATGCCATTCATTGTACATGGCATGACCGACACTACCGTATACAAATGTTACAATTTTTTTTTTTTTTTAATTTTGGTTGGCAAGATTGCTAAAAGCCTATGAGCCCTCGCTAGTTGTGAGGGAGGGCTTGGTAGCCCATGCCTGTAACCAGCAATGGCCACATAGAACGAGCGACGTCCATGGTAGTGCTCGCATGTGTTGGCAAAGGACGTTTGGTGCCAATCTCAGTGATTTTTAGTCAAAATTGGTCGGATGAATTCAATTAATATATGTGCAAAAAATTTAGAATTAAATTAGTCAATTCGAAAGTTTTAATACTAAATTGATATCAATTTAATATATTTATCATTTTGTTTTTTAGTGCTTTTCCCTCCAAACGATATCTAGCATTTGATGGATGAAAACAATCACTAAAAATTAATTATATGTAAAACCATAAAAGAACAACTTCTTGCTCCTATCTACATTAAATTGCTTTAAGATGTGGTGCATAGCGGTCTCATCTGAAAATTTAAAATTAGTTGGAGTGTGGCACATAATTTATTTTATAAATTTGGGAACAGAAGTCCAATGGGTCAAATTCAAAAGTCCTGGCTCTAGTGTTACCATGTTGAAGTTTAGCTCAAACCATGTTTTGTCTAAAAGTCTAAGCTTGTTCGAGGATGATATATATGTCGATCAATTTGCAATGAAAATCTAAAGCTTTGTCCATGATACATGTGCATAAATGGAAGAGATGTCATATAACATTCACGATAAGATTCCGATTATTCTTTCTTTTGGACTAGATGAAAGAACTTATTTATTATATTAGTACTAGTTCAATTCTAAACTTTTCAATTTGACCAATTTAATCCAACATATTTTAAAATTTTGTTAAATTGAGTTCATCCGACTAATTTAGGTTGAAAATTGCCAATATGGACGCCGAACATCTTATATGACATAATTGGTCTTGATATGGATTTTTAAGCAATATATGTTTTCCTTTCCTTTTTTTTCCCTTCTCTTTTTACCGATGGCCGACAAGGGTTAGCGTCGGCGAGATGAGGTCAACCCTCACCCAAGGCAGGGTGAGGCTTGCTAGGAGAGGGTTAGTCTCGTCAGTGCTTGCACTTGCCCAAGTGAGGCCAACCCTTGCCTGTGGTGTGAGGGCGACCCTTGCTCGAAGAGGCTAGCTCTCGTTAGCCATGGCCTTTGCCGATCATTAGCAGAAAGAGATTGCAAAGAAAAAAAAAGAAAAAAGAAAAAAATTTAAAAAAAAAATGTCAACGTCATCATTAGTTGTGCTGTGTAGAATTGGTGACATTTACGTCACAAATTTCCAACTTAAATTAGCCGGATGGACTCAGTTAACAAAATATGAAAAAAAAAATTGAATTAAATTGGCAAATTGAAAAGTTTACTTATAAATTGGTATTAATATAATAGGTTTAAAAACTTTTTGGTACTTTTTCCTATGAAAAGCTAATCGGATGTTATATCAAATAACCACTTAAGATTGCTATTTTACTTTATTAATAACCCATTTCTACTGCATCCTTATCCAATAACGGCATAGGAGAATATACCAATCTTTGCTACATCAAGGGAAATAAAAATAAAATTTAAGGTCCGTTTATTTGAAGAAAAATTGTTTCTATGAAATTGTTTTCCTACCATCCACTTTTGGATGACGGAAAACTAATTGATCTACTAAAAGCATTTTTATGAATTGAAAACATTAAGCTTAATTTAGGGGAGTAATGACTTTCTTTTTTAGTAAGAAGGAAATCATTTTTTTCTAAATCACAAGACAAATTTAAGGAAAATGATTTTCATAAAAAATAGAGTACATTTAGCATAACCGTGTAATTGTGTTACAGTGGAATGCTGGCCACAGGACCTGGAGTCCCTCCATAATTTCTATATATATATATATATATATATATTTTTGACAATCATAATACTTGCGATTGAGGTATGACTGTGATATCATTACATGGTTATGCAAGCATTATCATAAAAATTATTTTCCTTTATCATGAAATTTTCAACAAAACAAACGCACCTTCGATTGGCCCTAATTCATATGCAATATTGCAATTTGCTCATATCAAACTAGAGTTAAGCATATCTCATTTGTAATTATAACATCGGTACAGAGTTCTTATAAGGTTTCAAACTTCCAAGTCATGATCAAGATTGTAAGGACAAATACAATCGGATTGATCAGTTGTCCACAATTGTAATGCGGCATTGCTTTTCCATGAAGTGCAAATAATTTCCCGTTAAGGCTATTCATCGAGTTTCAATGTGAATTAAGGTGTGCGCTAAGTTTGAAATTTATTGTTCTCATGGTGAGCTCTCCCGTCGTGAGAAAAGTATACAATCTATGCAATCGATGGCGAATCTCGGGCAGTCACTTCTGATAGATCTTTGCTATTTGTCGTAGAAGCCCAAGCAATCTGCACGCAATTCCGCTGTAATTACGACAGCAAGTACGACATTAGGTCTCATGGGGACGACAATATTTTATGCAATCCAGGAGGAGCAAAGGGATTGCTGCGTCAAAAGAAGGAAGGCGTCACCGTCACTCAATCTCTCTCCGATTCGTCCATTCTGGAGAGATTTGCTGGTGTTTTAGCGTTGGATCACCAAACACGCGTACGTAGGGCTTTTTAGGAAACGAGACCCGCCATTGCCAAACCTCCACGTCCGCTGGCTCCTCCTCCCCACGTACCGTGACCACCCGATCGTGGCCGTACGCGTAGTTCGGTACTGTACTGCCGTCCCCACCGGAGGCCACACGTCGGTTTCCGTGGCGCAGCTGCTCACCTGCGACTTTCGCAGCTATAAGGATGAGAAAGGAGCCGACGTTTGTCATTCCCACTTCTCGAAACCCACCTTCACGTGAATCACGACACTAGACATTCTCTATCTCTCTGTCTGTAAGATGATGGAAGGAGGAGCAGCGATGGCGCGCAGGGAGAGCAGGGCGTCCATCGACGGCGAGCCCAAGACGCTCAGCTTCCATCAGATAAAGCTTGCCAGGGTAAGGATCCTCTTCATGCTGTTTTTCAGTGTAAAGGAATGGTTCTTCGATGGTGATCGATGTCGACGTTAATGTCGTGCGCATGGATAGCAGGAGGCGGCTCTGGACGTGGTGAATACGTGCAGCGTGGAAGAGGCCTTGAGGATCTTCACTGAGGTAACGTTCTGTTCATCTTGAAGCATCCTCACCTCTTTATCTATACTTTCCCCTTGATGTTCATGCGTGATCTGCGTATGCCATTAAGAACGGTATTCAAGTTGATGCAGTGGATAATAATGAAACTAGAGGAGTCAATGATCGCTTGCTTGCTTGAATTTTCAGTGCTCCCCTCACTTGACCTGTATCTCCAAACTCACGAGACGACGCCCCTTTTTCGCTCAAGTCTATCACTGGTCAAGCAACATTTTAGGTTATAAATGATGAGAAAATCCATAACATTGACATGTAAAGATTGGTTTGAATGGATTGAGACGTCATGTCCAGATAGCACCTAAAATGTTCTCCTTATGATCTCGGTTGCATGCTTGAAGTCTTTCATATGTGCACCTTTTTAGCATAAATGGATTCTTAAATCAAGTTGGTTACATGGGTGCATATGATAATATGTCTTTCGACTAATTATTTGGGCACACATAGAAACATGACATGTATACACTCTTTAAGGTTTTTATTTCCCCATGGATAATCTGTCATGTTCGTGTTGCAATTGTCAAATATTATTGATATCATCGGGTTAATGAAGCTGCAAGTTATTATAATTATGACATGTGTACGCTCTTAAGGGTTCTATTTCCCCCACGGATAATATGTGGCATTCGTGTTGAAATTGTCAATATTATTGATGTCATCGGGTTAATGAAGCTGGAAGTTATTATAATTAAAGTGATTTGTTGGTGTGCATCTTTGTCTTCCCATGACCATATAGACCATATTCGTGTGTATAAGTATGTGTTGTGGTGAAAAGTTTTCTTCAATCTTTCTCCTGATATGGTAATGGCAGACTTGCTGCATAATACAGGGTTTGGAACCAATAATTTGTTGTGGCAACGGATTCAATCCAGAGGAAGAGCCTAATGAAGACGAAAATGATGAACTGCGACTGCCGTCTCCGAGGGATGTCATTTCCGCACCGTTCTAGCTCGCTCTTGCCAGCGGACGCTTTGTACATATGCTACTGGACTTGTCTTCTTCGATACCCTGACCAATAAATTTATTCCATCCGTTTTTGCCAACGATTGTTATGTGATTAACTTAGGTATCGAAATGAAAAATAAGAATTATCATCAATCTTGGTACCGTTTTCTTCCTCTTGCCATATCCCTTTTGTTTCAAGTTTATACATACTTTAGTCTCCAGCTTTTGTTGCTGCCTTTGATTCGGATTCACAAGGAATACCTCAAGGCTGTTAAAAATCGAGGGCATCTAATAATTTCCACGTGTTAATGCAGGTTCCAAATGAGGGGCTATTGCATCAATACTAATTCTATCATAAAATTTTCTATCATAAATTTTTTGCATTTGTGCTAATTGAGTTCATTCGATGGCTGAAAATCACCGACATGAATGATAGTCATTTTACATGGCATGATTGATGTTGTTGTGGACAAATTTTACAATTTTTTTTTTGTTTTTCTTTTTTGTTATGGCCCGCAAGGACCTACGCTTGTGGCCAGCGATGGTTTGGGGTAGGGTTGTGACCCTCGCTAATGGTCGGCTAGGGCTTGCAAGTCCTCAACAGCCCTCACAGGCCACAATGAAAAAAGAAGAAGAAAAAATTAATAAAATGTCAAAAATTGTAAAATTAATCCATATTAGAGAACTAGTGTTCATATTAGTGATTTTTGGCCAATTTGGTCAGATGAACTCGATTGATATAAATGTAAAAAATTTAAGATGGTTTGAGAGTAAATTAATATCAATGTAATAGATTCAGGATTTTTTTAAGTACTTTTCTCTTCAAATGATGTCTGGTATCCAATGGATTTAAACAATCACACTAAAAGTTAATTATATGTGAAACCATAAAGGGACAACTCCTTGCTCCTATCTGCATTAAATCGCTTTAAGATGTAGGGCATAACCATCTGATTTGAAAGTTTAAAATTAGTAGGAAGGTGATACATAATGTATTTTATAAATCGGGGGAAAAGAAGTCCAAGGAATCAAATTCAAAACCTCTTGGTTCCGGTGCTACCATGTTGAAGTATATAATTATGTTTTTTTTTTTTTCTTTCTAAAAAGCTTAAGCTTGTTAGAGAATAATATGTATGCTAATCGTTTTGCGATGAAAATATGATGCTTTGTCCATGTTACATGTGCATAAATGAAAGAGATGTCGTATAACACTGATTCACGATAAGATCTCGATTTTTATTTTATTTTATTTGGGGACAAGATGAAAGAAGTTAGTTAATAACTCGTGCTGTTTCCTGTAATATAGATAAATCTAACATTTTCGTGTATAGTCGATTTCACACATACATTTAAATTAGAAATAGATGGACCTAACTTTTTGAGATATAACCGGTCTCAACTACTAGTCCGAGCCATCCCATCCCAGTCGCTTATGGAATTAACCCAAGAGGGGGAAGCACGCACGTGGCCGAAATGAGAATGTCGTGCGGGATTAATGAGATAATATAGGGAAGACATGCAAAGAAGGTAAACTGGATATTCTCAAATATTTAATTAAAATGAGCTTTATTGGGACTTCTTTTGTTATATTTGCAATTGTTTCAATGATTTGATCCAATGAAATTCATCACAAACAGTTTTGACATAGGAAATTGATTTTTTTTAATTGATTAGGGTGGATGGGGTATTGTCGTCCATATCAAAAAAAATTATGCATCGATGTCACCCATATCATGTAAGACGGTCGATGTACTCATCATCAATTTTAGGCTAAAATTGGGTGGATGGACTAAATTGGCAACTTATCAAAAGTCTAGAATTAAATTTGCCAAATTAAAATATTTATGATTGGATTAGGAAAATTGTAATATGAATAGAATTTTTTTGGTCATTTTAACGTTTTGACATTATCGAGTAGTATAACGTAACCATTGAACTTCACTTACGTTAGTTTTAACTCGAATATGGATAGAAGTATGTCAACAAATTATACTTATTGTTGTGAAATTTTTTCGATAGTTACCAATAGAAAATAACATCAATAGTAGTCAAGTCGTCTAAACATTGTCCTTGAAGGCACGTTAAGACCTTCGGAGAGTGCAACAAGTAGATGCACGATCATCGCCTAGGATCGAACGGACCATCTAATTAACGTGCACTTCATTGCTCAAGTGAAAATGGGAACAACGAGAAATGTAAAACAAGCACAGCGTTCCGTGCATCGATTCATCAATTTATGGTAAAAAGTCGTACGTAAGCTGCTAAATGTCATACAAATAATTCCGACTTTGTATGAATGAAAACTCTCTCTCCCCAAAAAAACCCTCTTTCAAGGAAACTTGAGGCAAGGCTACTTTGCTCGAATTTTCTTTTCTAGGCCTTGATTTTCTTCTTTTTTTCTCTCCCAATTTAATCCGGGAGTCTTATTTCACCTTGTTTGGGGTCTTTTTTCGCTCGTTGTCGTTTGCTTTTGCTTGCTCATTGTAGTGAATAAATTTACTTGCAATTGGAAATTTTGAGAGAACGTCATCACTAGTCTAGTTAGCAGAATGTGCAATACGTGGTTCAACGATTTCTCCAATATTAGGCAGAAGCTCTCCTCTCCCAATTTAGGTGTAGATTTAAATTTGTGAGCTTTTCTCTCTTTATCTAAATCTAGATTTAGGAGTTTTTAAGAAGTGTTCGATCTATGGTGGTTCAATATGTTATTGTTGTTGTTGTCACCATATGGCAATGATGTTGAGGATACTGAACCTAGGCATACACTGCAAGTTATAGTTTTCGCAAGGAATGACGTGTATCCATTACTGATGGTTCTAGTGATCAGCCACCGATTGTTTTTCCTCTATTAATTTAGGTGTAAATCTAAATTTATGAGTTTTTTTTTTCTCTTGATCTAAATCTAAATTTGGGAATTTTTTTAGAAGTGTTCAATCTATGATAGTTCAACATGTTATTGTTGTTGTTATCATCATCTTTGCATGGCAATGATGTTGAGGATGTTGAACTTAGGAGTACATTGTAAGTTGTAGTTTTCGCAAAGAACGTTGTGTGATCATCATTGATGGTTCCTATGATCAACCGCCGATTGTTTTTTGATGTTGTAATGAATCTGGTCTTTTAGGATGAGAGCTTATTTAAAATTGCAAAGCCGTACTATTTTTTATTATTTGTTTTATTTTGCAACCTTTTTGGAATTTCCTTTATTTGGAAATTTTTTATATTCCTCTTATATTTAATTACGATATATGAACGAAATTTTCTTAAAATAAAAGAAAGTTCTTTTAAGGTTTGAAACTTCAACCCATGATCGAGATCATCCGGACGTATAGAATCGAAATGATCTGTCGGGTCGACAATTGTAATACGGTATCGCTCTTTCATAAAGTGTCTTACAGCTTTTTGTTTTTGTTTTTTTGTTTTCTGGTTTTTTCCTTTGAGTGTACAACTTGAAAGCCCCTTTTTTTCGTACCTTATGTCGGCACACACGACTGATCATAAGCCATGCACCTGTCCTCGTTCCACCACCTTCTATGATGCTGTCCCTATGCCTAGCCTGAGGCTATGCCTCATAGGCTTTTATATAATGCAAGTTGGCAAGGATCGATTCCGATTACAGGTAATACATTCAGCACATTGCCCCAAACATATAAAATGTTGCACCACAATATCAAGTATTCACACGTGAGCATGACCTCCATAATTTATTAAACACGAGATATGCGTCTATACGAAAAAAATTAGCGGTGGGGAATAACTTAGCCGATTCATAATGGTTGGTCGAACATCGGATCTTGCTTGGACTTTCAACTTTTGCAGATACGGACAATATAATCGAATGAAGCTTAGAAAATAGCGAAATAAAGTAATCATCCATATGTGATCGTCGAGTTTTGACTTGTGCATTAAGGTTCTTGTTAGGGAGTTCGATAAGTTAAAAATTTATTTATTCAAGGAGAAAAGCACACGATCTATGCGATGCAATTGATGGCGAATCTCGAGCAATCATTTGTCAATTATCTTGGTCATTTGACGATGAAGTCGAAGCAATCTGCACGCAATTGCCCTGGAATTACGACATCACGTCCCCTGGGGACGACAAATATATTATGTAATCCAGAACAACATCGGATGCCACGACGTAAGAAGGAAGGCGTCGCCATCACTCAACCTCTGTCCGATTCATTCCGCAGAGATTTGCCGGTGCTTTAGTGTTGGACTTCCATTGGTCCAAACGCTCACCAAACACGCGTACGTAGCGCCTTAGAAACGAGGCCCGCCATTGCCGAACCTCCACGTCACACGCCTCCACCGCCGCCTCCTACCCTCCGATTCCTGACCACCCGATCGCGCCCGTCCACGTGGTTCGATACCACCGCCCCCAAGCGGCCACACGTCGGTTTCCGTAGGGCGGCGTCTCTGGCCGGCGACTTTCGCAGGTATAAGGAGGAAAGGAGGTGATGTTTGTCATTCCCACTTCTTGAAACCCACCTTCATAAGAATCTCGCCACCAAACATTCTCTCTCTCTCTCTCTCTCTCTCTCTCTCTCTCTCTCTGTAAGATGATGGAAGAAGAAGGAGGAGCAGCGATGGCGTGCATGGAGGGCAGGGCGTCCATCGATGGCGAGCCCAAGACGCTCAGCTTCCATCAGATAAAGCTTGCCAGGGTAAGCATCATCTTCATGCTGTTTTTCCAGTGTAAGCGAATGATTCTTCGATGGGAGAACTGATCAACGTGAGTTTCCGATGGTGATCGATGTCGACGTTAACGTCGTGCGCATGGATAGCAGGAGGCGGCTCTGTACGTGGTGAATACGTGCACCGTGGAAGAGGCCTTGAGGATCTTCACTGAGGTAACATGTTGTTTTCTCTTGAAGCATCCTCACCTCTTTTGTCAGTACTTCCTCCTTAATGTTCATGCTTGATCTGCATATGTGATTAAAAGGGCAAAACTAGAGGAGTCGATGATAGCTTCCTTGTCTTATATTTTCAATTCTCGCCCTCCCTTGATCTGTACCTTCGAAGTAATGATGCGACGCCCCTTGTTCGCTCAAATCTACCGCTGCTTAAGCAACGTTTTAGGTTATAAATGATGGGAAAATTCATAACATTTGACCTTAGATTGACTTGAAATGGATTAAGATATCAGGTGATAATAGCAGCTAAAATGTTCTCCTTATGATCTTAGTTGTATGCTCTACATCATTAATATGTAATTGCACGTGCACCTACCTAGTTCACATAAATTCTTAAATTAAGTTGGTCACGTGGGTGCATACGATAATAGGTCGGATTGAGATCTAGACTAACTATTTGGGCAAATAGTTAGATGATGATAAGTATATATTTTAGGGGTTCTATTTGCAATTGTCGAATATTACCGATATCATCTTGTTAATGAAGTTGCAAGTTGTTATAATTAAAGCGATTTGCAGGTGTGTATCTTTGTATTGCCATGAGCATATAAGCTATCTTCATGTGGATAAGTGGGTGTTGCGGTGAGGAGTTCTCTTCAATTTTTCTTCAATTTTTCTCCTTACGTGGTAATGGCAGACTTGCTGCATGATACAGGGATTGGAACCAGTAATTTGTCGTGGCAACAGACTCGATTTGGAGGAAGAGCCTAATGACGATGATGGCAATGAATTGCAATTGCCATCTCGGAGGGATGCCGTTTCTGCGCCATTCTAACTCACTCTCGCCGGGCGGACACTTTGTACAGATGCTATTGAGCTTTTCTTCCCTAATAGCCTTACCACTATATTAATTCCATTCTTTTTTGCCAACGATCGATCTAATCGTGTGATTAAATGAAAATGAAAATGAGGATTATCATCGATCTAGCTGCGATTCCTTTCTCTTGCCTAATCCCTTCTGTTCTAGTTTATACGTACTATAGTCTCCAACTTTTGTGGCTGTCTTTGGTTCGGATTCAAAAGTAGTACACTTATACCATACTTTAAGGCTGTTAAAAATCGTGGGTGTCTAATATTTTCCACAAATATTAATCCGACTTCTAAATAAGGGGGAAGTATAAAAAAGTCTTCAATTTATTGTATCGGTATCAATTGAATCATAAACATTTTGTATTTGTGTCAATTGTGTCAATCTAATTAATTTTGGATGAAATTATTGACATGGATGACCAGCGTTGATGTGGAGAAATTTTACAATTTTTTTCTTTTCCTTTTTCTTATGGCTAGCGCGAGCTTGTGGGCCATTGCTAGTTAAGGGCAGGGATTGCAGGCCACTGTGACCATCTTTGACCATAATGAGAAAAAGAAGAAGAAAAAATCATATAAAAATATTTAAAATTTTTATAAAATTTGCTCACATTAGCGTGGTTGTGTCGCGTAAGACAGCGGCATACATGTCGGCGATTTTCGGTTAAAATTAATCGATGGACTCAACTCGGCACATTTATTTAAAAGGTTTAAGACTAAATTGGTCTAATTGAAAAATTTAAGATCGAAATGACACCAATTTAATAGGTTTATGATTCTTTTAATACTTTTCCCATTTAAAAATTTAAAAAATTTATTCACATCAATGTTGGTCATGCCAATGTCCATGTGATCGATTTACAGTCAAAATTAATTAGGTAGATTGAATTGGTAAATCATCAAAAAGTTTAGAACTAAAATTGTTAAATTAAAATGTTTATGACTGATTGGCATAATTATAACACGTTTATGACATCTTTGATAATTTTCCCATTTTAACGCTATCGGCAAATGTATTGTAACCGTTGTACTTCACTTGCATTAATTTGTAAGTCGGAAATGGGTAGAAGTATGTCAATCAAATTGTACTTAATGTTATGAAATATTTTCGACAGCCATTGATGGGAAAATAAGAACTTCAGATTGTTCGAGTCGTCCAAGCATCCCCAAAGATAATTTATGACCTTCAGAGAGTGCAAACGGTAGATGCGTCACCATTGGCCAGGATCCAACGAACCATCTATATAGCAAGCACTTTATTCCTCAAGCGAAAACAGGAATATCAAGAAATGTAAAATAAATAGAGAGAGAGGGAGTGTTCCGTATATCGATTGTTCGATGTGTGTAGAACGATGAAAAACGGATTTTTATTTATAACGGAGAAATATTTATATAGCAAGAAGCCGTACATAAGCTGCTAAATCTGTGGGGACCATACAAATAATTCCACCTTTGCATAATTGAAAATTCCCCATCTGTTCATAAACTCCATAGTAGGTTCCCAAGCCCAACTTCAAATCAAGCTAGAACTCATTATCTAGATAAAACGACGCCGTTTAACTGCGTCACTTACTCCAAAACCCGTCGTCGTTTCTCTCGCAAGAAGAGCTCAGCAAGATTCTTAGGTAGCGCATGGTAACGTTCCTGTTTCTTCCAATTTCGTTCTTTTCGTTTCGGGGAACAAAAAAAGAATGTAAAACCTATTTGATAAAACATTTATTTAGAACAATTTTAAAAAAAAAGTTCTGGTTTCTTTTTTTAATTTTCTTTTATTTCCTTTTCTTGCCGCGACCACCATTAATTGCTTGGAGCCACCGCCCACCACTACCGTCGCCGGTTGCCGCCGCCGGTCGTCGCAGCCGGCCGCCGTCGCCGATTGCCGGTCGCCGGTCGTCGTGGCCATTGCCGTCGTCGATGCCGGCCGCGTCGCCGCCGCAGCCGCCACCGATCGCCGCCGCCGGCCGCCACCCACCCATTGCCGCCCACCGCCACCGCCGCCCGTCGCCGCCGATGGGCTTCCGCGGTCGTCGGTGGTGACGGCCAAAGGGCCCGGTC
This sequence comes from Eucalyptus brandiana, assembly GCA_014182725.1. Classification (NCBI taxonomy): domain Eukaryota; kingdom Viridiplantae; phylum Streptophyta; class Magnoliopsida; order Myrtales; family Myrtaceae; genus Eucalyptus; species Eucalyptus brandiana. The sequence continues at coordinate 67,340,288 of CM024675.1, read as the reverse complement.
GTGGTGGTGGTGGTGGCGGGGCGGCGCGGCGACGGGTGACGAGCGGTGAACGACGATCCCTCGGCAAGAATAAAAAATGAATAAATACAAAAAAGAAATTATTTCGTTACCAAACACATTTATATTTTTTTTTATTTCAAGAGTAGAAATTTTATGTCGTTACCAAATGAGTTCTTTTACTTAGAAATTATTCTCCGGAACAGAAATAAAAAAGAACTATTTCTAAAAAAAACTCTTCATGAGAACATAAGCGTTGTTATGCGCATCGTTCGTGAGAGAGAGAGAGAGAGAGAGCTGCTGCTGCTGCTGCTGCTGCTGCAGCATTTTCATGGTGGAGGGGGAGAGATGAGCTCTCGCGGCTTCGCACCTCTCGATTTCGCCCTCTTCCCCAGGCCGTCCTCCCTCTCCAGAGGAGCCTCCTCCGCTCGGTTATCCTTCTCCGCGTCTTGCTTCCGTCGCTCCAGCCGCGCCGATGGAGCCGCCGCCGCCGCTTCCCGGCCAATCTTCTTCGCCGGACGCCGAGGAGGCTTCAGTCGCGGCGCGCGCGGTGCTCCCTATGCGGGTTCCGGTCCCGAGTCGGTCGCCACGTCGGCAGGCTCCGTTGAGGAAGACCCCGAGGCGGCCCAGCTATTCGAGGTTCGGCTCGTGTTATCTTTCGGGTTTTTCGGTTGATTGAGTTTGTTGTTTATGTAATTTGGATCGGCGTCGTGGGGGTTTTGGAATTCTGGGTTATGGTTTGCTCTGATAAATGAGGCTGTTGAATGCTGAAAAAAGTTGAATTTGGGATGATGCATTGGTGGAATGGAGTCAAGCGGAATGCTCTTGGCGTTGTAGCCCGTGTGAGCTTGGGGGGCGGGTCTGCTTTTGTAGCCCTGCATTCTATGATAATTTTTTTTTTTTAAATTGACCTGCATTTCTAGCTTCATCCATGAATTCTTGCCGTCTTGTCTAGATAAAGTAGAATCAACCTTGGGTTGTTCGGCTCGTGCAAAATGTAACCGGTTCTTCAGATTCTGTGTAGTGTAGCTGCTCTACCGTTTCTTATCGGTACAGCACACCTCTCGCCTCTCTCTCTCTCTCTCTCTCTCTCGCTGTCTCTTGATTCACGTGCGACTTAATATGGCTAGTGGGATGGTTTAAGGGCACATTTTATTTAGTACATTATTATCTTATTTGAGCCTTTTAAATAAGATCAATATAGTAGAGAATGTGGTGAAAGACTTGAGGGCATCGCTCATTAAGTTTATGGACAGTTCCCCCAATAGGAGGCACATGAAGGGATGATCCTTCTGTTCTCTGTACTATTCAGATTTTGCTGCTAGGAAGCTGCTTTGGCTGCGGGGTTTTGAGGTTCTTGTGGTTCATTGATGCTTGTCTTCAACTTCATAATTTAGCTGGTACTGATGCTGAATCCCTTTTGCTTCCTTATTTTCTTAAACGCTCTAAATTTTCGAACTTTCAGAAACTGAAAGATGCCGAGAGACAACGGATAAGTAAGCTGGAAGAGCTTGAACGGAAGGCAAATGTCCAATTAGAGAGGCAGCTGGTCATGGCTTCGAGTTGGAGCAGGGCCTTGCTGACTATGCAGGGAAAGTTGAAAGGAACAGAGTGGGATCCTGAGAATTCGCATAGAATTGATTACAGTGATTTTCTGCGTCTTCTTAACACTAATGGCCAGACAATGTCAGGTCAGTTGATTTCTTGGCTACTATTATTTAAAAATAGAAAATTTCCACTATTTTGTACTATCAATCCCTAAGATCTTGCGATTTCAACTAGTTTCAAATGCCTTATTGTTTAGATATTTTGGTACCCATTTTACAAGTATAAAATATTGCCACATTGCTACATTAGGTTCTAACAATGGAACAGTTGGAACACATAGGATCATTTTCCCTTGCGATCCTGGTTTTCCATCTCATCTGAGCCTATGAAGGTGTATCATGAGCTAATGCTATTGCAATAACTTGATATATTATATTGTTCCACAAATACTGTTTTTAAGGCCTGTACCCCCACAGGGGAAAGAAAGTAAAATAGAAAAGAAGGAAAAAGATAAAGAACAAATGGCCAGAAGAAAGAGAGAAAGGAAAAGATCAAACTTATGAAGACAGTTGCTGTGTATGAAATGAGAATGAAGTCTTTTCTCCTACTAGATGCAGCTGCTTCAGTTATTTTGGATTCAAACTTCATGCTTATCATCTGGAATGCCTGGGTCCTGGTATTGATGCTGTCTGACTAGCAGAGAATATATGTTTCGCTAGCTTACAATATTTCCCTTCTTGAATAGGCTAGAACACATGCCACTAAATTGTGCTCCATGTGAATTCTGCTTCTTATCTGATAGATGGATTTTCAGTTTTATGCAGTAATCTTACCTTGCTATAAAGATGGACATAGACAAGAAACCCAAGGGAATTCACGGAAAGAAATAGTTTTCTGGCGCCATGTGGTTGACCGTACGCCGAGATTGCTGGAATGATGTCTGGCAAAAGTTGCATCAACAAATAGTGAATGTTGATGTAATTATTGCGGACACAGTCCGTGCTGAAGTTTACTCTACTGTAGCAACTGCAGTGATATGGTATCTGGCTTTCCTTGTCAATTGTCTTGTACTTTTGCAGTGAGCTCTTCTTTGTTCACTGCAAAAAATATAGTGATCCAGCTACAGAGAAGGCTATGAAAGAGCACTTAGAAGCTTGTTCCTGCAATTTGCTAAACTGATGTGCTTACATGCTGTATGTGAAATCTTTGTAGAATTACTGTCAACTAGGCTAAAAGTTTAAACTGTTAGATTAAGACTTGATTTAACCTTTAAATGCTCCAACACTTCCCTTCATGTGGAGGCTGAAATTTGACCTAAGACCGAAGCATGAAAATTTGTACGTGGGGAGGCGAATGTTGGACTTAAAGAGATTTGTACTAGGAATTTGCAAGACTACCTCCAATTAATCTGAATGCTAAGGTTATTGATGAAAGCATGGTAGAATATTTAAATGCTTGTTATGTATGGAGCATTTTCTTCATTCTTCATCATCCTTGAAGGCTTTCCATTGTCTGAAACTGTTTTTAGTCTTAATAACAGTGTAAAGATACTTCTTTGAACTTTTGAGTTGCTTGTACTTTATTCTCCTCAGCTTCAACTTGAGATCTTACTTAAGCCAGGCATTTATGCATTTTATTTATTAAGTTTTTAGTTCTTGTTCTCTCTCTCTCTCTCTCTCTCTCTCTCTCTCTCTTACACACACACACACACCTCTCTACCTGCTGCTATTATAGGATGGCGCAGAGAGGGAACAAGGTCTGCTTCAGATACTGACAGAAATGGATGATTTTAAAGTCTCTACATCACAGGTTGCTTTGATATAGTGCAAACATTGGTGCCTCTTAATGAAAATTTGAACTATGTAAAAAGAAAACTTAACCAAAAGATCCCTAAACTGCGGACAGGGATGACTGCATTTGGAAAAGCATACCATAGAAATCAGGGCAATCTTGTGCCAAATGTACGTATGGCTAATACAAGTATGACAACATTGTATTTTGGCCCATAAAAGAGCTACTTTTTGAAACAATTGTCCAAATATATTGAAATAAATATAAGAACTTGATTAGTGTTAACAGCTAGCAGCAAGAATGGAAGCTCCTGGAGATGAATTCATGCGGTTTTCTGTGGAAAAATGCCCCTCGGTATTTTGGGAATACCAGTCAGCTGTAGGGACAATCACAGGTCCTGTTTCTTATTTAACAAGTCATTTAATTTTGAGTAATTTAATGTTGAAGATAAATGTTAGTGCACTTGAAGAGTTTTTTGTTAAATGGGTTTTATGCCTTCTTAGTGATACTAAATTCTCTTTCCTAGTTCCTTATTGTGGTTATGCTTCAGAGGTGTTTTGTTGGAAAAAGGAGATATAAAAGCCGATACCTCAGGATTTATTTCATGAGATATTAAAAATATTTGCTTTGGTTGTTTAGTGGTCACTGTCCTGCAATTGGATTGGTTAGTTATTCTGTGACGAACCAGTAGGCATGTGATCCATTCTTGCTTAAGCTATGCCACATGCAATCACTTAGGCGAGTGTTGTTGGAAGCAAGCTAACACAATAAGAATCTTCATTATCTAACTCCACCTCCAATTTGGAGGATTGGAGAATCATAGTAGAGGAAAAGGACTTACGAGAGCTAGCATAGACTTTTTTATTGGACCACATCTTCATTTAATAGTTTAAAATTTGAAAATAGTTGACCCATCCATAAAACTCTACTCATCATAATTGGCTATTACTTGGATGTCTTCAACACGGTCCTAATCTGGAATGGGATTAAAAAAAAAAAAAAACTGGTGATGCACACTAAAGAGGAAAAAAGGAATAGGAAATTTGGCAATCAGTACATGTTCATCACAAAAAGTAGAAAGAATTGTTTGTTGCTTCATGGCTCGGAGGAATATGTGAAGTATCATTTTTGAACTATGTGGTTTCATCATGTAACACTGATGTCAATGACCACATGGACCTGCTGAAAGCACTATTCTATTGTTCCTTGTTCAGCCGTCTGTGAGTCTTGTAGACGAGTGTGGAGCTCTCGTTCATGCCGGATGATGGGGTATTTACAGTGTAACACTACGGTAATGCTACCAGGGAGGGTTACTTTTGCACCTGGAAATGTTGGACTTTCCACATTTGCTGCACCTGTAAATGTGATTTAGCGAGTTTTAGCTACTATATTTGTTCCCAAGCAAATTGATGTTGCCTTGCCCTTCTGTTTCCATTTATGTGCAGGCTCAAGTTATTAGTGATGAAACTTGGAAGCTGATTGACGGTGTATGGGATAAAAGGGTTTCAGGAAATCAAAGCTGAAGCTGCCATAGAGATGGAAGAAGAAAATGAAAAACCTCAGCTTCTTATGGCAAGCCATTTCTTTTGAAACTACAGCACATCGGAAAAATCTTTGGGGTTTGTCCATAATCATGCATTGCCTTTCTCCATATCAACTGTTATTGATCAATTTTATAAAATTGAGCATTTGATAAGAGTACGTATTTGACATGTATGTAAGCAATACGGGACAGCTCGATCTTTTAGGGGAAGCCATTATGTCCCATCAAAGCTAGTAGAGAAACTGATAGCAGTAGACTCATATGCACCTTTTCCATAGATTTTCCAGTTCATGTGATACGTATTGAATGATATTGTTATGGTTGAATGCTGCGATAAGTTTTTTTTGGCATCTTCAAAGGATAATGTGCCAGGTGTAAGGGAGCCTATGTGCATAGTTAAAAGCCTGTTTGGTCCTTGGATGTGTTTCAGTGTCCACTGTGCCGGCAAGCATGAAAGCCTTGTAGACAACGCACCCGACCAAATCAGGACCAACCCATGCATCCTGAAGCCCTCTTTCCACGCCTTTGGATAACTAATCAACACCCTGTTCCTTAGCTGTAGTAACTGCGGACCATGACCTTAACATCCTCAAAAGCCTTTTTGAAAGAGAGCTCCTTCGGTAAATCCAGTGGCAATGGCTCACCTTCGCATCCCGACACCACACTCTCAAATGGGAAAGGGAGTCTCTTGTTACCATCTATTAAGTACTTTATGTTGGGGTCCCAGAAGGGCAGCGTAGCGTCATGGAAGCGATTCATGACCAGATCGAATGTGGGGCTCGCTTCAAGATCATTGTAGCACCACGCTGCAATCACGCCTCCCAGCTTCCAGATCGCATGTAGGTTTGTCGATGGTGCTGGTGAAGGCCCTTATCCATCCCTTTAAGTTGTTGACTGCTTTATTCGTTGGTGACTTATGTTTTGATCAATCTTTATTCTCAACTGAGCTTGCTACTCATCGATTTATAGGGTTGGTCATTATTTGGTGTCAACAAACGTAATTTTTCCCAAGATTTCAACAAAGAAACAAGTTGAATCTCCAGTTGCTGTAGGCACCCCGACAGCAGGGGTTCTTAGAAGCATCTTTAGGGGGCTTGAGACGAGGGAACTCTCATCCCACCATAAGTCAATTCGGGAGCTTTTAGCCCCCGATAGACAAACCCACCTCTCAACAATACATAAGCTCTCCATCGATTTTAAAACTTCCGAGGAATTAAACTTCAATTAGCTCTGTGCAAGAAGACACCTCGCTTGGCTCAGTTTACTCAAACATGATGTAATGGATAATCTCTCGAGGAGTTCACACCTAAACATAGACACCAAATTTTAAACATGAAAACCCAAACATTTAACAAATCAGGAGTTCCTACCCAGGTTTTGGACATGCATGTGATCGCCTCGCAGGGTTAGCTTTGATCCAAGTGGTTCGCACCGCTGCCCTCATTCCACGCCACGCTGTCGATCCTCCATTTCCAATCGAGGGAAGCAAACAACCTTTAGCTCTGCTGGTGCTGACTCGAACAACCTAGCTTTCATTTTTTTATTTTCCAATTTTGGCCATTTAATTTTAACCCAGTTGCACATGAGGAGTGGCACGTGCAATTGGGTTATCTCAGAAAAATGGAGACGAAAATGTCCTGGCCATGCTACGGAAAACGGCACCTGGGACGCAAGTGCTCGCTGGTAAGCTGCTGGTAAGCAGGGAGCGGAATTGCTTCTTTACTTCACGGATTTCTTCGACACACACACGTTGGTGAGAACTTTTTCGAGAGAGCGAACCGCTTCAGAAGACTTTTTGGAATTTTCCCTCCTGCTTTTGCCGACTCTAATTTTCCCTCCCTCTTCTCCTCTTTATTTTCCTGATTCTGCATAAGGAAATGACAAGATGGGCTGCGGTCTCTCGGGCCTAGATTCTATTTAGGAAAGGCCTTTTTGTTAAAGAAACAGAAAGCAAATAGAGAAGAACAAACGGCGATGATCTATGAATTAAGAGAAGGTCACCTTGTCCGGTAGAGGATCCCCTGTTTCTATTTCGCAGCTGTAAAAAGTTGTACCAATTTTAGAGTCCGACGCTGGTATTGGTCCATGCAGAATCTTCTCTCTGTAAGACTCGCAAGTGATGCTTGAACCATATGTACCAGTGATGAGTAACTTACTACAATCCCTTATTTCTATCCGGCACTCATTTGGTATTTTTGAGCTCGATGTATCAATAATCCTTTCCAGTAATCTGCACCCATAAACTTCCAACCACTGCAATATCTCTAACCCGTCAATGCCCTCGACATCCTGCAGGTTCTTACACTGTCCAATTATTAAGTGCTCCAAGTTGTTCAAGTTTGACAAGCCGCGTAACTTTTTTAACGAAACACACTCTAGAATGAAAAAACCTTCTAGTGATTCCAAGGTTGAAACAAATTGAATCTCCCGTAGCGCTTGGCACCTCCGCAGCTGGAATTGTTTAAGCATCTTTAGGGAGCTTGAGACAAGGGACACTCTCCTCTTCCCACCAGTCAACTCGAGAGCTTGTGGCTCATCACACTCTGGTTCTTCCGACAGACAAACCAACCTCTCGAGATATTTGCATCCCTCAACCTGTAATATCTCCAGTGAATTTAAGACACCGAGAAATTGAACTTCAACCAGCTCTTTGCATCGATACACTTCGATTCCTCTCACTTTTCTCAAACTTGATGGAACGGCTAATCTCTTGAGGAGTACACAACTTCTGACAGTCAACTCTTCTAACTGAGGAAGCCCATCAAGATGTACTTGCGTCACTTGAGTGCGATGGAGCTCTAAAACTGTCAAGTTTGACGGAAGTTGTTTGAGGGTATGCAAGTTTAGTCCATATAGAGTAAGTTCTTTCAGCAGAGAAAAGGAACTCCACTCAGTAGATGTCGCTTGGACATTTGAAAGGCACAGGTGCTGCTTGCTCAATTTGGATAAACTCTCAATCCACGACAAGTCACAAGTTTGAGTTATATTTGATCTCTTTCTAGAATTAGAGGCATCGGATAGGATCAGTTCAACAAGGTTAGTAAGGTTGGCAAGGTTAGGAACAGTCTGCAACGACATAGATCTAAGCCGTAGAGTGGTCAAACTTTCGGGGAATTTTGGCAACTCTTGGATCTTATGACAATCATATAGGTTCAGTGTTTGTAGGTGACTGAGCTTGCTCATCGTCCTAGGCAATTTCACAATGTTTGTGCGTGATACATTGAGAAATGACAGGCTTTGTAGTTTACCGGTGGAATCCGGTAATCTTGTAATACTCGTGGAAGACATATCCAGCTTTGTCAATGACTTTAAATATGAAACTGAGTCGGGGAGTTCCGTTAAGCTACCACAATTTCTAAGGGAGAGGTGCTGAAGATTCTGTAGTTCACCAATTTGTTCTGGTAATTTTCCAAGTGTCGAACATGACTCAACACTCAAGTTGGTCAGCCACATCAGTTTCCCAATAGAGCAACCAATTTCCTTCAGAGAACGACAATCGGAGATGGTCAACTTCTCTAAAACTGAGTACTCGGAAAAGGTTGGTGTCCTGTGCAACGACTGAACTTTTTGAAGAGTGAGAACCTTCAATTTCCTTGCCCCCTATAGAAGCCAATGAAATATCAAGAAAGAAAAGTAGAATAAACATGGATTTAGGCTCCCAACTTGTATCATCTGTCATTTGATCCTCTCACTAAATGAGAATGTGAAACTATAAATCCATCAAATTTTGTCCTTTATTGAGTGAGAGAATTACACTTAATCAGGAGGGAGATTGACATACCTCGATTAAGCTCCTGACTGCATTTTCTGGGAACGCATTGCCAAAAAGACTCATCACAACGACGTTTTCAAGATGCAAATTAGTTGCCATAAATTGTGGATGGCGGTCCAGGAAAGGATTATGATGAGGGTAATGCAAAATGATGCATTTCAACTCAGAAAGACAGCCCGCCAAGTCGCCTTGGCAAGCTACATCACACAACCGAAAATACCGTAGATGTGGGAACCGTTTAATTTGCTCCGAAGTGACGGTTATAGGATGTTTAGTCCCCAAAGATGGCAAATGGATTGCTTGAATGTTTTCCTTGATCTGCCAATGACATGGAGGAGCAGGAGCAGGAATTTGTCAATATCCCACGATGTCAAGAGAAGAACAAAAATGAAACAGAGGAGTAGCTCCCAATTTAGAAATGTGAATCCTCAATTAAGAACATAATAAGTAATTTTCTAATCAAATTAAGTTTGCTCATACTTTACCTCTGTTGATCTTAACTTGCGAATGATGTCGTCTGTAGCCCACAACCTGGTATGGTCTTGATTAGCAATTGCCCTTCTTTTTTTTTTTTGAACGAGAAATGCAATATACTATAAATTACTTAGCCATTGTTTAAGGCGATTACATCGGGAGCATCAAAGCATAATAAATCAAGTAAAGCAAGCGGGGGTTGGACCAGCCAATTGGGGGAGTAAACTACACCGGCAGGCCTTTGCAAGCCAATCGGCCGGGCCGGTTTGAAGTTCTGCCGCAGTGGGCCAAGGAGATGTCCCGAAATGTCTGCATTTTTCACGAGCCCGGTCCAGAGAACTTGAGTGCGCCGGTTCACTTCGGTCGCATTGGAGATCCCTTGCACGAGCGCATGCAGTCGGTATGTACTTCCGAGGGAGTTCCACACGAGTTGCAAGCGAGATCTAGGGTTTCTAACGAGCTAGAGCTTCCGCCCTGTTCCGCCGAAGACGCCTCCACAACTTTCGCAAGTCCATCTACCATACACCCTCGGTGATCCCCGCATATACACGCCACCGTCGCTTCTCGTTTGGTTGATTTCCGCTTGTCTCTGTTTCCACGGCGATTTGCTCAAAGCATAAGAGGCGTCTATATTTACCTTCGGCTTTAGAGGAGGCGGAGGTAGCCATCGATCAGCCCGACGGTAAGCGCGCGTTCTTTTTGTTGCGACGGGATCTCGGAAGTAACAAAGCATCATGGATGACTTGCGCTTGAAAACGATCCGCTGCGGGTGCGGGGACGCGCGCTCGAATAGGAACATGTTGCGGCCCTTCCGGATGCTCCATAGAACAGCGACAACTTGTTCGAGCTTCTTCGCATGGTTAGGGTTGGCTTTAAGTTTAGCGAACCATTCTTCGAAGCGAGTTAAACCATATCTTGATATCTTGATCTGCAGAAATTCGGAATTCCAGATCTGAGATGTCCATGGACAGAGAAGCAGAAGATGTTCTACGGTTTCAGTCTCTTTGTTGCAGATGGGGCATGTGGGATTCGGTACGATCTTTCTTCTATATAGATTTTCCCGTGTAGGGAGAGCATTCTGAGAAGCTTGCCAGATGAAAAATCTAATTTTTGGGATGGTTTTTAGTTGCCAAATTTGTTTCCATAGATCTGGATTGGTGTGATGTGATGAAGTTGCTGCATGGCTTGTACTCGCTGTATGTCTTCTTACTTGTGTGGTAGCCACTTTTACCGAGTAAAGACCGAGTTGCTATGCATCCGGACAAGTTTATCTCGTTGAATTAGGCCCTCCAATAGGTGTGGCAAGTATTTCCTTTGCGACTCTGTCTTGGAACATCGATTCCACCAGTTGGGTTTTCCATTTCTTCGTTAGTAGGTTCGATTAAAGCCTCAACATGTTCTCGGGTTCATTTTCGAAGGACCTCCAATTGGACCACTTGTTATCCATTTGTCTTCTCGGATTGATAAAGTTTTGCCATTCCCAACCGAATACATAGTGTGTGGCCTGATAGAATCCCTACCCCGAATTATACTTTGCCATCCCCATGAAGGTCGGGATCCATGTCCAGCTTTCCAGAAGTCTCCATTAGGGAAGTAGAGGCCTTTAAACACTCTACTCAATAAAGACTGGGGGTTTTGTGAAATGCGCCACGCTTGTTTACCCAACATAGCTGTATTAAAATCGATGAGGTCTTTAAAGCCTAAGCCTCCCTCAGTTTTTCTGGTTTTCAAAGCTTCCCAACTCTTCCAAAGTGAATACCAGCCTTTTTACTATTAGTTTTCCACCAAAAACTTGCAATCCTCCTCTCGATAGCTTTGCATATGGAAACAGGAATCTTGAAGATAGCCATGGCGTATTGAGGAATGGCCTGTACAACCGATTTTATCAAGATCTCCTTCCCCGCTTTTGATAACAAATGCTCCTTCCAGCTTTCTAATTTTTTCTGTTCACCCTTGCAATTATCCACGCAAACATATCTTTTTTTGAGCAGCCCCAATCTGTCGGTAGCCCTAAATATTTCCCTGTTTTTGCAATTTCTGGGACTCTCAATTCATTGGCCATATTGTGCCTCAAAGTCGATGGACAACATTTGCTGAAATATATACCAGATTTGTTTAAATTGATGGCGACTCGATGCATAGCAAGTACTCATGAAGAATGGTGGCCAAGTTTTGACACTCTAGGATCGATCCATGGAGGAAAAAGATTGAGTCATCCGCAAAGAGTAAATGTGAGAGAGTGGGACATCTACTATTCAGCCGGATACCCCTAATAGTGCCATCTTCTACTGCTTTGCCCATCATATTAGATAGAACATTTGCTACTAAGATGAATAGATATGGAGAGAGAGGATCGCCTTGGCGAATTCCACGTGTAGGCTTGAAAGATGGTAACTGTTCCCCATTAAAATTCACACTTAAAGTGACAGTTGAAACGCATTGCATCACCCATTGCACCCACTGTGCGCAGAAACCCATTTTGGTTAGACATGCACTAAGAAAATCCCATTCGATCCTATCATACGCCTTCTGCATATCTAGCTTCAAGAGTGCTTGAAACTTATTTTTTCTGTCTCGGATTCGTAATCTGTGGAGTACTTCTTGCACCATCAATATGTTGTCTTGAATCATCCTTCCTTCCACAAATGCACTCTGCTCTTCAGCTATTAGAGTTGGTAGCAGGGGCTTTAGTCTATTTGTCAACACTTTTGAGATGATTTTGTAAACGAAATTACACAGGCTAATGGGACGAAAGTGTTCTAACTTTTCTGGGTTTGGGACTTTGGGGATAAGGGTGATAAGCGTGTTGTTCATTGCTGGATTGAGATAACCTGTGTTGAAAAAGTTCTGGATCTCTGTATAGATATCTTGAGAAATGTCTGGCCAATGAGTTTTGAAGAAGAGGCCGTGCATACCATCCGGACCTGGAGCTTTATGGGCTCCTAACTGTTGCATGGCTTGTGTAATCTCTTTCATAGAAATGGGTTCTACTAGGCTTTGATTCATTCCCGCATTCACCGAGGTTGGAATTTGTTGTAGAAGGGGCTGAAAATTTCGTGGTCCCGCCGATTTAAATAACCCTTTGAAGTATGTGTTTGTCGGCTCTTTCGATTCTTTGTTCATCTCGCACCCATTCATCTTCGGAATTTTTCAGCATCACAATCTGGTTTTGGTTCGTCTTTGAATGGTTGAAGCATGGAAAAATTTGGTGTTTTTATCTCCCCACGCTAACCACTTAATTCTCGGATCGCATTCCCCAAGTACATTTCTTCTTGTCGCCACGCAGCATTCAATTTCTTTTGTGAGTGCTTTGATTGCCTTGTTTTCATGAGGGAGCTCACTTTGTCATTTATTTGTCTTTGTAGTTCACTATTCAGCCAAGTAAGCCTCTTCTTGGCATTTGAGAATTTTCCTTTGCTCCATTTTACTAACTGATTTGCCACATTCTGCAGTTTTTCAACCACGTTGAGCTGGAAGGAATCAGGTTCAGACCAAGTTTTCCTGACAAGATTCTTGCATTCCGCCTCCTCTGCCCAAAAGGCTTCATACTTAAAAGTCTTCCTCTTCCTTTGTGTTGGCGGGCAAGTAGATAAAATTATTGGAGAATGATCGAACCGATTGCTTTGGTAGGGCAATACATTCCGCTTTGGGAAATTTGATTCGCCAATCCCGAGTTACATAACACTCTGTCAATTCGTTCCTTAATCAGATTTTCTCCTTGTCTCTTATTTGTCCAGGTGTACGCACACCCTTTGCATTCCATATCCAGCAGAGAGCAGTTGTTGAGGAAGTCCCTGAAAGCTGCAATCCGGTAATTTTCAGCTCTTTTCTTGCCCACTTTTTCCCATTGATATAGAATCTCGTTGTAGTCCCCCATACACAGCCATGGCAGTCGGTAAAGATGACTCTCTCTATTGATATGCTCCCATAACAGTACTCGCTCCTTAAAATCATTTGGTGCATGAATAAAAGAAATGTGCATACGCTGGTTGCTGGTTTGCAGATAGCATTGGGTGAAAACAATATGTTCTGTGAATGAGTCAATGGTTAGGGTTACCTCATCATCCCAAAATAGTGCTAATCCCCCGCTTTGTCCCCTCTGGATTTACTATGAATTCATGCGATATCGGAGTCTCCGCTTTAAATTTAGCACTTTTCGCTCCTGATTTTTTGTTTCCATTATAAAGATAATATTGGGCCTTTCTTGAGTCGTTAAGACCCTTAGCGCTTGAACCGTCAAGGGGTGCCCGGCCCTTGACAGTTCCGGCTCGAACCTTCATGGATGAGTTGGTGGCTTATTAGGGCTAGCCACCGTGAGCCCACCGAGTAGACTTTTTGCCACACGAATGGGAGTTTCAACCAGCTGGTTGTTATCTACCATTGCTGATTTCGATGATTGAGCACCATAGGGACAGAATCTTTTTCCTTTTTTGAGGAGGACCGCTTAACACTTCTTGCTTTCTCCCTTGTTTGGTTTTGTTCCTCAGCTCTCTGCTCCGCCATGTCTTCTTCAGCTACTTTTAACTGTTCCTGATATATCACCATAACAGATTCGTCATCAAGACAGCTACTACCTCGCTTCTGAGGGCCCCTCTCTGCAAGGAGTACTAGTTCCTGTGAGTGGTGGTGTTCCTGTAAGTTGATGGTTTTAGTATTGCCCAGATTGCCAAGAGGTTGGGGTTGCTGCAGAATGCTCTGAGGTGTTTCTGGATCAGGAGTTGGCTGAAAGGGCGTCTCCGGTACACTTTCCTCTTCCTCTGGCAGTATTGCTTGCTTGCCATAGAAGATTTTGCCATATGGACTCAACTCGCGTGCCTCGGCGCGCAAGCCGGTGTCCAAATCGGGTAAATTCCTTGCTAACCCCGTCGCCTCATATGGAATTTACGGACAATTGGTAGCATAGTGGCCGATCTTCCCGCATGAATAGCAAGTAATTTGGAAGTCTTTCATACTTGAATTCAACCCACAGTCTTTTCCTTTCAAAAGTCACCAACACGCCTTGTTTTCGGAGGAATTTCCAGATTCAACTTTACTCTAGCCCTTCCTACTCAGTAGTTACTATTCCCCTTGGTCGCCAACTTTACATCTACTACTTCGCCAAGTTTTGATGCTATTTCTCGACAACCGCTTCGTGACTCGCCCGATGGGAAGGCCCGATAATGTTACCCGAAATCACACTTGTTAAAGTCGTAACAAACATCGGGGTGTCGGGATCACATTTCTTTAAGACTAGCAGATTGTGCCCAAACGACCATGGTCCCGAATCATACACTCGCCGTTTATCGTCCTCCGATTGAAAAGAGAATTGGAAATAACCCGGTTCGATTGTGGCACACGTGAACATTTCAGTTCGCCAGGCTTTTTGCATTGCACCCATAAAACCATTGAAGTTTATGTTAGTCTTATTGTAAAACTTGCCAAACGAGTTTTTCGGCAAGTCTGCGGGTTTTCCTCGGGAACATTACCTATAATTTCAACTACATCTTCATCTGTCCACAGATTGCCTAGACTCTTGCAAAGGGCAGCCACTCGCCGTTCTTCGTCATACTGATTTGCCATATCTGATTTTCAGGTACAGGAGCTCGTGAGTGGTTGCGGAACTGACCTGATGGAGCAGTGAGGCGCCAAGGACTGGGCGATGGAATCTTTGCGATTGAAGGGAGATCTTGGAACTTTCCGAGCGACGAAAAGCTAGTAATCAACACGAGCTGGACTAAAACCTAAAAGAAAACGAGATGGACTATGTAGAGGGACAGTGAGGTGAGATGAAATGGGTTTATGGTGTAAAAGACGAAAGGGGGAAATAAGACATTAGGGTTTCGCTACCCATCCTCGTATTCCCGCGAATCTGTGGGACTGGGTTTTACAGAGATGGAAATCAGAGGAGATGGGCAGCGGAAAGGGGTTTGGACGAGGAAAACCTACCCGTAAGGTAGGGGAGGACTACTCAGGCGGTAGGGGGAAATCTCCATTGCAGAGAGAGAAGTATGCAATTGCCCTTCCAAGATCTTTAAATTGATCATGCATCCAAAACCTATTATTGTCTATAACCTTAATCATGCACCTATTAATCAGGACATCAATAGCATACTCTGGGCTAAAGCCACAATCTTTCCACATGTAGATTGGATAAGTCTTATCCACATCAATGAAAAAACATGAAATATCGAGAAATATCTGTTGTTGATCCATTTCTAAGGCATCATAGCTAATCTTTAGCTTTCCCAAGACATCCCTATTTGGTGTTTTCCTTAATTGCTCTAGCATCTCTTCCCATATTTTTTTGTTTTTATGACCAAAAAGCGATGAACCTATTGCTTGAAGAGCTAAAGGTAGTCCACCTGCAGTAGATACAATGTCTTTTGAAAGATTGTAGTAAGCAGCCAGAGGAGAGTTGTCATTGAAGGCATGCCTACTAAAAAGTTGAAGTGCGTCTTCATTGCTTAAACCCTTCATTTCATAAGGCATGATTTCATAGTGAAATCCCCTGATTTTCAAAACACTTTTGTCCCTAGTGGTAACAAGTATCCTAGAACCAGGATACAAAGAATTCATTCCGATTAGTTCCTTGATTTGATTGCCATCATCGACATCATCCAAAACAATCAATACCTTCTTGCTGTAGATTGTTTCTCCAATCATATTAATCCCATGATGAGTGTTACAAATGGTGCGAGCCACTCTAGAATTTGAGGTATCAGACAATAATCGTTCTTGTAGCTTCACTAAGCCCTTGGTTTTTGCTATTTCTCTTACATCGTCAAGAAAGCTGCAGTTTTTCCCAAAGATATGACATAGCTGGTTGAAGATAATTTTGGCAAGTGTCGTTTTACCGGTGCCACCCATCCCATAAATACCAATAAGCCGCACACCAATAGAGTTGATGTGCAATAAACTGTTTATGGTTGCTATTCGATCCTCCATTCCAATCAAATCTCTGGTCACTTTTCTTTGTCTTGTCATGAGCCTGTCCATAACTTCGTTAACAATCAACTTGATAAGATCCCCATGGCTGCCATAAAGTCAAGTAGTTTCAAATGAGAAAAGACAACAAATTCATTTCCCTGCATGTTGACCAACCATATACCAAGCAACCGGATGGGAACGCGAGTTCAAAACTTTTTCGGGGGGAAAGACTCATTATCTTACTGTCAACAATTTTCAATCTGATTATCTTAAATACCGTTAGCATGTTGGAAGGATTCCAGATAATGATCAAGTTTGTAAGAAAAGTTGCTCTTATGAAAGTATACCATAATCAGAATATATTATTTTCAAATTACGAGATCGACAATACTTGTGCAAAAAAAGTTAAAAAGAACAGAAAAAGGAGTATATAACTAAGGTGGTTCTTATGCATATATACAACAAGCTTTTGTCGTTTCTCTTTTGTAATCAATTTCATAAACTCATCAATAGATAGATTTCTATTCAGTGAAAGTGATAGAGCCAGGAATCTAAGTTGATACTTTATTATTGCAAGTAAGAATGAACCCCACGTAAGAATATAATCCAAAAGCAGTGTAAGAAAAGGTGTTTTTGTATCTTACCGAAATAAATATACTAAATAGTATTAAGTTGTGTAAGTACATTTTTTTGAATGTTAGTCGTGCTCAAAGACACTAAAATTTGTCGCTGCATTATTATTTCACTTAAAAGACGAAAAATTATTTACATCAAATGTCTTGAGTTTTCACTTCTATAAACTATAAAATTATCATATATACAAGTAAGCAAAGGTTTTGAGAGGTTTAGTCATATGACATGCTCATGTCCGAGATTCACCCTTTAGTTTACATTTCATAGTCACTTTAGCAAATCTCCAATTTTCCATCTATATTTTGTACATATTTAAATTGTTATTAAATGTGCGCGCACCCGAGAGAGAAATGGTTTGACCAACTTTCACTCTTTTTGAGCAAACTATACACCAGATTTTGCTTCTACAGAAAAACTGAATTACATGAGTAATTGACTGATTTCTAATCAACGGAACTATTGGTGGCGATAATAAATAAGACTCCATATAAATAAGATAAGTACATATATGTTTGGATTCACTGAAGAAAAAAAAGGCAAGTTCAATGAATTCTATAAAGCGATCAAGACAATACTTATCAAAATTTTGAGCTCCATTTGTTTCATGAAAAATAATTTCTGGTAAAAAGCTTTTCGGATTTTTTTAGGTTTGGTTCATAGGAAATGAAAAAGTTAAGGAAAATATTTTCCCTCCATAAAAGAATTCCTTCAAAAATGGGGAGAATGATTTCCCTTTTGAGAGGAGGAAATCGTTTTTCTTTCACTTAAGTCAAACATGTTCTCCTCTTTAAACTCCTTTATAATAATTTTTTATTTTGTATTTTGTATTTTGTTTTATTAAAATATTTTTAAAAATTGGAAATTTAAATTTTTTATTTAAAAAAATTATTATTTTCTTTATTTTCCTTCATCCTCCTTCCTCTGGCGGCCATGTGCCTTGGTGATGGTTGGCAGCCCATCGATTGGCTAAGACTCGAGTCGGCGAGCTTGAGGCTCGGCCAATCTTGGTGAGCTTGCGGCTCACTTGTGGCTGTTGCTGCCAGTGGAAGGATATGGGATGGTGGTGAGGAAGCAAAGGAGCGATGGAGGGGAGAAAGGAAAAAAGAAAAGAAAAATTAATCTAAAAATAAAAATAACTTAAAAGATCTGCATTTTTCAGTAATTTTCCCCTTGAAAATCAAATCAGATTCTCCACACCAAACGACGGAAAATATTTGATTGATTTTCAGATTTTACCCAAACATCGAAAAATAAAGTCATTTTCCTGAGAAATGACTTCCTAATATTTTTAAGAATTGGAGCATTTTCCTTGAAACAAACAAATCTAAAGGTGAATCCAATAGAGTTCATCAACACAATAGAAATACTTTTAATCATCTGTTGGCATTGTGGTGATCTATTTTTCATTTAACTAATCTTACTACTCAAAACATATTTTTATACCAACAACAAATTCAAAGTGTACTCTGTGTCACACTTTAAGTTATATCTGATTGAAATTTCATTGTAACTTAAAAATAATAACTCATGCATCTTTTAATTTGATATCAATTAATTCTCATAAAGTTGTTGTATGGAACTGTTAATATTTCACTATTGATGGGAATGTATATATTGCATGAGAAATATTGTAACGTAAGTAAAAAGTATTAACTAATAATCATTATACAACTAAACTAAAATTAACGAAGTTGGGAAACAAGACGGAAATTAACAATCTAAATGCAGACATGGATCAAATTAGTATAAAAAGGATGAAGCAAAACCAAAATTTATACAATGGAGATTAGGTCAAAAATGAAATTATGATAATTGTATTTGGTTAGAAAAAATCGGATATCTCCCAATTTGAGAAAAATAATAAAGAAGAATTTGAGGCATTCATTTAAATCTATGAAAATTAACTGGGAATATAATTAATGACTCATTATTAGATCTACAATCTAACTTTAAAAAATAACTTTCACAATCACAGCTAGATAATTACCCTGGATATTTCTCTAGCTCCCACCCCTTGGTGCCATCAACTTCTCTGAGAGCTTGCCGCCACGTTTCTACATCCTTAGAGCTCAACCTCATCTTTTGATTCACCATCTTTCGCTCCAAATTCAGTATGGCATCGCAATATAACAAAGTTTTTAGTTGCACATCATCAGGTTTCACATCATAGAAGACAGGCAATATCACCTTCTTATTGCCATCTTCTTTAGATTTAGAGGTGTTCTCCACCATTTTCGCAAGCTCACGGAGGCACCAATGACTTGAAGCATAATTTGTGGAGAAAATGGGTATGTAAAGCTTGGAGTTGTCAATTGCCTGCAGAAGGTTGCTAATTTTTTCACCCGGCTGAAGCTCTTCGTCATCGAAGAAAACACAAATCCCTGCATCTACCAAGGCGTGGTAGAGGCAATTGGTAAATCCACGACGAGTATCCGGCCCTCTAAAATTCAAGAACACCTGATATTCACCTCCTAATGTATTGTTGGTGCTTGGTCCTGCCTTTGAGTTCGCCATCGGAGCTCACTTGGCAATAAACAGTGTCGTCCCCCCCTCTCTCTCTCTCTCTCTCTCTCTCTCTCTCTCTCTGTGATGGGCATGGTCAAAGTACTTTACCATCACATTCTACTGACAGGTGACTTTAATATCAAGTCACTTTCGTCTTTCAAACTTTGAATGGACCGTTACAATATTACTAATTTACTAATTTCACAAAGACTCAACATATGAGCCCACCATTACAAATTGATTGGGCAAATTTAAATTGACTTAGCCGACCAACAGATTCTAAGGGTGTGTTTATTTCATAAAAAATTAAGATTTAATAGTTAGTAATATCACTTGGAAAAGTTAATCAATCCAAAATATTTTTATTATCAACATAAGTTTATACTTAACTATTTTGGTGAATAATGGAAATATTTTTTATTCATTCATTTTTGTAAGCGATATATCCAATTATTTTGGAAAACATTTTCCAGTTCTTTCAAAGAGAAATTTATTTTCTTTAATTTAAGTTTTGGTAGGAAAATATTTTCCATTGACTAGTTTTTCTAAGCGAATCAAACGCTAGAAAATGAGGAAAATGTTTTCTTAAAAAAATTTCATGAAACAAATATATCCTAAAAGTTTTCAGGTATTCATATCTAATCAAGACATCGTAGAAATTGGTTCGAACATCAACAGCCATGGCAAAACATTGTTTCCAACTTAGAGAGTAAGTGGCCTTACAAGAAATTTTTTGAAACATTTGCTTCCGAATAATGAATAGGACATGTTATGGGGATGTCAAGGATTATTATTAGAAAGATTTTGTTAACGAGTGCCCAAAATGCACTTGTTAGTCCTACCTAATAAAAAATGTTTTCATTTTAATATATTGATTATGCATAAAATAATAGAAACAATATTTAATAAAATTTCTTTGTATGTCTCTAGGGCATTAGTTTGTAAAATCCTCATTAAAAAATATTACACTTCATACAGTTGAATTTGACCCCATTTGCCATAAAAACGCGTATGGGCAACTTTGCCATAGCTGCAGCTTCCAACTTACAACGAATAAAGTTGACAGCTTTAAAAATACGGTGGAGGACATTATCATTACAAAAAAGAAAAAGAAAAAGAAAGGTATACCTTTTTTTCTTTTTTTGGTATACCTTTTCACAGGCCTATTTTTTTTTTTCGTGCTTGTCATATGGCTCTGGATATGATGTATCTAAGTTTTTTTTTTTTTGGTCAGGATGTATCTAAGTTCACTTTTGAACTTTTGCATTAAAGAAGATTCTCTTTAAATCATATGTGATTATTGTGTACCTAAATCTATAGTTAAACATACATCATTATGGCTCTAGCGATTTAGACAACATCGTGCTTGTCATATATCTAAGTTCACTTTTGAACTTTTGCATTAAAAAAGATTCTCTTTAAATCATGTATGATTGTTGTGCAGCTAAATCTATTGTTAAACATATATAAAATCACAGTCTAATATTGTGAATTCACAATTGATCTATATAAATATATAATAATAAAAAATCCCTAAAGAAATACTTCTCATGAGGACACATGAGACTTTAGATAACTTAAAAAATCTCTTTCATATCACAAAATTGAATTTGCTGCATTTTCCACAAAAAGTACTCCGCCGAGAACCTCCTAAGAGTGCATTTGGTAAATATTATGTTCTCGAAAACAATTTCTGCTTAGAAATATTTTTTTCTAATTCCATTTTTTGTACAAGTTTCTGAGCATAATGCATTTGGTAACTAGATAAAAATTCAATTCTCAAAACAGAAAAGGATAGGAATGTGTTTATATGACACTCAAATTTTTTTGTGATGTAGAATTTCTTTTAATTTTTTAATAATTTTTTGAGATTTTACCTTTTTTTCCTTTTCTTTTTTCCTTCTTTTCTCTTCCTCTTCTAGCCAATCGGTGGGTCTCAGTGATGGCTGGCGATCTCGCTGGCCTTGGGGGAGCCTTGTTGGACCTCGGCAAGGTCGGCCTTGACCTAGCCTAGATCTAGTGAGGTTGTTAGACCTTAATGAGAGCCAGTGAGGCTCTAGTTGCCGGCCATCGTTGAGCCCATTGCCACACCTGGTGATTGACTAGAGAAGGAAGAAGAAGCAAAAAAAAAAAAAAAAAAAAAGAGAGAAAAAAAAAGAAATAATTTAATTCTAGAATTGTTTTTGGAAATAAAAAAGTAACTTTTTTCTATTTTTTGATTTTGTTTTAAATCTATTTCCCGATCACTAATCTATTCCTAAGAATAGAAAAATAGCTGATGTTACCAAATGAATTTTTTTTCTTTTTAATTTCGAGAAACAAAATAATAGAAATAGTTAAAATTTAGAGAGTTACCAGTCAGGCCTTAAGCATATCGGTACCATTCATCACGGAATATTTGCTTTGATCTCTTCACTTTAATGACTTGCCTTCATGTTTTTATTTGGTCAAATCTTTTTTGCCTTTATGTTGAAACGCAAATGATTGCATGGATCTTTAGGACTGGTTCAAACCCATGCGCGGGAACGCTTTTCCATGTCTTTTTCTAATATTTTTTTCTCTAGATCCTCTCTCCCTAGAAAGCTGGGTTGGATTAGTGCTGCATTAATTCCTAATTAAAGATGCCACGCATCATGAATAATTAGCTAAACTCACAATAATAAATGTATCTAGAAACAATGGGACCCACTTCGAGATTCCATTTTATCGCGTAATGAGTTCTATCACCGCAACAATCATAATGGGGTTAATATGGCAAATTCTAAACTGATACACCTATGATAAATTCATTCCCGTTAGTTTTCGTTAAATTGGATTTCGCACAAACTGAAATACTTGTGATAAATATAAGGTAAAACCTTAAATTGTTATACCTGTCAATTGCCTTGTGTTATCTAGTTCAGCAATTTGACAATAAAACTTAATAAAAAATAACAAAGGGTATATTTGTCACAAGTCTACCAATTTGAAGTTTTCCGTAGTATTAACCTTTCATAGAACGAGCATTCTATCAATTACTTTTTTTTTCCACTATGGGATTGGCCTTGTATTACAATCATCGCACACTCTGTAACAAAGCATTTGGCTTACAAGACTACATGAATGAGCACCGTTAAAGCTGCATGATTTATATGTTTAGATTTCATTGATGTACAATGTTAGCCGATGGGATGTTTGCTTGATTTCTTTGTCAATAGAATGACCGAGGAAATTGCCCAAAATGTCCTCGACCTATTGTCTGGCGATCAATTTAGACCTAAACTTTTCAATTGTGCCAATTTAGTTTTAAATTTTTTGATGATTTGTTAAGTTAGTCTTAATCTTTTCAATTGCGTCAATTTAATTTTAAACATTTTGACGATTTGCCAATATAGTTCTTTCGGCCAGTGTAACATTCACGGTTTTGGCCCTTGTCTCAATCATGGGAGATGGCTAAGGGATTGGTACGTCGATAATGAGGATCAGTCATAGATCAGTCCAAGGATCGGTCATGGACCAATTGGGTTGATTAGGAAAGCTAACTAAGGATCAGCTATGGTTTGATCGAAGGATCAGACATGGATAGGCCAAGGGATTGGCAGTGAAACAACCCACCGATCACGTAAGTTGATTAGAGTTATTCAACCATGGATTAGCTGCTCGACCATGAGGGTCGGTCATGGGACGATCATGCACTGTCATGACTCAATCAATGGATGGTCATGGATTGAAGCCACATGATTAGGTATCGGTTGTGGGTGATTCCACACGGTCATGCATTAGCCATGGACGACTATGGGCTGATTCCGTGTGACCATGTATTGGTCCCAGATTGATCAATGCCACATAACCGCATGACAATCGAGAGTCGATTATGAACCAACTATACTCAAACATGGATTAGTCATGGATTGACCATGGACCATTTGCAAAATATCATGGATTAGCCATGGATCCAATCATGAACTTGGTTAGTCCAGCCATGGATTTGATCTTGAGCCCGGTTAACCATGCCATGAGTTTGGCCTTTTGCCAAGCCATGAGCTAGCTTTGAGCCTAGTCACTCGAACTTTGGGCTTGGTTAGCCAACTTGGAACTCGATCAGTTAGTCCCAAGCCTAGTCAGCTCGGCATTGAGCCCGAGCAACTCAGCTCTGAGGCTTTGAGCCCGGTTGATCTTGGCGATGCGTTAGTTAGGATAGGCCACCAACTTAGTCATGTGGGCTAGGGTTGGCTACGTCCAACCTCGTCTGATTGTGAATTAGTCACGAACCTCGGTCCGAATAGGGTAACTGATCATGGATGAATACAAGAAACTCTCATCCAATAATGATGGTGCTTAAATTGGCTTCCTTCTCATGCTTGCAATTATGTTCTTTGGAAGTTAGTAATTCGATGAGGGGGATGACTTACACGCCCAAGTGGCAAGATAGGAGTTTAACTTAGAGAAAAAGTAGCATAACATGTGACAAAAATCCAAGTCTCATGATGACACTAAAACTAAGCAATTAATGAAGAGGATGATTCATAAGTTTAGGTGTTTCTATAGAGATTTGGTCATCATTACGTTAAGATAAGCCTTGGAGAGCAAGCTTAGCCAAATTATCATTTCTATTAGGGCTAGATCTATCATCTAGAGAGGGTAAATAGGTGATACTGCAGAAATTAGAAGAATTTAAAACTAATATTGCAAAAGTACAATGTGTGACAGAATGTGTAGCGATTAGATCTTGCTAGTGTACAATTAAATCTATCACAAGTAAAATAAAGAGAGAAAGGCATCGAAAATTACACAAAAAAAACTATAGTAGTTCGGCTTTTGCAAGTCTACGCCTTTTCTTCCGTGCTGATAGCTTATTGGCTAGATTTCGTTATATGAACCAATAAGAGGTTACAAGATCTGAGAAATGATTACTCAAGCTTGTGTGAACAACTCCTTACACACTCTCCATCTCTAAGTAATTACACAATATTGCTCATAGAGACGAATGTATTGGATTGTAAATACTCTTCAAATTTTGGAATTATAAGCTTCGATTATCTCTTGTTGTATATTCCTTTCAGCTTTGAGACCTCTTTTTATATTCCTCCCTATCCAAGTTGACCGTTAGACATATTTCTAGGAGAATTATTTAGCTAATCTACGTGTTGGTTTGGATCTTGATTAGAATATTTGATCGCTTCAAGGTTACTGAGGATAAAACTCCCCATAAATTCTACCACCCATATAGGAGTTTGGGTTTCCATAAGTTGAGTACTTTAATTTGGAAAGATTGGTTTGCTTGTCTAATGTTCAAAGAAATCTAAATCTTCGAGAGATTGTTTTTGGAAAACTTTTCTTTGAAATTCCTTATATATAAGGCAATGAATCCAATTAATCGCTAGTAGCCATTGCACAAGTGTATTGTCTCAATCCTAACCGTTTGATAGAGCATATATGGAAGGAAGTACTTAAGCCATAACTTTGGTTTTGATTGATAACATCTGATCACACCCCATCAGACTTCCACCTGAAAAATACTTATTATTGGAATCAAAGTCTTTACTCCGGATAAGTTTTGCAAATCTTCAAAATTACTTAGAGAATGTTTTCTCAACAATTTTAGGATCATCAATGATATAGGTGGCCCAATAAGAAGATTGGCAAGAGTTCTTCTACGGCCTTAGGACGTCACTACATCAAGGTAGGTGTGCCACATCTTCAAGATAGGTTCTTCATTAGGTGATGACTCATGGCTAAGTGGACCAATAAGAAAGACACACTCAAGGCTCTAATCATTTTTCTAAGGCATTAGGGCACCACCTCTCCTAATTAGTCTTGCCACCCAAAAAAAGTTATTAGACCAATTGGAAAGGCCATCATTGAGGTTTAGCCTATAAATAGAAGTACCAGCCCTTCATTTCCCCAACCTTGGCTCATTTGTCCCACTTCTCCTCTCTTGCACGCCTCGCCCTCTCTCGACCGTTTCCTCTCTCGCCCTTGCCATTTAGCCACTGCTCGACCATTGGCCATCGCTTGGTCAAGTAGTAAGTGAATTTTCTAATCCTTGGTTAGGGTGTTGCCCTACGTAGTTTAGACTTGGATGTGTTCTCACTTGTGCTTGTATTTGTATGTTGATGGTTGTTTTTCTATGATTTGCTCATGTACTAATAAGTTTATCATGCTTCAGGCCACGGAAGGGTCTCACTTGGTCTTAAACAGGCATTGAGGCACGACGGACTGAACCTCGCTTGGCCTTGGGTCGATATTGAGGCTTGTCGATCCAAACCTTGCTTGGTTTTAGGTCGGCACTTAGGCATATTAGTTCAAGCCACAAATCCTGTACCGCGCTTAGCATATTGTATAGTTATGGTTTTGTAGGTCATGACACGCACATGCATGTTCATGCCTTCGGGCCTTGTTGCATCGGCTAAGAAAACAAAGATAAGAAGCCAGATTGTGTGATGTTTGTTGCATGGTCTCATGATGGAAAAACTATAGCCGTCATCGATGGATTTTGGTGATGTTATCAGATGGATTTCAAATGGCCGGTGGATTTTAGATGCCCGATGGATTTCGGATGCCTAGTGGATTTTGGATGAATCGATGGATTTTGGTTAAGTTAATAAATAAAATTCTACGTGCATGTTTCTATGTTCTGTTTTGATGATTTTGGGTAATTCGTGCATTAAAGGTAAGTTGAACCATTATCATGCATATAGACAAGATTATCGGAATGGTTTGCTATTGATTTGCCATCGACACTTGATATGGTGATATTTACATGCTTTGTTCAACGGTAAGGCATCCTCCTAACCAAGGTTTAATGAGTTTACTTACTAAGTCCGTGACTCACTCCTCGTTTTTCAGATTTGCAGGTATGGACTCCCCTCCTATTCATCATGGATTGCTTGTTGATATGGAAGTGACTATCACTGATATTATAGACAAAGGAGTCAGCATCACTTATCGTAGATGCACTACTATTGTGTGGGTTGAAGAGGGTTTCGACGATGTGGTTCCCTATCATTATGTGGCATGGTATATTTGGTTCAACAACGACCTCATCGGACGCCTTCGTGGATTTGATGGGCCGCTAGGGCCAACCGACGAGTCCATGTCCGGTGGGATCGTGACTAGTACCTAAAGAGCTGGCCTAACAAGGGGAACCGATTTTGGAAGTGCAACCTCGTTAAAGGAGTTAAGGCTAACTCAACCTTCGCGGATAAATACGTAGCTGAATGTAAAAAGAAAAAAGGCCCAGTCGACTTTGAAGGGAAAGTTGAAGCAAGGCCCCCGATTGAATGGAATTCTATAAGCCCTTACAACCATTGGAAGTTTAATGGAGCATCAAGCTTAGCAACAAGTAGCCATTACTTATGGAAATGCTTATGTAATTGGAAATAGGAGTGGAAGTGACAAACGTCCTATGTAGGGACTGGTGGAACAGTTCTTGAAATTGCGGTCCCCGAAATTCGCTGGAATAGGATATCTTGAAGAAGCTGGAGCGTGGATTGATGAGTTGGAGAAAATATTCGCACTCCTGAGGTGTTCTGATGAGGACAAAATGACGTTGGCTATATACTAGCTGCAAGGTAATGCCCGTCATTGGTGGAAAGCAACAGAAGGAAGGATATTCCCTGATGATACCGCTCTGACATGGAATGCCTTTGTTAGGGCGTCCAACAGAAAATGCCTTTCCTAATGTGCTCGAGATAAGAAGATGACAGAGTTTATGTTGCTCAAACAAGGTAACATGACAATTGATCAATATGAGACAAAGTTTGTTGAACTATCTGTTGGAAAAATAATGGCTTCGAAATGGGTTGAACAATGAAATCGGATCGAGTAAAACAACTCGGACTTTGAGGCGTGATATCACTTTCTTTAAGGATTTATTTGCCCCACGAAGTTGCTAATGGTCACCGGCAAAAATCCTCCAGGATACAACAAAGTCTCGGATGAGAATACTAGATAGCAATTCTAGTATTTCTCCAGGGTCTCTCTAGGAAACAATCGAAAAGTTGGCTGCAGTTTTTTCAGAAAGAAGACTCGAAAAATGACCACACACATCTTTTCCGAAAATGACAAGTATATATATGAAATAGTCTTGCACCTCTTCGTGAAAATTACGAACAAATACGTCTTTAGAAAATTGTTCGGATAAACAAATGCGACTCTTCGGAAGAAGTCGAAAACGAACAATTGCAACCCTTCGGGAAAGTTAAAAAACCGAATAAGGAATTTCCAAAGGTTGCCTTGAAAAAGACACAAACAAAATTCGGAATAATAACAATTTTTTTTTAAAATAGAATTTCGAATTTTTTCATTTTATATTTCATTTCCGAAAATTCTCAAATTAAAAGGCAACCTTTGAACTAAAATAAAAAAAAATAAAAAATAAATAAATAGCAAGGGATTAATGCTAATTAAACCGCGGGGCGCGCAGGCGTGCTAAGTGCGCCAAATAATCGCGCACCCGCACGCGGGTATGGTGGGGTCTAGCCCCACCCAATCATTCCTTTAACTACAAAAGGAAAAACTCCCATATTTAAACTGACCCACTTGCTCCCACATTTTCTATGTGGGACAAAGTAAAAAGCATTCATTTTGTTTTAACAAACAAAATTCCAACACTATCAAGATACGCCCCCAAGTTGGTTGAAGATCCAGTGGATAGGGCAAAAAGATCCTAAGATGGCCTAAAACTCGACATCCAGAGCCAATTAGTGTAGCCGAATCTCAAAGATGCCAACGAGTTATATGAACAAGCTCAACCGGTAGAGAAAGATTCACTGGAACGGGCAAACATAGCAAGATAACAAGATCATACTATTCAGCTTCTCGAACTAACCAATGTCTTGGTAAGAGACTGATGTCGGGAGGAAAACGTTCCTTTTTCTCCCAACAAGAAGAACAATAATTAGAAACTGACCTTCACTTCATGTGACATATGCTGCATCTGCAAATGGTAGCATGGCAATGCTCCGCGCCGAGTTTAGATAGGAGAATGTTTTGGCCATGGTTAGCAAAGCTTATGTTATAAGGGATCGCCTACAGTGGTGGCAAATGATGCAGCCGTAGCAATCACAAATGAGGTTACAAATCAGAGTTTTGCCACACGATAAGTCCAATTGTCCCCCACCTCATGGAAGAATATATGTAGTTCGAAGAGAAAGCCGAGAACTCTAGGACCGTTATTTTAGGTATGGTCTCCCTACATAATCATGCCGCATGCATGTTGTTTGATATGGGGGCCACTCTTTCATTTGTATCCAAGCAATTCGTACGGTTAGTGGGGTTAGAACATAAATCGTTGGAAATCACACTTAGTATCTCCACCTCAATGAAAAATGAGGTGCTATCCATAGTAGGATGCCGAGGATGTAAGATTGTTTGACTCGAGGTTGACTTTTCGGGTTTTCGTTGGAAATGAGTAGAAAATTATTTAAAAAATGACCAAAAAAAGAAAGAAGTAAATTTTTTTTTTGATCGAGAAACGGGTTTTGTCGTGGTCAGAAACTCTAAACTCGATTTTTTTTTTTAATACCTTTTATGACGTGTTAACTAAAAATAAGATGTCAACACACCTGTGATAAATATAAGGTAAACCGCAAACTAAGACACTTGTTAATTGCCGTATGTTATCCAATTCAACAATTTAATGATAAAATTTAATGAAAATTAATAGAGAATAAATTTATCACAGGTGTACCAGGTTTGAAATTTTTGTGACTAGTTTGGGGTATATTTGTCACATGAATACTAAATTGAGGCCTTTCGTCGTGTTAACTCTATAACTAAATCTAATTGGACATATTATCATATAATCACTTAATATTGCTATGTTACTTTATTAATAACCCATTTCTAGTGCATCCGAATCCAATAATGGCACGAGACAATGTAACTAAGCTTTGCAACATCAAGGGAAATAAAAAGAAAACTTGGCTACCATTTCTTTGAAGAAAAACTATTTCAGAGAAATTGTTTTTTGAACTTTTGATGTAGGGATAGTGAAAAACTAGTCGATCTACAGAAAGAATTTTCCATGAGCTGAAAATAAAATAATAAAAAAAATTGGTGGAAAACGACTATCCATCCTTATAAGAAGGAAGTCACTTTTGTTAAACAACCAAACAAATTAAAATTTACCATTTTGATCATGAATGATCTTCATGTGAAACTTTTTTTTTTTTTGTCATGAAATTTTTATCAAAACAAGCGCACCCTTGATTGCCTCCAATTCATGTGCAGCATTGCGATTTACTGATATCAGACTACAATCAAGTATATATGCTTTGTAATTGTACCGTAATTATAAAGTTCTTACGAGGTTTCAAACTTTCAAGTCGGGATTCAGATTTTAAGGACATATGCGGACGGAATGATCGGTTGGGTCGACAACTGTAATACGGTATCGCTCTTCCGTGAAGTGTCTTAAAGCTTGAAAGTCCTTTTTCTCGTAACCTTATGGCGGCGCACATGATTGGGCATGCTATGCACCTGTCCCCTCCCCGTTCCCCCACCTTGCGGGACTAACAAGCGGTTATGTATGCTACATAGGCTTATTATATGGTGAAGGTTGGAAAGGATCGATTCCGATAAAGATAATAAATTTAGTACATCGGCCCAAATATACAAAATATACACCGTGATATTAAGTATTTACACATAAGTACGACCTACGTAATTTATTAAACACGTGATATGCTTATAAATAGAGTAGTGGTAGGGAATTGCTTGGCCAATTTATAACGGTTGGTCAACATCGGATCTTGCTTAGACTTCCAACTTTTGCAATTTTCAATTTAAGAACTACTCAGTATAATCAAATGAATCATACAAAATAACAAAATAAAGTAGTCATCCGATTCTGGATAATTTTGTGACAGTCAAAATTAATTTAAAGTCAACAAAAACCATATTAATCGTTTGGCATTTGGATGAGGCATGCAACACACTTAGGCTATTCGTCGTGTTTCGGCTTGTGTACTGGGGTTATTATTATTGTTAGATATATTTAGGATAATTCTGATGGTTTTATGTATCTCTCAAAATTATGCGAATATTTCTTTTTGGTTGTGCATATTTTGATTGATATATTATGTTATTTAGTCATTTTATAAGGCTTATAAATGTGATGAAATACTCTTCATTGTGAAATATCGAAATATATACAAATACTCTTTTCCATATATCTCTTTTTTTTTTTTTAAATTTCTCAACTATTAGGGTTTTCGGTAAGTTCCAAGTCTATTTTCTCAATGTGGATTTTTTTGTCACAAGAAAAGTATACAAACTATACAATTGATAATGAGTGGCGAATATGAAGCAATCATTTCTCGGGAGCTGATATCAGTAGATAAATAGAAAATAGATCTTGGCTATATGTCGATGAACTCCAAGCAATCTGTACACGATTGCCTTGTAATTACGACAAGAAGAACGACAGTACGTCCCATGGGGACGACAGTATTTTATGTAATCCAGGAGAACATAGGATGCTGCGTCAAGAGCAGGAAGGCGTCCCCATCACTAAATCACTCTCCGATTCACTCCGGAAAGATTTGCCGGTGTTCCAGTGTTGGATATCCATTGGCCCAAGCGCTCCCCAAGCATGCGTACATAGCGCTTTCGAAACGAGACCCGCCATTGCCAAACCCCCATGTCGCCCGCCTCACCGCCTGGCTCCTCCCCCTACAGTTCGTGACCACCTGACCGTGGCCGTCCACGTTGTTTTGTTACCGCCGTCCCCACACGTGCCTACACGTCGGCTTCCGGAGCGTATTGGCTCCCAATGGCTGGCGACATTTGCAGATATAAGGAGAAGGAGAAAGAAGGTGACGTCTCTCGTTCCCACCTCTCGAAACCTACGTTCATATGAATCACAA
Organism: Eucalyptus brandiana; assembly: GCA_014182725.1. Taxonomy (NCBI): domain Eukaryota; kingdom Viridiplantae; phylum Streptophyta; class Magnoliopsida; order Myrtales; family Myrtaceae; genus Eucalyptus; species Eucalyptus brandiana. Next base: position 67,309,267 of record CM024675.1, on the reverse strand, counting down.
CTCGAGACTCTCTCACTCTCTCTGTAAAGTGATGGCAGAAGGAGAAGGAGTTGCGTGTTATAGATAAAGCCAAATATTTGTTTTTAGGGGCTTTTTTGTCTTTCTATTAGATTTCCTTTTAGGTTAAAAGTGGTACCTATATATTAGCGATGGCAAAACCCTAGCCGTCAAGACGCTGAAAAAGGAAATAGAGAGGCAAGAAAAAAGAGAGAAGAAAAAAGTGAGTTTTTCTTGATGAGAGTTCTCAATCTCTTTGTACCCGATCTTGAGAGAAGATCGTCGTTGTATTCCAACTTTTTCGAAGTCTAGTGGATTCGCAGAGTGCCTCGCGCGCGAGACGTAGCCCGGGTTTGGGTGAACTTCGATAACAAATTTTCTGGCGTGTTCATCCGATTCGCTCTCTTTTATTACTATATTCGTCCGGAGAATTGTTTGCGAGTGTTATTTTTCCTGGAATCGACGTGCGATTTCGTAACAACCGGTATCGAGCTTGGGTTGGCTAATCGAGAACATCGAGGGTTTTCGGTGACGTTCGATTGAAAGCAAACAGGATGGCGAAGATAAAATCGAATCGATAAGTTCAATGGAGAGGATTTCGGATGGTGGAAACTACAAATAGAGGATTATCTTTATCAAAAAGATCTCTATGCACCACTTGAGGGTTGGAAACCCGAGATGGCGGAAGTGGATCCGACGGCGGCCGGATGGAAAATTCTTGATCGAAAGGCGTTAGGTGCGATTCGTCTAGGGTTGACGAAAAGACAGGGTACCACATCGCGAAAGCAAAAACTGCAAAAGAAGCCATGGATATTCTAACAAATATTTTTGAGAAGCCATCCACATCAAATCGGGTATTTTCTTTGAAGAAACCGGTTAATATGAAGTTATCTGATAGAGATTATGTGGCAGAGCATATTAATAGTTTCACGCAGGTCACGGGTCAATTAGAATCCGCAGGCATAAATTTAGATATGAAGCTTCAAGCTTTATTATTTTTATGTTCTCTTCCAGAAAGCTACAATACCGCAAAGGTGGGGAATTTCGAGCACCATGAAGGATGATTTAACTCTTGATGATCTTTGTGAGTAGTATCATGGATGAAGAGATGCGAAGGAAAGTCTCGGTGGAGATAATCTTTTTGCATCTACATCTTCAACGGCACTTGCAAAGTGGAGAACCGTGGAAGAAGTAAAAGTAGAGGAAATTTCAGCGGTCGTGGCGAGATCACAATCAAGGGGTAAGAGACGGGTTGCAAAAGATGAGTGTTGGTTTTGTCACAAAACCGGACACCGGAGGTTTCAATGTGAAGCCTACAAAAGGAAGCAAAGCAAGATGAGAATCAAGGTGCTAATGTAGTTAGCGATAAATCTTTGCTAGATAACTTGTGTTTGTCTACTGTGGTTTGATTTGACAAAGATAAATGGTTTATTGATTGGCGCTTCTTTTCATTGCACCTCGCAAAGAGACATATTTGATGATTATGCTAGTGGAGATTTTGGACAAGTGGTTGTGGGAAACGGCCACATGTGTCCAATTGTTGGGAAAGGAACCGTGATTGTGAACATCTCGGGTGGAGGACATCTAGTTTTGCGTGAAACTAGGCATATTCCGAGAATTAAAAAAAAATCTGATTTCAACCAAGTAAACTTGACCAAGAAGGTTTGGTAATAACCTTTGGTGTGGAGAGTGGAAGATAACCTCGGGGATAAGAGTAGTAGCAAAGGGAAAGCGTACGGTACACTTTACCTTCTCCAAGGAGACAATATCGGTGATATAGTTGCAACTACAATGGCTACGAGTAATTTATCTACTCTTTGGCATTATCGTTTGGGACATCTTGGTGAAAAAGGTGTAAAGCAATTACACTCGAGGAAATTACTTCCGGGTTTACAAAAAGTTGAGTTAGATTTTTGTGAGAGTTGCATTTATGGAAAATGTAAGGCATGTTAGTTTTCAATTGAATGGGCAACAAAATAAAGGCCGAAGCTAGAGTTGGTTCATACCGATGTATGGGGACCTTTCGGGAACTCTCTTATGGTGGTAAGAGATATTTTGTCACCTTCATTGATGATGCAACAAGAAAGACTTGGGTCTATGCTCTTAAAGAAAAATCGAAGTATTCGGGATGTTCGGGATGTGGAAGACTATGGTAGAAAAAGAAACGGGTTATCGATTAAAGCTTTGAAATCGATAATGGTGGTGAATACACAAGTAAAGAATTTGCAAATTATCGAGTCGAGAAGGCATACACGGGCTAAAGACTGTTCCTAGAACTCCTCAAGAGAACGGTGTAGCTGAAAGAATGAACAGGACTATTCTAGAACGTGCGAGATGCATGAGACTACACGCGGGTCTCCCGCTACACTTATGGGCTGCCACAGTTGATGCAGCTGTTTATCTTATCAACGTAAGTCCATCTAGTGCGTTGGATGGAGAAATACCACGGGAGCGGTGGTCGGTAAGAAGATTAATTATTCACATTTAAAGGTGTTTGGTTGTATTGCATATGCTTTGATTGACGGGGAGGATAGGAAAAAGCTTGATGCTAAGTCCCAGTGCGTCTTTATCGGATACGGTGGCGACGAGTATGGTTATAGACTTTGGGATTATGAGAATAATAAAGTTATCCGCAATCGCAATGTGGTATTCCATGAAGAAAAGATGTACAAGGATCGTCGGACAGAGACGAGCATGAGAAGGTAGTACAATCGAATATGTTGAATTAGACACAATGCCCGTGAAGATGTTTCCGGTAGATCAAAGTTCACCCGAAAGAGAGGTTCAAGATGAGCCTATTATCAGTGAAGAGGTAGTTCAAGAAGAACGCAGTGATTCGGAACAAACGAATGACCTTGAAGTACCTGTCTTGAGAAGGTCTACACGTGTGAGAAAGCCAAAGGTAATTTTTGATCCATCGGCTAATCTTTTGTTCTAAGTCATGTCTTATATACGATTCGGGAGAACCGGAAACTTACAATGAGGCAAAGGCGGACACGTCTCACTTGCGGTGGGAGTGTGCTATGAAAGACGAGATGAGCTCGTTGCTTGAGAACAAAACTTGGGAGTTGACCAAGTTGCCCACAGTAAAAAAGCTTTATTAAACAAATGGGTGTACAGGATTAAGAATGAAGCAGATGGTAGTATTAGATACAAGGCGAGACTTGTAGTTAAGGGCTTTTCTCAAAAAGAAGGGATCGACTACTCCGAGATATTTTCACCCGTAGTGAAAATGACATCAATTAGAGTTCGCTAAGTATAGTTGCAGTGGAGGATCTTTATCTTGAGCAGTTAGACGTAAAAACAGCGTTTTTACATGGTGACTTAGATGAAGAATTATACATGGCACAACCTAAGGGTTTTGAAGTCAAAGGTAAGGAGCACATGGTATGTCGCTTGAAGAAAAGCTTGTATGGCTTGAAACAAGCTCCGCGACAATGGTACTTAAAATTTGATGGTTTCATGCAAGAAAAGGATTTACACACCGTGAGTCCGATCACCGTGTTTATTTTCGCAATATGATGATGGTGACATTGTGTATTTATCTTTATATGTGGATGACATGCTGGTGGCTAGTTCCAATATGAAGAGAATCGTAGAAGTGAAAAAGATGTTATCATCACGGTTTGCTATGAAAGACTTGGGAGAGGCCAAGAATATTTTAGGCATGAAAATCATTAGAGACAGGAAAAATAAGAAATTATGGTTGTCGCGGGAAGACTATGTGAACAAGGTGTTAAAGAGATTTAACATGGACAAGGCAAAACCGGTTGCAACTCCTTTAGCGAATCACTTCAAACTTTCCAAGGATATGTGTCCAAGCACTCGGGCTTTGAAAGATGAGATGGCGGTAGTTCCATATGCATCGGCGGTGGGGAGTTTGATGTATGCCATGGTGAGCACGAGACCGAGACATTGCACAAGTGGGAGTTGTGAGTCGATATATGCGAGAACCCGGGTAGAGAGCATTGGAATGCGTTAAATGGATATTGAGATATCTAGCAGGTACTTCCAATTACTCACTTTGTTATAGTGGTACATCTCTAAAGTTGCGGGGTTATGTAGATGCGAGATCATTCGGGTGATCGAGATAGTGGTAAGAGTACCACTTTGGATATGTCTTTACGGTTGCGGAGTACAAAGCAGTGAGTTGGGTATCTCAACTACAAAAAGTAGTTGCTTTATCGACAACAGAGGCGGAGAATATGTAGCGATTACGAAGCCTCCAAGGAAATCATGTGGTTACAAGATTATATGGAGGAGTTACATCGAAAAATGACCCAAAGTCAAGACACTTTGTGGAGTGATAGTCAAAGTGCGGTGCACTTAGCAAAGAATGCAGCTTATCACTCAAGGACTAGACATATCAAGAAGCGTTATCACTTTATCGGTCAAAGCATTGAAAGATAATGAATTAAAGCTACAAAAGATTGATGGCTCGAAGAATCCGGTGACATGATGACCAAGGTAGTAGACAGAGAGAAGCATATTTTCGTACTACTACCATTGGTATTACTCCATGTTGATTGATGAGGAGTATCGCAAAGGCACAAGTTTCACAACTACTATTTTTTGAAGAAGATGGATGCAAAGTTGCTTGGTGCTTGGGTATATTTGTCTTCAAGTGGGAGATTGTTATAGATAAAGCCAAATATTTGTTTTTAGGGGCTTTTTTGTCTTTCTATTAGATTTCCTTTTAGGTTAAAAGTGGTACCTATATATTAGCGATGGCAAAACCCTAGCCGTCAAGACGAAAAAGGAAATAGAGAGGCAAGAAAAAAGAGAAGAAAAAAGTGAGTTTTTCTTGATGAGAGTTCTCAATCTCTTTGTACCCCGATCTTGAGAGAAGATCGTCGTTGTATTCCAACTTTTTCGAAGTCTAGTGGATTCGCAGAGTGCCTCGCGCGGAGACGTAGCCCGGGTTTGGGTGAACTTCGATAACAAATTTTTCGGCTTGTTCATCCGATTCTCGCTCTTTTATTACTATATTCTGTCTGGAGAATTGTTTGCGAGTGTTATTTTTCTGGAATCGACGTGCGATTTCGTAACATTGCGATGGTGCATGGAGGGTAGGGCGTCCATTGACAGCGAGCCTAAGATGCTCGGCTTCCATTAGATAAAACTTGCCAGGATGTATTATGATGCACGTATGAGTTGTGTTACAGATTTCTCGCATCAGAGAATTGATATGGTATTAAGCAGTTAATATATCTTAGTTAGCTCATAACTCATTAGCTTTAATTAAAGCATAACTAATTAACTTAAGTTTATGAGTGAATGTACATTTAAGTGGATATATTGATAGGTTCGGATTTGGGCTCCCTCTTGATGATTTCTCAATATAAAAGTATTGAAGACTTCTGTTACGCACTCCCAATGAGAGAAGGATCGCTTGTATGGTCAGAAACATCTCTCTTCATGTTGTTTTTCAGTACGAGAGAATGATTTTTTGATGGAGCACTAATCAACTTTAGTTTTGGATGGTTATTGATATCAACATTAATGGCGGGCGCATGGATAGCAGGAGACGGCTCCGTACATGGTGAATACGCGCACCATTGAAGAGGCCCTCAGGATCCTCATGTTGGGTATTTTAGCAATTTTGAAATATTTATGACCCTATAATTTCATCATTTCTATAACGGTTTAGTCTTGGCCATGTAACGGTTTTCTAATGGCTTTTTAACGGTTTTATAACATTAGATTTATTTTTTCATAAACTCTTCATTATTCTATAATGGCTATATAACAGTCATATTCTATTGCCAACGGACACTTTGTAAAGATGCTATTGGACTTCTCTTCTTGAATACCCTTACCAATAATTTTGTTTCATTTATTTTCGTCCACGATCTAATCATGTGATTAACTTAGGTAGGGAAATGAAATTAAGCATTATCATTAATTTAGCTGCCAATTTCTTCCTCTCGCCAGATCATTTCTGACTTCTGTTTAAGTTTATACATACTGCAGTCTCCAGCTTTTGTTGCTGCCCTTGGCTCGGATTCACAAGGAATACACTTATATATACATCAAGACTGTTAAAAATCTTGGACATATAATATTTTCCGCGGATGTTAATGTAGGTTCCAAATGTGGGGAAAGTACAAAAAAAAAGTCATAAACCTATTTTGTTGGTATCAAGTTAGTCCTAAACCTTTTATATCTATATTAATTGAGTCAATCCGATTGATTTTGGTTGAAAATCACTGACATGAATTTTGGGGCCGTCTTATGTGGCATGATTAGTGCTACCGTGGACAAATTTTAATGTTAGTTGACGAGGGCTTGTGGGCCATCGTTGGTCATAGGCAAGGGCTGCCAAGCCCTTGCTTGTGGCAGGTGATGGTTTGGCAAGGGCCACGACCTTTGTCAATAGCCAGTGAGGGCTCGCAAGCCCTCAACAACTTTTGCACGGCTATAATGAAAAAAAGAATAAGAAAAAATAGAAAAAATACTAAAAAAATTGTATAATTTGTCCATATCAGTGTCAGGCATGTCACATAGGATGACTAATATTCATGTCAATGATTATTTTATCAAAGTTGGTCAGATGGACTCAAATGATATAAATGCAAAAGATTGATAACTAAATTAGTCCAGTTAAAATATTTAAGATTGAATAGATATCAATATAATATGTTGAAGATTGTTTAAGTACTTTTCCCTCCAAATGACATCTAGCACTTCATGGATTCAAATGATCGGTAAAAGTTAAATATATGCGAAACCACAAAGAGACAATTTCTCCCTCCTATCTGCGTTAAATCTCTTTAAGATGTAGTGCATGGCGTCTCATCTGAAAGTTCAAAATAGTCAGAGTGGGACATAAATTGTATTTTATAAATTGGGGGAATAAGAGTCCAAGGAATCAAATTCAAAACTCCTGCCTCCAGTGTTACCATGTAAAGTTTAGCTCAAACCGTGTTCGCCCTAAAAGCCTAAGCTTGTTTGAGAATGATACATATGTCGATCATTTTGCAATGAAAATCTGAAGCTCTGTCCATGTCACATGTACATAAATGAAAGATATGTTATATAACAACGATGCACGATAAAGATCCCGATTATTTTATTATTTTTTGGGACCAGATGACATAACTTATTTAATAACTCGTGCTATTTCTATAATATAGATAAACATACATTTTCGTATATAATCGATTTCATGCATACATTTAGATTAGAAATAGATGGACCTAACATTTTGAGATATAATCAATCTTCACTTCTAGTTAGAGTCATGCTATAATGACTAGGTCTGACGGGGGCGGGGAGTGGTTACTAAGGTCAGAGAGGGCCTAGACAAGGAACTACTTCTAATAGGTTTTTAGGATGGTGAAGGGGGTAGGAACGAACTAAATTGTGCACCGAACAAGGGAGTGCGATTTTGGAAGACATACATACATACATACATACATACATACATACATACATACATACATACATATGAAAATTGGAATTTACTTACGGATGCACCTTTTGCTATGCTTAGTTTTGGAACTCCAAAGTTAAGTACGCTCAGGGGAGAACACTCATAAGATGGATGACCTCTTGGAGCATGTGTATAGTTTGGGGACAAACCATGCAAAAGTTGGTGGCCCCATAACGATCCAATTCGACGAGGGTAAGGAGTGGTCATTGTGGTTAAAGAGAGCTGGGACAAGGAGCAACTCCAAATAAGCTTCTAGGATGATAAAATGGAATAGAAATTGATTAAATTGTGCACCAAGCAAGAGGAAATCAATTTTGGAATATATATATCTTATGGAGGCACCTTTTGATGTAATGACAATACTTATTTTTGGAATTCTGAAGTTAAGTGTGCTTAGATGGGAGCACACTTGGGATTGGATAACCTCCTAAAAAGGTGCTTGCCTATATGTCAAAGCACAAAAAGGCTCGGTATGAGTCAGGGCAAAGCGAACAATACCTCAATAAGTTAATATGAGGATGTTGTACATGTCGTGTAGGATTAATAAGATAATATAGAGAGGGAGATATTCAAAGAAGGTAAACTGAGTATCCTCAAAAATTAAGTTGAAATGAATTCCACTTGGATTATTTTTTGGGTTCGTTTGAATCATTTATTAATCCTAAACCACAATGAAATTTATCACAAAAAGTTTTGACACTATTGGATAATATATCGTAATCGTTGTACATTACTTACATTAATTTGTAACTCAGAAATGGATAGAAGTATGTCAACGAAATTCTACTTAATGTTGCCAAATTTTTTCGACAGCGGTCGATGGAAAAATAAGATATGAAGATAGATTTGAGTTGTCAAAAGGTAGATGCGCAAAAGGTGGATGCGCGATCATCGACCGGGATCCAATAGACCATCTAATTAGCACGCACTTCATTGTTAGGGTAAAATTGTAGCGACGAGAAATGTAAAACGAATAGAGAGAGTAGGAGAAGAGATTGCTCTGCGCGTGAAGGAGAAATATTTATGCAGCAAGAAGTCGTACATAAGCTACTGAATCTATGGAGATCATATAAATGATCCCATTGTGAGTTTCCAAGTCAACTTCAAATCAAGGGAAAACTCCATATTTGGATTGCAACGACGTCGTTTAGCCGCGTCGCCACCTCATAAACCAATCTAAAACCCGCAGAAAACTCCGCCAGCACCGTCGTCGTTTCTCTCTCGCGAGAAGAGCTCAGCAGGATTCCTCTAGAGAGAGAGAGAGAGAGAGAGAGCTGCTGCTGCTGCTGCTGCTTCATTTTCATGGTGGAGGGAGAGAGATGAGCTCTCGCGGCTTCGCACCTCTCGATTTCGCCCTCTTCCCCAGGCCGGCCTTCCTCTCCAGAGGAGCCTCCCCCGCTCGGTTATCCTTCTCCGCGTCTCTCCTCCGTCGCTCCAACCGCGCCGGTGGAGCCGCCGCCGCCGCAGCTGCTTCCCGGCCAATCCTCTTCCCCGGACGCCGAGGAGGCTTCGGTCGCGGCATACGCAGCGCTTCCAATGCGGGTTCCGGTCCCGAGTCGGTCGCCACGTCGGCAGGCTCCGTTGAGGAAGACCCCGAGGCGGCCCAGCTATTCGAGGTTCGGCTCGTGTTATCTTTCGGGTTTTTTCGGTTAATTGAGTTTGTTGTTTATGTGATTTGGATCGGCGTCGTGGGTGTTTTGGAATTCTGGGTTATGGTTTGCTCTGATAAATGAGGCTGTCGAACGCTGAAAAAAGTTGAATTTCGGATGATGCATTGGTGGAATGGTTTCAAGCGGAATGCTCTTGGCTTTGTCGCCCGTGTGAGCTCGGGGGGCGTGTCTGCTTTTGTAGCCCTGCTGCATTCTATGATAAAATTTGTTTTTTTTTGTTTTTTGACCTGCATTTCTAGCTTCATCCATGAATTCTTGCCGTCCTTTCTAGATAAAGTAGAATCACCCTTGTGTTGTTCGGCTCGTACAAAATGTAACCGGTTCTTCAGATTCTGTGTAGTGTAGCTGCTCTACCGTTTCTTATCGGTACAGCACACCTCTCGCCTCTCTCTCTCTCTCGCTGTCTCTTGATTCACGTGCGACTTAATATGGCTAGTGGGATGGTTTAAGGGCACATTTTATTTAGTACATTATTATCTTATTTGAGCCTTTTAAATAAGATTAATATGGTAGAGTATGTGGTGAAAGACTTGAGGGCATCGCTCATTAAGTTTATGGACAGTTCCCCCACTAGGAGACACATGAAGGGATGATCCTTTTGTTCTCTGTAGTATTCAGATTTTGCTGCTAGGAAGCTGCTTTGGCTGCAGTGTTTTGAGGTTCTTGTGGTTCTTTGATGCTTGTCTTCAACTTCATAATTTAGCTGGTACTGATGCTGAATCCCTTTTGCACGCTCTAAATTCTTGAACTTTCAGAAACTAAAAGATGCCGAGAGACAACGGATAAGTAAGCTGGAAGAGCTTGAACGGAAGGCAAATGTCCAATTAGAGAGGCAGCTGGTCATGGCTTCGAGTTGGAGCAGGGCCTTGCTGACTATGCGGGGAAAGTTGAAAGGAACAGAGTGGGATCCTGAGAATTCGCATAGGATTGATTACAGTGATTTTCTGGGTCTTCTTAACACCAATAATGTCCAGTTTGTTGAGTATTCGAATTATGGCCAGACAATGTCAGGTTGGTTGATTTCTTGGCTACTATTATTTAAATATAGAAAATTTCCACTATTTTGTACTATCGATCCCTAAGATCATGCCATTTCAACTAGTTTCAAATGCCTTCTTGTTTAGATATTTTGGTACCCATTTTATGAGTATGAAATATTGCAATATTTGCTACATTAGGTTCTAACAATGGAACAGTTGGAACACATAGGATCATTTTCCCTTGCGATCCTGGTTTTCCATCTCATCTGAGCCTATCAAGGTGTATCATGAGCTAGTGCTATTGCAATAACTTGATATATTATATTGTTCCATAAATACCATTTTAAGGCCTGTACCCCCACAGGGGAAAGAAAGTAAAATAGAAAAGTAGGAGAAGGATAAACAACAAATAACCGGAGAAAGAGAGAAAGGAAAAAGATCAAACTTATGAAGACAGTTACTGTGTATGACATGAGAATAAAGTCTTTTCTCCTACTAGGTGTGGCTGCTTCAGTTATTTTGAATTCAAACTTTGTGCTAATCATCTAGAATGCCTGTGTCCTGGTATTGATGCTGTGCAAGTGGCAGAGAATATATCTTTCGCTAGCTTACAATATTTCCCTTCTTGAATAGGCTAGAACACACGCCCCTATATCATGCTCTGTGTGAATTCTGCCTCTTATCTGATAGACGAATTTTCAATTTTTTGCAGTAATCTTACCGTACTATAAAGATGGACATAGACAACAAACCCAAGGGAATTCACAGAAAGAAATAGTTTTCCGGCGCCATGTGGTTGACCGTATGCCGATTGATTGCTGGAATGATGTTTGGCAAAAGTTGCATCAACAAATAGTGAATGTTGATGTAATTAATGAGAACACAGTCCATGCTGAAGTTTACTCCACTGTAGCGACTGCAGCCATATGGGCTATGCGGCTTGCCTTGTCGGTTGGCTTGTACCTTTGGATTGATAACATGATGAGGCCAATTTATGCAAAATTGATACCTTGTGATTTGGGAAAACCAAGCGAGAAAATACCACAGCCAATTAAGCGGCAAGCGCTTGGATCATTAGGAAAAAGTCGGTAAGTAAATAATAGCTTGCAAGTTCTGATAATTGACTTGCTGACTTCCTGTTTGGTTCTCTATGCTACTCATTATCAGTTGTTTGGCTTGTTCTTGCTATTTAGTTCTGCGTGGAAACTTTTACCTCCCTTGTTGATTACACATTTTTCTTTCTTTTGCCAAGTCCATCATTTGGTTACTCAATTATAACCAAGTTTCACTGTTGGGTGCAGATCAATAATCTCGATCTTACTTTGATCTCAAATTCCTAACTAATTTGGAACATAAATAATCTGATTACATCTTTGAGATGAAGTCTTCTATTACTCAGTCCACTGCAAAATTATAGTGATTTACTGGTTATGCCAGTTTGATATCTATCTGAAATTTTTAACTGGCATGATGTTCCGTTTTGTCAATAAGAAAGTTCAGGTACTTGATAAAGCAAAGTTTCATGCGTGAGAGGATATAGTCATTCTTTCAGAAAGGGCTTTTGTGATCTTATGTCCAAAAAGCTTGAATCCTAATTGACGTGTCTTCAGGGGATGATTAGTTTATGAAGGGAGAAAATATTTAATTTTGGTTCTAGTTATTCAGTGAATCCCTATGTGAAGTCTGAGCAATGCACACACATCTACAAGGAGAGAATCCTTTCTTTAGCCTTTGTCAATCTCTTTAGATATGGACGCTTTATGCTGAAGAGCAATGCCTTAGGGGAATGGTCTCAGAAGATTGTGATCTCCATTTGCTGTTCAGTTTGAATTAGTTGATTACTTTCGTCTTAACCAAGTTAAATTCCAGCAAAAACACTTCCAGAGAAGAGTTATTGTCATTTATTTATTACAATTTTTGTTTTTTCCCTAACATGGAAGAGTTACATTCCTAGATGTACTTACCTAACTCTTGGTATTTCTCTCTTTTTTCTTTCTTTGACCTTGGAGCAACATCTTCTGCATGCAATTGTGAAGCAGAAAATGTTTTGAGCAATGTACTTTTGCTGTCAATAACCTGTAGTTTGTGCTGATGACAGTTGACTAGAATCTAACCTTTTTACTGCTATTACCCAGGGCAAAATTTATTTCTGCAGAAGAAAAAACTGGTGTTACTTTTGATGATTTTGCTGGTCAGGAATACATAAAGCGGGAACTACAGGAGATTGTAAGAATCCTTAAAAATGAGGAGGAGTTCCAAAACAAAGGAATCTATTGTCCCAAAGGCGTGCTTCTCCATGGGCCCCCTGGAACTGGAAAAACATTGTTGGCTAAGGCCATTGCCGGTGAAGCAGGGCTACCTTTCTTTGCAGCTAATGGAACGGACTTTGTGGAGGTAAGGCATTAGTTCCTATCTGGAATGGTTAAGCTAGAGGATGGCTACTGACAGGTCTTTATATGGAACATCTTGCTTTCTTAGATACCACCCCCCCAAAAAAAAAAAAAAAAAGGCTTCCATAGTGATGATCTGTCTCATTTAAGAAATCAGGCTTTTGAAGCATTTGAGAGTACTTGTGTGTGAAGGTTCTTATTGTGTAAAACCATGTACACAAACCATTGGGATGAACAATCCTGAAATGGTATGGTGCAATAGAAAGCTGTACTCATGTGTTAACACATGTAATATTGAGTTACACATCACATTGTGGAATGGTTAGCAATTTGTTTTGATAACATGTCGCAAGTTGATTGGGCAAATGCGCCCACAATAATTATGGTGGAAGTCTTGTATTGGAAAAGCAGCAGTTCCTCTGTTAATTGGCCCAATAACTCAATTTTTAGTGCTTGTGAGGATGCATGGAGTATTTGTAATATATGACTTCTGCACTGTAAGTTTCTATGGACTTCTTTCTGCGGTTCACCACCTGGGTCGTATGCTGACCACTCCTAGAAGGGAAAAACTCCACTGTGTTTTAGTGGTTGAGATCAGCGGTTGTGCACTCACACTCTATTTGACATGCTCCACTGTGTTTTAGGGGTTGAGATCAGCGGTTGTGCACTCACACTCTATTTGACATGTCCATTCTAGACTTGTGGGGTCTCTGATTTTGGCGACTCACTTCTTACTGTCCTTGGGGTTAGTGGGGTGTTTTGTGGACCCATGATTTACCCTTTTTTATCTTTGCTCATTAGATATTCGCTTCCTTTATTTTTGTAAACTAAAGTTGATTGACTTGCAGACAGTATTCATTATCTTCACTTGGTAGTTGGTACAGCTGCTGGCAAAATCGCATTATCTTTGTCATTATTTTGTTATTGGAATGGAATAAATGCTCGACTTTATATATTGTTCCTGAGGTATCATAAATAAATTCCTAACTTCTATTTCTTTTTCTCCAGATGTTTGTAGGCGTGGCCGCATCTCGAGTGAAGGACCTTTTTGCTAGTGCCAGATCATTTGCACCTTCCATTATTTTCATTGATGAGATAGATGCTATTGGTAGCAAAAGGGGCGGACCTGATATTGGAGGGGTGAGACAGCACATTAAGATTTCATGCTCCATCCTTGATAATTATCTGCCATTTCTGTAATGTGAGAAGCTGGCGTGTTCTTCTGTGGTATCTTTGTCAAAAAGCTCCTTGCATTTAAAGGATTTCAAAGTATCATGTGAGGAATTGATTGATCCCACATCTGTCCAAGAAAACCAATGCATTTACTTACAACATACTCTTACTTTTGTCATCTGGTAGCATCTCTCAGAGTAGAAATTTCTAGCTTTCTGTCAGTAGCTGTATGCACATTTGCATAATTTGGGTGTCTTCTAAGGCTTCTATCTTTGTTCAGATATGAAATTCAATGGCGTAATTCTGGATTGATGTCCAGAATTTGTTTGAATGAATGTGGGGTCAAGGTACCTTGAACTTTGCATTTGCATATATTTGACATTATTTTTGTTAGGTTTACCCTTTAAGATTAGGCTGCCTCTTTGGATCAAAATTTGGAATTGGTCTATGAATTTTATCGTCGACGCTATTATGGGAATTTCAATCATTCAAAAGCATCCATCTAAACGAAGCTTTTGAAGTTGAATCTTTTTTGTTCACTGCAAAAAATATGCTGATCCAGCTACAGTGGAGGCTGTGAAAGAGCACTTAGAAGCCAATTCCTGTATTTTGCTAAACTAATGTGCTCACATGCTATCTGTGAATTCTTTGTGGGATTGTCGCCAACTAAGCTAAAAGTTTAAACTATTAGATCAAGACTTGATTTAACATTTAAATACCCCAACACTTCCTTCATGTGGACGCTAAAATTTAACCTAAGATCGGGAATTTGTGGGACTGCTGTCAATTAATCTGAATGCTAAAGTTATTGATAAGAAACACGGTACAATATTGATGGAACAATTTCTTCATTCTTCATCATCCTTGGAGGCTTTCCATTGCCTGAAGCTGTTATTTAGTCTTAATAACGGTGTAAAGATCTGTTCTTTGAACTTTTCAGTTGCTTGTACTTTATTCTCCTCAGCTTCAATTTGAGATCTTACTAAAGCCTGGCATGTCTGCGTTATTTATTCAGCTCTTATCATCTCTCTCTCTCTCTCTCTCTCATCTCTAGCTGCTGCTTTTACAGGGGGGTGCAGAGAGGGAACAAGGTCTGCTTCAGATACTGACAGAACTGGATGGTTTTAAAGTCTCTACGTCTCAGGTTGCTTCCTATTTGTATAGATAAATGTGTACTTGCATGAAGTAATTTCGATACCTCTCAAGAAAATGTGAACTACTGAAAAAAGAAAACTGAACCATAATATCACTAAACTGCTGATCATTTCAGGTTTTAGTCATAGGTGCTACAAATAGGCTGGATATTCTCGATCCAGCTCTCCTGAGAAAGGGTCGATTTGACAAGATTATACGAGTTGGTTTGCCATCTAAGGATGGTAGACTGGCCATATTAAAGGTATTTTAGTTGTATTTTGGCTCGCATTCCGTGGTTTAGTGGTTCAAATAGTCTCTGCCAATTGCAGGTGCATGCTAGAAATAAGTTTTTTCGCTCAGAAAAAGAAAAGGAGGTGCTACTGGAAGAGATTGCTGAACTTGCAGAAGATTTTACTGGAGCGGAGCTGCAAAATATATTGTAAACATAATTTTACTGTCACAGTAAAGGATAAGTGCACACAGAGAGTCTAATATTTGTTTATTTCTATGACAGGAATGAAGCTGGAATTTTGACTGCCAGAAAAGACTTGGACCACATTGGGCGAGAGGAACTTCTGGAGGCCTTGAAGAGGGTAAGTGGTGGCTCTCACCCTTCTGCGTCCCTTTGACACAACCCTTACATGACTTTGATGTTGTATGACTTTGCAGCAAAAAGGAACATTTGAAACTGGCCAAGAAGATAGTACTGAGATTCCAGAGGAATTAAAATTAAGGTTGGCATATCGAGAGGCTGCTGTTGCTGTTATCTCATGCTACTTTCCCGATCCCCACCGTCCTTTTGCTGAGGTGCAGGGAGTATCCTATCTGGCTCATGCTGTTTGGGGTTTTAAATTATTCTTATGCTCACAAAAAGTTTCTCATTTGCTTTTGACTTCTGCAGACAGATATTAATTCAATACAGAGCCAGCCAAATATGCGCTATAAGGATATCTCAGGCCAAGTCTATGCAAGGAAATCAGATTATGTGAACTCAATAATCCGAGCTTGTGCTCGTAAGTTACGAATGTATAAAGATAATTTCTTATGGCCATTTTTCTTGTCAATTAGGGAAGCAATACTCTCATTCTTCTCTTTGACAATAGTAGCTTTTTCTTTCTTCTATCTACTGTTCCTGTTGTTTTGCTGGGGGTGGGGCAGTTGCATTGGTGGTTGGATGGTGAGGCCCTGGCTATAAATAATTTTTAAAGCACTTGGACTTGCCTGCAATACTCCATTGTATATTTTCGATGTCTCTCATACTTTGAATGAGGAAGATGGGATATAAACCCAAAGCAATTTAAATGCTGTTTCGTGTTTCTATCATGGATGTATTTTCAACTTTCTTGATTTACAAACCATCTTCCTTTACCTTGCTTGTGGCCTTAATGTGCACTTTTTTGGTTTCTTGACTCTATGCTGCAGCTAGGGTAATAGAAGAGGAAATGTTTGGGATCGATAACATGTGCTGGATATCGTCTAAGGCAACACTGGAAGCTTCCAGACTTGCAGAGTTTCTGATTCTCCAGACAGGGATGACTTCATTTGGAAAAGCATACTATAGAAATCAGGGCGATCTTGTGCCAAATGTATGTATGGCTGATCCAAGTTTGACTATTGTATTTTAATTGTTAAAGAGCTACTTTTTGAAACAGTTGTCCAAATATAGTGAAACAAATATAAGAACTTGATTAATTTCAACAGCTAGCAGCGAAACTGGAGGCTCTTAGAGATGAATACATGCGGTTTGCTGTGGAAAAATGCACCTCGGTGTTTCGGGAATACCAGTCAGCTGTAGAGACAATCACAGGTCAGAATTCTTATGTAACAAGTCATTTAATGTTGAGTCATCTAATGCGGAAGAGAAATATTAGTGTATTTAATATTTGATTATTAAACAGGTTTTATGTGCCTTCTTAGCCATGCTTAATTCTCTTTCCCAGTTCCTTAATGTGGTTATGCTTCACAGATATTTTATTGGAAAAAGAAGAGATCAAAGCCGAAGAAATTTGGGCTGTTTATAATGGCGCCCCTCGGATACCTCAGGTAATTTTTGGGTTCATGAGATATTGAAAATATTTACTTAGGTTGTTTTCTAGACACGTTCCTGCAATTGGCTTGGTTAGTTATTCAGTGATTGAACCAATAGGCATGTGATCCATTCTTTGCTTAAGCTATGCCACATACAGTCACTTGTGAGAATCGTAGTAAAGGGACTTGTGGGAGCTAGCATAAACTTTTTTATTGAACCATATCTTCATTCAATAGTTTAAAATTTTAAAATATTTGACCAGTCCATAAAACTCCCCAAATCGTAATTGGCTTCAACCTCCGTCCTAATCTGTAATGGAATTTAAAAAAAAGAAAAAAGAAAAAAGAAGAAGAAGAAGAAGCTGGTGATACACACTAAAAAGAAAAATAGGGATAGGTTATTTGGCAATAGCGTGAGAACAGAAAGTGGTACATGTTCATCACAAAAAGTGGATAGGATTGTTTGTTGCTCCATGACACGAGGAATCTGTGAAGTATAATTTTTGAACTATGTGGTTTCATCATGTAACACTGATGTCAATGACCACAAGGACCTGCTAAAAGCACTGTTCTATTGGTCCTTGTTCAGCCATCCGTGAGTCCTGTAGATGAGTATGGAACTCTCATTTATGCTGGACGATGGGGAATTCATGGGGTGACACTACCAGGGAGGGTTACTTTTGCACCTGGAAATGTTGGATTTGCCACATTTGGTGCACCTCGTCCGATGGAGGTATGTGAAATGTGGTTTAGCGAGGGTTTATGCTACTATATTTGTTCCCAAGTGAAATAATGTTGCCTTGCCTTTCTGTCCCCATTTATGTGCAGACTCAAGAAGTTAGTGATGAAACTTGGAAGCTGATTGACGGTATATGGGATAAAAGGGTTCAGGAAATCAAAGCTGAAGCTGCCATGGAGATAGAAGAAGACAATGAAAAACCTCAACTTCTTATGGCGAGCCATTTCTTTTGAAACTACAGCACATGAGGATATCTTTGAGGTTTGTCCATAATCAGGATTCCCTTTCCCCATATCAATTGTGATTGATCAATTTTGTAAAATTGAGCATTTTCGAGAGAATGTACTTGACATGTACATAAGCAAGATGAGACAGCTTGGTCTTTTTACAGGAAGCCATTATGTCCCACCAAAGCTAGTGGAGAAACTGATAGCAGTAGACTCATATGCATCTTTTTCTTACGATTTCCAGTTCATGTGATACGTATTGCAGGATTTTGTTATGGTTGAATGATGCAATGAGGTTTTTTTGCATCTTCAAAGGATAATATACGGGGTGTGAGGGAGTCTATGTGCATAGTCAAAAGCTTGCTTAGTCCTCGATTGTGTTTCAGAGCCCATTTTTGAGCTGTGCATACATGAAAATGACATGTGATGCCTTCTGTGATGATCTGCAGGAGATAAGTGGAGAGTTGCTCTGGTTATTCTGTCATCAGTTGTTTTTAGTCTTAAACAATGAGCAAATTTTAACCATTTCCATTGAGCACTGAATAAGAGGAACTGCTGAATGGATGCTACTGTGCATAACTACACATTCCATTTCATCATTCCTGCTCTTATTTGGTAATTTTTTTTTCTTTTTGTTTTTGGCAAGGCTCTTATCTGCAACTTGACTAACAAGGTGCCTGGCGAGCAGCTAGATATATCTTCAGGGTAAGGAGCATTACTTATTGCAAGGCTTCTACTTCACAAGAAGTTTGTAATGAATCCCATGGAATCTGAATACTCTGAGGTCTGATCCATCTGAGAGGTGCTCTCGAGTGACTGACATCCGTCTGTGGACAGCATGATCTCTGAGAATCCTCATCTTGACGGGGCAAAACTACAAGCTCAAGCGTGAAAGAGAGCAGGGAAGATTTGAAAACTATGATGGCAGAGTGAATGGTCTCGAAATTCATCTAATGTAGTTCAGTGTATAGAATTTTTTACATGTTTTCAGTTTTGCAATCATAGGTGGGCTCGGGTGGTCATTTTTGGTTTTATTTTTAGGAACAGCATGGCTGATAGATAAAGAGATGCAGTTTCTTCATACCCTTGAGAATGAAAAAGAATAAGCAGATCGTGTCATATCAATTCATTTTTCAGTTAAGATCTCTATCTCCCTGCGATATTAACATTCAGGATTTTACGATGAGTCTGGATCCAGATCAACCAGGTTTGGAAGCACACACGGCTGGAAGGAGGTCTGTGATATCTCTTTTGCTCTTCGATTGTGAAGCATTCTTCCATCCTCTGTGGAGATTTTGGGCTTTCGCTAGCCTTGCCATGATTCGGAAGCTGCACCAGCAGATGGTACGATATGAATGTCGACTCATTTATTTTCGCGTAATTTTCACGAGCTTCTTCTTCTTTTGAAGTGGTCCCGTCGGCAGTTTTTGGATTGAAATTGTAGAGTGGAATGGAGCTCTGGCTAAAGAAGCTCATAAGTTCTCACCTCTCACTAGAATGAATCAGTTGTATCTTGTATGGTAACTAGGATGATGAGGAGCAATTGATAAGGAATCAAGAGGCACGCCCTTGTGGAGGGCCACACGATCTTTCATCAAAAGATACGATTAAATCAACGATGAGGATGATGGATATATGAATATATACATAATCAAATAAATAACTAAATGAATTTCTCATTATACTTTACATAATACTCCAATCTAAGCAAAATTATACTCTTTAAACTAAATCAAGAAGAAAGGATTGGAAATTAATAACAAAAAAAAGTGAAATAAACAATTGGGTATCTGTACAGCGCATGACACAGTGGGATCTCCTTGAATCTTTTGCTCGAGCAGAAGTATGACCAAATCTTTGTCTTGGAATATTAAGAATTATTCATCTGGAGGGATAATTTCACTACTTCTTTTCAAAGCAAAGGTGTTAACACGTCATGTGATTGTACTTATCCTGGCCGAGAAGCGCTTTAGATTATCTACCACGGCTCATTGGAAGCAACCCCCCCTTTCCACCCCTCTAAAGGCAAATCCCATTAAAGAGCGTACACGACCACATTCGCTCCAATGATGCTATGGGTTCGTCAATAACGATTATACTAAGCCGTTAATGTAACCAAACAGACGCACCCAAGATGGATTTTCTTTTTCCTTTTTTTTCCAAACGATATTACCTTTCACTAATTCCTAAATTACGTGCACGAGAAATGTAACCTAGCGTCAGCATTTCTCTAGATCTCGAGCTGGTCGAATTTCCTTAAACCTTAAACTCTAACAAACGGTATTATTGATTGCAAATTGCTCAGTTTCTTTTTCTCTAGTTTTCATGATTTTAATTACTTCTATTCGTATGTCCCCAGTACTTAGGATCACATTGGTGTCGTTCTTAATATGAGGTGACTTTTGTAATTAACAAGCTTTTGTTTTGTGCCATTTAGATCTTTTAAGTCGCTTGTATTGTGGAATCAAGACTTTCCTTATGTTTTAGCTAACTCTTAATATTAAAAGGAGAAAAAAAAGTAAATTAATATTTGGAGAGATCATTTTTTACAAAGAAAATAAATAATTTGGAAAATATATTTCAAAAATCATTTCTTATATTGTTTAGAAAAATTATTCAACGAAAGATATTTCCATCTTAAATGATAATCAATGTCTAACTATTCTGTGGAGATTAATATTTTTTCTATTCACTTATCTTTATAAATATTATAAATGATCATTTAAAAAAAAAAAAATATTTTCTAAATTATTTATTTTTTGTAAAATTAACGCATTGAAATGGTTTGAGAGAGAGAGAGAGAGAGAGAGGCTCCCCATGTAAAAAAATAAGCCTTCCCTCCACTTCAAAACTTCAGAGAGAGTCTTGAACTGGAAAAACCCCAGAAGTAAAAGAGGCAAAACCCTACACCAAAACCACCCTTCTTCCTCCCTCTCCCCTACAAGGGCCACGGCAGCCCCGCGCCGAGCTCGAGACGCACGAACCGAGACCCGAAGGCGGGTCCTTGCAGCTCCAGCAGCAGACCCACGAGCAGACGCGGCCGGCGAAGCGCCGCCGCCGCGTCGGGAGCACCACCCTTTCCGCCGCCGTGGCGACGGCGACCGGGGCCGTTGCCTGATGGTAACGGCCGCTAATGTCGCCAAGCTCCTGTCTTTCTCCCGACCCATGATTCTCGCGTTATCTTTCCCTCGAGGGGTCCGAATTCCGGGAGGCCTCGTGTTCTTCGCGGGCTCCTCCACTTCTTGTGCTCGGCTCGATGATGTGAGCGAGTCTGGCGAAGATTGTGACTATGCTGAGTCCAAGCGGATGATGGAGCGTTTTGCCTCCCAAGGCCAGCTGGGGAGAGCGCTCGAGGCGTTGAATTCGATGGGCTGTGTGCCCGGGAAGCCGACGGCGTACGATTACAATGCCTTGATGTACCGTTACCTGAAATCGGGAGATGTAGTTCTGGAGGAGGTGGCTGGAGTGTATCATGGAATGAAGAGGTTCGGCCCCGCACCGAATGCTCTGACTTTCAATACACTTCTGAATGGGATGTTGTCACTTGGGCACTTGAAAGATGCGTGCTTCATTGCTCAGGAGATGAGGGAGTGGGGCTTCTTGCCCTCCTTCAGTTGTTTGTCGAAACTGTTGAAGAAATCGCTGGGACTGGGGAGCTTGGCTGATGCAGTCGAAGTGTTTGAATTAATGCTCAAGTGTGAGTATCACCCCACGGAACTGACGTTGAGATCCTTGATCTCTATGCTTTGCAAAAGAGGGATGGTCCAGGAGGCCCATCGAGTTGTGTCCACTCTTTTCGACAGAGGTTATGTTTGTTGTATCTACAGTTGTAATCCGATTGTCTGGGCCTTGTGCAAGTCTGGCCACAGTTATCGTGCTCTGGCGTTGTTATACTGGCTGAAGAAGAGAGGTATTCATCCTAATGTTTGCTCGTACACGGCTTTGGTTTATGGACTTAGCAGGGAAGGGTCGTGGGAGGAAGCTTTTCAATGCTTTGATGTCATGAAACACGATAGATGCAAAGCTAATGTGATAACTTACACTGCTGTTATGAAGTTTCTTTGTGATGATAAGCGGATTGAAGAGGCATTAGCGCTTTTGTCCAAGATGGATAAGGAAGGATATTGTCCAGATTTGTACGCGTACAATATCATTCTCCGGGAATTGTGTCATCTGAATAGACTCAGCGATGTTAAAGAAGTTCTTGGGATGATTGATGAAAAGGGTCTTTCACCTGACCAGTACACATATTCTGCTTTGGCCGGAGGCCTATTAAAAGTCGGCAGAGTAAGGATTGCATGCGATCTGTTATGTGATGCAATTTCTACGGGCTGTAGCCTGGATATTTGTGCATATAATATATACTTGTTGTGTCTATGTCGTACTAACAAAGCCAAGGAAGCTTTGTCTGTCCTGGAACGTATGATAAGAGGGGGGGTTGTTCCAAATACTGTTTCATTCAACACAATTTTGGGTGGTTTCTGTAACGAAAACAGTATTGATGAGGCTTTACAGATTTTGGACTGTTTTAAATGGAATGGCCGTGGACCAGATGTAGTTTCTTTCAATACAATTTTGTCTAAAGCATGCAGAGAGGGAAACTCTGCAATGATTAGAAGGGTCTTGTACCGTATGGAGTATGAAGGCATTAAGCTTAATGTTGTTGGTTCGACTTGCTTGATTAAATATTTTTGTACAGTTGGAAAATTTTCAGAGTCTTTTAAGCTATTGGAATCCATGATGTGTACTGGACCCGGACCGACAATTGTTACCTTAAATGTGCTTTTGGATAAACTTTGCAAGAATAAGCTACTTGCAACTGCTCACTGGATCTTCTGCAGCAGCAGTCATGGAATTCTTCCTGATATTACCTCATACAATATTCTCCTAAATGCAAACGTGGAAATGAAAAATTATGCAATGACTGGTAAGCTTCTCACGGATATGCATAAACAGAAACTAAATCCCAATGTTGTCACATATGGTACCGTGATTAAGCAGCTCTGTGAGGAAGGAAAGATTTCGGCTGCTCTTCAACTCAGAGATCAAATGATGAAAAATGGGCTTACTCCAAGTATTGCAATCTACAACACCATATTAGCTGCCATGTTTCGGAGAGGGAAGTTCTCAGATGCTAACAGATTATTAACCTCGATGATCATGGAAGGGTGTGTGCCTAGTGAAATTACATTCAGAATTCTTAATCGAACCACATCCAAGGGTTTTTTGAAGAGGTTTCCAAAGATTGCCAAACTTCTTGAGTTTGCCATCTCCGATCATCCTAAAAGTGAATGCCATGGATGATTATTGGCATAGTTTCTTCACATTAAGAATCCGGCTGAAGTGCGGAAGAAGTTGCACTTGCAAGTTGTGTGTCCTTTACCTGCTTTGAGGGTGTCCATAACCTGCATTTGCTTCTTCAGGTCATATTATCTTTACCATCTTTTCAGTGGTTAATTGTGTGGATGCGGACTTTATATATAAAATATGATATATTATGCTCCTGGAACTGCCTGATGTTGTCTTGGCTAGATTTAAAATTATTTCAAAGTGGGTTTTGCGAGAAATCGTGAATGGTGGTGAGCTAGTGGATCTCTTCATAGAATGTTGGTGTAGAAATGGTTAACAGACAGGGAATAGAAGGTATAGGCTGCAGATAAACTCAAGGCACAAAATACTTTTCTATTAGCTCAATCCAGTCACGGATGTTTTTCCATTATATTTGTTCTACTTTGTTAGGTTAAAGTCATAACAGTTATATAGAAGAGAATGGAAAAGACATGGGCAAACACTTTGTGGAAAGCTATCAAGTACTTGGATAATATGGAGGATATGGTGCAGCACAGAGCACAGTGGTGTAAGAGGACTCATATAGCTGACCTAACTTATTGAAGGGGAAGTAAAAAAAAAAGCCTATGTTACTGGCTAGTTATCTTGGACTGTGATATGTGATTGGAACCAGGATTGAGTTAGTATGTTTTCAACCCAGTCTCAAACTTGAAAGGAATTAGAAAGGGGGAAGAAGGCAACCGGCATGATTGATATACATAAAAAGAAGAAATAGGAAGAGAAGCTTAGAGAATATGTGAGAGTATTTAGCTATAAATTTGATGTGCCTATAGTCAACTTCATTAAAAACGTGAAGAGAACTGTATGTTGCTTATGAGTTAAAGAATATAAGGAGAATGAAGCATCTCTGACTTGTCAACTGTGGTTTCGTTAAAACTCTATTTTTCTTGGTCCTTTTTCAGCTGGCTGTGAGCCCCACAGATAAGTTTGGACCCATCATTTATACCAAAGATGAAGAATTGGTGAGCAACTCTGCCAGATTGGGTTACACTAGCACCTGGAGATGTTGGATCCTTTACATTTCTCGCACCTTGTCTGATGGAGGTATGGAAGTATGTCTGGATGTGGTTTAGCCAGGTTTTTACTGCTACTATTTCTTCCCATTGCCAGATAATGCCTGCAGTTTTGCCCCATTCATTTGCAGACCCATGTCCATAGTGATGAAGCTTGAAAGTTGACTTATGGCATATGGGATGAAAAGGGTCTGTGAAATGAAATGAAGCTTCAAGGGATATAAGAGGATGACAATGGAAACCCTCAACTTATTTTGGCAAGCAATTTTTTCTGAAAGTACCAGCATGTATTAACACCATCTTTAAGGTTTGTCTGCATTCTTTCCTTCCTGTATCATTTCTTCCTTTGGATTTTACTTTATCAATTTGTATGATTGAGCCTTTTTTTCTTTTGAAAGAGAATAGAGCTAATATGCTCATAAGCAAAAGATGATGCAGATATATCTCTAGGGAGGAAACCTTCTGTTCCTTTGAGGCTGGCAGAAAAACTGATAATAGTGGATTCCTTTTTTTTTTTTTTGGGTTTGATTTTCAAAATATCATATTGTGCTTTATTGCATGTTTCTGTGGTGGTTAGAGGCTGCATAAGGCTTGTTGATTCTTTGAGGAAGTTGAGTCTACTTGATAGTCCAAGGGATAGTTTAAGTGAGTTCACACGTGTAGTGGTAAGCGTTGTTTTAGAGACTATTTCTGACCACTGCATGTTTTAGATTAATATGTTTCATTTTGTAATGATATTTAGCAGTTGGATTGAAAGTCAATCTTGGTTATTTAGGGCGCGTATGGTAACCATTCTATTTCTGTTTGAGAACTATTTTTCCGTTTGGAGTAGAAATTCATTTGATAACGCAATGTCATTTTTTTTTTTTTTGGGAATGAATTTTTTGTTTAGAAATAGGTTTGAAACAGAAATGACTTCTTTATTTCTAGAATATAAATGAGAAATAAAAACTCTTTTTATCGCTTGTCCTCGCTACCCGCCGTCTGCCTATCTGTCGCTGCCGCCTGTCGTCTATTGTCTAGCCCGCTTGCCAGCCCACCGTCCATCATCATTGGCCATCCATGGCCATCTGCCACTGATTGTCTACCTTGTCTGTTGGCCCCCTCGCTGCTGCCCACCTGCCACTAGCCCCCTTGCTGCTAGCAATTGTCACCCGATGTTGCCATCCGCTGGCATCCGAGAGGGAGAAATTTTGCGTTGTTATCAAACGATTTTCTATGTCGAGAACAGCAATTTTGTATCGTTATCAAACACGTTTTTTGCTTAGAAACTAATCTAGGAATAGAAATAGAAAAATCTATTTTTATTCTAGAGATCAATTTTTGACCGGAATAGTTATTATTCATGCCCTAATTATCAGTAATTTCTAACCATTCTTGACATATTTGATTTGAATATCCAATTAAAATAACTGCTGACATATTGAACTGTTTACAGTTACATATAGGATTAGTGAATGTGGTTTAGGCTCATATCTGTGCCTTGACCTCATTGTATCGATAAGCAGCTGGATATGTATTCATGCGAATGTAGTTATATAGTTTGTGTTATGACTTATTGCGGGGTTCCTCTTTCACTATCAATCTGTCATCATGATGCACGTGGTGATTGCTCCGATCTTTGTGAAGGCCCATTTCAGGGATGCTAAAACACTTGCCATTTAAGCATTGGGATTGATTGAAAACATTGATGATGGCAGAGAGAAAGTTCCCACAATTCATGAATATGTCATTTTGAGCTGTTTCATATATATGCAGTTGGCTGTAAGAATCAGCTTGGTTTATCATCTTTAGATGACTCATGGTTACACAGTATTTGAAAAATTGCATAGTCTATTAGAATAGACTTTGTACATGCCTTTATTCAATTTAATTTTCTTTCAGAAATCTTCTACTAGATGTGGAAGTATAGCAGCTCTGGATCAAGATCCGCCTGGAGCCTGGGCGGGGAGGGAAATTTGGAGAGGAGACCTGCAGTATGTTTTGCACTTTCCCAATATGACATATACTTGGCAATGAGGCTCTCATGCTTAGCATCTCCATTGAGATTTTTACCAGTCTTGTTGTCATTTAAGATAAAAATTTTGCCCTTTCTTTCTTTCCCTACAATCTCCATGAATGCCTTCTTTTTGAAGGTCCAATTTCCAGTTTTCAGGTTGAAATGGTAGAGCGGAAGGAACCTCTGGCCAAAAGAGGCTACAAACTCCAGTGCAGCAATAATGTACTCAAACTCCTCCGACGAAAGGTAGTAGGGAAAGCTGACTCTGGTCCATCCAGGCTTCACTCCAGCGAAACCCTGTTATAAAGGTAAACTCACAGAAGATTAGTAAAATGCTTAATCTTATACGTCACTAAGAAAACATCTCATTGGTTGAGGGGTACTGCCTAATAGATCCTTTCGCTTGTATGGCTATTACAGTTTGAAAACCTTCAAGGTTTTATGTAACTGTCTTACAGGAAAGAGAACAAGCATCTTACCTTTTGAATGGCACATCTAAATGCATGGGACTGAGCTTCACTGATGCCAAGTAGGGCATGACCATATGGACTGGCACAAGCACACCCGCCTCTCGCTTGAATGCCAAAGAGGTCATTGAGGAGAGTGGCAACAAAAGGTCCATGGAGAGGCTTGTCTCTTTCGTTCCCCATTTCTCCCCACAGGTAAAGCCCTCTCTCTCTTCCCTTCTTATTACAATCTGGTGGGGAATTAGTAGTTGAGTATATCAGGAAAGACAATATAGCTTGTCTCTTAGCTGTCTTGTTCCCGAGAATCTCTATGTTCTGGTTTTTGGAGAGCCTTTCGATTGCTTCTTTAATGTACTTGTGCTCCAGTTTTTCGATCGCTTCATTTCCCACATAATCTTTCAACCAAAATGCCAATGCTGCTCTTGTGATCTGAATAATTTGTGGAGTCCCAGCATTCTCTCTTTCTTCAATGTCTTCCACGTATAACGTATCCTGCTAGGCAAGTAATTTAACAAGTTACTTGACTGATGAAAATTAGAATGGTTTTTTGGCAATTGCTTTATCTTTTGAATTTACTCTTATCTTTCGTAACAGATCAATGCTTTTACCTTTTCATTGAAGCCATTCACATAATCAACAGTTCCTCCTCCAGAGGTTGATGGGGGAAATGATCCAAGCCGATAGAGAGCCTTGCTCATGAGCAGGATTCCTGGAGACCCAGGTCCACCGAGGAACTTGTGCACACTCAGGAAGATAGCATCATAACCGTTGACTTCCCCCGATCTCATGTCGATTTCCACATAAGGTGCACTGTTCAAAATTGTATAGTCTTGTAACATTTCCTCAGTTAAGTGCAAACGGTTTGTTATTATTGGATTATCTATTTGAATAAAGAGTTCTCCGATTGAGTTAGAAATTCCATGAAACTGAAGGCTCACCTAGCTGCAAAATCAAAGCAAGTAAAGGCACCAAATTGGTGAAGCAGCTTCGCGACAGCTCTTGTGTCAGTGCAAA
Organism: Eucalyptus brandiana; assembly: GCA_014182725.1. NCBI lineage: Eukaryota > Viridiplantae > Streptophyta > Magnoliopsida > Myrtales > Myrtaceae > Eucalyptus > Eucalyptus brandiana. Next base: position 67,281,652 of record CM024675.1, on the reverse strand, counting down.
TCCCGGTAACATTACTACAGGCTGAGAAAGAACCCAGAATTGGCCTGTTTGCATCTCGATAAGACTCAAGCTTTTGCCTTAAATCTTCCATGTCTATCGACCCATCTTCATCTAGTCCGATCTCTATGACCTCTGCTAGACTTTGCCTCCATGAGAGAAGGTTTGAGTGGTGCTCATAAGGCCCAACTAGGACCACCCATCTCTCTTCGCTTGGCATGCACTTAATCATCGTCTCTCTTAGGATCGATGGCACTGCAGTGCCCATGACTTCTTGGAGCCGCTTGATCGACCCAGTGGATCCTGATCCGCAGAACAAAATCACGTCCTCAGGTCCACCTCCTAAGCACCGTTTGATGTAGCTCGAGGCCTCGTGCACCGTCTTGGTGGTCCGGTGACCTACGTGGCTATTCGATGTGTGCGAGTTACCTATATGCACATGCATAAAGGGTAACCTCCAATTCAGTGGTTCTTCCTAGATAGGATTGACATTAAGGATGGTCTGCGCACAATTAATCTTGTAGAATGTGTACCGTAGGATTTTGATTATCATAGGATGAAAATGTTTGGGAAAAACGTGAAATGACGATAAATTTGGGGCGGACACCCTCTTTTACACACCTACAGTCATCAGCTTTTTCGGACAAAAACATTGGAAATATTTGACAAAGCACAGGATATAGAAAAGAGGGTTGTGTGGAGAATTGCAACTTCTCGTCTTATAAGCATCGACATTTTGCCTTGTCTTGTCATACATTGACCTACTGTTTATTAGACAAAGTCCATTGGAATGAAATAGGCGAAAGTCTAAGAGGATTGTTCCCTGTTTTGGTCTTCCCACTGAAAATTACTTTATTGTCCACGAGCAGGAATGAGAAAAAGAGAGGCTAAACTAAGGAATTATGGAAAAATACACGACACTGTGATGACTTTAAATATTTGTGTCTATTATATTTCAAATGTCGTACCTATTTGACCATGTCTTTAAAAGGCTTCATCTAAATTCTGGGACGTGAAACTTTGAAGATATTCCCTCTTAGGTGTAGAAAAGAAATATTTGCCTAGGAACTTGGAAGCCCGGGGGGAGGGGAGGTAGATTCCCCGTTACTTTTTCAGAAGTGGCTATTATCGGGTAGGTAGGTATAGCAGCCTCTCATGTCTGGGGTGAGGTGATGGAACACTCTAATTTTCCCGCTAAATCGACCTTTGCTTCGCATGCTATCTTGTAACCAAGTTGTCAACTTAGTACCCCTAGTACCATGCAAGGCATTCGATACTAAATATAATTCAAATGTTGGATGATAAAGTCAAATAATAAAAGTAAAAAGTAAAAATCACCGAATATAATTCAAATGTTGGATGATAAAGTCAAATAATAAAAATCAAAAGTAAAAAGTAAAAGTCACCGATATAGACTCTCGTATGATATATATCGTTGAGAGTGACATTGCCTATACACATATAAGCGCGCAAGTTTCGGTACATGAGTAATTGAAATGTTATTACAAAGATCATAAAATGATTTCATATGTTCGGAGGATGTCAACCCTTCGACAAAGCGTACGCACTCCAATAATGCATTTGACTTGCAAAGAATTGACTTTCCACAAAGCGTACGCACTCCAATAATGCATTTGACTTGCAAAGAATTGACTAACGGAGGAGTTTCCTTTTTTAGGAAAACGACGTATTAGCTTAGGAAATGCAACTGTAGATGAATTGCGTCTATGGCTGTCCGTGTGCGAAATTAGAATAAAAATCTCTTAAGACACTTGACACACGTACCGTAAAACGGAAGGATGTTGTCGACGATGAAGTCCTCAACGTAGCGGATGCAGCGGCCTGAGGCGGTGCTGTCAGCGTACGTGAGCCGTCGCCTGCCGAACGGTGAGTCAAACTCGGCGTCGCTGCCGATGATCTGAGAGCGGAGCCACGAGACCTTCTCCGCGTCGGAGATGCCTCCCGCCGCTGCTGGGACTCCCACTCCAAGCTTCCGAAAGGATGCGGAGTCCTTGCACAGATCACTCCTTGATGATAATGGCGATGGTGACGGGCTACCCTGGCCATTTCTTGGGTTGATGTACTTGTTAATGCTGTTGAGATGGGGTTGCCAGGGTTGCTCTAGTTCCATCTGCCAAGCGAAGAAGAAATTGACAAGAGATCAAAATGGAAGCAGAATATTTCCGAAATTATTTTTGAGGGTATGGGGAAAGGAATGACTCATCCCCTGGACTTAAATAGAGAGGGTTTGGCGTGAGTGTATAAGGACTAAAATATGACTCATCCCATGGACTAAAATAGAGAGGGTTTGGCGTGAGAAGTCAAAATGGAAGCAGAATAATTAATTAAGTAATTATATGTAGATTCTGGTGGGCGTGAAGTATATAGAGTCTGGAGCGCATGTGACTCTGGGTTGGCGTCTTGGATTTGAACGCCCATTGGCTCTCTCTGCTCACAGACAGACTTGATACTTCTTTTTGATGCTTCTTTCCGCTGGACACCGCGCATCCCCATATTCTTTTTTTTTTTTAAAATTGTGGCTGGCGAGGGCCCGCGAGGGGCCCACGAATGAAGGCTGCCAAGCCCTTGTTAGAGGCTATGAGGTCAAAGGCCACCCTCACCCTTGGGGTCAGGTGAGGCTTGGTGGTCCTCACCTACACTTGGCGATGGCCTACACGAGGGCTGCGACCCTTGCTAGCGGCCGGCATAGCTCGGATGCCCTCACCTGACGGCCAACAAGAGTCACCATGACTTGGGTGAAGGCTGCCCTTGTGGCCTCTTGTGAGGGCTTGGCAGCCCTTGCCTGCGGTTGGCGACGGCTTGTGCGGGGGTGGTGACTCTTGCTGGCTACAATTAAAAGAAAAAAGAAAAAAAAAGAAAGAAGAAAGAAAAGAAAAGGATAATACAATATTTAGAAAAATATTGAAAAGCCATAAATTTATTTACATTAACGCCGATTGTGTTAAGTAGGATAGCCACGTTTATATCAATGATTTCCAGCGAAACTGACCGAATAAATTTAATTGACACATATGCAAAATATTTAAGATTGAAGTAGTCCGATCGGAATATTTAGAACTAAATTGGTACTAATAGAATATCTGTAAGACTTTTTTGGTGCTTTTTCCTATAATGATATGCTTGATTCTATGCATGTTATAACGCTTTGTCTAAAACTAAAAAGCCCATGCCGGACGCGGAACTCTTGTAACTACGGTGAACGAGACTGCTATGGTCGCTCGTTTCCACCTTTTTCTCCTTGACTACCTGACTTTTATCAGTCTATTCCAGGAGGATACTGGACCACTTACGGAGTGCACCCTAACCAGCTGTCTATATTTTTGAACTCATAGTCGATCCTTACCTAATCAATAAAATGATAGAAATAGAAATTTTTACGGCTGGCAAGTGGTCCATTATCATCCTCTGTTCCAGCTCACGATGCCTAATCCCATAAAAACATGGGGCTCGCCGGATCTGGGGATTCATCTTCTGCCTTTGCTGCTTCTGATTGGTGCGTTGACGTCAATTTAAGTAAATTCATTTCCCACACGGTCGTGCCCCATACCATTTGCTCAATTCCACGAGAATCGCACTTTTGAGAGAGAGAGAGAGAGAGAGAGAGAGAGAGTGTGAGAGACTTCCTTGGAAACTATACCTCATAGCTTGTTTTATTCCATATCAACTAATAAAAAAACAAATGTATGTAGCATCAATAAACCTCTTCCATCTTCTCTGTCATGAGAACATTTGTATGGATGAGGTGGACAGGACAAACTAATCTTTTTTTTTTTAATGAGTAGCATAAATTATTTGTGTGTGCGCACGCCAACGACAAAAATGAATCAAGAAAATGGGAGTTAGGGTTATTTTGGAGAACCATTGAGATGTGTTTGGTAACATTTTTGTTCCCAAGAATAATTTTGTTCGAAAATATTTTTTTCTATTTTTGTTTTTGGACGAGTTTCTGAGTTGAATAACGCGTATGAGACTATACATAATTTCTATTTTTAGAACAGAAAAAGAATAAAAATGCGTTTGGTATGATTGTAAAAATTCTTATTCCCATTTTTTTTTCTTATAATTATAAAAATGTTAGTGAAGATTTAACAATTTATATTTGAATAAAACTAAACTTCTATAAAGATTTAATTGATTGAGATATTCTACGATGGCCGTAGAAAATCCGATGTGCATAGACCTTGTGCGCTTTTTAAACTGCAAGAAAAAGAGCAAACATTGCTTGGTAGAATGAGCAATGGCAAAACAATTGATGATAGAAGCAATTTTTGGTGTTTTTGCACAAATTCATCAAACCTTCAAGCAAATGACATCATAAATCTATGGAAGATAGGCTTATTCGACTGCTATAAACACAAGACAAATGGTAATGCAAATTACTTGTTTAGAGCTATATAATTTTCTATTAAAACAAAATTGCAGATAGTTTTAAAGGATGTTTTTAGTAGAATCTTTAGGGAAGAAAACCAGAGTCGCTAAATTTTCGCGGCCTAGCATTGTTTCTAAAAGAAAATGACTTTCAAAAATCCATATTGTAAATCCTTAAAAGCTTGTTCAATTTTGAATTTAATTTTCAATTTTTTTGCATTTTTTATGCTAAATTAATTCTAAACTACAATTAACACTAAAATCTAATAAAACTACTCAAAATCTAATTTCTGAATTTTTCCTAAATTTATGAATTTATGAATTTTTTATTCCGAAAAATAAGGACTTGGATTGGGTTAGGAGACCAGACCTTGTGTCAATTTTGTAAAGACAAGCATGAGGTTACATTGAGAGAGATATATATATATATCTAAAATGGCGTTACTTTTCTTTTTATTCCTAAGAATAATGAAGTAGGCTTTTTCTATAATTTGTTTCTGTTCCAAATTTATTCTTGGCTATTAATTTGTTTCGAGGAATAAAAAAGTAGTTGACACCATCAATCTGAATCCTGTTCTTTTTTCCGTTTCGGAGAACAAAAGAATAGAAAAAAGAAAAATAAAATTACTATCAAACAGGGCCTTAGTTTTTTCATTGACCTTAATCTTACAATCAATGAGGCCATTATAGGTTAGACAAGATTTAAGGGAAAATTCCAAATAAGGGCTTGAAGTGCCCTTATTTTCTTAAAGAAAGGTTGACAATGGATATTGTGTCAAATAAGGATTTAAAGTGGACATTTTAATCTCAAATAAGGGCCTAAAGTGGTTATGGTAGTTTCAAGTAAAGGCCTGACCTTGTTGGTCATCGGCCGGCTAAATATTTCGATAAGTCAAAGGGTATTTTCATTGAAAGACTATTTTTATTTTAAAATATTATTGTCTTTCTCTCTCTTTTTTTGGGTGAAGGCTTGGCGATCTCGCCAGCTGTTGGCTAGGGTTGCGACCCTTGTTGGCCGTGGGTGAGGGTCGGTCTTGCTTGTCGCTTTCTATGGCGGCCTCACTGAGGCAAGGCCATCCTTTGCTGATTGTTGGCAATGTGACCCTTGTGTAGATCTGGCGAGGCTAATCTCGCCTATGATTGGGGTGGGTGACCCTTGTCCAGCCCTCTTTGGGTATCGCCGGTGGTCGATTGGCCACTGACAAAGAAGAAGAGAAAACCAGAAAAAAAGGAAAAAATTAAAAAAAAAGGAAAAAAAAATGAAAAATTCAAAAAGGTAAAGGATGAAAATACCCTTGACTAACTAGAAAGCCAAGCCTTTATTTGAAATTGATATAACCACTTTAAATCATTATTTGAAACATTCTTACTTCATACTTTTATTTGGAATAAGATCCACTCCAGACTTTTATTTGAAAAAATGATAGCACTTTAAACTCTTATTTGATATTTTCTCCAAAATATTACATACGTACATATATATATATATATATGATTTTTCGGATTGCGTGCTAAATTAACGCAATTACATAATTTGGATTATTCAGTTGTTTCGTTAAAGAAAGGATTTTTGTCCATGAAGGTAGATTTCGGAAAAAAAATTGGTAAGTGTTAAAAATCTCAGTAAAAAATTATAGGGTATCTGATTATTCAATAATTTGTTATTAATTTACCGGAATTTCTATGAAATAGCAGATTTGAACAGCCTGCAAAATACCAATTTTTTGTAATTACGTAATTTACACAATTCTACTGTTATGTTATAATTGCTTAAAAAGTTGGTAAGTGCTAATAAAATGCTGTTGAAAAATTATGTTTCACCTGACTTCTAAGTAACGTGTTGATTATTTATTATCATCTTTACAAAATTATTCTCTTTTTTTACAGTTGGCTAATTAACCTTTTTCTATGTTTTTATAAGCATTTATACACTTTCTTCCTAATACTCGAGATTGACAAACTTTTATATAAATGTGTTGATCTTTATTTCTGTGTCTTACCAATTTTTCTCCCGTTATGTTACTAGCTAGTTTAGGTTAACCAACTCTCATCTAAGTTGCTTACGGATGCTTATTTATTTATTTTGATTTTGCCAAATTTTCTATTAAGTTACCTCTTTTATTTGTCTTGCTTACCAATGCATTGAATTTACCAACTCTTTTTAGAACCTACCAATAGTAATAAGAGCAATTATGAACTTTTCTTCAATTGGAATATCAACTAGTTATGTGTTACTGCCTCTTTTTTGAGTTGGCTATCAATAATTATTTATCTATTTTAATTACCAATTTCTCTTTATCTCTAAGAAATAAATAAATATAAGTAAGGAACTCAAATGAGAGATGGTAAATTGAAACTACTTGGTAATTTAGTATAATAAAAGTTGTTCGGTCTAATTTAGATTGGTGATTTCACATAAAAATTGAAAAAATTGAAGCAATCGTAATTTATGCAAATGAATATTAGTAATTTCATACAAAAATGTATAATTTGCAAATTGTAAAAAATATAGAAATTTTCTAAAAGTGTTGGTAAGTTAGCAAAAAGTTGTAAGAAAAAAAAATTGACCATTTTTCTTACCTAATGGTTGTTTGACACTCATTAAAACTTACTGAAATTTATTGGTACGGATAAAGGTTAGTACTTCTTGGCACGGGGTAATAGATTATCCATCTCATAATGCGTGAGAATATTATTATTGAAATCTTTATTATATATTTTGACTGTTTGTTGGATGTAATTTGTAGCTTTCACTTCCAGAAGAAGCAAAGTTGTTTCCGGTCTATGCAGTTTCCGATGCCGTATGAAATCGAACTACAGAACAACATATTCCTTTATACGTCAAATGCATTAGTTTAGTGCATAAACATATTGTGAAATCATTGTATACTGTTTATAAGCTCTTTACAATGACTTTATAAGCCTTCCCTTTAGCATTTGGTGTTTTGTTGCGTGTTTCAAGGGGTTGGATGCTTCTTTAACGAACTCAAGACCACTTGATAGTTCTAGAGATAGTTTATTTATTTATTATTATTTTTAAATCTTACTCTTCTTTTCTATATAAATGTGTGTGCAATGCTCACGAGAATTGAATCTTGGACCTGGTACTATCCGGCCCTACCCCTCAATCCCTTTATTAGAAGGGCTGCATGCTTGTTGGCACTCGAGGGATGGTTTGAGTTATCTTACAATATTAAAAACTTGTGCAGTGGTAAGCCTTGTTTCAGAGGCGATTTCTAATAGCTTCTTGGCTAAAATCAATAGAAGAAGTAGTATTACTTATTTAGGTTTCCTCTTTCACCATCAATCCGTCACCATGATTCACATGGTGAGAGTGCTCCTGAGGTCTGATCAATATTTATAGGTGCTCACAAGTTATTGACATCAAGCTTGGATATAGAAGTTGATTCTTGGCGAGCGTTATTGTTAACCACGCTAAAACACTTAGCACGTAAGCGCTAGGATTGAGGAGGGAAAGAATTGACAATGGTGCAATGGAGAGATGTTGGGGAGAACCCGGGCAACAATTCACCATGACCAAACTTAATTCAGGATCAATTTCTCTCTCGAAACTAAACCAATCAAAATCAATTTAGCGCCAACAGCAACCAGCCAATATAATCTCGGAATAAGTAATTGTTGACACTCAAAATTACCCCTATTGTCATGTGCTGACCACGAGGGAAATAATAAGGGTGATATTCTCCGTTTTGCTCGTGAAAACGTCTTTTTCTAGTGTTCGTGAAGGGAGTTTGAGCTAAGTGTTGGCAGAATTCTAGACACATATACCAGAGTCGACAGCCAAGTAGTTAATTGCCACGTGTTAGGCTATAGGAACAATACATTAGACTTGGAGTTTAAGTGAGATTAGCATTAGAGCTCAGGTGAGAATAACTGTTGTGTGAAATGCGCATAAAAATAGGGAAGCCGTTATTTACTTGATGAGCAAGTCATGCGAGCATTGTTGACAAATCAGGAGACAGTTGCTTATGGATAAAGTTGCCAAGAAGAAAAAGAAAACACAGAGAGTGTAAAGAGTGGCGCTTGAGAAGAAATAACCAACTGATGGCTACTAGCTCACTTTATAAATACCACAACTTGCTCAACGAGAAATCACCCCTCTACAACATAGCAACTATTTTTACTTTATCTTTAGTTTATCGCATTTTAGCTGTGGTTTTCAAGATTTTTGTCGTAGATTAAATTCCGGTGTGTGTCTTCGTTTGGTTTAGCATTGTCGATTAAATTTTGGTGCTGTTCCACAAGCCTAGCGTCATTGATTAAATTCAAGCGTTGTGTTTTTTATCCAACGGTATCGTTGTTGATAAATTTAAGCTATACACCTAAAACAAGCTGTGTCGTAGATTCAATTCCAATATAGTTTGAGTTTGAAGCGTAGGCTACCTAGCTATTTGTGTTCAAATTATATCGTTGTTGACACCTAAATTTTGGCGACTCGGTTAATTATTTATTGCATAAAAATAAGGAATTAATTTTATCCTTGAGAAAATAATAATAATAATAGAATGGATAGTATATAATTTTAGATGCATTTATTTGTTAGGGATACTACCTTAAAAAACTCCCAACTGGTACACTTGTGACAAATTTACCCCAAACTATTTTTTTTGACCATGAAAAACCCCAAACTGGTAAACTTGTGACAAATTTACCCCGACTGATTATAAAAAACCTTAAACTGGTACATTTATGACAAATTTATCCCAAACTAATTTATTCGACTGCAAAAAACCCTAAACTGGTAAATTTGTGACAAATATACCCTATGCTAAATTGGATTAATACCACAAAAAAATCATAAAAATTGTAAACTGTGACAAACGGAACGTAAAATCCTAAATTGATATCTTTGGTTAAGCTGTCACGTGTCATTTAACTTAATAATTTGAGAATAAAATTTAACGAAAACTAACATAGGGTAAATTTGTCACAAGTGTACCAGTTTGTGATAAATTTGTCAAAAGTATACAAGTTTGGGGTTTTTGGTGGTCAAAAAAATAGTTTGGGGTAAATTTGTCACAAGTGTACCAGTTTGGGGTTTTTTAGGGTACTATCCCTATTTGTTATTATTGCATCTTGCATTGGGCCAGTGACAGGTAGGTTTGAATTTGTAGTTCTGAACTTTGATATGACGAGTTGGACTAAGTCCACGAAGGAAGCAAATTAGCTCGAGCTGTTTTTTTTTAATAACCGAAAATTAAATAGAAATTTGATATGATATTACGGTGAATTTTTGGAATTTGAGAAAATTGTATTGCAATAATGAAATCAGTGAAGAATATTCGGGAAATGAGGAAAATAAAAAGATTTTTGTGATCAGGAGGTTATAGCTAATCTTCGTGTGCGTTGAAAAAGAGATGAAATATTTCACGAAAATCACTTCTTTTTTTTTTTTTTTTTTTTTTCTGTTGTTGGGAATAACTGATCCCCGAAAAACCCGGATTCGACACTAAATCGAACCCCTAAACTCAAGCGGAAGCGTAGCCCAAGAAAACGACACGTATCACCGATCGTAAAGCACACCACGGATTCGAGCGTACCTTGTTAGCCCAGATTAAACACCGACGCCAATGGAGGGAGAGAATTTGTCGCTGTTCAATTCGATGAAGCCTTGAAAGAGAAGAAGCGTTGCACTTGTTCTTCCTTTTTCCTTTTGAGAGAGAATACGCGGGAGAGGGAAGACGTACGTGAATTCTGATTTTCAACCAACGTCTTCTCTCTCTCTCTCTCTCCCTTTTATACCCTATTCTCTCCATGGGCCATATTCCCATGGGCCGGGCCTTTGGGCCCGGCTTGGGCGGACGGGGGCCTTAAGCCCTTTAATTAATTAAATAAAACCTTCATCTCCCACTCGCACAAGGTGGGCCGAACAAGTATTCTCTTTACCTCTCTTTAACTTTCATACCGGTGAATAATCCGTGCGACAAAGCATACTTTGAGAGCTCGTTGCTATACATCCGTTAGGAATATATAGCAGCTCATAATTGGGCGTCACACTCGAGTAGATTTAGTATGCGTACCTAGATCGATCGATCACATTTATATCTCTCTTGATCTCTTTTAAACATGATATATATATTGTATTCACAATTATAATTATCACAAAGACAGTCATAATTGGTCGACCGGTGAATACAAAACCACAATGTGATTTTCCAAAATCGATCTTCCTCTTTCCTTCAAACTCTCAATTTCAGTCTAGCTTGCTTTTCTAGAAATGCCCCATTAGATCGAATCATCCATGACCATTGGCAACACCCTAAGATAGCAAACACTAAATAGAAACCTTGAGAATAAGTAAGAGTCCCGAGGGGACTAAAAATTGAGGAACTCTTTTCCTCAAGAGTCTCACACGTCATAAAAGTTGAGATCAAACTTTTTGCCACTCTTATTGGTCGTCACATGCATACGTAGTATGAAATACGTATTACGGTATTAACTCCTTTCCCATGGAGCGTATGTCTACACCTTTCAATACCGTACATATGATAGTTAAGACATACACAATGTCTAACTTGAGTTCACGTATCTACTCAATCACAAAATTCATCAGAACTCACATCTGGCATCTTAGACAGATAAAAGTAAAATATGTGGGGTATTTTACTTTTGGACATCTTTAGTATTATGTCCTCATCTTAACACTCAGTTAAGGCGACATATGTATTTTAAGCTTGAGCTCTCGATTATCACCTAGATAATAAGCTTAAAAACAATCTCATCTCTATTTATCACATAGTAAACAGAGGCGATTACCCGTGTGAGTGGGCTAATCTTATATCTGTCCGACATACTTCTCAAATAATGTACTGAGCATTAAGATGCATAAAGATCACACATAGATTCATAGGCATTAATCGATGAAAAACAAAATCTCATAAATGTGAACAACTCGGGAAATTACAATTCAAGACATCGACTCTACGCAATCCTAGAGATTTTACATGACCACAAAACACATCTCTAGGTATTGGCTTTGTCATAGGATCTCGCTACCATTCTATGCGTAGATATGTACCGTAAGTTCACATCCTTTCGTGCAACCATATCTTTTACAAAGTTATACTTGGTATCTATATGTTTGGTCTTGCCATGATACTTTGGATCTTTGGTGTACGCTATAGCTGCTTGGCTATCACAATTAACCAATAATTGATTTGCAGCTTTCTCAATAACACCTAAATGATCCAAGAATCTCTTAAGCCAAACTCCTTCTTGTACCGCTCGCGATAATGCCACGAACTCAGCTTCCATCGTGGATAAGGCTATACACGTTTGCTTCTTACTGCTCCATGATATGGCGCCATTGTTCAGTAAGAAAGCAAATCCAGAGGTAGATTTCCTTTCATCTAAATCTCCTCCCCAATCAGCATCCGAATAGCCTTCAAGTCGCAGATCCTTTCCTTGATAATTCAACTTAAAATCAGCAGTTCCCTTCAGATACCTCAGTATTCTCTTCACGGCTTTCCAATGTCTTTGGACCCGGGTTGGATTGGTATCTACTCACCATTCCAACTGCAAAACATATGTCGGGTCTTGTACACATCATAGCGTACATCAAGCTCCCAACAGCACTAGCATAAGGAACATGTTTCATTTGTTCCTTCTCTTGTGGAGTCCCCTGGACACGATCTATGGCTCAATCCTTCACCTTTTGCAATAGGAGTATCTATGGGTTTGAGTCTTGCATACGAAATCGTTCAAGAACCTTATTTATATAGGTTTCTTGCGAAAGAGACAACGATCTCTTCGAACGATCTCTCGAAATCTTAACTCCAAGAATGTATGCAGCCTCACCCATATCCTTCATCTCAAAGTTAGAAGACAACCATCTCTTGACGGTACTAACCAACTCCATATTGCTTCCGGCAATTAGTATATCATCAACATATAATGATATGATCACAAATTGATCCTTGGATCTTTTGATATATACACAATGATCCTCATCAATCATTGTAAAATCATATGCCATTATGGCATTATGAAAACGTATATACCATTGTCTTGATGATTGCTTAAGACCATATATCGACCTCAAAAGTCGACATACTTTTTCTTCTTGGTCTTTCACTATGAAACCAGCAGGTTGTTCCATATATATTTCCTCCTCTAATTCTCCATTGAGGAAAGCAGTCTTTACATCCATTTGATGTAACTCAAGATCCAGACTAGCCACTATTGCCAGAATAATGCGAATCGAGGTAAATCTCACTACAGGAGAAAACGTATCTTCATAATCAATTCCTTCCTGTTGATTATACCCCTTCGCCACAAGGCGAGCCTTATGCCTTTCTATCGAGCCATCAGCCTTTCGCTTTATTTTGAGAACCCATTTGTTCCCAATAGCTCGCGTCCTTTTGGAAGATCAACCAGTTCCTAGACTTGGTTTGATTCCATTGACTCCATTTCCTCTTCCATTGCATTAATCCATTTTTCCTTACTAGGGCACTTCAGAGCCTCATTGATATTTCTTGGCTCATCCTCATCTTGTGGAGCAACCATAAAAGTTTCCCCTTCAATGTCAAAACGTCGACGGGGAATACTTTGGCGACTTGTTCGCCGTATGGGAGATTGTACACTTTGCACATCATTCCCCATTGTGCTCCCACTTGGATGAACTCCACTAATATCTTTATCTTGATCCAAGGTCTCAAATAGGGAGTTATCTTCCCCTATTTCGCCCTTCTTAGGAAACTCATCCTCTAAGAATGTTACATCTCGAGATTCATATTCGGTTATACTCCCACTTTCCGCTCACCAATGAACACATACCCTTTCGAGTGTTCCGAGTATCTTATGAAAATACTCTTCTTTCCTCACGGGACCTAATTTCCCAAACTTGTGAGAGGACTCATGTGTGTAGGCAGCACAACCCCATGGCTTAAGAAAACTTAAGTCCGGTTTTCTACCTGTCCATAACTCATATGGAGTGGAAGTTACTGATTTGGAAGGCACCCGGTTAAGTATATAGGCAGCAGTTAATAACGCATCACTCCAAAAAGTGATAGGTAAATTAGCATGCGCCATCATGGACCTAACCATTTCCAAAGTAGGGTTCGTTTCTTCTCTCTCGCAACACCATTTTGTTGAGGAGTATACGGAATAGACAACTGTCTTTCTATTCCTTTTTCATCACATAATTTTCTGAACTCATCGATAAATATTCTCGACCTCGATCGGATCTCAATGCTTTTATTTTCTTGTCTAATTGATTCTCTACCAGGTTCATGAACCTTTTAAAACAACTTATTGCTTTGATTTATGAGAAATCAAATAGACATATCCGAATCGAGTATAATCATCAATAAAGGTGATGAAATAAACAGCCCCATGCCTTCCTCTCACATTCATTGGACCACAGACATCGGAATGGATTAATTGCAGAGGAAATTCAGCTCTTTTTCCTTTTCCAAATGGTTTCCTTGTTGCTTTCCCTTCCAGGCAATGCTTACATACGAGCAAATCGACTTTTTCAATATTGCCCAACAAGCCCTCTTTGGCTAGTCTATTCATATTTGTTGGCCAATGTGACCAAGTCTAGCATGCCACACACTCACATCATTATCATATTTATTAGGAGACGTGAGAAGGGAATAACAAATATTAGCATTAACATAATCAACATCTAATACAATAAAACCATCTAGAAAATAGCCACAACCATAGTAATTTGTATTCAAGAACAAATTCACACCTCTACTACGAAGTTCATACAAAAACCTAATCGACCAACACTAATACTGAGACACTAAATTCCGACAAATCTCCGGAGCATACGGCACATCATGAAGGAACAAAGTGCGTCCACCGCGCATATTCGGTTGGCATGTGCCAATTCCTTTCACTTGACACTGGAGTTGTTTCCCACATAGATCCACTTAGTTCCAGTAGGTACTCGTCGGAATTCCACGAAGGATCCTCTATCCTTCGCTACATGGTCCGTCGCCCCTGAATCCACAGTCCACAAAGGATTAGACTCAGTTAAGAACACGAGAACTTGACACATAAGCAAAGTTTGAAAAGTACAAGGGGTGCATACCTTCTTTGGCTCACGACAGTCGCGAGCATAGTGACCCTTCTTGTCACAGTTGTAGCATTTCACCCTTGCTAGCTTTTTCATGTGAGGACGTTTTCCTCTATCATGTTGGTCAAATTTGGGTTTCTTCCCTGAAGGACCAGCTTCTTCCTTGCCTTTACCCTTATCAAACCAGTTAGGGCGCTTGCGCTTGGAGCACGAAGCTCCATTTGAGCTAGAACTAGCATGATATAAATAAGCATCTGGCTTAGCCGCCAATAGGCGGTCCTCTTCCAGCTCAAGATGACGCATTGCATCCTCAAATGTTTTGATATTTTCATTATGAGTCAGGTGCACCTTCATATGCTCCCAACTCTGAGGCAAGGAACGAATCACTGCTTGCACCTGTTGTTCATCCGTGAGGACATGGCCGGCGTCTCTCGGCTCGGTTATCATATTTGACATCTTTCAAAGATGTTGCTTCATGGTCTCGACCATGAGGCTTCTTATAAGAGTCAAATCGATAGTGAGCGCCTCGCCTAGTCACCGAAGTATGACCAAACCTAGCTACCAAAGTGCCTCCCACATTTCCTTGGCGTTGTCAAAACGCCGAAACTCTCGCATGACATCATTTTCCATGCTTTGCTCAAAGCAACGTGATGCGAGCTAGAGAATTCATTCTTTTCCACGCAAGAAAAGCTTCTTTATCCTTTTTGTCTTTGTTCGGTGGGTCCCTCTTCGGGTTCTACCATGGTCATGACAAGAGCCTCAAGAGATTCTTGCTCTTCCAAAGACATCTTTTGGATTTTCATTTGCCAAATTTCATAGTTGTCTCCGGTGAGCTTCTCACCTTTGTTGCTCAAGAACTATGCTCTTTTGGTCAAGCCATTGATTTGAACACATCAGACAAATATGCACGAATTATTAATGCCTATCATTTATGCATCCCTATTTACATAGACCCATCATATTAATGAACAATTTCAAGTAAGGCTTCAGAATCAAAAGGTCACTACGTTTCCAATCATCCTCCAAAAATCCTAACTTAAAAATTATCATTAATATAATTGTCATATGCAAAATCAGTTCTTTGAAGCTACAAAAACTTCTAAAAACTACCCTCAGCTAATTACCCACAGCAACCAGCAATAACAGAAAGCAACATAGAAATAATATCTAATGAAACAATAATGCTTTCAATTAACACAATTAGGTAGTAATCATTACATAATATGTTCACAAATCACACTTAACATATATCAGTCAATACAACTAACACCAAGTCAAGCACACGGCGGGAAAGATCCTATTTTGTTTAATTTCTTGATCTTTTCCCTTGAAACAATACAATAATATTCATTTGCAAAAATCATTACAATTTTCTTATAGGAAGAGCTCCGTTGACATCCCATATGCGATTCAACACATCTTGCCATTCGGGTGGAAGAGTGCTTATGAAAAATCGCACCATCTCGATCGTGACATAGGACGACCATTCCATATGACCTGTTGAATTTTCACGTTGACATCAAGGACGTGATCAATTAAGTCACCGCTCTCCCATCGATGATCGGTCCGCTCGGCTATCGCCTTAGACGGCCTTTCCTTACGTTCACCCAGAATCGCGCGAATAGGTGTGCGCACCCTCGGGGGAGGCATTGTTCCGCAACACATGCAGAACAAATAAGGGATTACATATAATCCTCATAGACTTAATTGAAAAAGAAACACATTCTTTTCCTCTCTTTTTTTTTTTTTGGGTCAACGGTCAACGGTCAACGGTCGTCGGTCAACGGTCAACGGTCAACGGTCGTCGGTCAACGGTCAACGGTCGTCGGTCGCCGGACCGGTCGGACCGCTCGCGCGGACCGACGCACGTGCCGCGCGCGTGCTTCGGCTGACGTCACGCAGACGTCAGCGGCACGTGCCGCGCACGTGCGCCGGGCGACGTCACGCGGGCGTCGGCGGCACGTGCCGCGCGCGTGTCATCTTCGTGGTCGGGTCGGGTCGGGTCGGTTCGCGGGTCGGGTCGCCGGCGGGCCAACCCCGGCGTCATTGCGACGTCGGCGATGACGTCACCCAAGCGGTTATTTACCGTTGGGTGACGTCATGATGACGTCGGCACGCTGTCGGTCCGCGGACCCGCGCGTGCCGGTTCGCCGGCCGGCGGCGCGCGCGCGTCGATTCACCGACCGGCGCGTGTGCCGCACGCGCCCGGCGATCGAGCGCTTCCGGGCGCGTCGCGCCCACGCGTAGCCGCTTCCGGCCGCGCGTGTGGGGGGCGCGTGCGGCGTCGCCGGCGGCGCTCGAGGCATCTCCGGACTCGTCTCGACGTCGCCTTTCTCCCATCCTTTCAAAATTTATTTTTGACATTCTAAAACTCATGAAAATGGCCGAAGAAGTCTCGGGTGTCGGGATTTGTCGCCCGATCCGTACGGCCGAAGTCCTTTTTGCGAAAAATCAATTAAAAACACATCAAATTGATCGGGAAAACGTGAACTAGGGCTCTGATACCAATGTTGGGAATAACTGATCCCCGAAAAACCCGGATTCGACACTAAATCGAACCCCTAAACTCAAGCGGAAGCGTAGCCCAAGAAAACGACACGTATCACCGATCGTAAAGCACACCACGGATTCGAGCGTACCTTGTTAGCCACAGATTAAACACCGACGCCAATGGAGGGAGAGAATTTGTCGCTGTTCAATTCGATGAAGCCTTGAAAGAGAAGAAGCGTTCTTGTTCTTCCTTTTTCCTTTTGAGAGAGAATACGGGAGAGGGAAGACGTACGTGAATTCGATTTTCAACCAACGTCTTCTCTCTCTCTCTCTCTCCCTTTTATACCCTATTCTCTCCATGGGCCATATTCCCATGGGCTGGGCCTTCTGGGCCCAGCTTGGGCGGACAGGGCCTTAAGCCCTTTAATTAATT
This sequence comes from Eucalyptus brandiana, assembly GCA_014182725.1. Taxonomy (NCBI): domain Eukaryota; kingdom Viridiplantae; phylum Streptophyta; class Magnoliopsida; order Myrtales; family Myrtaceae; genus Eucalyptus; species Eucalyptus brandiana. Next base: position 67,264,295 of record CM024675.1, on the reverse strand, counting down.
AAATAAAACCTTCATCTGTCTATAAAATGAGAAATGGGGGCTTCTCTTCGTTGGAGGAAAAAGTTCAACACAAAGAAAAGGTTCTTTTCTGGTTTTCTCTTGGGAAGGGGTCGAAGTCAGCCGCTCCTTTTGCTGAAAAAACAGAGACAGCAGAGAGAGAAAGAGAGAGGGGACGTGAGAGTGACGGGGAGAGAGAGAAAAACAAAAAGAAAAGGGAAAATGCAAGATCAGAAGCAGAAGAAGAGGAGGTCTTCTTCTTCTTCGGGGTTGTTCGACCTCCCGCGTGCGCAGGTTCCTCCACCGCTGCTGTCCGTTCGCCCGCGCCGGCCACCACACCAGCACCGCCGCTCGTAGCTCCACCAGTTGTCGCCTGGAAGATCACTTATCCGATCTAAAAATTAGGCTATACCGCTATGTCATTTAATTATTACATTTCTTTAAAAATTATTTTAACTAGAGATCATATTTAGGACTGGTGTATGTGAATTTTGATGTAATAATCCAGATACTTGTAAGTTTTGCATTTTTATTTATTTGTTTTATTGAGTGTTAAATTAGTGATTTGCGCACTGTGATGAGTTAGGGAAATTAATTTAAGCTGTCTGCAAAAGTACACACAAGTCCCCGTACTCTTCTCCCATTGCTAGATAATGCCTGCAATTTTGCGCCATTCATTTGCAGACCCAGTGATGAAGCTTGAAAGTTGACTTACGGCATATGAGATGAAACGGGTCTGTAAAATCAAAGGAAGCTTCAGGGAATATAAGAAGGTGACAATGGAAAGCCTCAACTTCTTTTGGCAAGCTATTTATTCTGAAAGTACCAGCATGTATTAACGCCATCTTTAAGGTTTGTCTGCATTCTTTCCTTCCTGTATCATTTCTTCCTTTCGATTTTACTTTATCAGTTTGTATGATTGAGCCTTTTTATCTTTTGAAAGAGAATAGAGCTAATATGCACATAAGCAAAAGATGATGCAGATATATCTCTAGGGAGGAAACCTTCTGTTCCTTTGAAGCTGGCAGAAAAATTGATAATAATGGCTTCACTTTTTTTCTTTTTTCTTTTTTTGGTTTGATTTTCAAAATATCATACTGTGCTTTATTGCATGTTTCTGTGGTGGTTAGAGGCTGCATAAGGTTTGTTGATTCTCTAAGGAAGCTGAGTCTACCTGATAGTCCAAGGGATAGTTCAAGTGAGTTCACATACAGTGTTAAAACCTTGTGTAGTGGTAAGCGTTGTTTTAGAGACTATCTGGCCATCGCATGTTTAAGATTAATATGCTATTTGTTTTGTAATGATATTTAGCAGTTGAATTGAAAGTCAATCTTGGTCATTTAGGACGCATATAATAATCATTCTATTTCTATTCTAAAACTATTTTTCTATTTGGAATATAAATTCATTTGATAACGCAATGTCATATTTTTTTTTTAGAATAAATTTTTTATTAAGAAATAGGTTTGAAACATAAATGACTTCTTTATTTCTAGAATAGAAATGATAAATTCGTCTTCACTACTTGCCGTCCCCCTACTTGTCGCTGCCGCCAATCGTCTATCGTCTGCCGCTCATAGCCCGCTCGCCAGCCAGCCCACCGTTTGTCACCGCTGGCCATCTCGTGGTCGTCCGCAAGCGATTGTCTGCCTTGTCTGTTGGCCCCCTTGCTATTGCCCGCCTACCAATAGCCCCCTTGCTGCTGGCAATTGTTGCCTGACGCTGCCATCCGCTGGCCTCCGGGAGGGAGAAATTTTATATCGTTATCAAATGATTTTCTATGTCGAGAACATAAATTTTGTATCTTTATTAAACACGTTTTTTTGCTCAGAAACTCATTTAAGAATAAAAATAGAAAAATTTATTTTTGTTTTGGAGATCAATTTCTGGCCAAAATAGTTATTATTCGTGCCCTAAGCTTTTAGTAATTTCTAACCATTCTTGACATATTTGATTTGAATATCCAATTAAAATAACTGCTGACATATTGAACTGTTTACAGTTACGTATAGGATTAGTGAACATGGTTTAGGCTCATATCTGTGCCTTGACCTCATTCTATCGATAAGCAGCTGGATATGTATTCATGCGAATGTAGTTATATAGTAAGTGTTATAAGTTATTGCAGGGTTCCTCTTTCACTATCAATCTATCATCATGATGCACATGGTGAGTGCTCCGATCTCGGTGAAGGCCCATTTCAGGGATGCTAAAACACTTGCCATTTAAGCATTGGGATTGATTTAGAACATTGATGATGGCGGAGAGAATGTTGGCACAATTCATGAATATGTCATTTTGAGCTGTTTCATATATATGCAGTTGGCTGTAAGAATCAGTTTGCTTATCATCTTTAGATGACTCATGGTGACATAGTATTTGAAAAATTGCATAGTCCATTAGAAGTGATTTTGTACACGCCTTTATTCAATTTAATTTTCTTTCACAAATCTTCTACTAGAGGCGGAAGTATAGCAGCTCTGGATCAATATCTTCCTGGAGCCCGGGCGGGGAGGGAAATTTGGGGAGGAGACCTGCAATATGTTTTGCACTTCCCCAGTATGACGTGTACTTGGCAATGAGGCTCTCATGTTTAGCATCACCATTGAGATTTTTACCAGCCTTGTTGTCATTTAAGATAAAAATTTTGCCCTTTTTTTCTTTCCCTACAATCTCCATGAATGCCTTCTTTCTGAAGGTCCAATTTCCAGATTTCAGGTTGAAATGATAGAGCAGAAGGAACCTCTGGCCAAAAGAGGCTACAAACTCCAGTGCAGCAATAATGTACTCGAACTCCTCCTCCCAAAGGTAGTGGGGAAAGCTGACTCTGGTCCATCCAGGCTTCACTCCAGCAAAACCCTGTTATAAAGGTAAACTCACGGAAGATTAGTCAAATGCTTAATCTTATATGTCACTAAGAAATTGTCTCATTGGTTGAGGGGTACTGCCTAATAGATCCTTTCGCTTGTATGGCTATTACAGTTTGAAAACCTTCAAGGTTTTATGTAACTGTCTTACAGGAAAGAGAACAAGCATCTTACCTTTTGAATGGCACATCTAAATGCATGGGACTGAGCTTCACTGATGCCAAGTAGGGCATGACCATATGGACTGGCACAAGCACACCCGCCTCTCGCTTGAATGCCAAAGAGGTCATTGAGGAGAGTGGCAACAAAAGGTCCATGGAGAGGCTTGTCTCTTTCGTTCCCCATTTCTCCCCACAGGTAAAGCCCTCTCTCTCTTCCCTTCTTATTACAATCTGGTGGGGAATTAGTAGTTGAGTATATCAGGAAAGACAATATAGCTTGTCTCTTAGCTGTTCTGCTCCCGAGAATCTCTATGTTCTGGTTTTTGGAGAGCCTTTCGATTGCTTCTTTAATGTACTTGTGCTCCAGTTTCTCGATCACTTCATTTCCCACATAATCTTTCAACCAAAATGCCAATGCTGCTCTTGTGATCTGAATAATTTGTGGAGTCCCAGCATTCTCTCTTTCTTCAATGTCTTCCACGTATAATGTATCCTGCTAGGCAAGTAATTTAATAAGTTACTCGACTGATGAAAATTAGAATGGTTTTTTGGCAATTGTTTTATCTTTTGAATTTGCTCTGATCTTTTGTAACAGATCAATGCTTTACCTTTTCATTGAAGCCATTCACATAATCAACAGTTCCTCCTCCACAGGTTGATGGGGGAAATGATCCAAGCCGATAGAGAGCCTTGCTCATGAGCAGGATTCCTGGAGACCCAGGTCCACCGAGGAACTTGTGCACACTCAGGAAGATAGCATCATAACCATCGACTTCCCCCGATCTCATGTCGATTTCCACATAAGGTGCACTGTTCAAAACTGTATAGTCTTGTAACATATCCTCAGTTAAGTGCAAACGGTTTGTTATTATTGGATTATCTATTTAAATAAAGAGTTCTCCGATTGAGTTAGAGAATGCAGGAAAATGAAGGCTCACCTAGCTGCAAAATCAAAGCAAGCAAAGGCACCGAATTGGTGAAGCAGCTTCGCGACAGCTCTTGTGTCGGTGCAAATCCCGGTGACATTACTGCAGGCTGAGAAAGAACCCAGAATTGGCCTGTTAGCATCTCGATAAGACTCAAGCTTTTGCCTTAAATCTTCCATGTCTATCGACCCATCTGCATCTAGTCCGATCTCTATGACCTCCGCTAGACTTTGCCTCCATGAGGGAAGGTTTGAGTGGTGCTCATAAGGTCCGACTAGGACCACCCATCTCTCTTCGCTTGGCATGCACTTAATCATCCTCTTTCTTAGGAGCGATGGCACTGCAATGCCCATGACTTCTTGGAGCCGCTTGATCGACCCAGTGGATCCTGATCCGCAGAACAAAATCACGTCCTCAGGTCCCCCTCCTAGGCACCGTTTGATGTAGCTCGAGGCCTCGTGCACTGTCTTGGTGGTCCGGTGACCTACGTGGCTGTTCGACGTGTGTGAGTTACCTATATGCACATACATGAAGAGTAACCTCCAGTTCAGTGGTTTTTCATATATAGGATTGACATTAAGGATGGTCTGCGCACAATTAATCTTGTAGAATGTGTACCGTAGGATTTTGATTATCATAAGATGAAAATTTTTGGAAAAACGTGAAATGACGATAAATTTGGGACACCCTCTTTTACACACCTACAGTCATCAGCTTTATGCATTCGGACAAAACATTGGAAATATTTGACAAAGCACAGGATATAGAAAAGAGGCTTGTGTGGAGAATTGCAACTTCTCGTCTTATAAGCATCGACTTTTCGCCTTGTCTTGTCGTACATTGACCTACTGTTTATTAGACAAAGTCCATTGGAATGAAATAGGTGAAAGTCTGAGAGGATTGTTCCCTGTTTTGGTCTGCCCACTAAAAATTACTTTATTGTCCACGGGCAGGAATGAGAAAAAGAGAGGCTAAACTAAGGAATTATGGAAAAATACACGACACTAAGATGACTTTAAATATTTGTATCTATTATATTTCAAATATCATACCGATTTGAGCATGTCTTTAAAAGGCTTCATCTAAATTCTAGGACATGAAACTTTGAAGGTATTCCCTCTTAGGTGTAGAAAAGAAATATTTGCCTAGGAACTTGGAAGCCTGGGGGGAGGGGAGGTAGATTCCCCGTTACTTCTTCGGAAGTGGCTATCATCGGGTAGATAGGTATAGCAGTCTCTCATGTCTAGGATGAGGTGATAGAACACTCTAATGTTCCTGCTAAATCGACCCGTGCTTCGCATAGTATCTTGTAACCAAGTTGTCAACTTAGTACCCTGGGTTTACAAGATATCATCCAAGGCATTTGATAGTAAATATAATTCAATTGTTGGATGATAAAGTCAAATAATAAAAATCAAAAGTAAAATGTAAAAGTCATCGACATAGGCCATCGTATGATATATATCGAGAGTGACATTGCCTATACAAATATAAGCGTTGCAAGTTTCGGTACATGAGCGATTGAAATGTTATTACAAAGATCATAAAATGATTTCATATGTTGCAGAAAGCCAACCCTTCGACAAAGCGTACGCACTCCAATAATGCATTTGACTTGCAAAGAATTGACTTTCCACAAAGCGTACGCACTCCAATAATGCATTTGACTTGCAAAGAATTGACTAACGGAGGAGTTTCCTTTTTTAGGAAAATGACGTATTAGCTTAGGAAATGCAACTGTAGATGAATTGTGTCTATGGCTGTCCGTGTGCGAAATTAGAATAAATATCTCTTAGACACTTGACTCACGTACCGTAAAACGGAAGGATGTTGCCGACGATGAAGTCCTCAACGTAGCGGATGCAGCGGCCGGAGGCGGTGCTGTCAGCGTACGTGAGCTGTCGCCTGCCGAACGGTGAGTCGAACTCGGCGTCGCTGCCGATGATCTGAGAGCGGAGCCACGAGATCTTCTCCACGTCGGAGATGCCTCCCGCCGCTGCTGGGACTCCCCACTCCAAGCTTCCGAAAGGATGCGGAGTCCTTGCACAGATCACTCCTTGATGATAATGGCGATGGTGACGGGCTACCCTTGCCATTTCTTGGGTTGATGTACTTGTTAATGCTGTTGAGATGGGGTTGCCAGGGTTGCTCTAGTTCCATCTGCCAAGCGAAGAAGAAATTGACAAGAGATCAAAATGGAAGCAGAATATTTCCGAAATTATTTTTGAGGGTATGGGGAAAGGAATGACTCATCCCCTGGACTTAAATAGAGAGGGTTTGGCGTGAGTGTATAAGGGAAAGAATGACTCATCCCATGGACTAAAATAGAGAGGGTTTAGCGTGAGAAGTCAAAATGGAAGCAGAATAATTAATTAAGTAATTATATATAGATTCTGGTGGGCGTGAAGTATATAGAGTCTGGAGCGCATGTGACTCTGGGTTGGCGTCCTGGATTTGAACGCCCATTGGCTCTCTCTGCTCACAGACGGACTTGATACTTCTTTCCGCTGGACACTGCGCATCCCCATATTCTTTTTTTAAATTGTGGCTGGCGAGGGCCCGCGAGGGGCCCACAAATGAAGGCTGCCAAGCCCTTGTTAGAGGCTATGAGGTCAAAGGCCACCCTCGCCCTTGGGGTCAGGTGAGGCTTGGTGATCCTCACCTGCACTTGGTGATGGCCTACATGAGGGCTGCGACCCTTGCTAGCGGTCGGTAGGGCTCGGATTCCCTCACCTAGTGGCCAACAAGAGTCATCATGACCTGGGTGAAGGCTGCCCTTGTGGCCTCTTGTGAGGGCTTGGCAGCCCTTGCTTGCGGCTGGCGATGGCTTGTGCGAGGGCTGTGACCCTTGCCGGCTACAATTAAAAGAAAAAAGAAAAAAAAAGAAGAAAAGAAAAAAGATAATACAATATTCAGAAAAATATTGAAAAGTTATAAATTTATTTACATTAACGTCGGTTGTATTAAGTAGGATAGCCACGTTCATATCAATGATTTCTAGGGAAATTGGCCGGATAAATTTAATTGACACAAATGCAAAATGTTTAAGATTAAAGTAGTCCGATTAAAATATTTAGAACTAAATTAGTACTAATAGAATATCTGTTAGACTTTTTTGATGCTTTTTCCTATAATGATATGCTTGATTCTATGCATGTTATAATGCTTTGTCTAAAACTAAAAAGCCCATGCCGGACGCGGAACTCTTGTAACTACGGTGAACGAGACTGCTGTGGTCGCTCGTTTCTACCTTTTTCTCCTTGACTACCTGACTTTTACCAGTCTATTCCAGGATGATAATGTGTTGGAAGATACGCAGAAGATAAGAAAGTTTAGCAAATCATGTCAAATTGTAAATTGATATGTAATATTGTCTATCTTAGGCCTAGAAAGATAGGGATAATTATTTTCCTTTATTATTTCTTTCTTTGTAGTTAAATGCAATGTATTGTGCTCAGATTACAATATAGAGAAACACACAGAAATTCCTACACTTCTTCCTCTCGATTTACCTTTCCCTTCATATTTTGACATGGTATCAGAGCTCCAAAGACTCTGACATTGCTTTCGCTCCATTTCTGTTGATTGCCTAAAGGAACCCTATCCTGCAAAAGGGTTGCCGAGAGGAATCAAATTCTTTTGAAAGGAATTTTTTTTGTCAAATATGAACCCACAAGAAAACCAACCAGAGAACCTCACCTCCAATCTAGATGAATCAATGTCGACGACTCCTCAGACTTCCAGTGCTATTTCTGTGACCGAACAACAACTCGGCTAGATCCAAAATCCACATGCGTATTGGCAGAATGCTCGGCGCCGGTTTAACTGGGTCAGCCATTTTCGGCGTATCCCTACCAATGGATGCCATATCCATGGATCCCAGGGATGAATCCAGTCACATCATCGTTGGGTAGTATGTCGAGCGATGGAGGTCTACCAACCAATATTGGGGCAGACGCGACCATCGGCCCGGAGCAGACGGGCGGATCAAATTTTTCTGGAACAGGATCTCAGGGACAATCTGGTGCGGGACTTCAGGGACAATCCCAGGGAATACCACCTGGTTTTCTTAATTTTCCTTTCGTGGCCGCCATGGGACGACCAGAGCCTGGCGACGCGCTCTATGTTTCCACTTCCGACGGACCGGAGTTGTGGCTCATCAGCCACCCTCTCACGGGTCCAGAGAATTACTCAACCTGGGCACGGGAATTTCGGCGAGCCCTAATCACCAAAGACAAAGAAGGTTTCGTCGACGGGACCGTTCCGATCCCGACCAACGAAAAAATGGGAAAACAGTGGAGAAAATGCAACAAATTAGTCAGAACATGGATCGGCAACTGCATCAACCCAGAAATCGTGGCTGGGTTACCACCAACAGAAGATTCAAAAATAATTTGGGATAGCATCCGAGAAATGTATGGCAAATTGGATCGGGCAAAAAAATTTTCGCTCCATCAAGCGCTCAGCGAACTGAAGCAAGGAAACACATCGGTGACAACGTGCTTCAATAGGCTTTCAGCACTCTGGAATGAGTTGGAAGCCGCTGAAGAAAAACTGGAAGGGTCCGAATCAACCCTCCAACAGTACAAGGCTATGAAAGACAGGGAGAAAGCGACTCGGTTCTTACTCATTTTGAACGATTCATATCTCACCTTCCGATCGCAGATTCTGGCGATGGAACCAGCGCCAACCCTCGGCCGAATCTTCCAGCTTGCAGTGCAAGAGGAGAATCAAAGGCTTGCCTCGTCGGACAGCAAGATCTTCGAAACCCTAGCGCTGGCAGCAAGAGTGGAAAAGGAGAAGGAGAAAACCCTAGATCGAAAAGGAGGAGAGAACAGAGAGCAGCTAGGGTTCGCGGAGAACCGAGGGCCGCTAGGGTTCGCGGATCAAAAGCCCTATAAATGGGGCAGCTCGGACAGCTCAGATCGGATGCCGCGATCCGACGGCTCCAGAGGCACGCGAGCTTCGGCTGATCTGGATGGTGGAGATGCGTCCTTTTTAAGAGGATCCAACGGTCCTCAAAATCCGAAAGGATATGGGCCAAATTTTCGAAATAAAGGCAAATTATTTTGCGATTTTTGCAAGCGGCCCCACCATACAATCGATACCTGCTGGAAATTACATGGCAGGCCTGGAGAAAAGGAAAAAAGAGGAAAAGAAATATCTGCAGCAGCCTATCAAATTTCAGGATCAATAAACTCTGCTAATCAGCCTATTACACATGGGGAATATCAGCAACTTATGCAGGCTTTGCAGAAATTGGATGTCCAGAAAAATGGGAGCAGCTTTACAGGTATTTCATATTGCCTGGCAAGTACTATTTCTAGAAATACCTGGATTATAGACTCAGGAGCCAGTGACCATATAGCATGTGATAGAAGATTATTTTTGTTGTTAATGAAGAGTTAGAAAATCCATTCTTGTGCAATTACACGATGGAAACGTTGCCTATGTCACTACAACAGGAACAGTGGAACTTAATTCCCATATTGTCCTTACCAATGTCCTCTATATTTCGGATTTCCAATTTAATCTGGTTTCAGTGTCTAGAGCCTGTAAGGACAACTCTTGTTGGGTTCTTTTCAACACTGATACATGTCTGTTTCAGGCCCTTTCGACTGGGACACTGATGGGCTGGGTAGTCTCTCTGAAGGATTGTTTTTCTGGAAAAGCTTGCCTGCAAATTTTAACTTTCCTTGTAATAAGAAATCATTGTGTAACTCGATTTCCAATGATAGAAATTTCCTTTTGCACTCCAGATTGGGTCATAGTTCTCAATTTTCTTACCCTCATTGTCGAATTTGCCCGCTTGCAAAGCAATCGCGTAATCCTTTCCCTTTAAGTCAAAGTCGTTCGAGAAATATCCTTTCCTTACTGCATATTGATGTCTGGGGACCCTACCATACAGTAAATCATGATGGATATCGTTTTTTCCTTACCATTGTGGATGATCATTCCAGAGCCACATGGATTTTTCTCATGCAGTCTAAAAGTTAAGTTGTGTCCCACTTGAAAACCTTTCTTTCCTTATCCAAAACCCAGTTTGGAAAACCTGTGCAAAAAATAAGGACAGACAATGGGAAGGAATTTTTTAATCATGAATGTGCGGATCTCCTTTCATCTCAAGGAATTTTACATGAGAGCTCCTGTATTTATACACCACAACAAAATGGAGTGGTGGAAAGGAAGCATCGTCATCTCTTAGAGGTTGCCAGAGCTTTGAAGTTTCAAGCTTCTATTCCAGATACATTTTGGGGGGATTGCATATTGACTGCTGCTTATTTAATAAATCGAATGCCGACCAAAGTTCTGGATGGACAATCTCCTTTCCAGATACTTTTTGGAAAGAAGCCTGACTTGAGCCACTTGAGAGTTTTTGGCTGTCTATGCTACGCTGCTATTGTCGGGCCCAAAGATAAGATGGGTCCACGTGCTCGCCACTGCATATTCATGGGATATTCTACCTTACAAAAGGGATATCGAATTTTTGATCAGAGTACTGGAGAATTTTCTGTCAGCAGAGATATTATATTCCAAGAGACTTTTTTTCCTTTTGTCCACCAGAACAAAAGTGGCACTAAACCAGGGCATTCTCCAACTTATTCTGCTGACGATAGATCTGCAGGTTCCAGATATATATTTATTCCTCCGTTGACAGATACACAAGGTGTTTTCAACTCCACTAACAACACAACACCTTTAGAGGAAGCCCATGATGAAAGACTGAATGATAATGAGATTCCTTCAGATCTACCTATTCCAGACTCACTTCCAGTGGAAATTCCAGACAATACATCTTCAGAAGATAATCGACCCAGACGTTCTGGACGTGCTACTCGACCTCCTACCTGGACTAAAGACTATATATGTGCAGTCAGGAATTCACCAGGTATTCCTTTTCCAATCTCCTCTTATGTTTCCTTCGATCGTTTATCCCCAATGCATCGATGTTGCATTGCTTGTATTTCTGAAGAACAAGAACCATCCAACTTTCATGAGGCAAGGACTGATCCACGATGGCAAACAGCAATAGAGGCAGAATTGAAAGCCCTCATGGATAACCATACATGGGATCTTGTTCCCTTACCTCCACATCGTAAAGCAATTGGATGTAAATGGGTCTACAAGATCAAATATCGAGTAGATGGGTCGATTGAATGATACAAGGCGCGACTGGTGGCTAAAGGCTTCACACAAAAGGAAGGTTTCGATTATCACGAGACTTTTTCCCCCGTGGCCAAGGATGTCACAATTCGCTCTTTTCTCTTTGTAGCAGCTTCTCACGACTGGTCGTTACATCAGATAGATGTTCATAATGCCTTTCTCTATGGTGATTTAGACGAGGAGCTATATATGGAAATACCTCAAGGCTTACGGAGACAGGGGGAGAATAAAGTATGTCGTCTCCGCAAATCCTTGTACGGACTCAAGCAAGCATCCAGACAGTGGTATGCGAAATTTGCTGAATCACTAATAGCTGCTGGTTTTCAACAATCCAGATTTGATTATGCTGTATTCACATGGACTCAAGGTACGTCATCTATCTACTTAATGATATATGTAGATGACATACTCATTATGGGGAATGATGAAATAGCTATCAAAGGCCTTAAAGGATACTTGCATTCTACCTTCCATATTAAAGATCTGGGATCGCCAAAGTACTTTCTTGGGATTGAAATTGCTCGATCTAGCCAAGGAATCTCTCTCAGTCAGAGAAAATTTGCATTGGAGATCATTTCAGAAGCAGGATTATCTGAGTGTAAGCCAGCTGTAGTGACTATTGAACAAAATGTCAAACTGACAACCGCTGATTATGATGTTGAAGTGCCTCAGGAGGCAGACCCTACTCTCAAGGATCCCTTGGGCTATCAGAAGCTTGTCGGGAAGCTCATATATTTGACTATGACTAGACCAGACATAAGTTACGCTGTGCAGACACTTAGTCAGTTCATGCATAAGCCAAAACAGTCTCATATGAATGCCGCGCTGAAAGTCGTGAGGTACTTGAAGAAATGTCCTGGTATTGGGATTCTTCTCTCTAGGAAGTGTGACATAAAAATGATCGCATACTGCGATGCAGATTATGTAACCTGTCCTATGAGCAGAAGATCAATAACCGGTTTTTGTATCAAATTGGGGGATTCTTTACTTTCCTGGAGAACGAAGAAACAACCAACTGTCTCGTTGTCTTCGGCAGAGGTAGAATATCGAGCCATGGCTAAAACCACATGTGAAATAGTGTGGTTGAGAGGGTTACTTCAGGATATTGGAGTGCAGGTCAAGGGACCAACAAGATTGTTCTGCGACAATGATGCAGCTCTCAAACTTGCATCCAATCCTATCGTGCATGAGAGAACAAAGCACATTGAAGTAGATTGTCATTTCACCCGAGAAAAAATCTAGGAAGGGATGATTGAGACACAAGGGATTGGAACGCAAGAACAACCGGCGGATGTCTTCACCAAACCTCTGTGTCAAAAACAACATGCGTATCTCTTGAGCAAGCTAGGCGTCTTGGACATCTACAAGCCACCAACTTGAGGGGGAGTGTTGGAAGATACGCAGAAGATAGGAAAGTTTAGCAAATCATGTCAAATTGTAAATTGATATGTAATATTGTCTATCTTAGGCCTAGAAAGATAGGGATAATTATTTTCCTTTATTATTTCTTTCTTTGTAGTTAAATACAATGTATTGTGCTCAGATTACAATATAGAGAAACACACAGAAATTCCTACACTTGTTCCTCTCGATTTACCTTTCCCTTCATATTTTGACATAATGGACCACTTATGGAGTGTACCCTAACCAGCTGTCTATATCTTTGAACTCAAAGTTGATCCTTACCTAATCAATAAAATAATAGAAATAGAAATTTTTACGGTCGGCAAGTGGTCCATTATCATCCTCTGTTCCAGCTCACGATGCCTAATCCCATAAAAACATGGGGCTCGCCGGATCTGGGGATTCATCTTCTGCCTTTGCTGCTTCTGATTGGTGCGTTGACATCAATTTAAGTAATTCATTTCCCACACGGTCGTGCCCCATACCATTTGCTCAATTCCACGAGAATCGCACTTTTTAGAGAGAGAGAGAGAGAGAGAGAGAGAGAGAGAGAGAGACTTCCTTGGAAACTATACCTCATAGCTTGTTTTATTCCATATCAACTAATAAGAAAACAAATGTATGTAGCATCAATAAACCTCTTCCATCTTCTCTGTCAAGTGAACATTTGTATGGATGAGGTGGACAGGACAAACTATTCTTTTTTTTTAATGAGTACCATAAACTATTTGTGTGTGCGCACACCAACGACGAAAAGGAATCAAGAAAATGGAAGTTAAGGGTTATTTTGGGGAACCATTAAGATGTGTATAAACTATTTGTGTGTGCGCACGCCAACGACGAAAAGCAATGAAGAAAATGGGAGTTAGGGTAATTTTGGGGAACAGTTAAGATGTGTATAAACTATTTGTGTGTGCGCACACCAACGACGAAAAGGAATCAAGAAAATGGGAGTTAGGGTTATTTTGGGGAACCATTAAGATGTGTTTGGGAACATTTCCGTTCCCAAGAATAATTTCTATTCGAACATATTTTTTTTTCTATTTTTGTTTTTGGACGAGTTTCTGAGTTGAATAACTCGTTTGAGACTATACATAATTTATATTTTTGGAATATAAAAAGAATAGAAATGCGTTTGGTATGATTGTAAAAATTCTTATTCCCATTTTTTTCTTATAATTATAAAAATGTTAGTGAAGATTTAATAATTTATATTTGAATAAAACTGAACTTTGATTGAGATATTCTACGATGACCTTAGAAAATCTGATGTGCATAGACCTTATGTGCTTTTTAAACTGCAAGAAAAAGAGCAAACATTGCTCGGTAGAATGAGCAATGGCGAAACAATTGATGATAGAAGCAATTTTTGGTGTTTTTGCACAAATTCATCAAACCTTCGAGCAAATGACATCATAAATCTATGGAAGATAGGCTTATTTGACTGCTATAAACATAAGACAAACGGTAATGCAAAATACTTGTTTATAGCTGTATAATTTTCCATTAAAACAGAATTGCAAATGGTTTTGAAGGATGTTTTTAGTAGAATCTTAAGGGAAGAAAACCAGAGTTGCTGAATTTTCGCGACCTAGCATTGTTTCTAAAAGAAAACGGCATTCAAAAATCCATATTGTAAATCCTTAAAAGCTTATTCAATTTTGAATTTAATTTTGAATTTTTTTTTTTGCATTTTTTATGCTAAATTAATTCTAAACTACAATTAACACTAAAATCTAATAAAACTACTCAAAATCTAATTTCTAAATTTTTCTTAATTTATGAATTTTTTTATTCTGAAAAATAAGGACTTGGATTGGGTCAAGAGACCAGGCCTTGTGTCAATTCTGTAATGACAAGCATGAGGTTACATTGAGCTCTTTTTTTTTTTTTTTAAATGGCGTTACTTTTCTTTTTATTCCTAAGAATAAAGAAGTAGGCCTTTTCTACATTTTGTTTCTATTGCAATTTTATTCGTGGCTATTAATTTGTTCCAGGGAATAAAAAATTAGTTGACACCATCAATTTGAATTCTGTTCTTTTTTTTCGTTTCGGAGAACAAAAGAACAGAAAAAAGAAAAATAAAATGATTATCAAACAGGGCCTTAGTTTTTTCATTGACCTTAATCTTACAATCAATGAGGCCATTATAGGTTAGACAAGATTTAAGGGAAAATTCCAAATAAGGGCTTGAAGTGCCCTTATTTTCTTAAAAATAGGTTGAAAGTGGATATTGTGTCAAATAAGGACCTAAAGTGGCAATATTAATCTCAAATAAGGGCCTAAAGTGGCTATGGTAGTTTCAAGTAAAGGCTTGACCTCGTTGGTCATTGTTTGGCTAAATATTCCGATAAGTCAAAGGGTATTTTCATTGAAAGACTATTTTTATTTTAAAATATTATTGTCTTTCTCTCTCTTTTTTTGGGCGAAGGCTTGGCGATCTCGCCAACTACTGGCTAGGGTTGCGACCCTAGCTGGTCGAGGGTTAGGGCCGGTCTTGCCTGTTGCTTTCTACGGCGACCTTGCTGAGGTAAGGCCATCCTTTGCTGGCTGTTGGCAAGGTGACCCTCGTGTAGATCTGGCGAGGCTAATCTCGCCTATGATTGGGGAGGGTGACCCTCGTCCAACCCTCTTTGGGTAGCGCCGGTGGTCGATCGGCCACTGGCAAAGAAGAAGAGAAAATCGGAAAAAAAGGAAAAAAGAAAAAAAAAAGGAAAAAATGAAAAATTCAAAAAGGTAAAGGATGAAAATACATTTTACTAACTGGAAAGCCAAGTCTTTATTTGAAATTGATATAACCATTTTAAATCCTTATTTGAAACAATTTTACTTCATGCTTTTATTTGGAATAAGATCCACTCCAGATTCTTATTTGAAAAAATGAGGCACTTTAAACACTTATTTGATATTTTCTCCAAAATATTACATACGCGCGTGCGCACACACACACACATATATAGATATATATATATATATGTATGTGATTTTTTGGGTTGCGTGCTAAATTAATGCAATTACATAATTTGGATTGTTCAATTGTTTCCTTAAAAGAAAGGATTTTTGTCCATGAAGGTAGATTTCGGAAAAAAAATTGGTAAGTGTTAAAAATCTTACTAAAAAATTATAGGCTATCTGATTATTCAATAATTTGTTATTAATTTACCGGCATTTGTATGAAATACCAGATTTGAACAGCCCGCAAAATACCAATTTTTTGTAATTACGTAATTTACACAATTCTACTGTTATGTTATAATTGCTTAAAAAGTTGGTAAGTGCTAATAAAATGCTGTTGAAAAATTATGTTTCACCTGACTTCTAAGTAACATGTTGATTATTTATTATCATCTTTACAAAATTACTCTCTTTTTTACAGTTGGCTAATTAACCATTTTCTATGTTTTTATAAGCATTTATACACTTTCTTCCTATTACTCGAGATTTACCAACTTTTATATGAATTTGTTGATCTTTATTTCTGTGTCTTACCAATTTTTCTCCCGTTATGTTACTAGCTAGTTTAGGTTAACCAACTGTCATCTAAGTTGCTTACGGATGCTTATTTATTTATTTTTATTTTACCAAATTTTCTATTAAGTTACCTCTTTTATTTGTCTTGCTTTCCAATGCATTGAATTTACCAACTCTTTTTAGAACTTTCCAATAGTAATAAGAGCAATTATGAACTTTTCTTCAATTGGAATATCAACTAGTTATGTGTTACTGCCTCTTTTTTGAGTTGACTATCAATAATTATTTATCTATTTTAATTACCAATTTCTCTTTATCTCTAAGAAAAAATTAAATATAAGTAAGGAATTCAAATGAGAGATGGTAAATTGAAACTAGTGGGTAATTTAGTATAATAAAAATTGTTCGGTCTAATTTAGATTGGTGATTTTACATTTAAATTGAAAAAAATTGAAGCAATCATAATTTATGCAAACGAATATTAGTAATTTCATACAAAAATGTATAATTTGCAAATTGTAAAAAATATAGAAATTTTCTAAAAGTGTTGGTAAGTTAGCAAAAAGTTGTAAGAAAAAAAATTGACCATTTTTCTTACCTAATGGTTGTTTGACACTTATTAAAACTTATTAAAATTTATTGGTACGGATAAAGGTTAGTACTTCTTGGCACGGAGTAATAGATTATCCATCTCATAATGCATGAGATTATTATTATTGAAATCTTTATTATATATTTTGACTGTTTGTTGGATGTAATTTGTAGCTTTCACTTCCAGAAGAAGCAAAGTTGTTTCCGGTCTATGCAGTTTCCGATGCCGTATGAAATCGAACTACAGAACAACATATTCCTTTATACGTCAAATGCATTAGTTTAGTGCATAATCATATTATGAAATCATTGAATACTGTTGATAAGCTCTTTACAATGACTTTATAAGCCTTCCCTTTAGCATTTGGTGTTTTGTTGCGTGTTTCAGGGGGTTGGATGCTTCTTTAAGGAACTCAAGACCACTTGATAGTTCTAGAGATAGTTTATTTATTTATTATTATTATTATTATTTTTTAAATCTTACTCTTCTTTTCTATATAAATGTGTGTGTGATGCTCACGAGAATTGAATCTTGGACCTGGTACTCTCTGGCCCTACCCCTCAATCCCTTTATTAGAAGGGCTGCATGGCTGTTGGCACTTGAGGAATGGTTTGGGTTATCTTACGGCATTAAAAGCTTGTGCAGTGGTAAGCCTTGTTTCAGAGACGATTTCTAACAGCTTCTTGGCTAAAATCAATAGAAGAAGTAGTATTACTTATTTAGGTGTCCTCTTTCAACATCAATCCGTCACCATGATTCACATGGTGAGAGTGCTCCTAAGGTCTGAACAATATTTATAGGTGCTCTCTAGTTATTGACATCAAGCTTGGACATAGAAGTTGATTCTTGGCGAGTGCTATTGTTAACCACACTAAAACACTCAACACGTAAGCGCTAGGATTGAGGAGGGAAATAATTGACAATGGTGCAATGTAGAGATGTTGGGGAGAACCCGGGCAACAATTCACCATGAACAAACTCAATCCGTGATCAATTTTTCTCTCGAAACTAAACCAACCAAAATCAATTTAGCGCCAACAACAACCAGCCAATATAATCTTGGAATAAGTAATTGTTGATACTAAAAATTACCCCTATTGTCACGTGCTGGCCACGAGGGAAATAATAAGGGTGATATTCTCCGTTTTGCTCATGAAAACGTCTTTTTTCAGTGTTCGTGAAGGGAGTTTGAGCTAAGTGTTGGCGGAATTCTAGACACAGATACCAGAGTCGACAACCAAGTAGTTAATTGCCACGTGTTAGGCTATAAAAACAATACATCAGACTTGGAGTTTAAGTGAGATTAGCATTAGAGCTTAGGTGAGAATAACTATTGCGTGAAATGCGCATAAAAATAGGGAAGCCGTTATTTACTTGATGAGCAAGTCATTCGAGCATCGTTGACAAATCAGGAGACAGTTGCTTATGGATAAAGTTGCTAAGAAGAAAAAGAAAACACAGAGAGTGTGAAGAGTGGCGCTTGAGAAGAAATAACCAACTGATGGCTACTAGCTCACTTTATAAATACCACAACCCGCCCAATGAGAAATCCCCCATGTACAACATAGCAACTATTTTTACTTATCTTTACTTTATCGCATTTTAGTTGTGGTTTTCAAGATTCTTGTCGTAGATTAAATTCCCGGTGTGTGTCTTCGTTTGGTTTAGCATCATCGATTAAATTTTGGTGCTGTTCCACAAGCCTAGCATCATTGATTAAATTCCGATGTTGTGTTTTTTATCCAATGGTATCGTTGTTGATAAATTTTAGCTATACACCTAAAACAAGCTGTCGTAGATTCAATTCCAATATAGTTTGAGTTTGAAGTGTAGGCTACCTAGCTATTTGTGTTCAAATTATATCGTTGTTGATATCTAAATTTTGGCGACTAAATTATTTATTTATTGCATAAAAATAATGAATTAATTTTATCCCCGGGAAAATAATAATAATAATAATAATAATAATAATAATAATAATAATAATAATAATAATAGAATGCATAGCATATAATTTTAGGTGCATTTATTTATTATTATTGCATCTTGCATTAGGCTGGTGATAGGCAGATTTGAATTGGTAGTTCTGAACTTTGATTTGACGAGTTGGACTAAGCCTACGAAGGAAACAAATTAGCTTGCGCCCCCTTTTTTTTTAAATGATTGAAAATCAAATGAAGATTTAATATGATATTACGGTGGATTTTTGGAATGTGAGAAAATCGCATTGCAATTTTATCTTTAGCAATAGGCGATGAAATTAATGGAGAATATTCGAGAGATGAGGAAAATAAAAAGATTTGTTGTGATCGGGAGGTTATAGGCAATTTTCGTGTATATTGAAAAAGAGACGAAATATTTTATGAAGATCACTTTTTTTTTTTTTAGCCTATAAAGGGAGCCGTGTACAATGAGAAATGGGGGCTTATCTTCGTTGGAGGAGAAAGTTCTTTTCTGGTTTTCTCTTGGGAAGGGGTCGAAGTCAGGAGAGTCAGCCCCTCCTTTTGCTGGAAAAACAGAGACAGCAGAGAGAGAAAGAGAGAGGGGACGCGAGAGTGACGGGGAGAGAGAGAAAAACAAAAAGAAAAGGAAAAAAGCAAAGATCAGAGGCAGAAGAAGAGAAGGTCTTCTTCTTCTTCGGGGTTGTTCGACCTCTCGCGTGTGCAGGTTCCTCTACCGCTGCTGTCCGTTCGCCCCGCGCCGGCCACCACACCAGCACCGCCGCTCGTAGCTCCACCAGTTGTCGCCCGCGACTTGCAGCCGTCGTCCCCTCTTCCGCCGTCGTCGTGCATCCTAGTCCCGCTCGCCGTTTCCGAGCGCCGATCGCGTGCCTGCTCTGCCGCGACTCCACTGGCCGAGCGCCTGCCTCTCCGCCCGCTGGTCGCTGCACCGCCGCTCGCCTGCGAGCCCCGAGTACCGATGCCTGAGCCGCTCCTGCTTTGCTCCGTCTCGCCAGAGGCTGTCACCGCCGCGCGACCCGACGCCAGCTGCGACCCTTTGCCTGCGTTGCCCCCCTTGCACGCCGCTCGAACCTTCTTCGATCCAGCAACCAAGCGACGCCAGCAGGTCCTAAACCGGACGCCGAGCCTCAGCCTCTGCTTTGCTGTCCCTACTGCCCGAGCGCCCCCTTTGCCGCTGGTCACTGTTGCCACCGATCCGCTAGCCACCGAATCCCTCGCCGGAGCTCCGACGACCGTGCCCATCACCCTCACCGAAGCCCTTGACGACCCACCACCGTAGCAGCCTTGTCGAACCAAGCTGGGCCACGGAGCCGTCGTTGATTAAGCCGGATTTTGGAAAATTCAAAATTAGGTAGTTTTTTATTTTTTATTATTTTTTATTATTTTTTGCTTCTTTACTTGAAATATTCCCCGGATGTAAGATTGAGATTTCCCGACGTGAAGTAGCCTCTTGACAGTTCGATTTTCGCGCCCAAATCCGACTCGCAATTGCCTGGAAAATCACTTATCCGATCTAAAAATTAAATTAGGCTATACTGCTATGTGCTATACTGCTATGTCATTTAATTATTACATTTCTTTAAAAATTATTTTACTCATGTCGTATAATTTAGGCTATATTGTTATGTCACTACATGTTGGATTAGTAACATTGCATTGATTAGATTCTCATTTAATAGATTCTCATTTAATAGGCGAAAATAAAAATTGAGTGATTGCGTGTTAACTAAAAATCATAGGACTGTTGATGTGAATTTTGATGTAACAACGCATATACTTGTAAGTTAAATTGGTGGTTTGTGCAGTCATCACTACATATTAGGGAAGTGAATTAAAATTAAATTAAAATTAATTCAAGCTGTTTGCAAAAGTACTGAAAAAGTACTGAGCATAACCAAGTCCCCGTACTCTTCTCCCATTGCTAGATAATGCCTGCAATTTTGTGCCATTCATTTGCGTCTGTAGTGATGAAGCTTGAAAGTTGACTTACGGCATATGAGATGAAAAGGGTCTGTAAAATCAAAGGAAGCTTCGGGGGATATAAGAAGGTGACAATGGAAAGCCTCAACTTCTTTTGGCAAGCTATTTATTCTGAAAGTACCAGCATGTATTAACGCCATCTTTAAGGTTTGTCTGCATTTTTTCCTTCCTTTATCATTTCTTCCTTTCGATTTTACTTTATCAGTTTGTATGATTGAGCCTTTTTTTCTTTTGAAAGAGAATAGAACTAATATGCACATAAGCAAAAGATGATGCAGATATATCTCTAGGGAGGAAACCTTCTGTTCCTTTGAAGCTGGCAGAAAAATTGATAATAGTGGCTTCACTTTTTTTTTGGCTTGATTTTCAAAATATCATACCGTGCTTTATTGCATGTTTCTGTGGTGGTTAGAGGCTGCATAAGGTTTGTTGATTCTCTAAGGAAGCTGAGTCTACCTGATAGTCCAAGGGATAGTTCAAGTGAGTTCACATACAGTGTTAAAAGCTTGTGTAGTGGTAAGCGTTGTTTTAGAGACTATGGGTCCGTTTGGGAACCATTTCCCAAAGCCTTTTGGAGGCCTAAAGATACTTGGGCAAATGCCAGCTTGTTTGGCAAAAAAATTTGAACCCTCCTTCTCCAAATGCCAGCCTTGTGAAGGCTGAAAGCCCAAGGCAGGTGGAGATCTACCTTGGGCTTTCGGCTTTTTCGGCATGCCCACGCCCCGCACTGTTCACATTTTTTTTTTCCGAAATTATCCTCACGAATTTTTTGATTTTCCGGGTGCGTGCCCTTGTCAAGCACTGTTCATCTTCTCCGGGCGTAGAGAGACGCCGCGACCTAGGCGATCTTCGTCGGAGATTCGGGCGACCTCCGCGAGTCGCAAATCTGGTGGCCAAACGCACGCGGTCGCCGGCGACCGTCGCCTACGGCACCACGACCTCCGCACGGAGCTCGCCGGAGCCGCGCGACCCATCTAGTTGTAGGTCTAGTCGTGACTAGATCTGGTGTCGGAGGCTCAAGCGGCAACCAGATCTGGGTCGCGCCTTGCCGCCCTCGGATCTGGGTCGCGGCGGAGTCGTGCGACCTCCCGTGACCTCGCTGCGACCCCGATCCGAGGCGGCGAGGTCCTCCCTGCGACCTCAAGGCCCGGATCGAGGTTGCCGGAGGTCGAGGCAGCGTCACGCGACCTCGCGGCCCCAGATCAGGGTCGCCTGAGGTCGAGGGGCGTCACGCGACCTTGCCGCCCCAGATTCGGGGTCGCCGGAGGTCGCGACGGCGTCACGCGACCTCACTGCCCCAGATCTGGGGTCGCCGGAGGTCGCCGGCGGTTGCTGCCCTTGCCGGTCAATTTTTTAAAAATTTTCTTTTGCTAATTTTTTTTTATCACAAAGATCCTTTGTAAATGTAATTCCCGAAACACTATTTTGTTCAAAGTACTTCACAAAGGGGCTTTCAAAATACAATTTACCAAACACGGTTGCATTTTGGAAAACAAGGTCTTTGCATTTTCCCAAGGACTTTCCCCAAAAATAATTCCCAAACGCACCCTATATCTGACCACCGCATGTTTAAGATTAATATGTTATTCGTTTTGTAATGATATTTAGCAGTTGAATTGAAAGTCAATCTTGGTCATTTAGGGCGCATATAATAACAATTTTATTTCTATTTTTAAACTATTTTTCTGTTTAGAATAGAAATTCATTTGATAATGCAATGTCATATTTTTTTTTGGAATAAATTTTTTATTCAGAAATAGGTTTGAAACAGAAATGACTTCTTTATTTCTAGAATAGAAATGGGAAATAAAAATTCTTTTTATTGCTCGTCCTCACTACCTGCCGTCCCCCTACTTGTTGCCGCCCATCATTTATTGTCTGCCACTCGTAGCCCACTCGCCAGCCAGCCCACCATTTGTCACTGTTGGCCATCTATGGCCATCTGCCGCCGATTATTTGCCTTGTCTGTTGGCCCCCTTGCTGTTGCCTGCCTGCCACTAGCCCCCGCCGCGGGCAATTGTTGCCTGACGCTGCCATCCGCTGGCCTTCGGGAGGGAGAAATTTTATATTGTTATCAAACAATTTTCTATGTCAAAAACATAAATTTTGTATTTTTATCAAACATTTTCTTTTTTTTTTTTTTTTTGCTCAGAAACTCATCTAAGAATAGAAATAGAAAAATATATTTCTGTTCTAAAGATCAATTTCTAACCAGAATAGTTATTATTCGTGCCCTAAGCAATTAGTAATTTCTAACCATTCTTGACATATTTGATTTGAATATCCAATTAAAATAACTGCTGACATATTGAACTGTTTACAGTTATGTATAGGATTAGTGAACATGGTTCAGGCTCATATCTGTGCCGTGATCTCATTGTATCGACAAGCAGCTGGATATGTATTCATGCGAATGTTGTTATATAGTAATTGTTATAACTTATTGCGGGCTCCTCTTTCACTATCAATCTGTCATCATGATGCACATGGTGAGTGCTCCGATCTCGGTGAAGGCCCATTTCAAGGATGCTAAAACACTTACCATTTAAGCATTGGGATTGATTGAAAACATTGATGATGGCGGAGAGAATGTTCCTACAATTCATGAATGTCATTGTGAGCTATTCCATATATATGCAGTTGGCTGTAAGAATCAGCTTGGTTATCATCTTTAGATGACTCATGGTGACATAGTATTTGAAAAATTGCATAGTCTATTAGAATAGATTTTTTTTTTTTTTTTTTTTTTTGGTAAAGGTAAGTAGTATAGATTTTGCGAAGAAGAATACAAGGGGGGAGGCCCGGCACCAACAAAAAACAGACACTCAAGAAGACAGGAGTCTAAGCGAGTGTAGGGGTACCGAGTTCCCAACAAACAGGACAAACAACGAAAAGAAAGAAAGGAAGACTAAAAGCAAACTAAAGAACTACTATCAATCAAAGATAGAAGGATGAAGATCCCAGCTCGTTGAAGTCTTCTATTCTTTGGAATGTCAGCAACATGCTTAAACATCATAGCTTTATCTTTAATCGCCTTCGGAGGTGCATCTTCATCGCCGGAAGAGAAAGGGTTTGATTGCGAAAAAGCACATTGTTACGCTCTTTCCATATGATGTAGCACATCGCACCAAAACTAAAGTGAGCCATAGTTTCATAAAAGCTTTTACCCACAAACCGCTTGGATGCCCATACAAGATTCTCCATCCATTGCTTGTTTAGCCAAACAAGGTTAAATTTTGCTGCCCAAAAAGAAACAAGGGTACTCGAAATGTGACAAGCAAAGAACAAGTGATTCACAGAATCCGGTCTACACTAGCAAAGGGGGCAATTGGTAGGCAAAATTCTACCATGAGAGATAAGCAACACCTGAGTTGGCAGCCGGTTGCGAGTAATAAGCCAAAGATGAGTTTGATATCTTGGGGGCAAGGAAGTGCTCCAAATAAAGGAGGCCCAAGTGACAGCATTGCCCTTTGGCCGAATCAACTCCCAAGCAGAGGCGGAGGAAAAACGACCAGAGGGGTGGGGCAGCCAATGAAAGCGATCATCTTCTTGGTTAAACACCGGGAGTGGATTCCACCAATTGGCCAGGATGTTGATCACGTACCAGCCCATGGGCGTGGTAAAGCCTTCAGCAACCGTCGCTAGTCGGGAGATACCGGAGTGGTATATATCTTGGTTGGAGAAGGTCCTATATAAAGGGCCATTTGGGTGCCATAGGTCGAACCAAAATGAAACCGATCGTCCATTCCCAATATTCCACTTGAAGTATTGTTGGAAATGTTCTCGCAAGTTTAATATCTTTCTCCACGCCCAAGAGCAATGAGTAGGACACGAGACAATCCAAAAGTTTTTCCGCTTTAAAAAAGTAGAATGGATCCATTTGCACCAAAGGGATTCCTTATCAGAGAAGAGAATCCAAATGTGCTTAAGCATAGAAGCGATATTATTCTCCCGAAGAGTTCTAATACCCAAGCCTCCTTCTTTTTTTGGAAGACAAACATCATACCAAGAGACCTTAGCACCTCCGGGGCCCATCGCCGGGCCTTTCCACAAAAATTGCCGAAACATTTGTTCAATTCGGTTAATGACCGAACAAGGTAGAAAGAAAACGTTGGCCCAAAAGGCTTGGATAGAGTGGAGTACCGACCTTATAAGTTGAAGGCGTCCCGCAAAAGAGAGGAATCTATGAGTCCAAGATTGGAGACGCGCCGTGATTGAATTTACTAGAGACACACAATCCGCCTTACTCAATCTTGCACAAATAACTGGAACTCCAAGGTAACGAAAAGGAAGGGTGCCCATCTGGAAGCCCAGTTTATTTAAAATATCCTGCTGAAGATCAGAGGAGCCCCCAGAGAGAAAAACTTCACTCTTTCTAAGGTTCGGAACAAGCCCACTCCAATTAGAAAATTTGTCAATCCCATCCTTAAGCAGTTCAATGGATGGCAAGCTAGCTTCAGCAAAGAGTAATACATCATCAGCAAAGAAAAGATGAGAGAGTCTAGAGGGCTTGCATTGCCAGAAGAACCGAAAATCAGGACGCCTAGTTTGGATATCCAAGAGGCCGGTAAATATTTCCATCACAAGGGTAAAGATGTAGGGAGACATCGGGTCACCTTGTCGAATACCCCTACCACTCGAGAAAAACCCATGGAGCTCCTCATTTATAGAAACCGAGTATTTAGGGGTACGGATGCAGACCATAATCCGGGCAATAAACTCAGAGGGGAAACCAAAAGCTTGCAAACAAAGATCAATGAAATTCCAATCCACCGTATCATAAGCCTTCTTAAAGTCAACCTTTATCACGCATTTAGGCCGATAAGGATCAAGGTGGAAACCACAAAAGAGCTCTTGAGCAAGCAAAATATTGTCGCTTATACGCCTACCTTTAACAAAAGCATTTTGGGGTAAGCTAATAATGGAGGGAAGCACATGAGAGAGCCGGTTGGCAATAAGCTTGGTGATACACTTGTAGATGGTGTTACAACAAGCAATTGGCCGAAAATCGTTAACATTAGAAGCATTAGGGACTTTGGGAACCAAGGCCAAGATGGTTGTATTTATCTCCCGCAACAACTTGCCTGTTGTAAAGAAATCTTTAACTGCCAAAATAACCGAGGGTCCAACTATTTCCCAAGAATGCTTAAAGAACTCTACATTATATCCATCGGGGCCAGGGGCTTTACCCACTACAAGAGAGAAGAGCGTATCTCTAATCTCAGCATCAGAAATAGGGTAGAGATGAAACGCACCTGATCCTCATCGAGGGTGTGACTTAGAACCGCATGCATCTCTTCCAACGAAGGCTATTAGAATAGATTTTGTACACGCTTTTATTCAATTTAATTTTCTTTCACAAATCTTCTACTAGAGGCGGAAGTATAGCAGCTCTGGATCAATATCTACTTGGAGCCTGGGCGGGGAGGGAAATTCGGGGAGGAGACCTGCAATATGTTTTGCGCTTTCCCAATATGACGTATACTTGGCAATGAGGCTCTCATGTTTAGCATCACCATTGAGATTTTTACCAGCCTCGTTGTCATTTAAGATACAAAGTTTGCCCTTTTTTTCTTTCCCTACAATCTCCATGAATGCCTTCTTTTTGAAGGTCCAATTTCCAGTTTTCAGGTTGAAATGATAGAGCAGAAGGAACCTCTGGCCAAAAGAGGCTACAAACTCCAGTGCAGCAATAATGTACTCGGACTCCTCCTCCGAAAGGTAGTAGGGAAAGCTGACTCTGGTCCATCCAAGCTTCACTCCAGCAAATCCCTGTTATAAAGGTAAATTCACAGAAGATTAGTAAAATGCTTGCTCTTATATGTCTCTAAGAAATGATCGCATTGGTTGAGGGGTAGTGCCTAATAGAGCCTTCGCTCCTATGGCAATTACGGTTTGAAAATCTTTAAGATTTTACATGTTATGTCTTACAGGAAAGAGAACAAGCATCTTACCTTTTGAATGGCACATCTAAATGCATGGGACTGAGCTTCACTGATGCCAAGTAGGGCATGACCATATGGACTGGCACAAGCGCACCCACCTCTCGCTTGAATGCCAAAGAGGTCATTGAGGAGAGTGGCAACAAAAGGTCCGTGGAGAGGCTTGTCTCTTTCGTTCCCCATTTCTCCCAACAGGCAAAGCCCTCTGTCTCTTCCCTTCTTATTACAATCTGGTGGGGAATTAGTTGTTGAGTATATCAGGAAAGACAATATAGCTTGTCTCTTAGCCGTTCTGTTCCCGAGAATCTCTATGTTCTGGTTTTTCGAGAGCCTTTCGATTGCTTCTTTTATGTACTTGTGCTCCAGTTTCTCGATCACTTCATTTCCCACATAATCTTTCAACCAGAATGCCAATGCTGCTCTTGTGATCTGAATAATTTGTGGAGTCCCAGCATTCTCTCTTTCTTCAATGTCTTCCACGTATAATGTATCCTGCTAGGCAAGTAATTTAACAAGTTACTTGACTGATGAAAATTAGAATGGTTTTTTGGCAATTGCTTTATCTTTTGAATTTGCTCTTATCTTTTGTAACAGATCAATGCTTTACCTTTTCATTGAAGCCATTCACATAATCAACAGTTCCTCCTCCACAGGTTGATGGGGGAAATGATCCAAGCCGATAGAGAGCCTTGCTCATGAGCAGGATTCCTGGAGAGCCAGGTCCACCGAGGAACTTGTGCACACTCAGGAAGATAGCATCATAACCATCGACTTCCCCCGATCTCATGTCGATTTCCACATAAGGTGCACTGTTCAAAATTGTATAGTCTTGTAACATTTCCTCAGTTAAGTGCAAACGGTTCGTTATTATTGGATTATCTATTTGAATAAAGAGTTCTCCGATTGAGTTAGAAATCCCATGAAACTGAAGGCTCACCTAGCTGCAAAATCAAAGCAAGCAAAGGCACCGAATTGGTGAAGCAGCTTGGCGAGAGCTCTTGTGTCGGTACAAATCCCGGTGACATTACTGCAGGCTGAGAAAGAACCCAGAATTGGCCTGTTTGCATCTCGATAAGACTCAAGCTTTTGCCTTAAATCTTCCATGTCTATCGACCCATCTTCATCTAGTCCGATCTCTATGACCTCCGCTAGACTTTGCCTCCATGAGAGAAGGTTTGAGTGGTGCTCATAAGGCCCGACTAGGACCACCCATCTCTCTTCGCTTGGCATGCACTTAATCATCCTCTCTCTTAGGAGCGATGGCACTGCAATGCCCATGACTTCTTGGAGCCGCTTGATCGACCCAGTGGATCCTGATCCGCAGAACAAAATCACGTCCTCAGGTCCCCCTCCTAGGCACCGTTTGATGTAGCTCGAGGCCTCGTGCACTGTCTTGGTGGTCCGGTGACCTACGTGGCTGTTCGACGTGTGTGAGTTACCTATATGCACATACATGAAGAGTAACCTCCAGTTCAGTGGTTCTTCGTATATAGGATTGACATTGAAGATGGTCAGTGAACAACTAATCTTGTAGAAAGTGTACCGTAGGATTATGATTATCTTAGGATGAAAATGTTTGGGAAAAACGTGAAATGACGATAAATTTCGGTCGGACACCCTCTTTTACACATCTAGAGTCATCAGCTTTATGGATTCGGACAAAACATTGGAAATATTAGACAAAGCACAGGACATAGAAAAGAGGGTTCTCTGGAGAATTGCAACTTCTCGTCTTATGAGCATCCACTTTTTGCCTTGTCTTGTCGTGCATTGACCTACTGTTTATTAGACAATGTCCATTGGAATGAAATAGGCGAAAGTCGGAGAGCATTGTTCCCTGTTTTGGTCTGCCCACTGAAAATTACTTTATAGTCCAAGGGCAGGAATGAGAAAAGGAAAAAAAGAGGCTAAACTAAGAAATTATGGAATAATACACGACGCTGAGATGACTTTAAATATTTGTAGGGAGACTAACCAAAAAAAAAGTCCTAAACCTATTATAATTGTGCCAATTTAGTCATAAACTTTTTTTTTGGGCCAATTTAGTCCTAAACCTTTTACAATTATTCAAATTCAGTCCATCTGGCAAAAATTGGCTGGCTGGCACTAATGTGGCGGCCGACCGTCCAACAAACGTTGACGTGGCAATTTTTTTTTTTTTTTTTTCGAATTTTTAAATATATATATTTTAATTTTTTAATTCTTTCTTTTTTGCCCCACCTTCTCCTTCCTCGGTCGGCGAGGTCGGCTTCCCGGCCCACCGGCGAGGCTCGGCCCCATTAGCCATTGGTGAAGGCAAGCCTCGCCGTCGTTGCCTCGCCCAACGACGGCGAGGCTGCTATTGCCACATCCGGCGAGGTCAAGCCTCGCCGACCACCGCGAGGTCAACCCTTGCTAGTGGTCGACGAGGTTGCCGTCGCTTCGGCGAGGCTTGGCCCCGCCCATCCACGGTGAGGTCGAGCCTCGCTGTCCCTAGGTGAGGAGCCTTGTCGGCCACTGGCGAGGTTGACCATCGCCATGGATGGGCAAGGCCAAGCCTCGCTAGATCTGATGATGGTAGCCTCGCCGGCCACTAGGAAGGTTGACCCTCACTAGATCCGGCGAGGCCTCGCCCAGCCAAGATGAGGGTTGACCTCGCTAGTGGCCGGCGAGGCTCCTTACCTTGGGACGGTGAGGCTCGACCTCGCCATGGATGTGCGAGGCCGAGCCTTGCCAGATCTAGTGATAGCAGCCTCATCGGCCATTGGCGAGGGTCGACCTCATTGGTGGTCAGCGAGGGTCGACCTCGCCATGGCTGGGTGAGGCCGAGCCTTGCCAGATGTGGCGACGGCAGCCTTGTCGTCGCTGGGCGAGGCTTGCCTTCGCCAGTGGCTTGTGGGAGTGAGCCTTGCTAGTGGCAGGTGAGGCTGACCTTGCCGCCCTTTGCTTTTGGCCGGCGCTAGCTAGCTAGAGGAAGGAGAAGGTGGGCAAAAAAAAAAAAAAAAAAGAATTAAAAAATTTAAAAAAATATTCAAAAATTCGAAAAAAAAAATTTAAAAAAATTTAAAATTGCCCTGTCGGCGTTTTTGCCGGATAGCCGGCGTCCACGTCGGCGCCGACCAGCCAATTTTGACCGGATGAACTAAATTGGCATTAATTATAAAAGATTTATGACTAAATTGGCAAAAAAAGAAGAAGTTTAGAACTGAATTTGCACAATTGCAATAGGTTTATGACTTTTTGGTAATTCTCCCAATAATTTTATCTATTATATTTCAAATATTGTACGGATCTGACCATGTCTTTAAAAGGCTTCATCTAAATTCTAGAACGTGAAACTTTGAAGGTTTTTCCACTCGAATGGAGAAAAAAAAATTGCCTAGGAACTTGGAAGGTCGGGGGAGGTAGATTCCCCGTTACTTTTCCAGAAGTGGCTATCATCGGATAGGCATGTATAGCGACCTCTCACATTTGGGATAAGGTGACAAAACACTCTAATGCTCCTGCTAAATTGACTTGTGCTTTGCATAGTGTCTTGTAACCAAGTCGTTGACTTAGTACCCCTGGTTTACAAGATATTATGCGAGGCATTTGATACTAAATATAATTCAAATGTTGGATGATAAAGTCAAATAATAGAAATCAAAAGTAAAAAGTAAAAGTCACCGACATAGGCCCTTGTATGATATATACCGTCGAGAGTGACATTTCCTATACACATATAAGTGCACAAGTTTCGGTATACAAGTCATTGAAATGATATTAAACTGATCATTAAATGATTTCATATGTTTGCAGAAAGTCAACCCTTTGACAAAGTGTATGCACTCGAGGTACGGACACCTAGAGTGCCAAAACTTGGCACGAAGGGATACTTAAGTGCCAAAAGTTAGGAAAGTGACACTTAAGTGCTAAAATCGGAGCAAAATGAATCACTTAAGTGTCAATCTGGCTAAAATTCGGCCAAAATGCTGACGTGGCGATTTTCCGGCGAGATAAGTACAAAATGACATCGTTTTGCATGTGGCTAAAAAACGCAAAAACGACGTCGTTTTGCCTCGACTGGTAATAATTTAATATAAAAATTAATTAAATTAAATTTAAAAATAAATTTATTTAAAACATTTAAAAATACAAATTCAAATATTTAAAGAATAAATAATAATAATAATAATAATAATAATAATAATAATAATAATAATAATAATAATAATAATAATTAAAAAAAAAAGGGAGGGGAGGGAGACGGCCGAGCCCTCGCGGCCGGACCGACCCCCCCCTCTCGCGTCGCCGGCCCTTCCCGGCGACGGCGGGAGGCGGCGAGGGCTCGCGAGCCCTCGTCGGATCGGGTGAGAGCCGCGACCCTCGCCCCAGATTTTAGCGAGGGCTCGCGGCCCTCACCGTCGGGGCCAACGACCCCGGCCGACTCTCTTCCTACCGTTGCCGGCCCTTCCCAACAACGGCGAGGAGGCGGCGGCGGCGAGTGCTCGGCTCTCGGCCGTTGCCTCCTCTCCCCACTTTTTTATAATAATAATAATAATAATAATAATAATAATAATAATAATAATAATAATAATAATAATAATAATAATAATAATAATAATATATTTTTATAATTTAATGAAATTAATATTTATATTAACATTTGAATCGCTTAAAAATGACGTCGTTTTTGGCTTTGTTCGTTAAGTCAGCATTCCGACAAGCCACATAGACGAAAAAATAATAAAAAATTGTCAGGTAGGATTTCCGATGGGGTTCGCTGGAGATGGCACTTAAGTTTCCTACTTTATTTAAAAAGTGGCACTTATGTGTTACTTTCCTAATTTTTGACATTTAAGTGTCCCTCCGTACCAAGTTTTGGCACTTGCGTTGTACTTACCCGTACGCACTCCGATAATGCATTTGACTTGCAAAGAATTAACTAAAGGAGGAGTTTCCTTTTTTAGGAAAATGACTTATTAGCTTAGGGAAAATGTCTTATTAGCTTAGGAAATGCAACTGTAGATGAATTGTGTCTATGGCCGTCCGTGTGCGAAATTAGAATAAAAATCTCTTAGACACTTGACACACGTACCGTAAAACGGAAGGATGTTGTCGACGATGAAGTCCTCAACGTAGCGGATGCAGCGGCCAGAGGCGGTGCTGTCAGCGTATGTGAGCCGTCGCCTGCCGAACGGTGAGTCAAACTCAGCGTCGCCGCCAATGATCTGAGAGCGGAGCCACGAGACCTTCTTCTCCACGTTGGAGATGCCGCCCGCCGCTGCTGGGACTCCCACTCCAAGCTTCCGAAAGGATGCGGAGTGCTTGCACAGATCACTCCTTGATGGTAATGGCGATGGTGACGGACTACCCTTGCCTGTTCTTGGGTTGATGTACTTGTTAATGTTGTTGAGATGGGGTTGCCTGGGTTGCTCTAGTTCCATCTGCCAAGCGAAGAAGAAATTAACGGGAGATCAAAATGGAAGCAGAATATTTCCGAAATTATTTTTGAGGGTACGGGGGAAGGAATGACTCATCCCCTGGACTTGAATAGAGAGGGATTGGCGTGAGGGGATAAGGGAAGGAATAACTCATCCCATGGACTTAAATAGAGAGGGTTTGGCGTGAGAAGTCAAAATGGAAGCAGAATATTTCTGAAATTACTTTTTTTTAATTAATTAAGTAATTATATGTAGATTCTGGCGGGCGTGAAGTATATAGAGTCTGGAGCGCACGTGTCTCTGGGTTGGCGTCTTGGATTTAGAACGCCCATAGGCTCTCTGCTCACACCATCAATCGTCGGGTACAGAATTAATTAAGCAGTTGTTGACCATGACCGGCTTGCTTTATCTTGACTTTCATCTTGTTTTGGGCTAAGATCTAGTGCTGTCGGTCCTGACAGACTTGATACTTCTTTCCGCTGGACGCCGCGCATCGCCATATTCATTTTTTAAATTGTGGCTGGCGAGGGCCCCTCGCCGGCCCATGCCGGCCTAGAATGAAGGCTGCCAAGTCCTTGTTAGATGCTATGAGGTCAAAGGCCACATCACCCTTGTGGTCATGTGAGGCTTGGTGGTCCCCGCCCACACTTGGCGATGGCCTACATGAGGATTGTGACCCTCGCTAGTGGCCGGCGGGGCTCGGATGCCCTCACCTAGCGTCACGACATACTTGATATGTCTTTTTGCTGGACGCTACGTATCGCCATATTCATTTTTTAAATTGTGGCTGTCGAGGGCCCCTCGCCGGCCACGAATGAAGGCTGCCAAGCCCTTGTTAGAGGCTATGAGGTCAAAGGCCACCTCACCCTTGTGGTCATGTGAGGCTTGGTGGTCCCCACCCGCACTTGGCGATGGCCTACATGAGGATTGCGACCCTCGTTAGTGGCCGGCGGGACTCGGATGCCCTCACCTAGTGGCCAACAAGAGTCACCATGACCTAGGCGAAGGTTGCTCTTGCGGCCTCTTGCGAGGGCTTGGCAGCCCTTGCCTGCGGCTGGTGATCGCTTGTGCGAAGGTTGTGACCCTTGCCATCTACAATTAAAAGAAAAAAGAGAAGGAAAAGAAAGAAGGAAAAAAAAGATAATACAAAATTCAGAAAAATATTGAAAAGTTATTAATTTATTTACATTAACGCCGGTTGTGCCAAGTAGGACAACCACCTTTGTATCAATGATTGGAGACAAGAGATTCATATGAGAAAACACATCAATTTATTTTAATGAGCAACATAAACTATTCTTGCATGCGTGCCGACTAGGGAATTAAGAAAATGGGAGTTAGGGTTATTTT
Organism: Eucalyptus brandiana; assembly: GCA_014182725.1. Classification (NCBI taxonomy): domain Eukaryota; kingdom Viridiplantae; phylum Streptophyta; class Magnoliopsida; order Myrtales; family Myrtaceae; genus Eucalyptus; species Eucalyptus brandiana. The sequence continues at coordinate 67,231,078 of CM024675.1, read as the reverse complement.
AGGGAATAATGGCGCGTTTAATAATGTTTCTATTTTCGATAACAATTTTTGCTCATTTTTTTTTTTGCTATTTCTATTTCCTAGATGAGTTTCTAAGTAGAACAATACATTTAGTAACCGCATAAAATTTATATTTCCATAATAGAAAATGAATAAAAATGTGTTTGGTATGACTCTAAAAATTTATATTCTCATTCTTTTTCTTTTAATTAAAAAAAGTAATTCTCCCATTATGTTGCTAGCTAGTTTAGGTTTAACAACTCTCATATGAGTTGCTTACGGATGCTTATTTATTTATTTTTAACTTACCAACTTTTCTATTAAGTTACCTCTGTATTTGTCTTGCCTACCAATGCATTGAATTTACCAACTCTTTTTAGAAGCTATCAATATTAATAGGAGCAATTATCAACCTTTCTTCAACTGGATTATCGACTAGTTATGTGTTGCCACCTCTTATTTGAGTTGGTTATCAATGTTAATTGTTTATTTTAATTACCAATTTCTCTTTATCTCTAAGAAAAGAATTAAATATAAGTAAGTAATTCAAATGAGAGACGGTAAATTGAAACTAGTTGACAATTTAGTCCAACAAAAGTTGTTCAGTCTAATTTAGATTGGTGATTTCACATTCAAATTGATAAATTTGAAGCAATCGCAATTATGCAAATGATATTAGTAAGTTAATTCAAAAAAATATAATTTGCAAATTGTAAAAAATATATAAATTTTCTAAAAGTGTTGGTAAGTTACCAAAAAGTTGTATGAAAAAAAATTACCATTTTTTTCTTGCCTAATAAACGTTTGACTCTTATCAACACTTATTGAAATCTATCGGTATGGATAAAGGTCCGTACTTCTTGGCACGGAATAATAGATTAACCATCTTATAATGCATGAGAATACTTTTATTGAAATCTTTATTATATATTTTGACTGTTTGTTGGATGTAATTTGTAGCTTTCACTTCTAGAAGAAGAAGCAAAGTTGTTTCCGGTCTATGCATTTTCCTATTTCGAATAAAATCTGACTACAGAACAACGTATTCTTTTATACGTCAAATGAAATAGTTTAGTGCATAGACATTGGAACTCAAGACTACCTTATAGTTCCAGAGATTGTTTTTTCTTTTGGTCTCACTTCTCTGTTCTATGTACATATGTGTCCCATGCTCACTGGGGTTGAATCTTGGACCTGGTACTCTACTACTCTCCGGCCCCACCTCCCAATTCCTTTACCAGCAGGGCTACATGCCTATTGGCGTTCAAGGGATAGTTTGAGTGGATTATTTTACAGCGTTAAAAGCTTGTGTAGTTTAAGCCTTGTTTCAGAGGCGATTTCTGATCACTGCTTGGATAAAATCAATAGAAGATGCGGCATTACTAATTGCAGGGTTCCTCTTTCACTGTCAATCCATCACTATTATTCACATGGTGAGAGTACTCCTAAGGTCCGATCAATCTTTTATAGGTGCTCTCAAGTTATTGGCATCAGCTTGTACATAGAAGTTGATCTCGGCGAGCGCTTTTGTTAACCCCACTAAAACACTCAGCATATAAGCGCTAGGATTGAGGAGGTAAATAATTGACGATGGTGGAGTGGAGAGATGTTGGGGAGAACTTGGGTAACGATTTGCCGTGAACTAAATTCAATCGATGATTAATTTCTCCCCCAAAACTAAATAGACCAAAATCAACTTAGCATGAACAATAGCCGGCCAATATAACCTCGGAATAAGCAAATATAACACCAAATTGATGAGGAAATAAAGCCAACAACACATTAAGGATTTAACGTGGAAAACCAATGTAGGAAAAATCATGGATAACCCAAAACTTCAATTACTTAGAATACATAAAGTAATTTTATCTAATCACACACTAAAGGTTCAACATAAGTATTAGAACCATATTTGCTCACAACAAAGGAGAAGTAACAAATTCGGAGTAAGAAAATCCTAATCACAATTAGAGAATTTAGAAGAAATTCTCAATGAATGAAACCAATCAACTCGTAGCCTTCACCTTATGAATAATATATTCAAATTTGAGCTAATTCTGTCATTGTTTGGCTACCGCAAAGATTCTATTAAATTAATGTTTCAAGTTTAAATTCGGATGACGATTTGTTAAACTGAATTTTATTGATAAATATTTTCCAAGTAGAAGACATTTCGTTGGACTCTACGAAGGATTACAAAAAGAGGAAATAGAAAGAAAATATGAATTTCTTCTTTTGTGCGGAAGCTTGCGTTATCCTGATGGGGCCCAAAAGTCAAGACCGCGCGCACACAATATTCACGCCTGAGCTTTTTAGCCTATGGAAATTAAAGGGTGGAGTCCCTGCACGTGGGGTTGAAACCCTACGAAAGATATGAAAGAAAAGGAGTTGCACATAGAAGCCGCACACGTCAAGCTGAAGAGAGCCGTGCGTGAATTATTCATTTTGGCGTACGTAACGCGTTATCTTGAATGCGCGATATTTTTGTGCTGTGAATTTATGTTCAAGTAAGTTATTTATTTATAAATTTGGGTTAAATCGTGTGAGCGATTGTAAACTCTGATTCTCCGATTAAGTGGATTATTTACTGCTGGTGATTATAATAGATTATCTGCTGTTGGCTCTTCTCGTGAATGCATTTACTGATACTGGGATTGAACCACGTAAATTTCTGATATCTTTATTATTTCTCATTTATTTTTCTGGTGATTTCACGTTGACGTAAATTACAAAATTGGTTGTTTCAGCGTATTATATTTCTAACAGATTCGGCCCTCTTTCCTTTTTCTTGTCCGCTTGCTCTCGGTGAGATCACCCTGTCCCGCGCCTTCTCTCTATTTTTCTCTCTTCTTGGGCTCACACCTTGCACGAACTCCTCTTTTTTTCACTTGATTTTTTACTTTTCTTCTCTTCTTTTTGTTTCTTTTGTTTTAATGTTAGCTTGCCCCCACAAGAGGTGGGCCCAGCCAACAAGAGAGTGTTCTCACAATTCATGAGTAGCTCATTTTGAGTTGGTACACGTATCTATAGGTGCCTGTGACAGTCAGCTTGGCTATTATCTTCAGATGGCTCTCGGTGACATAGTAATTGAAGTTGCATAGTCTATTTGTATGGACTTTGGACATAACTTGTATTCAATTTAATTTCTTTTTTCAAATCTTCTACTAGATGCGGAAGTACAGTAGCTCTGGATCAATTTCTACATGGAGCCTGCGCGGGGAGGGAAATTTGGGGAGGAGACCTGCAATATGTTTTGCATTCTCCCAATATGACGTATACCTGGCAATGAGGCTCTCATGTTTAGCATCTCCATTGAGATCTTTACCAGCCCGGTTGTCATTTAAGATAGAAATTTTGCCATTTCTTTCTTTCCCTACAATCTCCGTGAATGCCTTCTTTTGGAATGTCCAGTTTCCAGTTTTCAGGTTGAAATGATAGAGCGGCAGGAACCTCTGGCCATAAGAGGCTACAAACTCCAGTGCAGCAATAATGTACTCGAACTCCTCCTCTGAAAGGTAGTAGGGAAAGCTGACTCTGGTCCATCCAGGCTTCACTCCAGCAAATCCCTGTTATAAAGGTAAATTCACAGAAGATCAGTAAAATGCTTGCTCTTATATGTCTCTAAGAAATGATCGCGTTGGTTGAGGGGTAGTGCCTAATAGAACCTTCGCCTGTATGGCAATTACGGTTTGGAAACCTTTAAGGTTTTGCATGTTATGTCTTACAGGAAAGAAAACAAGCATCTTACCTCCTGAATGGCACATCTAAATGCACGGGATTGAGCTTCACTAATGCCAAGTAGGGCATGACCGTATGGACTGGCACAAGCACACCCGCCTCTCGCTTGAATGCCAAAGAGATCACTGAGGAGAGTGGCGACGAAAGGTCCGTGGAGAGGCTTGGCTCTTTCGTTCCCTGTTTCTCCCCACAGGTAAAGCCCTCTCTCTCTTCCCTTCTTGTCACAATCTGGTGGTGAATTAGTTGTTGAGTATATCAGGAAAGACAATATAGCCTCTCTCTTAGCTGCTTTGTTCCCGAGAATCTCTATGTTCTGGTTTTTGGAGAGCCTTTCGATTGCTTCTTTAATGTACTTGTGCTCCAGTTTCTCAATTACTTCATATCCCACGTAATCTTTCAACCAAAATGCCAAAGCTGCTCTTGTGATCTGAATAATCTGTGGAGTCCCAGCATTCTCTCTTTCTTCAATGTCTTCCACATATAATGTATCCTGCTAGGCAAGTAAATCAACAAGTCACCAACTGATGAAAATCAGAAGGCTTTGATGGTAATTGCCTTAGCTTTTGAATTTGCTCTGTCGTTTGCAAAAGATCAACGCTTTTACCTTTTCATTGAAACCATTCACATAATCAACAGTTCCTCCTCCACAGGTTGATGGGGGAGATGATCCAAGCCGATAGAGAGCCTTGCTCATGAGCAGGATTCCTGGAGACCCTGGTCCGCCAAGGAACTTGTGCACACTAAGGAAGATAGCATCATAACCGTCGACTTCCCCTGATCTCATGTCGATTTCCACATAAGGTGCACTGTTCAAAATTAAGCAATTCAAGGCCAGTCAGATTAGTCGCTTCATTATGTTACCATGGAATTATATAGTCGTGGAACATATTCTCAGTAAATGCAAATGAAGAGTTCTCCAATTGAGTTAGAAAATGCAGGAAAATGAAGGCTCACCTAGCTGCAAAATCAAAGCAAGCAAAGGCACCAAATTGGTGAAGCAGCTTCGCGACAGCTCTTGTGTCGGTACAAATCCCCGTGACATTACTGCAAGCAGAGAATGAACCCAGAATTGGCCTGTTTTCATCTCGATAAGACTCAAGCTTTTGCCTTAAATCTTCCATGTCTATCGACCCATCTTCATCTAGTCCGATCTCTATGACCTCCGCTAGACTTTGCCTCCATGAGAGAAGGTTTGAGTGGTGCTCGTAAGGCCCGACTAGGACCACCCATCTCTCTTCGCTTGGCATGCACTTAATCATCCTGTCTCTTAGGATCGATGGCACTGCAACGCCCATGACTTCTTGGAGTCGCTTGATTGACGCGGTGGATCCTGATCCGCAGAACAAGATCGCATCCTCGGGTCCACCTCCTAAGCACCGTTTGATGTAGCTCGAGGCCTCGTGCACCATCTTGGTGGTCCGGCCACCCACGTGGCTATCAGACGTGTGCGAGTTACCTATATGCACATCCATAAAAGTACCATTCAATATGCACATCCACTCACATGGACCAGAAGCTTGAAAAGCTACGTGCGTTCATGCTGAGGCCAACAGCTATAAAACAACGTGCTCTTGCCAAGCCATCTGGTACATAAGTGTACACGCAAGGAATTAAATTAGAGAGAGCGGATCTATTCAGACGTTGACCAGTAGAAAAATCTCGTAGACGCCGAGGCACGCGTACCGTAAAACGGGAGGACGTTGCTGGCGATGAAGTCCTCGACGTAGCGGACGCAGCGGCCAGAGGCGGTGCTGTCGGCATACGTGACCCGCTGCCTGCCGAATGGCGAGTCAAACTCGGCATCCCCACCAATGATCTGAGAGCGGAGCCATGCGAGCTTCTTCTCTGCGCCACCCCTGCCTGCCGCCGGGACTCCTGCTCCGAGCCTCCGAAAGGATGCAGAGTGCTTGCGCAGATCATTCCTCGAAGATGGGGAAGGTGGCGATGGACTCCCCTTGGCATTTCTCTGGTTGATGTGCTTGTTCATGATGTTGAGATGAGATTGCCTTGTCAAGCCGGGGCGCTCTAGTTCCATTTTCTAATGAAGAAGGAATCAACAAGAGATCAATGCCTTCTCTTTCATTCTTTCATTCTGGAGACGAGGGCTTTTTGAAGGGTACGAGGGGAAAGAATGAATGATTCTGTGGGCCATAGATAAAATGGTTTTGGCATGAGGAAGTCTAAGATGGAAGAAACTTGTTATAGAATTAAATTTTTTCAGCTTGCTTTCCCTTTTCGTGATGGGGATTGTGCTGGCCGCTATGACTCTGTGGTTTGGCGGCTGAGATTAGAACGCCAATTGGCTCTCTGCCCAGCACACAGACTTTGATAATTTCTTAATCCATGCGACGCTTTCGTTGTTGGTTAGGCGGAGGGACGAGTTTGAATTCAAAGCGAGCGGCTCTTTCCCCCTAAAAATCCCTCACTAATCCATCCCTCTGTCCCTCCCTCAATAGAGAATTTCCTAACATGCACTACAAAACATTTGTTGGTGGCCTCGCGGCCTGTGAAAGAGACCATACAAAAGGAAATTCTTGGTCTTGAAAGTATCTCAATCTATGACACAGAAAATAATTAATCTTGGACATGAATTCCACTGGGTGTAATGACAGTTTAGGTTCATTATGCTATGTGTATTAAGTCCATTGAATAATTTATCCTTCCCTAATTGGACTATAGGTGCGTTCATTAGATGAAAAATGATTCGAACCTGCTAGAGCTTGTATCATTTGCTTGTCCTACAATGAGTAGTATGATACGTTGTCTCCACCATGAATGTCTTATGTCTCGATCATAAATGTATCCAAAACTTGCGTCTTCATTTGTGAAAATGTGTTGGCAAAAACAACTTAAGTTCATCTGCATTTCATTGAGAAAATTATCAAAATAATTTTAAAATTATTGTATTGATACTAATTTAGCCTTAATTTTTAACTAGGGAGAATTTGTATTTTTAGCCATGGGTTTGCGGTCGGTGCGTAGTGTCCGCAACTTTTGCTACGCTGTAGCGACAAGTTTAGTAAATGAGGATTATTGAGTGCGCTTATTCTAATCTTATCCCTCTGTTCCATCTCGCGATGCCAAATCTCATAAAAAACATGGGGCCCGCGGATTCTGGGGATTCATTTCCTTCCTTTTGCTGCTTTCTGATTGGTGCATTGACGTCAATTTGAATAAATCATTTCCCACACGGTCTTGGCCCATACCATTTGCTCGATTCCACGGGAATCACATTTGTACCCCTTGGAAACTATAGCATAGCTCATAGCTTTTCTTAGTTCGTGTCAACTAGTACGAAGAACATACATGTAGCATCCATGTGTGTTCTTCCATCTTATTTGTTATGAGAAAATTGAGAAAATCACCAAAAAAAAAAAATCCTAAATCTATTATATTTATGCTAATTTAATCAAAAAAATTTCAATTTAGCTAATTTATCCTAAAATCTTTTGAAAATTTGCCAAGGTAGTCCATTTGGCTAATTTTAGATGTAAATCGCTGATGGGGATAATGATCATTTTACGTAACGTGATCGACCCTAATGTGAACAATTTTTGCAATTTTTTTTTTCATATGTTTTTTTTCTTTTTGATTCTCTAAGGTGACAACTAGTGAGGTCACCCCTCGCCGGCCTTGCCAACTTTGGGTGAGGCTCACCATTGTTGGGATGTAGTGAAGCGATCCTCACCTAAGGCTACCGAGGTCGCCCCTTGCTAGATTGGGCAAGGTCGATCCTTGCCTAAAGTTGGCGAGGCTAGCTATCTCTCACAAGCCTTGCATGAGGTTGGCAAGGTCGCCCCTTGCTAGATCCGATGAGGGTGACCTTGCCTAAGTTTGGCGAGGGCAAACCTCGCCGTTGTTGCCGAGGCCCGACAACCGAAAAAAAAAGGAAAGAAAAGAAAAGAAAAGAAAATTATAACCAAAAATATATAATAAAAATAATTTAAAAATGCAAAAATTATTTAGGTTAGCGCCAACCATCTTAGCACTAGCCGTGTCACGTAGGATGACTAACGTTCACGTCAACAAGACTCAATAGGCCAAATTGAAATATTTATGATTGAATTGACACAACTTCAATATGTTTAGGACTTCAGGAAAATTTTCCTTAGAAATTTGTATAGATGAGGTGGATAAGACAAACTAATCTTTATTTTATAGACTAGCATAAACTGTTCATGTGTGTGCCTATGACGTAAGTAAAAAAAAGAAGGGAAAATTCCAAATAAGTGTCTAAAGTGTCTTTATTTTCTTAAATAAGAGTCTGGAGTAGACTTTGTTTTAAATAAGGGCCTGAAATACTATTATTTTTTCAAATAAGGGTTTAAAGAGAATCCTGTTTCAAAGAAGGGCTGAAGTGACTATGTTTATTTTAAATAAGGGCCTAACTGTTCGATTGATCAAGGGCATTTTAGTCATTTACCTTTTTTTTCTTTTGTTTTCTTTTTCCTTTATTTTTTTTCCGATTTCTGGTTTTTCTTTCTTTTACATTGGTGGCCGCTTGGCCACTGGAAATGTTGGAAAAGGCTATGTGAGGGTTGCCTTCCCCGATGCTTGCGAGGGGACCTCTGCCCTTGCAGCCATCGGCGAGGCCGACCCTCACCAGATCTGGGTGAGAGTCGCCTCGCTAACAGTTGGTGAGGGATGGCTTCGCCTTGGGGTAGGCCACTCTTGTGGCCATCAGCCCTTCCTAGATCTAGGCGAGGGTTAAGGCAGGTTGCCCTCACAACCATTGGTGAGGTTGGCCCTCGCTAGATCCAAGCGAGGGTCGAGGCAGGTTGCCCTCGCACCGATCAACGAGGTTGGCCCTCGCAAGATCCAAACAAGGGTCACCTTGCTAGCCGCCGGCAGGGGATGGCCTCGCTTGGGCGAGGCGACCCTTTCCTTAAGGCAGGTTGCCCTCGCCAACAACCAACGAGGGTTGCCGAGCCCTTATTGGCCCCAAGTGAGGCCAACCCTCGCTAGATCTGGCGAGGGTGGCCTCACTCATAGTTGGCAAAGGTGGCTGAGTCCTTATCAGTCCTTACCAGCAGCTGGTGGGGGTCATTGAACCCTCGTCAACGGATGTTGGCCCTCACTAGAAAGAAAAAAAAGAGAAGTGAAAAATTGTAATTGGATGAAAACGTCCTTGATTGATTGGAATATTTAATCAATCGATGACCGGCGAGGTTAGGCTATTATCTGAAACAACCATTGCCACTTTAAGCTCTTATTTATAACAATCATGACTACTTCAAGCCCTTATTTGAAATAAAGTTCATTTCGGACCATTATTTATGAAATTGAGAGCATTTAAGGCCTTTATTTGGAATTTTCCTAGAAAAAGAAAGTGTGAGTTGGGTTATTTTGATTCATTTTAGTGTCTCAATAATCACCCTTACCTCTTGGTAAGGGAAAGGGAGGAGTTCGATTCTGTACTTTCTCGGAGGTTGGGGTGAGAACATGTAAGTGGGAGAGCAGGAATTTTCTACTTGTGTGCAACATATAGCGCACACAATTGTCTATAAAATAGATATAGGATGGGACTAGACCAAAAAAAAAAAAAAAGAACTCACAGTCAATGAGACCATTATTGAGTATACAAGAGAAATTTATAAGGAAAAAATGTAAATCGCCATTTTTTTTTTAATTTTTATGGTAGTATACTATTATTTCATAATCGAGGTGATTTTATTGTTCCGTTCCAAAAAAAATGGATTTTTCGATGACGGTACATTTATAAAAAAAAAGTCTATGCGTGTTAAAGGGCATCAGTAGAAATGTTATAGATCACTTGATTTTTCAGTTAATTATTGTTAATTTACGGTAATTTTTTTTTTGAAAGATTGGCAGGTGCTAAAAACTGCTGTTGAAAAAAAAAATTACATTTCATTCTATTCCTTAGTAACGTGTTGATAATTTACTATCATTTTTATGAAATTACTAACTCTTTTTTACTGTTTACAAACAAAAAATTTCCTATATTTTATCAACTTTTATTTGCTTTCTTACATCATTTGAAATTTACCAACTCTTATATGAATTTGCAGTCTTTATTTACTTACTAGTTTTTCTCCCATTAAGTTACTAATTTATCAATTCTCAATGGAGTTGTTTATGAACACTTATCTGTTTAGAAATTACTAACCTCAACTAGAGAGATTACCAATTTTTTTAATTAAATTACTAAATAATTTTGCATTACCCACTCTTTTAAATTAGTTACCAATATTTATTAGAACACTTCACTTATTTTTTACCAAATTTTATTTACCTTTCACATCACTAACTTAAATTTACGAACTATTATATGAAATTAGCAACTTTTATACGTGCCATTACTTTTTAACAATTTTTATCGGATTAAGTTTCATAAATTACCAATATTCATTTGAGTTGCTTGCATGTTTAGTTACTAATATTTACTTTGTTATCCAAATCAACTTCTCTTATCTATGACAAAAAAAAATAAGAAAAAAACTATTCCTATGGTTAGCAACTTTTGTTTAGCTTTCTTTCCAACGGCTTAACTTTGCCAACTATTATATGCAAATACAAACTCTTTAAGTTCGACTAACCAGTTTTTCTCCAACTAAGTGACTAATTGTTTGTTTGCCTTACTTGCATACTTTTCAGAATTATAAACTATCTATAGAAATTGCCAACCTAGATTAAAGTGATTATAGACTATTCTCCGATTTAGTTACCAACAAATTTGTGTAACTCTTATTTGATTTAGTTACCAACATTTGTTTAATTATTTTTTCTAACTACCGATTTCTCTCTCTCTCTCTCTCTCTCTCTCTCTCTCTTTTTATTAACGAAAGAAAATTTTTTCTTTGCTCTTACCAACATTATTCACTTTTCTTACCAACATCTTAAATTTACCAATTACTATTTGAATGTGACTCACTATTTTTCTCCTATTAAGTTACAAATGAATTCTTGGTTAAAAGCTTTCTTTTGACTTGCTTTACCAACGTTTATTTTATTTTGTTTTAAATTTACCGATTTCTTGTATATTCGATTAAATAAATCTCTACTATCCTTTATTTGAGTGGCTTATTTAGCTTTCTCTTGATTAAGTACCTCAATAGGAAAGTTGTCAAATATTTTTACAAAATTCTAAAAAAATGCCGGTGATTGACAAAAATTAGGGTTGGTAACCTGGAATTAGTTGATACATCAAAGAAAAATTAATAAAGCAATCATCTATTAAAGTTAGTAATTTTATATAAGAATTGGTAAATTTAAAGTGTAGTTATGAAAGGTAAATAAAAGTTAGTGCATATACATTTTTGAAATCATTGCATATTCTTTATAAGCTCTTTTCAATCACCTCATAAGCCTTCGCTTTAGATGTTGTGTTTCGTTGCATGTTTCTGTGGTGATAGGATGCTGCATAAGGTTTGTTGCTTCTTTAAGGATCTCAAGTCTAGGCGATGGCTCAATGAATGGTTAAAGTGAGTCGTTGTACAATATTAAAAGCTCGTGTACTGGTAAACCTTAGTTTCGGAGACTATTTCTAACAGCCGCTTGAGCAAAAATTAGTATGTCATACACTCGGTAAGGATACTCAGTAGTTGAATAGAAAAGTCAATTAACCACTAGTGGCCGCCTTTCCTATATGGAAAGAGGTAGGTTGGGGGATTCAAATCCTGACATTCTTAAGAAGGATTTGGGTGTGGACGATTTAGTTTTAGTTGTGGGTTTCAACTTCCATACTTTGTAATAAGGTAAAGCAAAAATATGAGAGTGAGAGTTAAAATAAAAGTGGAGTTGGACCTTACAAGTACTTATTAGCGGACTAGTGAACATGGTTGAGGCTCATGCGTCGATTGTGGCCTCATCGAAACCAATGAATAGTTAGAATTCAAGATGCGCAATTGGATCGGGTCCCCAAGTTACTCCCTAGATATCCCTCCTAATCAATCCCATCGTCCCTCAATAAATAGAAAATTTCTAACATGTACTTCAAAACATTGATTGGGGTCTCGCGGCTTGTGAAAGATATCATACAAAATAATATTCTTGGTCTTGAAAGCATCTTATCTATACCACAAAAAATAATTAATGTTGGACGTGAATCCCACCAAATGTAACGACAGATTAGATTCATTATTCCACATATAGTAAGTTTATTGAATAATTTATCCTTCCCTAATTCAACTATGCGCACATCTATCAAGAAAAGATGTCTCGTTCCCACTAGGGCGACGCCATTTGATTGTCCTAGAAAATAAACACATAAGTAGTTTGATGTGTTGTCACGACCATAAATGTCTTCTGTCTTGATTATAAATATATGCAAAACTCGTGTCTTCATTTATGGAGTTTGAATATGTTCAAGAAACCAATTTAAGTTTGTCTACATTTCATTGGGGGAAATTACCCAAATTTTTTTAATATTATTGTATGGATGTTAATTCAGTCTTTAAATTTTTTAATTTGGCTAATTTAGTCTTAAATGATATGATGATTTGTTAGTATAATCTTTTCAGCAAATTTTGGCAAGTAACCACTGACTTGATTGTTCTTCCTGACACTACTAGTGTTGATACGGGTATTTTTTGCAATTTTCAAAAGGTTTTGATTTTTTTTTTCTTTTTCCTTCTTCCTCATGCGTCTCAACAGCGGCCGGGGAAGGATGACCACAAGCAAGGTTTGACCTTGCCAAACTTTGATGAGGTTATTGTGGTGGTGAGCCTCTCCCAAGTCCTATGAGTTTGACCATCGGGCGAGGGTATTGCGACCCTCGCTAGTAGTTAGCGAGAGTTTGGATAAAGAAGAAAAGAAAAGAAAAGAAAAAGAAAAAGAATAAAAAATGAGATTTTTTTTAAATATAAAAATTGTTCACGTTAACATTGAATGTACTATGTATGAAGACCGATGTCTACGCTGGAAGATTAACATTGGCAAATTATCAAATGATTTAGGACTAAATTTGTCAAATTGAAAAATTTATGACTAATTGATATCTGTATAATAAAGTCAGGACTTTTTTTTGTGATTATCCAGCATTTCATTCCTAGAAGGTGGAACACATTCAGCCGCTTAATTAGGGGGATTTCGTCTTTTTAGCGATGAAATTGATGTTGGTCGCTTATTTCCACAGCTTTTGCCGCGCTCTAGCGACAAATTTGATGAATATCGTTGCTGCAAATTCAAATTCATGCGACAAGGTTGTAGCGATGAACGTGGCAGACGGAGTATCTCGTACTCTATTATTAACTATGACGAGCATCACCCAAGCGGTGCAGTCTATTGAAAAATAAATAAATTAAAAGGGAACGACTAATGTTGAACACGCATAAAATCAAGGAGATCTCAATTTTAAGCAAATTTCTTTAACAAGGATTTATGTATTAACCCAATTATTAAGTGCGCTTATTTTAAATATCATCAAATCACGGGGCTCTGGGGATTGATCTTCTGCCTTTGCTTCTGATTGGCGCATTGACGTCAATTTGAGTAGATCGTTTCCCACACGGTCTTGCCCCATACCATTTGCTTAATTCCACGTGAATCGCACTTTTTCAGTCTTTTTTTTTAGAGAGAGAGAGAGAGAGAGAGAGAGAGAGAGAGAGAGAGAGAGAGAGAGAGTGTCTTTTTTAGAAACTACAATGGAAAGTACAGCGTGTAGCTTGTCTTAATCCTATATCAACTGATGCAAAAGACAGATGTGGCGTCAATGTACAGTTGTATGGATGAGGTGGACCGGATAAACTAATCCTTATTTTAAGCGCAGCCTGAAACCATTCGTGTGTGTAATGAATCAAGAAAGTGGAAGGTAGGGGTATTTTAGGGAATAATTAGTATTGCTACTGCACTTAATCTTACAATCAATGAGGTCATTATGGGTTGTGGTTTTATTGGGTTATGCGCTAGTTTACCGTTATTACTTAATTCGGATTATTCCATTGTTCCTTGAAAAAAAAAAGTCATGATGGTAAATTTCTGAAAAGAAATGGTAAGTGTTAAAAATCTTTAAACAAAGTTATAGGTTATATGATTTTTCAGTAATTTTGGCCTATAATTTTTCATTAATTTGCCGGCATTTCTATGAAAATACCAAATTTGAACAGTTTGCAAAATACCAACATTTTTCTTTAATTTCATAATTTAGACAATTCTATTGTTCTATCAAAAATATCTTAAAGAGTTGGTAAGTGCCAAAAAAATGCTGTTTTTTTTTTTTTTTGTCAGTCCTACGCTATTCCTACTCTATACTCACTCGCAGACTTGTACCCTGCCTCTTGCAGGGCGTGGGAGTCACAACCCACTCTCGAAACTTACGCATCCCTACCCCCATCCCCCCTTGAGAATGTGGGGATTTGAACCCCTCACCTCCCCCTTCCATGTTGGAAAGGTGGCCACTGGGGCGAACCCCCAGTGGTTAAAAAAAAATGCTGTTGAAAAACTACATTTCTCTTGATTTCTGAGTAACCCGTTGGGTATTTATTATCATCTTTATGAAATCACCGTCTTTTTTTCAGTTGGCCAATTAACAACATCCTTCTATGTTTTTATAAGCATTTATTTACTTTCTCACTAACGCTTGAGATTTACCAACTTTTATATGAATCTATCGATCTTTATTTTTGTGTCTTACTAGCTTTTTTTTTCCCCATTAGGCTACTAGCAAGTTTAGATTTACCAACTCTCATATGAGTTGATTACGGACTCTTATTTGTTTTTTTTTCTTTTTTTGATACCCAGGGAACCCCGTACAGCCGGCAGCCGGCGGGTAAACCCTGGGGCAATGCTAGTGGATGACCCACTACCCCGACGTCACGTTTAAGATCCCGTACGTCCTGCAGGATTTAAACCCCTCCATCCTGGGTAGATGTCATAGGGGCTCTTATCCAGCTAGGCCACCGCAGACGGTGGTTTATTTGTTTATTTTTCAGTTTACCAACTTTCCTATCTAGTTATCTCTTTTATTTGTCTTGCTTACCAATGCATTGAATTTACCAACTCTTTTTAGAATCTACCAATATCAATAAGAGTAATTATCAACCTTTCCCCAATTAGATTATCAACTAGTTATGTGTTACCGCCTCTTATTTGAGTTGATTATCAATGTTTATTTATTTATTTTAATTACCAATTTCTCTTTATCTCTAAGAAAAAAAATTAAGTGTAGATAAGTAATTCAAATGAGAGATGGAAAAATGAAATTAGTTGGTAATTTAGTCTAATGAAACTTGTTGGTCTAATTTAGATTGGTAATTTCACATAAAAATTGATAAATTTGAAGCAATCGTAACATATGCAAATGAATATTAGTAAGTTAATACAAAAACTTATAATTTGCAAATTGTAAAAAATATAGAAATTTTCTAAAAGTGTTGGTAAATTACCAAAAAAAATTATAAAAAAAAAAGACCGTTTTTCTTACCTAATAGTTTTTTGATCCTTATCAACACTTATTGAAATCTATTAATATGGATAAAAGTCCGTACTTCTTGGCACGGAATCCATCTTATAATGCTTGAGCATATTTTTCTTGAAATCTTTATCATATATTCCGACTTTATACATCAAATGCATTATCTTAGTGAATAAACATTTTTTTGGAACCGTTGTATATTTGTTTATAAGCTCTTTTCAATGACCTTTTAAGCCTTCACTTGAGAGTGCATTTGGCATTTTGTTGCGTGTCTCCGTGGGAGTTGGATAATTCTTTAAAGAACTCAAGACTACCCGAGAGTTCAAGGGATAGATTTTCTTTTGGGGGCTCTCACTCCTCTTTTCTATGAACACGTGACGCGATAGGATCGAACCTCAGATTTGGAACTCCAAGCCCAACCCTAATCTCTTTACCAGCAGGGCCGCATGCCTGTTGGCATTCAAGGGATAGTTTGAGTGGGCTATTTTACAGCGTTAAAAGCTTGTGCAGTGGTCAACCTTGTTTCAGAGGCGATTTCTAATCGCTGCTTGCATAAAATCAATAGAATATGCTAATTACTAATTGCAGGGTTCCAAATCCAACTCCCAAAAGTCCCCATCGATATCACTCTTGCTCTATAGACCACTAACCGAGAACCCAAAAAGATTTGAATGTGTGTGTATATATATTTTACTAATAAAAAAACTCATTTAAACCATCATCACAATTTGAACATCAATGATCAAGTCCATTGATTAATCTAAGTCATAACAATGTCAATGGTCCATTTTATTGATCCATCTTATATCAAAACACACGTCAATAATTCATCCATCAACTAATCTTTTCTTTAATATCAAACCATGGTCACGACAAAATTCCCCCTTAGTAAGGTTTCCACCTAGAAAGTTAGTGGCTTGGCTCAAAAGGATATCGTAAATCCGGTATACATATTTACATGTCCCCAATAGGCTCACATCAATATTAAGTATAAACAACCATCTTTCCATACTAGAAATCCAATTCAGAAATCAATATAATAAACCAAGTAAATAACTTTTCGCAATATAGCCATCCGTCATTTCTTAAATCATTTATAAACCTTTGATAAATGGGTAGCAAAGCAGTCGCGCGTGCACGCACGCGTACACATTATTTCACAATACCTTGTATAACAGGCTTTCATAACATTCATAAACAACTAAAGATTAGTAAATGTTGGACCTGACTTTTATTAATAACAATGCCCTTTCATAATTCATTATATATATAATTTGTAGCATTTTCAGAATGAGATTTTTACAAATTCAAAGAAGATTTAGTACACTCGCCTCAGAATGCCCATGAGGAAATAACAACCGTTACTCGAATCATCAAACTCGTGATCCTATCAGGTAACCGAGAAATAGCGTCAAATTTGAGTAAAATGATACCTGAACACCCAATTGGCTAAACTAAACTTAAATGCTAACAAAACGACTCATACGTGACAAAAAACCGCTGCCTCGAGGCGATTTTTAAGTCGTTGGCAATGCGAAACTTGAACACAAAATCTTAAAATTCTCACTTCAACCAAACCTTTGCGCCAAAACGACTCCCATCAAACCCGTGGCTCCACAACACCATAATCCACTATTCACATGAAATTACATAGCTCGACAATTCAAAAATCAAACTTCGTGGCTCTATTTTTACATAAATCCGAATTTAAAAGCCCTAACTTCGAAAACTAATCTGGTTGAAAGAACAAGGAGTGCGAGCACTTATTGAACGTTGCAATACGGAATTGAGTTGGCTTGGCGAGGTCCCTGTGGTGTGTGTGGGCAAAACCTCCTCTCTTTTTCCTTCCTCCTTTCTTTTCCTTCGTTTTTTAACTTTCCTCTCTACCCTTTCTATCCCGCGAGCTCTTAGCCACCTTTATAAGCTAAATCATCCACTCAACCTTTTTCTTTTGACTTTTCAACGCTTTATTTTTCTTTATTTCTTTATTTTTGCTTTTCTACCTTTGACTTTTCAAAAACCCACATCTTACACATGGTGACATGGTACTTGAAGTTGCATAGTCTATTCGTATAGACTTTGGACAAAAGTTGAAACTTGTGTTCAACTTAATTTGTTTTTTCAAATCTTCTTCTAGATGCGGAAGTACAGTAGCTCTGGATCAATTTCTACCTGGAGCCTGCGCGGGGAGGGAAATTTGGGGAGGAGACTAGCAATATGTTTTGCACTCTCCCAATATGACGTATACCTGGCAGTGAGGCTCTCTTGTTTAACATCTCCATTGGGATCTTCATCAGCCTGGTTGTCATTTAAGATAAAAATTTCGCCCTTTCTTTCTTTCCCTACAGTCTCCATGAATGCCTTCTTTTTGAAGGTCCAGTTTCCAGTTTTCAGGTTAAAATGATAGAGTGGTAGGAACCTCTGGCCATAAGAGGCTACAAACTCCAGTGCAGCAATAATGTACTTGAACTCCTCCTCCGAAAGGTAGTAGGGAAAGCTGACTCTGGTCCATCCAGGCTTCACCCCAGCAAATCCCTGTTATAAAGGTAAACTCACAGAAGATCAGTGAAATGCTTGACCTTATATGTCTCTAAGAAATCATCGCACTGGTTGAGGGGTAGTGCCTAATAGACCCTTCCTTTGTATGGCTATTACGGTTTGAAAACCTTCAAGGTCTTACATGTCTCTGTCTTACAGGAAAGAAAACAAGTGTCTTACCTTTTGAATGGCACGTCTAAATGCATGGGACTGAGCTTCACTGATGCCAAGTAGGGCATGACCATATGGACCGGCACAAGCGCACCCGCCTCTCGCTTGAATGCCAAAGAGGTCATTGAGGAGAGTGGCGACAAAAGGTCCGTGGAGAGGCTTGTCTCTTTCGTTCCCCGTTTCTCCCCACAGGTAAAGCCCTCTCCCTCTTCCTTTCTTATGACAATCTGGTGGGGAATTAGTTGTTGAGTATATCAGGAAAGACAATATAGCCTCTCTCTTAGCTGCTTTGTTCCCGAGAATCTCTATGTTCTGGTTTTTGGAGAGCCTTTCGATTGCTACTTTAATGTATCTGTGCTCCAGTTTCTCAATTACTTCATATCCCACGTAATCTTTCAACCAAAATGCCAATGCTGCTCTTGTGATCTGAATAATCTGTGGAGTCCCAGCATTCTCTCTTTCTTCAATGTCTTCCACGTATAAGGTATCCTGTTAGGCAAGTAAAATTGATAAGTCACCAACTGATGAAAATCTGAATGCTTTGATGGTAATTGCTTTGGCTTTTGAACTTGCTCTATCGTTTGCAAAAGATCAATGCTTTTACCTTTTCATCGAAACCATTCACATAATCAACAGTTCCTCCTCCACAGGTTGATGGGGGAGATGATCCGAGCCGATAGAGAGCCTTGCTCATGAGCAGGATTCCTGGAGACCCTGGTCCACCAAGGAACTTGTGCACACTCAGGAAGATAGCATCATAACCGTCCACTTTCCCCGATCTCATGTCTATTTCCACATAAGGTGCACTGCTCAAAATTAAGCAATTCAAGGCCAGTCAGATTAGTCGCTTCATTATGTTAGCATGGAATTATATAGTCTTGAACTATATTCTCAGTAAATGCAAATGCAGAGTTCTCCAATTGAGTCAGAAAGTGCAGGAAAATGAAGGCTCACCTAGCTGCAAAATCAAAGCAAGCAAAGGCACCAAATTGGTGAAGCAGCTTCGCGACAGCTCTTGTGTCGGTACAAATCCCGGTGACATTACTGCAAGCAGAGAAAGAACCCAGAATTGGCCTGTTTGCATCTCGATAAGACTCGAGCTTTTGCTTTAAATCTTCCATGTCTATCGACCCATCTTCATCTAGTCCGATCTCTATGACCTCCGCTAGACTTTGCCTCCATGAGAGAAGGTTTGAGTGGTGCTCATAAGGCCCGACTAGGACCACCCATCTCTCTTCGCTTGGCATGCACTTAATCATCCTGTCTCTTAGGATCGATGGCACTACAACGCCCATGACTTCTTGGAGTCGCTTGATCGACCCAGTGGATCCTGATCCGCAGAACAAGATCGCGTCCTCGGGTCCACCTCCTAAGCACCGTTTGATGTAGCTCGAGGCCTCGTGCACCGTTTTGGTGGTCCGGCGACCCACGTGGCTATCAAACGTGTGTGAATTACCTATATGCACATCCGTAAAAGTACCGTTCAATCCAATGGTTTCATCTAATATGCGATAGACACTAAAGATGGTTGGCATAAAAATAATATTGTATCTAATGTATACCATTGGACTTTGACTATTATATTATTAAAGGGTTAGAGATAAAAGTGAAATGACGATAAATTTGAGTCGGACACGCACTTGTATACACCATGGACAGTGATGTGGCCTTTATCAACCTAACCTCCAGAGCATGAGGCATTCAATACTAAATGAAACTCAAACGTTCGATTTTAAAATTTTTTAAAGTAAAAAATGAAAGGCATCGATGATATATCATGGCATATGATCATATATATATGGTCTTCATCATGGAAAATCTACACCGGCGGTTTTGATTCTCTCATGCAATTGATTTAATATAGATCTTTCCCTATCACGGCCGCAGCACGACGTTGAGTACGTAAGTCATTGAATCGTAGCTGCAAGGAACATATAATAACGTGGAAAGTGCGAAACGCAAAAGATAATTGACCATCACCCGACCGCAAAAATTAATATTATGGCATAGTCCGATTGTCGACATAGGAAACGTGGACCAGAAACGTGATTCATGCTGAGGCTAACAACTATAAGATAACGAGCTCTTTACCGACCCATCTGGTACATTAGTCTACACGGGGACGAATTAAGTAAAGAAAGCGGATCTATTCAGGCGTTGACCTACTACGGATTAACTTCAACTGCAGATGAATGATTTGGACCGTCGGTCCACGAAACTAAGAAGAAAAATCTCATAGACGCTCAGACGCGCGTACCGTAAAACGGAAGGATGTTGTTAACGATGAAGTCCTCGACGTAGCGGACGCAGCGGCCTGAGGCAGTGCTGTCGGCGTTCGTGAGCCGCCGCCTGCCAAATGGGGAGTCGAACTCAGCATCCCCACCGATGATCTGAGAGCGGAGCCACGCAAGCTTCTTCTCCGCGCCGCCGCCATCCGCTGCTGGGACTCCCGCTCCGAGCCTCCGGAAAGATGCCGAGTGCTTGCGCAGATCATTCCTCGACGATGGGGATGGTGTCGATGCACTCCCCTTGCCATTTCTTGGGTTGACGTGCTTGGTCATGATTGTGAGATGGGATTGCCTTATCAAGCCAGGCTGGTCTAGCTCCATCGTCTGGTGAAGAAGGAATCAAGAAGAGATCAATGCCTTCTCATTAATTCGGGGGACGAGGGCTTTTTGAATGGTATGATGGGAAAGGATGAATGATTCCAGGGGCTTAAATAAGATGGTTTTGGCGTAAGGAAGTCAAAGATGGAAGACGCTTTCTCATAGAATTAATTATTTTCAGCTTACTTTCCCTATTCATTAAAGTAATTCATTGATAGGATTCTGCTGGCCGCTATGACCCTGTGGTTTGGCGGCTTTAGATCAGAACGTCAATTGGCTCTCTGACCACACACACAGACTTTGAATTCCCAACGCGCGACTCTTTCTCCCTAGACATTCCTCACTAATCAATCCCTTTGTCCCTCCATTTCGACATCTACCACAACACATTTGTTGGTGGCCTCGCGGCTTGTGAAAGAGACCATACGAAAACAAATTATTGATCTTGAAAGTATCTCGATCTATGCCACAAAAGATAATTAATCTCGGACATGAATCCCAGATGATGTAATGATGGTTTAGATTCATTATGCTTCATGTGGTATCTGAATGATTTATCCTTCCCTAATTCTACTCTATGCACATTAATTAGGCGAAAAATGAATATTTTCTACCTACAAAATAAATACATGAATAATACGACGCATTGTCTCAATGATGAATATCTTCCGTCTCGATTATAAAAAGGATTCAATTCGCGTCAAGTTTGACTATGTTCAAGAAAATAATTTATGTTTGTCTGCATTTAGTTGGGAAAATTATTTTAAAAAATTAAAATTATTATATACATGTTAATTTAGTCTTAATTTTTAAGTAGAGGGAATTCGTCCTTTTAGCTATGAAAATTGATGTCGGTGCTGAATGTCCGCAACTTTTGCCACGCTGTAGCGACAGATTTAATAAATGAGGATTTATCTATTGTCCCAATTGTTGAGTGCGCCTTTTTTAAATATTATCCCTCTGTACCAACTCTCGATGCCTAGAAACGAAAAAACCATGGGGCTCACGGATTCCGACGGTTCATCTTCTGCCTTTTGCTGCTTCTGATTGGTGCGTTGACGTCAGTTCGAATAAATCATTTCGCACGCGGTCTTGCAATAAATCATTTCCCACACGGTCTTGCCCCTTGCCCCATACCATTTGCTCAATTCCACGTCGATCGCACTTTTTCACTCTATTTTTTGCTTTTATTTTTTTTCTTTGTACTTTCTTAGAGAGAGGGAGAGGGAGGAGGAGGAAGACCCCCCCGGGGGGTTGGGTTCGCCGCAATCGCTGTTCTTCCTTCGAAACTATAGCATAGCTCATAGTTTTTCTTAATCCGTATCATCTTATCGAGAGAACTAAAATGTAGCATCAATGTATGTTCTTCCATCTTCTTTGTCATGAGAAAGTTGGGAAAATTACCTTAAAAAAATCCTAAAATTATTGTACCTATGCCAATTTAGTCATAAATTTTTTGATTTGGCCAATTAAATCCTAATCTTTTTGAAAATTTGTCAATATAGTCCATCTGGTCAATTTTGATAAGAAATTACTGACATGGATACTGAGTATTTCATGCAGCACGGTCGACACTAACGTAAACAATTTTTACAATTTTTTTTATACATATGCTTTTCTTTTCTTTTTTTCATTCTCAAAAGCTGACCAATGAGGGGTGACCTCATCGGCCTCACCAACTTCAGGCAAGGTTCACCATCTCTAGGATCGAGCGAAGCAAGCCTTGCCCAAAGCTGCCAAGGTCGCCCCTCCCCAAATCAAGCAAGGTCGAGCCTTGTGTCACGGGCTGATCGATCAACTCTCGATCAACTCTCGATTTGCCCGTGCGACCTTAAGGTTTTACCCCTAAGCAGCCTTTCACACTCGACTCACAAGACTCGTATGTAGAGAGAGAAACAACTCTTAGAGAGAGAAGCTCTGGATTTTGTATTGCTTGTGAATGAATATACAATGAGGGAGGACACCCCTTTATATACAAGTACAAGGCAAACCCTAACCGTAGATCTCCCTTAGATCTAACGGTGGAGATTGCACCTCCCCATCTACCAACCACCAGCATTTATTGCCAACTACCAGCTATTCGCATTTATATCGTATGCGTACAAATACGGTATCGCCCGTCCCTAGAAGAATACTTCACATCTCGGGAACATAAGCCGAGGGTCATCATCGTGTCACGCCCATGCTATGGAAACCTCTTGGACATGCTAACTTTTGGGCCGTGACATTCTCCCCCACCTAATCAGGCGACGCCCTCGTCGCGTCTTCGGCATGAAAGGCTTCGATCTCTTTCTTGAACTGCCACAAACTCTCCTCGGGCTCCCAACTGGCTTCACTCTCCGGAAGACCCTTCCATCGGATCAAATATTCTCGTTTGGGCGCACAATACCGCTTTCGTATGACTCGATCCACCAAGATGCTCTCGACCTCTCGATCATACGAGGTTTTTGCTCCGAGTGGCGCCCGATGAGACTCTCCACGATCCGGATCTTCCTCATCAACTTGGAAAGGTTTGAGCATACTTACGTGGAACACCGGATGCACCTTGAGTTTTGGTGGTAGCTCCAGCTTGTATGCGACCTTCCCGACCCGTTGTAACACTCAAAATGGCCCCTCGTAGCGACGGATCAACCCCTTGTGTACGTCCTTGTAGCGAAGGACCGCGTGTAACTTGGCCAACACAAGGTCTCCACTTGGAACTCTACGTGCCGTCGCCTCTTGTCCGCCCATTTCTTCATGCGCTTGGAGGCTTTGTGTAGACACGCTCGTGCCAAATCCGCC
Source organism: Eucalyptus brandiana (assembly GCA_014182725.1). NCBI lineage: Eukaryota > Viridiplantae > Streptophyta > Magnoliopsida > Myrtales > Myrtaceae > Eucalyptus > Eucalyptus brandiana. Next base: position 67,207,873 of record CM024675.1, on the reverse strand, counting down.
TGTTCTTGCATATTCTTGGCGAACTTGTACGCGGGCGGACTACTCCCCCGGTAACCCGAAGCGATAGTGCTCGGGGTGTTCGGTTGCTGCCCAGTCGCAACCTCAAACGGACTCTGGCCAGTCGACTCGCTTCGTTGCAAATTGTATGAGAATTGGGTTACGTCAATCAACTTTGCCCAATTCGCTTGTGTTGTGCTCACGTAGTGCCGGAGGTAGATCTCCAAGAGAGCATTGACCCGCTCCGTCTGACCGTCGGTTTGGGGATGCAAACTTGTTGACATGTTTAGCTCCGACCCCAGCAGCTTGAACAACTTGGACCAGAAACGTCCCGTGAAGCGGGGATCCCGATCGCTCACGATCGTCTGTGGCACGCCCCAATACTTCACCACATGTTTCATAAAAAGTTTGGCCACCTCCTCGGCCGGGCAATCCTTTGTCGCAGGCACAAAGGTTGCATACTTCGAAAACCTGTCAACCACCACCATTAGAGTCCGGCATCCTTCGGACTTCGGTAGGTTGACGATGAAGTCCGTGGAAATGCTTTCCCATGGACGAGTTGGGACGGGAAGTGGCTCCAGCAAGCCCGGCGACGACCGTTGCTCTAGCTTGTCTTGTTGGCAAACCAGACAAGTATTTACATACGCCTCCACGTCGTCCCGCATTTGAGGCCAGTAGTAGCGATCTTCGACGAGGGCCAACGTGCGGTGGATCCCTGGATGACCCACCCATTTTGAGTCGTGGCACTCGCGCAAGATCTCCTTCCTCAGCTTTCCGTGGAAAGGCACATAGAGTCGCCTTCCCTTGGTGTAGAGGAGCTCGTCCTCCCACCAAAATTGTCGAGTCTTGCCCTCCTTGGCATACCCGATGAGGGCTTGGGCTCTTGGATTATGCTTCAACCCTTCCCTTATGCGGTCGACCCAAGTACAACTCGGGCGACTCATGGAGCTACTCACGAGCTCCATCTTTCGACTCAGCGCATCCGCCACGGAGTTGGCCTTCCCTGGCTTGTACTCCAGTGTGTAGTCGAACTCCGCCAAGAAGTCTTGCCAACGAGCTTGCTTCAGACTCAGCTTCTTTTGTGTCTGAAAATAGCTCGTGGCGACGTTGTCCGTCCTCACGACAAACTTGGATCCCAGGAGATAATGCCTCCATGTCCAAAGGCAATGGACCACCGCGGTCATCTCCTTTTCTTGAACGATATACCGGCGTTCGGTATCGTTCAGCTTTCGGGACTCATATGCTACCGGATGGCCATCCTGCATAAGCACACCACCAATAGCATAATCTGAGGCATCAGTTTCTACCTCGTAGGGCTTGGTGTGGTCGGGCAACACCAACACCAGCTCTTCCGTCATGGCTCCCTTTAGTCGATCAAATGCTCTTTGACACCGATCCGTCCACTCCCATGGTTTCTCCTTCTTCAAGAGGTCCGTGAGTGGTACGGTGATGCTCGAGTAGCTCCGAACGAACCGCCGGTAGTAGTTGGTTAGGCCGAGAAACGACCTCAACTCCGTCACCCTTGTTGGTGGCTCCCATTCAACGATCGACTGGATCTTGGCCTGATCCATGTGCACTCGTCCGCCCCCGACGATGTGCCCCAGGAACGGAACTTCCTTCTGGGCGAAGGCGCACTTCTCGCGCTTGACGTACAGCTCATTTTCGCGCAAGACTTGGAAGACTTGCCTCAGATGCTCGACATGATCTTCCAACGTCCGACTATATACCACAATATCATCTAGGTAAACCACTACAAACCGATCTAGGAAAGGGTGGAGTACCTTATTCATCATTGTACAGAAAGTGGCCGGAGCATTGGTCAAGCCGAACGGCATTACGAGGAACTCGTAGGATCCGTACCGCGTCACGCAGGCGGTCTTTGGCTCATCCCCTTCGGCGATCCGAACTTGATAGTAGCCCGATCGAAGATCTAGCTTGGTGAACCACTGAGCTCCCCCAAGTTGATCAAAGAGATCCGCAATGAGCGGGATCGGGTACTTGTTCTTCACGGTCAGCTTGTTCAGTGCCCGGTAGTCGATGCACATCCGGAGTGACCCATCGTGCTTCTTTTGGAACAGGACCGGCGCACTGAATGGGGCTTTTGATGGCCGTATATAACCCGCGTCGAGCAGCTCCTTGAGGTGCTTCCTCAGCTCTTCCAATTCGGGCGGTGCCATGCGGTAGGGCGCCATGGCAGGCGGTCGAGCGTCAAGCACAAGCTCGATCCAGTGATCCACCTCTCTCTTAGGTGGTAGCTTCTTCGGCATTTCCGAAGGCATGACATCCTTGAACAGGTCGAGGACTTGGGTTGCTTCCGTCGGGACTTCTTTCCCTTCACCCTTGCCGTCCTCGACCTTCAAGGCCGCTAAGATTGTCACCTCACCCTTCCTTGCGCCCTTGGTGAGTTGCATGGCCGAAATGATCCTTCGATCGCGATCCGACTCACGATGGATCGGGATCACGCATTGGCAATGCTTGTCCAATACGCATAAGCATTCGGCGAAAGGCAATATAACAACATGGATCTTATCTAGGAATTTGATCCCAATGACAAAGTCATAGTCGTCAAGGGGAATTACCTCTAGAGTTTCCTTGCTTCTCCATTGCCCCAGTTGTAGCTCCACGTCCCTTGCGACACCGATTGCGGGGACTTCCTTGGAGTTCACCGTCTTGAGCCACCCGGCTCCCTTCTCAACTCGTAGGTTGAGTCTCTTTGCCGCTTGTTCCGATATGAAGAGATCGGATGCTCCCGTGTCCACCAATGCACTCATCGTGGACTCTCCGATCCTTAAATCCGTGAATATCAGTCCTTTAGACTCCTTCGTCTTTTTGGACTTGATTGAGCTAAGGAGGCGCAGCGAACCCAACCGCGATTCCTTCCTAGGTTCATCCTCCTTACACAGGGCGGCCAGTTTGGCCTTGTTCGGGCAATCCCGAGCCATATGTGGACCATCGCAGAAAAAGCATTTGTAGGTGCATACCTTCCTTTGTCCTCCTCCACTCGACTCAGCATGAGCTTTGTGAGGGTTGGCCGCTGGTCTACCTCCGGTCGGGCGGTTGTATCTTCCCCGATCTCCCCCACCAGTGGCTTTGTCCCTAGGACGAGTGTCCGATCGGGATGTGGAAGGCGATTTGTACTCCACGAGCAACTCGGCTACGATCATGGCTGTAGTGAGATCTCCCACGTTATATCGCTTTAGCTCCTGCTTTGTCCATGGCTTGAGACCGCTCATGAACTGGTGGAACGCCTCAACTTCATTCATCGAGGGGATTTGGAGCAGCAACTCCGAAAACCGCTTGATGTAGTCTCGCACGCCACCTTTCTGCTCGAGACGCTTCAGCTCGTCACGAGCTTCCTCTTCCGCATAAGCGGGGAAGTAGTTTCGTCGGAACTCTTCAACGAATCCACCCCAGGTCGTGATAGGATTCCTGCACCTATCATCCGACCGACGACACCATCACAACAATGCACTATCAGCTAAATACATCGATGCAGTGTTTACCCGTGTTTGGTCGTCGTTGATTCCCATGGCTTGGAAGTACCGCTCCATGTACCACAGGAAGTTGTTCACGTCCTTGGCCACCCGCGAGCCACGGAACTCCTTTGGCTTCGGCGTGTCCACTCATGGATCTTGCACAGTGATCACCCCGTTCACGCGTGCAGCTTGTGCTTCAGCAAGCTTACCCGTAAGCTCCGCTATTTTCGTGCGCATGGCTGCCATTGTGGCCTCCAAGGGTTCGTACCGTTGTGCTAGTTCCTCCTGTAGGGTCCCCAGCAACTCGTGGCAGAGCTCTCCCATGCCGGTCTTGAGCTCTTGCACTTCCACAACCAGCTCCTCCCTTCCGGCATCAACTCCATCCACGGTCTGGGTCAGGTAATCGACCGATCCTTGGACATCGGAGACGAACAACTCTAGCTTCGACATCCGTTGTGCAAGATCCCCCATAGGCTCCTTCGAACCACCACGGGTTCTTTTCCCCTTGACAACGCCATTTTCGGTGTTTCGCCCACGATCAGCGCAGTCGTCACCCAAGACCAGCGCCTCATCAGATAGTGGATCAGCCATTGCATTTGCGCTTGGATCGCAAATCAACTCTGATACCACTTGTCACGGACCGATCGATCATCTCTCGATCAACTCTCGATTCGCACGTGCGGCCTTAAGGTTTTACCCTTAAGCAGCCTTTCATACTCGACTCACAAGACTCGTATGTAGAGAGAGAAACAACTCTTAGAGAGAGAAGCTCTGGATTTTGTATTGCTTGTGAATGAATATACAATGAGGGAGGACACCCCTTTATATACAAGTACAAGGCAAACCCTAACCGTAGATCTCCCTTAGATCTAACGGTGGAGATTGCACCTCCCCATCTACCAACCACCGGCATTTATTGCCAACTACCAGCTATTCGCATTTATATCGTATGCGTACAAATACGGTATGAATACTTCACATCTCGGGAACATAAGCCGAGGGTCATCATTGTGTCACGCCCGTGCTATGGAAACCTCTTGGACATGCTAACTTTCGGGCCGTGACACTTGCCTGAAACTAGTAAGGCCAGCCCACCTCTCATAGGTATCACTCAAGGTTAGCAAGGTTGCCCCTCGCCAGATTCCGATGAGGGTGACCTTGCCTGAGGCCAATGAGGGTGACCCTCACTAGCCTTGCCAGCCTTCGCTAAGGCCCGACAACTAGCGGAGGAAGAAGGAACAAAATGAAAGAAAATAAAAGAAAAATATAATAAAAAATTGCAAAAATTACTCAAGTCAATACCAGCCGTCTCAACATTAGTTGTGCCACATAAGATGACTGATGTTCATGTTAGTAATTTTCAATCAAAATTGATCAAATAGACTATATTGGCAAAACGTTAAAAAGAATTATAACTCAATTGACCAAATTAAAAGGTTTAGAATTAAATTGACACATTTGTAATAGATTTAGGAATTTAGGTCATGTTTTCAGAGAAAATTTGTGTGGATGAGGTGGATAGGATAAACTAAATCTTTATGTTAGAAACCGGCATAAATTATTCACGTGTGTGCCAACGATGGAAAGTATAAAAAAAAAAAAAAAAAAAAAAAAACAAAGAAAGTTTGAGTTGGGTTATTATAGGAAATAATAAGTAATGTCAGCTGTCAAATTTCTTGAATCTGTTAAATTTATATAGAAATGATATCTTTGGTATGTACTTGTAGATTTTCCTACTTTCTAGGATCTTTAATGGTTATGCAGCTACTCATCTTTTTAGGAAGGTGCATCTCTGTCGAAGGGATGATTTGAGAGAAATGAACAAAAGCCTTAGAAACTAGCTCCGGAGCAAAAAGTTACGCAAGGTACCGCTTTTCATTGAGAGGCGAAGATGGGGCTGTCTATGGGGGGCCCAAAAGGAATAATCATGACATTTTAGGAATCACAAATTCCCACTTCTACAAAGGCCCTCGCTCAGTCGTTCTGACGTAGTTTGCTACAAAGGCCAAATGTTCACCTTGCAGGTTCACAATCGTTCAATACTTACAAGCTCTTCATAGGGGTGCTCTCATTTTATTTCGCTAGAAAGCATTCGAGACTTCCTAGTTAGTGATGAATGCACTATCTAGGCTGAAGTCATAGTCCTAGACGCAACTGGGAAAACTGACATGACAAACATGATGCAAGTTCATGATCAGATGATTTTACTATGCTAATAGTCTTAAAATAGTATACTTGTGGAATTCTTCTTTTGCAACTAGTTGATTAACGTTTCTCTTTTTCTATCTATATTTTTTTGCAGCACAGTGAGTTTTTTTTTATCTTGTACTCCTATTTGTTCACGTTCTTTACTGTTACCCAATTGTAGAAAAGCTAAATTCCAGCAACGCAATATCCTAATGCATATTGCCTTTGCGGCATCTTTTCGCTGCCACATACATCATATGGGTTAACAGAAAATTTATTCGTTGCATACGAAGCCAAAATATTCCAGAAAAGTTGTAGTCCATGTCAACAAAAATCATATGATCAGGCATTTGTCCTGAAAGGAGCTAAACTTTCTTAGATAGAAAGCTCTTCCATTAGAATGATGTTATGGTCCTCAACATTTACTCCAATATTTTCCAAATACTAATAACATCTAAATGAACACAGTTATAAGTGAATTAGATGATGTGCATGCCCGAAAAAGCACAAAATTATGCCTTTGACTCAAAAGGAGCTAAACTTGATTTAAAATGGAAGTTCTTCCATTAGAATGGTGTCATTCACCTCAACGTTTGCACTAATCTTTTGCAAATACTAATGATATCTAAATGACCATAATTACAAGTAAATGAGATGATTGGCAAGTTTGGAAAGCCTCAAGATCAAGCGTTTGACCCAAAAGGAGGCAAACTTTCTTAGATTGGGAAGTTGTACAATTAGAATGATGTTATGGATGCTTGATTTTTCTTTGATCATTCACAAATACTAATGGCATTTAAATTAACACAATTGTAAGTAAATTAGATGATTTGCAAGCTTTAAAAATCACAAAATTAAGCATTTAACCCAAAAGGAACCACACTTCCTTGGAATGATGTTATGGACATCAACTTCTGCTCTAATCTATGCAAATACTAATAAGGGTTAATACCCTGAAAAACCCTCAAACTGGTATACTTATGATAAATTTATCCCAAACAAATTTATTGATTACCAAAAATCCCAAACGGGTACATCCTTGTCCAAATGATTTGTTTTCTTGCAAATACCACAAGGTGGATATTTTTCCTTTTGAGTAATTTCTCTTCCTCTTTTATTTTTCCATGAGCTCCTTCCACAATTTTTAGAGTAATGAGATTGGATGTTCATTTTAGACCGAAAGGCTATTGTTGACTAAATTTTCATGTTGTGCCATCAATCTTTTTTCATATACTTCTAAAGAGCCAATTAATTCACTCACTGACATGGTCTCTAAATCCTTAGTTCCTTCTATAGCGGTGATAATTGGATTGTATTTTCTGATAAGTGACACTAATATTTTTTCTACGTCCCTTTGCTTAGTGATTTCATTTCCATACTCTCATTTAATTAACTAGTTTTTGCATATCCCACAATATTCTTGAATGGTCTCATAATTTCATTTTACAATTCTCGGATTCCATTCTCAAAGTCCAAAGGTAAATTGCGTATCTTTTCAATGCCTTGAAATTCTTCTTGTAATGTCTACCAAGCCTTCTTCACAGTTTTCACTCCAATTATTTTCAGAAATACCATTTTCAAGAGTGCTTGCTAAATAACACATAACACTCTCGCATATTTTTGTAATTGATCCTTTGGAACACTCGTACCTTTTCGTGGAGTCTTGTAACATTTTTTCCACAATGTCACATAAGTCTTGGACCATCAAGAAGGTAATCAATTTTATGCTCCAATAGTTGTACTTATTCCCATCAAATATAGGAATGGGAAATGAGGATGAGGTAAAGTTGGCCATAGTTTAGTTTTTGGATATTTGGATGGATAGTTTTAGAAATAGGGAGGTAGGACAGTGCCCAATATTAATCAAAGACATGGCTGTGACACCTTCATTAGCATTTGCAAAAGTTAGGTGTTTGATGTGTTTGTGTAAACAAGCGAGCGTTTGTGTGTGAAATATGGAAAGGGAGTAGAGAAAAAGGTTAAACTAAGAAATTAGGGAAATATACACGTGACACCAAAATGTCTAAATATTTATATCTATTACATTTTGAATGTTTGAGGTATTCAATACTAAACAACACTCAAATCTTTGGTATTAAAAGTAAAATAATAAAAATCGAAAGTAAAAAATAAAGGTCATTGGCATAAACCCTCATATTATAAACTATCGAGGGCGATGTTGCCTATATCTCCGTGTAAGCGCGGAATGCAAGATAGAATATCGTCTTTCTCATGGAAAATATATTCTTCATATGAAGCATTTCATCATGGGTTAGGATTTGGAAAAATTATCAAAAAAGTCCTCAATTCATAATACGAATGCCAATTAAGTTCTAATTTTTTTTTAATTTGACCAATTTACTCTTAAAACTTTAGACAATTTACCAATGTAGTCCTTTTGGCTAGTTTTGATCGGCAATTGTTGACGCAGACATTGGTCATCTTATGTGCTCGACTGGCGCTGAAATAGATAAATTTTTGCAGTTTTTTTTTAGATTTTCAGAATTTTTCCTTATTTTTCTTCCTTTTTTTCCTCCCCATTTCCCTTTGCTGGTAGTTGGGTCTCAGTGAGTGTGTCTCGTCTCTTGCCATGGCTTGCGACTGGTGAAGTGAAATAGAAAAAGAAAATTAAAAAAAAAAGGAATTTAAAAAAATGGAAAAAAAGAAATTTCAAAAAAATTTAAAAAAATTGCAAAAGTCATCCACATTAATGCCAGCCAGCGCTGGTTATACCATATAAGATGGTTATCATTGATTGAGTTATCACGTTAGCGACTTCCAACCAAAATTGGTCAGAAGGACTACATTGGTAATTCGTCAAAAAGTTAAGGATTAAATTAGGTAAATCAAAATAGTTCAAAAAAATTAGGTAAATCAAAATGTTTAAACTTGAATTAGCATTTGTATAATAGGCTTATAACTTTCTTTCTCTTTTTCGTTATTATCCTGTTAAGATTCTGTCGGCAATTGAATTGATGATTTGAATAGCGTGAAACGCAAAAGTTAACTGACTATCACAACTCGCAAGTCCAAAGAATGCCAATCCCTCAATGATGCGTGCGCACTCCAATAATGCATTTAACTTATAAAGAAAAATTAATATTATTATATGGTCCGATTGTCGGAGTAGGAAATATGGACCAGAAACGTGAAAGCTACATGTGTTCATGCTGAGGCTTACAACTATGTAATAATGTGCTCTTACCAATTCATCTGATACATAAATTTCAACGCAACGAATTAACTAAAGAAAGCGGTTATATTCAAATGTTGACCTCTAGTCTTCGAGTTCTATGCGTGTTAACTTAGGTAATGCGACTAAATCGCATGCGAACTACTTTAAGGAAAGGTCACTTGTGTCAGCCAAAAGACTTGGACTTAATTGATTCACGGGATTTGCGGCATTGTTTTATATATGAGTCAGCCAAAAGACTTGGACTTAATTGATTAACGGGGTTTACGGCATTGTTTTATATACGAGTCAGCCAAAAGACTTGGACTTAATTGATTCACAGGGTTTACGGCATTGTTTTATATATGAGCGGTAGCTGAATTTCCACACTTGTGTCACTAGATCATAAAAAGGCAAAAAAAAAAAAAAAAAAAAAAAAAAAGTAGACAACCCATAAGAAAAGTTTGTTATTCCAAATCAATTGCACATCCTTGGCAAGTGACTCAAAATAAGAGTTGGTAACTAATAATTAATTATTAACTCAATTGAAAAAACAATCAGTAAATAACTAAAATAAAGTTGATAATTTTGATACGCAAGTTCGTAATTTCAATAAAAGTTGATAAGTTGTTACAAAGATTGGTAATTTGGAATCTATCATATAAGTATAGATGAATGACTCCTACATGTTCGTATAAGATACAGTAGTAGAAATTGGAATTCATTGGAATGGCGGGTAATTCATTACAATCCAACTAACGTCAATAATTAAATATAAAAATCGATCATTGAATAATGGGTTGGTGGACAAGCACTTCAGTAAGTTAATTTTTTTTTTTTTTGAACGGAACCATCATAGTATTAAGATGAAAAGGCCTTACATCCCGCGGCTAGAGCATCCGCGCATAATAAGTTCAAGAGAGCGGGGGAGTTAAGGGCCCAATTACACTTCAAAGAGGAGGGATGATGGGCCTTACAAGCCCAGTCGGCGACAGCATTCGCCTCTCTTCGGCAAAACCCTAGCTCGAGATTGGGGAATAGGGTTAGGAGAAAGGCTGCTTCGGCGAACAGAGAACGTTCCGTCCATGGTGGCTGAGAGTGGCTGTTAAGAGTTTCGACCAGCGTGAGGTTGTCTGATTCAACGGCGATAGTTGCTGATTGGAGTCCTTGGTGCAGAAGATGTCGAAGCGATAAAGATAGGGCTTGAATCTCGACCTGAAGAGTTGAGACCGCGGCTACCCCTTCCGAGAACCCATCGGTAAGTCGTCCTTGATGATCCCTGCAAATACAAGCAATCGATCCTTTGTTGCTGCCTTGGTGAAATGATCCGTCGATATTGACTTTCAACACCCCAAGATCTGGAGGACGCCATTGATGGGATCGATTAATGACAGAACTGTTCCAGTGCAGGTTTGAGGCTGAGGATGATCGGTCCGCTTGAGCACCAGTTAGAGCTGCTTCTACTACTTGAAGGGATTTGGGATACGTACCTCAGAAGACGAAGGCGTTTCGAGCACACCAGATCTGCCACAAAATGTGAGAAATAAAGGCTAGCCGAGGTAAACGATTCTCTGTCCCGACCGTTGAAGTGATCCATGAATCCATACGGGTGATATTAATGGGAAGGACAGAAAGCCGAATCTGAGGATGATTCCAAACCCGTCGAGTCCACGAGCAGAGTAATAGTAAGTGCTCTATAGTTTCTGGTGTTTTTCTTTGACACAGCGTGCAGCAGGGACTGTCTAAGATATGTCGTCGATGCAGGTTCTCTCGCGTTGCCAAGGCATCATTGCAGATGGACCAAAGAAATACTCGGATTTTGGGAGCTGCAGGCATTTTCCAGATAGAGCGCCATAACCAGGTAGGGGTTTGATGTGATGTTGATGCAGATGAGGTTGTGATGGTCGATTGAGTGTGAATAAGTGCATGGTATGCTGATTTGACCGTAAATATGCCTTGCTTTGTTGCTGTCCAAATGAGTGTATCTGTGGTAAAGTGAGGTCTGAGTTGAATGTCTCTGATCTGATTAATAATAGGCATATCAAAAAATTTGGATAACAAATCAATTCTCCATGAACTGGCAGATTGATCGATGAGATCAGCTACTAAGGTAGGTTCTTCAGGGGCTTTAGGTCCTACTAAAATTCCCATAGGAAGCCATCTGTCTTCTCTTATTTTGATGCATGATCCATCTCCCACAGACCAGCTAATATGAGGTGATATTGCATCCCTGCCACATAATAAACTTTGCCAGCCCCATGAGGGGCGAGAACCCTTGTTTGCTTTTAAAAAAGTGGAAGAATGGAAATATAAACCCCTAAAAAGCTTACTCCACAAAGATGATGGCTGATTCAGTAGACGCCATGCTTGCTTACTGAGCATGGCGAGATTAAAACTCACTAAATCCCTGAATCCTAATCCACCAAGATCTTTTCGAGTTTGTAGACGATTCCAGCTTTGCCAGTGCACTCCAGACCTGCTTGCATCATTACTCCACCAGAATTTAGCCATTCTTTTCTCAATAACTCTACATAAAGATACCGGAATCTTGAACACAGACATTGCATACTGAGGGATAGATTGAATAACCGCCTTTAGGAGAACTTCTTTCCCCCTTTAGATATAAGCTTCTCCTTCCATCCTTCTAGTTTGGCTTGGACTCTACTCAGCAGCCAAGAAAACATATCTCGTTTAGATCTTCCCCAATCAGTAGGTATCCCTAGGTACTTCCCACAACGCTGTAAGACTGGAACTCGCAATTCAGCAGCTAAATTTTCCTGAAGAGCAATAGGGCAAGAGGAACTGAAAAAAATTCCAGATTTATTTCGGTTGATCATTTGTCCTGATGCTAGGCAATATTGATTTAGAATGTTAGAGAGGTGCTGACACTCCAAGAGGGTACCATCCAGAAAAAACACAGCATCATCGGCGAAAAACAGATGTGATAGAGTAGGACACGATTGGTTCAATTTTATCCCCTTGAGAGAGCCCATATTCATAGCATTTCTAATTAGGATGGATAAGAGGTTTGCAATAATAATGAACAAGTAAGGGGATAAGGGATCTCCCTGCCTCAGTCCACGGGAAGGTTGAAATCTTGGTGAAAACTCCCCATTCATTTTAATAGAGAAAGAAGGCGTTGAGATACACTGCATTATGAGATGGACCCAATGTGAATGAAAACCCAATCGAAGTAGATAATCTCGGAGAAAGTCCCACTCAACACGGTCATAAGCTTTCTGCATGTCTAGTTTTAGAATGGCTTTAAAATGACGCTTTCGTTGCCTTGTTTTGAGCTGGTGAATGAGTTCCTGTACTATTAGAACATTGTCCTGAATCTGTCGGCCAGCAACAAAGGCGCTCTGTTCTTCGGTGATCAGTAGAGGCAACAAAGGTTTCAATCTATTAGCAAGCAGCTTAGCGAAAATTTTGTAGATAAAGTTGCAGAGGCTAATAGGGCGGTACTGATCTAAGCTTTCCGGGTGAGGAGTTTTGGGAATCAAGGTTATAGCTGTGCTGTTTAGGGATGGGGGTAGCGTGCCACTTTGAAAAAATTGCTGTACTGCCCTGTGAATGTCTGTTTTAATGATTTCCCAATGCGTTCGGTAGAATAATCCGTTTAAACCATCGGGTCCTGGTGCCTTTGAAGCACCTAGTTGAAAGGTAGCAGCGCGGACCTCTTCAGGAGTAGGAGGAGCGAGTAGGCCAGCATTCATTTCTGCATCCACCATTCTTGGACATTGATCTAATATCTGTGCATAAGGTCTGGATCCGGAAGTGGTGTATAACTGTGAGTAATAAAGGGTAGTCATATGTTTGATCTGGTCACTATCCCTCACCCATTGCTGATTCTCATCTTTCAATATAACAATCTGATTTCGTTGCCTTCGTTGAAGAGTAGAAGCATGGAAAAACTTAGTATTACGGTCGCCCCATTGTAACCAGTTTATTCTTGATCGCATTGCCCAATATTGCTCTTCCCTCTGCCACGCTTGTTGAAGTTCTTCTTTAATCCTCTGTTGCTGCAATTGATTCAGAGAAGTAGGTTGCTGATTTGATAAATATAGTAACTGTTGTTCTAATTCCATTGCCTTCTGCTTGTTGTGGGAGAAAACCTGGCGACTCCACCGAGATAAAGCACTGACAACTGCACGAAGTTTGATTGGGAGAGGAGATTCCCTTCGTGAGATAGAATTCCAGGAGGACTCAATCACTGATTTACAGCCAGGATCCTGATTCCAGAATGCCTCAAAGGTAAAGATTCTCTTTCTCCGAGTTATGCTAGGATTTGTGTGAATAACCAGAGGGCTGTGATCTGAACCTACTGCAGGTAGAGCTGTCACTTGGGCGTTGGGGTAAGAGACACACCATTCAGAAGTACATACAGCTCGATCCAAGCGTTCCTTGACCAAGGCTTCGGCGTAAAGGCACAACCATGAGAGGGCAAATCCATCAATCTGCAGTCATTGAGGACTTCTCGAAAAGAAGAAAGGCGGTAAGAATCCGCTGGTCTGGAGCCTACTTTCTCCCATCGGTTTAAAATTTCGTTAAAATCACCGAAGCACACCCAAGGTAAGACATTGAAATTGCTAAAATGGCGCAAGGTCTGCCAAAGATACTGATGTTCTTGATAGACTGCAGGGGCATGAATACAAGAAATCCGCATTGATCTGGCTTCAGAGATGTCAAAACAGGTAATATCCAGAATATGCGGAGAGGAGAAGAAATCTGACAGAGAGAGCCCTGCATTCCAAAAAAGAGCTAAACCACCAGCTAATCCAACAGGGGTGACTAGCTTGTGATGCAAAAAACCCGAAGACCTTTTCAACCGAAGGAGAACTTCATCAGCATTTTTCGTCTCCATCAAAAATAAGAGGTCAGGCTTCTCCTTAGCCAAAAGGGCTTTTAAAGATAGGACTGTCAGGGGATTGCCCAAACCCTGACAGTTCCATCCTATAAGTTTCATCTTTGATCTGGTGACTATTTAGGGCCAGCCACCGTCGCCCGGAGTACTTCTTCAGACGCCTCCAAAATTGGCGTGTCCAACAAAAGCGAATCATCATAGCCCCCCGAATATCCTTCTGGTAGGTCATAGGGATTATAGCGCCTGAGTTTCTTTGAAGGACTGATCTTACTTACTGGTCGTGTACTTTGCCCTTTTTTTTCCTGAGGAGATAATACTGGCCATTTCACTCCCTTCATCTTCTCTGTGGCAGGGATTAAAGCAGTGGTTAAGGTTCGTGGCTCGGTGGGAGGTTTGGTTGATGAATCAGTTGTGTTCTGATTTGGGATTGGAATAACAGGGTCTGGTTGAGTGGTTGTTACTGGAATTGGGGGTAAAAGAAGAGGAAGAGGACGAATCTCGGAGGGAGGAGTTTCAGGTATAGTTTCCTCTCTATCTTCCTCCAAATTAGCTGGGCCGTAATAACATTTCCAATAAGGACTGTACTTTTGAATTTCAGCTTTTAGCCAGGGGCCGTAAGGAGTAGAGTCAGATTCATGGATCATTTTCTCCTCAAAAGGAATAGAAGGACAGGAATCAGTATAATGGCCCAGACGTCCACACGAATAGCAGTAATGAGGTAATCTTTCATAGCGAAAGTCCAACCACAAAGTTCGATTTTTAAGTTTAATGAGTCGACCAACCTTTAATGGTTCAGATAAATCCAGTTCAACACGAGCACGGCAAGCCTTCAGGGCTGAACCAGAGGCAAACTCAGATTTTACATGCAGAACAGAGCCTACTGAACTAACAGCTTTGCGTATCATATCATCAGTACAACATTCCAGAGGTAATCCTATGACCTGAACCCAAAATGCACAGGTAGCAAAGTCATAACAGTGAAGAGGGGTATTAGCTATCCATGGTTTGAAATTTATTAGATGGCCTGAAAATTGCCAAGGACCTGTGTCCAGAATTCTCTGTTTTTCAGCTTGAGATTTGAATTTGGCTAAATAAATACCATCTTCTCTCTGAGTAATGTCCACTTGGTCCAACCGCCATGCCCTCTTCAAGACAGACTGAAAAGCTTGGAAATTAAAAGACGGGTTGGAGTGGACTTTACCAACCAGCAGTAACTTGCATTCCTCAACGGCGCCAGGTACAGGTTCAACCGACCAGTCTTCAATTGCTTTTTCTGTTGATAATCGACCCAGCTTTTGACAGAGGGCTACAATTCTGGATGCATCAGGATCATCGTCTGTGGCCATCGGCGAGGAAAGAGGGTCGACTCAACTAGTGAAGGTCTCTGGCATCAAAATTAGCGGCATGCATATGAAAGAGGGGCGACTTGACCAATGAAGGGCTGTGGCATCAAAATTATCGACATGCAGATGAAAAGGAGGGAAGATTTCGGGAAAACAGAAACCCTCTGAATAGGAAAAGGAAGAGGACTAGCGAGGTCTGGGTGTGAAGACGATGACAAATTGCTGAGAGATTGCCATTCGCAGTTCCGTAGAGAGATGGTGAAGATTGCGGCGAAGGAGCTAAGAAGGAACGAAGAAGAAGGAACTCTATCCTGGCGATAGAGAAGAACTCGACAAAGACGAGAGGATCTCGACAAGACGAGAGAAAAGGTTTTCTCGTGTTGGGTCGATGGTGAGTGGTTACTTTGGCTGAGTTGTGTCCTCCCTCTTCAGTAAGTTAATTGATGATTGAAAGTTGCCCTAATTTTTGTTCACTGGGTGGCAGGAGTTGACCTCGGGATGTCTCTTTTCTTTAGGCCCGTTATGTTTTCTTACGTAGCCATTTCCATAAAATTCAGGTCGTTCCTGCCAGAGCCCACATCGGCTTGCATCTCTCTGTTGTCGGTAGTTAGTCGGGCTTGCGGTGGCTTGTAGTGGCTTATAATGGAGTATTTACTACCGGTATCAATAGTTGTCAAACTCGCGTTTGTCTAGAATTGAGGAATGACTTATTTGACTTCTTGACATACATCGGTGTCTTTTGGATATCTCTCTCTGCTGTTCTCTGGTTAATTTGGAAGGGAAGGAATAACTGTGTTTCAAGCACAGGTCCCTGACTCGGTGAAGCTACAAGAAGCTGCTTCCACTACGTATGAAAGTATTGCTTGCTGAACAACTAGATCCAAAGAAAAAACCGAATTCACACAAACATCAGGTCGAGTTTGCAAACCACCTCAAAAGGGCGTCTTGGAGCTGAACACTGATGGAGCTTATATGGGAGGGACAAACGAGGGAGCCATAGCATGCCTCCGTCACGATAGCTCTGGTCTTCTCGTGGATGGCTTTGCGCCTTGGATCTCAGTAGAGCAACTCCTTCGAACTGAACTCAGATTAGTTTGATTTGATTATTGGATTATCAGATGCAGAAGAAGCCTCTTGGGAGGTCAGTTTGCTTATTAAAAAAGCCCAGGCCCAGCTTAGTTTTTATTCGGATCTTAAAGTGGCCCATTGCAATCAATAGGCAAATAAGGTGGCGAATTGGGTTGTAAAACCTAAAAAAGGCTTTCCTTCTAATTGGATCTAATACTTCCCTCAAATCCTTTGAACTATTATATGCTTTAAATTTGCGATTATGTTTATTCATCCTTTATCTTGATGTATGAGAACTATATTTCGAAAAAGTTGATGTAAATCCAAGCAAAAGCATTTGAATATTGTGAAAGTTTAAAGAGATTCAAATCTTAAAATATGAGTAACACGATTCAAATAAAGTAAAAGGTGGGAGTCAAGTTAGATAGACATTAAACTGGCTGTGTTCAACATTAAAAAAAATAAAAATATAAATAATTACGATGTTTGATGAGAGCATTGAGTTGGCATGAATCCATGATCTGAATTCTACACGTAAACGTGATTGAAGGCCCTTTTAACTCAATTGCGAAGATATGAAGTGAATTTTATAATTATTTTTTTTTCACTTTTATTTAAATGATAGGTGGAGGAATTATTGGAGGAGGCCAAAAACGTCGCGCCAATGAAACAATATCCAAATATCTTCGAAGTCAACGAAGGGAAAAGCCAGAAACTTAAAATACTAAGAACACAAGCCACGGGTAAGTAATTCAAACGAGATAAATTGGTGAGTGATGCTGATTAAGATTAATAATATAAAAAAAGAATTAGTAAGTGAAAGGTGTTACTAATCAAAGCAAATAAAAGTTGGTAACTCAAAAGCTTGTAAATTAAAAAGAACAATTACCTGTTAGTAAGTAATTTAAATTAGAGATGGCAAACTAAAACTAATTAGTAATTTAATCTGATAAAATTTGTCAAGCCGCTCTACTCTAAGTTGGTAATTTCACATAAGAGATGGTGAATTTGAAGTAAATATGAGTAATACAAATAAGAATTGGTCAGTTAATATAAATTTGGTAATTTACAAATTGTTAAACATAATTAGAAATTTCATAAAAGTATTAGTAAATTAGCAAAAAGTTACATGGAAAATAATAGGATTAATATTACAAAAACCTCAAATTTGTCTGGTAAAAAAAAATATAGTTTTGATAAATTTATCACATGTGTACCAATTTAGAGTTTTCCGTGGTATTAATACCAAAAAATAACCACTTCAACTTTCTTACTGACAATATTTTGACTATTATCACCACTAATTTAAATTTACCAGTACATATAAAAATTCGTATAATCTTGGCATGTAACATTTGGTTGAAAATTAATTTTGGGCTTGCTTTGCTACGTAGAAGATGTTTTGCTTTGCCCAACTTCACGAAGACAAGGCCTAAGGCTCAACTTGGACCTCAGTGCCCTTGCATGGCCAGGTTGAGCCGATCCAACACTTAACTCATGGACCAACCTACACAGTGTTGATTCTCAATTTTTGGGACTGAGGATAAACTCTATTGAGCTTGGGATTGAGGATCGAACCCAATCCAGTTTGGTTCCAAGATCAACCTAGGACTAATCAGTTTTTTTTTTCCTTTTTTATATTGCTTAAAAGGACAAACATACTGTTTTAGATTATATATTCATCAATAATGTGACATTAGATGACTAAATTATGAACACAAATACATATTAAATATAAATATAAGATAAGGCAATAATAGAAACTTACAAATGCTAAAAGCAACAAACCATAAAACGAACATGCAAGGCGAGAGAATAGAGGCGAGCAGCAAGGTGAGTGAACAAAGGCGAGCAATAAGGCGAGTGAGGCAAGCGAAGAGAGGCAAGTCGTGAGCACAGCGAACAAGCAAGGCCGAGACAAGTGAAGAGGGTTTTTGTGTGTTTTTTTAATTTTTTTTTAATTTTTGGTCAAATTTGGTATGGGTTTCTACTTTTTAATTTACAAAACAAATTGAACTACGAAGAGAGTAGAGAAGGAGACGCTAGAATTTAGAGTACACAAAAGCCTTGGGTTGGACAAATCCTAAACTTTTAAGAGGGTCAACTCAGACAGTGTAGGGTCCAAGAATCCTAAAACTAAGGATCGACCCAATCCCTTTAAGAACCGGCCCAAGACTAGCTAGGTTGGGCCGATCCAGAGTCGGTCTAGGGTTGAACTTAAATTGATGCTCACCCCTACATGCACTACCTAGTACATATGCTCGAGCCCCCAAGAAACATGATTGAGTACCTAGGTCCATCTAGACTAGCTTGGATCCATAGAGGCTGGGCTTGGTACCTCAATAGTTGGATATACAAAAGCTGGGCTTGGGTCTCTTAAGGCTAAGCTTGGGAACTCGGAGCCCATGCCTAGTCCCCCACCATGCCTAAGTACTCAGCACCATGCCAAGGTCATTGATATTCAACCCCCATCCAATGTGGTCGGGTGTAGGTTCACAAAGATGGGGTCAAGTGCTCGCACTTGATTCTACTGAGGGTAGTCTTGAGTCCCTCAAGGCTAGGTCAACATTGGTGCCCATGCTTGGGTTCACGACGGCTATACTAAAGTAACTGGCTCCCTCGCCAATGTTAGTAGCTCTTAACCCGAGTCCATTTAAATCATGCTCAATTCCTCAAGGTTGCGCTTGGGTTCATAGAAGTTGGGGCCAAGTTGCTCGAACTCGAGCCCAAGCCCAAGACCCCCGATGCCTAGCCCAAATTGATAGATGCAAGACCCAAGTGCCTTAGGCAAGGCCCAAGACCCTAGTTCCCGTGCTCGGGTCCATGAAGGTTTTGCTTTGGGTCACTTGAGGCTAGGTTGGGACCTCAGTACTCGTGCTTGGGTCCTTGGCAACCATGCCTTGGTAAGAGGCATCCGACGTGGGTCCATCAAGGTCAAGCCTGGTTATTCAATGGATGGACCTTGGTCAAAGAGATAAGTTTAGAAGCCTCTTTTCTTTTTCTTTTTCTTTTTTTAAAAAAAAAACTTATGGATACATCAAGAATCTAAACATGGTTTTCGACAAGAACAAACAATCAAATGACCACTTGACCCACTTATATTTTTGGTAAAGAATACCAAATCAATTCTAAAGCTATGGTACAAATGTTAATTTAGTCGTAAATATTTTAAATTTGCTAATATAGTTCTAAAAATTTGCATGAAATTCAAATGTAGCAATTCTTATTGATTTTTGCTTGAAAATCTCAACATGGCAATCTAGTCATCACCTAAAAATGTGATGGTATTGTTCTTCTGACTAAGATGAAAAGGAATGGTACTACGGAAAGAAACGAAAAATAAAAGGAAAAGGAAAATTAAAAAATTTAAGCCAAATGGCGTCATTTTGTCTAAAATTGTCTAAGTTAGATCGTCGATCGTGTCACGTAGGACAGTTGATGATAAAGATACCACATTAGCAATATCAAACCAAAATTAGTTGAAAAGATTACATTGGAATCTTTAAATAAAAAAAAAAAAAGTTTAGGATTATATTGGAAAAATTGAAAAATGATTGAATCACCATATGTATAATAAGTTTAGTATTGATTTGGTAATTTTTCCAGTGTTTTGGTAATAAAACGATATAAATTTTATTTTTATTGTAAGAATATGACTTTTTTCACCCAAAAACATAAAATAGGCTGATTCCTGGGTATATCTAGGATTGAACCGAAATTGTTCGGTTCCTTATTCAAGCCTTTTTATTTTAATTTGTCAGCACAACGCTCACTCTCATTTGAACATTTCTTGTGTGCCCTGTGAATTCCTAGCCTACGACCTAACTGGAGGACCTAAGCTCTTTTACTGACTCCGCAAGCCGATCTATGGGGTCATCCATTCTTCATAGGCAATAACTATTGAAGAGAAACATTGCTAAGAATTGGAGCTTGGATCGAGTCATGTCTAGGTCAAGTTTGGCTCGTTAAATGTATTGCATGAAAATGGTTCAATATGAGTTGATACATTTTCGACCCGACCCAACCCACAAGTTTGATGGGCCTATTCATAGAGAGAGATCACAATAAAATCTTTAGCATGGAAAATGTCAGGTCCCAATCTTCAGGCACACGCCCATCCCTTACCTGGTCGATATAATAGCGACGTTCTAGGACGCATCGCCGACCCATTCATTTTAATATACGCATGCGGAAGCATATAAAATCCCCAGACAATAAATCGATGGGATAGGAAAGTAGGAATTCAAATTTCAACTTTGAAAACAACCACTCTTATATACATCATAAATCATAGTGCAACTATATACAAGTCGATTTATTAAGTCAGGTTCTAAACCACAAGTTCCTAAAACAAAGTCTGCAGAAAGGAAACAACTTCCATCAAAAGAGTTTCGTCCTATGACTAGCTAGTCAGATAGGACTGTCATTTCTTCAGGCTTCACCTTCTACTCCTTAGGCCTTTGGTCCTTTACTAATGACATCTAAGGACTTGAAATGATTATACAATAATCAATGAGATAATGTCTCAGCAAGTTCTACTCCTTAAGACCCGATTAGGAAGGAAATATGCTTTAGGTTGCCTAAGCACAACACGAATCAGATAACATATCTTGGCCTCAGTTCCATCTTGCAAATCAACATTATTCACAGATGCCTCATATCACAACAATCAATCAATTCACCACGCCAAATCAAATCATTGATCAATCAACCTAGTCGATTACATACCATCACGACCCATGCTTGGTCGGCACATTCAATACTATCTATAAGTCCGACCATAGTCCAGGACTGTTCACTCTAAGCTGATATATAGATAGTATAGTTTTGATACCATGAATGAACCTAGACTTAGAACCAGAGAAGGAGAGTAAATTTCCTACAAGTATGCATCCCACATTGGGCGAACAACTCCCGTTCAAGCCCTTCAGGGACGGCCTATTAGCAGAAAACTACTCAGCCCTTTAGTTCAGAGCCTAGAGACACTCAGAAGATGCTAGGATGGAAACGTTTTTAATCTACCCAAGCTACATTTCTCGGAGGATCTTACCAGGCTAGAGAAGAATAGGGATTTAGAAAGCCATGGAGAGGTTTTTCACAAATCACACACTTTACTTTAGGGGACTCTACCCAAAACGATATACCAACAATGCCTTATATAGGCAATAAAAGGAAACAAGGACACACAGGGACCAACTCACGGGTCCAGATACAAACAGAGGCACCGGAAGCTTCCGGGAGGGAATTATTCGCACACTATGAATAGTAACTGTACTGTGAACAGTACTTTCCCTAGCTTATTGCTACAGTAAAAGTGAACAGTGATTTTGCTATAATGGAATTGTACGGACTCATCGGTCTCGTCCGTCACGGGCATTGTAGCTACACACTGAGTCATCATCTGAGCTGTCTTCTAGGAGATGTGCCTCATATTTCTGTTGGAGAGCTTCAAAGTCTTGGGGCGAGAGAATTTGGTTCAGCCTTTGAGATGAGGATGCTTCATGAGCCCAATGGGATGCTTCTTCTTCTGGTGGGTATCTTAATAGCTATTAAGTACTTATTGGTTAAGTACCATAACAACGTCTTGAGCTGGTCTGGGAAATTATCTTCCTTCCAGATAAGAGGATGAATGAAAGGATAATTTAAATTTAACCCGAAAGAATAAATAATCGAACCTCCATTGAATCTGAATAGGTTTGTGTGGCATTGCCACATGAGGTTTTCCAGGTTCTCAGTAAGACTGTCATTCTGGGTTTGCTGAATAATCTCCTGGGGATATTTCCAGCTTGGCAAGTTTTTGATCTTCTCAATCTTGTATTTCACACCATGATTGAGCATATGGAAAGTAGGCCTCTTGATGTACATGTTGATTTCAGTTGGTGCTTTGGGTCTTGACAAAAAGTCAGCAAGCACATTCTTTTTTCCAGGAATATGTTTGGTTTCAAAAGAGTATTTTGAAAACCATTTAGCCCATCGAAGTAGTTGAGAGTTTGGAATTTGTTTCTGTTTAAACTTGGTCATTTGAGGGAAAGATGCCATGTCTAATTCTACCAAAAAGTGATGGCTGATGAGGTGAAACTCAAATTTTTTGATTCCATTTTTTACTGCTAGGATTTCTTTAAAAGTTGAATGGTAATGCATTTCAGCTTGGGAAAATTTTCCACTTTTGTGGGCACAAAGGTGCTTCTTACCATCAATTTCTTCGAACAAGATGGCTGCCCAGTATTCGTCACTGGCGTCAGTTTGAAGGATTCTTTTTCCTACTGATGGTATTTGTAATGGTAGGAGATTCTGCATAATATCCTTAAGTTCAGCGACAGCTTTGGTCTAATTTTTCCCCAAGGTGGGGAGTTCTTTTTTAGCATGAATTGCAAAGGAATCAAGAGCTTTGCAATATGTGGGATAAAAACCTTGAGATAATTGATTATCCCAAGAAATTGTTGAACTTGTTTTGTCGTGAAGTTTTCTACAAGAAACCTCAATAATTCTTGAGCGATATGTGGCCCTGGATAGTATATACCTTTGTTGAGGTGCATACCGAGAAATTCGATTTCTGTTTGGGCAATATTCATTTTTCTTTGGAAAAGCATAATACCATGCTTTTTCACGATTTCTACAAACTGCTCAAGGAACTGGTAGTGTGACTGCTCATCAGGACTGTAGAGTAGAATATCGTCGATGTATACGGCTGCAGTAGACAAGATTGGTTGGAAAATACGACACATGGTCTTTTGGAAAAGAGATGGTGCTACCTTTAGGCCAAAATGAAGAACTTTCCACTGGAAGTGCTGGTTTGGGATGCAGAATTCTGTTTTGGATCTGTCCTCAGGATGGATGCCCAATTGCCAAAATCTGGCTTTGAGGTCGAATTTTTACTAGATATGGGCCTTGGTTAAACAACTAAAGAGAGAATCTCTAGATGGTAAAGGGAACTTATCATCTTGGAGAAAAAGATTGAGAGGTTGATAGTTAATCACCAGTCTCATTTTTCCTTTGTTCTGCTCGGCGCGCTTATTGACATAGAATGCTTCACAAGCCCATTGAGAGTCAGAAACTTCAATAAGGCCTTGTTGTAATAATTCTGAGCATTCCCTTTGAGCTAAAGCCAAGTGTTCTGGCTTCATTCCCATATGACTCGCCTTTGTTGGGTTGATGTCTTCATTTTTTTTTTAAAGGGAGACGAACAAAGAATTCAGGATTCTCCCATAAGGGATGAGAACATTTTTGGGCGAATTCTAAATGGGATTCCAAACAAAATTCTAGCAACTTTTGCATGATTGGATCTAATAAACTCATCTGAATGGAAAAGAGTCTCTAAATATTGACAAACTCAGAGAAATGATCTTTGTATCTAAGACCTTTTCCGGGAATGATGCGAAGTTGAAAGATCTGAGTCATGATGTCCCACCAAATTATCAGATATTTATTGGGGAGGTTTGATCCAAAGATTTTTGCCTTTATGGAACATTGGGGAAAGAACTGAACAGTAACGGGAGTGGTTCTGACATTTTTGGAGAAAGTATCTCCAGAGGCGGAGTTGAAATACCGGACATGAGGAGTCCAATATTCTTCAGGCAAGACTTTTGTATCTAGAATGGAGCAGCTTGCTCCGGTATCAATGAGAGCAATGACATTGATAGGTTTGGCAAACTCTGAGGAGAAGATTTTTACAGGAAAATGGGGACAGTGAGTTTGACTTGAAAATATGTCAGGATTTGGTTCTAAAGGTGTGGGAGATATGTGAAAAATGTCTTCAGATTCTAAGTCTGACTCAGTCTCACTGGAAGTTTGGTAAGAGGGAATGACACAAAGAGTTTGTTCAGATGGTTCCTCATCAGCAGAGAGTAAAGATTCGATATCATCATTTTCAAGGGACATACCTATTTCATTCTCAATCAGATGATTCTGACCTTTTTTCGCCTGAGGACAATTTTTGGCAAAATGTCCTTTCTTGTTGCATATGTAGCAACGATTTGATTTCTTATGGCCTGTGCGATCCTCTCTTTTGCGTAGGTATCGCCATTTCTTCTTTTTCCGGAAATGCTTGGAGCCATGTTTGGACTTCTTTATCGAATACTTCTTACAGTGCTTTTTCTTCCGGGAATACTGGCCACAACTACCATCACAGTCTTTCTTGGAACATTTGATTTTCAACTTTTGGCGAGAACAAGCCAATTCAAGGCGCCTGTCATCTGTGATGTGGGTACGGAACATCTGGTGCTTTAAGCATAATTCTTCAAGGCATAGATGGATCTCTTGTTGGATTTCTCCCAAGGGAATATCTTGTATTCTCCTTTGTTTTCCAAAGAAAGATCTTTCAACCATCTGGGATAATTCTTTTGGGATGGAAGTAAGGAAGACATGCTTCAGATTTGGATCTGCGCCAATTTGGTAAAAGAGCTGAAGCATTAGTCGATAATGCTTATCAAGGTGCTTTTCCTCAAGGGAGCAGCATCTTCTTTCGAAAAATTCTCTTCTTTTTATCTCTATGAGATCTCTGGGTGTTCCCAAAAAAACATGATATAAGTAAGTTATGGCATGGCTGAAATTGGGTGACATCAGAAATAAGAGCTGGTCTTGTTCTGAAATTGATTGCCACCAGAGTTTAAGGCTTCCTGTGAACCTTGTAACAAAATTGTAAAGGACATCATTCATATCATGGTTGGTGATGGACTGTGTATTCAACCAAGTATGAAATTCTTCAAGTCTTTCTGGCCATTTTGGATAAGGAATATCATCGATGGTGAAGAATTGTTTTGATGCCATGGATACATGCTTAGTAGGAGTAGGATTGCTTGTCTGACCAATATCTGGATTAGAATAGTTTGATTCCATCTCGTAATCTGGAGGATTAGTCATGAATATTTGAGAAGCTACTGGTGCAATGAGGGGGGGGGGGAATCAATTGTAGGGATAGAGACGGATGAGGAAGAAGAAAGAGATACTGAATCTGATTCAGTATCAGGAGAAGTGTGTTCAGCTAGAAACAAAATTTGTTTTTCTGGAATGGCAGGGTCAGGCTTAGGCTGTTGGATAACAGGATCAGGTTCCTAAGTGCCTAAATCCTTTAGAAAGATTCTAATGGATTTGATAACATCATCTGTTCTGGTCTGTCTCTTATAACAATCGAACTTGATTCTGTAGGTGAACTTTTTTCTTTTCCTTTTTCCTTTTGCAGGGCCTTGAGATGATTTTGTATTTTTGCCATATCTAGTTCCCTTCTGGAGGGATCTTCTAGAATGGTGGCCAAAGTAGACGTCTGTGGATGTGGGGGTAAATACCCAGTTCTAACAGGAGGTGCTAATGGGTCAAAGGGCTTGAATCTCCCTTCTTCAAGAAGTTGGATTTGCTTCTTGAGCTTTTCTATCTCTGGCTTTGGACTTTCAAGATAATGATACCCAAGATGTTGTCTTGATTCCAAGGCATGAAGCCTTTTCTGGAACTCAGAAAGTATCTTTTTGGTGCTTTCATCATACCTTCGGAGATTTTGTTGCACATTTCCAATCTTAGAATCAATAGCCTTAAAGGCATTGTTCTGTGCCGACAGAGTCTTTGATTGCCAGTTTAAAATAGCTTCAGCAGCATGGGTGTTTTTTTTTTTTCTGTCTCCCATGTTCATCCACATCAGTGGGGGTAGGAATTTTGGGACTATGGCAATATCTGCCATGTGGGTCAATAAACTCTTCTGTAGTAGGAAACGAGAGTTTAGAACTTTCCTTAACATGAGGAGGAAAGTCAGTATCTTGGAACATGGAAATAGAAGAAGTGGTTGGTGCTTCTGTTGGGACTTCAAGCGGGTAAGAATGTTTCTTAGCCCATTTGAGAATTGGCTTATAAAATGGAGAGAGAAAGCTTGCTTTTTCTGAGGAGGAGAGGGTGGAGGTGACTTTGGTGGATCTGGTAAGATTTGGGATGTAGTACTGGACTCTGGTGGTCAAGGTGGTGCATAGGAAACCATAAACTGATATTTATCACACTCACCAAGAGTATCAACGGAGGAATCTCCGTCTAAGTACCTTTGGTATACCTTATCCTTGGACTTTTTCCGTCGAGGTGGAGACCTTGCAAGAGGGTCTACCTCGTCAGGAGAATTTGTACAGTAGGAACATTGGCAAAAAGGATCCCAAAAACAATGACCATAATTGTCTTTATAGTAATGAACAGGATGTCCATTACCATTGAAGTGTCGAACATGCTTTTTTAGATCTGGTTCGGAAATAGATTCAGGAACACATGGTTCGATCATGAGGATGGTCTGGAAGATAGAATGACTTTCTTCCTTTTCCTTGCCAAATTTGATGGAAATAGTTCCATCTTTTTTCCGTACGAATTCAGAGTCTGTGGACTGAAAGGGCTTGTTATGCTGGTGTAGCTTTTCATAGTTGGTGATCCAAGTCTCTGGAAGGAGCTTGGCCAACGTATCCTTTGGGATCTACTGGGAACATGGATGCAGGACGCCTGGTCATTCTGCATGGAGATGAACAACGCATCCTCATTACCATTGTTGAAGTTGAGGTCAAGAGCATGGTTCTGCACTCGATAAACCATATGGTAATGTAGGGTTGCAGCTACAGAGTCAGTAGTTTGGGATATCAGCACCAGCTGAAATCAACATGTACATTAAGAGGCCTGCTTTCCATATGCTCAATCACGGCGTGAAATACAAGATTGAGAAGATCAAAGACTTGCCAAGCTGGAAATATCCCCAGGAGATTATTCAGCAAATCCATAATGACAGTCTTACTGAGAACCTAGAAAACCTCATTTGGCAATGCTACACAGACCTATTCAGATTCAATGGAAGTTCGATTCTTTATTCTTTATTCTTTCGGGTTAAATTTAAATTATCCTTTCATTCATCCTCTTATCTGGAAGGAAGATAATTTCCCAGACTAGCTCAAGACGCTGTTATGGTACTTGAACAGCCGAAATAGGAACCACAACCTATAAACCTCACTTGAACAGCCGAGAAGCCCGGATTCACAAATCTTATCCAAGATCTGTTAGATTTTGTGAACATGAATATCGAGAACTCCAGAGAATCCTATGCCAGGAAAAAAAGACCATTCCCGAAAATGTTTGGAATAATGTACCCACTACGTGGGATCATTATGACCTAGCACCAGATGCTAAGGAAGCACTAGGACAATATAGACAAGCTACATCATCCAAAGAGCATGAAATGACAAGCGAAGATGACATTGTCCAGTCCACTCAAGACCCCTATGCACGCTTTGGAGGTCCTCTGTCTCAGAATCCCTACGAACAGAGATCCTTGTCCTCATTCCAAAACATGGACACATCCTTTTATGTACAGCCATCCAATTGGCCTCAGCCAAGTATGCCAAGCATTCCTGCCAACAGTACAAGTGAAAATATAAACTTGGCAGAAGAAGAAGCATCCCATTGGGCTCATGAAGCATCCTCATCTCAAAGGCTAAACCAAATTCTCTCGCCTTAAGACCTTGAAGCTCTCCAGCAGAAATATGAGGCACATTTCCTAGAAGACAGCTCAGATGATGACTCAGTGTGTAGCTACAATGCCTGTGACGGACGAGACCAATGAGTCCGTACAATTCCATTGTAGCAAAATGACTGTTCACTTTTACTATAGCACTAGGCTAGGGAAAGTACTGTTCATAGTACAGTTACTGTTCATAGTGTGCGAATAATTCCCTCCCGGAAGCTTCCAGTGCCTCTGTTTGTATCTGGACTCGTGAGTTGGTCCCTATGTGTCCTTGTTTCCTTTTATTGCCTATATAAGGCATTGTTGGTGTATCGTTTTGGGCAGAGTCCCCTGAAGTAAAGTGTGTGATTTGTGAAAAACCTCTCAATGGCTTTCTAAATCCCTCTTCTTCTCTAGCCTGGTAAGATCCTCCGAGAAATGCAGCTTGGGTAGATTTGAAACGTTTCCATCCTAGCATCTTCTGAGTGTCTCTAGGCTCTGAACTAAAGGGCTGAGTAGTTTTCTGCTAATAGGCTGTCCCTGAAGGGCTTGAACGGGAGTTATTCGCCCAATGTGGGATGCATACCTGCAGGAAATTTACTCTCCTTCCCCGGTTCTAAGTCTAGGTCCATTCATGGAATCAGAGCCATGGTTTTGTTTTTTATATTATCCATTCCATACGCTTGATAGGTGAATCCAATGCTGAGAAGATCTTTTCTCATCATGTCTATAGAACCAGAAATCCTCGAAGCACCCGTTTCTCTTGTTCCTTCTTCATCATCTTCAACCCCTCCAGAATTTTGTGTTTCCAATGCTTCTAAGATAGATTATCTCTATGAAGTCTCTCTTAGCGATGAAACCAAGATCTCCAAAACTCAGCTTCCTCTTATGAACCCTTACTCCGCTTTTGCTAAACCCACCTCTTCATTTTCACCTATCTGCTCCATTCGTCAACTTATTCACCAAACCCCAAAGCAAGTAAAAGAGTATGTTCAGTCCTCCAAGTTCGACCAGCATCCCATTCCTGCTATTGAAAATGAGTACTTTGTTACTCTTCAGATCCCTCCAGAATTTCCTGGAAAATGGGTTCAATAGGAATATTCTCATGTCCACTACGGAGCTGTTCGTCTTGCTCTCACCTTCCATGGTCGAAAAGGTTTGCCAATAGTGGCAAGAATCGCGTTACTAGATACCAGGTTTTTACAATACCAGCATGCTTGCATCGGTACTATTCAAACCACTTTGAATGCTGGAACAGTCTTTGTAACTTTGTATCCAAATTTCAACATCGCCCTTTCAGACCCCCAATTTCTCTCTTTTCTGAAAGTTCAAGGGTTAAGGTATACTGCTTTCGCTAAGCTGACATATTAGAGCCCATAGGATGATATAGTATACTATCACGACCATTCAATCCATTCCATCTTTTATCCTTCTTGATAAAATAGTCGTGTGTGGGAACACGGTCGGCCTTAGCCAAAATATTATAATTTCACTTTTTGAATTTCCCACCAGTTTCAACAGCTGATAACATATTTTTGGCGTTGTAAACCGACGCCCGGTAATTTTTCCCTTAATTACCAAAATTAAATAATGTAGGAATAAATTCCTACAATCATCTTTAAGTCAATTCAACACGATTTAACGTTCGAATAAATAACAGATCACATCATCACGATCAACATAACATTCCGGTTGTTGACCATCCTGGTCTAATTTTCTGAAAAATAAATAATTAAATAAATAATTATGGAAAATTAATAAATAAAAGCAAGAAATTCAATTTAGGCCCATAATGCCTAATTGGAAGCCGAGGCAAGTCCGGAAAATTACCGAAACTCATTTAATAATTAATAGCAGGAGTCTACTTGTTAACTACACTAACCATTCTCCTAACATGCATAGATAAATGCCTAATTTAATTATTCTACTCTAATCTAATCACCTAATTGCACTTAATTAAATCTAATCAACCCCTAAGCATCATTAACCGACTAATAAAGGATTAGTGAGCAAAACTCACTTGATTAAAAGCGGAGACCGGATCACCACATGGCGACGCGGCGGCGGCTGAAATCTGAATTTTCGACGGTGTCAACGGACTCTCGGACCAGGCCTAAACTTGGCCCAACAAATCTCAGCCCAATTGAGATTCGTTGCTGAGTTGGGCTGGGCTTTTGCTTCGCGGGCTTCTGATTTCACTGAACTGGGCTGAATTCTTGGGCCGAAGTTGGGCTGCTGAGTTGATGGGCTTCAATTGAATTAAACTACCTTGGGCTGAACTGGGATGGGCTGAGGACTGCTGGACTGGGCTTGCTGGTCTTGCGTTGAAGAAGCTGTGGGCCGAATGCTGTTGTGAAGATGGGCCTCACTGAACTCACGGGCTGAAGAAGACGCGGGTGGAGAAGGGAGCTGCTGGGCTTCAAGCTTCGCTGCTCGAGTCCACTGAACTTTGTTGATTGACCATGAAGACGCGTGGACGAAGAAAGCGGCTCGCTGGCGTCGAGCTGGGGGAAGACCACGCGCAAGAGGAGAAACGGATGAAGCAGCTGCTGGATGGAGACGCGCTGCTTCGTGGGATGATGCGGCTTCGGCAGGAGGAGTCAACGATTGAAGATGGCAGGATGAGGGACACGCAGCAGCCTGAGGCTTCGGTGGAGTTTGAGGCTGGTTTGTTGACCGGCGGGGCTGCTTGCACGTCTGAAGATCGTGGCAGCAAGCGGGTCAACGAAACAAAAAAGGAAATTGACGCTGGGGAGGCCACGCGTGGAGACAGCCACGAATGAAAGTGGAGCAAGGGCGTGCGGATGATGGGTGAGTGGAGGTGTCGCGGCTTGGGAGGAACAAAACGAAGAAGACAATTGGTCTTCTGTTCTGCTTTGCTTCGTGGGAGTTGGTGATGAATTGGAGAAGGTTTTGCTTGGTTATAGAGAGAGAGAGAGAGAAGAAGAGATGTGATTTCGGATGAAATGAGAACGAAAGCAAAAGCAGAAGGTCGTCGGGTCAGGGGGCTACGCACGAAGGAAGGGAGTTCAAAGTCATATATTCTCATCCTCTCCACTAAATTCATGTCCCCCTAATAGTCCAAAATCTTATCTTCTTTGTCCCCATTTCTTTCTTGCAAAATAATTCACCAAAATTCCAATTTGAAGCCAAAATTTGCTGTTCCAGCCTAAATCCGAATTTTACATTTTTGGCACTCAACTTCGGTCTCAATTTCTTCTCCGATTATTCAAATCGAGGTCCGATTTCACTGAAGAAAAATCCCATACCATTTTTTGCAAGTCCCCAACACTCAAAGGCTCAGCTTAGAAGTCAAAATTTCCTTTAATTTGGCCTGTACGAATCTCCGCTAATTTTCCGCAACGTTCAAAACGGTTTTCCGTAAAAATCTCGGAATCTCTAAAAAATCTTCTGAGACTGAGTTGACATTCCTAGAATTTATTGTGACATGACAAAATTTTCAATTTCTGAAATCAGACTCGATTTCACGGTTAATTTCCATTCGACGCGTTTTTAGTGTGACTTAGGCTACTGTGTAATTTTCAGGCATTTTTAGTACAATTGACCCATAGTCGATTTTCTTCAAGCCACTATGAACCCACTCGACACATTGGCGACTCTTGATTGTCTTGAAAATCTCGATGATTCAAATACAGATATAGGGTCCCAAAACAATAGCAAAATCAGTTTAGTGCCGGTCGACGAGAATTTTTCAATTTAGTGGTGTCACCCACGATTAGCCATACATCTCAGTTGAACCGGCATATCTCTGATTTCAAATCGATTTTATATTGTGCCATATTGGCCTCTAAAGATGAGCACAATCGAGAAGCCAATTCCTGGTCGAATTCTCAAGTCTAATTGCCTTAAAATCCTTAATGGCTTTCCCAGGTAGTCTAGTTATCTCGAGAGTGATTAGCTCTAAAAACAGCCCTATAGACGCGTCAATGAAATGCCCAATTTATTCAGTAGAAAAAATGATTGAAAATCTGGGATGTCACAACTCTTGCCCTCTTATAAAAATTTCATCCTCGAAATTTAAACCTTTATCAATCCTCAAACAAAAAGGCAAGGTGTTGTTGTCTCAACAAGTCTCACTTTTCCCGATTGTTTCTTCAGTCCCGTGGTGTTGTTAGACCACTTTGACAAAGGGAACCTTCTTGGTTCACATAATCTATTCTGAACTACGAACTAAACTGGGCTTTCCACGTATGACACTCTGTCGTTCACGCCTAATTCTTAATGATTCAGCACATGTGTCAGGATCAAACTCGTATGTCCTTAACCTCGACACGTGAAAGGCGTCATGCACTTGCGCCTACTTTGACGACAATACAAGACGATACGCCGGAATCCTGATTCTTTCTCTAGAATTCCTAAGGAATCTATGTACCTTGGTCTTAGTCTTCCCTCCTTGCTGAAGTGCAAGGTATTCCTCATTGGTGATACCTTCAAAAGATGCAATCACCAGTCTGGAACTCTAAGGACCTTCAAAGTTCAACGACACAACATTTCCGGTGGCTTTGAGCGGTCTTTAATCTATGTCTGATCATGGTGACTACAATCACTGACTGCTTAACTGACTTTGAGCCTGTGATCTTTTAGCATCTAACTTTCTCCCCACAAACTAAAGTTCTGTACATTCTGCTATGCACTACTTCAAACGAAACCATTTGACTGCTCTGCTTTAACTGGGAACCTCGGGTCTAGATCTAACATGAATTCTTCACTAGCACTCTGTGCAGACGAACTATCTGACCTCATGCAACTTTGCATTACTAAACTTCCACTTACCGACATATCTGACACTTGCAACTTGTCCAGTGATATCTATATTTATATTGGCCTACCAATCGAGCTGACGTTGATTCAAACCGTCCTCGCACTGTATGGTCAAATATTGCAATACTACAGTGGATTTCCTAAAAGGGTCTTCTCCTCAAGTTCCGTACTATCTGACACCTATCATTACCGACGCTTCGACACTCCATCTCCCAAAATCTGAAAGTCAACTTTTCCCTTACCGATATCCTCTTACAGGATTTTCTAAATATCTCGGTTTGTCAACTGAAATGTCTTAATTCTAAACTGGACTTTTAGTTTAGTTTTGAGGGTGGCCTTAAAATTCGAAAGGTGGTTTACCTCAAACTTGAATATCGAATCTCGAGCTCTCTCGATTAAGTTTCACTCCTTAATCAATATGTGAGCCATTGAAGACTTTCGACTCAAAGCATCAGCGGCCTTGTTCACCTTTCCAGGGTGATATAAGATATCATAGTTGTAGTCTTTCAGTAATTCCATCCATCTGCGTTGTTTCATGTTCAACTCCTTCTGAGAGAACAGGTACTTGAGACTCTGATGGTCTGTGAAGATCTGAAATCTTTCTTCGCATAGATAATGTCTCCAAATCTTCATGGCAAATATAATTGCCATGAGCTCTACGTCATGCATTAGATAATTCTGCTCATGAGGCCTCAACTGTCAGGAAGTGTATGCAACAACTCTGCCATGTTGCATCAGCACAGAACCCAACCCTCTGAATGACGCATCACTGTAGATCTCAAAACCTCCAGGACCAGATGGAATGGTCAGCACAGGTGCGGTAGTTAGCTTTTCCTTCAGCTCTTGGAAACTACGCTTGCACTTGCCTGTCCATACAAATTTTTCTTCCTTCCTCAGGAGTTTTGTCAGAGGCGATGCTAATGATGAAAACCCTTCCACAAACCATCTATGATAACCTGCCAAACCCATAAAACTTCTTATCTCTATCACTGTAGTTGGTCTTGGCCAATTGATCACGGCTTCTATCTTACTCGGGTCCATTGAAATTCCTTTGCCTAATATTACATACCCTAAGAAAGCAACACGAGTCAACCAAAACTCGCACATGCGAAACTCGGCATACAGTTGATGGACTCTCAGCTTCTACAACACTAATCTCAGATGATTCTCGTGTTCTTCGTCGCTTCTCGAATACATTGGAATATCATTACACGACAAAATCGGAATTGATCTAGGTATTCTTCGAACACTCGATTTGTCAAATCCATGAAAGCAGTTGGAACGCTTGTCAGACCCAATGGCATTACATTGTACTAACAATTCATTATAACGAAAGCTCTTTGAGCCAAACCTTTTTATATATGGTATCCAAGTTATACATAGGTAAAGTATTCCAGTACAACTATAACTAATGATTCTCCTTTCTATGATTTCATTACAACAACTGAAGTTCTATAAACCTAACCAAAATTCTGTTGTGTCATTTTGATAAGATTGTTCTAGGGACACTGTCCTTCTTGCTCAGTGCATAACTCGATTCACCTCTAAGCTGGCGGTCCATTCAACGGAATTATACCTGTGATCACGTCAAGCGTAACTTCAGCCTGACCCTATGTAATTGTATACACGGTGCCCCGAACTGGAGGTCTTAGCTATCCTCCTTGTGGCGCGTTCTGTGGTGCATACCCTTTGATCTATCCCAAAGGTGGTGGTGGCAGCAACTGCAGTTGTCCTCGTGGTCACGTCGAACAATCTCTGGCCATGTGACTCTGCTGGCCACATTCAAAACAGGTGCTCGTCCTTCGGGGACACTAATTAACAGGATGTCATCTTCCACAAAGGCGACACATCTCGATCCTATTTGGTGCTAGCTTGCCAACTCCACCTCTCTTATTGAGTGGGACTTGAAATATATTTCCAGGCATAGGTCTCTTTCCTTGGCGGATGCTGTCCCTATGGGAGCTGAACCTCGATCTAGATGAGGTAGCTCTATTGTTCTAATCCTTCTCAATTTTCTAGGCTCTCCGATATATGTTGTTGTAAGTCCTCATATCTAGGGAGACCAGTATGCTCGTCATGTCTGGTCTGAACCCATCCCTAAATCTTCTCACTCGGTTTGCTGGGTTTTCTATTAGCTTTGGGGCATAACGCGAAAGTTCAGCGAACTTCGCCTCATACTCATCAACAGTTAGGGAACCCTGGCGAAGACATTGAAATTCTGCCATCTTCACCTCCCTAGCGGTCTCGGAGAAATACTTATCGTTGAAGGCTTCAAGGAAAGTGTTCCACTCCTAAACCACGCCTTCTCGAAAGATCATTTCTCGAGTAGTCATCCACCGAGTGTTCGCAACTCCCTTCAGCTGGTAAGTTGCTAAGACTACTTTCTCAGTCTCGTTGCACATCAACAGTGCAAACGCTTTCTCTAGTTTATGAACCCATGAAGCAGCAGTTTTTGGATCTCTTGTCCCAGTGAACAATGGTGGGTTCAATTTTAGGAATTGCTCCACCAATTTATGGATTGGTATTGCAGCGACCACAGTCCCCGGTGGACCTTCAACATTCATGGCGGCGGGAAGAACGGCAGGTGCAACTGTAGGCGCGACAGCAAGGGCGGCTCCAGTGGCGGCGGCAACATCGGCGGCAGCAGCGGCCTGAGCGACGGCATTTCCTGAACTAAATATCTATTCCATAATATATGTTTTTCCGTGCATTTCCTTCGAAACTTATACCTTCAGATTTTCACATGGTGGTCCTTCTTTCTGTTTCCTTTTCCCACTTTGACCTTCATCACTAAAACGGGAATCAAAAAGTTGTGCTGATAAATGGAGTAGTTACCACTATGATGGTGGTGCCACAGCTGCCATCCCTCGTTTATCTAAGTAAGAAACGACAGAAGCAATATATCAAATCGAATAAAGAAATTGTTCAATATAAAATGAGCAGATCCAAATGGTAGCTTGTGAGCTCAAGTTCCAGCAGCGTTACCAGCTTCTCTGTTGGTTTATAAAGCTGTAATCATCCATGACGCAACCCCTTCAATTATGTATTAGTTTCTTCTGCCACGCCTAAAACTGATTATGGACCACATCTGCTACTTGTCAAACAGTGGCAGCTGATCTTGGAACTATGGAGGGAATCGAGTCTGGACTTCGTCTCCACTTTTAATCTCTTTTCCTTCATTTCGTGTCTGTTTATAAGAAGTGAATCGAGTAAATCGAAGAACGTTGAGTATAGCGAGGGGATTGTCAATTTTTTACACCACCCGAAATTGGCAAAAACCAACCCGATTAAACAAGGGATATGTTTGAATGCATCTAAATAAAAAGTGAAAAGTAATTTTCTTTTCCTTTTTGATGAAAACTTAAAATAATTATTCGAATTTCAGAAGATTATGAAAAAATCTGAAAAAATCTATGTGAATCTGCGTGAAAACATTCAAGTATGGTGAAAGTTTCAAGAGTTTCTAATCTGAAAATAAATCAGAGTATATGAATGGCACGGCTTAAATAAAGTAAAAGATGAAAGTCAATTTAGATAAATATTAGATTAATATCTTATCCGTGTTAAATAGTGAATTTTACGATGTTTGATGAGGGCATCGAGTAGGTCTGAATTCATAATCTGAGTTTTATACGTAAACATGATTGAAGGCTCTTTTAACTCAATTGCAAGGATATGAAGAAGGTAGCATTTGATCCTGTGAGTGGGATAGACCCAACTCGACTATTGATTGCAAGTTCCCAATGGACTCTGGAAGTTGAGTTAATCTCAGTTGCTACCAACGAAAGCTTCAATAATGATGCTAAGCAGCCAACTGAACTACAACCATTCAAATATTTACAATTACGAGCACTAAGAATTTCCAGTTTCTTCATTACTTTCCATTTGGGAATTTTTTTTATGATGTGCCATCCACGAGAATTTCTGTTAAAGCTTCTAGTTTAGCAAGCTCATCTGGCAGCTTGCTGAGTTTAGTGCAGAACTTTAAGTTTAAGAAAACTAACTGCTTTAGCTGACCAATAGATCTATCAATATGGACCAACTTCTGACATCTTTCAAGAATTAATCTCTCTAAAAATACATGAGATGAGAAGTCAGGCGTTCTTTTTAACTTTCTACATCCAGTCAAATTTAGAACCTTTAAATTCTTTGCCATCTGTAAGGGAGAACAGCAAAATTT
The DNA here is from genome assembly GCA_014182725.1 of Eucalyptus brandiana. NCBI lineage: Eukaryota > Viridiplantae > Streptophyta > Magnoliopsida > Myrtales > Myrtaceae > Eucalyptus > Eucalyptus brandiana. Next base: position 67,171,358 of record CM024675.1, on the reverse strand, counting down.
CAATCCCATTAACGAGATAGGAGATTAAAAAAATAATATTGAAATTATTTTGAAACACTTCCTCCGCTTCTACCTTGATGTGGCTCCATCCACTTCATTTTTTTGTAATTTTACTCCATGATAGATAAGAATCACTAGCTTTGTCAGGGAAAGAGTGGTCAGCTCAAAAGTTGCAGGAAAGTTATGCCATGAAAGCCATCTCAACATCAAATATATGTATGGACTCCTCCGGAAAAAAACTGGCTGGAAGAACATTCAAGCAGCAACCACACCGAAAGGAACTGACTTGAGCAAAACAATGCAGGTTTGTGCTTGTCTTATTGAAGTTTACGCCATCCACTTGCAAGAACCTTAGGTTTGATAGACTGGAAAATGCTTCATTTGTAATGTTGTATTCGCAATTACTTTCAAACTTGAGACAAATTGCTTCAACATTTTCTAATCCCTGGCAAAAAGGGAAATAGCAGTTAGAAAGCACATAGTTCTTGTTTGGAAAATTATATTCATTTGGGGTGCTATCTTTCCTCGAAATTATATATTACTTTAGGAGATGTGTCAGTACTGTGAGTGATAAAGAAATAATACACAGGAAATTCTTTTAATTGGTGAGTAGTTAAATAGAACGCTCTTGAGAATGAATGACTTTGTATACTCACCTTTGTCCTCATAAGAATATCAAACACTTCATCATGATTCCATACTCTGCTCTGCTTCTCTGATCTCATAGCACACTCTTGACGAATGATTTCATGTCCAAGGTCTCTTAGCTAATCATGCATCCAAATACAGTTGTTTTCTTTAATCTTTATTAAAGACATCTGCTGGAGGACTTCAATGGCTTCTTTAGGAAAAAGCTTGCAACTTTCCCACATAAGGATCACAATTCTTTTATTGAAACCAATGAAGAAACAGGCAATATCAAGGAATATGCTCTTTTGCCTATCATCTAATGCGTCAAAACTGATCTTCAACTTCTTTTTTGTGTCCTCATGAAAAATATTTCCAGCTTCTTTAATGTGATATACCATTATGCCTTGCTTTGTCAAGATAAAAGTGAACCCATAACCTCCAAAGTCAGAGGTAGACTGCCACTAATGTTCACAGCTTTTATGGAGTAAGGGAGGAATTCCTCCAAAGGATAATCTCTTCTAAATGCATGTCTGCTGAAAAGTTGTAGAGAATGGTCAAAATCCATGCAGGGAAGTTCATAAGTCCAATCACCTTTGGGCTCATGAAGAACATCCTTGTTTCTAGTGGTAATGATAAGTTTGCTTCCTTTGCCAAACCATTTGCACTTCCTCGGGAGAGCATCCGGTTGAATCCTTTTGTCAATGTCATCAAGTAGAAGTAGAACTCTTTTAGAGAATAACCTCTCCTCAGTTATCATAGTCCCTTAATCCACATTATCAATGTCTAGCCATTTCCTTCTAAGGAGTATAGAGATGAGCTGATTCTGCAAATACTCAATACCCTTATGCTCGGAAGTTTCTCGTATGTTAGAAAGGGAGTAACTGAAAGGGCTAGTGCAAACACCTACAGGGGGGTGACTAGGTGTAAATGAAATTTTTTGCAAAACTTATAATAAATAATTTGCTTTTTGAAGATGATTGACTAGGAACGTAATGAATACGCAAATATACGAATGAAAGTAGAAAGTTCAGAGAAAGAGAATAAGAACACAAGATTTATAGTGGTTTGGCTTAGATCAAACCTACGTCCACTCTCCCACGCTAACAGCCCTAAGGCTGGATTCCACTATGAATCAAAAGAGATTTTACAACTTGTGATCTTTGACTTTCTCAGTGATGAGTCTCTACTGGTCTCTCACAAAGATTCACTAAGTATTTCTCTCTTTTGTGTACAATTGTGAGCTCAACAAATGAAACAGTAAGTAACTAGAGATCTTCAAATTTTGAAATTCTTCTTTCATGCACACTCTCGAACAACTTGAGAGTCCGCCTTAAATACTCCTTCATGCCTTCATAATCGTTGGCACTTGCTAAATGAATTCTTACAATTTACCCATTGGACAGAATCAATCAAGGGGATCTTCGAGTCATTAGATGATTGTGATGAAAGCCCGTCAATCTTATTCACCCATACAATCAGGATCTTTGGTTTCCATAAGTAGAATCTTCCAAGTTTACTTGCCTTTCACATGATCTTCATATCGGAGTAAGTTCCAATAAGATAATCAATTAAGTAAATGCTAAATCCAGCCATAAGATCTTCTAAAACTCATACGGAATGAATCCTTGAAGATAATCCCACATTTGGATAAGTCTTCATTCTTTAGTTTGGAAAACTATCAATGAGAGCAGACTTTTTAGACTAAAGTCTCGTGGTCTTCAGATTTTGACCAAAGAGTCTAAAGTTCTTCAGATCATAACTTTTGAGTCTGCAAGTTTTCAGACTAGACTTTTGGAAATGTTTTGTCAACTTCAAAACAGTAATGGACTTTTCTCTAACAATCTCCCCCTTTTTTATGGTGACAAAACTTTTCTGCAGATTTGAAATTTTTTGACAAAACAACACTTAAGTAATACGTGATAAAAATGGATTGAGACCTGGATAGCATTGATTTTGCAACCACAAAAAACATGTTACTCCTACAAGACAAACTCATTATCCAGTCACAATCAGCATCGCAAATTAAGTTATTATAAGCATCAAAAGTCCAAATCCAAACAGTTCAAAGTTAGGCCAAAACCAAACCAAAAAAGTACTAGAGTCCAAAGTACCAAACACAAAATCACCAAGCCACCAAGCCAAACAGATAAAAAGGTCAATCAGTCAAATTTGCACAAACTCTCCCCCTTTTTTGTCACAGCAAAAAGTGAGGAATAACTATAAAAAGAGTAGGGTAAAAATCAGGGTTGTTCGGGGATACGAACGATCTGGAAATCCCCCATAGACTTGACAGTCTCCTTCAACGTCTTCAGAGTCTCCTTTAGCTGTTGAATATCCTCACCCTTTGCAGATTCTTGCATTTGAACCTTTGGGGCTTGTATCTGTTCTTGTAGAGAGTCTGAAGTCTTCTTGAAGGTTGTCATCAAGTTCTTCATCTCAAACTTTAATCCATATTGCTGACCTTTCAATTCCAAGAGGATATCCGGTAGTCTTTGAAAGTCTGCTGTAGGTTCTGTTGTGGTGCTAGGTCCAGCCGAATCAATTCTAAGAGTCTTGAGATGTGAGAGAACATCAGCAATTTGAGCACCAGGACTAGGAGAGGATGCCTCAACTTCTGCTTCAGGGTATTTAGAGGCATAGATATCCTCTAGATCTACTGGAGTCTGACTTACATCACTAGTAAAGACAGGTGAAGAAGTATCTCTTTTGTGAGCAGCTCCCCCTATTTATGTGCCTTCAGGTGGAGAAAAAGATTATTCTTCTTGTCCATGCTCTTCTTCAGCCTCCGAGTGACGTTGTTCATCTCTTGCAGTTCCACTCCGAGTCTTTTCTAAATCCTTAGATAAGGATACCGCATAAGTCTGCTCAAAAGAGTCGTCTTGACCCTCTTCTTCCTCTTCTTCTTCTCTTCCTCTTCCTTCTTCTTCTTCTGTTCTTTCTTCACCTCTCTTCTCTGTTTCTGCTCTTCCTTTGTTCTCTCTGTCCTCTGGCTCTTTGAAGCTAACAAAACTCCGTAAATTTCACAATGCGGAGAGAGTAATATCGTCCTCATCTTCTTCATCTTGTAAGGTGAGGGCTCTTCTCTTCTTGGTCGGTGTAGTCATGAGCTCCTTGCCTTTTTGCTTAGCTGCTGCAGAGTCTTGTTTCGCCTTAACAGAGGTTTTCTCCTTTAGGTGCTCTAGTTCCTTATTCAGCTCCTTAAGACGCATCTTCGAAACCATTTTTAGCCCAATCACCATTGGAGTAATGGTTCTAACACATAGAAAAGCAGGAATCTGAATGTGGAAATGTTTGAAGAGTCAAGTGACAAGCGCAGAGTAAGGAAGTTGACTTTTGTCTTTCATAACCGTCCTATACATGTGCATCAAGATAATGTGAGGCAGCGAGAACTTATAGCCAATGTTAATTGCATACATCAACTTCACTTCAGAGTGGGAGACATTAGTCTTTGACGTGGATTTGGGTTTGATGCAGTTGATCACGATCTTGTGAAGTAAAATATTGGAGGCATTCATTCTAGTGTAAAAAATCTTTCCCTCAACCACTCTGTCCCAAACAAAAGCTAAAGTCGCATGACCAATAGACACACTAATTGGTTGGAAACTCTCTTTTTCCACACCAATCACATCAGCCAATGTAGCCACATCAACCACAAATTCTTTGTCCCTAATAGTAAAGCAAAATCTATCCGCATCTAGAAAAGACAGATTCGAATAAAATTAAGTAGTTAGTTTAGGATAGGCTTCAGTAGTTTCAGAGCAAAAACATTCAGTTGAAGAAGTGCAAACTTTTCTCTCAATTGCACTTTCACAGAATCAAGGAAATCAAACTCCATGCTTCTAGGGTTCATAACCCCTCTCTTCAGCAGATTCAAATAAGTCCTCTCGTGGTCTTTGGAACGAAGTAAACTCGTCCCTTCTTCACGAATAATCGTAGCAACACCCATTCTAGGTTGAAAATGGGTATACATTCGTTCATCATTGTCCTTCCCTTTAGGTTGATTAAAACCACCAATGCGTGGATCACTTGGAAAGTTGGCAAAGGTCATTGTAGCAAAACCTTTAGGCACAATGCCTAACTTTTCCATTGTATTCAAGAAGAAAGTTTCGTTTTTGTAACCATTTGATCGCAAAAACTCATCGATCAAAGTCATTGCAGAACCACCCATCTTTAAGTTTGAGTAGAGTTTGAACAAAAATTGGGGTTTTTGAGTCCTTACAGGTTCAACGTCTTGAATGATCACTTCTTCTGTTTGAGGAGGATCTTATGTCGCCTTTTGTGAAGAGTGACACTGTTAAGAATGTTGTTGCGATTGTTGCTGAGTAGAGTCTTCTTCTTCAGTTAAATCGAAGTGGGTAGGACTCTCAAGCATGTGTCGTGGTCCCCTGTTTGCGATTCTCGAAGATTCCCTTTGGCAAGACACTGTCAAAGTCTTGGAGGATTTCTTGATCTCGTTTGTGGGAAAATGTGAAAGCTTTTGGGATCAAACACAAGAGAAATGAGAGAAAATAGGATCTTTGTATTCTAGGGTTTGAATGTGTGTAAATGGAGAAGAAGAATTTCGACTGTATATAAAGCAAGTGAAACAGTGTATACGAAACGTCACAAAGGAAAATAAAACTGTCTTTTTCAAAAATGAAAGACTTCCCTTTTTCAAGAAAAACTACCTTTTTTGAAAATGAAAAATCACCATAAATTCAAGGATATTTCTAAAAATAAAATAGGCAAGTAGTGATTCAAAAATGAACGTACCTTTTTGAAGCTTTATCCAAAAATAAACTCATATTCAGTTAGAAAGTATTAACTTACAGTCGTAACTTCTGGAAACTCTGAGTCATAACATTTTCAGACTTTACCTAGTAGAAGATATGATGTTCAATCTTGCACGATTAGACTCAAATAGATTTTTCTCCAATGGCTTTGTGAATATGTCCGCCAATTGATTTTTTAAGTCTATGAACTGAATCATAACTTCTCCATTTTGAACATGATCACGAATGAAGTGGTGTCAGATCTCTATATGCTTTGCTATTGAATGAAGAATTGGATTCTTTGTGAGATTGATGACACTGGTGTTATCACATTTTATCTATGTGCCCGATTCTTCAACACCAAAGTCTTTTAGCTGTTGTCTTATCTATAAGATTTGAGAGCAACAACTTCCAAGAGCCACATATTCTGCTTCAGCTATTGAAAGAGCTATGGTACTATATTTTCTTGAAAACCATGATACCAACTTGTTGCCTGGCAATTGACATGTGCCTAAAGTACTTTTTCTGTCTATTTTGCATCCCGCTAAATATGCGTCTGAATATCCAAGGAGAGTAAAGTCTCCTTTGGAATGCCACAAACCTAGCTTTATGGTCGTTGCAACGTACTTGATGATGCGCTTTGCTGCACTTAAGTGAGATTCTTTGGGATTTGATTAAAATCTAGCACAAACACAGATACTAAACAAAATGTGAGGTCTAGATGCAGTAAGATAAAGAAGTGAACCAATAATGCTCATGTATAGCTTTTGGTCTACATTTTTTCCCCCTTCATCTTTATCCAGTTTCAAAGAGCTTGACATTGGTGTCTCTGTCTTTTTGCAATTCTCCAATCCAAACTTTTTGATGAGATCTTTCACATATTATTCTTGGTGAATGAAAATACCTTCCTTCGATTGTTTAACTTGTAGTCCCAAAAAGAAAGTTAACTCACCCTTCATGCTCATCTCGAATTCATCCTGCATACATCTAGAAAACTTCTTGCATAGATTTTCATTAGGTGATCCAAAAATGATATCATCAACATAAATTTGAATAAGTATAAAATCTTTTCCTTCTCTTTTAATGAACAAAGTAGTATCTAACTTAACTTTAACAAAACCATTTTGAATCAGGAATTTACTTAACCTTTCATACCAGGTTCGAGGTGCTTGCTTCAATCCATACAGGGCCTTTTTCAATTAGTAGACTGAGTCTGGCTTTCTTGGATCTTTAAAATCAAGTGGTTGTTCCACATAAACTTCTTCTTAGATGAATCCATTTAATAATGCACTTTTTACATTCATTTGGAATAACATGAAATTTTTATAGCAAGTAAAAAAAATTAATTATCTAATTGCTTCTAACCTCGCTACTGGTGCATAGGTCTCGTCATAATCTATCAATTTCTCTTGCGTATATCTTTTGTCTATGAGTCTTGCTTTATTTCTAACCACTTTACCTTTCTCGTTCACTTTGTTCCTAAAAACCCATTTAGTTCCAATAATGGACTTACCTTTAGGTTTAGAAATTAGTTCACAAACATCGTTGATGCTGAACTGTCTGAGCTTTTCTTGCATAGCTTCAATCCAGCTTTCATCAGCCAAGGCTTCTTCTATACTTTTAGGTTCAATTTCAGAATTAAGTGCCAAAGCACTAGACTCTTCTCGCCGTTTGGATCTGATGTGAATTCTTTCATCAATGTTATCAATAATGAGTTCTTTGGGATGACTTGACTTATGCTTCCATTTGCTGGTAGGTCTGAAAGTTTGATGATCTTATGCTTCAGTTGACTCTTTTGGTTCTTCCTGTTGTTGAACTCTAGAAGTCTGAGCTACTTCGGGGGAAGTAGACTTTGTGATGTCTAAAGTAGGTTTTGACTCTTCAAGTTGAGTCTGGTTCACTTGAGTTTGCATAGAGTCTTGAAACTTGACATTCATAAATTCTTTCACAGACTAAGTCTTTTTGTTGAATACTCTGTAGGCTTTGCTTGAAGTTGAGTAGCCAAGAAAAATTCCTTTATCTGATTTTTCTTTAAACTTACCAGTTCGATCATTTGCATTTTTCAAAATAAAACACTTACAACCAAACACATAAAAATAAGAAATTTGACTTCTTTCATTTAAATACTTCATAAGGAGTTTTCTCTAGAATAGGCATCGAGAACACTCTGCTAATGATATAGCAAGCTATAAAAACTACTTCAATCCAAAAACAAGAGGAAATGTTACTCTCAATTAAGAAGGTTCTTGCCATCTTCTGCAAAGATCTATTATTTCTTTCCATAACCCCATTTTGCTCTAGAGTGTATGGTGAAGAGAAAATACACTATAAACCAAATTCATCACAAAAATTTGCAAAGTCTTGATTTTCAAACTCACCTCCATGATCTGTAGGAATATTTGAAATAACATATCCTTTTTCATTCTGAACTTTCTTGGCCAATTTTGAAAAATAGGAGAATGCTTCAGATTTACTTGGCAAGAATAATACCCAAGTAAATCGAGAGTAATCATTCACGATTACTAGACAGTATTTCTTTTCACTTATGCTTTAAGTTCTGGTTAGTCCAAAAAGGTCCATATGCAGAAGCTGCAAAACACGATTAGTAGTAACTTGATTTATAGGTTTAAAAGAACTTCTAACATGTTTTCCCAAAATGCATGGTGTGCATAATTCAGACTTTTGATAAGTCAAATTGGGTAGTCCATGAACAAGCTTCTTGGAAAAAATCTTGGCAATCTACTTCATGTTAACATGACAAGCTTTCTATGCTAGAGATTTGTTTCTAATAGGGCTAGTAAAAACACCTAGAGGGGGGGTGAATAGGTGTTAAAGAAATTTTTGCAAGACTTAACAGCTTAATTCGTCTTTTGAAAATAGTAAACTAAAGATGCAAATAACTGTAAACAGTTATATAAGACTACAAATATAAGTAAAGAGTTTAGGGAAAGAGAATTGAAACGCAAGGTCTATAGTGATTCAGCTTTAGACCAAGCCTATGTCCACTCTTCCACACTAACAGCCCACTGGCTGGATTTCACTATGAATCAAAAGAAATTTGTATAGTCTCATATCCTTGATTCCACAGTGTAGAGACTCTACTACATTTCCCTAATGTGTCACGAGAATTTAATATTTCTTTTGAGTACAATTTAAGCTCAGTGATTGAATCGGCAAAGAACTAAGAGCTTCAGATTTTGAAATTTTTCTTTCACGTACACACTTGAATAACTTGAGCGTCTTCCTTATATACTCCTCTATGCCATTATAATCGTTGGCACCTTCCAAAGGAATTTTTCTAATCTATCCGTTGGACATAATCAATTAAAAAGATCTCAAGTTTATTTAAGAAATGTGATGATAGCCCATCAATCCTGCTCACCCATACAATCAGGATCTAGGTTTCCATAAGTAGAACCTTCCAAGTATACTTTGCTAATCAACAGATCTAATTATCCTTGTCAATAAGAATAATTGATCACGAGATGCTATCTCCAGCCATGAGATCTTCTTCAACCATACGAACCAAATCCTTAAAGATATACTCGCATCTAGATAAGTCTTCTTCATTGAATAAAACTTTTCTTCATCAGTCTGGAAGCTATCAGTGAGGATAGACTTTAAATCTTGAGTGTAAAGGTCTTCAGACTTTGACGATAGAGTCTGCATGTCTTCAGACTAAACTAATGGAAACGTTTTGTCAATTTCAAGACAAACAAGTAGGTTTTCTCCAACAATTTCCCCCTTTTTGATGGTCACAAAACTTTCCTGCAGATTTGAACATTTTTGTCCTGCAAAACAACACTTAAGCGAAACAAAATATTTTCATAAAAGATAAGTAGATTAGGATATGGATAGCAACAATTCTGCAACCATAGAAAACATGTTAGTCCTGCAAAACAACTGCAAAGCAACTATCCTTTCCATATTCATTATCATGGCCTAAGTTACTACAAGCATAAAAAGATCAAATCAAATAGTCCAAACCACAACCAAACAAAAGATAAGTCCAAAAATCCAAAACAAAAAGTCAAATCTACATCAAACTTCTCCCCATTTTTGTCAACAGCAAAAAGTGGAGAACAAATAAAAGAGTTATTTGAAAATAGAGTCAGAATCATGGCTGTTTTGGAAGGCGAACAAGCTCGAACTCTTCCATAGAATCCACTGTCTTCTCAAGCGTTACAAAACTTTACTTCAATGACTGGAAATCTTCACCCTTTACAGTAGACTGCACTTGATTCTTCATGGCGTTTAACTGATCGTGCAAAGACACTGAAGTGGTCATGAAAGTGTTCTTGAGATCCTACATCTCATACCCCATAGCATATTGCCGTTTTCGCACATCAAATAGAATCTCCAGCAGTCTTGAAAAGTTCGTTGTTTGACCTGTTACAACACTAGGTCCAGCCGAGTCGATTTCATGAGTTTTGAGAATGGAGGAATCTTCAGCAGATTGTTCACCATGATTGTGAGTGAATGCTTCTAGATAATGAGAGATATACACATCCTCAGGATCTGCAGCAGAATGACTCACATCACTAGTAAAGATAGGTGAAGAAATACCTTGTTGTCCAACAGCTCCCCCTGTTTGGTTGCCTTCAAGTGGAGTAGGAAGGATATCTTCTTGTTCAACTTTAGCTTCAAAGTGATGCACATCAGCAGTTCCAGTTCCTGCCATATCAGATTCACTGGACAAGGAGACAGCAAGGGTTGGCTCAAAAGAATCTTCTTGACCCTGGTCTCTCTCTTCTTCTCTATCTTCTTCTTCCTCTTCTCTTCTTTCTTCCACTGTCCTCCTCCGTTCTTCATCTTCCTTCTCTGTCTCTTCTCTCTCTTTTTCTCCTTCTTCTGGCTTTCCTCTTGTCTCTTGAAAGCTGACAAAACTCTTCAAGTTTCTTAAGGTTTAAATAGTCATTTCATCCTCATCCTCTTGATCATGCAAGATGAGAGTTCTTTTCCTCTTTACCGGAGCATCCATGGGCTCATTGCCTTTCCTTTTGGCTGCAGCAGAGTCTTGTTTTGCTTTGACAGAGACTTCTCCTTCATGCGCTCTAACACCTTGTTTAACTCCTTCAAACGAATCTTTGTAACCATTTTAAATCCAATCACCATTGGAGGAATGTTTGTTAAACATAATGGTGTAAGAATGTGAATTTTAAAATGTCTAAAAAGGCACGTGATAAGAGCAGAATAAGGGAGTTGTCCCCTATCCTTCACCACTATCCTGTACATGTGAAACATAATGGTTTGAGGCAGAGAGAATTTGTAGCCAATATTGATGGCATGCATCAATTTCGCTTCAGACCGAGACACATCAGTCTTGGATGTCGACTTTGGACGGATGCAATTGATCACGATTTTGTGCAACAAGATGTTCGAGGCATTCATCCTAGAGTAGGATATCTTCTTTTTAGCATCCCTGTCTTTCACCAATGACAGAGTAGCATGAGCAACATATACACTAATTGGTTGGAAACATGCTCTTTCCACCGCAATTACATCAGCCAAAGTGTCCATATCCACCAAAAACTCATTATCCTTCACTGTGAAAGAGAAACTGTTTGCATCCAAGAAAGATAAGTTCAAATAAAAGTAAGTTGTGAGTTGAATAAGCAGCGGTAGATTCAGAACAAAAGTGCTCCAATTGCAGAAGAGCAAACTTCTCTTGTAGATTTACTTTCACTGAATCAAGAAAATCAAAATCAACACTCCTAGGGTTCATAACCCCTCTCTTCATTAGATTCGAATAAACCCTCTTGTGATTCTTCGATCTGAAAGACTTGAACCATCACTAACAACATTTGCAGTAACTCCTGTTCTAGGCTGAAAATGGGTATACATACAGTCGTCGTCATCTTGTTCTTGTGGTTGATTAGCAGTGCCAAAGCGCAGGTCACTAGGAAAATTAGCAAATGTTTTTTCAACCGATCCCTTTTCTACAATACACATCTTCTCCATATCTCGCAGAAATAGAGTTTCATTCTTGTAGCCTCGCTCTCTTAGGTATTCATCAATTAATGACATAGCAGTTCCTCCTCTTTTCAAACTAGAATAAAGTTTGAAAGCAACCTTAGGAGTTAGTGTTCTTACAGGTTCAACTTCTTCCAAAACTTCTTCTTCTAGCTGAGTCGGTGGAGGAGACTGACGCTGCTGAAAAGGTTGTTGCTGACTTGGTCGCTGTGGTGGAGAAGAATCTCCTTCCTCGGTCAAATCGAAATGCATAGGATCTCAGGCATGTGTCGTGGTCCCCTGCTGGCAATTCTTGAAGGTTTTCTTAAAGACATTGTCGCTTCAAGGGAGAAATTCACAAACTTACTCGAAAAGGTAAAATTTTTTTGAATTAAACAACAGTGAAAGTGAGAGCAAGTGGGAGTTCAGTATTTTAGGGTTTGAGAGTGAAAATGAAGAAGATGGATTTCAACAGTATATAAAGCAAGTGAAGCAAAGTAAACGAAACGTTATAAAAGGAAAAATAAAAGTACCGTTTTGAAAATGAATAACTTCCCTTTTGAAAATAGCTAACTGCCTTTTTCAAAATTGATAACTGTCTTTTTGAAAAAGAATAAATCCTACAACTTCAAAAACTTGGAAAGATAATTTCAATCAATTAGTGATTAATAAGTAACTGTACCTTTTCAAGTCTTTAACCAAAAATTAAATTACTAGTATTGAAATAACTTACAGTCGTACCTCTTGGTGCTCTGAGTTTGAGCATCTTCAAACTTTACTTCTAAGTCTGAGCTCTTTCAGACTTTAATGAATAATAGATGTGATGTTCAGTCAAGTGCGAATATACTCAAATAGGCTTTTCTCCAGTGGCTTTGTAAATATATCCGCCAGTTGATTCTTTGAATCGATGAACTGTATCATCACTTCTCTATTCTGAACATGATCTCTAATGAAATGATGTCGAATCTCTATGTGTTTTGCTCTCGAATGAAGAATTAGATTTTTTGTTAGATTGATTACACTTGTGTTGTTACATTTGATCTCGATGCATGAATCTTCGATTCCAAAGTCTCTTAGTTGTTGTTTTATCCATAAGATTTGAGAACAGCAACTTCCAAGGGCTAAATATTCTGTTTCTACTATTGAAAGAGCTACAATACTTTGCTTCCTTGAGAACCAAGATATTGTTCTGTTTCCCGGCAATTAACACGTACCAGAGGTACTCTTTCTATCAACTCTGCAACCTGCTAAATCTGCGACTGAATATCCAATGAGAGTAAAGTCTCTTTCTTTGGGATACCACAGACCTAAATTTGAGGTAGTTGCAACATATTTGATGATGTATTTTGTAGCACTTAGATGAGATTCTTTGGGATCAGAATGAAATCTAGAACAAATGCAAACACTAAACAAAATGTCAGGTTTAGAAGTAGTAAGATAAATAAGTGAACCAATAATACTCTTGTAGAGCTTCTGGACAACTTTCTTTCCTCCTTCATTTTTGTCCAGCTTCGAAGAACTTGACATTGGTACCTCAGTCTTTTTGCAATTCTCCACTCCGAACTTTTTAACGAGATCTTTTGCATATTTTTCTTGGTGAGTAAAAATTCCTTCCTTCAATTGTTTCACTTGCAATCCGAGAAAGAAAGATAGTTTACCCATTATGCTCATCTCAAATTCATCCAGCATAGACTTAGAAAACTTCTTGCACAGGTTTTCGTTAGGTGATCCAAATATAATATCATCAACATAGATTTGAACAAGTATAAAGTTTTTACCTTCCTTTTTAATAAACAAGGTAGTATCCACTTTTCTTTTGACAAAACCATTTTACATTAAAAAATTACTTAACCTATCATACCATGCTCGAGGTGCTTGCTTTAATCCATATAGAGCCTTTTTCAGTCTGAATACTAAGTCTGGTCTCTTTGGATCTTCAAATCCGGGAGGTTGTTTCATATATTCTTCTTGGATAAATATATTTAGGAATGTACTTTTGACGTCCATTTGGAATAACCTGAAATTTTTATAACAGGCAAAAGCAAGTAATAATCTAATTGCTTCTAACTTGGCTACTGGTGCATAGGTCTCATCATAGTCTATCCCTTCTTCTTGCGTATATCCTTTGGCCACAAGTCTTGCTTTGTTTCTAACTACTTTTCCTTTTTCGTTCATCTTGTTCCTGAAAACCCATTTAGCTCCAATAATGGATTTACCTCTTGGTTTAGGAGTTAATTCCCAGACGTCGTTAATGCTAAACTGTCTGAGTTCTTCTTGCATAGCTTTAATCCAACTTTCGTCAGCTAAAGCTTCTTCTATGCTTTTGGGTTATATTTCGTCAGACTCTTCTTGTTTTTTGGATCTGGTGCAAATCTCTTCACCAATGTCGCCGATGATAAGTTCTTTAGGATGACTAGACTTGTGCTTCCAGTTACTAGTCGGTCTGACAGTTTGCTGATCTTCTGCTTCAGTTGATTTTTCAATTTTCATCCGTTTTTGATTTTCCGAGGTTTGAGCTGCTTCAGGGGAGGTAGAGTTTATGAAGTCTGGAGCAGGTTCAGATTCTTTAGGTTGAGCTTGAATCAGTTGATTTAACAAAGAGTCTTGAAATTTGACATTCATAGATTATTCCACAGACTGGGTCTTCTTGTTGAATACTTTGTATGCTTTGTCTGAGCTTGAGTAGCCAAGGAAAATTCATTCGTCTAATTTTTCTTCAAACTTACCAGTTTGATCATTTGCGTTTTTCAAATTAAAATATTTGCAACCAAACACATGAAAATAAGAAACAATTGGTTTCTTTCCTTTGAATAACTCGTTGGGAGTTTTCTCCAGAATATGCCTTAAAAATATTTTGTTAATAATATAACATGCTGTAGACTACTTCAGCCAAAAAGTGAGAAGAAATATTACCTTCAATTAAAAGTATTCTTGTCATTTCTTGCAGAGATCTATTATTTCTTTCCACAACTCCATTCTGTTCTAGAGTGTATGGAGAGAAGAAAATGTGCTGAAAACCTGATTCATCACAGAATTTTACAAAGTCTTGATTTTCAAATTCACCTTCATGATCTGTCTGAATGCTTGAAATATCATATCATTTCTTATTTTGAACTTTCTTAGCAAACTTTAAAAAGTAAGAAAATGTTTTAGACTTACTTGTCAAAAAGTAAACCTAAGTGAATCGTGAATAATTATCAACAATTACTAGGCAATATCTTTTTCCACCAATGCTTTGAGTTCTGGTTGGTCCAAAGAGATTCATATGCAAAAGTTACAAAACACAATTAGTAGAAACCTGATTTATTGGTTTAAAGGAGCTTCTAACCTGTTTTCCCAATACACATGGTGTGCATAAGTCTGACTTTTGAAACTTCAGGTTAGGCAGTCTACGAACAAGATTCTTGGAAGAGATCTTGGCAATTTGCTTCATGTTGACATGGCCAAGCTTTCGATGCCAAAGATTTGCTTCATCTTGTATTGAAATTAAACATTGAGATTTTTCTAGTTTTATATCTAGAAGATAGATGTTCCCATGTTTTCGTCCAGTAAAAGATTGAGAAAGATCTTTACTAGTTCCCGAACATATTCCTTCTTGAAAATTAATTTTGAATCTAGTGTCGCACAGTTGGCTAATGTTGAGTAGATTGTAATTTAGTCCTTTCACCAAGGAGACATTGTTGATTGTGAGACTTCCAACTTTTACAGTTCCACACCCAACAATTCTTCCTTTGCTATTTCCACCAAAAGAGACTTTTTGACCATTCATTTGAATAAGTTTTATAAAACAATTTGAATCTCCAGTCATATGTCTTGAACAGCCACTATCCAAATACCATTTAACCTTATTCTTGATAGTGACCTACAATTAAAAAATAAACTCAAGCTTTCTTTGGTACCCACATTTTCTTGGGTCTAGAAGAGTTAATGCAATATGTAGTATTTGCCCATTCCTTCTTAACAGGTCTCCAAACCATAAGACATTCTTTCTTAAAGCATTCTGAGTTGTTGCACTTTGAAAATTTGAAAACATTTCGGCTAACAAGTTTTACAAAGACTTTTTGAAAATGATTTATGTAAAAAGGTTTTGTAGGTCATTGTTTGATTCGTTCCTTCACTTTTGGAAAACCAATTAGAGGAATAGTTTCTGAAGTCATTCCCACACCTGACTTGTTGAAATAAGGTCTTTGTGTTGAAAGAATCTTTTCCAATTTTTCAGATCCTATTGAAAATCTCTTTGAAATATTTGAAATGTCATTTTTCAAAAATATATTTTCTTTTAAAAGAGAATCTGCATTTTCTTTTAGAACAACAAAACTTCTGTCTAAATTTTCAAACTTTTCTTTGCAAGAATTTTTCTGTTGTTTCAGTGTAGAATTCTCCTTTTTTAGCTTAGAAATCCTCTTAAGAGAGGTTTTGAGACTAAGATAAAGCTTATCAATATATTTCGAGACTTTAGTAGGAATTTTTAGATTGCTTACCTCGATTCCACTGTTTGAGTCTGATTCTATATATATCTCAAAGTCTGAATTTGATTCTAATTTTGCCATTAGACAAATGTTGGCATAATTTTCATCACTTTCTTCGCATTCAGTATCACTCCATGTCTCTGCTTCGAGAGCTTTCCTATATTTCTCAGCTTTTCCTTTCTTTTTCTTCAACAACAGACAATTTGGTCTGATGTGTCCCTTTTTCTTACATTCAAAACATATCACATATTTATTGGCTTCATCATCCTCATTTAATTTGTTTTGAAACTTTTAAGTGCTTTGTTTCTTCCAATTGAATCTTCTTCCATTTTTGTTCAATTTCCTGAATCTCTTTATCATAAGAGCTAGCTTTTCATCGTCCATTTCATCTTCAAAATTTGTACCATCAAAATCATCATTAGATTTCAAAGCAATTGACTTCTTACCTTTAGGATCTTCCTTCCCGTTGATTTGCTTCACTTCATTAGATTGAAGTGTGCCAACCAATTCTTCTACAGAAAGCGGCATGATCCTTTGTGTTTCCCTTATTGAAGTCTCTACGTGATTCCAGTCTTTGGAGAGTTCACGCAGCAATTTGTTGACCTTCATTGGTCCTGAGATTGGCTGTCCTGGATACTCTTGACCGTTTACTATTTCAGTAAAACGACTAAACATATCAGTGATAGATTCTCCTTACTTCATCTTGAAGGCTTCATACTGTCCGAGTAGAATATTAATCCTTGTTTTTTTCACTTGATCAGTTCCTTCATAGGTAATGTGCATCCTATCCTAGACTTCTTTGGCTGTTTCACAAGAAGATATTCTATTATACTCAGTAGGAGATAACGCACAATATAAAGAGTAAATTGCTTTAGCATCAAGAGCTTGTCTCTTGATTATTTCTTCTTGAGTCATCTCGCTAGCATATGCAACTTCTTTTCCTCTATTCGAAACTAATGCAGCTTTAGGAATGACTCCTTTTTCTACCACATCACATTCCAGAGGGTCTTTCGATCTTATGAATGCTTTCATCTTGTTTTTCCATATGCTATATTCCTTTCCATCGAAGTAAGGTAGTCTGGTGTTGCTCTAGCCTTCAACCAAACTTGGAGCCAACATACTAGCCATAGATCTTTAACTTAGAAGAAAAAACACTTCAATTAAATGAGTACACAAGCTTTAATACCAATTGATAGGGCTAGTAACATCTAGAGGTGGGTGAATAAGTGTAAAAGAAATTTTTGCAAGACTTAACAGCTTAATTTGTCTTTTGAAAATAGTAAACTAAAGATGCAAATAACTGTAAATAGTTATATAAGACTACAAATATAAGTAGAGAGTTTAGGGAAAGAGAATTGAAACGCAAGGTTTATAGTGGTTTGGCTTTAGACCAAGTATACGTCCATTCTTCCCCACTGATAGCCCACTAGCTGCATTTCACTATGAATCAAAAGAGATTTGTACAATTCCACGTCCTTGATTCCACAGTGTAGAGACTCTACTACATTTCCTCAAGGTCTCACAAGCATTTAATCTCTCTTTTGAGTACAACTTAAGCTCAGTGATTGAATCAGCAAAGAACTAAGAGTTTCAGACTTTGGAATTTTTCTTTTGCGCACACACTCGAATAACTTGAACGTCTTCCTTATATATTCCTCCATGCCATTATAACCATTGGCACCTTCCAAAGGAGTTCTTCCAATCTACCTATTGGACATAATCAATTAGGGAGATCTCAAGTTTATTTAAGGAATGTGATGATAGCCCACTAATTATGCCTACCCATACAATCAGGATCTAGGTTTCCATAAGTAGAACCTTCCAAGTATACTTTGCCAATCAATAGATCTAATTATCCTTGTCAATAAGAATAATTGATCACGAGATGCTATCTCCAGCCGTGAGATCTTCTTTAACAATATGAACCAAATCCTTAAAGATATACTCGCATTTGAATAAGTCTTCTTCATTGGATAAAACTTTTCTTCGTCAATCTGGAAGCTAAGAGTGATTAATGACTTTAAATCTTGAGTCTGGAGGTCTTCGGACTTTGACGATAGAATCTACATGTCTTCAGACTAGACTAATGGAAACATTTTGTCAACTTCAAAACAAATAAGGAGGTTTTCTCCAACAGCTTCATCTTGAATGAAAATGAGACATTGAGAGCTTTCTGATTTTATATCTAGAAGGTAAATATTTCCATGTTTTAGTCTAGTAAAAGATTGAGATAGATCTTTACTATTCCCGAGCAAACGCCTTCTTGGAAATTGATTTTGAATTTAGTATTGCACAATTGACTTATGCTGAGTAAATTGTAATTCAAACCTTTCACCAAGGAGACATTGTTGATTGTAAGACTTTCAATCTTTGCCGTTCCACATCCAACAATTTTTCCTTTGTTGTTTCCACCAAAAGAAACTTTTCCACCATTCATTTGCATAAGCTTTATAAAACAGCTTGAGTCTCCTGTTATGTGTCTTGAACAGCCACTATCCAAATATTATTTGATCTTTTTTCTTGATAGTAACCTGCAGTAATGAAAGAATTCAAATTTTCTTTGGTACCCATATTTTCTTAGGTCGAAGGGAGTTAGTACCAAAAATAGTCTTTGGCCA
The DNA here is from genome assembly GCA_014182725.1 of Eucalyptus brandiana. Classification (NCBI taxonomy): domain Eukaryota; kingdom Viridiplantae; phylum Streptophyta; class Magnoliopsida; order Myrtales; family Myrtaceae; genus Eucalyptus; species Eucalyptus brandiana. The sequence goes on along the minus strand of CM024675.1, from coordinate 67,152,938 downwards.
ATTCCTCTTAACAAGTTTCCAGACCATGGGACATTCCTTCTCGAAATGTTCTGAGCTATTACACTTTGAACATTTGAGAGCACTTTGGCTAACAGGTTTTACGATTTTTATAAAAAAAATTTGTAGGTCTCTATTTGATTCTTTCCTTTATTTTGGGAAAATCAACTAAAGGAATAGTTTCTAATGTCATACCCAAATAAGATTTGTTGAAATAGGGTCTTTGCATAGAAAGAATCTTTTCTAACTTCTCATATCCTTTTGAAAACCTCTTTGATATATTTGAAATGTCTTCATTCGAGAAAATATTCTCCTTCAAAAGAGAATCTGCATTTTCCTTTAAATCATCAAAACTTTTGTTTAGTTTTCAAACTTATTTTTCCAAGAAATTTCTTGTTGCTTCAGTTTAGAATTCTCCCTTATTAACTCGAAAATCCTTTTAAGAGATATTTTGAGACTAAGATAGAGTTCATCTATATGCTTTGAGACTATAGCAGGAATTTTAAAATTATTAACCTCGACTTCCTCATATGAGTTTGAGTCTGAATCTATTTCAGAGTCTAAGTCTAATTTTGATTCTGAATTTGCCATTAGACATATGTTGGCATATTCATCTTCACTTTCTTCACATTCAGTATCGCTCCATGTGTGGCATCCCAAAATTTCATGGTGATTTCTGAAGGCATTACGACCTATGGAAAAGTGAATGGTTGTGTCGTTGAGTGGCCTCTAGACCGAAAAATTGTAATAGATTAAGGCCGAGCACTTTAATGGAAAGATATCTTATGTTCTTGGGTTATCAAAGTCGGTACTATAGGATAATTTGATAATGAGAATTTTGTTCTTGGCTATGCACCTTATGGATTTGATTTTTTTTTTTTTTTATGTTGCAAGTTTTATGGCCAAGTGAATAAGTGTAATTAGGTAATTACATGATGGGTAATTAGGTGATGATTAAAAAAGAAAAATTAGAGAAGTGTGGGTTGAATTTTTGGCCCAAGACCAGCCCCACCATTCGACCCTCATGGCCTGGCCCGCGAAGCCCAAAGGAAAGGGCTGCCGTCCGATCGGCCCAAGGAGCCTAATGGGCTGTCAACCGAAGGGGAGAGGCCGGCCCAACTAGGCCCAACCTCTTGCATGGCAATTACCAAGTGTCATCTTGCATGCAAAGTGATGATTACATGCTAATCATGAGGGGGAAGAAAAGAAGAAGGGGCGGATTGAACAAGGGAGGGGGAAGCGTCGCAAGAGAGAAAGAGAAAGAGAGAGAGAGTGACCATCCAAGAGAAAGAAAGGAAGAGAGAAAGGGAGAGAGCAAGCGAGCGAGAGAAGAAGGGAAAGAGGGAGACCGTTCGCCGCCGATCGTCGCTGCCATTGAGCCTCCGAGTCCCGCCTTGCCTCGCTATTTTTGCTTGCTGTGTTGTGCTCAGATTAGAGGCAAGTAGAGTCCAAAAACCTACCCTTTGCTTGCTGTGATATGTGTTGTAAGGGATGATAAACTTTGGTTGGTAGAAGTGAAGAAATTCGAAGCTCTAGGGAAAAACATGGTAGCCTTGCATTCTGTTTTCTAGAAAGGCAGTCCGACCTTTGATGAATTTATGAGCTGCATGTGACCTTTCAGTTGGAATTTCATTTCGAATTCTTGATGAAAGTTGTAGAGAACTTCTTAGAGAGTAACATATCAAAATTTCAAAAGAAATGAACAAGTATAGACTGGTGAAACTATTTTTCTTTGAAGAAGTCAGATCTGAAATCGTAATGCTGACCTAGTGTGATTCTGTGAATTTTATAAAATTCTCCTGTTAAAATTTGATCTCGTTTTCTGAATGAAAGTTGAAGATGACATGCTAAGGAATAATATACTAAAATTTAGAGTAAATGGATGAGGTTAGGTTGGTGAAACAATCTTTATCCAAAACGATTAGAACTGGAATTCGGTGCTGAGGGTTATGGACGGTTATGGTTATTATAATTTTTAATCTATCACAAATATGGTTTTGAATTCTTCATGAAATATTTACTTCTGTATTTCATCTATAAATACAAAAATTTGTGAATGAAACTGTCTATGGCAATATTCCGAAATTATAAAGACTGTGATGCGTGGACTGTACCGAATTGTATGATGTTCTTTTGATATGGTGTCCTTCACGGAATATTTTCCTCTAGATCTTGTACATAACATGTAAAATTTTCGGAATTTGTTAAGGTTGTTTACTAATTTTTCAAGAATTACGACCAAAGGAGTGCAATCTGTTTTTATCCGGAAATTTGCTGCATTTTCAAATATATATATATATATCAATGAAATTTCTCCATGTGATATAATGTCTTGAGTGGTTGATTATGCTGCATATGTAGTGACATATGACATGTTATATGACATCAAAGTTGGTTGAGACCCTTGATATTGTTGCATCAAATGCCATGTTGAAATTGAGATAAATATGTGAATATAAATTGAGATAATAACAAGACCGTCAGAGGTGTGAGCCAACGATGCCTCAGGAGTTTCGGGATGCCCGGAGTGTGGGTGCTGGATGCCTAGAGTGTATGTGCCGGATGTCCTCGGGAGTTTTGAGATGCCCGGAGGTATGTGCTGGAAGCCCTAGAGGTGTGTGCCGAGGGGATTCCTCGTGATGCTAGTTGGGGTACGAGATGCCTAGAGTGTGTGTACCGGATGCCCGGAGGTGTGTGCCGGAGGTTCCTCTCGATGCCAGATTGAATGCGAGCGATAAATTGTGGGATGCAAACATTGATCCCTGGAAAGAAAAATGATGTGATCTAATTGAAAGATAAAGATCGAGAATTAAATCATGTGCATGGATGTATGCTTGATAGCATGGATTATATGAATCATGGTAGTATATGCACGTTGTATGGTGATTAATGCATGGCTGCAAAGTGAGGTGTGCTTGAATGCATGAATGATATGTATTTTATTCATGATACCTTGATTGTTCTGTTATGCATTGTGTAGTTTGGTGGATTTTTACTGCTGAGTGGTTGTACTCACCTCTTTTGGGGATTAACATTTCAGATTAGAGATATGCCTCTTTCACCAGTTGTGCGTGGTACCTTCTATGGCATACCTACTAACATTGAGGTGGAGTGCACAGAGCATTCCTATGTTAATATACTCGGTCTAGAGTATGTCCGAGTCCGTGTCCTGGTGATGTACGATGTGGGTTCCGCTGATAGCCCTATTATCCAAGAGTTTTTGTTCGTTCACGTTCGATGCAATGGGGTAATGCTAGGGATGCTACCGCCGTCGCCGCTGCCCGATGCTTCAGGTTAGGTGTGATGGCACATATGACTGGTGGGAGCTGACGTTTTCTTTTTGGGGATAGCCAACACTTGTCGATGGAGGGGTGTACATGTTCGATATAGGGTCGAGTTCTCTTTTGGGTTATAGCCAAATATAGTTAAAAATCTTGGCCTTTTTACTGTACCGACCCAAGATGTCCATCATGAAAATATAAATAAAATTGACTCGGCTTTGTCTTTTCTTTTGGTGCATAGTTGGTGTGCATTGCATTATTGTTATTGGAGTGAGGGATGGTGAGACTCGTTTATGCTTCCGTTGATGAGTTGCGCTAGGACCTTTATAAAATAAATAAATAAATAAATAAACAAGGGGAGAAAAAGGGGAAAAGAATTTTATTGATCAACCCCTATGAACTATGGTTTCACTTTAATTAAAAAGCTTCAAGGACTGGCTTGTAGTAGGATAAGTGACAAGTACCTATGGTGACCCTATCAAATCGGGGGTTCGTCAAGGGGTGCCACACCATGTCTCTGCTTTGAGAGCTTTTTTCAATTTCTCTATATTTCCCCTTTTTTTTTCTTCAACAGAAGGCAGTTGGGTTTGATATGCCCCTTTTTCTTGCATTCGAAGCAAATCACTTCTTTGTTTGTCTCATTGTCTTCATTTGATTTCTTCTGAAACCTTTGAGTGCTCTACTTCTTCTAATTAAACCTTCTTCCTTTCCTGTTCAACTTCCTCAACTTCCTTATCATGAGTGCAAGTTCTTCATCGTCCAAATCATCTTCTAAATCTGTATCATCAGAATCATCATTAGATTTTAAGACAATTGACTTCTTACTTTTGAGATCTTCTTCTTTATTGATTTGCTCCACTTCATATGATTGAAGTGTGCTAATTAATTCGTTTACTGACAGAGGCATGATCCTTTGTGTTTCTCTTATTAAAGTCTTAATGTGGTTCCAATCTTTGGAGAGTCCACACAGCAATTTATTGACTTTCATCTGCCCTGAGATTGGCTATCCATGATATGCTAGACCATTTACAATCTATGTCAAACGACTGAACATGTTAGTGATGGATTCTCCTAGCTTCATCTTGAAGGCTTCATATTGTCTGAGTAGTATATTGATTTTTGTTTCTTTAACTCGATTAGTTCCTTCATAAGTAACATGCAACCTGTCCTAGACTTCTTTTGTTGTTTCACAAGATGAAATTATATTATACTCAGTAGGAGATAAAGCACAGTATAAAGAGTAAATAGCTTTAGCATCAAGAGCTTGTCTCTTGGTTATTTCTACTTGTGTCATTTCGCTAGCATCTGTAACTTCATTTCCTCTTTCTGAGGTTGATGTAGCTTTGGGAACGATCCCTTTTTTCTACCACATCCCATTCCAGGGGATCTTTTGATTTCAAGAATGCCTTCATCTTGTTTTTCCAAACGTTGTATTCATTTCCATCGAAGTAATGATGTCTGGTGTTACTTTGGCCTTCAACCAATCCTAGAGCCAAAATATTAGCCATAGATCTTTTAGCTTAAGAAGTAAAACACTTCAATAAATAAGCACACAAGCTCTAATACCAATTGAAAGGGCTAGTGCAAACACCTAAATGGGGGTGAATAGGTGTAAATGAAAATTTTTGCAAAACTTAGAATAAATAATTTGCTTTTTGAAGATGATCGACTGGGAATGTAATGAATATGAAAATATACGAATGAAAGTATAAAGTTCAGAGAAAGAGAAAAAGAACACAAGATTTATAGTGGTTCGGCTTAGATCAAGCCTATATCCACTCTCCCGCGCTGATAGCCCTAAGGCTAGATTCCACTATGAATCAAAAGATATTTTACAACTTGTGATCTTTGACTTTCTCAGTAATGAGTCTCTAATGGTCTCTCACAAAGTCTCACTAAGTATTTCTCTCTTTTGTGTACAATTGTGAGCTCAAGAAATGAAACAGTAAATAACTGGAGATCTTCAGACTTTGGAATTATTCTTTTACGCACACTCTCGAACAACTTAAGAGTCCGCCTTAAATACTCTTTCATGCCTTTATAACCGTTGGCATTTACCAAAGGAATTCTTCCAATCTACCCATTGGACAGAATCAATCAAGGGGAACTTCAAGTTATTAGATGATTGTGATGAAAGCCCATCAATCATGTTCGCCCATACAATCAAGATCTTTGGTTTCCATAAGAAGAACCTTCCAAGTTTACTTGCCTTTCACATGATCTTCATATCGGAGTAAGTTCCAATAAGAATAATCAATTAAGTAAATGCTAAATCCGGCCATAAGATCTTCTAAAAACCACACGGAATGAATCCTTGAAGATAATCTCACATTTGGATAAGTCTTCATTCTTCAGTTTGGAAAACTGTTGGTGAGGGCGGACTTTTTAGACTAGAGTCTCGCGGTCTTCAGATTTTGACCATAGAGTCCGGAACTCTTTAGATCATAACTTTTGAGTCTACAAGCCTTCAGACTAGACTTTTGGAAATGTTTTGTCAACTTCAAAACAGTAATTGAGTTTTCTCTAACAGCAACAACCCTCAAAATGATGGGAGAGTTGGTTGTAGATGATTTTGGCAAGTGTTGTCTTCCCAACACCACCCATGCCATGAATTCCAACAATCATAGTTTCATCAGTCTCAGCAAACACCATTCTCATTACTTCACCCACATGATTGTCCATTTCAACCAAGCAATCAAATATGACTAAGTAGGCCTTTTTCAACTCAATTAAAACCTTGTCGACACCTCCTTTTACAAACTCACCTTTACCTCTGAGCATTAAAGGCAAAAGAACTTAGATATTAGATTAAGGTGCAAAAAAACTAACCAAAAAAAAGCAATAACAAAAGTTCATCTCTGGAGCAAAACAGATAATAGACCATGATGAAGAGCAAGACCTGTTCGGATTGCTTTGGAAATCCCATCCACGCTCCTACCTCATTGAGGGCAGCCTTCCACCCAAGGATGGTGTTCGCATCAAACTGCTTCTTCTTCATGTGCGAAAGTAAGGCCTTGCCATAATCCCCAATTTGGTTTCGAACCTCAGATGGCCTGACATCGAAGAAAATGGGCATGATCTTCTGCCCCGTAGCTCTCTTGCACTCCAACATCTGTACCAATTCCATAAGACACCACTTACTGTTGGCATAACCTTTGGAGAAGATGGGTATCAAGATTTTGGACTGCTCAATTGCTTGGAGAAGCACTCGACCGATCTCTTCCCCAGTACAGAGCTCTTCGTTATCTCTGTATGCTCGAATTCCAGCATCAATGAGACTGGTATACAGGATATCAGCGATGTTCAAGTGTGTATCCGGTCCTCTAAAGCTCAAGAATACTTCGTAACGTGTTGACATGGCTTCACAACTTCCAGCGTTTGAGATGATTCGTTAATAGACAAGCATCAGCAGAATCACCGACAGCTTCTGTGATCCCGTTGTCTGTTTTCACCTCTTCACTGGGTCGCACAAAAAGATGGAAACAATGAAAGCGACGATCAATGCCAAGTGCGAGGACCAACCTGGGTACACCCTCTAAACCTATGAAAACGATGCTGTCAAGATTTCTGTCGGGATGGGAAACAAATGTACGTGAGATCTGCTCAGGTCAATGATTGCTGTCAGTCTTTTTCTGGTTAACCTCGTATCTAATATATTCTATTGTCTTCAAAAACTTGAGAAGGAAGCTTCCTCTTCACTTCAGTCGAGGTATAGACGGTTTAGTTATTTTTCTTGGCCACGAACACACAATTAAAACGCGGCCTCTCTATGGCAGCCACGAGGGAGGATAGGATATCCTCGACGGAGCATGCGAACAAAATAGACAGCTTTTGCCGTATTAGTGATGACTAACTTGGATTGTTACTATTCTTCATATACAAAAGCTACTTATTCCCGGTACGTTGATGAGTCCGTTAAAACTTTGAATTACTTACCCCATAGAGGTGGAGAAGTTGCTTATTAAAACATTGATATGTTAATTAAATGTTCTTATTATAATAGATAGGGCTTAAAAAGGGGTTTGCTTCAACCAAAATTCAAAGCCCAGCCTAAAGATTTCAAAGCCACAGATTCTGAAACCTCGATATACTCCATCTCATAGGCAACCTCAACGGGGCATTGCCTCATACTGGCTAGGTGCTTTGCTCCTGAAGTGCTTCTAATGAGGTTTGAACCAAGACCACGAGGAAAAGGACAAACTAACTCCCTCGCTAATTTCTATAGGCCAAGAGTAACTTTTCCATATGGAAATAAATTGCTCACATGAAAATACTAGCAAGCGATAGATATGCACTTGCTTTTAGGAGCAAATACTAATCATGATGAAAAGATTCCTTCTTAAACAATTGACATATAAATAATAAAAAAAAGAAAAAAATTATGACGAGTTATTGATTAATGGAAGACTAATAGATTAAAGAGTATTTATCCTTATGCAAACATAGGAAAAAAAGATTAGTAAGTGCTAATGATCACTTATTTTCTTCTAATCACCACGGTAAATTTACTAATAAAAGTACCTTTGCACATCGACACTTACTTTTTCGAGTGATTTGACATAAACCAAGAGGAGGTGTTACTTATTGATTAAAAATATATTATATCTTAAATGAAAACTTCCTAATCATGTGATAAATAATTTCTCATGAGTATCAATATTCTCTTCTCCAGAGTCTAGCATATATGAGTAGTTATGAATTTTAGGCCAATTACCATAAAAAATAAATAAATAAATAAACTCCCAACTCTACTCTTCTGTTAATTTCTTTTGCGAAGTATAAAGCATATGAAAGAGACGCCAGTACTTATTCTTTTATGTACAATCTACCCTTTGTTAGTCCATTAACCGGCAAAGAAAAAAAGGTCGTGGCCTTACTGATGCGGCGACTAAGGTGACTCATTATCACCATTAAGCGTTATTAACAAGTAATTAATAGAAATTGATTGTTAAAGAAGCTACTTTTGAAGATTAGAGAAAAAGGCAACAGAGGAAAAAAGTGCGAGGGAAATCGAGAGAGAGGGAGAGATGAAAAGATGATTGATTCATTTATCATGCAATCACAAACAGTAACGAAAGCAGATCAATGTATTTTAGTTGAAATTAACGACCAATTTCAAATAGTACTCAGGTCTCAGCACGACCACACCACTACTCAATCTCAAGCTCAATCTTTCGGCTTCTCAATATTGTTCATGATCAAACATGTTGGCTTCTTGAAGCTGGTAAGGTTGGGTAGCTTTTCCGAGGTAGTAAATATGGTAGATCTCCAGTTGTTCTGCTCTGCCTTGAATCTCAAACAGCTTAGGACAACTCACAGGAGAAGTTTAGGACGCCATCTCTAGTGATGGCAAAGCTGCAAGTATTGACGATAGTCTACGATCTCTCGCATCCAAATGGTTTAGTGGTCTTTTCGATTCAATAATTCATCAGCTCAGTTCGAAAAAGATTATTCTGGTATTTTGCTAGGTACACCATCGAGGGCATGTAGGGTGATAGGTGGTACACATGGCGAAGTTCTTAGATACAATCGAGATTAACTTTAAGGACCAAAAAAAGAGCTAGTGCAAAGTTTGGTTGTCGAATTTTCCGTCACCTTGGTCCTTCAAAAGTTTGTGTTCTTTGGACTCTATAAGCTTCTTCCTGCAGGTGGGAAATTCGAGATGAATCTTTACACTCCTTCGCTCTCTCTCGACCGCTACATGACAGAATACGAACTGCGGAAGAGCAGAAGACTTCAAATCATTGACAGTCTGTACGTAAGAAAATGGTAGGAACAAAAGATGCAAAGCAGAAGCAATATGAAAAACAATCTTCGAGCCTTCGCTCTTACACAATATCAGAATAACAGTAATAAGGAGATTGCGGTACTTAAAGCTTCTGAGATGCCGCCCAGCCACTGAAATAAGGCGCAACCATCGCCTACATCCTTCCATCCACCATACTAAAGTCCAAAAGAGAAAAAATATCCTAAAAAATTACTCTGACAAGTCGGATTCCACAAGATCAGACTGCCTCTCTGCCTTCAAAGTCCTCCCCCGATCATCACAACCCAGAGAATCTTCTAGCTTCTCACACTTCTGTATAAGCAAAGATTTCAGCCTCATGTGGCTTGATGGATCGGGAAACTTTCTGACAGATTTACAGGAAACGATCCAGACTGTCACCAGGGATTCTAGCCTGCCTTCGATCTCAACCGCTTTAGGACAGCAGTGCAGATAAAGTTTCTGGAGCTTCTCTCAGTTGGTTAGGTCAGGCAACTTGTTCAAACAACTACTTCAAGCTTTAACGCTCTCAGGTTCTCCAAACCTTGGAGGCCTCTGAACTCACTTTAGGGCAATGAGCAACTTCCAAATCTGACAGCCCTTTCAAATTTGAAAGGTCTATTAATGTTTCCTGCATGATTCTATATTTAAGTACAACGAATTTGGGGAAGGCGAAATAGGCGTCGCAGCTTCTTGCAGTGGACCAGTTCAAGTTCCTTGAGCTGTGAAAGAAGACTAATGTCTGAAGATGGGGAGGTGAAATAATGACATTCCAACCACCAGGACTCCAGCCTGCCTAACCTTCTGATCCACCAAGGACTTGGAGCCCCATTGAATCAGAAACATCCTCAAAATTGTCAAAACCTGGATTTTCCATACAATTTGAATACCAGATAAGTAAGTAATTTAACATCGAATGACACACATTCTTTTGTTACTTTACATAATCAAAACCTTGTACAAAAGATCCACCTATGTACACACTAATCTAAATGTCCCTAAACTCCAAACCCAACTAATATGAACAATATTTTGGAGGGGCAGGTCTAATCTCAGTAAATGAAAGTTCTAGGTCCACCTCCTCACCAGTCAATCCTAGAGCACAACAGTATAGTAACAATTATTGTCAATTGGAAAACAAATACTACTTAAGGTATGCAATTCATGCATTATATACAAATGACTATAATTATTTGTGCTATGAATAAAATAGATGCACTCCAATGCACATAACTCAATTACTAATCTCATGTGCGCAATACCCATTGCTCATCGATATACACGAGTGATTTTATTCCCTACTTGTCACCGGTCGTAACTCATCTCAACAAGACATCATCACCAACTCATGAGATGAGGTCATACTACAGCCACATGATAATGGTTATCCCAGACTCATTCTCATCAACATTCATACCCATTCCATTTTCTTTCTCAATCTTGAACCTCAAGTTCATAATATCACATATGGACTATTTAATCCGCATCATGTTACACAAGTCATATCATTTCATGTATGAATCACTGGACTTCATATCGTTTCAATGATATAGAGACCTGTCTTCAAGAGTAGAATATTCGTTTTTTCCAAGAGTCTTATAAACATACTCAGGAAAATTAATCGTAGTGTCGTTATATTATTGACAACACTTGCAGAATTTCCATAGAGTTGGTAATTTACTTAATTACTAGAATATCTATAAATTCCCAATAGTCTTGCTCATTCACTCACGACAATGGTAAAATTTCAAAGGTTTTGATAATTACTACTTCCTTATATTGATAGTATCAGTATTTATGTAATATACAGGTAGAATATAAGAAGATTTGGTCAATTTATTGGAAATTTTATAAATTTCTGATAATATTGATAATATACTACTGATTTACGTAACAAGAAGGTAACTTGAAATGTGGTCATTAATCATTTAGAAGCCCCTGTAGAAATCCATTTGAAGTTATGAAAACTAAAGGACCTTTGTGACCTTTGCACATGATCATTAACTAAGGAGGGTTATGTTCATGCTAGACACGATGTTTTGCCCCTAGTTCTTCATTCCTTCAATGTGGAAATTTTCATGGGAAATCCACAATCTGTGATTATGGTCGCTGATGTCTAATGGAATTCGTGACACTGAATGCAACACATTGAACATTAATCTCAGTGAATGAATTCTGGACCAAGTCATCTTGAATCCTCAATGAATTTCTCCCATGATGAGATTAATTACTAACAGCACCCGCTAAAATTTTTAGAAGTAAGTAGGACCACAACAGACCAAAAAAAAAAAGAAGAAAGAAATTGCAGAACCAATCGATTATAGTAAGTTTTCATGCCCTCCAGGACAATATTTCGGTTTTAGCTCGACCTCGACAAGCTCAGAAGAATAACTGATTCCCCATGTATGTTTTGAGCTAGTTCCTAAGGAGCGAAAATCAATCCCCTAATTGGTGCAGAAGTGAACTGACGCACAGGGGTTGCAATGTGTTTCAATAGAATGTGACTCGGTTGAGGCTACAGCTATTAAAGATTAGATGCAGATGGAACAAAATCAATCGAGTCAGCTCCCGAGTGAATTCATCGAAAGGCCGTTTTCATTGCATATGAATGATAAGTCATGACTGAAAATAACAAGAACTACTCGATCCGCTCCAAATCTTTTCCTAATCCATCACAGATTGCATCAAAGATTCGCACGCGTACCCAATTCATGCAAATGCGAAGAGAAAATTACCGGAAAAGGAATACAGGTGAAGACGAAGAAAACCAAATGAAGATGCAGCGAAGGAAGGAGCCTTGTTGGCCTGAGTCAGCTGCAACCAAAATGGAAAAGGAAGACCACAATCCATTAACCCCTCGTCGTGGGGAAAAGATCGGTGGGCAGGAAGAAGTGGTCGCAGTCCCCAGAGGGAGATCTCCGCCAGGTTGAATCGCGTCTCGTGATTCCGCTGGGGGTCGCCGTCGCTGCTGGGTCTGGGCGACCTCCCTCGCTCGGGTCGTCGCTGATGAGGGGAGGAAGACGAAGGATGGAGAAGGAAAGAATGTGAGAACAGAGAGCGAGAGAGACAGAGCGCAAAAAGAAAGTTGAGAGAGAGAATTGAAATTTCTTAAGAATGGGTCCCACCTACACACGTCATTTCGAGAAAACATTCCTCACCACTCCAGTTCAGAATCTCCTCTCCCTATTCCCTGCCCGCGGATATTGGCATTCCTTATATGTCTACTCTCACTGTTTCCAAATCTCTGTACTCATCGGATTTCAGAATCTCCTCCAATTTCTCACATTTGTCTATTTGCAAACACTGTAGCTTCTTGAAGCTTGAAGGATCAAAAAACTTTCGCAGAGACCCGCAGCCAATAATACAAATCGACATCACTGATTCTAGCCTACCTTGAATCTCAACCAGACGAGGACAATGCCATATCTGAAGATTCTCAAGCTCCTTGACGTTGGTCAGGTCAGGCAACTTCTCTAGCAATGGAAGATCGTCCACACATAAGAACCTCAAGTTCTCCGAAACTTCTAGGCCTTGAAGCTCTCCCAGCGTCCAACAGCCATTTATATGCAATTTTTCTATATGCTTAAAGCTTAATGGATGAGGCAACATTTTGAGTGATTTACAGTCCCATAAATAGAGCTCCTTCAGTGATTCTAGCTTTCCTCGAATCTCAACCAGATTAGGACAGTATGTTATCACAAGTGTCATGAGCTTCTTCAAGCTAGTTAGGTCAGGCAACTTCACCAGCGATTGAAGATCACTAAGATAAAGCCGTTGCAGGTTTTTCAAATGTTTGAGGCTTTGAATCTCTATTAGTTGTTCACAATCAAAGACTTCCAATGTTGATAACTTCTTTAAATATGAAAGATTTATCGACTTTTTCCATTGACCGCAGCCCAAAAAAACGGAAGGATGACAAATTCTAGGGAAGCCAGGTAGGCATTCTAGGCTATGTCCAACAAGATGAAGATTCCTGAGCTTTGAAAGGAGATTAAAATCTGAAGGTAGGGTGAGCAGACCATCACAATCCAACCATAAGGACTCTAGCTTTCTTAGCCCTCCAATCCAAGTTAGGCTTGTAGCTGGGTGGGAAGGGTTTTGATCCTTTAATTCCAACTTCAAAAATCTCTCAAATTTAATAGGTTCGTGAGACCTGGGCATCTCATCTACAGATTACTGATCAGGTTTAATTTGGTCATACTTTTAGGAAGCTTAGGAATATAGGAAATTCCCATGTGTCGCAACGTTAAGGTTTTAAAAAATGACAGTCTTCCAATCTCACTTGGAATTTCCCCACACAACCATTCACATTCGCTAGCATCGATCTCTTCAAGCTTCTCCAACATCCCAAGGGCACTGGGAAGCTCTTCCAAGGGGGTGTCAGACATCCTTAGTACTCTCAAATTCTTCATCGCCTCTATTGAATTGGGTAACTTTCGTATGCTCGACTTTGAAAGATTCAACTCAACTAGAGATCCAAAATTTCCAAATGTAAATTCACTAATTCTTGTATTCGACAAGTCAAGATATAATAGCGATGTTGAGCAACCAGCTAAATTGCATTTACTCAGTGATTTACATGACCTTGCACTGAGAGTTTTCATTTTCTCCATTCCTTTCCATTCAGAAATATTGTTAATAGATGTCATGTCAACAAGAAGTTCTGTCAAGGCTTCCAATTTGTCGATCTCATCTGGCAATGCCTGAAGTTTCCTACAATTTTTCAAGTTTAATAACACTAAATGCTTTAATTTACCAATAGACCTATCAACTTGAACCAATTCCCAACACCTTTCAAGGATTAGTTGCTCCAAATTTTCATGAGCAGAAAAGTCCGGAGTTCTACACAAGTTTCTGCATCTGGTCAAATTTAGAACCTTCAAATTCTTCGCCATCTGTAATGAAGAGAAGAGGTTAATTTTGAATCATTTTGAAATACATGACAACAAAGTCAATATAGCAAATTCATGTTGAAATAAAACCATACATTGAGGTGGTTCCATCCATCCCACTCATATGTAATTTCACTCCATGATAAATCAAGAATCACTAACTTCCTAAGGGAATGTGCAGTGAACTTGAAAAAGATAGGAAATTCATGCCATGAGAGCCATATCAATTGCAGAAGCATGATCGGATTCCTCTGGAACCCGTTGGCAAAAGGAAAATGCTAATCGCCGTTCTCATCTGCGTCTACACCATCCACTTGAAGAAATCTTAAATTTGATAGGCTTACAGATTCTTCCATCTCAATGAAGTCTTGAAATTGATGATCAAATTTGAGACGTATTGCTTCAACGTTTTCTCTTCCCTGCCAAAGAAAAAAAAAATCAGACAGAAGCTAGAGATCACATAATTGCCTATTAAAGGCATTCAAGTTGAGCATACTTGAGGAATGTACATCTTATTTATAAGTTCAAATTAATTTACAATATAATTTACAGATGAGCATGTGATCATACTAAGCAGACAAGTAACGACTCGGTTCAAATAAAAGCAAATAAGCAAAGTCAACATGTATAACTCGTCTCTTTGAATAGGAATAACATTGCAAACACTTTACCTCCTTTATTTGAAGAACATAAGTTGCTTCTTCATGATTCCACACCCGACTTTGCTTCTCCGGTTTTAAATTAGCTCTTTCATGAACGATGTCTCACCCAAGGTCTCTTAGCTGATCATGCACCCACAGTCCGTTACCTTCTACAATCTTTATTAATGACATCCATTTGAGGACCTCAAGAGAATATTCAGGGACAAGCTTACAGCTGGCCCACATGTAAGTCACAATTCTCACATCAAACCCAACAAAGAAGCAACAAACATTGAGAAATATTTCCTTCACTCGAGGTTCTAATGCCTCAAAACTGATGTTCAACTTACGTTGAACCTTTTCGTCGGGAATAGTTTTCAACCTTTCTAATGTGTCCACCCAAAATTTTGTGTCTTTTTCTAGCTAAAAATGAACCTATAATCTCTAGAGCCAACGGAAGACGACCGCGGGTTTCTACCGCTTTTTCCGAGAGGGAGAGGTATTCTGCTGGGGGATGATGTCTTCTAAAGGCATGTTTGCTAAACAGTAGAAAAGAATGATTGAAATCCATTTCAGTAAGTTCGTACTTCAAATCAACATCTTTGAGAACTTCCTCATTTCTTGTGGTAACAATAACCTTACTTCCTCTGCCATACCAGTATTCACCCATCCCTACAAGAGCGTTCTACTAAGTGTTTTGGTCGACATCATCAAGTACAAGTACAAGTACAAGTACAACCTTTTTAGTAGATAACCTCTTCTGGATCTCAGTAATCCCTTCATTAATACTATTGATGGATGGCCATTCCATTCTTAGGACTTTAGAGAGAAGTTGATTTTGCAAAATCACAATCTTTGTCTCTCGAATGTTAGACAAGAAGCCACAGTCATCAAAATCAGCCAACTGTTTATTATAGACGATTGTGGCTAGACTTGTCTTTCCGACACCACCCATACCATGGATGCCAACAATCTTCGTTCCAGTGTTCTGTTCACCTATCTTTTCCATGATTTTGTCCAAATGATTGTCCCTTTCAACCAAGTAATCAGGTACTGCCAAGTTGTTCTTTTTCAACTCAATCAACAGCATCCGAACAACTTCTTCTGTGAACTCACCTTTGCCTCTGATAGTAGTGATGGCAAAAGAACCCAACTGTTAAATCGAGATGAGCAGAGTAATATCTACAGTACAAACAAATCCTGAACAATCATTAGGCATAATCGTCACTACCCAATGAGCCCATGATCCTTATGTTAATCTATATCAAGGGACTACAGGAGTACTCAAATGTCCCATTGAAAGAACAAGACAGTTGAGTGAAAAGATTAAGCCCTTCACAAACCCCCCCCCCCACACACAGTGGCATTTCGGCATTGATATCACTTGTGCCTTCAAGCGCTACAAACTTAATGGAAACAAGAAAACCATCCCCTGTGCCTTAAATTGCTACCATCACTCCAAACATTTCAATTCCACGGTAAAGATTACTAAGCAAACACGAAGCAATAAATCCGAACAAGCATCGACAACAGACGGGTACGGAAAATAGGGAAAAGACAGCGCAACACTCACTTCATGAGGATGTCCTAGTACTCGGGATCCAGGGAAGAGAACGGGGCATCCAAATCCTTTATCGCCATTATCGCTCGTGCACCACTATCCGGTTCGCCGATTGCGCAAAGCTGCGACTTCACCCCGGAAAGATCTACCGATACAAGCGGCAAACACCCAAAAAAAAAAAAAAAAAAAAAAAAAAAGGGCGAACCTTGCATCGCTCGTCCTGCATGTTCGGAGGCGATCCTTCAAGGGCGGTCTTGAGAGCCTCTACCAGCTTCGACCTGCATGCGACGAAACAAAACACGAGGAAATGTGAAGGTGGGTCAGCTCAAAATTGATCCGGCAAAATCGCAGATGGAAAGGCGACAATAGAGGGATCAAGGAGGGGAAGTTTACTGCTTGAGCAAGCTCTCGATCTTGCGGGACTTGTGCTTGATCCTAGAGATGATGGCCTCCGCATTGTCCGCCTCCACGAAGTCGTCCGTCGCCACCATCATTCTGGCAAAGCGCCAAAAGTAACTGAATAACTAGCACTTCATATAATGCGTCGGCAAGTAACTGAATCGCCAAATACTCGAAGAAGTTCTTCAAAAAACTTCTCTGTCCCTCCAAACTTGTTCCATATCCATAAATTTCAAAATCAGGGAACCACAAGACACATTTTAATGACTTCCACAGAACTTGGCTCTCTGCAGATTTCCCTATGATGGTCTGGTATGGGTGATGGAGTCCCCACATAAACTTGGCATCAGTCACTGATGGGTCGAATACGGAGGATTCAAGAAGAGATGTGGTGGCGGCCATTCTTAAAGGATCATAATTGCACAAACCACAGCCTCCGCTTCGATAATGCCAGATAAATCTAGTTCAGTTCTAGCAGATAACCCGCGAAGCTCACAATCAACCTAGCCTTCAAAATGCATTAGCAATTATACTCTGGTAGTTACCTTTTGACAGCAAGAGGTAACAAACAGTGACACACCAGTAGGCAAACAAGCAGCTTCCTTCCTACAGAGATCGAACGGGGCCAAACCTGCGTCGGGAGACATCACCGACTGCTTCAACCAGTAGCCTTCGCCAACTACAGGCGGCACAAACAAGAAAAACCATAAATTGTATCAAAAAATGGACCTCCAAGATTTCAAGGGAGGAGGGGGTGGGGGATTGGGGATCGGGAATTGATTGACGGAGCAAAGAGAGGCAGCGTTACGGTGGCAAATGCTGGTGAGAGGGGTGGCGACCTCGGGGCGGGTGGACAAGCAGAGTTTCCTAGGGAGGTAAACAAGGGCGAGCCGGAACGCGACCAATGTGACGACCCATGTCTAGAACCCCGAGTGAGCACTTCTGCTTCTTCGTCTCCATCTCTGTCTTCTTCTTCATCGTTTCTCTCTCCTCCATTTTCACCGTCATGGTTCGACGCGTTGCCGTTGGGCGCCTAGGTGGAGGCAAAGGAGATGGAGGCGACGGGACTCCGACGCCGATGGAGGTAACCAGCGGAGGTGGAGGGCTGTCGACGTCACGTTTCGCTGGAAGAGAGGCACGACTTCGCGAAGGGGAGAGAGAGAGAGAGAGAGTAGAGCGGACATCGTGAGAGGGAGGAGGAGGAGTGTCGGCAGCGTCGGCCTCAGGGTGGGGGGCGATGGAAGTAACCAACGGAGACAGAGGGGAGAGAGAGGAGAACGCAGGTCTCGATCGTTCTCTGTTTGTTCTCCTACGATGAGAGAGAGAGAGAGAGAGAGAGAGAGAGAGAGAATTGCAGAATTTAACTGAGGAGAGAGAAATTGTTTGGGCGGGAGTCGTGACCTATCTTTTCTTCTACAACGAGCCGAGCCGAGCTAAGCTGAGCTCGCCCCATATTTTCTCGTGAGGAGAGAGAGGAGAGAGACAGAAGTGCAAAAGATGGAGAGCGTAGATGTGGACCTGCTAGCGGACAAGTGTCGAAACCTGACTCGTTCAGAGCATCGATGACGTGGTCCCTTTAGGGTACCTAATATTTTCTCCGAAAGGCGAGAGTACAACTACAAGGTATTTTCATTGCATATTATTAGTTTAGAAACCATATAATTTATAGGGAAAATTTCAAATAAGGACCCAAAGTGCCATTATATTCTCAAAAGATGACCTGAAGTGAAGTTTATCTTAAATAAGGGCCTAAAGTACCATCATTTTCTCAAAAGAAAACCTGAAGTGAAGTTTGTCTTAAAGAATGATCCAAAGTAGTCATTTAATCTTAAAGAAGGACCTCACTCGCTGGCCGGCGAATAGATGCATCTTCAATGTATATTCGGATGGCCTGATTATGGTATTTTCGTCCATTTTTTTTTATTTTCATTTTTAGTTGCCCTATTTATCATCTTCTTCGTCCCCTATTCACTTCTTCTTGCCCAGATCAAGAACATCAAACTTGGGGAAAGGCCAGCGAGTGTCGATCGTTGGTAAGAGCCAACGAGGGCTTGACGCCCATTGCCAGTAGCGAGTGAGGACTCCATGCTTAGGGCCATCAAGCTCTCGCTGGCCATGGGGGAGGGGGGCTGTCCAAATCAAGGCCCTACGAGAAGGTCCTCGAGGGAAAAATGGGTAGCCGAAGAAGTCATCAATCTAGGAGCGGTGGTGGGAGGAAGGGATGAAGAAAGTGACGCAGGCATCCCAGTCGTAGTCTTAACAAAAGACAAGGTTGTTGATGGAGCAGCGGGCGAAGGTGGGGGAAGGTCGCCCCTCACAGCCATCAGCGAGGTCACCCTTCACCGGCCCTAGGTGAGGGCTCGCCCACCTCACCGGCCACTAATAAGGGCCGACGAGGGCTTGCAAGCCCTCACTCGCAACCAATGAGGGCTCAATAGCCCTTGCCAACCACAACTGAGGCCACCCTTGCCAGATCTGGCGAGGGTCAGCCTACAAGCCCTCGCCCACGGCCGACGAGGGCTTGGTGGTCCTCGTCTACTGCCAACGATGGGCATCCAACCCTCGCCGACCCTCACCAACAGCCAGTGCTCACTGGCTCTTCCCAAGTTCGATGTTCTTGAGAAGAAGACGAACATGGGACGAAGAAGATGATGAACAATGCCATCATTGACCCAAAATAATGATAATAATAAAGAACTAGACAACAAAAAATTAAAAAAGAAAAATTGACAAAAATATCCCTTATCAGGTTACCGGAATATGCATTGGAGATGCATTTATTTACAAGCTGGCAAATGAGGTCCTTCTTTGAGACTAAATGATCACTTTGGGTCCTTATTTGAGACAGCCTCCACTCTAGGTCATCTTTTGAGAAAATGAAGGCACTTGGGATCCTTATTTGAGACAAACTTCACTTCAGGTCCTCTTTTGAGAAAAAGATGGCACTGTAGGTCCTTATTTGAAATCTTCCCTAATTTATATTAATTAATATTCCTTTAATGACGACGAAGGCAAAGCCCGGAGTCCATTCAAATTTTACATATATTAAACCAAAAATGTAGAATTCATATAATTTAATTATGTTAGAATTATACATAATAAGTTCGTAAAACAAACAAAATTAGAAAAATAATATCATAAATGTTATAACTTTCATACAACACTTACTTAAGTGTCATAACTTTGTTGAGATTGGTTAAGTGATATAACTTTCGTTTAACGCTTACTTAAATGTCATAACCTTTTTTTCTTATCGCTGGTGCCATGACTTGTTAAAATCGTTCACCCAAGAATGAATGTTCCTGCGAGGACCGCCGGTCTACCATTGTCCTTCTTAGTTCTCCACGATTTGACTCTTCCTCTTTTTTTCTAATTTTTTTCTTTTTAAATTCTTCTTAAAACTTGTTGACATGGCAGCCATATCAATGCCTCCATCTTCAAAAAAAAAAAAAAAAAAAAAGGTCATGTCAATTTTTCCTATTAGCTAGCTGAATTAGATGAAGTTAATAAAAGGATTTGATTGTATCAATTTAATAAGTTTTAATATTTGATTGCACTTTTTAAAAGTTTTAAAATTTAAAGGCGCTTTTGCAACATATTTTAAGATTTATGGAGCATTTATCCCATCTTATGGGATAATAACACAAATGATCCTTAAATTCTAGCTCAATATATAATGTTATTCTTAGATTTTTAATTTGTTTAATGTGATCTCTAAAATATTGATAGATGTTCAACTGAGTCTTTAGATTAAATGCATTATTTCCATAGAGTTTAATGACTAGATTGGATATCTATTAATAGTTCATGGATCACATCAAATAAATTAAAAGATTTAAAAATAACATAAAAATTTTTGTCAGAGTTCAATGATCATATTAAACAAATTCCAAATTCGAAGACAACGTTAGATATTGGACAAAATATAGGGATTATTTATTTCATTTTTTTTTAAATCTAAAACTCCAGAAACTGAATTTTTAGTTTTTACCAAAATAAGTTTGATAGACATTCCACAACCCTCAATTAGTTGCTCCCTTGATCTTAAAGGACGCAGCCAAAGAATCGCATTCCCCTGTGACGATCTCATTGGAACAGTGAAATCAAGAAATTTAACTGAAGCTAATTCAACCCTCACCATCGGACTAGTTTCTAAAGAGCATAAACAAATCTCTAATTAGAGTCATCTCTTAGTATGTTAACAAACAGGTACAGGGTCAATGGGTGAGCATTAGAAGCTATCATTCCCATTTGCCAGAAAGTATCAACGTATCAGAAAAAGTGGAGTCAATCACTAACCAATGATGGGGTTGATGAAATTTCCACAGAAAAAAGAAGCATGAATGCTATAGCTGTTTCTCTGGAAAATAAGTTTGAACACACAGGAGTGCAGGAACGAGAGCTGTATCTTACGGAAACGGAGAGTTTCGGTTCACCACACAGTGCAACATTATAGTCGATTCAATCTGTCTCTACTGTTAAATACAGAGTTGAGGGTATCAATTTCTGCCTAGGAGCATTCTTACTGCTAATCACTAGACAATAATGTACAAATTTGTCAGATGGGAGTCTCTTAAAGATACCACTGTCTTTGTTCACGCAGAAATTAAAAAAAAAAAAAACCCATCAAACGAATGAATCCAACCGATCCACTCAAACTAGTATAGCTTTTAGCACTGGCCCAGTTCCTAAAGAGCGTAAATCCAATTCCTAATTACGGAAATCTCTGAGATCTATCAACAAGCTGAAGCACAGAAGTGGCGTTGTGTTCCAAGATCTGAGGCCTAACAGTTGCACATATGGAAGCAAATGAGCAG
Source organism: Eucalyptus brandiana (assembly GCA_014182725.1). Classification (NCBI taxonomy): domain Eukaryota; kingdom Viridiplantae; phylum Streptophyta; class Magnoliopsida; order Myrtales; family Myrtaceae; genus Eucalyptus; species Eucalyptus brandiana. The sequence goes on along the minus strand of CM024675.1, from coordinate 67,131,586 downwards.
GGTTTAGCATGTGACTAGAGTTAGAGGCTTAAGGCTTCTAGTGTTAGACGCAACTCGCAGTGATCAATCATCGAGTCAAATGAGGAGAGAGTCGATGCTGATCTGAGAGTCCCTCTATTGTTCCCATCAGAATTTGCACCTAGTTGCATTACTGAACAGACCCAATTCATTGAAAAAAGGCAATAGGTGAGAGGAAATTACCAGAGATGGAGGGAGGGAAGACGAAGTCACGATCGAAAATGCTGAGAAGCATCTTGGCTTTGAGCTCAGCTGAAGAAAAGACTTTTCACCGGGCAGTCTGCTCACCCTCACACGCCATACTTATCCGACAAGGTATCTCACTTTCGCGCCGATCGCAAAGTACAGAAAATGAGGGAATCCGCCTTTCTTTTGAGGTATTCGAGTCGGGTTACTTCGAAAAAACTCCGAGTCCAAAGATTTTTTGGCTCTAAAGTTTTATTAGTTTAGAAATCATAATGACGATGAAACCCCTCTTTTTTTCTTTGTTGAAATCCTAGACCCATTTAAATTATTTATGAATGAAACCTACACATTTTAAGTATTTGAGACGGAGTATAACAGAAAGTTATTCACAGTAAATTTACAAAACAAAAGTTAGGTTTTAAATAATGAAAGTTGCATTCAACTAGAAAAGGATTAAGATCCTATTTGTTTCGCAAAAAATGAATAATTAAAATATATATTTTTAAAAAGAATTATTTATATCAGTTGAAATTATTAGTTAATGAAAAATGTTTTTTTTTTTATCGATAACAATTTACGCCTAAATATTTTTGCGAAATATTTTTATTCATTTATTTTTGTAGGATACAAGCGATTATTTTTTAGAAAATATTTTTCAAATTATTTATTTTTGCAAAACAAATGTTCCTTAAAGCTCCAAAAAAATTTATTATGCAAATGAAAGTCTATCGACCATGGATGGTTCGAGCAAAACTTCCTAGATATGTGTCATTTCTACTTTCCTTTCGCAAATCTTGGGGAATGTCCATATAACCACTAGAAGGAATCCTGAAAATTATTTTTTGACCAAGGAATTTTTTTTTAAAAGTAGTTATCATATTATTTAGATTTGAATAGTCGAATCAATAGGAATTAGGATTGGTTATATATATAATCATGACAATATTAACAATGAGGAATTACAAAATATAAGTCAACTTAACTTAGTTTTATTTATCATCTATGATTGACGTAAAATAAGAAAAATAGATTGATGTATTGATGCCATTAAATCAATTAAAAAACTATACCATCATAATTTTCTTAATTTTGAAACAATGGCCAGTAAATTAATTGAAATTTCTAGTTTCAAGATATAATGCTATAAAATATCTATATTATGAAGAATATGCAATCATCTTGTAAATACTATGTTAAAAGTTGGTATCTTTTTTTCATTACATTCTCAAAGTTTGTTTTTCATGCAATCAATAAATGAGTCACTGTTTCGTTCCGCTATTTATATCTATGTCAGCTCTCCTAGGAATTCATCAATTGAAAATAATGTGAGTCCTCACTCTATTTGATTTTGTTAATGCTTCAATTCATTTACACATTATTTCTTTTTTTATCATTCAAAACACATTGCAAGGGAGAGATATGCACAATATTTTGTATGCATTGAAATTTAATTAATCCTCGTCCAACTATATTTGTGTTGATGTGAGCATTTGGTAACTGATATAGTAATAGTTAGTACACTGTTTTTCTTTTACAGAAAGCCAAGCTAATTAATAAAATTATATTAAATTAAACTATATCAATTTGGATTGGCTTTTACTTTTTTTATTTTAAATTTTTGCTTCTGTAATTTACATTGCCCACGGACTTTAAGTCTTTTTCAAAGTCCCGAAACTTTCACAATAGTTGGATGTTAACACGTAAATTTGTATTTATTTATTTCATAATTTTTTGAAATCCGAATAATATTTCAACTTTTGATAGAAAAATAAAAATTATTTCTTTTCAAGTCCAAACAAAATGGCGTTAAAGCCATTAATTTTCGCCATTTCTTTACGATGTCACTTCGCGTGCCGGATGTTTAGGTGATACGATGCTGAAAGCACCGTTTCCACGGGGGAGACAACTGGTGCACTGCCATGTTCTATAGCGATATCGTCCCGAGTCCCAACCATCGATCATTATGTCTATCTCATCGCAAGAAAGCGCTTGACTTGTTCGATGAAATGCCGCAGAGGGCTCTTGTCTTTTAGTATTCATTGATTTCTGGGTCGTCCCATCATGGGTTTTATGTGGATCTATGAGTATCTTCATGCAGATGCAAAAAAATTATGATCGTCTGTTCATGGATGAATTTACTTTTGCGGGTGTTGTGGCTGCTTGTGCTCACTTGAGTGCACTGAAGTTCTTGCGCCAAGTTAATGGAGTTGCCATCATAATGGGCTTGGAATTTACTAAGATTACTTATAATTCCCTGATTGATGCTTATGGGAAATGTGGTGGAGCCAATAAATGCTGTGACTTGTTCGAAGTTATGCCTGAGAAGGATATTGTGTTGTGGACTTCCACGGTTGTTGCTTATGCGCGAGCTCATAACTTGGATGATGCTTGTGCAATATTCAACAATATGCCAGCGATGAACACGGTCTCTTGGACTGCAATGATTGCATGCTTTGCACAAAATAGCCGTGGTGATGAAGCTTTGGACCTTTTCGTTCAAATGCGTGAGGAAGGAATACAGCCAAGTCCTCGTACTTTGTCAGTGTTCTATGTGCTTGTGCTGATCGAGCACTTGCTGAAAGAGGCAAGCAGAGTCATGGTTGCATAGTCAGGACCTGCTTTGATAGAGATTTGGATAACATATCTGTATGGAACGCTCTAATTGACATGAATTGCAAGCGGGGTTACATGAGAGTAGCTGACATCTTATTCTTGAGGAACCCGGAAAGGGATATCGTATCATGCAACTCAATGATTAGTGGATTTGCACAAAATGGTCTAGGGCATGAGTGGCTTGTTTTTCTCAAGAAGATGCTGGAGGCAAATGCAAGACCCTACCATATCACATTTCTTGGCACTCTATCTGCTTGCAGCCACGCAGGTCTAGATGTTGAAGCACTTCAGATTTTCAATGCAATGGAAAAGGATTGCACAGCCTTCAAAAGGGATCCGACCACTATGCTATTTTGGTTGATCTGCTCGGGAGGAAAAACAGACTTGAGGAAGCCATGGAATTGATAGATAGTCTCAAACAAATCAGAGCATGTTGGAATGTGGGGTGTGCTTTTGGGTTAATGCAAAGCCCTCGGTAATCTTGTTATTGCCTGAAGCTGTGGATGCTCTATTGAAGTTGAACCCCGAAATGCTGCGAGGTATGTGTCACGTTATCAAGCATATATGCTGCAATTAACAGATGGGATGATTCCTGCACAGTAAGGAAGCAAATGGAGGAGAGAAACTTGATGAAAGATGTGGCAGACAGTTGGATTGAAGTAAAGAATGAAATGCTAAAGAATGAAATGCACAAATTTCCAGCAAAGGACCAACGCCACTATCAGATAGGAGACATACACAAAGTGCTTGGGAAACTACCATATCATATGAAGGAAGCTGGATATGTTCATGAGCCCAACATAAGGCTCATATATTTTAATTTGAATCTAACTGATTTAACCTCAAATGATGTCCATAATTTTTTTTTATTGCTATACTATAGTCAATACTCTCAGCCCATAAATCTATCCTATTTTTGCTGAGTCCTCTAATCTAGTCTTTAAACAGATACACAGAAATGCTGATCTAAATGTCCCTCAACTCAGAACCCGACCAATCTGTGATTTTTTTCCTTTTTGTGGGATTAAGTCTAAACTCAGGAAGTGAGAGCACTAAGTCTAAACTAAGAGCTCAAGTTCACGTTGGATAATTTAATCCAAGGGGTATGTATGAAAAATCAATAAAATAGATTCAATGAGATGACATTCGGCTTATACTCAAATGCACAAAAATGAACGTACTATATGCGCATATACCACTACATAGTAGCTCATCCATATATTGAGATGAGCATATTCGTTATTTTCACTGCTCATGACTCATCCTGACTAATGAGGCACCGCCACCACCAATTCATGCTCATTGTACAACCGTCTATGCCATACTCATTCTCATCAATATTCATACTCACTTTTATTATCTTGATTTTCTCAATCTCAAACCTCAAGTTTATAATATTACATAGCAAACTACTCAAGTCATATCAAGCTGCACAAATAATATCATTTTATATATGAATCAGGGGAATTAGGAAAATAAACTACAGTGTTGGCATATTATTGACAATACTTGAAGAAGTCCAAAAGAGTTGGTAATTTGCTTAATTATTAGAACATTGGTAAAATTCTTGGTAATGTTGGCAATTTTTTTAATTTTATCAGTAAAATTTCAGAGGAGTTGATATTTTACGACTTCATTCTAATGCTGACAAATTCCTCATAGTGTCGGTAATTTACTTACAATATTAATAAAGTTGAGAAGAATTGGTAATTTATTAATTCACTGGAATGTTGGTAGATTTCTAATGGTGTTGGTAATTTATTAATGATCAGGTTTCAAGTCATAACATTTTACCAGCAAGATTGGAAAATTACTAGTAAGATTGGAATTCTACCAACACAGAAAGTTTACAATTTTCCACTGCATGGGACCGTAAAATTTTGCAAAGCTTCGTGAGTCTCTACTTCTGCGACAAGAACTTGAATCCCAACTGACAATTTCAATTGTTGAAACTTGAATTGCAGTCATTAATCATTCAAAAGCTCCTGTAGAAATCTGTTTTAAGTTATCAAAACTAAAGGACCTTTGTGACCATTGCACATGATCATTAACTAAGGAGGGTTATGTTCATGCTAGACACGATGTTTTGCCCCTACTTCTTCATTTCCTCAATGTGAAAATTTTCATGGGAAATCCGCAGCAATCCTGTGAATACGGTTGCTGATGTCTGATTGAATTCACAACACTGAATGTAACACATTGAACATTAATCTCAGTGAACAAATTCAGGAGCAACTCATCTTGAATCCTCGATGAATTTCTCCCATGACGAGATTATGTAACAATTGCACCTGCTAAAAATTTTAGAAGTAAGTAGGACCACAACATACCAAGAAAAGAAGAACAAAAATTGCAGAACCAATCGATTATCGTAAGTTTTTATGCCTTCCAGGACAATATTTCGGTTTTAGCTAGACCTTGACAAGCTCAGAAGAACAACTGATTCACCATGTATGTTCTGAACTAGTTCCTAAGGAGCGAAAATCAATCCCCTCATTGTTGCAGAAGTGAACTGACGCACAGGAGGAGTTGCAATGTGTTTCAATAGAATGTGACTTGGTTAAGGCTAAAGCTATTAAAGATTAGATGCAGATGGAACAAAATCAATTGAGTGAGCTGCTGAGTGAGTTCATCGAAAGGCTGTTTTCATTGCGTATGCATGATAAGTCATGACTGAAAATAATAAAAACCAACTCAATCCGTTCCAAATATTTTCCTAATCCATCACTGATTGCATCGAAGATTCGCACGCAGACCCAATTCATGCAAATACGAAGAGAAAATTACCAGAAAAAATAATATAGGTGAAAATGAAGGAAACCAAATGAAGATGCAGAGAAGGAAGAACCCTCGTTGGCCTCAGTCAGCTGCAATCAAAATGGAAAAGGAAAGACCACAATCCATTAACCCCTCGATGGGAACTGATCGGTGGGCAGGAAGACGGGGTCGCAGTCCCCGGAGGGAGATCTCCGCCTCGTCGAATCACGTCTCGCTCTTCCGCTCGGGTCGCCGTCGCTGCTGGTTCTGGGCGAGCTCATCGCTTGGGTCGTTGCTGATGAGGGATGAAGACGAAGGAAGGAGAAGGAAAGAATGTGAGAAGAGAGAGGGGGCAACGGGAGAGAAAAAACGAAACAAAATATAGAAAAACACAGAGAGAAAAAGTTGAAATTTCTTAAGAGTGGGTCCTACCTTCATGCGTCATCTAGAGATAATATTCCTCACCTATCTGATTCGAGATCTTATTCGAAATCTTCTCTCCGTGATTTCAATTGTCTCATCCTTCTTCCTCGGAAGGGTCTTCGCACTTTTTTCAAATCTCGGTACTCATTGGATTCTATAATCTCCTCCAATGTCTCACATCCTTTTATTTCCAAATCCTCTAGCTTCTTGAAGCTTGAAGGATCATAAAACTTTTGCAGAGACCTGCAGCCATCAATGAGAAGAAACACCACTGATTTCAGCCTACCTTGAATCTCAACCAGACGAGGGCAACGCCTTAATTCAATATGCTTAAGCTCCTTGGTGTTGGTCAGGTCAGGGAACTTCTCTAGCAATGAAAGATACCCTCAAGTTCGCTGAAACTTCCAAACCTTGAATCTCTTCTAGCTTCCAACAGTCACGTATATACAATTCTTCTATATGCTTAAAGCTTGATGGATTAGGCAGCTATCCAAGTGATTCACAACAATTTAAAAGGAGAGACTCCAATGATTCAAGCTCACCACGAACCTCAACCAATTTAAGACAATCTTCTATCCAAAGTCTCCAGAGCTTCTTCACGCCGATCAGGTCGGGCAACTTCACCAGCAACGGAAGATGATCAAGATCAAGCGTTTGCAGGTTTTTCGAAGGTTCAAGGCCTTGAATCTCTATTAGCTGTTCACAACAATAGACGTTCAATTTTGATAACTTCTCCAAATATGAAAGATTTATCGACTTTTCCGTTAACTCGTGCCTAACAAAATGGAAGTATGACTAATTCTGAGGATGCTTAGGTAGGCATTCTAGGTTATTTACGAAGAGTTCAAGCTTCCTAAGCTTCAAAAGGAGATTAAAATTTGAAGATAGGGTGACTAGACTATGACAACGCAACCACAAGGACTCTAGCTTGCTTAACCCTCCGATCCAATTGAGGCTTGGAGTTGGATGGGAAGGGCTTTGATTCTCCAATCCCAACATCAAAACTCTCAAATTTCTTAGGTTTGAGAGATCTGGGCATCTCGTCTGTACATTATGGAACAGGTGTAGTTCGGTCATACTATCAGGAAGCATAGGTATATTGGAAATTTTTGTGCTCGATAACCTCAAGATTCTTAGAAGTAATTGTTCTCCAATCTCACTTGGAATTTCCCCACACAAACTTCCACAATCAATCAAATGCATCTCTCCAAGCTTCTCCAACATCCCAAGGGTGCGAGGTAGCTTTTCTAAGTCGGACATAAACATCCTTAGTACTCTCAAATTCTTCATTGTCTCTATTGAATTAAATAACTCTCATATTTTCAACCCATGAAGTTGCAACTTGACAAGAGATCCAAAATTTCCAAATGGAAGTTCACTAATTCTGTTATTTGACAAGTTAAGATATGATAGTGATGTTGAGCAACTAGCTAAATTGCATTCACTCAGTAATCTACAAAAATCTGCACTAAGAGTTTCCAATTTCTCCATTCGTTTCCATTCAAGAATGTTGGTAATAGATGCGCGATCAACAAGAAGTTCTGTCAAGGCTTCTAGTTCCTCCATCTCATCTGGCAATATTTTAAGTTTCTCACAACCTCTCAAGTCTAATGATACTAAATGCTTTAACTTACCAATAGACCTATCAACTTGAACCAGTTTTGTGCACCATTGAAGAATCAGTCGTTCTAAATTTTCATGAGTAGAAAAGTCAGTAGTTCTACGCAAAATTTTGCATTCAATCAAATTTAGAACCTTCAAAATCTTTGCCATTTGTAATGGAGAAGAGATTAGTTCTTAATCATTTTGAGATACAGGACAGCAAAGTCAATATAGCAAATTCATGTTCAAATAATACCGTACCTTGAGGTGGTTCCATCCCTCCCACTTATCTGTAATTTTACTCCTTGATAGATCAAGAATCACTACCTTCATAAGGGAAAATGCAGTGAATTGGAAAAAGATAGGAAAGTTATGCCATGAGAGCCATCTCAAATTCGGAAGCATGATGCATAAGTTGGTAGAAGGAAAATGATGAACGTTGTTCTCATCCAAGTCTACACAATCCACTTGAATAAATCTTAAATTTGATAGGCTTAGAGATTCTTTATTCTCAAATAAGTCTTAAAACTGATGATCAAATTTGAGACGTAATGCTTCAACATTTTCTCTTCCCTGCCAAAGCCATAAGATTAAACAAAAGCTAGTGATCACATAATTGCCTGTTGAAGGCATTCGAGTTGAGCATACTTGAGGAATGTACATTTTATTTATAATTTAAAATTAATTTACGATATAATTGCATGTTGAAGGCATTCGAGTTGAGCATCCTTGGGATGGCGAAAGGGATAGGAGTTGAACCGACCATGTACCGATCAGAGGAAGAATGTTTTTAGTTGATTTTATCAGAGTAGCGCCGCAAAGTGTGGGGGTTAAGATGTGGAATTTCAGTTCGTGTGTTAAAGTTGTAGGAGAAGAACTACTAACTAGAATTGTACTTGATTGGCTGTTTGTGTACAACTTTGTCATCAAGCGTGGAAAGAATTGGCTCTTGGAGCATCTTGTGGTGATAAATTGTTATCATGGAGTAACCCAGCTTAGTCAATTAGAATGTGGAAGTGTTGAGTTTATTGGGAGTCAAGAGGGACCCTTGACTTCATTAATCTCGCCGCTTAAGGCAATCCATTTGTTAGATGGGGATTGCCGAGAGGACTTGGCGATTGTCATAGATAAGACATAATGAAGAACTAAAAATTGAGGACATCTCAATAATCCAAGAATTTCTAGATGAGTTGTCACGGAAATGTCGGGCCGGTTGTTAGTGAAAGAGATAAAATTTGAAATTGAGCTAGCACCCGGGATAAAGCCACTCTCTAAGGCTTCTTACCAGATGTCACTGTCTGAGTTGAAGGGACTAATGGTGCAGATGTGAGGATTACTGGATAAGGGATTTATACATACCGGTGCATCACTTTGAGGAGCACTAGTTTTGTTTGTGAATGAGAAAGATGATTCGTTGCAATTAGGCATCGACTGTCGTCAACTCAGTAAGGTGACAAACAAGAACAAGTGTTCATGGCTGAAGATCAACGAATTGTGTGACTAGTTGCAAGAAGCATCAATATTTTCAAAGATCGACTAGAGAATAGGGCATCGTCAATTGAGGATAAGAAAGAATGACATATTGAATTCAGTGTTTAATACTCGGGATGGTCTTTACGAGAGTATTGTAAGGACGTTTGATTTGGTGAACATTCTAGCTGCTGTCATGGATTTGGCAAATTGAGTATTTGAGGAATACCTAGATCAATTCATGATCATGTTCATCAATAATATTTTGATGCGTTCAAGGAGTGTTGAGGAGCACGAGAGTCATCTGAGAATGGTCACGTGATTTCAGGCGAAGAAATCTCCATGGACCTAACCAAGATTGAAGTAGATATCAGTTGACCAAAACTGACAACAATGACAGAGATCATAAACTGTTTGGGTTGGACAGATTACTACAGAAGGTTCGTGGCAGGATTTTTAGAATTAGTGTCGCTGTTGACTACACTTTTGAAGAAAGAAGAAGAGTTTGTGTGGACAGACAAGCACGAGTGTAGTTTCCAAGAGCTCAAGTAGAAGCTGACTACCGCACTTGTGCTGATCATTCCATCTAGTCTTGGAAAATATGAGATCTATAGTGATGTGTCGTTTAGAGGACTGGATTGCATATTGATGCAACATGGTATGATTGTTGCATACACGTCCCATTAGTTGAGACCTCATGAACAGAACTACCCGACGCATGACTTGGAACTCGTAGCATTAATTTTCTCTCGAAAGATTTGGAGACATTAATTGTGTTGAGAAAGATTCCAGATCTTCACTGACCATCAAAGTCTCAAGTATTTATTCTCTCAGAATGAGTTGAATATGAGACAATGTCGTGAATTAGAACTTCTAAAGGACTAGGATTATGGTATTTGGTATCACCCTAGACGGATGAAAGAAGTTACTAATGTGTTGAGTCGAGAGTCTTCATTTGTGCATATACTAGTTAAAGTATGGACTTTACTTGAGAAAGTTTGAAATTCGATTTTCAAATTTGAGGTAGGCCACATTTCGAATTTTATGGCCACCCTCAGAATTGAACCGGATATTCAGGTTAGAATCAGACGATTTAGTTGACAGACCGGGACGTTCAGAAGATCCTACAAGAGGAAAATGATAAGAGAGGGACTGATTTTCAAATTTCTGAGGATGGAACACTCAAGTTCCAAGAATGATTAGGTGTACCTGACGATGTAGCACTCGGGGAAGAAACCTTGTCAGGAATTCACTGTAGCAGTGTAGTATTCGACCAGACAGTACAGAGTAGGTTAGGATCAGTGTCAGCTCGATTGGTAGACCGATATAAAGATAGATATCATCGGACAGGTTGCAAGTGTCAAATGTGCTTATAAGTAGAAGTTCAGCAATGCAAGCCAGGAGGACTTTCACAATCACTCGAGAGTCCGGAGTGGGAATGGAAATATATTGATGGACCTTGTGACGAGATTATCAAGGAATCAAAGAGGCAATGATTCTATTTGGGGTTGTGGTCGACGGATTTATGAAGTCGACTCATATCTTGGTAGTATGAAAGGATCTGGACTTAAACAAATATGCAAAGTTGTATGTGCGTCAGATAATGTCTACATGGAGTGCTAGTGATGAATTTATATCAGATCTAGACCAGAGGTCCCCAATTTCAGCAGAGCGGTCAAATGGTCCTCTTTCGAAGCATTGCATGGCAGAGAGTACAGAACTTCAGTTTGTTGAGATGAGGTCAGAGAATGAAAGATCACAGGCCCAGAGTCAGTTCAGCAGTCAATGATTACAGTTATTGTGATCAGAATCAGATTAAGGACCGCTCAGAGCCGTTAGAAAAGTTGTATCGATGAGCATCGAAGGCCTTTAGAGTTCCAAATTGTTGATTACATCTTTCTGAAGGTGTCACCAATGAGGGATACCTTGCACTTTGGCAAGGAGGGAAAAACTAAAATTGAGATACGTAGGTCCCTTTGAGATTCTAGAAAGAGAATCAGGACCCTAGCGTATCGTCTTGCATTGCCGCTGAAGTAAGCACGAGTGCACGACGTCTTTCACGTGTTGATGTGGAGGACGTACGAGCCTAACCCGATCCCCGTGCTAAATCTTGAAGAATTGGACGTGGAAAACAGAGTGTCGTACGTATGTCGGAAGCCCAATTCAATTGGTGGTTCAGAAAGAGCAGATTATGTGTACCAAGATGATCCGTTTGGTTAAAGTGGTTTAACAACACCACGGGACCGAAGGAGCAACATGGGAAAGTGAGACTCGATGAGACGACAATACCCCCACCTTTTTGTTTAAGGATTGGTAAAGGTTTAAATTTCGAGGACGAAATTTTTATAAGAGGGGAAGAATTGTGGCATCCTGGATTTTTCACTTATGCTTTCAATTAAATTAATTGAGCATTTTATTGACGCACCTATAGGGCCATTCTCCAAACTGATCACTCTCGAGATAATTAGACTATCTGGGAAAGCCATTACGGAATTTTAAAGTAATAGACTTGAGAATTCGACCAAAAATTGGCTACTTGACTGTACTCATCTGCTGAGATCATTATGACACAGTAAAGATCGATTAGAAATCGGAGATAGGTCATTTTGAATGAGATATGTAGTTAAACGTGGGTGATTCCACTAAATTGTAAAATTCTCGTCGATCGACACTAGATTGATTTTTCTATCGTTTTGGTACCCTATGTCCGTATTTGAATCCTCAAGATTTTCACGACAACCGAAAGTCGCTAATGTGTTGAATGGGTTCATTGTGACTTGAAGAAAATCAATTACGAGTCATTTGCACTAAAACTTTCTGAAAGCTACCTGATAACCTAGGTCACGCTAAAATTGCGTCGAATTGAAATTAACCGTGAATTTGAATCCGATTTCAGAAAATTGAAAGTCATGTCATGTCACAAGTCATTCTTACGGAAAATTGATTCGGATGATTCAGAAAATGAATGGAAATTCAGATTGGCTAGTTTGAATGAATTTTTGGAATCCGGTGTAAGTGAATTAGTGACAATAAATTTTGTGGGCTTTTTCCTCGACAAATTGGACCTCAATCGGAGAAATTTGTTTAGAAAATTGTATTCTAAGAAAAATGAAATAGAATTTAGAATTGAAGGAAATGACCGTTTTTGTTGCCCAAGACTTGTTGTTTAGGGGAAATTTGGTGCGGGAAAGCAAGTGAGGATCGAAATCTTTAGTATGGAGATTTTTGGGGACTATTTTGAACTAAACAAGAGAGAGTGGGATGAATTTTGAGTTATAGAAATTTCTTTTAATTTTTCTTTTTCCGATTTCCTTTCACCCCATTTGGCCGACGTCCCCATCTCTCACGCCCCTCTCTCTCTCTCTCTCTCTCTCTCTCTCCCCCCTTCTCTTTTTCTTCTGTCAATTTCACACGTCTCTTGTACTTTTGGCCGACCATCTCTGCTACTTTATCCCCTTCCCTCATCCCCTCTCCTTTCTGTTTAGTCTTGCACGCCATTCGACCGTCCCCTCTGCCCGCCCTCAATAGCTTCATCTCCTTTTAATTTCTATTTTGTTGAAGACCTAGCAAGTCGCCGAAACTCCATCCCATCTTCCCCACGCCTGCAACTCTACCGAAACCAACTCATCGAAGTTCGAAGTCCTTTTCTCCGCGAGATCAGCCGCTCGAAGTAGCCATCAGCCAAGGAACCTGAGCAGAAAATCATGGGCTTTGCGGGGCATTTTTCGGGCCCGATCCATGCTTGAAAGTCATCGCTGCTTTGGAGAAGATTGAGCCCCATTGCATCCCCATTGAATTGAACAGAGCGGTTCGATAAACAAGTGAGTTTAACTCACTAATCCTCGCTTAGTAAGTTAATGATGCTTAAGGTTTGATTAGTTTAAGCTAAGCTATGATTAGGTGGTTAGTTAGATTTGATTAGTGAATTTAATCAATTACCGATGCATTTTAGGTGGATAGTTGTGCAATTAAGGCCCAAACACATTCTAGTATTTATCTAGAGTGGTTTGGAAATTTTCCGAGCCCATTTCGGTATTTAATTAGATTTTTCGAGCCTAAGTGTGAATTTTTAGTATCTAATAATTAATTTTCGAAATTATTTATTTATTTATTTTCCGAAAATTAGGCTAGGATAGTTGGTGACTAAAATTTTATGCTGATTGCAGTGGTGTGATATATTTATTTAATTGAGCTTTAATTGATGTTGATTTGGTGTGATTTATATTTTAGGAATTCATTCCTAAATTGGATTAATTTCATTAATTAATTGAAAAATAGCCAAGTGTCGGTTTACAAGGCCAAAAATATTTTTGTGGACCATATAAATTGGTGGGATTTTCAAGTGGCAGGAAATTGTATTTTGGCTAAGGTCGATTGTGTACCCACATACGATAATTTTTATTGGGTATTCTGAATACGAGGAAAATATGTCATGACGTTATGTTAATTGAGGAAATTAAGTGTGAAACTCAATGTCATGCATCGTGGGTGAATAATCGCATGAGAATGTGGGTTAAGTTGTGATATGCCACCTGATAGAGGTAGCACCCGATCAGGTAGTGATTTGCCATCTGATAGAGGTAGCCCCCAATTAGGCAGTGATTTGCCACCTAATACAGGTTGTGCCCACTGGGCCGTGATTTACCACATATTATAGGTTGTGCCCGTTGGGCCGTGATTAAGAGTCGAGAATGAGTGATTGAAATGACTGTGAGAGGGTCCTGTTGTCTTGGAATCGACTAGGTCGATCGATTGATGTCTCGATCTGAATTCTTGATTTGATGTGATGATGTGATTTAATGATTGTATGAATATAATTGACTTGCGGGAAGAAACTGAGGCCAAAGTAAGTCCTTTGACTCGTGATTATGCCTAGGCAGCCCTTAGGGCGTATTTTCTTCCTAGTCGGGTCTTAGGAAGTTGAACTTGCTGAGATATTGTTTCACTGGTTATTGTATTGCCATTTTCATGTCTTTAGATGGCGATTGTGGAGGACTTGAAGCCTTGGAGTCAAGGAAGGTGGAGATCGACGGTTCGGCTAACGTGTCTGACTAGTGGATCATAGGACAATTCCCTTTTTGTCGAGCCGAGATTTTTGTAAATAGCCTGGCATTGTATATAAACCTGTTTGTTTATAAATGGCTTGTTCTGGTTTGAAAATTTGTGTTCCTATTTTCCTATCCCATTGTTTTATTGTCTAGAGATTATTTATATGCTTCCGCATGTGTATTAAAATGAATGGGTCAGCAATGCGTTCTGAGACGTCGCTATTTAATCAACCAAGCCGGGATAGGTGCGTGCTCGAGGATCGAGGCGTAACATCCCTGTTTAAGTGGTATCAAAGCAAGATCATTAGTTGGAGTGATAAGGTGTGATAAGTTGATGGGATAGTTAGTTGGAATGGCCTTTATTTCATGCTGGTGCATGTAATTGATAGCTGTTTGGTAGCTTGTTTGTGTGGGTAACTCAAATTCTAATATGGTATTGAAATTAGAAAACAGGTTTCTATAAAGATCATGTAGTATGAGTGATCGGAAGCTAAGAACTCCTAGTAAGAGGGCAATAGCCTCTGTGACACAGGGTAAAACGCCAACAAGGATCGATGCCCGAGGTTGTTATGGCAAAGCGTCGGCTCAGGCTAGCGCGAGTGTAAGACTACCGTCGTAGGTTGGTACTGAGAGTGTAGCAGCACCGAGCGATCCTAGGTTCGATGGGATCATTCAAGCGCTAGCGTTCCTTGGGACCTTGTCAAGTCAGCAAGCTTGGGATCAAGCTATCATTGTTGCTACTGTCACTGCCGCTGTCAGTGCCATAACAGTTGTTATTGCCACACCTGCCGAGATCCAACCTGGAATGGCGATCGAGGAATAAGATACTACATCCAGGTGAGGTTTAGTCAGACAGAGATGGAAATCGGTTTGGAAAGGAGCCTATGATTGGAGAAAGACATTCTATTCCACCCATCAGGAAAGGTGGGATAGACAAGTCAGCATCAAATCAGAATGTCATGTGTCATGGAAAAAAAAACAATATGAATCAGCCCCATGCCATTTTAGGACGGGTGGTTGTTATGATTGTGACCAACAGGGTCACTTAGCAAGAGACTGTTCCAGAAGGTCGATGGGACCACCACAGTAGTTTCTGTCACCACTGATGGGATCGCAAGTGCCATTGCCGTTGATAGGATAAGATCAATGGGAGTGCCCCATAGAACACACCATGGGGTTTTTCGAACAGGCCTCTGATGCAAGTAGAGGTGCATGTTGTCACCTGGCAAGAGATAGGAGACTCATTGGATGTATGCCGAGTCTATAGAAGGAAGCGTGAATCAACCCAGTGCCCTAGTGTGACTGGAGTGTACTATAGATATAGCCAGTGTGATCATCAAGTGAGGGACTATCAATATGAGTCCAAGAGAACGCAAGCATTGCTACCACAGATAGGACGCCTTTGGGATGGTGAAAGGGATAGGAGTTGAACCGACCATGTACCGATCAGAGGAAGAATGTTTTGAGTTGATTTTATCAAAGTAGCACCGCAGAGTTTTGGGGGTTAAGTTGTGGAATTTTAGTTCGTGCGTTAAGGTTGTAGGAGAAGAACTACTGATTAGAATTGTACTTGATTGGCTGTTTGTGTACAACTTTGTCATCAAGCGTGGAAAGAATTGGCTCTTGGAGCATCTTGTGGTGATAAATTGTTATCATGGAGTAACCCAACTTAGTCCATTAGCATGTGGAAGTGCCGAGTTTATTGGGAGTTGAGAGGGACCCTTGACTTCATTAATCTCGCCGCTTAAGGTAATCCATTTGTTAGACGGGGACTGTGTGGCATCCCAAAATTCTTAACGACCTCTAGCTATATTAAATTCTATGAATAGGTGATGGAAATACCATCAAGTTATGGCCATTTAATCCATAATTTGCAATTAGATATATGGCCAAGCTTTTGAGGGATAATTATGTGATAGGAAAGAAAATCCTATCATTGGCCATGTGTTTTATAAATTGGAATTTATGGAATTATGATTTCAAGATTTTGGCCATGTGGAATTTAGTAATTACATTCTTAAAAGAAAGAATTAAAGATGAATAATTGAAAGGGAAATTGTGGGTTTAATTAGGTTGGGCCTTAGGCCCAAGAGTATGGATTTTGGAGGGCCAAATGGTCAGCTCATTGGAGCCAAGGAGGGGCTGTCGACCAGCCCATTTGCTGGCCCAAGATAGGCCCAAGAAGAAGGCCCATTAACCTTGCACGTCCTCCAACACTTGTTCTCTCCTTTTTGCCACTTGTTCTCCTCATGAAAACACTTGTCCCCCATGCAAAGAGGGGATACATGCAATATAAAAGGGAAGGAAAGGAGAGAGAATGGCTGGTTAGCCATTCGGCCAAGAGAGAAAGGGAGAGAGAGAGAGAGAACCGTGTGAGAGAGAGAGGAAGAGGGTGCGGCCGAGAGAGGGAGGCCGAGAGAGGAAGGAGCCCCTGCCGTCCGATCGCTGTGCTCGCCGCCTTGTGCCGCCGTTCGTGTGGTCTAGAGGCAAGTGGGAGTCCTCTAGCTTCTCTTACATGCTTGTATGTTGTTTGCATATCGAATTGTTGGATGTTAGATGAGAAAAACCGAAGAATGGATGAGTTGTGTGTGAGTGGTGTGACTGTTCTTGCTCGGATAATGTGAGTCAGTAATTTGTTTGAGCTTGCATGTGTGTTTGGAGTCCGATTTTGGCTTCGATGTCTTCATGAAAGTTGTAGCTAATATCTTGTGCTATAATATACTGAAATTTCGTGGAAAATGATGGAGATTTGAGGGGCTAAAGTCTTATTCTACGGAGACCTCAGATCTGGAGAGTTTTTACTGACCTCTTGCTGGATTTGTGGTTGCATGTTGGTTTGTGATGCGAATCTCACTTTGACTTCTTCATGAAGGTTGTAGGATACATCTTAAACTACAACATACTCAAATTTAAAGTTAAATGAACAATTATAACCTAGTAAATCGACTAGATCTTAAAGACGATGATTCTGGTGATGTATTCTGAGACACCCGAAACTTCAAGGACCTAAACGATGACTATACTCTGGTTATTTGACCTTGATCTCTTCATCAAACTTGTAAAGGACATATTGACACATAACATATCCGAATTTCAGAGAAAACGAAAGAGAATAGGTAGGTGAAATCTCAATATTTCAGAGATGTGTGCACTGGACGATGCGGTAATGGATCCAGAAGATTCGTGAGACTGTATAAAATAATCTAAAAATAATCTGGCTTGGAGTTCTTCATGAAAGTTGTACGAAAATGTCTTTGCTATAACTCAGTAAAATTTCGCAATTTTTGGAGGCTGTATGGATATTTTAATCGAATTTCTTTGGAAACTGTGCATTCTGGTTTCATCCGAAAATTCTATGATGTTTTGTGAAAATTGGGAAATTGTGTGAAATGCTATTTGGCCATGTATTTTGTATGAAATTATCATCCTATTGGCTTGTTTAACATTTGCTGTAATTTTTATAATTTTGGGAATTTGTTGATATTAAATTTAATATTTATGGAAATGACAAAAGTTGGAATTTAAATAAATAAACAAATAAAAATAAAATAGATTATTTTATTGTCCATAAATTCCATGAATTTTATTTTATAAATAGTTGCACCATGTAGTATGTGTGACGAGGTCTTGATGTATGCATTGAGATGCATGTATGAATTCAATGGTGAATATGATCTTGATTGCCATCACATCACATGCCATGTTAAAATTAAACTATAATTGAAGATGAGAAATAAGATGTATGAGAATATGCATCGTGGTGATGATGATACCATCGAAGGTGTAAGCCGACGATGCCCCGGGAGTCGGGATGCCCAAAGGTTCGAATGAATCGATGCCCTTTGGATGCCTGGTTGTATTATGAATACATGCCCAAAGATTTTCCCCGGAAGTGTCGGGATGTCCGGTTGTATTATGATACATACTCGGAGGGTGAGGGGTTGTATCAT
Organism: Eucalyptus brandiana; assembly: GCA_014182725.1. Taxonomy (NCBI): domain Eukaryota; kingdom Viridiplantae; phylum Streptophyta; class Magnoliopsida; order Myrtales; family Myrtaceae; genus Eucalyptus; species Eucalyptus brandiana. Next base: position 67,113,519 of record CM024675.1, on the reverse strand, counting down.
GATGCATGCCCGGAGGGTAGGGGTAACCATTTTCATGGCGAGCCCCGGAGATTCCTCGTGATGCCAGGTGGGGTGCGAGATACCCAGAGGTTCGAATGAGTCGATGCCCTTTGGATGCCCAGTTGTATCTTGGATACATGCCCGGATGCCTCGTGATGCCAGTAGGGATACGAGATGCCCGAAATGTGGGGGTGCCAGATGTCCAGTTGTATCTTGGATACATGCCCAGAGGTTTCTCGCAATGCCAAGATTGGGCTCGAGTGATGAATGTGGGATGCAAACATTGGTCCCGGGTATGAGAAATGTGGCGGTCCAAGATGAAAAGTGGAAATTAAACCATGGCATGATATGCATGATGATGATGATGATGATGATGATGATGATGATCATGATGATGATGATGATGATATGTGATGTGAAATGATGATGATCACCCATGGCATGACATGCATGATGATGTGCATGATGATGATAATGATGATGATATACGATATGCATGATGATATGCATGATGATGATGATGATGATGATGATGATGATGATGATGATGACATGTGTGATATGATGATGTCATGATGATGATGACATGTGTATGGTATGATGGTGTCATGTATATGATGATGATGACATGTGTGTGATATAATAATGTCATGATGACGATGATATGAGTATGACATGATGATACACATGTATGTGTTATGACTGTGGTGATGATGCATGATAGTATATGCATGGCTTCAAGGTAAGTAATGCCTGCAATGCAAGTATGACTTATATGATGCATTGAGTAGTTATTGGATTCCTTTACCTACTAAGTGGTTGTACTCACCCCTTTTGGAGACCAACATTTCAGATTAGCAAATGGTTTGAACGGTTGGATATGACCGTGAGGAGGAGGATAGCAAGGGAAGGAGCTTTTGGACGCCGACACTGATCGATGGACTTTAAGTGTATGACTATTGGAGGAAATGTCGGTCATCTTTTGGAGTGTAGCCGAATATAGAAGATTACGGCATTTTGATGTACCGATGAATGATGTTTATCTGATTTAAGTAAATAAAAGTGTACGGCTTTTACCTATAAATGTTTAGTAGGTGTGCATTGTTTTCTGAACATAGGAAAGGGAGTTGTTGGATGTGCTTCCGTATTTAAATGGCGCAAGGGACTGATCTAAAAGATGTAAACCCCCAGGTTGTATGGACCTACTGCAATTGAAATGGTATCAGAGTGATATGTTAATAAGGAAAATGAAAGGTAAGCGAACGGTGGCGACCCTAATCGGATCGAGGGCCGTCGAGGGGTGCCACAGATTGCCGAGAGGACTTGGCGATTGTCATAGATAAGACAGATTGAAGAACTAAAAATTGAGGACATCTTAATAATCCAAGAATTTCTAGATGTGTTGTCACAAGAATTGTCGAGTCGGTCATCAGTGAAAGAGATAGAATTTGCGATTGAGCTAGCTTTTGGGACAGAGCCACTCTCTACGGCTTCTTACCGGATGTCACTGTTTGAGTTGAAGGGACTGATGGTGCAGATGCAAGGATTATTGGATAAGGGATTTATACATACTAGTGCATCACTTTGGGAAGCACCAATTAGGCATCAACTATCATCAACTCAGTTAGGTGACGAACAAGAACAAATGTTCATGGCTGAAGATCAATGAATTGTGTGACCAGTTGCAAGGAGTGCCAATATTTTCAAAGATCAACTAAAGAATAGAGCATCATTAGTTAAGGATCAGAAAGAATGACATATTAAATTCAGTGTTTAATACTCAAGATGGTCTTTACGAGAGTATTGTAAGGCCGTTTGGTCTTATGAACACTCCAATTGCTACCATGGATTTAGCAAATCGAGTATTTGAGGAATACCTAGATCAGTTCATGACCATGTTCATCAATGCCATTTTGATGTGTTCGAGGAGTGCTAAGGAGCATGAGAGTCATCTGAGTATGGTCAAATGATTTCAGGCGAAGAAATCTCCGTGGACCTGACTAAGATCGAAGTAGTTATCAGTGGACCAAGACCGACAACAGTGATAGAGATCAGAAGCCGTTTGGGTTGGACAGATTACTACAGAAGGTTCGTGGAAGGATTTTCAAAATTAGTGTCGCCATTGATTAGACTTCTGAGGAAAGAAGTGTTTGTGTGGACAGACAAGTACGAGTGTAGTTTTCAAGAGCTTAAGTAGAAGCCGACTATCGCATTTGTGCTGATCATTCCATCTGGTCTTGGAAAATATGAGATCTATAGTGATGCGTCATTTAGAGGACTAGATTGCGTATTGATGCAACATGGTAGGATTGTTGCATACGCATACCATTAGTGGAGACCTCATGAGCGGAACTACCCAACGCATGACTTGGAACTCGCAACATTAATTTTCGCTCGGAAGATTTAGAGACATTATTTGTGTTGAGAAAGATTCCAGATCTTCACTATCCATCAAAGTCTCAAATATTTATTCTCTCAGAAGGAGTTGAATATGAAACAGCATCGTGAATTAGAACTTCTAAAGGACTAGGATTGCGATATCTGGTATCACCCTAGAAGGATGAAAGAAGTCACTGATGCGTTGAGTGGAGAGTCTTCATTTGTGCATATGCTAGTTAAAGTATGGACCTTACTTAAGAAAGTTTGAAATTTGGTTTTCAAATTTGAGGTAGGCTACATTTCGAATTTTATGGCCACCCTCAGAATTGAACCGAATATTCAGCTTAGAATCAAACCCTTCAATTGACAGATCGGGACGTTCAGAAGATCCTGCAAAAGGATACGGATAAGAGAGGGACTGACTTTCAGATTTCTGAGGATGGAACACTCAAGTTCCGAGAATGATTGAGTGTACCTGATGATGTAGCACTCAGGGAAGAGACCTTGTCAGGAATTCACTGTAGTAGTTGCAGTATTTGACCAGACAGTACAAAGTAGGTCAGGATCGACGTCAACTCGATTGGTAGACCGATATAAAGATAGATATCGCCGGACAAGTTGCAAGTGTCAAATGTGCTTATAGGTAGAAGTTCAGTAATGCAAGCCGGGAGGAATTTTCCAATCACTCAAGAGTCCGGAGTGGGAATGGAAGTATATTGATGGACCTTGTGACGAGCTTATCAAGGAATCAAAGAGGCAATGATTTTATTTGGGGTTGTGGTCGATAGATTTATGAAGTCGAGTCATTTCTTGGAAGTACGAAAGGATCTGGACTTAAACAAATATGCAAAGTTGTATGTGCGTCAAATAATTCATCTATATGGAGTGCCAGTGATGAATATATATATCAAATCTAGACCAGTGGTCTCCAATTTCAGTAGAGCAGTCAGATGGTCCTCTTTTGAAGCATTGCATGGCAGAGAGTACAGAACTTCAGTGTTGAGATAAGATTAGAGAATGAAATATCACATGCCCAAAGTCAATTCAGCAGTCAGTGGTTGAAGTTGTTGTGATCGGAATCAGATTAAGGATCGCTTAGAGCCATCAGAAAAGTTGTATCAATGAGCATCGAAAGCCCTTAAAGTTCCAAATTGGTGATTACATCTTTTTGAAGGTGTCACCAATGAGGGATACATTGCACATCGGCAAGGAGGGAAAAACTAAAATTGAGGTACGTAGGTCCCTTTGAGATTCTAGAAAGAAAATCAGGACCCTAGCATATCATCTTGCATTGTCGCCGAAGTAGGCGCAAGTGCACGACATCTTTCATGTGTCGATATGGAGGACGTACGAGCCTAACCCAACCCCCATGCTAAATCTTGAAGAATTGGACGTGGACGACAGAGTGTCGTATGTGGGAAGTCCAATTCAGTTGGTGGTTTAGAAAGAGCAAATTATGTGTACCAATATGGTCCCCTTGGTTAAAGTGGTCTGACAACACCACGGGACCGAAGGAGCAACGTGGGAAAGTGAGACTCAATGAGACGACAACATCCCCACCTTTTTGTTTAAGGATGGGTAAATGTTTAAATTTTGAGAACAAAACTTTTATAAGAGGGGAAGAGTTGTAACATCCTAGATTTTTCACTTCTGCTTTCAATTAAATTAATCGAGCATTTCATCGACACGCCTATAAGGCCGTTCTCCAAGCTAATCACTCTAAAGATAACTAGGCTATCTGGGAAAGCCATTCCAAAATTTTAATGTAATAGACTTGAGAATTCGACCAGGAATCGACTACTCGATGGTGCTCATCTGTCAGATCATTACGACACGGTAAAGATCGATTAGAAATCAGAGATATGTCGGTTTGACTAAGATATGTGGTTAAACATGGGTGATTCCACTAAATTACAAAATTCTCGTCGATCGACATTACATTTATTTTTCTATTATTTTGGTACCCTATGTCCATATTTGAATCCTCGAGATTTTCATGACAATCAAGAGTCGCCAATGTGTCGAATGGGTTCATTGTGACTCAAACAAAATCGATCACGAGTTATTTGCACTAAAAATTTATGAAAGCTACGCGGTAGTCTATGTCACGCTAAAATTGCGTTGAATTGAAATTAACCGCGAATTTGAATCCAATTTTAGAAATTGAAAGTCCTGTCATGTCATAGGTCATTTTAGGAACGTTGACTCACCTTTCGAGGAATTTTCAGAGAGTTCAAGATTTTTACAGAAAATCGATTCGGATGATTTGGAAAACGAACGAAAATTCAGATTGGCCGAATGAATTTTTGGCATATGGTGTGAATGAATTAGTGACAGGAAATTTCATGGGCTTTTTCCTCAACAAATTGGACCTCAATCGGAGAAGTTTGTTCAGAAAATCGGATTCGAGAATAATGAAATAGAATTCGGAATTGAAGGAAATAGCCATTTTTGTTACCCGAAACTTGTTGTTTATGGGAAATTTGATGCGAGAAAGCAAGTGAGGATCAAATACTTTAGCATAGGGATTTTTTGGAGATCAATTTGGACTAAACAATAGCAAGTGGGACCAAGAATTTTGAGTTATAGAAATTTCTTTTAATTTTTCTTTTTCCTATTTTCTTTCCCCCACTAGGCCGACGTCCCCATCTCTCACACCCTTCTCTCTCTCTCTCTCTCTCTCTCTCTCCCCTTCTCTTTTTCTTCTTTCAATTTCCCACGTCTCTTTTACTTTTGGCTGACCATCTCTACTGCTTTATCCCCTCCCCTTGACCGACACCCCTTCCCTCATCCCTTCTCCTTTCTATTTTGTCTTGCATGCCATTCAACCGTCCCCTCTGCCCACCCCCAGCAGCTTCATCTCCTTTTAATTTCTATTATGTTGATGACCCAGCAAGCCACCAAAGTTCCATCCCATCTTTCCCATGCCTGCAACTCTACCAAAACCAACTCACCGAAGTTTGAAGTCCTTTTCTTTGCGAGATAAGCCGCTTGAAGTAGCCGTTAGCCAAGGAACCTGAGCAGAAAATTGTGGGCTTTGCGGGCCATTTTTTAGGCCCGATCCGTGCTCGAAAGCCGTCGCCGCTTTGGAGAAGATCGAGCCCCGTCGCGTCCCCATCGAATTAAACTGAGCGGTTTGATAAACAAGTGAATTTAACTTACTAATCATCGCTTAGTAAGTTAATGATGCTTAAGGATTGGTTAGTTTAGGCTAAGCTAGAATTAGGTGGTTAGTTAGATTTGATTAGTGAATTTAATCAATTACCAATGCATGTTAGGTGGATAGTTAGTGCAATTAGGGCCTAGACACACTCTAGTATTTATTTAGAGTGGTTTGAAAATTTTTCGGGCTCGTTTCGGTATTTAATTAGATTTTTCGAGCCTAAGTGTGAAATTTTAGTATTTAATAATTAATTTTGGAAATTAAATAATTATTTATTTATTTTCCAAAAATTAGGCCAGGATAGCTGGTGACCGCAATTTTATGCTGATTACAGTGGCGTGATATGTTTATTTAATTGAGCTTTAATTTGTGTTGATTCGGTGTGATTTGTATTTTAGGAATTTATTCCTAAATTGGATTAATTTCATTAATTAATTGAAAAATAACCGAGCCTCGGTTTATAACGCCAAAAATATTTTAGTGGACCATATAAATTAGTGGGATTTTCAAATGGCAGGAAATCGTATTTTGGCTAAGACCGATCGTGTATCCACACATGATAATTTTTATCGGGTATTTTGAATACGAAGAAAATATGTCATATTGTTATGTTATGTGGCACCCGAGAATTTCACAAACCGTGATGTGCGACGGCAATGACTGACCAATAAAAGCATCGCCGAATGGTATTATTAGTATTGTGCATGAGCATTGTTTGATTCCATTGACGGACCGGTATCTCATGTTTATTAAGGGTTCAATCATTGAATAGATCATCGACATATATTTCTTTTGATGACTTGACACATTTATATCACTTGAGTGCACATGAGATAAGAAAAGAAATTGAAACACCAAGACCATGGGACCGAGAATGCTCCACATTTGTGCAAGTTTAAGGATCAGTTTTTATTTATTTATTTGGGCTTTGTTATGAAGGGACTGCACGTCCATTAACTTACTAACCCAACATAACCCGAAGACCCCATTAATAGTCGACAATTAAGTCAACTAATTAGAAGAAAAGTTGACTAAAGCATGGCCGAATGATGACACGTTGCTGCTGTGTGGGTAGCCAGCGAAAATGTAAGGGAAGACATGATGAAGACACGTCTAGCCCAGCTGTCCATTTCCCTTGCATCCACCGAAAACATGCATCTCTTTCGTTTAACTGGTTTTAACAAAACCAGTGGTGTTGTGCTCGTGAGAGTGAGCGAAACTTGAGAGAGAAAGAGAGGGTTTGAGCGAGAGAAATTGAGAGTGATCAGCAGAGGAGTGAACGGCGAGAGGAAGAGGAGACCGCCCTCTGCCGTGCGTGTGAGCTGCCGCCGTCGACGCCGCTTGCCTTCGCCGCCGTCCGGCCGTATCGCCAAACCGAACTCCCTAGCTGTTGAACTCTAGGACTTGAGGCAAGTGGATGAAAGTCCATGAATCTATATTATGTGGTGCTGTTATTGTCTAGTTTAGTGCAATACACTTGGAAATATTTGAGTTCGGAATTAGAATGTTAAATTATGAGTAATCAAAGTAAAGCGGGATCATGAGATTGAGGAATTACGTTGGTTTTGTGTATATCTTGATCCTGTTGATTTATTGATGAAAGATTGACTTTTAGTAGACTTCTGGAAGCAAGATAGTTACTGTGGAATTGGAAATTTATGGGATTCGCTTAATTCAGTGCAGTTTTCTGTGTAATCTTGTAATTTTGAGAAATTTTATGAAGAGTTCTGTGACACCCCGAACCCTTCGCAGGTCGTCACCAGCGCCGGTGTTACATCTTTTACCATCTCTATCTCTTGGCTAAATTAAGCCTTGCCAGATTACAGGCACTTTTTTTTTTTAAAACGGTCCCATGCGCGACTCATAGCGGAAGCAAATAAATATCACCATCTATCTCCCCTCTATCCCATGATACAAATACACACCGACTAAACACCACGATTTTATAAACAGTGTTGACACTTTGATTACATACATCATATAGCGAGATGGGGTTTTTCCTCGGGTCGGTACAAAAGAAACAGAAAAGGTAAGGATTCTGCCATGTCCTTCCTAAAATCTCAAAAAGGAACTCCGACCTCTAACATCATATGAGCACAAAAACCCTCCCACCACGAGCGTCAACTATCTATACCAAAAAGCGGTCTAGCTCCTGCTCCTCGCGTGCGATCTCACACCCATCCCGGTGCGTCAGGTGGTGGCGGCGGCAGCATCCCCCGCATCACTCCATCCCGTCGTATGTGCACGGACAAAAACTCTTGTATGATAGGGCCCCCAGCCAGGCCGATATCATACATGACTAAGCATCGTACTCGGATAAAAGTCAATCTGGGTACCGAGGGACAGTCTATCTCAGTCATCTCCACCTCGACGTCAGACGGAATACCGTAAAACACGCCACGCGAAACAGCAGGCAGCGGCATAGTGCTAATCTGAAATGTTATCCCCAAAAGGGGTGAGTACAACTACTCAGCAGATATGGAAATCCAATAACATCCCATTGCACCATGCATATCATCACACGATTCAGGCATCACTTACCTTTTTGATGACAAGCGTATTCATGCATCATCATAGCATACATATCATCATTAACCATGCATCACCATGCATATCACATCATATCATCATTAGCCATGCATCACCATGCATATCACATCATCATTAGCCATGCATCACCATGCATATCACATCATATCATCATTGGCCATGCATCACCATGCATATCACATCATCACTAGCCATGCATCACCATGCATATCACATCATATCATCATTGGCCATGCATCACCATGCATATCACATCATCATTAGCCATGCATCACCATGCATATCACATCATATCATCATTGGCCATGCATCACCATGCATATCACATCATCATTAACCATGCATCACCATGCATATCACATCATATCATCATTGGCCATGCATCACCATGCATATCACATCATCATTAACCATGCATATCGCATCATCATTAACCATGCATCACTATGCATATCACATCATAGATCAATTTTCACTTTTATTCATCAATTGATCCCACATTATCTTTTCTCAATTCATCAATTCCACCATCATCACCATCCCTTCGGGCAGAAACCTCCGACAGGGATCCCAGTATCCCAGCCATCTCATGGCCACTGGGCTTCCGGCCCCCCACATTCCGGGCATCTCGCACCTCAACTAGCATCACGAGGAACCTCCCTTCGGGCAGAAACCTCCGACAGGGACTTCCGGTCTTTACCCTTCTAACCGGGGATCTCGCACCCCAATCCTGGCATCGCGAGTCATTCCCTTCGGGCGAAACCTCCGATGGGATCCGGCCCCCACATTCCGGACTTCTCGTACCCAATCCGGCATCACGAGACATTCCCTTCGGGCAGAAACCTCCGACAGGGCTTCCGGCCTTTACCCTTCTAGCCAGGCATCCTGAAACTCCCAGGGAATCTCTGGAATTATGCCACTCAGCCACCAGACATCAACCTCCGCCACATCCTCTTACTCACATACCACTTCCACATTTTATCATTCTTTTCATCTCATTATTTCATGGCATATGATTCATACACATGCATCACAATCCATGATCATTCATGCATCAATGCCATATAGCAATGCATCATAGTTCACGATCATGCATACATCAATGTCATATAACAATGCATCATAATTCAATAGAACTCATAGCCGATAAAATAATCCACTTTTATTTTATTATTATTTTATTATATTATTATTTTAATATCATATTTATTTATTTCCATAAATAAATATTATCTTTAATATTTATGATTTTCCAAAAATCATGAAAATCAAAAAAATCATTTAACAACTAATTAGAATCACAAGTTCACACAATTTCATGGCCAAATTTGCATTTCACATAGTTTCCCAAATTTCCACCAAATACACTTAATATTCGGATATTGGCCAGATTGCACAGTTTTCGGATTAATTCAATTAAAATATTCATATGACCTTCGAAAATTCCCAAATTTTACAGGGTGATATTCAACACATTTTCGTACCTTTTTCATGAAGAACAATAAGCCAAATTCTTTATAGATTAATTTATACAACTCCATGAAGCTTCTGGAACCTCTACCATTTCGTCCAGAACACACTCCTCCGTATTTCTTAGATTTCACCCATCAAATCTCTTTCGTTCCTTCTGAAATTTAGGTATGTTATGTAAAAATGTGTCCTTTACAATTTTCATGAAGGGATCTAGGTCAAATAACCAGATTATGGTCACCATTTTAACCCATGAAGTCTCGGGTGTCTCGGTACACCTCACCAGAATCAACCATCTCCAAGATCTAACAGATTCACCAAGTTATACTTGTTATTTTTGCTTAAAATTTGGGTATGTTGTAGCTTAAGGTGTTTCCTACAACTTTCAAGAAGACAACAAAGTGAGATCTCCAACAGAAATCAACATGCAACCAAGAAATCAACAAAAGGTCAGTGAAGATTTCACAGATCTGAGGTCTCCGTATAACAAAGCTTTTGACCCCACATATCACCATCGTTTTCCATGAAATTCGAATATGTCATACTTCAAGATGTTAGCTTCAACTTTCATGAAGACACCGAAGCCAAAATCGCACTCCAAGTACACATGCAAACTCGAACAAGCTACTGACTTCAACAAACCGAACAAGAACAGTCACACGGTTTGCAAATAACCAACTCTTACCTCGGTTTTTCGCACAAATCACACCTGAAATCTAACATGCAAACACCACAACAAACATGCAAGAGAAGTTACGGACTCCACTTGCCTCCAAGATGAACGAACAGCAAGCACAAGGCGGCGTAGGACGGTCGGACAAGGCGGCGACAACTCTCGGCTCCACCTCCTCTCTCTCGTTCTCTCCCCTTTCTCGAGCACTCTCTCTCTCTCTCACCTTTCTCGGCCAAAATGAGCTAGAGGAACCGGCCACTCTCTCCTAACCCCTTTTATACCCCCCTTAATCCAATCATTGCTAATGATTACATGCCACTTAAATGGACCAATGCATGGCATCCTAGTCTAGGCCAATGCATGCCCTTCTTTGCCACTTGTAATCTTTATTTTTGAATTGATTTTGGGTTGATGGGCTTTGGAGTTGGGCCATCCGGCCACTCCTCCTTGGGCTGGTCGACAGCCACCTATTGGGCCCAATGGGCCGACTAGCTTGGCCCACCAAGCTCTAGGCTAATGGGTCCAAGGCCCATTTCGAAGATTAATCCCCTTTTTTTTTTTGAATTCCTTTCTATAAATATTTCTAAATTCAAATTTCATCTTGGCCAAAGTCTTGGGATATTTTAATTATTGAAATTTAAATCATATGGCCAAGCATTTAAATTTAAATTTCCACAACACAAGCAAAATTCATCAAATTAAAAGACAAATTGGCTAAAGCATAAGCCATAAAATTCTATCACCTAATTAAAGACATTTAACACACCTTAAGGCTTGGCTTTGAATTTCCGGGATGCCACAAGTTCTAATATGAATTTGATATCGATTTCTTCACGGAAGTTGTGAGGAATTGCGTGAACTAGAGTATATAATTTTATCAGAATTTCTCGGAATCAATACAATGGCTTAATTCTTTGTTAATATACAGTGCTTCCTGTTGGATTTTATTCTGGTATCAAAGAATACTGAACTGAGTTGTGTGAACTACCACTCATTATACATAACGAATCTGGTTTAGTGTCCTTAATGAAAAATTTTCCTCTAGATCTCATTTATAACGTGTTAAAATTTCAGAATTTTTCATGGTCATTTGCTGGTTATTTCGAAGTCTCTACTGAAGGCGTGCATTCTGGTTTTTATACTGTTTTGCTATGAACTGCTCATTTTGTTCTAAGAATCATTGTATCTTGAGTTGTTATTTGTTATTCACTTGATAGATGCATTGATATTCAGCATATCACATGACATTGAAAAATTTGATAAAGTCTTATGAATCCATGGAAACCATGACGTCATTGCATCAAAATGTATTTGGAAATGAGATATATATTGTGACGAGAATGTTACCGTCGGAGGTGTGAGCCGACGATGCCCCGGGAGTGTCGGGATGCCCAAGGGTCGAGTGTGTCGATGCCGTTGGATGCCCGGAGGTTTGTGCCGGAGGATCCTCGGGAGTTTCGGGATGCCCGGTTGTAGGGATTGTACGTAAATCCGGAGGGAAGGGGCAACCATTTTCATGGCGAGCCCTGGATATACCTCGTGATGCCAGGTGGGGTGCGAGATGCCCAGGGGTGTGATGGAACACGCTCTGGATGCCCGGAGGTTTGTGCCGGAGGGTCTCGCGATGCCATGTTGGGTGCGAAAGCCCGGAGGGATGCAAACATTGGTCCCCGGGGAATGAAACTTTTCTTTGAACGTTAAAACCGGTGCATTAAAGGAGTGCATGTGTGTGCATGTGGCATGATATGAGAGTTTGTTTGTGAAATTGAGTGAGTTTCACCCGGCACTGAAAATATGTTTGTTGTGGCATTGAAATTGTTGTTATGAACGTGGTGCAAGTAAAATAGACCCTTGATGGCATGCAAATATATATATATATATATAAATGATAAGTGTGTTTTGCATGCAGCTGGATGATTATAGTTTCTACATAATATAGTGTAATGGATTTTTTATTGCTGAGTGATTGTACTCACCCCTCTTGGGGACTAACATTTCAGACTAAACGAAAATGCCACTGCTACCTGTGACTCCTGGCATATTTTACGGACTCTTGATTGACTTACAATGGGAGTGGACCGAGCACCGTCATCCTGGGGTGCACGGGCTGGTATTCGAGCGCGTGAGGATCTTTCTGACTTTTGAAGTAGGCCTCTCTGTCGGGCTTATTCACCAGGAGTACACATCAGTCCTTGTCCGTATGGATGGCCGCCTTCTAAGGGTGCTACCACCACCGCCAGCCAACAGACCTGACTGGATATGATCTGGAGTCGAGGGTAGCAGGAGATACATTTTTGGGGTGCCGACACATGGGTGATGGACGGACGCAGATGATATCTAAGGATAGAAGTTGGTTTTATTTTGGGTTATCGCCAGGCACAAAAAGACCTCGGCGTTTTGTTGTACCAACTATCATAGTCCATCCCTTATATAAATAAAAGTGTTCGGCCTAAATTATGAAAGTTTTAGTATGGTGTGTGTCACTTTATATTTTGTTGAAGGGTAGTCGAATTATGCTTCCGCCATATTAATTGCGCAGGGACCGGTAAAGAAAATAAACGAAAACCCCCAGGTATTATAAGTTATGTAAACATTTATTTGGTCTCAGAGGTATGCTCCAAGAAGACGTAACTGTGGCGACCCTAACGGATCGGGGGGCCGTTTCGGGGGTGCCACATGTTAATTGAGGAAATTAAGTGTGAAGCTCAATGTCATGCACTGTGGGTGAATAACTGCGTGAGAATGTGGGTTAAGTTGTGATATGTCACTTGATAGAGGTAGTGCCCAATCGGGCCGTGATATGCCACTTGATAGAGGTGGCGCCCAATCGGGCCGTGATTTGCCACCTAATAGAGGTGGCACCCAATCGGGTTATGATTTACCACCTAATACAAGTTGTGTCCACAGGGCTGTGATTACCACCTATTATAGGTTGTGCCCGTTGAGCCGTGATTAAGAGTCGGGAATGAGTGATTGAAATGACTGTGAGAGGGTCTTGTTGTCTTGGAATCGACTAGGTCGATCGATCGATGTCTTGATCTAAATTCTTGATTTGATGTGATGATGTGATTCAATGATTGTATGAATATAATTGACTTGTAGGAAAGAACTAAGACCAAGGTAAGTCCCATGACTCGTGATTATGCCTAAGCAGCCCTCAGAACATATTTCTTCCTAGTTAGGTCTTAGGGAGTTGAACTTGCTGAGTCATCGTTTTACTGGTTATTGTATAACCATTTTCAGATCCTTAGATGACGATTATGGAGGACCCGAAGCCCCGAAGTCGGGGAAGGTGGAGATCGACGGTTCGGCGAATGTGTCTAACTAATGGGTCATAGGACAGTTCCCTTTTTATTGAGCCGAGATTTTTGTAAACAGCCTAGCATTGTATATAAACCTGTTTGTCTATAATAGACTTGTCTTGGTTTGAAAATTTGTGTTCCTACTTTCCTATCCCATTGTTTTATTGTATGTAAATTATTTATATGCTTCTCTATGCATATTAAAATGAATAGGTCGGCGATACGTCCTGAGACGTCGCTATTTAATTGACCAAGCTAAGATGGACGCGCGCTCGAGGATTGGGGCATGACATAGCCGAACATGGGAGTCGGTTGTGCCTTGAGGGGCTTAATTAACAATTGGAATGCATGAGTGGTTGAATTTGATGCATCGGATTATGAGACAAAACTATGTGGCATGGTATGAAACGTGTCATAACGATTTGGCCTTATAATCGAGACCCATGTGATTAATTGAGTTGATGAAGCATTCCAATTGTTTGAGCATGCATGCTGTGTATATCTATGATGTGAATTGTATTGACTTGTAGAGAGGATCTGAGATGAGGTAAGTCTCCGTGATTATGTGGTTGTATGGTTAGGACGTTTCTAGGTGTGTGGTTGTATGATTATGACGTTTCTAGGTGTATTTCCCTCCTAATCGAGGCTTAGAGCATGAACTCGCTGGGATTTATATCTCACCCTATCATGGGCTTAAATTTTCAGGACCGTAGATGGAGGATCTGGAGCTGAGCTGAGATGACCTAAGGTGTAGGTCAGATAGGACAGCCTCTTTTGAGAGTCAATCTTTTGAAACCTTTTGAGTATAGGTTTTTGTACATGACTCGATATGTTTATAAAATCATGTTTGTTTTGTGAATGTGTTGTCCTGCTTTTCTATCTCGAAATGGTTACCTGTCAGGAGAATTGTTATTCGCTTCCACATGTGCAATAAAATAAAAGGGTCGACGACTCATTCTGAAAAGTCATAAAATTTTATCGACTAGAGAGGGATGGGCACACGCTCGAGGATCGGAGCGTGACATCTAATGTAGACTCCCAAAATCTTCTGTCTTTTCTAGCTAAAAATGAACCTATGATCTTGAGAGCCAAAGGAAGATGATCACAGACTTTTACCGCTTTTTCGGGGAGAGGGGCGTATTCTGCTAAAGGATGATCACTTATAAACGCATGTTTGTTAAATAGTTGAAGAGAATGATCAAAATCCATTCCAATAAGTCCGTGCTTCAACTCAACATCTTTGAGAAGTTCTTTGTTTCTTGTGGTAATAATAACCTGAGAACTTCTTTGTTTCTTGTGGTAATAATAACCTTACTTCCACTGCCAAACTAGCATTTAGCCGTCCCCACAATAGCATCTAGCTTAGCCTTTTGGTCGACATCAACAAATAGAAGTATGACCTTTATAGAGGATAACAACTCCTTGATCACTTTTTTCCCTTCATCAATATCACCGATGGTCGCTCGTTTCTTTCCTAGGACAACAAAGATGAACTGATTTTGCAAACTCTCAATTTTCATATCTCCAATGTTGGACAAGGAGCAACATTTAGTGGAATGAGTGGTATGTTCACCTATCACTTCCATGATTATGTCCACTTGATCGTCCATTTCATCCGAGGAATTAGACAAGTTGTAATCTTTAGTAGAATTAGACAAAAGTTTGTTATAGACGATTTTGGAGTTTGGGATATTTGGAGTGCCATAACTTGGCATGAAGGGATACTTAAGTGCCATAACTTCGGAAAGGTACACTTAAGCGTCAATTTCGGAGTAAAGTGGAACACTTAAGTGCCACTTTAGCCAAAATCTGGTCAAATGGCTTACGTGGCAATTTTCTAGTGAGTTAGGTGTAAAACAACGTCGTTTTGCATGCTGACGTGGCGACAAAATGCAAAAACGACATTATTTTGTGTCGGATGTGTAAATAATTAATATAAAAATTAATTAAATTAAATTTAAACTTAATTTTATTTAAAATATTCTAACAATTAAAAAACTTCAAATTTAAAAAAAAAAAATTTAAAATTTAAAAAACTTAAAATTTAAAAAACTTAAAATTAAAAAACTTAAAATTAAAAAATTAAAATTTTTTAAAAATAATTTTAAATTTTAAAAACTTCCATATTTAAATTTTAATTTTTTTAAATTTTATGTTTTTTAAGTTTTAATTTTTTAATTTTGATTTTTTTAAATTTTAAGTTTTTAAATTGTAATTTTTTTAAATTTTAAGTTTTTTGAATTTTAATTTTTTAAATTTTAATTTTTTAAATTTTAATTTTTTAAAATTTTAAGTCTTTAAATTTTAAGTTTTTAAATTTTAAGTTTTTTAAATTTTAAGTTTTTAAATTTTAAGTTTTTTAAATTTTAAGTTTTTTAAATTTTAATTTTTTAAATTTTAATTTTTTTGAATTTTAATTTTTTAAATTTTAAGTTTTTAATTTTAAGTTTTTTGAATTTTAAGTTTTTAAATTTTATTTTTTTAAAATTTTATTTTTTTTAAATTTTAAGTTTTTAAATTTAAATTTTTTTATTTTTAAGAATATTTTAAATAAAATTAAGTTTAAATTTAATTTAATTAATTTTATATTAATTATTTACGCATCGACACAAAACGACGTTGTTTTTTGCATTTTCTCGCTAAATCAGTGTGCAAAACAATGCCGTTTTTTGACTCATTCCGCCGGAAAATTGCCACGTCAGTCATTTTGCTGGATTTTAGTCGGAATGGCACTTAAGTGTTCTACTTTACTCCGAAACTGACACTTAAGTGTACCTTTCCGAAGTTATGGCATTTAAGTGTCTCTCCATGCCAAGTTATGGCACTAGGGCTATTCTTTTGCAAGAGTTGTGTTTCCAACACCACCCATACCATAGATATCGACAATCTTTGTTTTAGTGGTCTCACCTATTGCTTCCATGATTCTGTTCACGTGATCGTCCATTTCAACCAAGAAATCAAGTATTGCCAAGTAGTTCTTTTTCAATTTGATCAAAACCTTCTGAACAACTTCTCTTATGAACTCGCCTTTGCCTATGATAGTATTGAAGGCAAAAGAACCAAACTATTAAATCAAGATGAACAAAATAATATCTAAGGTACAAACAAAACATGCACAATAATAAATTCAAGTACCTATCCTTGAGTTCCCATCCCTTCAATTCTCCAACCTTGTTGAGAGCTGCCTTCTAGTTTTGAATAGTCTCATTAGTGTACAGTTGCTTATTTATGTGTGACTAAATGACCTCGCCATAAGTTGCAGTCTGGTTACAAACCTCAAATGGTTCAATGTCATAGAAAATTGGCATGATCTTTTGTCCCCTCTTTTCCTTACATTCCACCATCTTAACCAACTCCATAAGGCATCATTTACTGGCAGCGTATTCTTTAGAAAAGATAGGAATTGAGATTTTCGACTGCTTAATCGCTTGGAGAAGCTCCGGACCAATCTCTTCCCCAACATGAAGCTCTTCATCATCTCTATATGCCCGTATTCCAGCATCAATGAGGCTGTTGTAAAGGATATCAATGATGTCGTGGCGAGTATCTAGTTCTCTAAAGCTCAAGAACACTTCATAATAAGGTTCCATTAGCTTCTCCATTTCCTAAATTTTCAGAGGACTTGCAACAACTTGATATCCCACCAAGAAAAACGTTTACTATGAAAGTGGAGTGATGATTATCATGATTTCTCTCAGAAATTCTTCTCTTTTAAGTCATTCTAGATAGAAACCTTGATAACAAATGCACGAGCTTCTTCTGGCATTGCACTGGCCACCAACATATGTCCGATTATTTTCTTCACAATATAGTAGAGAAGTTGACCTATCTCAATAGTAAAGGAAGAAATCTCCAAATTATTGCGAAATTACAGGTTTCAGGTCACACTTGAAATTGATTATAAAAACGAAAATTTCAAGAAGATGTATCACTATCAACCTATATTGGTCTAAAACTTTTACTTATTGGATAAATTTTTTCTTAAAAGGTAATATTGAATATCCTTTGCACGTAAGTGCCTGCTGTGGCTTGTAGGTTGACTAATTATCTTATTATCTCATAAGAAGTTATGCCGAAACCGGACTCTTTTAGTTTTACCAAAATCGATTTGACAAAAACATTCTACAACAATCAATTAGTTGCTCACTTGACCTTAATGGGTGCAGGCAAAGAATCGCATACTCCTATGATTATCTCATTAGAAAAATGAAATCCAGAAATTACTCTACAGCTAATTCAACTAGGTTATAAACAAACAGATACAGGGTAAGGGGGGAGCATTAGTTAGGCATGAGGCTATTATTCACATCTGTCAGACAATATCAGCATATCAGAAAAAGAGGAGCGGATTGCCAATCACTTGTGGAGTTGATAAAAATTCAACAGAAAAAAGAAGCGTGAATGCTATAACTATTTTTCCAGCAAAATAAGTTTGAGCACACAGGCGTACAGGAACGAGAGCTGCATTTTACAGAACCAGAGAGTTCCGGTTCACCACAGAGTGCAACATTATAGTCTCTTCAGTCTGCCTCTTCTGTTAAAAACAGAGTTGAAAGTATCAATTTTCTGTCTAGGAGTGTTCTTTCTCACTGCTTATTTACCAAACAATAATGTACTAATTTGTCTACACTGTTAAATAAATGAAATCAACCGATCCTAATTCTAACTAATTCAGCTGATGCATAGGAATGAAATTGAGTTTCAAGATCTGAGGCCTGACCGTTGCATAGATGGAAGCAGATGAGCAGGGTTTACACGTGACTGGGGTTAGGCTAAAACTGTTGGTGTTGGATACAAATTGCAGTGATCGATCATGGAGTCAATTATGGAAAGAATTGATGCTGATCTAGAGTCCCTCTATTCTTTTCATCAAATTAATGAAAAAAAAAAAGGCAATGAATGAGAGGAGATTACCGGAGATGGAGGAGTGAAGATGAAGAGTCCGGATCAAACACTAAGAAGCAGATAAAGATCCCCAAGATTAATCGTTCTTGGGTTTGAGCTCCGCTGAAGAAAGACTTTTCGCAAGATCGTCCACTCACCCTCGCGTGCAATGCTCTTCCAGGAAGGTGAGGACTTGCGAGTTGCAGGTAAACTTAAAGCCGGCCGTTGACTTTTGAGGTAATCGAGATGAGTTGGGTCGCCAAGCATTCGTTGGCACAAACCACCAGAGTTCAAATAGACAAGATCTTTATGCATGTTGTTAGTTTGAAAATCATATAATTATATTGATTGATATTCTTTTAATGACGATGAAACCATTATTGTGTTGTAGGTGAAACCCTAGGCGCATTTAAATTCAACATAAATTGAATTTACAAATGTAGAATCCATACTTTTAAGTCTTTGAGATGGATTGTACTATTCATAATAAACTTATAAGACTGGAGTTAGGTTTTATGCTCTGTTTGTTTTGCAAAAAAAAATGAATAATTTGAAAATAATTTCTTAAAATAGTTACTCGTATCGTGTGAAATAATTAGTTAATGAAAAATAATTTTCATCGTGGACAACAATTTATATCTAAATATTTTCATGAATGATGAAAATAACTTTCATTCGTTGATTTTTGTAAACGATACAAGCGATCATTTTAGAAAAATCATTTTCAAATTATCAATTTTCCGCAAAACAAACATACCATTAAACTCCAAAAGTTGCATTGTCTTGAAATTAATAAAGCTCCGAAAAAGTTACAATACAAGTGGAAGGTTATCGACAATAATGTTTTATTTGGCTATAGAATCTTATTACATTTATTTAAAAAGAGAATACCTCTTGGATCTCCCCTAGGAGCGGAGAAATACAACGATCTTCTAAAAGAAGTATTGAAAATTATAATTATAATTTAAGTATAAATTGGAAAATTACGTGAAAAACATAAATTTTAGTCAACAACCCTTTGGGAAGATGTGCATAGCACATGTAGTGCACATGCACGGCACATGTGGAACATATGCATGGCACATGTAAAGACACATGAAAATTTTAACGACTGTTGAGGAAAAATGTGTCCGAATTGCTTAGGGTTCAAGGCTCAAATGGGCTAAATTTAAGAATTCAATGATTTAAAGAGTTCAGTTCAAATGAGACTCATAAAATCGCCTCGGTTTAAAATTAATACATTGAAATTATTGCGGATCAGATGATAAGAAGCCGATAAAGATGCCAGAACCAAAGAAAGACTTTCGTTAATGAGTCTGCTCACCCTCACGTGCCATGCACTTGCTGGAAGGTAAGGACTTGCGACTCATCCCAGACGCATTACAATTTACATACATTAAACCTAAAAATATAGAACTCACAGATATTATGTACTTGAGATGGATTATGTCAGACTTATTCACAATAAATTTATAGACAAAAATTAGGTTTTAATTTCTAAAGCTGCATCTGGCCACAAAGGAATAAAGCTCCAAAAAAATTGACAACAAATCTTGAAAAATAGCTATAGTTGAAATATTCCAGATGACTTGACCACGAGGTACCGATGCTCTTTATATATGTAAGGGAAACGCTTTCAAAATAGACATCTCTCCACCCTGTTCAGAAGCCATTTGAGTTGCTAATAAATCAACGTTTCCCTCAGCATGGAGAGCA
The DNA here is from genome assembly GCA_014182725.1 of Eucalyptus brandiana. Taxonomy (NCBI): domain Eukaryota; kingdom Viridiplantae; phylum Streptophyta; class Magnoliopsida; order Myrtales; family Myrtaceae; genus Eucalyptus; species Eucalyptus brandiana. The sequence continues at coordinate 67,093,382 of CM024675.1, read as the reverse complement.
AAGGGAGCGTAAGTTCTAGACACAAGTTTTGTAGTACACATGACCTCTATGATCTCTGGCCAAAGCGGCAATGGAGGCATGACAATCTTGCATCAATATTCACTTGAAGTAAGGGGGGAGGAATCCATTTAGGAGGGTCGCTGTTCACAACTCATGACTACGAGCAACGTTCCGTCGCAACTCATGATAGATGTCCTATATGTTGAATTACTAAAGGAAGATCCATTTGGGAACGAGCTTCCAGAATTTTGTTTTAATGCTCCCATAAACCCACTAAACTATCTCGACCATATTGCGAAAATCTTCGCAATAAATGTCAGGTGGAAGGCCGAAAGCGAGAAAGCGCAGAGATCACATAGCATGTAATCAAGCTGTTCCATCATGCTCATGAAAACCTCAAGAGCTTCGCTGGCCGGACCATTTTATTCATAACATGTAATCAAGCTGTTCCAAGAAACTATGTTTCGAGAACTCATTTGATCAAAATCCCTCCGTGCACAAGCCACGTTGGCACACTTGGAGTACAAGTCGATAAGAGCAGAGCCCATATGAACATCGGACGAGCACTTGGACTTCGATATTAAAACCTGAATCTGCTGGCCCACCCCTAACACGGCGCGTGCACTAAGAGCACTACCAAATGAGTACTCATTAAGCACATAATTCTCCCCATGCATCTTACCAAAACATCGCAAGGCTTCTTCGAATCTTTCATGCTGCGCATAACCCGACGGCATCGATCGGGTTCCAGCATCGACCCGAATATCTTTTCCGCTTCATCAGGAGACCCCAATCTGGTCTACCCGCCTAAGATTGCGTTCCACGTGAAGGTAGTCTTGTCAGGCATTCTATCGAAAATCCTGCGAGCGTCGTTGAGGCACCCGCATCTTGCGTAGACATCGATGAGGCGGTTCTGGACGAAAGCCTCAGAGGAGAACCAGGTCTTGACGATCCGAGCGTGGATGCGGCACGCGTCGTGCGCCGACTTGGACAGGCCGCAGCCGTCCAGGAGCTTGGCGAACGGGGACGAGGTGGCGAAGGAGAGGTCGCCCGCCAGAGCCTTGATCCGCGCATGCCTCGGCATTCCATCATATCATCGTAAGAAGCGAGCTCTCTTGGAGAAGATTCGCAAAGGTGCAAATTGAATGCGATGGGGAGTTTCTGTTGACCGTTACATGCTTCCCCCACTTCAGCCAGACGCGGGAATATGCTAGCCTTGGAAAATATCTAAATAATCATCAAATTGCTACAAAAGTCTTCGGCCTTAAAGTCTAATGGCCAACCAATGAGAATTTAACTCAATTTCTCGTAAACAAAACACTTTGGGCAGCCAAAAATTCCAACAAAGCAACCCATACGAATTTCCTCTTCATTTCCTTTTGGCCAAAAATTGATTTTTCCGCAAAATTCCGAGTTCAACGAAAATTCTTTGAAAGATGAGATGATGTCAAAAAAATGAATCATGACACGCTCGAATGTCCGATTCCCGAAACAAAATTCAATTTCGTGATTAAAATCAACCGAACGCAATTTTAGTACAACATAACTTGGTTGGGTAGCTTTTAGGGATTTTAGTGCATTTGACCCATGATTGATAATTTTAGATCCACATTTGTGCATCTCTGACTTGTAGATGACTCTCGGTTGTCATAAAAATCGCAAGATTTCAATTACGTGTCCCGAGTATAAAATTAATTGAAAATCGGATTAGTGCCGTTCAATGCGAATTTCACAATCATGCGGAATCACCTGTAATTCAATTACGCGTTTCCCTCGAATTGACCTATATCTGATCACAATTCAATTATAACGGTGTCGTATTACGGTCGAACGATCGATTTACAATTAAATTTTATAGTTTGTCGCGTTTATATCCCTCAACGGCTTCACCTAAATTCGTAAGGGGTTAACTCAAAGTAAAATAACCATAGGCATGTCGACGAAATGCTCATTTCATATTATCAAGACGATATCAAATTTCAGGATGTCACAGAATCAATATCAAACTATCAACTTCTTTTGAACATCCTCTTGAGGAAACTCTTTTCCAACTTCGTCAATATGGTATTCCACTTTTGCCTTGACAAGAAGGAACCTTATGACCTCAAGAGCTAAAGGTAGAACACCGCAAATATTTATCGCTTGTATAGAAAAGAGGATGTATTCCAAGGGTGCATCATCATAGAAAATGGGCATGATTTTCTATCCTTTTGTTCTCTTGCACTTTGCCATCCGCCCCAACCTGTTGAGGCACCATTTAGCGGCAGCATATCCTTTAGAGATGATGGGTATCAAAATTTTCAACTGCTCAAACACTTGAAGAAGCAAAAAAAAAAAAAAAAAAAACATTTGAAGAAGCTCCGAACCAATCTCCCTGATGCAAAGCTCTTCATCATCTCTATATACTCTATAGTTCATTTTGGTATACAGGAACTCATTTATGCCAGAGTGTATATAGTCCTTTGCGCTTAAGAATATTTCGTAATCATACTATATGGACTTCTCCGTTTCATGAATATTAGTTGATTAGTAAGTACAAGCTGTAACAATAGAATCATCAACATCTGAAATTACATAGTCAATGGTCATCATTCATCATCATAACCATCTTCTCTCCCTTTTGGTACATTTCTCTCTCGAAGCCTACACTAAGAAACTCAAACCGCACCCGAAAATGTTCACGTTGTAGATCCACTGATGATGAGGCTGATTTCTATTAGAAGCCAATGCAGATATTTATTCTGCACCAATTCAACAAGAACCACATTGACAAAAGCATATTGCTTCATAGATTTTGTGCGAGCAGTTAGTCAAGCACGGTAGTCAAGCACGGTACCCTATTTCTCTGTGGCTCATAACAGCTAAAGAATTTAAAAGAAACTTCGAGTAAACGATGAGTAACGAATTTTTCTGGAAAGATGACCGACTTTGACTACTCAGATTTTCTATCAAGAATGCCCGGATCAGTTTGTTATCTAAATGGAAACGCAGTAGTATTCACCAATAAGATGCAGACGCAATTCTGAGTGATGCTCCATTTGGGCATTGAGATAAAGAAAAGAAGAGCAACATCTAGTGGTCTGATCGTTGTTTGATTTTGTTTGATGCACTACTAAGTTCGATTAAATAAACTTCTTCCATGATGAGGACTCCCTTGATTTGATATTCTGGGACCATCTATGGACAAAATAGTAGCAGAGCAAGAAAATATGACGAGGAAGTGGAAAAGGAACAGGCGTTCTATGAAAGCATCGAGACTTTTTACAAAGTTGGATGCTGGAGCAGAAGAAACTAAACATAAGAAACTACTTTATACAGAGGCCAAGAGTTCACGAGGAAGGAATACGAAATACAGGCCAAAAGAGGGTAACCATGAGGGCAATTTGCCGCACAAAACGCCTTCGGATTCTTTCTGAGTGTCTTGCTTGATTAACTAATTACGCCATTAAAAAGAAGTGCGAATTCTATTTCACGGTTATCTTCATAATCTCCCCCTTGTGATCTTACAATATACTCAATAGGCATTTTATGTCAAAAAAATGCCTCAAAATCTGCAGGTTAGATACCATTTCTAATTCATAAAAGGGGCTGGGGTTCATCATGAAGAATTCAAAAAAAGGCAGAAATCAAGGAATCATTGATAACCAACATATGGCTTTGCTAGACCTTAATAATCGCGCAATTCAGCGGACAATTTAGCATAAATTAGCTCAGGCAATAGCAGAGACATGAACGTTCATTCAACATAGAATAGGAAAAGAAGTAATAGTATGATGGTTGACTTGCAACTGATAGAAAAGCAGAGTAATTGGTGAACCGAAGTTTTGAGTGGACTGATTCAGAGTTTTCTTGTCTCTCTCGTGTCAAATTTCTCCAACTTTGCTACTATCTCATCTCTCCATTTCTGTTCTTGATTTCATCTTCTTGAATCACCTTGTACCAACTCAGAAGAGACCAACATCCCGCTTCAACTAAATCTTGTCGGCCAAATGAAATCATATAACTCCACTTTTACCAATTTAAGGGTTACCTCGAGCTATCTTCTCAACTGCATGAATTCAACGATTAGTGAAAGAACTTTTTGATCTTAACAGATCCAGTGCACACAAAACAGGACCAACAAAAAATTACCTAGAAGGAACTGGTGAAGATCAAACGCCAAATTGGGTTGGGTCGAGTCTCAATAAAACCAAGAGAGCAAGATAAGAAACAATGGACAAAACCATTCTTGAGCATCACCTGCATATATTATCTCATTTGACAGGAGGAGGCAAAGTGAATTTATTTGTCAACAGAAGAGAAGTAATGTAGCAAATTCTTATCTCGCTTTAGAGAATTGAGAAAAGGATTATCTTCATCTTAATCTTGTCTTCAGCACAAGAGAAGAAATTTACACTTCTTGTACAGATAGAAGCAGTTCTTTTTCCATATCATCCATGAAGACTACTAAAAAAAAAGCAATTTTGCAAATTATGTCTTGACTTTGTTTTGTTCAGCAAAAAAGGCTCATTTACCTATAATACTTTCATTTTTAGCGGGCGTATATTAGTGGGTGAATAAAGATCTCTTCTATAGTCATGGGTTTCCCTAATTTAGATATGTTTCATATTCAAACCCAAAAAAAAAAAAAAAAAATTGTAAAATTATATTAAACCTTTACATGAAGGTTGGTAAAGAAATATACACCTCGAATGCCCGTGCCCCAAAGTCAATCCTTATTCTGTGTTTTAGTCATTTTAGCCCCAGTTTTCTTCTATGCAGATCTTTTTATTCGAGCAAAGCTGTCTGCATTACTCCAGATTGCAACTCGGCTTCAAGTTTTGCAATTCTAAACACAGCTGCACATGTACTTTTTTGCACATACTAACAGATAGAAGCAAATTTAGTTAACAAAAGGCATCTTCCTAACTCATCTTCCTGTTACAAACACCCTCACCACTCCCTCACACTCCATTTATGTCACAGGATTATATCCTCTGGAGGTTCTTTTACGTGAAAAAGGCAACTAGCCAAACTCTTGACTGCTCTGAATGGTAGGCTCCGCAGGTCTCACCTGTTTTGGTCAATGATACACTTGCTTCACAGTTTCTACCTCTCTTCCATGCATGGGCTAATATGGTCACACCAACCCGGCAACTCCAAATGGTATATCGCTTTAAGATCTTCCTGAATACCGTCTCTCATATAGAATCAACTTTTGTCATTACTGTCGGAACCTGTAAGCCTCCATTCACTTGCCTCCCTTCCAAAGGGTATAATTAATGACCCTAGATTTATGTTTATACCCATCTAACAGACTCTCCCATCCCCAAGAAGTCCTAGCTCCAGCTCACAGATTGCATAATCTCACTCCTTAGAAAATTCAAACGCTTACGTAGGAATTTTTCTCAAAACTTTCAACATCAACCACACAAAGTTACATCTCTTTTTTAGGGAACATTTTGACTTCAAGGTCATTAGTTTTAGATAACCAGACCCCCTAAACTTCTGTTCTTTTTATCATCCTCTCCAACCAAATTAATCTAGGAATATCTAATTCTAAACCACCTTTTCCCCCTCTCTCCCCTTTCTATGTACTCTGAAGAACAGCAAGACATCCTGATATTTGAACATTGAGACTACCATAATGATAATGATGATGTTTTGACATGGACAAACGTGTTGCAGAAGAAATGAAGGACCTATGGCAAGTAGAGTAGCCATCACATGATAAGTAATAGAAAGCGATCTTCATTGAGAATTAGACAACCAGTTGTCCTCAATTTGAACTTTGCCACGAAAACAGGGGAAAGGATCATTATGTGAATTAAATTGATTCTCTTTCTAAAGTGCAGTGTTGACCATCGACCGAATGGAGAATTGAGAAGAACATGAGAGAGAGAGAGAGAGAGAGAGAGAGAGAGAGAGAGAGAGATTTTAAAACTGATTAATTCATCATAAAATCCAAACCACTAATCATTACATCTTTATTAATAAATATGCTAGTTCAACTCAATCGTAGAAAACCGTTTCTCTTTACCTGCCAACTCCAACTAGTTTATATTCCTTGGCTTGACTGGTTCAGACTTAAGTCGCATCCTTAAAGTCCTCCAATCATCAGATTCCAGCAAATCTCGTAACTTCTCGCACCTAGTTATCCCCAAATATTCTAGCCTTTTGAAGCTTGATGGAACAGGTAGCTTTTCCAGATAACTGCAGGACTCAATACGAAGTATCTTCAAAGATTCTAGTCTGCCATGAAGTTCAACCAGTTTAGGACAATTACGTAGTTCAAGTTTCATAAGCTTGTTTAAGGTAGTGAGGTCAGGCAATTTCTCCAGTGATGGAAGTCCATCCAGCTTCAATGATCTCAGGTTCTCCAAGCCTTCAAGACCTTGAATCCCTTGTATTTCACAACTGACAACTTCCAAATCTGCCAGCGCCCTTGAGTTTGAAAGGTTTATTGATGTCTTCATTTCCCAACAACCTTTGATAACTAAGCGCGACAAACTTGCAGGAACCCACGTGAGGCATTTCAGGTTCTGGCATTGGAGGTCAAGTTCCTTGAGTTGAGAAAGGAGAATGAGGTCTGAAGATAGGGTGGTCACATAAGGAGATTGCAGAAATACGGACTCTAGCTTGTGTAAAGTTCCAATCCTCCAATGACTGGAAGCTTTCTCAAGTTCAGAAGGGTCCTTCATAGAACTCCACAAAAGCAAACGCAAATCTCTTAAGTTCAACAGGTTTGAGAGATCTGGCAATATGTTCACTGACCAAGAGCCAAAGTGCAGACTGGTCAGACTTTCAGGAAGCCTAGGGAATTCGGAAACATTAGTGTATGTCAGTCTCAAGACCCTGAGAAACTTTAATCTCCCAATATTGCCCGGAATTTCCCCTACCAAATATCTACAGCAGTCGGCATCTAACTCTTCAAGCTTATCCAACAGTCCAATGGCACTGGGTAGTTTTCCTAAGAGACTACAGCGTAGTCTCAGTACTTTCAAATTCTTCATGTTCCCTAATGAAGAAGGTAGCACTTGAATAGGTGAGTGGGACAGATCCAACTCAAATAACTGTTGCAAGTTCCCGATGGAACTACAATTATTCAAATATTTACAATTACGAGCACTGAGAATTTCTAGTTTCTTCATTCCTTTCCATTCAGGAATTTTTTTATTGATGTGCCATCCAAAAGAATTTCTGTTAAAGCTTTTAGTTTCCCAAGCTCATCAGGCAACATTCTGAGTGCAGCGCATGAATTCAAGTTTAAGAAAACTAACTGCTTTAGCTTACTGACAGATCCATCAATATAGATCAATTTATAACATCCTTCAAGAATTAATCTCTCTAAATATACAAGAGATGAGAAGTCAGGCGTTCCTTTTAAGTTTGTGCATCCAGTCAGATTTAGAACCTTTAAATTCTTTGCCACCTGTAAGGGAGAACATCCGCAATATTTCAATCCCATTCACAAAGTTTAAAAAAAAAAAACCATAGAAATTATTTTGAAGCACCTACTAGGCTCCTACCTTGATGTGGTTCCATCCACTCCATTTTTCTGTAATTTTACTCCTTGATAGATCAAGAATCACTAGCTTTGTCAGGGAAAGAGTGGTCAGCTCAAAAGTTGCAGGAATGTTATGCCATGAAAGCCATCTCAACTTCGGAAGGATGCATGGACTATTATGGGAAAAACTGGCTGGAAGAACATTCCAGCTGCAATCACACCGAAAAAACGTAAATTGAGCAAAACAATGAAGGATCGTGCCTGTCTCATCAAATTTTACGCCGTCCAATTGCAGGAACCTTAGGTTTGATAGACTTGCAAATGCTTCATATGTAATGTGGTATTGACAACTATGTTCAAACTTGAGACAAATTGCTTCAACATTTTCTTCTCCCTGGCCATACATAAAAGGGAAATAGCAGTTAGAAAACACACAGTTCCTGTTTGAAAAATTATATTCATCTGAGGTGCCACCTTTCCTCATACTCTTAACAGCAAATTGTATATTACTGTAGGAGATGCGTCTCTACTGTGAGTGGAAAAGAAATAACATGTAAGAAGTCGTTTTAATTATGGTTAACTAGATAGAACTCTCATGAGGAAAATGACTTTGTATCCTCACCTTCGTTCTCATGAGAACATCAGACGCTTCCTTATAATTCCATACTCTGCTTGGCTTCTCTAATTTCGTAGCAGACTCTTGATGAATGATTTCACGTCCAAGGTCTCTTAGCTGATCATGCATCCAGATACAGTTGTCTTCTCTAATCTTTATTAAAGACATCTGCTGCAGGACTTCAATGGCTTCTTCAGGAAAAAGCTCGCAACTTTCCCACATATGGATCGCAGTTCTTTTATCGCAACCTATGAAGAAACAGGCAATGTCAAGGAATATTTTCTTTTGTCTATCATCTAATGCCTCATAACTGATCTTCAACTTCTGTTTTACGTCCTCAGGGAGAACTCTTTCCAGCTTCTCTAATGTCTTATCCCACAATGCTCTGCTTTTTCCCGATAAAAGTGAACCTATAACTTCAAGAGTCAAAGGTAGACCACCGCTAATCTTTACGACCTTCTCGGATTTAGGGAGGTACTCCCCCAGAGGATATTCACTTCTAAATGCATGTCTGCTGAAAAGTTGCAGAGAATGGTCAAAATCCAGGCAGGGGAGTTCATAAGTCCAGACAACTTTGGGCACAGAAAGAATATCCTTGTTTCTGGTTGTAATGATAATCTTGCTTCCTTTGCCAAACGATATGCGCTTCCCCAGGAGAGCATCCAGTTGAATCCTTTTGTCCACATCATCCAGTAGAAGTAGAACTCTTTTAGAGGATAACCTCTGCTTAATCATCGCAATCCCTTCATCCATATTATCGATGTCTAGCCCTTTCTTTCTAAGGAGTCTAGAGATGAGCCGATTCTGCAAATACTCAATACCCTTCTGCTGTGAAGTTTCTCGGATGTTGGAAAGGAAGCAACAATCCTCAAAATGAGGAGAGAGTTGGTTGTAGACGATTTTGGCACACGTTGTCTTCCCAACACCACCCATGCCGTGGATTCCAACAATCGTAGGTTCATTGGTGTCAGCGCCTACCATTCTCATTATTTCACTCACATGACCGTCCATATCAACCAAGCAATCAGATACTTCTAAGTAGGCCTTCTTCAACTCAATCGAAACCTTGTTGACAACTTCTTTTGCAAACTCGCCTTTACCTCTGATATCATTGAAGGCAAAAGAACCTAGACGTTAGATTGAGTTGCCAAAAAAAAAAAAAAAAAAAAAAAAAAAAAAAAATGTCTGGAGCAAAGCGGATAATGCACCATGACGAGGAATAAGACCTGTTTGGATTGCTTTGGAAATCCCATCCCTTTAATGCTCCAACCTCATTAAGAGCAGCTTTCCAACCATGGAGGGTCTTTTCATCAAACCGCTTCTTCTCCGCGTGCAAAGCAAAGGCTTTCTTGTAATACCCAGTTTGGTATCGAACCTCAGATGGCCTGACATCGAAGAAAATGGGCATGATCTTCTGCCCCCTAGCTCTCTTGCACTCCACCATCTGTACCAACTCCATAAGACACCACTTACTGTCGGCATAACCTTTAGAGAAGATGGGCATCATGATTTTCGATTGCTCAATCGCTTGGAGAAGCATCGGACCGATCTCTTCCCCGGTACGAAGTTCTTCATCATCTCTGTATGCTCGAATTCCAGCATCAATGAAACCGGTATACAGGATATCAGCAATGTCCGAGCGTGTATCTGGTCCTCTAAAGCTTAAGAACACTTCGTAACATGTTGGCATGACTTCACAGCTTCCTGCGTTTGAGATGATATATCAGTACACAAGCAGCAGCAGAATCGTTGTCTGTTTTCACCTCCACTGGATTGTAAAAGATAGGAACAATGGAAGCCACTACCGACCTTGGTACACCCTCTAAAGTATGAAAACAATGCTGTGATGACTTCTGTTCAGGTCAATGACTGCAGTCACTCCTTTAGCGTATAACATTAGAATCTAATCTAAATTATATTATCTTTGAAAACTATAAAAGGAAGCTTCCTCTTCACTTCATTGGAGGTACACACGGTTTTTCTTTTTCTTTTGACCAAATGAGTAGACAAAACGCGGCCTTTGCTATGCAGCCGTGAAGGAGGGGCAACAATTATGGAATGGTATAGGGAAAATGCAGACTAGCCCAAAGTCAAGATTTTTGCTTGGAAGGTTTGTCAAAACAACATCCCATCCAAGGAGAACCTATGGAAAAGAAAGATTTTACCTGATCCGGTATGTGATCTTTGACGAGATAAGGTGGAAACGGTCGAAGATATTCTTCTTCTCTGCCCCTGGACCGCACAGGTTTGAAGTCACCCGGAAATCAACCTACAACTAGATGCACAAGAGGTTACACGAATTGACGAGTGGCTGGCGCGATTTATAAGGAAAAACACGAACCTAACGCCCTTGGAAACGATCGGAAACCTCCTTTGGCAGGTATGGAAGGAGCGCAACCACTTTATTTTTCGAGGTGCTAAGCCGGATGCCTGCAAAGTGGTAGATCTGGCCCGATTTCAGCAAGAAAGCTACCAAAAATGGGGCTTTATGCATCTTCAAACAGAAAAGAAAGAAGATCTTGAGACAGCTCATACCTGGCAAGCTCCGGCAGCCCGATCCTTGAAGCTTAATGTCGATGGGTCGCTTTGCGAGGGGTCGACGGAAGGAGCAGTGGCTTGCGTCGTCCGGGACTCTTCCGGTAGCCTTGTCGACGGATTCACGAAGCTTGTTCGGGCGGAATCGGTCTTTCAGCTGGAAACCCTAGGAGTGCTCGAAGCTTTTAAAACAGAAGAAGATGGGGGAGGCCGTGGTGAAGTCTGACAACCGAACACTCGTGAACTCCCTCAAGTACGCGGACGAATGGAACGCAAGACTCTTCTTCAGCAATGGCCGCTAGTGGGCCTCACCTTCTGTCCACGTTCTGCCAATGCGGTGGCGGACTGGGCCGCGCGACAACAGAGGCAAAAGACCCTTCCTCCCAACTGGCGGGCTTCCCCACCTCCAGGCCTTTGGGCTTGCTGTTTCAGCTCTATAATATAAATAATACGACTCTTTTCGACCAAAAAAAAAAAAATAGACAGTTTTTTTTTGTTAATTATGTGTTGAATTTGAGCCGTGTATGAGATCCACCGAATTGGATGAGGCCTAAAAGAAAAGTCTGGGCTGGACATTGATTCTTTTATCAATTGGTGTGCCCTTTTTTTTCCATAAATTTGGATTTTCTAGATATATCAAATCCTAACCAACGGAAGATTTATCATTGCCCACAAAAGAGCTTGCCTTTTGGCTCTTACAGTGGACGGCTCTTCTTTGCCCTGTGATTGGCCGGTCAACAAAGAAGTTTAGCCTTTGACTTCTTTAAGCAGCATAAAAGAACCAAAAGCAAAAAAAATAAAACGAATTCGTGGGTTTTCCCTCGGAGAAAACAGCCTCCGCACGGAGAAGAAAGAAAAGAACGTAAAGGATGCTCTTGGTTCAGCCGTAACTAAAGCTTTTGCTTGGGTCGAGACATTTGTGCCGTGAGTTTTAAATCCATTATTTACTTATAAATACGATGTGTTTTGAGTTAATCTAAAGATAACAAATACTCAAGCATGTAAGTAATTGTAACTATGATTTTCTGATTATAATAGATTATTTGATATTGTATTTTCCAGTAATGTAGATACCGACACTTGGACTAAACCATGTAAGTCTCCTATGTCCTTTCTTATTTCTCGTTTATTTCTTTAATGATTTTATATTGATTAAATTACAAGATATGTTAGCGTCTTCACATTAATATTACGACACTTTTACAACATCGCTAATGATCAAGCAAAAAATTTACTTGGATGGTTGATTGTTCTCCATGCACAAAAGCTACTTGTCCCTGATATGTTGATGAGCTCGTTAAAACTCTGAAAATTACTCATCACTTAGAGGGGTTGCTTAGTATAAACATTGACATATTATATTAATGTTCTTATACTAATAGACGGGGCTTGAAAAAGGGTTCCAAAATCAAGCCCGGCCCAAAGATTTTAAGCAACAGATTCTGAGCCGCGAAATTTGTGCTCGGGTCGAGGCAACATAAATTGGACCGGCCAGAAGTAATTCGGTGCGGACCGGGTTGATTTTGTACCGAGTCGCTTTGCAACTTTAACGACTAGTTCCAAACCGTATTCGGGTCTCAGCACAACCACATCACTCCTCAACTTCAAGCTCAATCTTTCAACATCTCAGAATTGTTCATGATCAAACATGTTGGCCTCATGAAGCTTGACAGGTCAAGTAGCTTTTCCGAGCCAGTTAATGTGATGCATCTTCAATTGTTCAACTCTGCCTGCGATCTCAACCAATTAAGGACAACTCCATGGGAGAAATTTCGGAAAACTTCTCCAGTGATGGCCACCCTGCAAGCATCAACAATGTTCTGCGATCTCTCCCATCAAAATTGCTTAGTGTTCTTTTCTATTCAAGAACTATTATCAGCTCAATTCGATAGAGATGACGATGGTATTTATAATATTGAGGGCCATGTTGCTGTCATATCGAAAAGCACTAATCATAGTGAAGTTTCTACATGCAATCAATTGAAACTAGGGTGTGTAAAAAAACTGGGAGTCACCTAAATCATCCAAAATCGACGGTTTCCATGGGGACCAATTTGGTTTCCAATTTCAGAGGTGGAATTGCCCACCTGCCTACCCGAATCGGACCAGTATATATTTTAATGAAAATATGAGATTAAATTATACATTACAAACAACGAAGATTAATTTAGCATGAGATTGGTGTCAAATTGTAATTTTTTTATTGTGTTTATTCATCTTTTGACCTATTCGATAAAATATTTCTAAAAGGTGATATATTTGAACTAAAATAGCATGTTTATTGTTAAGATCAAATCGCTTTCATGTGAGTTTATTTCATTCATTTCACAAATTCTGGAATGACTTTTGTATGCATCTTGTTTCAAGTTCAATTGAACATTTTCAAGAATTCTAAAGGGTTTTGGAAATCATGGTTTGGTTGGGAACACTTAGACAAGTTTCATAGATTCACCTAGGTGGATTTATGAAACTAACGGGCAATTCCTAATTCTAATATTTTGAAATCAGTCATTAGTGGGCGATTCTCAGTTCTACGGTGGGAACCACTCACTTGAATCATGCTCATCCCTAATTGAGACAATCCAAATATAAGGCAAAGAAAAAATGGCTAGTGGAAAGTTTACTTATCGAATTTTCTATCAACTTTATCCTCCAAAATTTGTGTTCTTTGGATTCTCTGGTTTCTTACTACACTTGGGAAATTTGGGACCAATTTTTATTCTTTCACTCTCTCATGACCACTATAGAAAATGGGCATGCATGTTTGTGTTCTTTTTTTTCTGTTCATGAACAGATTTTTCTTTTTTTTTGTTAAAGAACAAAAAAAAAAAAAAATAAACGCGTTTGTTTACATTTTTGTTCAAAATCTATTTTTTTTGTTCCCGTAACAAAATTAGAACATAAATAAGAAATAAAAAAAAAAAAGTTATTTTTGTTAAACACTTTTGAAGAACAAATTTTCTCTCATTTATTTTCTTCTCTTCTTTTTTTTTCTTTTTTTTCTTTGGTCGGTTGCCGCCTCGACCATGGCTAGCGACCGGCCGACAAGGGCCGGCGGCCTCACCCACCACGGCGGCGAGCGGCGAGGCCGAGCCTTGCCGGCGCGAGGAGAGGCTCGGCGAGCCTCGCCGTGGCCGGGCGAGGTTGCCGGCCTTCATCGGCCTGGTCGCCGGCCATGGCCGAGGCCGGCGACGGCCAAAAGAAAAAAAAAAAGAAAATAGAAAATAGAAAGAAAAAAAAAAAAAATAAAATAAAAATATAAAAAATTAAAATAAATAAAAAAAGAATATAAATTTACTAAACGTGTTTTATTCATTTTTTATTCCTAAAAGTTTTTACAAACGCATTTTTCTCGCTAAAAAATTATTCGAAGAACAGAAATATAATTTTTTTTTTTATTTCGTTCTAAAACAATTTTGAAGAAATATAAACAAACGTACCCAATATGAACTGCACAGGGGAAGAATTCATATTTGAAATATTTACAGTCTGTACCTGAGGCGATGCTAGGAAGAGAGGATCCACAGCATAAGCAATATGAAAAGCCCTCCAATGTTGGAAGCTTAGCTTGGATACAATAGCAACACAATTGAGAGAAGAAATGTTTGTACCATGTTTTCTGATTATTACTTAAGGAGCTTGAATATATAGAGTTTTGTTGTAATTAAGTCGGATTGCAACCGATTACAGCGAAATTGTAATTGTTAGAATCGCGCAATATGCATCCATATATTCTCTTTGCAAAAAAACGTAATAATGTGACATATAAGATAGAAACAGAATAGAAATTGTTATGTGGAAAAACCAAAATGAGAAAAATCACAGGATGCTAATATAGGAATTGCTCTACTATAACCAAAGGATTATAATTAACACTCTACGGTGCTTCTCTCGTAATAAATCCTCAAAATTATCATAAAACACATCCTCTCTTGATGAGTTCTCAAGAACTCTTGTTTTTACCCACATAGTTGAATACTCTTGTGACCTTTTTTGGGTATTTCTCTAGTGCATATAATAAACCTCCACTCAAGCTCTCTATTTAGTGGTAGACCCCCACCCAAATTAGGAATCCTCCCAAATTGATTTGACAATTATCTCCCAAGTAAAAAATCTCTCCGATTGATTGGAATTCCTCTTAATGGGCAATCACCAGAATTGAATTATCCTAATATCCTTTCTAAATAAGACTCTTCTTATTTAGACTTCTCCCTCTTCAGCATCCTACCATAATAGGAATTCTTCTTGTTAGATATTCTAGATAAGTAATCATCAAGATATTTCAAATCAATTCCCGAACATGTTGAGCTACTCCCAACAAATTTTGAGTTTCTGGCCAACCACAAAAATTAGGTATGCAACCAACGTTTACATTCTACCGTTAACCAAACTCAGAAATCCAAGAGAGTATAAGTTTCCTAAGAAAAAGAAAATACTCATACAAGTCGGATTCCGTAAGATCAGACTGCGGCTCGTCCTTCAAGTCCTCCACTGATCAGCGGAACTCGAGAGGATCTTCAACCTTCTCATGCTTGTGTCTATAAAAAGATTTTAGCTTCTTCAAGCTTGATGGATCCAGTAACTTTTCCTAAGATTTAAAAGGAATCCATCCAAAGTTGCCTCCAACGATTTTAGTCTGCCTTGGATCACGACCACCTTAGGGCTCACCTGCAGATAAAATTTCTGGAGCTTCCTCAAGTTGGTCAGGTTAGGCAACTCGTCCAAAGATGGAACTCCTCCAAGCTTTAAGGCACTCAGGTTCTCCAAAGCTTGGAGGCCTCTGAACTCTCTCACTTCAGGGCAATGAGCAACTTCTGAATCTGACAGCACTTTCAAATTTGAAAGGTCTATTGACGTTTTTATTCCCCAGCATGATTCAATATTTAAGTACAACAAATTCTGGGGGAAAGCTAGGTAGGTATAGCAGCTTCTTGGAGGGGACCAGTTCCGATTCCTTGAGCTGTGAAAGAAGAATGATGCCTGAAGATGGGAAGGGAAAATAATGAGATTCCAACTGCAAGGATTCCAGCTTGCTAACCTTGCAAGCTACGAAGGACTTGGAGCTTCAAAGAATTTAGAAGCATCATCAAAATTGTCAAAACCTGAATTTTCCATACAAATTGAATATCGAATTAATAAGTAATTTAACATCAAATGAATGTACATATATATTTCCTTTACGTAATCAAAACCTCATACAGAAGATCCACCTTAAAAAGATACATAGAGGCACTAATCTAAATATCCCTAAACTCTGAACCCGATCAATATGCATGATATTTTAGAGAGAGTGAGTCTAAGCTCACATATATGAAAGCTCCACGTCCAAAATAGGAGGCCTACTTGCCACTCAACTCGAGAATGCAACAGTATAGTAACAATTAGCGAATAAGGTCATATATCACTGTCAATAGGAAAACCAATATTCACCTTAGATACGGTAATCTGTGCATTATATAAAAATGACTATAATTCTCTATGCAATGAATAAAATAGATGCAATGTATGACATTCGTTTTAACAGTCAAATGCACACAATTGACCATACCAAATCTCATGATGCCTAGATATCAGTAGCTCATCAACCTTGGACCTCAAGCTCATAATATCACAAATAGACTATTCAAGTCACATCAGGTTACGCAAGTCATATAATTTAATGTATAAATCATTGTAATTTGTCTTCTCAATCCCAAAAAGAACAGTAGAACATCTCTTTTCCCAGATACTTATATACGTACTCAGAAACATTAATTACAATGTTGGTACATTGCTAACAACACTAGTAGAATCTCAATGGAGTTGGTAATTTACTTAAAATGGGGAACGAGCACACTTGGAGAGCGCAGAACAGTGGAGAGTTGTATGCTGCTTATGAAAGTAGCATTATCAATTTACTTATGACAATGGTAAAATTTCAAATGAGTTGATAACACACTACCTCATTGAAAAATTAGTAAATTTCTGATAGTGCTAGTAATCCACTTACCACACCAAAAAAATTTCCAGAAGAGTCAGTAATTTACCAATTTAGTGAGAAATTGCTAAATCTCTGCTTAATTTCGGAAATCTACTACCTTTTTACCTAACAAGCAAGTAACCAGTCATTTTCTTTTACCTAACAATTCCAATTTTGCTGGTAATCCCACCCAAAAATTTCAAATGATGAAACTAGAAACACAGTCATGAATCAACTCAGAAAACACTGCAGAAATCAGTTTTGAGTTGTCAAAGCTAAAGAACGTTTGTGACCATTGCACATGATCGTTACATAGAGTGCGTTATGTTTATGCTAGACACAATGCTTTGCCCCTACTTCTTCATTTCTTCAATTTGGAAATTTTAATGGGAAATCAACGGCAATTCTGTGAATGTGGTTGCTGATGTCTGATTGAATCCACAACACTGAATGCAACACATTCTCAGGGTAATGTCTCGAGAACATTAATCTCTACGAATGAATTCTGCAGCAAGGCATCTTGAATCCTTGATGAATTTCTTCCATGATGAGATTAATCACTAAGTACACCTACTAAATTTTGGAATTAAGTAGGACCCCAACAGACCCAAAAAAAGAAGAAAGAAATTGCAGAACCAATCTAAGCTTAGAAGAAGAATTGAGTCCCAGTCAACTATATTGCATAAGATAAATGAAAACAGCTAATCCCTCACAAGTTGATTCCACGTGAATGGTTTGGACTAGTTACTAAAGAGCGAAACTTGATCCCGTAATTGGTGCAGAATCGAACTGAAGCATACGAGTGAGTAGCAACGAGTGTCAAGAGCATGTGGATTGGTCAGGCTAAAGCTATTAAAGATTCAATGCAGATGGAAGGAATCAATTGAGTCAGCTCAAGAGAGAGTTCATCGAAAGGCCGTTTTCATTGCGTATGAATGACAAGTCATGACCGATATAATATAAAACAACTCGATCCGTTCCAAATCTTTTCCTTAATCCATCACTAACTGCATCAAGACACGCAAGCAGGCCCAATTCGTGCAAAACAGAAACAATGTAGAGAGAAATTCACCAGAAAAGGAACGGGAGACGATGAAGAATATCAAATCAGACAGCCGCCGATTCTGAATGAACATGCAGACAACCAAATGAAGATGCAGAGAAGGGAGGAACCCTTCTCGGCCTGAGTCAGCCGCAACCGAAATGAAAAAGGCGACAATTTCAACACAATCCATGATACCCCCGCGGAACGGATGGATGCGGCAGGAGGACGAGGTCGCTGTCCTGGAGGGAGATCTCCGCCCGATGGAGAGTCGCGTCTCGTGCTTCCGCTCGGGGTCGCCGTCGCGTTCGTCGACGGTCGGAGTCCGTTGGTGGTGCTTCTGGGCGAGCTTTTCCGCTCGGGGCGTCGCTGATGAGGGAGGAAGGAGACGGAACGCGAAGGAAGGAGAGTAAGAAGACGGAGACGGCAACGGGAGAGAAAGAGAGAAGAAAGAGAAAAAAAAAAAGTTGAAATTTTTTACGGGTGGGTCTCACCTGTGCCAGTGGCATCGAGAATATCGCTCGGTTCGGCTCGGCGTGGGACCCACAATCTGGTCAGATTAAGGAGAAAATCAGGCGCCATTTTACAAAAAGGGAAAATTACACAAATAGTCCCTATATTTTCACTCGATGTCCATTTCGTCCCCGAACTTTCGATCGGCCACGATTTGGTCCCCGAACTATTGATAAAATGTCCGATCTAGCCCATAAACTTTCGAATGGCTCGATTTGGCCCCCGAACTATTAATAAAATGTCCGATCTAGTCTCGAACTTTCGATCGGGCCGAGTTGGTCCCTCGAACTATGATGAAATGTCCGATCTAGTCATTCGTTACTATTTTTTTCCTTTTTTTCCCGTTTTTTTTTTTTTCCTTTTCTTCCTTTTTTTTTTTTTTTTTTTTTCGCTTTCCCTCCGCCGGAGTTTGGCGGCGGGGGGGTCCGGCGAGGGAGCCCTCGCCGGATCAACGAGGGCCCCTCGCCGGCGTCCCCTCGCAGCGGGCGAGTCCCTCGCAGATCGGCGAGGGGCCGTCTTCGCCGACGTCTGCGAGGGAGAGCCCTTTGCGGCGTCGGGCGAGGGGCTCCCTCGCGGATTTGGAGAGGAGCCGTCCTCGCCGACGTCTGCGAGGGAGAGCCCTTCGCGCGTCGGGCGAGGGCGAGGGCGAGGGGCTCCTCGCCGGCGTCCCTCGAGCGGGCGAGGGCTCTCCCTCGCAGATCCGGCGAGGGAGAGCCCCACGCAGACGCCGGCGAGGACGGCCCCTCGCCGGATCTACGAGGGAGGAGAGGGAGAGCCCCTCGCCGGCGTCCCCTCGCAGCGGGCGAGGGCTCTCCCTCGCCGGATCTGCGAGGGAGAGCCCTCGCCAACGTCGGCGAGGGAGAGCCCCTCGCCCGCTGCGAGGGATGCCGGCGAGGGAGCCCTCGCCCTCGCCCTCGCCCGATGCGGCGAGGGGGGCTCTCCCTCGCAGACGCCGGCGAGGAGCCGTCCTCGCCGGCGTCTGCGAGGGAGAGCCCCTCGCCGGCATCGGGCGAGGGGCCCTCGCCGGACGCCGGCCCTCTGCCGGCTCCGGCGGAGGGAAAGCGAAAAAAAAAAAAAGGGAAAAAAAAGAAAAATAGTAACGAAGGACTAGATCGGACATTTCATCATAGTTCAGGGATCAACTTGAGCCGATCGAAAGTTCAGGGACTAGATCGAACATTTTATTAATAGTTCAGGGACCAAATTGAGCCATTCGAAAGTTCAGGGACTAGATCGGACATTTTATCAATAGTTCAGGGACCAAATTGAGCCAATCTAAAGTTCAGGGACGAAATTGGACATTGAGTGAAAATATAGGGACTATTTGTGTAATTTTCCCTTAAAAAAATTTCGGACTGAGCGAGGTATTCTTCTTCTTCTTCTCTTTCTTCGCGCCTCTCACTCTACCCTCCCTCTCTCTTTCCGACGAACAGGACGCGACCTCCCAGTCGCTCTGTGCCCTCCCTCTTTCCGACCGGCGAACCACCGCCAGCAACCGACGAACCACCGCACCGGACCGGCGAGAGGACCGCGAGATCTAGCTCCCTCCCTTTGCCCTCCCTCTTTCCGACCGGCAAACCACCGCACGGGACCGGCGAGAGGACCGCGACCTCCCTCTCTCTCTGCATTCCCTCTTTCCGACCGACGAACCACCGCACGGGCGAGAGGACCGCGAGCAATCGACGAACCACTGCATGGGACTGGCGAGAGGACCGCGACCTCCCTCTCTCTCTGCCCTCCCTCTTTCCGACCGGTGAACCACCGCGAGCAAATCAGATGTTTTTGTAGAGATCTCCCATCGTCGCCTTCATCTTCTTCCCCCTTTTTTTTTGTTTTGTTGTTCTTTTTTCCCTAGTTTTCTAATGGTGGATCTGGAGTTGCATATGAAGGACGACATGATGTCTCACATCAACCTCGACGGCTTCTTCGGCGACCTCCCTGAGGCCAGCGACGTCATCGGCGCTTACTCCTCGACGATCGCGTCGTCGTCGTCTCCAGACTCGGGGCTCTCGTGGTTCGACGAGATCGAGAACATCCTGATGAAGGACGACGATGTCCGCGTGCTTGCTGAGCCGGGGGCGAGCGGGCCGTGCGGAGGACTCGAGCTTCCCGCGGACCTTCGCTTCCCCGGCCCCTCGCCGCCGGCTTCTCCCCGCCTCCTGCAAGATGCGGCAGTGCGGCCTCAGGTGCTCCGCCAGCTGGCTGATTTCCTCGGTTTCCATGGCGCGTGTTTGGGATTCTCATTTTTTTTTTGTTTTTGTTTTTGTTTCGTGTGTGGATGACTACTAGTTCTGGGAGCAGGAGGCCGCAAGTCAAGAAGGCTTCGCCGGATAGGCTGCCATCGATTGTGGTTAATGGAGAGGGCGAAGAGGACGCTGCTTTGGCGGAGAGCGTGCGTAGCGCTGATTGGGAAATTGTGGCCGATGATTCTGAGGACGATGATTCCGATGGAGTCGTGATTGATGTGGAGAAGAACCGATAGAATGCGTAGAGCTTCCGAACACGGTACGGCCGATGGAGACAAATTTGGTATTTTTCTTGTAGCATTTCTAGTGCTTTCTTGGGAAATTTCTTTTTTTTAATCTCTGGATATGCGTATGCAATGTGCACATTGGTTCTAGTTCATGAATATCTCGCAAATTAAGAATTTGAGAGCATGTTTCCTTCGGGGGAGCTGCAATTGTTTTACAGCTTCAAGCACAGTGACACTATTGATGGTTGATGTTGCAATGTCGCCTATCCTATATACGGGCTTTACTTTTTGCACTATAGCATCAATGTGGTTGAATTGTAATACATCTACATTGCTCAATTATTAGGTTGTTCTTTCCTTAAAATTAAGGGCTTAGTTAACTTGCCCTTCCTTTTTTGTTCTGTTAGGGACTAGAGAGCGAACGCTCCATTTACCACTGTAATTTATTTTCTCGTCTGTTTTACCTATAGGAAATATGCTCTCATTCCTAGTCTTTTGAATATCTGTACATGTTCTTATATGGTGTGAGTTGTTACTTCTATAGGAGGCCATCAATAGTTCTTTAAAGATATATTATTAATTCTTTCAATTTTTGTGGCTTCAGGCACCATGTTTCGTCGATGGAGTAACTCTCACCACAGTGAGGAAGATGACTCGCTGCAGTTTGAATCTAAGGTAATTAAGATTTCAAAATTACAGCGCTTGTAAGGACTGGACATTTCGCAGAGTGTATCTCCTTGATCGATTGCTCATATTTATCTGATTTCCATGGCTGACCATGTGGTTGACCTAAGTCAGTAGTTTTTCTGGCCACGAGAAACCATGAAGTGGCCCTTTTTGCAGATAATACTTTACCGTCAATACACCCCCTTATCTGTACCCCTTTTTGCAGATCATGGGCATTGGAGGCAAATGACATGAATTGTTTCAACATCCAATTTCAGCTGGATTTAGTCTTTGGAGATTTACTAAAAGAAAGAGGCAGGTTGCTTTCAACATCCTCACCCCTGGAGGATTTGTCCACTCGAGGATCCAAGGTATGTCATCTTTGTGAACTTACTCCCCTGCAGTCAAGTTGCAGTTACCGATATCCTTTTTCCTGCCTTTGTCATATAGTGTTGTCCATTGGCATGAGATAATTTGTGCAAGAAATTTATATATATTATGTTCCCTTAATATGCTCTTGTTATCACATTAGTTGATGCTTTATGATGACTTTTTGGTCAATTGGCACGATCAGGTGTGGGTTGTTGTCCTTAGTGGAATGGGTATCGCATTCTCTTTCTATTATGTACTCTGAAAAGAAAAAAATTAAACGGCTCATTGGTCAACTATCACTTGATTATAGAAGCTAGAAATTAGTTCTTAGTACATATAGTTACCTGAATATCTTTCTGCTCGCAATTAAGTAGCTATTATCACCGTGGAGAATTTGTAATCTGATGCCTCTGCACTCTTCTTGTTCATAGTGCTGCAGAACCTGTTCGAAAGTAGGTAACTGCGATCATCGAAATGGATTTGGGATGCAAGAGAAAGAACTTTTGGTGAGTGCCTCTCTATATGATGCAGAAAATCTTTAGGAAAGAAAAGCTCGCAGACTTCTTTTGCCGATTTTTGCAAAATGAATTGGAAAGATTTTGTTTGATAAGAAGATTTTAGTAAGGGTGGTTGGGACTACAATAGATATTTTCAATTTTCATTTAAACTTGCTTGCAGGATAGACTAATAAAGCAAGGTCTTTAAGTTAACGTGATTTCATGTTCCCGTCAACAATTGTAAAGGACGAGAAAGTCTAATATTTGCATCTCGCAGGATCTTAAAACTTTGTTGGTGAAGACAAAAAGGGAGTTTGAAGATCTGCAGTTCCAGTTTCAGAGAGATCTAAAACAGCTAGGTAGGAAAAGTAGACTAAAAAGGAGTAGTCTAATTAGTTCTTTTTTTCTGAGCACAGGCGAGGCTTAGGACATGGAGCTGCATGTTCCTTGTCCTTTTGCATTGAATGTCAACCATTTTAGATGAGTGTTGTCTATATACTTTATTTATTACAGCTCCTCCGCTGAATGTTATTATCTCAGATTGAGGCCATTGTCATTAATATGCTCCCTAAGATTTGGCAATAAATCTCAAATTTCAACTTGAAGAATGAATCTATGGGATCTTGTTATGATCTTTTTTTTGCTTTTGCATTTTATTAAGGAGAATAAAAGCTAGATGTGACATGCTTCCTGAGCATTAATATGTGTTTTTGCTTTTCCAATGGATCAGGCAATCAAGTCCAGGAGATGTCTACTGCTGTCCTTGGATATCATAAAGTGGTGAAGGAAAATCGAAACCTTTACAACATGGTTCAGGATTTAAAAGGTCAGCTTTTTTTTTTTTCAAGGAGAGTTATTTGTTTATGAATTGGATCGCATAACTCAATTTTTTGAGCAGTATGCATTTATCCGCAGAAGTTTATGCTTGTCCATGGGTCAGTTGCTTTTAAGTAAAGGAGCTTTTGTTGTTTTATTTCCAATGTTACGAGTTTAATTTGACAAAAATCTTTACAGGAAATATACGAGTATACTGCAGAATTAGACACATTTTTAATGCGGAAGCCAAAAATGTGGTAGATTTTATTGGAGAAGATGGTTCACTTGTGATTGTTGACCCTTCAAAACCCCATAGAGATGGAAGGAAAGTGTTTCAGTTTAATCGGGTTTTCAGTCCACTTGCTACTTAAGGTATTGTTACACTTCATCTTACTGTCTAAGGGCATATTGTTGGCCAAGTGATTGTCCTGCAAGTTGATGTTCAGCTCCTAAATAACAATGTAAATTGTTTTTCGCCATGCGGCCCTCTTTGCAGATGATGTGTACATGGATACTCAACCTTTGATTAGATCAGTTATGGATGGTTACAATGTCTGCATCTTTGCTTATGGTCAAAGTGGATCGGGTTTTTACACATACAATGGTAAGAACTTAAGTGTAGCTTTAGTAGATCCAACCTTTGTGCCAGATCACCTCCTAGGCTCCTAGATAATTTGTGGAAAATAAAAAGTGTGCATTTTCCTTGCTGTTAGATGGATGTACTGTTAATTTTGTATATCTACCTGCAAAGCATGAACATAATTCAATCTAAGCAGATGCTTAAGATTGCTTACGTTGATTTGAGGAATAACTACTTATTGCCTTTTGGAATTGCAGAGTGGTCCATCAGGTGAACTGACAAAGGACATGGGGATTAATTACTTGGCTCTCAACGATCTCTTCGAGTTGTCTAACAGAAGGAAGGACATTATAACTTATGATATTCATGTTCAGATGGTTGAAATATATAATGAGCAAGTGTGTGATCTCCTTGCTGAGGATTCAGCATCCTCAAGATATCCTTTGAAATGGATTATTCTGTCGAATATAGATACATTTGATGTCAAATAAGTAGATAAAAAGACTGAAGAAAGCTTAAGTTTCTGAAATGTAAATTTGGGTTCCTTGACTATGCACAAATTAAAGATTCGAAGCTGTACCAGTGACGGTGGCTTGAGCCTTCCAGATGCTACCATACATTGTGTCAAGTCCACAGCTGATGTGGTCAACCTAATGAAATTTGGTGATGTGAATAGTGTCATCAGTTCTACAGCACTGAACAATAGAAGTAGCCGGTCTCACAGGTCAGTTTTTGGACAGGCAGAGTTTCCTACCCATTCTTTTTGGTATAAATTTTGATGTAGTTTCCAATAGATAGATTATTCAAGAGAGTGATACTGATGTCCATGGGATGCATCCTTGCAGTGTGCTGACAGTACATGTTCAAGGGAAAGATGTATCTGGATCCATCCTCCGCAGTTGCCTGCATTTGGTTGATCTTGCAGGAAGTGAACGGGTAGATAAATCTGAAGTCAGAGGAGAGAGACTGAAGGAGGCACAGTACATTAACCGGTCTTTGTCTTGTCTGGGAGATGTTATCACAGCTTTGGCCCAGAAAAACTCCCATGTACCTTACTGCAATAGCAAACTTACGCTTCTGCTGCAAGATTCCCTAGGTACCTATTTCGAAGTTTCGAACTTTGTCAGGTGTCATTGAAGCTTCATTTTAGGATAAAATTACTAATTCCCAGAGTGAGCATTTCATAGAATTGAGATACTCTGATTATGATCCTTGGGTAATGGTGACATTGCTTTTATGCATTTTATTTCAGGAGGAAATGCGAAGACATTGATGCTGGCTCATGTGAACCCTGAGAGAGATTCATTTGGGGAATCAATGAGTACCTTGAAGTTTGCCCGGAGAGTTTCAACGGTTGAACTTGGTGCTGCACGCATGAACAAAGAGACCGGTGAGGTCATGCAACTCAAAGAGCAGGTAAATGTACTTGGGTAATCTCTATGCTTCAGATGCCTTTCTGACAATAATCAACATTACAATTCTAGGGGGCTGGATCTGTCGATTTGGCAAAAATGAGATCCAGATTGTTATGCAAGGAGAGCGCACTCTTTGTACTGATCCTCGAACGCCCAACTTACTTGTTCAAAGCATGAATGGCAAGGAATCTCGCATAAGGAAATCGCTGCGCACCATAGAGAGGAAGCTCATCAATGGATCTGAAAGGAGGTCAGTGAAATATTTAACTATCTAGTCTTAACACTGAATTGGACAAATTTAGTATGGTATGAAATACACAAATGCAACTGAAAAATTCCAAAATGACGGGTAATATGAGAATTTGCTCACATCATTATCTTGCCATTAAGACTTGGTTTCTATGCAACTGCAGGAACCAAAGAAATGTGACAGAAGCTAGTTCACTTGTCAGAGGCTCTACTACTTGCATTAAAAATGGAGTATTGGCAATTGCAGCCAACACACAGACACAGAATAGAGTATTGGCAATTGCAGCCAAGGCACGGACACTTAGGAGACAATCACTAACAGGTGCTGGTTCAGACCAGTCTCGCCGGTCTTCTCTGGGTGGCAAGTCCACTAATTCCAGTAAGCAAAATCAGCATAATTAAATTTAATTCACAGTATATATTTCATCTCATTATGTCCATCATCTGATTATTTGTTTTTGTTTCTTCAATAAGATGTAAAAGACACAAGGAATGCCAAGACGCCTCCTCCAGTCCACCCATCATCTACGATAGCAAAGCGTTGGCTTTAGCTATAGATGGCGAAATTTAGTGTTCAATGACCAGCGAAGTGATGCTTTGACTCGAAGCTGACTGAAGTTTTGACATGATAGATGAGGCACTGAGAATTGACGAGGGAAAGACTGAAGAGTTAGCTGACAAACGCAATAGCAATTTTTTGGTTTAACACACTGCTTATGTACATATTGACACAAGTTCTTCAAATAATGCCCGAAATTTCTATGGCAATGTTTTCAAACTGCTCTTGCCCATTGTTCTCTGAATCTCTGACTTAAGTCATCAAAGCTATCGGCATCTTTTAACAGAAATGGAGGAAATGACAGGTGCCTCTGCTAATAAACCGGCTGCTCTTCTATTGTATAGCTAGCTAAAAATCAAAGATTATAGCACGACATTCTAATAACGTGATGCCTATGTGGTACTATAGAATCAAGTGTTCTTGTTTTTAGTATAGTTGATTATAATAGCTTCACAGGCCCTGAAACCGAGATCCCTCAGTTTATCCTTCGATACCTTGCGTGATATGGAGCATACATAGTTTACTTATTCAGTTATAAACCTCCAATGTAACTGAGGGGCTAGTCAGTTAAAAAAACACACACACAACTATAACAACAACTTCCATGTTTCATTTTCCGAAACAGGATCCCATGCCCATCTTTGAAGTTCAGCTTAATTTAGTTGAAGATGCAAACAAGCAGATGGCCATTGCCTTAGATTTACCCAAAAGTGCTACTGTCAGGAAAACAGACGTGAAGGTTAAGAGGAGCATCATTAACAAGTCATCCAGTTCACCAAATTGTTAAAAATGCCTTCTTTACAAGTTTATGATGAACCTGAAAAACTGATTCACAGATGAGTGTACTTTATTCAAGTTTCAACCATTCACTCAATGGAAAGAAATATCGACAATTATTTAAGGAAGGTGAAGAGAAGGAAGTAGTTAGCAAAGCTTAAACAAGTCGGTTGTTTGATTGTAGCTAATTTGCCCGTTTATTTTCTTGAAGGAACAGTCATAGGCTTGAAGCAGCCGCTTGTGGAATCTCCTCATGTCCAAGCTCACATTCTGTCTGTCGAGATAGATCTCCTTAGTGTATTGCCATCCCTTCCTAGTCAGACCCTTTGGATTCATAAGGACTGGATCATCTTTATCGTATTCATTATACAGTGAGCTCTCTCTAGGCGAAATCTTGTAGCCAATATACTTGAGACCAAGCTCTCTAGCAGGTTTACCAAAGCATGTCTCAGCTGGTGAATCCGTCCCTAAAGGAATGACTTGGATGAGCACAGAACCAGGCTTCAGGAAAAGGAAGTGGGTCAAAGCAGCCCCGTGTACACCAACCATAACCTCGCTCTTATTAAGCAAGCGATACATCTTCGCCAGTTCAGTCGTTCGCTTAGGCCGCGAAACTTCTACTCTGAACCCCATATCCTCTGCCATTTTAACCAAACAGTCTTCGTTAACTAACACCCTTGACCAACTGCGCGATAATATCACTAGCTTCGGTTTCTTCACCTGGTGTTTCTGGTCGTCTTTATTAATTTTCATCGATCGCCACAAAGTTGGCACGGAAGCCGATTGATTCAGTTTCAGCTGTACCCCTTGCTCCTTGTCTGGTATTGAACCTTTTATCCGCGGTTGGTAAGCACGGTCAAGGAAGTGTCTGAAATCGAGGATGCTCTTATTCCCCTTCATCAGTGAAGGATCCACAGTAAGGTCATCATGGATTTTCAGACCAACAATGGCCTCCGGGAAGCAATGGGTTCTTTTATCTCCAGCAAAGTCGATGAGCGGATAGTTCGAGAGGCGAGAAAGGATGTTCTCATACTTCATAATCCACCAATTGTACAAACTTCATCACTTATAAGAATTCCTGTGGGATCGGCTGTCCCCATTAGATAGTAAGAATCTGGAATATGAATCTTTCCTCTTTTCAAACTCTTCTTTTCATCATTCATCAGGATGGACAGACGATTTTGTAGGTATGTTTCGTCCAGAGGAATCCCAGATAAGATCATTCTGGCCGCAGTGAAACCATCCTTCTCACCATATTCACCGAAACTGTTCATACGGTAAAAGAACAAAAGGAAAACACAAGGGAAAATGTTTACACATCAAATAGCAATTGAAGGAAATACGCACCCAAGGGAAGTAAAACCAGCAAAGATGAATAGAGATGCATTTTTTTACTTATGCATATTTTGAATCAAGAAAAATAAAAGAAGCACATCCAAGTATAGAAAAAAAAATTGGAGAAAAATCTCTTTTTGGACTGTTTTAAGAATAGACAATATTTCAACAATCCAAAAGTTCAGAAGAATACTACCTCTTAGAGCTGTTCGTTTACTAGAGAAGACACTATTTGCATCTCCCAGAGCATTCTCCACCATGTCCAAAAGAAATTCATTAGGGACCCACCATAGGTTAAAAGTGCAATCAAAATCTTTGAAGGATATGCAAGCTTTGGTTTATTACTGCATCAATGAGGACCAAGGTCTAATCAGTTCTTCCAAAAAGGAAAAATTTGATGGCAGAAAAAGCTCCAAACAAAAAGCAACGGGATTTAGTAATTCACAAAAAAAAATGTCCCATGTTCAAATTAAACTACTGAAAGAACAAGAAAGCCGCTAACTTTTCAGTCTGTTTATGTAAGGGTCTTTTAACCAGCTAACTCCAAAGGAAAATCTTAACACAATGATCAACAAATCAATAGTATAGCCAGGCAACAAACCCACAGATAACACTGTGATCACAGTACTAGGCGTTAGAGGTACCACAAGAACCTCAAGAGAATTAATTAAAACAATGATAGCCTACTGGCAAAATATGTTGGTTGTACCTTGTTTGTACTATTTCGAGTGCATCAACGGTCCTGATATCTGAAAGCTTTGGGTCCTTTTCAACCTTGATCATCGACGGTCGAATATGAATTGTATGAGGAGGGAGCTACAGATTAAATTCGGCCAAAACAATTTGAATGGAAGATATAAATGAACCGATAGAAAAAATGAAATATATCACAATATGGAGAATTATTGCAGCTGAAAAACTAATAACTAGACTCACACTTAATAATACAATGTAGATTTTCCTAAGCAACAAACACTCTCACAACATCAATGATCTAACCAATTTTCTGCATATAAAATGATCGGCTTGACAAACCGCATTCCTTTTATGCTTCCTCTTGTGAGCATGATGGATAGGAGAAATTCCCACAAGAACACATGAGACTTCTATTGCACTCTCATACTGATACATTATCATTAAAGGCAGTAGAAATGAAGTTGGAGAGAATTTCTTTCGTGTCAACCACCAAATTGACTTTCATTTGGGCTCGTGAAACCAGTTTGGAGTATAATTAAATAGCATGAAAACCTAGTAAATCCTACACAAACATATTACTCTTATTTTGCTAATTAAATTGGAGGACCAACTAACAAATGTATAAAATCATAAATAAAGAATTAAAAGATCAATTTCACTTCCAGCAATTTATATCACATTGTCTTTTTATTAAACAGCACTTTGTAAGAGAAAATTCTAGTCTTTAAAATATTTAATAAATTGAAAGCAGAAGTACATGAAAGGACATGACAACACTTCAATATACAGATACAGAAAACAGTATAACATTGCAAAATCTTTACTAGCTTATTAAGGAGAAGAGTTCCCTTGACGGCTTTACCATCATTGAATAGACGGCACTGGATCAGCAAAGGCTACAAGAGAAGTGTAAAGAGCAAAAAGTTCAACACGTATTGTGCAACAATCAAGCACCAGCACAAAAAAGAAAATCCCATCAACTACCAGTTCACAGATGCCCTCCCTAGGTATCTGCTCATTGTCGCCGCAGCCATCAAATCTCTAGGATAAAAAAATAAATGACCAAATCAGAGGCAAATAGCATCTAGAACAGCTATAAATACAAACTTTTAGGAAATTAACTTAAAACTACAGAAATGAGAGACAGGAATGTATTCAGTCATACGCCTTCTCAACAAGTTTTCCATAAATAATGCATAATAGAAGGGAGAAGAAAGCAACAAATTCTTGTGGGCCCCATGGCACTGAATATATCTCAAAGAACTCCCCAGAAGGGGAGACAACTTAGTTTAATTCTATTATTCTACTTGGGACTATTTGGAATGTCTCCATTTAAATGAGGGGAAAGAAAGGCCTAAAGCAAGATATTGTACTTTCAGAACATTTGTCACTAACAATAACAACAAAGGCATGAAACACAAAGGTGACCGTTCAAGGCTTATGAAAAGATATCCTCGCTATTACATGTAAGAAGGAAATTGATCACTAGTAGTATCGACTAACAATGCTTTGTTGCAGTAAAAACTCACCAAACTGTGATCTGCAACACCTAAGCTACAAATTCACATTGTGTACGGCTTAGATCTGCATTTCGTTCAAATTTATTTATGAGATTGCATCCCATAACCAAAATACTACTATTACTAGATGGTCCAGTAATTCATCGTACCCGGGCAGCAACATCCTATTGCCAAATATAGTATTGCCATTACAGTGTCATCATGACTATACTATCTAAAGACATTACAGTGTCATCATGACTATACTATCTAAAGACATAATACACAATTAACCATAAATGACATCATTCCATACTATTGGTTTTCCTTTTTTATTTGTCATAATTATTTTTTGGAGATCAGTTTTTCTTGCATAGCAAGAGGAAGATACCACTAAGATGATACCCATAACCACAGGTCACAAACCTTAAAAGCAGAGGCATCGGATTACAAATTCTCCACGGTGATAATAGCTACTTAATTGCGAGCAGAAAGATATTCAGGTAACCATATGTACTCAGAACTAATTTCTAGCTTCTATAATCAAGTGATAGTTGACCAATGAAAGCATCAACTAATGTGATAAGAAGAGCATATTAAGGGAACATAATATATATAAATATCTTGCACAAATTATCTCATGCCAATAGACAACACTATATGACAAAGGCAGGAAAAAGGTTATCGGTAACTGCAACTTAACTGCAGGGGAGTAAGTTCACAAAGATGACATACCTTGGATCCTCGAGTGGACAAATCCTCCAGGGGTGAGGATGTTGAAAGCAACCTGCCTCTTTCTTTTAGTAAATCTCCAAAGACTAAATCCAGCTGAAATTGGATGTTGAAACAATTCATGTCATTTGTGATTATGATAGGAAACAAAAACCATCAGTATCAAAAAGTGAAAAACTTAACAAACTCAAAGTTTCTCATCCCTATATCAATTATATTGGGCAGTAGATTTGAGTACAAAATATTTCCCTGATGGTTGAACATGACATTTAGTTCAGCAAAGAAGATTTGCTGCTTATTTTATTTGTAGGAAAAAAATGGAAATGCCACTCCGTGACGTTTAGTGCACTGTATTTCTTGCTTGGATGCAAAGGAAGCACTGGAAAAAAAACAACATATTTACCCCTCTGGTTAGTCTTACAACTATAATTTTAATCTCATACACATCAACCAGGCACAAAAAGCATGTGCAAAATTTCTACAGGCGATATTTGCTCTATCTATGCGATAGAAGAAAGCAATGCCTTCCCACTCAATCTACGAGCTGTGCGATTTGTACTCTTTCTACCTTCTAGTGCATTTGTGAAGAAATACTTAATAGATGTGAGGCATATAGGCAATGAGCAACCAATGCTGCTATGGAAGAAAATCAAACTTCTTACCTCGGGGTGCTTGCCTTGAGGTTGCTCCTCAAAATGACGTGAGATTATTTTCATGAAGAGCTTGACTGAATCCTATGACAGAAGAAAACAGCATAGAAGAAATATCAGGAACCAGGCCTGCAATTTCGTAGTGATTTTGTCAAAGTCTGACTTCTTACCTGTGTACCATTAGCAATGGTGGCAAAAAGGTTCCTGTCAACGTTTTCCTTCGCCTCAACCATATAGTCAGTGAATAACTTGACTATTGATCCTATGATACCGAATGAAGCACCGAAAGATTGTCAGTGGGGAAAAAGTGAAGGCAATTGAGGACTAAACTGACATGTAGATTCCATGTTCAACCAGCAACGTAACTAGTCAAAACTGGTACGGTCTTCCAAGGACAACAGGACATATACTAATATTAGGCTCTGCAGTTTTGATCAAGTCATGTAAGAATACCTATTATTGTAGTTGCAGAATATCTCTAGTGAGGTGTTTCCATGCACATCAAAATCATTTATTCATCGAAAAATTAAATTTCAATTGCCCATATTGCCACTAATATTTATCTTCTTTTTGCCATAAACGAAACAGCATATTATTCCATCAAAGAGAGCCTAAGCATTACAGTGCTTAGCCTACATAGAAGAAATGAAGGTTGTCCTCAAAGACATGTGAAGTAAATTAACCTTCAAATCTTCCACTTTCATGCTCCCTCGCTACTCGCACATTCGCTGGCAACTGAACAACCCAACAAGATGCAGAAACAACCCATTCGGGATTTCGACTGCGCATTCTGAAACCAGCCCATGAGAGGGGAGGAAGAAGGAAACTCACCGGTCGAGAGAGAAACGCACGGACCCCGCCCAGGTCCATAGAAAGCGGGAATCCTTCTCCAGCCCGTGCCTCTCCTTCTCTGTGCCGTCGACCCCGCCCAGGTCCGCTGAGATCTCCCTCGCGACTGATCAGCCCAGCGTCAGGGACAATGCCCGGTTAGCAGCGAGGAGCCTGGTGTCACTCGGGAATGAGACCGAGGCCGCCTCCCTCCTGCCGGAGGCCGATGGCTTCGTGGTGGAGGCCGGTGGGAATCCTTCTCCAGCCCGCGCCTCTCCTTCTTCTCCGCGCCGTCTGAGATCTCCCTCGCGACCGAGCAGGCTAGCGTTACGGACAGCGCCCGGTCAACGGTGGGGAGCCTAGTGCCGCTCGGGAACGAGATTGAGGTTGCTTCCCTCCTGCCGAAGGCCGATGGCTTCGCGGCGGAGGCCGGCGAGACGGGGAGGATGAGCAGATGCTGGAGATGGAGGATGCCAGAGGCAGATGAGGCTTTTGGGGGAGGGAGTCGGAGCCGGAGCCGGAGCTAGAGGCAGACACAAACCTTCTGCTCGATCTTTGAGGGAACAGTCAAAGGTGGAGGGGGTCAGGACTCGACTGCAACTGGTGAGGCTTCGACGTGCCAGAAGCAGATTTTGGGGGAGGAAGGCAGAGCCGAAGCTAGAGGCGGACACAAACCTCGTACCCAATCTCCGCGGGAACAATCGGAGGTGGAGGGGATCAGGACCCAACTACGACTGGTGAGGCTCCGACATGCCAGAAGCAGATGACCGGCGAGGCTTTTGAGGAGGCGGAGCCGGAGACGAAGGCGGAAGCGGAAGTGGTCTCGATCATTCTATGTTTGTTCTCCCGCGAGGAGAGAGAAAGTGAGAGAGAGAGAAAAAAATTGCAAAAGATTCAATTGAGGAGAGATAATGGTCTTTTGGGCAGGAGCTTTGCGTGACTTGTCTTTTCTTCTGCCAGCGAGCCGAGTCGAGCCGACTGAATCCTTTCATTTTTCAGCGGGTCCCACATGACAGGTGTCGGTATCTGAATGGTATGTGCACGCCACGTCAGCTGATGACGTGGCGCGCACGAACCACTGAATATTTTCTCCCTACTCAGAGTCGGCACCTACTTAAAAAATTCGTCTCATTTCTCACTTTATTCAAATCTCTGTAGTCACCGGATTCTAAAGTCTCCTCGAACTTCTCGCATTTGTATATATACAAACGCTTTAGCTTCTTGAAGCCTAAAGGATCGGATAACTTTCGTAGAGACTCACAATGAAAGATAGAAAGCACCTCCAATGATTCTATCCTACCTCGAATCTCATTTAGATCAGGACAACGCGCTAGAGTAAGTTGCTTGAGCTCCTTGGAGTTGGTCAAGTCAAGCGACTTCTCTAGTCACGGAAGACCCACCAAAGCTAACACCCTCAAGTCTTCCAAAACTTCTCCTTGAATCTCTTTCAGATTCAGATAATCTTTTATAATTAAAGATCGTATATTCTTGAAGTTCAATGGATTACATAACTTTTGCAGAGATTCGCAACAATTGATATGAAGCTCCTCCAATGATCTTAGCCTACCTCAAATCTCAACTAGATGAGGACAAAGGTTTAGAATAAGTTCCTTGAGCTCGTGGTAGTTGGTCAGGTTGGATAAATTCTCTAGCAACAGAAGATCCTCTAGAGATAACTTATGCAAGTTCTTCGAATCTTCCAGGCCTTGAATCTCTTTTAGCTTCCGACATCATTTTACAGTGAAATTTCTTATATTCTTGAAGCTTAATGGATTAGATAACTTTCGTAGAAATTGGCAACGATCGATATGAAGCTCCTCTAATGATCTTAGCTCCTCTAATGATCTTAGCCTACCTCGAATCTCAACCAAACGAGGACAAAGGTTTAGACTAAGTTCCTTGAGCTTGTTGGAGTTGGTTAGGTCAGGCAACTTCTCTAGCAGCGGAAGATCCTCTAGAGATAACTTACGCAGATTCTCCGAATCTTCCAGGCCTTGAATATCTTTTAGATTTTGACAGTGTTTTATAGTGAAATATCTTATATTCTTGAAGCTTAATAAATTAGATAACTTTTGCAGAGATTGATAATGATCAATCTGAAGCTCCTCCAATGATCTTAGCGAACCTTGAATCTCAATGAGATGAGGACAAAGCTTTAGACTAAGTTCCTTGAGCTCCTTGGAGTTGGTCAGGCCAGATAACTTCTCCAGTAGTGGAAGATCCTCTACATATAATTTACTCAAGTTCTCCGAATCTTTTAGGTCTTGAATCTCTTTTAGCTCCTGACAGTGTTTTATAGTGAAATATCTTACATTCTTGAAGCTTAATGGATTAGATCCGCAACAATCGATATGGACTCCTTCCGATTCTAGCCAACCTTGAATCTCAACTAGATGAGGATAAAGCTTTAGGCTAAGTTCCTTGAGCTCCTTGGAGTTGGTTAGGTCGGGCAACTTCTCTAGCAATGGAAGATCCCCCAAATATAACTTACTCAAGTTCTCTGAATCCTCCAGGCCTTGAATCTCTTTTAGATTCAGACAGCCTTCTAAAGTGAAATATCTTATATTCTTGAAGCTTAGTGGATTAGAAAACTTTTCAAGTGATTTATAGCACACTAAATGAAGTTCCTCCAACGATTCTACCGGACCTTGAAACTCAACCAGTACAGGACAAAATGAAATCCAAAGTCGCCTCAGCTTCTTCAAGTCGGTCAAGTTAGGCAACTTCACCAACAATGGAAGATGGTAAATATGAAGTTGTTTCAAGTTTTTCAAACCTTCGATGCCTTGAATCTCTGTTAGCTATTTACAATTACATACTTCCAATTCTGATAACTTTCCCATATATGAAAGATCTATTGACCTTTCCATTAAATTGCG
The DNA here is from genome assembly GCA_014182725.1 of Eucalyptus brandiana. NCBI lineage: Eukaryota > Viridiplantae > Streptophyta > Magnoliopsida > Myrtales > Myrtaceae > Eucalyptus > Eucalyptus brandiana. The sequence continues at coordinate 67,058,208 of CM024675.1, read as the reverse complement.
CCCATGAATACTTAAGTATGATAAATTTTGGGGAAGCCTAGGTAGGCATTCTATGCTATGTACGATGAGTCCAAGCTTCCTGAGCTTCGAAAGGAGTTTAAAATCTGAAGGTAGGGTTACCAGACTATCACAGCACAACATAAAGGACTCTAGCTTTCTTAATGCCCCGATCTAGTTGAGGATTGGAGCTCCCAAGACTGAGCTTTCCGATCTTAAATCTAACTCTAAAACTTTCAAATTTAATAGGTTTGAGAGATCTGGGTATCTCATCCGTGGAGAAGCAGTAAGGCACAGATCGGTCGCACTTTCAGGAAGCTTAGGCACATCGGAAATTTTCGTGTCCAGTAATATCAAGATCCTCAAAAATGATATTCTTCCAATCTCATTTGGAATTTCCCCTTGCAAATTTCTACAACCATGAGCATAGATCTCTTCAAGCTTCTTCAGCATCTGAATGGCGCTAGGTAGCTTTTCTAAGGGGGTGTAAGACATCCTTAGTACTCTCAAATTCTTCATTTTCTCTATTGAATTTGGTAACTCTTGAATTTTTGACCAAGAAAGATTCAACTCAACAAGAGATGCAAAATTTCCAAACGGAAGTTCAGTAATTTTTGAACCTTGCAACCTAAGATTAATTAGTGATGTTAAGCAACTAGAAAAATTGCACAAATTCAGTGATTCACATGCAATTGCACCGAAAGTTTCCAACTTCTTTGTTCCTTTCCATTCAGGAATTTTGGTAATAGATGTCCCATCAACAAGAAGTTCTGTTAAGGCTTCCAGTTCCCCCATCTCGTCCGGCAACGACTGAAGTTTCCTACAACCTCCCAAGTTTAAGAACACTAAATGCTTTAAGTTACGAATAGACCTATCAACTTGAACCAGTTCCTCGCATCCTTGAAGAATCATGTGCTCTAAATTTTCATGAGCAAAGAAGTCAGGAGTTTTACGCAAGCTTTGGCATTTAGTCAAATCTAGTACCTTCAAATTCTTTGCCATCTGTAATGGAGATAAGTTATTAATTCTAGACCATTTTCGGATACAGGATAGCAAAGTCAATATAGCAAATTCATGTTAAAATAATACCATACCTTGAGGTGGTTCCATCCCTCCCAATCATCTATAATTTCACTGCAAGATAGATCAAGAATCATCAGCTTCATAAGGGAAGATTCGGTCAATTTTAAAAAGTTAGGAAAGTGATGCCATGAGAGCCATCTCAACTTCGGAAGCATGGTCGGATTCTTCTGGAACCGGTTGGTTGAAGGAAAATGTTGAACTTTGTTCTCATGCAAGTCTCCACAATCCACCCGAAGAATCCTTAAATTTGATAGACTTTCAAATTCTTCCTTCTCAATGAAGTCTTGAAATTGATGATCAAACTTGAGATGTATTGCTTCAACATTTTTTGTTCCTTGCCAAAGCAAAGAAAGGAAACATAAGCTAGTGATCACATAATTGCCTATTGAAGGGATTCAAACTGAACATACTTCGAGAATATACATTTTATCTATACTTTCGAATTGATTTATAGATGAGCATGTCATCATGGTAAGCAAACGAGTAATGACTCGATTAAGATAGAAGCAAATAAGCAAAGTCAAGGTATATAACTCGTCTCTTTGAATAGGAATAACATTGCATAAACTTTACCTTTGCCATGAGAATATCATTTGCTTGCTCATGGTCCCACACTCGACTTTGCTTCTTTGGTTTATAATTACCATTTTGACAAACAAAATCTCGCCCAAGATCTCTTAGCAGATCATGCATCCACAGTTGGTTACATTGTGTAATCTTTATTAACGACATCTGTTCAAGGACGCTAAGATAATAGTCAGGGAAAAACACATAGATTTCCCACACGTGCCTCATAATTCTCACATCATACCCAATGAAGAAGCAACAAACATCGAGAAATATTTCCCTTGCTTGAGGTTGTAATGCCTTGATACTTACGTTCACCTTTTCTTCAACATTTTCATGAGGAATGGTTCCCAGCTTCTCCAATGGTTCGACTGTAGATTTCTACCACTTTTTTTGAGAGGGAAATGTATTTCGCTGGAGGATGATCTCTTCTAAACGCATGTTTGCTGAAGAGTTCAAGAGAAAGATCACAATCCATTCCAATAAGTTCATGTTTTAGCTTAACATCTTTGAGAACTTATTTATTTCTTGTAGTAATAATAACCGTACTTCCGCTGTCGAACGAGCATCTATCAATCCCCACAAGAGCATCCAGCTTAGTCTTTTGGTCGACATCATTAAGGAGAAGTATGACCCTTTTAGATGATAACAACTCCTTGATCACTTTTTTCCCTTTGTCTATATAACTGATGGTCAACCGTTGCTTTCCTAGGACATCAGAGATGAGCTGATTCTACAAACTCTCAATTTTCGTATCTCAAATGTTGGACAGGGAGCAACATTTAGTGAAATCAGTGGTCTGTTCACCTATCACTTCCATGATTATGTCCCCTTGATTGTCCATTTCATTCAAGGAATTAGACAGATTGTAATGTTTAGTGGAATGAGACAATAGTTTGTTATACACGATTTTAGCAAGAGTTGTCTTTTCAACACCACCCTTACCATGGATACCAACAATCTTTGTTTCAGTGGTATGCTCACCTATTAATTCCATGATGATGTCCACTTGGTCGTCCATTAACCAAGAAATTACCGCCAAGTAGTTCTTTTTCAATTGAATCAAAACCTTTTAAACAACTTTTCTTGTGAACTCACCTAGGCCTCTGATAGTATTCAAGGCAAAAGAAACAAACTGTTAATTTGAGTTGAACATAATAATATCTAAGGTACAAGCACACCATGCACAATAATAAAATCGAGTACCTGTCTTTGAGTTCCCATCCCTTTAATGCTCCAACCTTGTTAAGAGCTGCCTTCCAATTATGAATAGTCGCATCATCATACACCTGCTTAATTATGTGTGACTGAATGGCATCATCGTAAGTTGCAGTTTGGTTAAAAACCTTGGATGGTTTAATGTCAAAGAAAATTGGCATGATCTCTTGTCCCCACTTTTCCTTGCACTCCACCATCTGGACCAACTCCATAAGGCACCATTCACTCTTAGCATATCTTTTAGAAAAGATAGGAATCGAGATTTTAGATTGCTTAATCGCTTGGAGAAGCTCTGGGGCAATCTCTTTCTCGACGTGAAGCTCTTCATTATCTCTAAATGCTTGTACTCCAGCATCAATGAGGCTAGTGTAAAGGATATCTGTGATAGCCCAAGTGACGGTGCGTGGGGAGGAGGGATGGCGGTGCGTCTGCGCCTTGGTCCCCGGACGCGCGCAGGGAAGGGGAAGGGGTTCTCTCTAGTCCCACATCGCTTAGGGAGGGAGTTTTGGACTAATTTATAAAGGCTTTGGTCCTTTTAATCTGTGTAACGCGTTTCACGTACGCTTCTGCTGCACTGAAAACAAAGCCATGAGGGAGGGCGGGCCGGTGGACCGCGCCTCCAAAGAGGACAATATTATGGCTTGGGAGAGGGAAGGCCCGAGGGATGGCCCTCTGCCCCTGCTTAACGCGTTTTAAAGCCGTGAGGACTTAGTGTCCAAAGTGGATAATATTACACAGTGGGGCTCGGGTCCTTACAAATGGTATCAGAGCCGACTCTCGACTACGTGTGGGGCCACAGCGAGGATGCTGTGCTCTTAATGGGTGAAGAGTGTGACAGCCCAAGCGATGGTGCGCGGGGAGGAGGGATGGCAGTGCATCTGCGCCTCGGTCCCTGGACGTGCGCAAGGAAGGGGAAGGCGTCCTCTCTAGTCCCACATCGCTTAGGAAGGGAGTCTTGGGCTAATTTATAAAGGCTTGGGTCCATTTAATCTGTGTAACGCGTTTCACGTACGCTTCCGTTGCACTGAAAACAAAGCCGTGAGGGAGGGCGGGCTAATGGGTTGCGCCTCCAAAGCGGACAATATTATGGCTTGGGAGAGGGAAGGCCCGAGGGATGGCCCTCTACCCCTGCTTAACACTTTTTAAAGCCGTGAGGACTTAGTGTCAAAAGCGGACAATATTACATAGTGAAGCCTGGGTCCTTACAATATCAGTGATGTTGCTGCGAGTATCCAATCCTCTAAAGCTCAAGAATACTTCGTAATAAGGGTCCATTGGCTTCTCCATTTCCTAAATTGTCGGAGGACATGTAATGACTTGAAATCCCACCTGAAAAACATTTATTATGAAGGTGGAGTGATGATTATTATGATTTCTCTTAGAAAATCTTTTGTTTGAAGTCATTCTAGAAAGAAACCTCAATGAAAAATGCACGAGCTCCTTCTGGAATTGCACTGGACGCCAAACTATGTCCGATTATTTTATTAAAAATATAGTAGAGAAGTTGACCCATCTCAATTCTAAAGAAAGAACTCCAAATTATTGCGAATTTATGGGTTTTAGTTCACACTTGAAATTGATTGGTAAAAGGAAAATTTCGAGAAAAAAAAATCACAGTCAACTTATTTTTGTCTTAAATTTTTTAACTTATGAGATAATTTTTTTCTTAAACGGTAACGTTGAATGTCCTCTGTACATGAGCGCCTGCTGTGGCTTGTAAGTTGACTAATTGTCTTATTATCTCATAAGAAGTTATGCTGAAACCGTACTCTTTTTAGTTTTACCAAAATCAATCTGACAAGAACATTCCACAACAGTCAATTAAGGTGCGCATGGTAACACTTCTTGGCCGAGTAATAGTTTCTTTTCAGAAATAGTTCTTTTCTATTTCTACTCCGGAGAACAATTTATGAGTAAAATAAGGTGTTTGGTAACTACACAAAATATCTATTCTTGAAATAGAAAAAGAATAGAAATGCGTTTGGTAAGATTTTGTATGTTTTGTATTTATTTATTTTTTATTCTTGCTCATGGATTGTCGACTGTCGCCTGCTGCCCGTTGCCGCTTGTCGCCACTCGACCGCTGCTCGCCAGAGGTGGACGGGCAGTCACGGGAGGTGGCAGCCGATGGGTTGTGGGCGACGGTCGTGTGCCGCCCGCCGTTGTCACCTGCCCGCCGGCGGCGTCTAGCGGTGGCTCCGGGGGGTTGGAGGTGGCTGCGACAAGAGAGAGGAACAAAAGAAAAATAAAAAAGAAAATTAGCTTATTTCTAGAAATTATTTTCGAGAACAAGAAGCTACTTATTTTTGTGTTACCATGCAGGCACTTAGAGTGTGTTTTGTAATGTTTTTGTTCAAAAATTGTTCCAGGGAATAGAAATAGAATAAAACTATTTCTGTTCCGGGGAACAATTTTTGAATAGAAGAACGCGTTTGGTAACTGTACAAAATTTATTTTCATGGAATAGAAAAAGAACAAAACACGTTTGGTAAACTTGTATAATTTTTTTGTTTCTTTTAATTTTTAGATATTTTTATTTAATTTTTCCTTTTTCCTTTTTTTCTTTTTTTCTTTTTCTTTTTCTCCAGCGAGGCCCGGTGAGCCTCGCTAGGCCACCGGTGAGGCTTCAGCGAGCTCGCTGGAGGCCTGGTGAGATCGCCGCTGGCCAGGCAAGCCTCACCAGGCCATTGGCACGAGGTCGGCCTCGCCAGATCTGGGCGAGCTCGAGCTGGCCCAACTGTCACGCCCCAATCCTCAGGCACGCGCACATCCCTTACCTTGGTCGATTTTAGAATGCGATATCCCATGACTAAGTATCGCCGACCCTTTCATTTTTAATAGCACATGTGGAAGCAGTTATAAATCCTCAGACAATAAAACAATGATAGAAAAGTAGGGTCATATTTTTCATACTGAAAATTCACAGCCACACTTTTTTACACACATCTCATAGTATTCTACAATACTATATATACGTAAGTTTGATCTAACATCTATTCACATGCAGACAAGTTTTGACAAGACAGGATGGGATCCTAGTCCTCATCCGGGTCATACTCAAGGTCATGCTCGGGGTCCTCCTCCAGGTACTCCTCTTCGGGTTCTTTCTCCTTGGGTTCCTCATCAGATTCCTCCTCCTTAGGCTCCTCATCCGGGTCCTGAAATGGTTATTTAATAACCATTGAGACAACGGGCTCGTTTGGTTCGGCTTTTGGGGAAAGCATTTGCCAAAATGCAAATACCTTTGGGTGAAGGGGGTTTTCCAAAAATGCAAATATTGTTTGGTAAAATTTGCATTAAAATAAAATTTTGGCCAAAATAGAGTTTGGTAAAATTTGCATTTGTAAATGACTTTGATTAAATTAAAAAATAAAAAGAAAATTCTATTTTCTTTTTTGAAGTCCGGCCACCGGATCGCCGGATCTGGCGGCCGGATGGCCAGATCTGGCCGCCTAAGTCACGTGACTCAAGCGTTGCCTGAGGTCCGACGTCGATCGCCGGGGTCGGGCGACCCTTGGCCGACAGTCGTTGGCCTCCAATTGGCTTCTCTTCGGTGGAGATGAACAGTGATGAACAGTGGAAGTTGTATTCCGAAAATGCAACTTCCCAATGGACCTCTTTCCCTCCATTCCCCCAAAGGCCTTTCAACCCCCTTAGAGATGCAATTGCATCTCCCCAAAGTCCTAAAAAAAATGAACCAAACACCACAGCATTTAGCCAAACCCCTTTAGAGCCCAAATGAGCATTCCAAATGCTGAACCAAACAGGGCCAACGTCTCAGCAAGTTCTACCCCTCAAGACTCGATTAGTAAACCAATACACCATGTAGGTTGTCTATGCACAGCACGAGTCAGAGGACTTACCTTAGTCTCAGATTCCACCTGCATATTAGCACAGATCAAATAGGCATCCAAGCAATCACATCACTGATCGAAACATCGATCAAATCGACCTAGTCGATTACAAGCCAACAAGACCACTCATAGTCATTTCCATTCAATCAATCAATTCGCAACATCAAACCCAAGCAATGATCAATCAACCTAGTCGATTACATCTTAATCAACCATTCATCGATCATTTCATTTAATCAATCAATTCACAGCATCAGATCAAAGCAATGAATCACATCAAATCACACTCAGATCGAATCATCGATCAATTGACCTAGTCGATTACATGTCAGTCGGATCATTTCTAGGTCATTTACTCCATCCCATATAACCTCCAATAGTATACTTAGTCACAGAGCTCCATTAATACTCTCGGGCGTCGTTTTTGCCAAGGTGACATAAGTAATAGATGGTCTATGTGCGTTCTTTAAGGCGCCGTTTTCGCACAGTGATATTCCTCATCATCGAACCACGCCCGTCATGGATCACAGACAGTCTACGTGCGTCCTTTAAGGCACCATTTTCGCACAGGGATGTCCTTCATCACCGAGCCACGCCTATCACAAGTCATGGGCAGTCTACGTGCGTTCTTTAAGGCGTCGTTTCCGCATAGTGATATCCTTAATCACTGAACCACGCCTGCCACAAGTTATAGACAATCTACGTGCGTTCTTTAAGGCGTCGTTTTCGCATAATGATATCCTTAATCACCGAGCCACGCCTGTCTATACTTCGTGTTTGATCGGTCTTAGCCAATAGAGTTCTTAGTTCACTCTCACAATTCTTTCTGCTTTACAACTCATCAAAGCATTATCAATGCTAAATAACCATACTCGGTCATCTACCGATCAATCATTCAATTTCACTCAATTTCAATCAATTTAGGAATAATTCCTCAAGTTGCACAATTAATTCAGTTCAGCACAGCGTAAAGCACAAATAAATAAACAGACTGCACCATAGCAATTAGCACGAAAATTCGGTCGTCGGCTATCCCTGCCTAATTTCCGAAAAATAAATAAATAAATAATAAATTTCGAAAATTCATAAATAAATATTAAAAATCCAATTTAGGTCTGTAATGCCTAATTGAAGCCCGACAAGGGTTGGGAAAAATCTCGAGATGTATTCAATAAATAATAGTACGTCCTTACTTGCTAATTGCATAATTCAATTGCCTAACATGCATTGCAATTATCTAATAATCACTAATCCACTCTAATCTAACTACCTAATTGCACTTAATTAAATCTAATCAACCTTTAAGTATAATTAGCAAACTAATAAGGCATTAGTGAGTAAAACTCACTGGAATTAAACACAAGTCGGATCAAGCCGACGGGGACGACGCGAGGATCGACTTTCCTCAAGGTGGGCCGAGCATCCGGGGTCGGGAAGCCGGCCAAAACGGGCTAAAAGGTCACTGCAATACCCATTTTCCAACTCCCTGCTCGCTGCTTTTGGTGGACGAAGGGCAGACGATCCAGGAGTGAGTTGCCTCGGTGGATTCGCGACTGGGCTGCTCAAATTCACGGGCAAGGGGAGACCGAAACTGCTGGGCCTCGGTGAGCTGCTGTACTTCGCTAGATTGAAGAAGTTGGGCAGCATCTTTGGTCGAGTAGCTGAATCAACGAAAGTGGAGCAGGCTTTGGTCAACAAGATGGGTTCGCTGGCATAAGAGGGACGCGCAGCTGCTCCGCTGGGATCTTCGATTGGGGAAGCTAAACGAGAAGACACGGGTGTGCTGGCAGAGATGGGATGAGGATTCAGTGAGACAGCGTGGTCTTCTACGGGGGCTTCACGGCGTTAGGTTGACCGAGCTTGGAGGAGATTCAGACGTGTGGAGCAGCAGAGAGAGAGAACTCGGTGGATGCAAGATGATGATGATGATGCGGTTTGAAGCCGTAGCAATTGAGGAGACGGCAACAGGGAAATTGGTGGCTTCGGTGGTGTTGAAAATGCTGAAGATAGACCGAAGGAAACTAAATGAAAGGCAGACGTAAAATGGTCTTTCGGCTGAGGTAGGGATCGAACGAGGAGGAGAAGATCGGCAAAAGCTTGTCCGAGAAGTTGGATGAGAGAGAGAGACAAAAGTCCACAAGCTTATCCCATATCATTAATGCTTGGTCTCCCTTAGTCTACATGCTTATCCTCCTTGTCCCCTTAATACTTTCTAGCCAATAATTTTCCACAATAATATTCAAATTGAAGTCCAAATTTCCAGCCCATTGCTAATTTCGAATTTCACAATTGGAAATTCAATTTCATCCTTGATGTTTGCAAATCGACATCCAATTTCGATGTAGAAAAAGCCCACATAATTTCTATAGATTCCCTTCGCCATATAGCTTAGTTTTCAAGTCGAAAATCTCTTCAATTCGATCGATCCGAATTTCCGTCAATTTTCCGTGATGTCCGATTTTTTCCGTAAAAATCTTGGAATCTCCGAAAATCTTCTGAGACTGCGTCGACGTTCCTAGAATTTATTGTGACATGACAGAATCTTCAATTTCTGAAATCGGACTTAGATTGGCGGTTAATTTCACTCGGGCGCGTTTTTAGTGTGACATAGGCTACCGGATAGTTTTCAGAACTTTTTAGGATAAATGACCCGTGGTCGATTTTCTTCGAGTCACGATGAACTCACTCGACACATTGGCGACTCTCGGTTGTCGTGAAAATCTCGAGGATTCAAATACGGACACATGGTACCAAAACGACAGTAAAATCAAATTAGTGCTGGTCAACTAGAGTTTTCCAATTTAGTGGAGTCACCCACGATCGGTCACTCATCTCAGTCGAACCAACCTATCTTTGATCTTAATTCGATTTTATACTGTGCCGCAATAGCCTCTAAAAATAGTCACGGTCGAGAAGTCGGTTCTTGGTCGAATTCTCAAGTCTATTTGCCTTAAAGTCCTTAATAGCTTACTCAGCTAGTCTAGTTATCTCGTGAGTGGCCAACTCAGAGAAAAACACTGTAGTCATGTCGATGAAAAGCCCAATTTATTTAATTGAAATCAAGACTCGAAAATCTGGATGTGACACCAGCTAAGGCGAAGCCGAGCCTCGCCGGCCCTTGACAGCCAGTCGTCGGCCATGGCCAAGGCCGGCGACCGGCCAAAGAAAAAAGAAAAAGAGAAAAGAAGAAGAAAAAGGAGAAAATAAAAGAAATAAGTTTTGTGTTTTTGTTCTTTTGTTTCTTCAAAAAGTGTTTTCGGGATTGTTTCTGTTCCCGGAATTAAAAAATCTATTTTTTTTGTTCCCGGGAACAAAAACGTAAACAAACGTGTTTCTGTTCTTTTTTTGTTCCCCGGAACAAAACAACAGAAATTGTGTTCTGGGGAACAAAAAAAGAACACAAACAAACAGGCCTTTAGTTGTTCATTTGACCTTTATGGGCCCAGGCAAAGAATCGCATTCCCCTATGACTATCTCACTAGAAAAATGAAATCAAGAAATTACGCTGCAGCTAATTCAACCCCCAATATCGGACTAGTTTTGAAAAGCATAAACCAATCCCTGATTACAGCCATCTTTTAGTTTATTAACAAACAGATACATGGTTAATGGGCGAGCATTAGTTAGGCATGAGGCTATTATTCACATTTGTGAGACAGTATCATCATATCAAAAAAAGTGAATCGGATTACTATAACTAAATCACCTGTGGAGTTGAAAAAATTTCAACAGAAAAAAGAAGCATGAATCCTATAACTATTTTTCCAGCAAAATAAATTTGAACACCCAGGAGTGCAACAACAAGAGTTGTATTTCACAAAAGTTGAGAGTTCCACTTCAGCACAGAGTGCAAAATTATAGTCTCTTCAGTCTGCCTCTTCCGTTAAATACCGAGTTGAAGGTATCAATTTTCTCTCTAGGAGTGTTCTTACTGCTAATCACCAGACAATAGTGTACTAGTTTGTCATATCGAAGTCTCTTAGAGACACTAGTGTCTCTGGTCACACAAGAAAAATCCCATTAAACAGATCTAATCAACCGATTCCAGTCAAACTAGTGCAGAGCACTGGCCCAGTTCCTAAAGAGCGTAAATTCAATCCTTGGTTGCAAAATCAACAAACTGATGCATAGGAGTGGCATAGTGTTTCAAGATCTGAGGCCTGACAGTTGCACAGATGGAAGCAGATGAGCAGGGTTTAGCGTGTTACTAGAGTTAGAGCTTAATGCTATTAGTGTTAGACGCAACTAGCAGTGATCAATCATCGAGTCAACTGAAGAAAGAACCGATTTTGATCTGAGAGTCCCTCTATTGTTTCCATCAAATTCTGCACCTAGTTGCCTTACAGAACAGATTCATTAAAACAAGGCAATAAACGAGAGGAAATTACTAGAGATGGAGGGGGCGAGGATGAAGAGTCCGGATCAAACGCTCAGAAGCAGACAAAGATCCCAAGAATAAACACTCTTGGCTTTTGAGTTTAGCTGAAGAAAGACAGACTTCTATTAGACGGCGAATTCACCTTCCTTCGCCGTGCCCTTCCACAAAACTGAGTGCTCGCTACGTGCAGGGAAACTTCAAGCCGACCGTGAAAAGGTGAATACTCGTTGCTTTTTCGCTTTTGAGGTAATCGAAGTCCAAAGATTCTTTGGCACGAAAGGCGAGAGTACAACTGCAAGACATTTTCATTGCATGTTATTAGTTTAGAAATTCTTTTAATGACGATGAAGGTGAAGCCCAAGCCCATTCAAATTTTACATATATTAAACCTAAAAATGTAAAATTTATATATTTTAAGTATGCCAGAGTCATACACAATTAGTCCGTAAGACCAAAAAAGTGAGGAAAAATAACACCACAAATGCCATAACCTCCATACAACACTCATTTAAGTACGATAACTTTTTTGGATATTTTAAATAAATTTAAAGTTTAAAAATGGCATTGCACATTTTGCCAAAATTCAAAGATCACATTAAATAAATTAAAAAATTTAAAAACAATATTGAATATTGAATCAAAGTTTATGAATTATTTATGTCATTTTTTCATTTTTTAAATCTAAAACTTCATAAACATAAGGATGGACACATAGATTCACATATAATTTTTCGATAGTTTTCTAAAATTTGAACAATAATTTAAATTTTAACAAAAAGTGAAAAAAACAACTACTGACTTTTTTTTTAAACTCCAAACAAATATTAAATCAATTAATTTTCATCATTTCTTTACAGCATCGAGTCGCATACCGGATGTTGAGTAATAAGAGGCAGAGGACACCATTTTCATGGGAGAGACGATTGGTGCATTGCCATGTTCTTTAGTGATATTGTCCCAACCATCGATCACTATGTCGCTCTCATCACAAGATGCATTGCCAAGAAATGTCTGAAGCTCAAGAGCACTTTGTAACATGTTGACATGGCTTCACAACTTCAAACGTTTGAGATGATTCCTCAGTAGACAAGTAGCAGCAGAATCACCAACAACTTTTGTGATCCTATTGTCTGTTTTTGAAAGAAGACGAGCAGTCGTGAAGAAAACGAGAGAATTGTAAAGAAAGTTGTTTCATTGTATATTCTGATGTACAGAATTTTGTAAATATAACACATAAATGATACAGTAATGGAAAAAATATATTTTGGAAATCAATTGAAATCAGAATCTAATCTCAATCTAAATTCCTAACTAATTTATGCACAATCATAATCGAGCATGATTCCGAGCGTATCTCCGGGATCCGATCTGATGCATATCTTCCAACACTCCCCCTCAAGCTGGTGGCTGGTAGATGTCCAAGATGCCTAGCTTGCTTAACAAATATGCATGTTGTCTTTGACATAAAGGCTTGGTAAAAATATCGGCAGGTTGCTCTGCCGTTCCAATTCCTCTTGTCTCGATTATCCCTTCCTGAATTTTTTCTCGAGTGAAATGATAGTCCACTTCTATATGCTTCGTTCTTTCATGCACTATGGGATTTGCTGCAAGTTTAAGTGCTGCATCGTTGTCACAAAACAACCTTGTCAGACCCTTCAAATTTATCCCAAGGTCTCTAAGTAATCCCTGTATCCATATAATCTCACAAGTAGTCTTTGCCATAGCTCGATATTCTGCTTCAGCTGAAGATAATGATACAATTGCCTGCTTCTTGGTCTCCAAGCTTAATGCAAAAGCCTATAATGGATCTTCAGCTTATAGGATAGGTTGCATAATATGCATCACAGTATGCCGACATTTCCATATTGCATTCTTTGGATAAGAGAATCCCTAGTCCTGGACACTTTTTCAAGTTCTTCACGACCTTTAAAGCAGCATTCATATGGGACAATTTTGGACTGTGCATAAATTGACTAAGAGTCTATACTGCATATGATATATTAGGTTTGGTCATAGTTAAATATATGAGTTTCCCAACGAGCTTATGATAACTTGAAGGATCATCCAGAACGGGATCATGATTCTCAAATATTCTAGCATCATAATCCTTAGTGGTCAATTTAATGTTTTGCTCAATTGGAATAACTAATGGTTTGCATCCCGATAAACCTGCCTCTGATATGATTTCCAGCACAAACTTCCGTTAACTAAGAGAAATCCCTTGATTAGATCGAGCAATCTCAATTCTAAGGAAGTATTTTGGTGCTCCAAAGTCATTAATGTGAAAAGTAAAATGCAGATACTTCTTGAATCTTTCTATTGCATTTCTATCATTGCCCATGATAAGTATATCGTCAACATATATCATCAAGTAAATAGATGACATACCTTGAGTCCATGTGAATAAGGCATAATCATATTTGGACTGTTGAAGCCTGCAGACGTGAGAGCATCGGCAAATTTGGCATACCATTGCCTGGAACATGCTTAAGGCCATAGAGGGATTTGCGGAGACGACATACTCTATTCTCCCCCTGTCTCTGTAAACCTTAAGGAATATCCATATAGATTTCTTCATCTAAATCTCCATGTAGAAAAGCGTTATGCACATCCATTTGATGTAATGGCCAATCATTAATAGCTGCAACATATAGAAAGGATCTTATAGTTACATCCTTGGTGATTGGAGAAAAATTTTCGTGGTAATCAAAACCTTCTCGTTGAGTATATCCTTTGGCCACCAAATGAGCTTTGTAACACTCAACGGAGCCATAAGCTCAGTATTTAATCTTATAAACCCACTTGCATCCAATAGGTTTCTTGTTTGGAGGAAGATTGACCAAATCCCAGGTCTGATTGGCAATTAATGCTTGCAATTCAGCTCCCATAGCTTCTTGCCATCTTGGATCACCAGCTGCCTCTTCATAGCTGGATGGTTTTGTGTCTTCCAATATTCGACTAACACATCTATGTTCTGGTGAAAGTCTATGAAACGAAACATAAGATGATATTGGGTAGTGAATACCTGATGAGTTGAGGGATGCACAAACATAATCCTTTGTCTAAGCTGGTGGTCATGTAGAACGACCAGATCGTTGAGGAGGATCCACTTGTGGTGGAGTAGAAGATGGGGAAGATCTTTCTTCAACGCCAATCTCTTGGGAATGATCTTCTACCTTTGAGAAATTCTCCTATACTGGATCTGCAGCAACCTCTAGTGTGGAATGCTCAGAAGAAATTGGAGTCATCATTGGAACAAGTTGTTGTGGAGTTCTTGTCAGAAAATATCCAAAAGTCGAGTCTTCTGCAGATAGGGAGGGATCAAGACGTATTAGGATGACTGGTGTTTCTCCCAAAAACTCCTTTTCATGAAATAGCAACACGTCTTCATAAAAAATGACGTTTCTGCTAATGAAGAATTCCCTGGTTGATTGGTCGAGGACACGATATCCCTTTTGTAGGTTCGAATAGCCCAAGAAAATGCCATGGTCAGTGCGGGGGCCCATTTTGTCTTAGGGGCCCAATTGCATAGCATAGGCATCCGAATATCCTAAAATGTTCTTGTTTTGGTTTCTTCTTGAAAAGTAACTCAAATGGAGTTTGTCATGCCCCGAACCTCGAGCACGAGCACATCCCTCGGTGGTCGATAGAATTTTGCGACATTCCCAAGACTCGTCGTCGACCCTTGTCGTTTTATTGCACATGCGGAAGTGAATTAACTAATCCCCTGACAACAACATACATGGGATAGAAAAGCAGGACAACCAGTTTCAAGTCAAATACACTTTCATAAACACCACAAGCTTATACAGACGGTCTATCTTATAAAGAACTATTGAGCCACCTATGTTCCTGACCCTTCTACTTCAAGCTCCGGGTTCTTCACACTAGGGACCTGAAAATGGTTATACAATAACCAGTGAGAAATAAATCTCAGCGAGTCCTCCCCTAAGCCCCTGGTTAGGACGCTAACTCAACTCAGGGTATCTCTTCAGAACCTCCCCACAAACAAACCATGACTAACAACCAACAATTAACAGTCGATTGGCATGCAACCTTACTCGGCATATCATACCCTACATGTTACATCTCAGCACAATACACGCAATGCACATAGCCATTAGATAATGCAGTTTATCAATCACATGCGAGTCGTGTTACAAGCGATCTCACTTGGCCATTACCACACCTTGCATGTTATCGATTCATGCGTGTGTGCCATAAACAATGTGCTCAACTTATGCATGACGGGAACCAACGATGCTATGATTCTCATGTGTTCTTGCACATTAGTGCACCACTCATCATGCATCAATCCATCACACACGTCCCGATTATAAGGTAAAACGGTTATGATACGTCCCATACCATGCTACAATTTTACCCCATAATAAGGTGCGACGATCTCAACCAATCATGCATTTCAATTGATAATTACACCCCTCAAGGGTATGGCCAACTCCCAAGTTCGGCGGTCTATTGGCGTAGCCAAGCATCGTTTCTTCCCCATTGAGCACAGCTTTGTCTCTTAAAGACGGCATTCTCGAAGGAGCATAGGTCTACTGCAACTCGCTACCCTAAAAGGGATTTAGTAACGTCCGACATAATCGCTCGAGACAGGTTCTCTTAACCAACACACGACCAATCACTCTCGGCCTAGAACACCACGCATTGCACTCAAATGCTTCAATTAAAATAATGATCATGGCCTATTTTCTTCGTATTAAAAATACCGGGTGAAATAGTCGTGTGTGGGTACACGATCAGATTGGACCCAAAAATTTATAACATCCAATTTAAAATCCCACTGTTTTATATAGTATATAAAACCATTTTCAGTGTTAAAATTTGATACTCGGGATTTTCTGAATAAATAACGAAATTCACAAATTTTGGAATTAAATACTCAAAATTTCAATCAGCACTCAATTTGTACAATTTAACATCCAATTGCATAAATTGAACACACCTTGTAATCGGCACGAAATTCCAATCACCGGTTATCTCGGTCTAATTTCCGGAAAATATTAAATAATTAAATAAATTACAAAATAATTAAATAAAAATTGCATTTAATTAAATAAATAAATTGTGGTTAATTAAACTAAACCACTTAATTAACCTGACCATGCAGGCACATCATCCACCAAATCAACTCTTGTCTTCCATCATATAGTTAAAACACCAAAATCTCATTTTTTAAAAATAAACTTAGTAACTCTTTTTCTTTTGTTCAAACCTTCCAAAATAAATTCGTACGGGGTCCTGTATTTGAAATTAACCCGCCGAACTTTGCACGCATCTCGAATAAAACCTCCTCATTTTATTGAGCACATAAAACTTGGCGTTCAAACCTGACATCATCTTTCTTTTCTAATTTCTTTTCCAACCCTCTCTTTTTGAAAACAAACCTTTAGCAACCCCCTTTTATTTTGGTTCAAGCCTTTAGAAATAAATTTGCAGGTGCTCACGTACTCAAAATTAATCCGTCAAACTTTGCATGCACCTATTTTAAAATCTCATTGTTTTATTGGGCAAATAATTTTTGGTGTTTGGACCTGATACCTCATTTATTTTCTATTTAATAGTCCAAGATATCACTTTTTGCAATAGTAATAAATCACCAACAAAGAGCAATCCACCTCATGATCTCACACATAAATTCTCAGCATGCCACTAGTCCATCGCATCACTGAATACACCTTATTTAGCAAGCACAACATCAAAAACAACTACAAAACCATAACCGGTCCTAATTGGTAGAAACCAGGCCACTCGCGCATCTCCAAGTTTAAATCCAAAAATCTAACAAAAAGAGTTCGGAAAATTCCCAAATTTGAATATGTTGTAAAGGACGCATAAATGAACATTGTTTATAACCTTGACCCAGATTCTTCTAGATTCGGCCCAGTAAAATTGCTCAATCCAGCACAAAAAACTGGGTCAGTTTCCAGAAAGTCGGTTTTTCGAAATCAGTTTGGTTCAAGGTCTAAAACACGTCATTTTGATCTGAAATTTGAGTATGTTAAATTAGAAGATGTAAAAAAGAACTTTTATGAAGAAACCATTTTGAAATTCGAACTCTAAGAGTTGATAAAAACCCATAGAATCCTAAAAGATCACCAGTTTCAGGGAAACTGAGATTCTGTTTGAAAATGACGGAGCTAATATCTCCTTCTTTTTAAATCCCTAAAAATCTTAAGAAAAACATATGTTGTAGTTGATGATGTCAAAAACATTTCTTAAGAAGACATCAACCTCAAATTCGTAATCCATTTTGATCTATAAAAATGGTAAACGGTGAGGGTCCAGAGATCAGAATTGCAGAAAGTCCACTGAATTGGACTAATCCATCCTCAAAGGTGCTAATCTCACTAATTAGATTAACACTAATCCATTCTAAGGCTAATCTAATCATTCTAGATTATCACTAATCCATTCTTAAGATGATATAAACAACCCTTAAGCATAATTAACCTCCTAAGTAAGTTTAGGCACTAATCAAAGGATTAGGAGCTAAACTCACCTGACGACAATTCCGACGACATGAGTACGACGGCGATGGCGAGGGCTACACACGGTTACGTCCAAAATGTTACGGAGACGCTTGGCAAAAATGGGTCTCGGCGGAGGTGGTTCCCGATTCGGCGAGAACGGCTGGCGGATGGCTCGTGGATGGGTGGTGCAGCTCTTTGGCGGTGGATGGCGGCTTACAGATAGTGATAGCCCACGGCCATGGCGCAAGATGGTGGCTGGTCTGGGGCAAAAACAGCAGCACACGATGCTATTTTGGGAGCAAAACAGAAAAGAAACTAAAGAGAGAAAGAGAAGAGGAAGAAAGAAACTAAAGAGAGAAAGAGAAGAGGAAGAAGGACGTGGGAGTAGGGAGGAAAAGAAAGAGAGATACGTGGGGGGTGGGGGCTGACGTTGGGGAGGGAGAGAAATGAGGAGAGAGAGAGAGAGAGAGAGAGAGAGAGAGAGAGAGAGAGAGAGAAAGAGAGAAGCCAAGTCCAATTTCCCTTTCTTTACATCATTTCCCTTCATAATTTCCTTTGACTTTTCTCTCTCTTTGTCCCCTAACAATAAATGCCACTTCCAAAAAGGGTAAAATGGTAATTTCTCAAAGTATAGTATACCATACTATACATATATATTGGCCAAGATTTTATACGGGCTTGAATAAAATTGGTTTGGGCTCAAATTGTGGAGAAATGAGCTAGAAAATGCAATTGGGCTGAAAGGCTTGAAGTTGGGCTCACTTGGGCTTGGTGGGCTTGGAAGGTGAAATAGTGGTTTGGACCCAATGGGCTCACTTGCTTGCCTTAGGCCCACCATGGCTGTCCTACCTTGGGCTTGAGGTCCACACTTGCCTAGCCTAGCCCACGTCTTCATGGGCTCGTTTCCTCGGTTCGAAAATCCCTTTCCCAAATACTCGGCTTAACTGGCATTGTCGACTGACAAAGTGGCTTCGTCCAAAATCTGTCCCAGATGTTCCTGATAATTCGAAGTCCAATCTTTAGTTCTCTTGCCATGTGAATTTCGTCCTAATGCCATTTTGGTTACAACTAAAACTGACAGGCGGCTTTGAGAATTCACGCGTAATTGACTCGTGTCAAACCACGTTCAAGACATCTCGACACATGGACATCATTGACTATGCGAAATTGCGGAGGATAGATTCTTATTTCAAAGAACATGATTACTGAGAATCAACCTAGGGTCGTTTGCGGGTCCGATAATAGTAAACAGAATCACCCGTCGTTCCATTATGTTTTGTCCGCAAATCGACTTTTAGTCATCCTTGAAATAGGCATGCCTATCTATAGGATCGTCCTCACGCAAGTCTCACAGTTAAGTCATTTTCCCAGGTCAAGTTCTTTAGTCATACGAGTTCTGTCCTCATTAGCTTTTCCCCTCACGGTCAGTATCTCAGGAGT
This sequence comes from Eucalyptus brandiana, assembly GCA_014182725.1. NCBI lineage: Eukaryota > Viridiplantae > Streptophyta > Magnoliopsida > Myrtales > Myrtaceae > Eucalyptus > Eucalyptus brandiana. Next base: position 67,039,174 of record CM024675.1, on the reverse strand, counting down.
GATCAATTCTGAGTGAGATCAACCAACAATACATTGACGAAATTCACATCCATTTATCTCTCAAAGGACTCGAATTTCAGGATGTCACAGAGTTTTTCCATTGAGTACCTGAATTGGCATACGGTTGATGAGGTAGGTTGCAGTAATGATGCATTCGCCCCAATAATTTTCCGGAATAGATGCTTGAAATCTCAATGCATGTGCAACTTCCAGCAGGTGGCGATGTTTACGTTCCACTACCCCATTCTGTTGTGGGGGTGTATACACAGGAACTTTCATGGAGAATCCCATGAGATAAGAGAAAGGAATTGCAATCATTGTTGAAGAATTCTTTCCCATTGTCTATCCGAATTCGCTGAATAAACTTCCCAAATTGATTTTTGGACAAGGTGATAAAGGTTTTCAAATGTGAGAAAACTTGTCCCTTTGACTGCCTCGGGAAAACCCAGGTGGCACGAGAATAGTCATCCACAATTGTCAAGAAATAATGTGACCCATCATGATGTAAAGTATGATGAGGGCCCCAAACATTCACATGAATCAAGGAAAAAATGTTATCTGCACGGTTTTTGCTAGAAGGAAAAGGAATGCGTGACTGCTTTGCAAGGGGGCATATTTGACATTTAGAGTAAGGGAATGAAGCACTATGACCCAATCTTGAATGCATAAGTTAGTCTTTATCATTGGTAGTCATGTTACACAATGACATTTTATTTGACAAAATGGACGACAAAGTAAGATTACTTGGAAAGTTGGTCCAAAGAAACAACCCTTCGGAAAGACTACCTAAGCCCATCACTCTGCCAATCGAAAGGGCCTAAAAGAAGCAAATGTCAGAATCAAACAATACATGACAGGAATTTTCTTTGCAGACTTTGGACACAGAAACAAGGTTAAATCGAAAGTCTGGGACATAAAGGACATTTTTAAGTGTGATTTGTGGGCTAAGCTTGACTGTTCCAGTAATTGTAACATGAGTGACACTCCCATTGGGTAATCGCACAGTAACAGGAAAATCCAGGTTCTCATGCATATATGAAAATAATGCCTTCTCACAAACAATATGATCACTTGCCCCAGAATCAATTATCCAAGCTTTCCTCGAGATATTATTAATCAGGTAGCGAGAGATACCTGAGAAATTTCCTCCCTTGCTTGAGGTATCTAATTTCTGCAGTGCCTGCATCAGCTGTTGGTACTGTTCATACGTTATGGACTGATCAGCATTAGGACTACTAACTTGATAAGTTGCACAAATTTCCTTCCTTTTTCCCTTTTTCTTCGGGTTTACTATGCAATTTCCAACAATTTTCTATTGTATGGTGAGGACGTTTGCAAAAATTGCAATATAATTTACCTTTTCCTCTTGAATTGAAATTTCTGGTAGATGCTGAAAAAATTCCACTGTCAGATCCTTTTCCCATCAACTCATCTCCACCGTCCGATCCATTCGAGTGGATGGACCCCTTTGAACCGTCTGATCGGCGCGAGCGATCTGGGTCGCCCATGTGACACCCCGAACCCTTCGCAGGTCGTCACCAGCGCCGATGTTACACTTTATTCTCCTCTTTCCTATCTTGTACTTAAAACAAGCATCGTTAATCACAGGCATTTTTTTTTTCAAAAGCGGTCCCAGCGCGACTCATAACGGAAGCAAATTAAACATCACGTCTCTCCCCCTACTAACCATGATACAAATACACACCAACTAAACATCAGGATTTTATAAACAACTTCGACACTTTGCTTACATATATATATCTAGCAAGATGGGATTCCCTTCGGGTCGGTACATCAAAAGGAAAAGCTAGGACTCGGCCACGTCCAGCCTAAAACCTCAAAAAGAAACTCTCGACCCTCGACATCACACGAGTACGAACCCCCATCAAAAGTGTCGATTATTTACATCAAAAAGAGATCCAGCTCCTACTCATCGCGCGCAGGTCTCACACCCAACCCGGTGCATCAGGCGGTGGCGGCGGCAACATCCCTCGCATCGCTCCATCCCGACGAACGTGCACAGAAATGAACTCTTGAATGATAGGGCCCCCAGCCAGGCCTATATCGTACATCACTAGACAGCGCACTCGAATAAAAGTCAGTCCGGGAACAGAGGGACAGTCTATCTCCGCACACTCGACCTCTACATCAGACGGTAGACCATAAAACGTACCACGCGTGACGGCAGGTAGCGGCATACTTGCTAATCTGAAATGTTATCCCCAAAAGGGGTGAGTACAACCACTCAGCAGATTGGGAAATCCAATAACAACTCAATGCATCATGCAATTTCACATACATTGCAGGCATTGCTTACCTTTGATGTCATGCGCATTCATGCATCATCATATCTACATGTCATCATCATGGCATCTCATATGTTATTATCATCACCATGCATTTCATCAAGCATATCATACCATGGATGATCATTATATCACATTACGCATCATTGTCATCATCATCGTCACCATGCATATCATTATGCGTATCATATATCATCATCATCACATCATCATGCATATCATCATGCATATCATATATCATATCATAGGTGATCATCATATCACATCACATATCATCATCATCATCATCATCATCATCATCATGCATATCATCATGCATATCATATATCATATCATAGGTGATCATCATATCACATCACATATCATCATCATCATCATCATCATCATCATCATCATCATCATCATCATGCATATCATCATGCATATCATCATGCATATCATATATCATATCATAGGTGATCATCATATCACATCACATATCATCATCATCATCATCATCATCATCATCATCATCATGCATATCATCATGCATATCATATATCATGGGTGATCATCATATTATCGGTTCATTGTTCATCTTTTATCTTTAAGTTTGATCACCACATCACCCACTTCTCATATCATCAATATCATCATCCCTTTGGGTAAAGACCTCCGACAGGGTTCCCAAAGCATTCCGGCCCATCCCATGGCCACCGGGCTTCCGGCCCCCACATTCCGGGCATCTCGCATCTCAACTAGCATCACGAGGCATTCCCTTCGGGCAGAAACCTCCGACAGGGCTTCCGTCCTTTACCCTTCTAGCCAGGCATCCCGCACCCACATCCTGGCATCGCGAGGCATTCCCTTCGGGCAGAAACCTCCGACAGGGCTTCCGGCCCCCCACATTCCGGGCATCCTGAATCTCCCAGGGAATCTCTGGAATTATGCCACTCGGCCACCAGATCATCATCCACCAAAACCTCTTACTCACATATCGTTTTCCACTTTCACCATCCTTTTTAATCTTATTATTACATGGCATATGATTCACACATGCATCACAATTTATGATCATACATACACCAATGTCATATAACAATGCATAACAATTCAATGAAGTTTATGGCCAATAAAATAATTCCTTTTTATTTTATTATTATTTTATTATTTTATTAATATATTAATATATTATTATTATATTTATTTATTTCCATAAATAAATATTAAATTTAATATCTATGATTTTCCCAAAATCATAATATTCAAACAATCATTAAACAAATCAATAGGATCACAATTTCATACAAAATTCATGGCCAAATTGAATTTCACATAATTTCACAATTTCCACAAAATAGCACATGATATTCGGATAATGACCAGAATTGCACAGTTTCCAAATAAATTCGATTAAAAATACTCATATGATCTTCAAAAGTTACGAAATTTTACAGGGTGATAGCCAACACATTTTCGTGCACTTTTCATGCAGAGCTCTAAGCCAAATTCTTTTTAGATTAATTTATACAACCCCACGAAACTTCTGGAACCACTACCGCGTCGTCCAGAACACACAACTCCGAAATGTTTGGATTTCACCCATCTATTCTCTTTCGTTTCCTCTGAAATTTGAGTATGTTATGTACCAAAGTGTCCTTTACAAGTTTCATGAAGAGATCTAGGTCATATAACCAAATTAGGGTCACCATTTAAGTCCATAAAGTCTCGGGTGTCTCAAAATACTTCACCAGAACCATTGTTTCCAAGATCTAGCCGATTCACCAAGATATAATTGTTATTTTTGCTTCAAATTTGAGTATGTTGTAGTTTAAGGTGTTACCTACAACTTTCATGAAGACATCGAAGTCAAATATTCAACAGAAATCAACATGCAAACAAGAATCTAGCAAGAGGTTAGTGAAAACTTCACAGATCTAGGGTCTCCGTATAATAGAACTTTAACCCCTCATATCTCCATCATTTTCCACGAAATTTCAGTATGTTATAGTATAAGACGTTAGCTACAACTTCCATGAAGACATCGAAGTCAAAATCGAACTCCAAGGACCCATGCAAGCTCAAACAAGCTACTGACTCCAACAAACCGAACAAGAACAGTCACACGGTTTGAAAATCACCAACTCTTACCTTGGTTTTTCGCACAAATCACACCTAAAACCGAACATGCAAACACCACAACAAACATGCAAGAGAAGTTACGGACTCCACTTGCCTCTAAGATGAACAAACGACGATGAACGGCGGCGGGACACGGCGATCGGACGGCGAACGAATGGCAGCACCCCTCGGCTCCGCCTCCTTCCCCTCTTGGTTTCTCCCTTTCTCTTGAACTCTCTCTCTCTCTCACCCTCTCCTTGGATGAATGAGCAAAGAACCGGCCACCTCTCTCTCCTCATCCCTTTTATATTCCCCTAATCCCATGATTAGCAATCATTGCTTTGCCTAAAGATTAACCAATGCATGCTCTTGCCATTTGCCACTTGTCATATTGGGTTTTAATTTGAATTTGATTGGGCTTGGGCTTAGGCCCATCCGGCCACTCCCCTTGGGCTGGTCGAATTCTCTTCTTGGGCTCTAATGGGCCGACTAGCTTGGCCCACCAAGCTTTAGGTCAATGGGTCCAAGGCCCATTCGAATTTTAACCCCCTTTTTCTCTTTTTTATTTTTTTTTTGAATTCCTTCTATAAATATTTCTAAATTTCAATTTTCAATCTTGGCCAAAGCCTAAGGATATTCTTGCTCATTGAAATTTAAATCATATGGCCAAGCATAGATTATTAATCTTATTAAATTTAAATTTCCTCAATCACAAGTGCAAATCATCAAATTAAAAGACTAATGGCTAAAACATAAGCCATGGAAATTCTATCACCTAATTAAAGACTTTAACACACCTTAAGGCTCGGCTTTGAATTTCTGGGATGCCACAGCCCATCCCCTCTCTTTTAAGGAATCGAGTGTCTTCGGCCCCGAACCCTAGCCTCTCTTCCCGCGCCCCTTTTTTGTGCACTAGGGTTAAGGTTTTTTGTCCTGCGTCTCGTCTCTCGCCGCAGCTTGTGAGGGCGAAACTTCCGCCTCCTTTCACCGAGTCCGACGATGTGAGCCGCTGGGTCTCTTCTTGGACAGCCAATTAAAAAATCTATCCAAGGGGCGGCGCCGGTTCCATGGCCAAGATCTGTGAACGAAAGGTTAGGTATGATTCTTTCGAAATTAATAAAAACCGGGTTGCCTTTTCCCTTTCTTTCATGGATCGGTACTATGCGAGTGTCTCCTATGATCCCTTGAGCTTTTCTTCCGCGGCTTCAAGGTCATTCCACAGGGACAAAAGTTTGTTGTAGCAGGCTGAAACCGTCATGTTTCCTTGTTTTAATTCACTGGGTTCCTGCATCAGAGAGAAAATTCGTGCTCGATCTAACTTGTCGTACATCTGCTTGATGTTTTCCCACATGTTCTTCGAGTTCTCCGTCAGTGGAAGGCCAACCGCGACCTCCGGGGAAATGTAGTTGCCGATCCACGTTCGGACAAGCTGGTTGCATTTCCTCCAGTGTCATGCTAGTCGGTCATCGGCAGAAATCGGAATAGTTCCATCTAGGAACCCATCCTTGTCTTTTGTCACCAAGGCACGCCGGAAGTCTTGGGACACCTGGAGTAGTTCTCTAGCCTGGTTAACTAGAGGTTGATTAGATGCAACTCAGGACCGTTGGCTATCAAGACGTACAGGGAGTTGCCGGGCTCCGGTCAACCGATGACGGCTCCAATTGGAAACGGCAGAAAATCGGGCACGAAATTCGGGTAGGGATTTGTCCCTAAACTTGGTTTGCCCGATCCGAATTGGTAACCCACGTTAAAAAATCCCGAGTAGGGATTTTTTCCCATACCCGGTTCACCCGACCCACTCGTCCGCTCCGATCGGTTAGGCTTGCCCTAGTCATGGTTGGTGGGCTCCCTTCAGATTGGATGTGGCTCTGGTGCCCACATGATCAGGCGATGATGAACTTGGGCTTGAGGTACCATGGGTAAGGTACCCACTGGAAAGGTTGGCCCGTAATGGGTTGCCCAAGACTAAACTGAGCCTGTGTGGGCCGCCATTGCATAGGCTGGGCCTAGAGTAGTACTTGTTGTATTGTTGCAAGAGGGCTTTAGATCTGCAAAAGCTGTGATGGAGTTTCTCCAGCAATCTAGTTGTCCGCAGAAAGGGTGTCTTGCAGGGTGGCCATTGTCGGTGAGAATTTCTCTTATCTTCTTCATTGAAAGCTGATTCCTATACCATATGGCAAATCTGTTTTGTAGGTTAGAGTTCCCCTGGTTAGGCAATTGGAAGCAGAAGCGAAAATAGGTCAGTAACCTGGCAGCTCTGATACCATGAAAGAAGACAAGCAGTCGTGAAGAAGATGAGAAATTGTAAAGAAAGTTGTTTCATTGTATATTCTGATGTACAAACTTCTGTAAATATAATACAGAAATGATGCAGTAATGGCAAAAATATATTTTGTGAAATCAATTGAAATCAGAATCTAATCTCAATCTAAATTCCTAACTAATTTATGCATAATCATAATCGAGCATGATTCCGAGCATAACTCCAGGATCCGATCCGATGCATATCTTCCAACAGTTTTCACCTCTTCACTGGGTTGTACAAAAAGATGGAAACAATGGAAGCAACGATCAATGCCAAGTGCGAGGACCAACCTGGATACACCCTCTAAACCTATGAAAACAATGCTGTGAAGATTTCTGTTGGGATGGGAAACAGATGTATGTGAGATCTACTCAGGTCAATGATTACTGTCAGTCTTTTTCTGGGTAACTTTGTATCGAATATATTCTATTGTCTTGAAAAACTTAAGAATGAAGCTTCCTCTTCACTTCAATCGAGGTATACACGATTTATTTTTTCTATTGGCCATATATTTACGCGATTAAAATGCGGCTTCTCTGTGCCGACCACGAGGGAGGGGAGCCACGACGGAACATGCCAACACAATAGACAGCTTTGGCTGTGTTACTGATGATTAAGCAAAACTTTACTTTAATTATTGACTATTCTTCATATACAAAAGCTACTTGTCCCTGATATGTTGATATGTTAATTAGACGCTCTTATCCTAATAGATGGGGCTTCAAAAGGGGTTTGCTTCGGCCAAAAGTCAAGCCCAGCCCGAAGATTTCAAGCGACAAATTCCGAACCTCGAATCTGGGCTTAGCGCAAGACAATATGAAATGGCATGGCCATAAGTAATACAATGTGGGCCAGTTTTCGCACCCCTTAATATTAGTTCATCTCACAGGCAACCTCAATGGAGCATTGTCTCATTTTGGGTAGGTGCTTTACTCCTTAAGTGCTTTTAACAAGGTTTGAACCAACACTAACTCCCTTGCTAGTCTCTAGTAGGCTAAGAGTAACTTTTCCATATGAAAATTTATTGCTCACATGAAAATACTAGCAAGCGATAGGTATGTGTAGATAAAATTTTTTATGAAGAATTACTACCTAGAGGAAGACTAATAGACTGAAGACTATTTATCCTTATGCAAACATAAAGAAAACCTTGCTACTACTAACGATGACTTATTTTCTTCTAATCACTGCTGAAAACTTATTAATAAATGTACCTAGTACATTGACACTTTTTCGAGTGATTTGATATCTAACTGATAAAAATATATGACATCTTCAATGAAAACTTACTATCATGTGAAAAATAACTTCTCACCAATATTTATATATACTCTTCTCCAAAGTCCAGCATTTAAAAGTAGTTATAATATGTAGTATATTACCAATAATTAGGAAATTTTAGGTCAATTACCATACAAAAAAACTCCCATCTTTACATTCTTGTTAATTTTTGTGAAATATAAAACATAAGAAAGAGATGCCAGAATTTATTCTTTTGTGTACAGTCACCCTCTATTAGTCCATTAGTCAGCAAGGAAAATATGGTCGTCGCCTTATTGATGTGGCGACTAGTGTGACTAACTATCACCATTAAGCGTCATTAATAAGTAAATAGAACTAAGTGGTAAAAGTTATTTCATGAATTGATAGTAAAAGAAGTTACTTTTAAAGATCAGAGAAAAAGGTAACATAGGAAAAAAAAGTGGGGTAGAAATTGAGAGAGCGAGAAATGAAAAAAAATGACCGATCCAATCATCATGCAATCACAAAGGGTAACGAGAGCAGATCAACGTATATTAGTTGAAGTTACTGACCAATTTCAAATATTATTCAGGTCTTAGCACGACCGCATCACCACTCAACCTCAAGCTTAAACTTTCAGCTTTTCAGAATTATTTATGATCAAACATGTTGGCTTCTTGAAGCTGGTAAGGTCAGGTAGCTCTTTTGGGGCAATCAATATGGTGTCTCTCCGGTTGTTCTGCTCTGCCTTAAATCTCAAACAGTTAAGGACAACTCCATCGGAGAAGTTTATTACGCCATCTACAATGATGGCAAACCTGCAAGCCCTTTTAGTGGTCTTTTCGAATTTCTATCAGCTCAATTCGAAGAAGATTATGCTGGTATTTTGCCAAGTATACTATTGAGGGCATGTAGCTACCATGTCGAAAGGTGGTAAGTGGTACACATGATGAAGTTCTTAGATTCAATAGAGACAAACTAACTTGAAGGCCGAAAAAGAGAGCTTGTGCAAAGTTCAGTAATCGAATTTTCCATCAATTTGGTCCTTCAAAAGTTTATGTTCTTTGGACTCTAGCTTCTTCCTGCACGTGGGAAATTCGCAATCAATCTTTGTACTCTTTCACTCTCTCTCTTGATCGGTACATGAAAGAATATGAACCACGGAGAGAGTAGAAAACTTCGTATCATTAACAGTTTGTACATGAGAAAATGGTAGGAATAGAAGATGCACAACGGAAGCAACATGAAAAATAATCTTCGAGCCTTAGCTCACAATAGAAGGAGCTTGCAATAGTTAGAGTTTTTGAGATGTTGCCTAACTAATAAAGCTAGTACGAATAGGGGTGTCAGTAACAGAACCGAAAACCGAACCGAACCGAAAAATTCGGTTTTTTTGGTTCGGTTTTCATTAAAAACCGAAATTTTTCGGTTCGATTTGGTTTTTATTGGTTAACTGAACTGAACCGAACCAATAAATTGAAAAATAGAACCATTAACCAAATTGGCAAAGGGCTAACCCTATTTCTCTCCCGTCTCTTCTCGTCTTGAAGGTGCGACGGTGATGACAACGGCGACTGTGACTGCAACGGCGACAGGGACGGCGACGGTGGCAGGGACGGTGACGGCAACGGCGACAAACCGAAATAGCAATGGCAATGTTACTGCACTTTCTTTCGTTTCTGTCGGAAGCTCTAGTGGCGGGTTGGATGAACGGAAGCTAAAAGAAGAAGAAGGCGGACGGAACAGCGATGGAGGGAGACGCGCTCGCCGAGTCGCTGAATGATCTCTTCCTCAACCTCTCCACGATGGTCAAATCCGAACTCCAGGTACCTCGATCTCGTTCCCTCGCCCTCATCTCAAATTCCTCGAGGTTTTCTGCTCCATGTGACGAATGAATTCGCCCTCGAGATTTCCACGATCGATCGGTGGGGTTATCTGATCTGACGGATGATGGAATTGGATGATGGTGTCTTGTGTCGGCCGATTGAGGGGTCCAAGGCGCGACCAATCAGCTGGAGCTGGTGGAGAAGATGAACCAGCTAGTGGTGGAGGAGTACGTGGGGTTCAGCGACGTGGTGTCTGTGAAGAAGAAGATATCAAAGATGAACTGCATATGAGGTAAAGAACTCTGTATACTGATAGAACTGAATCGATCAATTACATCAAGTAAGATCTCTTTTCTACTTCTCTCAATCTATACAATCAACTGTAGTTCTACTTCAAAGAACATGAAAGCAATTGAGAGAATTGAGAGAATCATCTGTTCTACTTCTTTTTTCGCTATAATAGCGAAGCTTTTATATCTTTGTTCCAAAAACCTCTAAAACAGACTTAACAGTATTTTGTTACAAGATTGAATCATCAAACTAACTATATTGTTATATTGACACTTGTACGGCTCTTGGCGTAGCTGCAGTCAATTTTCTGTTTCAGCTTCAGCTTACTTTGCTCTGTTCTTGCTTCAGCTTGTTTTGCTCTGTTTCTTTACTTCCATCAGTATTTGTAGACTGTGGTTTTGACCTTTGTTCTTTAACATTCCCCCTCAAATTGGGAATGGAGAGACGACTAATTCCCAATTTGACTCGCATATGATGATGTACTAGTCGTGACAAAGGTTTAGTAAAGATATTAGCAAGTTGGCAATGGCTTGGAACATATTGTACCTGTAATGAACCTGAGAAAACTTTTTCCCGAACAAAGTGGAAGTCAACTTCAACATGTTTAGTTCTAGCATGTAAGATGGGATTAACAGTGAGTGAGATGGCTGACTTATTGTCACAGTAGAGATGAATAGGAGGTTTAAGAGAGCAACTAATGTCTCGTAGAACAAAACTAATCCAAGTGAGGTTAGCTGTAGTGGAAGCAAGGGCATGGTACTCAGCTTATGTAGAGGATTGACTGACTGTTGGTTGCTTCTTTGCTGCCCAAGAGATTAAATTGGATTCGAGATATGTGTAGAAACCAGTGGTTGATCTTCTAGTGTCAGCACAGCCAGCCCAGTCTGCATCTGAGTAACCATAGAGATGCATAGTGCTTCTGGAATGGATGAATATTCCAAGATCAAAAGTACCTTTTATATATCTTAATACTCTCTTTAATTTCTGAAGGTTTGTAAGAGTAGGCTGCTGCATCTTCTGACATAGTACATTTGTGGCATAGGTAATATCTGGACGAGTTAGTGTGAGGTATTGGAGACCACTGACCAAACTTTGATACTCAGTTGAATTAGACAGAAGAATAGGATCAGTAAGCAAACCATTTGGTCTCAATGAAAGTGGAGTAGAGATTGGTTTACAATCCAGCATATGAGCTCGCTTCAGAAGATCAATTGCATACTTCGTTTGGCAAAGACACAGATTGTAAGGAGCACGCTTAACTTCAATGCCAAGAAAATAATGAAGTGCACCTAGATCTTTCATGTGAAACTGAAGACCAAGAGAGTTGATGAGGTTAGAGAGCATGTAAGATGAACTTCCAGTTAAAATGATGTCATCAACATACAACAGTAGGAGAATTGTTTCTATTTCAGTATGTAGGATAAACAATGATGGATCAGTGGAGCTACAGAAGAAGCCATACTCTAGTAAGAAATTGCTGAACTTTTCAAACCAAGCTCGAGGGGCTTGTCGAAGTCCATGTAAGAAGGCATTTTTAACATCAAGTTGATGAATTTCCCATTGTTTCATCATTGCTACAGACAAGACTAGTCGAATTGTAGCATGCTTAATTACAGGACTGAAGGTTTCTGTAAAATCGATACCTGCTTCTTGGTGAAAACCCTTGGCTACAAGTCGAGCTTTCAGTCTATTAAGACTGCCATCAAGAGCAAGTTTTGTCTTAAACACCCATTTGTAGCCGATGATATTTATTTGATTAGTTCTAGGAACTAACTCCCAAGTGTTATTCTGATATAAAGCATTCATTTCATCTTGCATTGCTTGATACCATCCCTTGTCTGCCAAAGCTGATTTTACTGATTTTGGTTCACTAGGAACTTTGTATTCAGCTAGACACGCATATTTTGGATTTGATTTAACAATTCCAGATCTCAGTCTAGTTTGCATAGGATGAATAGAACAAGTACCTTGTGTATTTCCTGATGTAGAAGTGATTTGAGTTTGCTCTGTATCACTTTGTGGTATTGGAACAGATTCTTGATTCGAATATTCTTGTTCCTCAGTATTTGTAGCTACAGGAGGCAGTTCAAGATTAGCTAATGCAGTATTAGAAACAGTCTGCATCACATTACCAGGTACTGTATTCCCTTGTGGTATATCTATCGAATCAATTGTACTGAGTCTACTGTCTTGTACATTAGGAACTATATGAGTTGATCTAGTATTTTGCAAGTGCTCAATAGGCTTATTGGCTTTTGACTGGTGCTGTTCTGTATTATTGAATCCAAAGACTCCTCTTGTCCATTGGTTGTATAGTGCAGATCCTTGTTGATGCTCAGCTGTGACTAACTGAGTAAAAGGAAAGACTGTCTCATTGAATACTACATGTCTACTAATATAGACATGTCCATTAGTAGGTAAGAGACATCTGTAGCCTTTGTGTCTCTCATTATATCCCAGAAAAATGCATATGAGAGATCTTGGATCGAATTTATGTTGTCTATAGGGCCTGAGACAAGGATAACAGGCAGATCCAAAGACTCGTAAATGAGCATAATCTGGTTTTCGTTTATACAGTTTATAATGAGGTGAAGTCATGTGTAGCTTTGTTGTAGGAAGGATATTGATGATATAGACTGCTGTCATAAAAGCATCTACCCAATATTTCAAAGGTACTCTTCCATGATATAACATTGCCATGCCTAATTCAATCACATGTCGATGCTTCCTTTCAGAGATTCCATTTTGTTTTGGTGTGTAAGGACAGGAAATACTCTGTTTTATGCCACACTGCTGTAAATGATTCTGAAGTTTGATATTAGTAAACTCGCCTCCTCCATCACTCTGAAATATTTTGATCTTGTGATCAAATTGATTTTCCACTAGCTTTTGAAATATGACAAAAACATCATAAACTTCTGATTTCTGCCTCATTGGATATATCCAGCTATATCGAGAAAAGTCATCCACAAAAATGACATAGTAACGAAATTGTTGAACAGATTGCACTGGTGCAGGTCCCCAAATATCATAATGTATCTTTTCTAGGGGAGCACTAGATGTATAGTCTGAAGATGAAAAAGGTAAAGCTGAACTTTTAGCAATTTGACAACTGCTACACATGTTTTGAGCTTTTGAATTGTACTGAATGAGTTGTTGACTTCGTTGAAGCTTCACTGTTTTTAAACTGGTGTGAGCAAGCCTTTGATGCCAGACATCTTCTCCCACTTCCTGTTGAACCTTAGTGAAGTGAACTTCTGTGATTTTAGGGTCCACTTGATACAGCCCCTTGATTTTCCTTCCTAGCTTCACTGTTGTATGGTTGTAGTTGTCCTTCATATAAACCCCATATTTATCAAAAATAAGAGAACAGGGATAGTCATTTGTTAACTTTGATACAGAAATCAGATTCTTTTTGATTTCAGGAACTACTAGAACATCTTTTAATGGTAATATGCTTGTTTTTGTATGCAGTATTCCATTACCAATATTTGAAATCGACAAATAGGAACCATCTCCAATCATAACAGTGTCAGTACCACTATATGCAGAGTAGTCGTGAAGCATACCAGGTTCTGCAGCAATATGAGATGTAGCTCCTGTGTCTGGGTACCATTCTTTACCGTAAGGTTCTTTAGTATGCATGGCTGCCAATGCAGTTGGTATTTCTTCTACTTGATATGAGTTGTCAAAACGATACCAACATCGAAGAGCTGTGTGCCCTGGCCTTTTGCAAATTTGACATTCCAGAGGACCATTACTTACTGGTTTCGAGCTCTGCACATACTTGTTGCTAATTGAGCTTTGTGGTGGATAGGATCTAACACCTTGCTACCTTTGAGAAGAATTTGTATATGGTCTAAAACCCTGTCCGTAGTTAGACCAGTTGTCCTTAATAACCTGATCTTGCTGTGTTGTATTCAGGTTATTCTCTTGATATTGATGATTCCTTCATGATCCAGAAAAGTTACTCCCATTATTCCTTTTGTTAGTAATTTGTCCTCTGCCATAGTTATGCCCACCTCGAATATTTTCTCTTTGGTTTCTGAAATTTGGCCTTTGCAGACTTATTCCAGTCTTTCTTTGTCCATAGTATGCTAGGTTAGTATTGTACTGATTTACAGAATATGTTTGTAGCCTAGTCTCAAACCTTTCAAGTTGAGTAATAACCTCATCATATTCTGGTTGAGGTTTGAGATAGTACATGGTTGTTCTAAAGCTTTCATATTCTGATCCTAACCCTTCAAGAACTCCAAACATCCTGGTTATGTCATCAACCGATTTTCCAATAGCATTTAACTGATCACAAATGGATTTGAACTCTCGAAGATATTCACTCAATGATCTATCTCTTTTCCTGCAGGCTTGTAATTTCCCTCTTAATTCGAACTCCTTTGCTACAGATCTCTGTGTGAAACGATTTATAAGAGTTTGCCATATCTCGAATGAAGTCTCTAAGCCAATTATCAGACTTAGAATATTCTCAGATACCGTTCCACTTATCCAGGATGAGATTAACTGATCAGTCTTTATCCAATCTAGATAATCAGGGTTTATTTCTTGTGTTTGCCTTCCCTCAATCTCAGCTTGTATCGTTTGTGCTGGAGGAGATGTTTCACCATTAATAAACCCGATTAAATCTTGACTCTTTAGAAACCTATGAAATTGAGCTTGCCATAGTAGAAAATTCTCCTCTGTCAGTTTGATTGTAACAAAATTTGCTATATTCACATGAATAGGAAATGAATACTTCTGCACTCTGGTTGTCATTCTGTATATCGAGACACTTTGAAGATATGACAGAACAAGTAGGTGACCTTTGAGTATCTAAAATCAAACCTTTGAATATCGATTCTTCTGACTCACTGTTGATCTTGATCATGCAGCCTCTGTACAAGCTTTCTGTACAAGCTTTCAGCAATGGAGAAAGAAGGTCACGAACTACTAGGAAGAAAGCTCTGATACCATGTGAAGAAGCAGATATCAAAGATGAACTGCATATGAGGTAAAGAACTCAGTATACTGATAGAACTGAATCGATCAATTACATCAAGTAAGATCTCTCTTCTACTTCTCTCAATCTATACAATCAACTGTAGTTCTACTTCAAAGAACATGAAAGCAATTGAGAGAATTGAGAGAATCATCTGTTCTACTTCTTTCTTCTGCTATAATAGCGAAGCTTTTATATCTTTGTTCCAAAAACCTCTAAAACAGACTTAACAGTATTTTGTTACAAGATTGAATCATCAAACTAACTATATTGTTATATTGACACTTGTACGGCTCTTGGCGTAGCTGCAGTCAATTTTCTGTTTCTGGATTGCCAACTCAGCTTCTTCACGGATCACCAGCTCAGCCTTTGCTTTTCCTTATTTCGAGCTCTGCCCTGTTTCAGCTTCAGCTTACTTTGCTCTGTTCTTGCTTCAGCTTGTTTTGCTCTGTTTCTTTACTTCCATCAGTATTTGTAGACTGTGGTTTTGACCTTTGTTCTTTAACAATGTCGGGGCTAAGAGTGTTCATGTCGTGGAGCAGTTGAAGTCCAAGAGCGGGGGCTTCGACGAGTACGTGCGGCAGATCGAGGCGATCGAAGAGCAGGTGACGCACTTCGAGTTCGAAAATCAAAAGTTGAAAACCGAAAAACCGAACCGAACTGAACCAAAATTTCGGTTCGGTTCGTATTCGGTTCGGTTCGGTTTCGGTTCGGTTCGGTTAAAAAGATTTTTCTAACGGTTCGGTTCGGTTTGGTTTTTCATAAAAATCGAACCGAACCGAACCATTGACACCCCTAAGTATGAACACCTAGAGAGAGGTGAATATGTATTAAAATATATTTTGACAAATAACTAAGGAATAGATAAGTTATGAACAAAGTTTAAATAAGGATCAAAGTTTGTTATGCAAGTTACCAAACTTCTAAGATAACTTGTAAAAGTGCAATAAACTTAAGTAAAGAGAGTCAAGGGAAGAGAATATTGCATATGAAATTTATAATCGATCGGTTTAGATTAACCTTACGTCAACTCTCCCATGCTGACATCCTATTGGCTAGATTCTTTTATAGGATCAACAAGAGATTACAACTATGAGTATAAATATTCAATGTTAGATCAGACTATCTCACTAAAATACTCTTTTTGTGTTTTCTCTCCCTTGATCACAATTTGTAAAGCTCACAGGAAAAAAAGAGTAATCGAGAATAGTTTCAGACTTTGGAATTTTAGATTCACGTCCCATCTTCTTGACCAATTAACCTCCTTAAATACTTCTCCATGTTGAGCCAATCATAAGAAGATTTTCTTCTAATCTACCTATTGGACAAAATAATTTAAGGAGATCTTCTAACCATTGAAGACAATGATGGAATTTCCACTTGATTCTGGTCGCTCATACAAATAGAATCTTGGTTTTCATAAATGACGCTTCCTCATTTGGAACTTATCTTCAAGATTGATTTCATCAATTTATGATTGATTCAATCAATATATTTATATATAGAAAATGAAACCCATTACCAGATAATTAGACATTGTTGCTTAGATTCTAAAACAGTTTCATTCTGGATTCGTGTCGTAACCTTGATAAGTCTGGTTCCGGACTTTTCTTTATTTTGACCTTGACACATTCTAAACTTGTCAAAGTGAGATATGTTTATGGGATAGAATAGACTTTGAAAAAAAATTCTCAATAGTAGCTCAGAAACATACTTATACCAATCATGTTTTAATATAAGCATTAGAACTAGAAACTTTGTCAACTTCAAAATCTGGTAGAAGTTTTATCAACACCAACCACTGAAATTAGGCGCAACCATCGCTCACATTCTTCCATCCACCATACTTAAAAGTCCAAGAGAGAAAAAATATCCTAAAAAACTACTCTTACGAGTTGGATTCCACAGGATCAGACTGCGTCTTTGCCTTTAACGTCCTCCACCCATCATCAGAACCCAAAGAATCTTCTATCTTCTCACACTTATGCATAAGCAAAGATTTCAGCTTCGTGTGGCTTGATGGATTGAGTAGCTTTTTGAAAGATTTACAGGAACCGATCCAAACTGTCTCTAACAACTCTAGCCTTCCTTTGATCTCGACTGCTTTAGGACAACACTGCAGATAAAGTTTCTGGAGCTTCTCTAAGTTGGTCAGGTCAGGCAACTTATCCAAAGATGGAACTCCTTCAAGCTTTAATGCTCTCAAGTTCTCCAAGCCCTGAAGGCCTCTAAACTCTCACTTTAGGGAAATGAGCAACTTCCAAATCTGACAGTGCTTTCAAATTTGAAAGGTCTATTGATGTTTCTTGCATGATTATATATTTAAGTATAACGAATTTGGGGGGAGGCGAAGTAGGCGTCGTAGCTTCTTGCGGTGGACCAGTTCAGGTTCCTTGAGTTGTGAAAGAAGAATGATATCTGAAGATGAGGAGGTTGAAATAATGACATTCCTACTGCAAGGACTCCAGCCTGCCTATATTCTGATCCACCAAGCACTTGGAGCTTCATTGAATTCAAAAGCATCCTCAAAATTGTCAAAACCTTGATTTTCCATACAAATTGTAGATTGGATTAGTAAGTAATTTAACATCGAATGACACACATTCTTTTGTTACTTTACATAATCAAAACCACGTACAAAAGATCCACCTATGTAGAAACACTAATCTAAATGTCCCTAAACTCCAAACCCAACTAATATGGACAATATTTTGGAGGGGTGAGTCCAATCTTAGTAAATGAAAGTTCTCGATCCACCTACTCACTAGTCGATCCAAGAACACAATAGCATAGTAACAATTATTGTCAATCGGAAAACCAATACTCACTTAAGATATGCAATTCATGCATTATATACAAATGACTATAATTATTTGTGCAATGAATAAAATAGATGCACTCCAATGCACACAATTCAATTACTAATCTCATGAGTGCAATACCCATTGCTCATCCATATACACGAGTGAGTATTTATTTCATACTTGTCACCGATCATAACTTATCTCAACTAACGAGACATTGTGACCACCAACTCATCAAATAAGGTCATATAAACATTTTTGCCATGCTTTTGCCCATTCATCACGGGTGTCCTCCAGTGATGATAAATATACCACTCTAGAGCCACATGATGATGGCTATCCCAAACTCATTCTCATCGACATTCATACCCATTCTATTTTCTTTCTCAATCTTGAAACTTAAGTTCATAATATCACATTTGGGCTATTTAATTCGCAGTATGTTACACAAGCATACCATTTCGTGAATGAAATTGAACTTCTTGTCCTTTCAACCATATAAAGGCCCATCTTAAACGGTAGAATATTCGCTTTTTCCAAAGTCTTATAAACGTACTTAGGAAAATTAATTTTAGTGTTGGTATATTACTCACGACACTCATAGAATTTCCATGGAGTTGGTAATTTACTTAATTATTAGAATATTGATAAATTCCTAATAATCTTGTTCATTAACTTACAACAATGGTAAAATTTCAAAGGAGTTGATAATTTGCTACTTCCTTATATTGATAAATTTTTGATAGTGTTAGTAATTTGTGTAATATACAGGTAGAATACAAGAAGATTTGGTAATTTATCGATTTAGTGGAAATTTGATAAATTTATGATAATATTGATAATTTACTATTGATACATCTGACAAGTAGGTAACCAATCTCTCTTTTTTTTTTTTTTACAGAAAATATTTTGAAAACCTTTTATATATATATATATATATATATATATATATATATTATGCAACATAGTTGACTGGGACCCCACTCTTCTTCTACTATCACAGAACATTTTCAATTTTCCAACCCCATGGCATCGTAGAATTTTGCCCTAAAGTTTCATACATCTCTACTTTGAGAAGAACTTAAATCCTAGCTGATAATTTCAAATTTTGAAACTTGAAACGCAGTAATTAATCATTCAAAAGCCCCTGTAGAAATCTATTTTAAGTTATCAAAACTAAAGGACCTTTGTGACCATTGCACATGATCATTATCTAGGGAGGGTCATGTTCGTGCTAGACAAGATGTTTTGCCGTTACTCTTTCATTTCTTTAATGTGGAAATTTTCATGGGAAATCCGCAACAATTCATGAATATGATCGCTGATGTCTGATTGAATTCACAACGCTGAATGCAACTCATTGAACATTAATATCTATAAATGACTTCTGGAGCAAGTCATCTTGAGTCCTCAACGAGTTTCTCCCATGACAAGATTAATTACTAGGGGTGAGCGGTTCCCGGTTCCGGTTCGGTTCCACCTGGAACCTGGAACCTACCCTCGGGCACGGGTTCCTCAATTTTTGGAACCCGGAACCTACCCGTCGAGAACCAAGAACCCGGAACCTACCCCGTCACGGGTTCCGGGGTCGGTTCCAGTGTTCCAACAGTTCTTTTTTTTTTTTTTTTTTTTTTCAAGGCATCAAAATCAATAATCCATACTTGCAATTCAGAACTTCTCCAAAGCTGGAATAGCCTAGGTTGCTTAATACAACTATACATCCACCATCAAGCCTCTCACGAATACGAGAAACATCCACTTTCTTTACTTCGCCCGTTGCCCCAAAATCAACACCTTTAATAACTCCTCTTCGCTATAAATAAAATAATCAACATTACTATAGTTGCCAAAGCAGAACGATGACAGGAGAAATGTGAACTGTTCGTTAAACTAATTCAAGATATTGACCAAGAGAGTAAGCATGTAAACCGTTACCTTGGCTGCAAGAAAGTTACCACTTGCTACACTTAAACCAACTTCATGCAAACGGCTACTATGCCCATGACGGCGCATACTGGATATTGGGGGTCCAGGAGATAGTTTAGCCTCTATCATTAAACAAGTACCTCCAACTACTTCCATAGCTGCTTCCAGAGCTTTAGTGTATGTTATTCTGTATCTTCCAACATAGTTAGGCTCATGTCCTATGAAGACATGCTTAGTATCAGCAATTAAAGGTCTATTGTTGAAAATTGATTTTATAGAAACAAAAGCAGGCCACACAAACAAGACCTAGCCACTTCTAAAATTGAGATCCAATCCATGCAACATACATAAAAACAAATGCTCAGTTGCACCTCATGCAAACATTAGCAGAACATATACTTTCTTTGCCCATCGTTTGGATAAATAAAAATAAGTCAGCTACAAGGCATGAAGAACGCGAATTTAATCACTTGGAGCATTCCACAACAGAACGGGTCCGCGCTTTTGTTCTTCCTGAATTCTCACAGCATTAACATGCAACCAAACCACAAATCAGAAACGAAACAAAAGAAGCGAGGAAAAACCGACGCGTGCCTTGAGAATCGGATCCAAGTGCCGACTAGCGATGATTTCGCCGGAGACGACGACGACGAAAGTGCCGCCCCTGTGAGCTCTGAAATATGGCCACGCCTCGTGAAACCAGCGCACGAACTGCTCGTTCTTCTTCGAGCCGCTGCCGCCACCGCCGCTCCCCTCATCGCCCCCGCTCTCCTCCGGATCGCCGAAGGCGTGGCTTCTGAACCCGAGCCCCCCCCGCCGCCTTAACCCCGAGCGCTCCGTCCTCCGCCACCGCCAGAGGCGAGGGGCTCGAGAGTCGTGCCCTCGCTCACGGCGGCGAGGGGCAGCGCGATAGCTCGTCGGGCTCAACGGTGAGACGGCTCGTCGAACGAGCGGTGGGTGGTGCTTGTTCAGTGGCCAAGAGATGGTGGTGAGTAAGGCGTGGGGCGGTGGTGTGGTGGTGGGTGAAGCGGCAAGGGGCGGTGATGTGGTGGTGGGCAAAGCGGTGAGGGGTTGCGAAGAAGAAGAAGAAGAAGAGAAGAAGGGGTGGGGTTTCGGTCGAGAGAGGGGGAAAGAAGAGAGAGAAGAAAAGAAAAAGGTTGGGGGGTAAGAAGTGATGTGTGAGGAGGAAAAAGGGGAGAAAAGAAAGAGAGAGAAAAAGGAAGGGAAAGGTGGGAAGAAACGTAGAGGAAATCACGTGGGGGGAAGCGACTAGGGTTTTTTATTTTTTATTTTATTTTGACGGGTTCCGGTTCTGATTCCTATGGGAACCGGAACCGGAACCGGGAATGACGGTTCCCAGGAAAATGGAACCGGGAACCGGAACCGGTCTCTTAAGAACCGGGAACCGAACCCGACCCTCCGGTTCGGTTCTCCGGTTCCCGGTTCTACCCGGGAACCGTGCTCACCCCTATTAATTACTAATTGCACCCGCTAAAAGTTTTAGAAGTAGGACCGCAATAGACCCAAAAAAGAACAAAGAAGTTGCAGAACCAATCTATCATGGTAAGGTTTCATGCTTTCCAGGACAATATTTTGGTTTTAGCTTGACCTTAATAAGCTCGAAAGAAGAGTGGAGTCCGAGTCAACTATATTGCATAAGATGAATGAAACTGTCGCACAGGAGTTGCAATGTGGTTCGATAGAATGTGACTCATGGTTGAAAAGTTAGGAGAAAAAATTCCGGCGATCTGCTCCCTTCTCCTGCGATGCTCTTCTCCTCCGCCCCTCCCTGAGGATGGCCTGAGTTGCCGCCTCAGCCTCCTCCGCCTCAACATTGCTGCTCCCTTTCCCGCTTCTGCTTCCATAGCTGGAGATTTTTCAGATCTGAAATGCAAGCGACGCTGGCATCACTCCCGTAGCTCGAGCATAATCAGATCTGCAAGGTAACCAGCTCTGGAGCCTCGCCCTTAGCCCGAATCGCCCTGCTGCCGCCGCCGCCTCTTTCTCCTCCGGCCATCCCTGCCTTCACCCTCCTTCTCCAACCCTTAGCCAGAGCTGATCTTTACCCCTTTGTAGACTATGATCCTCCACCTCCCGAGACCTCCGTCACCACCGTAGCCACTCCCCATTTTCTTCCCAAAACCAGAACCTGAACCGACTCCAGGTGTTCTTTTTCGACTAGACAAAGTGTGCACAGCAAGTGTTCGACCAAATTTCTGTGAGGAGGGAATCTAAGAGCTCGCCTGCTCTTCACCCAGTCAGCCTCCCGCCTTCTTGCCAGCTTGATTCTAAGGCGCATTCGGCTGCTGCCCAACTCCTTTCAGCCGGTTGATGGTTGAAGTCGAGGTCTCTAGTCGGGGTATCGAATTTCATGGTCCAGGTTCTTAAGCATATCGACCCAACCACTTCTGCCCATATGCTATGACTTATTTCGACAATGATGGTAAGTACGCCATGTAGAAGAGGCAGTAGCTGCAAAGCCACTCCTTCGGTCACCCCAGAACTTGACCTATTTCTGCGGAAATAAAGAACAACCTCTTCTGTTCAAAGACGGAGGAACCAAAGGTAGGAGCTCAGAATGACAGATACAAGCCTCCCAGGTACAACTTTTGTTGTTCTCCCTAGTTGCGATGATGATACCTTGGCCGTGGGGAATTATTCTACCGGTAAACATATATGTGATAAAAACTTTCTTGAAAGGTGAGGTTGAAAGTCCTCTGCACATAAACGACTACTGTTGCTTGTAGGTTAACTAATTATGTTATTATCTGATAAGAAATTATGAGGAAACCTTCTCTTTAATTTTACCAAAATAGATTTGACAAAGATATTCCACAACACACAATTAGTTGCTACCTTGACTGATGCAGACGAGGAATCACACTCCCTTATGACGATCTCATTAGGAAAGTGAAATATCAAGAAGTTGCACTGAAACTAGTTCAACCCTCACCTTTAGACTGGTTTCTAAAGAGCATAAACCGATCTCTAATCACAGTCATCTCTTAGGTCATTATCAAACACAATCGTCTCTTAGGTTATTAACAAACATATGCTGGGTGAGCAAGTGAGTTAGTTAGGCTTGAAGTATTGGCATTTCAGAAAAAGAGGAGTGAACTACTAATTAATTACGGAATCGATAAAATTTCAACAGAAGAAAGAGGCAATGAATGCTGTAACTGTTTTTCCAGGAAAAAAAGTTTGAAACACAGAAGGGTAAGGATGAAAGTCGTTTTTCAAGGAAGCTGAGAGTTTCGGTTCGCCACAGGGTGCAATATTATAGTCTATTCAGTCTGTCTCTACTGTTAGGTACAGAGTTGAGGGTATCAATCAAGTAGTGTCCTTTTTTCTATTTACCAGACAATAATGTACTAATTTGTAGTATTGAAGTCTGTTCAAGACACCAATATCTCTGTTCGCATATGAAAAATCCCATTAAACAAAATGAAATCAACTAATTCCACTCAAAGTAATTCAGCTTTTAGCACCAGCCCAGTTCCTAAAGTGCATAAATTCAATCCCTACTTGTAGAAATCTGAGTTTTATTGAGAAGCTGGTGCATAGATGTGGCATTGTATTTCCAGATCTAAGGCCCAACTGTAGCATAGATGGAAGCAGATGAGCAGGGTTTAGCATGTGACTAGAATTAGGCAAAAGCTATTAGTGTTAGATGCAAATGACAGGGATCAATCATCGAGTCAACTATTTAAAGAACTGATACTGATTTGAGAGTCGCTCTATTGTTTCCATCGCATTATATACCTAGTTGCATTGTAGAACAGACCCAACTCATGAAAATGGCAGTAGATGAGAGGAATTACTGGAGGTGGATGGGGTGAAGGTGAAGTGTCTGAATCAAATGCTGAGAAGCTGATAAAGATCTTGGCTCTGAGTTCAGCTGAAGAAAGACTCTTTATTAGACAGTCCACTCACCCTTGTGTCTTGCTGATGCAGGAAGGTGAGGACTTATTAGTTGCAGGTACACTGAAAGCCAATGACCATTAATGACCCAAGGCGCCAAAACAAGGAAGTTGGGATGTAAAGTAACCCTCCTGCACAGAATAGTTGCCTGACTTATGACCTTGCTAGACAAGCATTTGAAGGTTGAGGGCCCTGAAGTGTGTGAATTTGCTTAATACAGTTAACCATGGATGGTTCGAACAGTACTTCCAAGCCATACTGGTGTGTTTGATTAGCACTTAGCAGGTGAGGCGGTCGTCCACCCTCTTATCTAGTTGGACCATTTGGGGTAAAATGAATTGTCCATATTACCGCTAGAAGGAATCCTCAAATATTTTTCTTTTGAACAAGGAAAATTTAATTATCGTATTATTTAATTTTTAATGGTCCAACCATTGGAAATTACAATTGGTTATAAATATTATGGTAATATAAGTAAACAACATATAATCAACTTATATTTATAAATTAGCTGTGAATACTGATAAATAAATAATAGATTGATACCAAAAATAAAATAAAACAATAGATTGATCTATTGATGCTAATTAATCAATATAAATTTATGCCATTACAATTTTATTATTTTTGAAACAATGACTGATAAATTAATTTAGGTTTCTAGTAACACAATATTGTACTCTATATATACATACATATATATAAATATATAATTTAAGGTAATTGCAATTGTATCATAAATCTACTTTGAAATCATATTGTTCAAGGCAAATTACTGATAGTGTTGGTAATTTACTTATAAAAACAGTAAAATTTCTTTGGAATTTTGGTACATTCCCGATGGTGTTAGTAATTTACTCATGGCACCAGTAAAATATCAGAAGAGTATGTAATTTACTAATTTATTGAAAAATTTGTAGGTATTTAACAATATTGGTAATTTACGACCGGTGTACCTAACAAGCAAGTAACTTGGTCATTTCTTTTTACCACCACGAAAATTTTTCAATTTTTCAGTCCAAGGGGAGTGTAGAATTTTGCCAAATTTTCATTTGTTTCTACATCTGTGACGAGAACTTAAAATCCCATCTGAAAAGTTTAAATAGTGAAACTTGAAACGTAGTCATAATTTCACTGCGAGGCGCCTGTAGAGATCTGTATTGAGTTTTGACCATTGCACATGATCATTACCTAGGGTGTGTTATGTTTATGCTAGACACAATGTTTTGCCCCTACTTCATTTGCTCAATGTGGAAATTTTATGGGAAATCAGCAACAATTCTGCGAACATGGTTGCTGATGTCTAATTAAATTCTTGACACTGAATAGGAAGACATTCTGAGGGTGCTGTCTCAAGAACATCAATCTCTGTGAATGAACTCTGGAGCAAATCATCTTCAATCCTTGATCAATTTCATAGAAATTTCCACGACGAGATTACATTCTCAGAGCATGTGACTTGGTTAGGCTAAGCTATTAAAATTAGACGCAGATGGAAGAAATCAATTGAGTCAACTCACGAGAGTGTTCACTGAAAAGCTATTTTCAATGCATATATAAATGATAAGTTATGAATGGAACAAAAACTTAGTTCATTCCAAATCTTTTCCTAATGTATCACTAGTTGCATCGCAATTCGCAAAAAGACCCAATTCATGCAAAATAGAAACAACGTAGAGACAATTAGGGTGTGTTTGTTTAAAATTGTTTCTGTTCGTTCTTTTGTTCCGAAGAACAAAAAAAAAAGTAAACGCGTTTGTTTATATCTTCTATTCTCAAGAACAAAAAATCTATTTTTTTTGTTCTTGGGAACAGATTTGGAACATAAACAAGAAGTAGAAAAAACTTGTTTCTTATTTCCGGGAACACTTCCGAGAAACATTTTTTTTTCTTCTCATTTTTCTTCTCATTTTTCTTCATTTTTCTCTTTATTTTCTTCTTCTTCTTCTTCCTTTTGCCGGTCATCTGCCTTGGAAATGGCCAACGTCAGTGACCGACCAGACGAGGGTCAACAACCTCGTCGGAGTGTCATCGGTCACTAGTCCCCGGAGAGGCCGAGCCACAGCGAGGCTCGTCGACCCGAGCCTTGCCGTGGCTCGTCGTGGCCACGCGAGGCTCGGCCTTGCCAGGCCACCTCCAGGATGGCGTTGCTTGGCAGTGGCCCGGCGAGGCTCGGCTGACGAAACAGAAATTTTGTGCAATTTTCTATTTCTGTTCCAAGGAACAATTTTTGAACAGAAATGTTACCAAACGTGCCCTTAGCAGACAAGGAATGGAAGACAATGAAGAATCAAATTAGACAGCCACCGAATTTGAATGAAAATGCAGAAAACAAAATAAAGATGTAGAGAAGGGAGAAACGCTTCTTGGCCTGACTCAACTGCAACTAAAATGAAAAAAACGAGACATTTTAGACAATCTATGAAAAACCTTGTGGAACAGATGGATACACAAGAAGACGCGGTTGCCAGTCCTAGAGGGAGATCTCCATCAGGTGGAGCCACATCTCGTGCTTCCACTCGGGGTCGCCATAGCGTTCCTTGACGGTTGGAGTTTGTTGCTGCTGGTTTTGGGTGAGCTTTTTGCTCAACTCGTTGCTGATGAGGGAGGAAGAAGAAAAGAAAGTGAGAGACAAGAGACAGCAAATGGAGAAGAAGAGAAGAAAGTCGAAATTTTTGAAGGATGGGTCCCACCTGTACCCATGGCAATTAAATGAAGGACTCAAGGAAAGGGCCTTGCTA
Organism: Eucalyptus brandiana; assembly: GCA_014182725.1. Taxonomy (NCBI): domain Eukaryota; kingdom Viridiplantae; phylum Streptophyta; class Magnoliopsida; order Myrtales; family Myrtaceae; genus Eucalyptus; species Eucalyptus brandiana. Next base: position 67,012,719 of record CM024675.1, on the reverse strand, counting down.
ATTTTTTATTGGCATTGTCACTTTTTTCAAATCTCTGTACTCAACAGATTCTAGAGTCTCCTTGAACTTCTCACATTCATTTATTGCCACACGCTTTAGATTCTTGAAGCTTGAGGGATCGGATAACTTTTGCAGGGATTTACAATCATCAATATGAAGCCACACCACTAATTCTAGCCTCCCTCGAATCTCAACCAGACGAGGACAACACTCTAGGCTTAGTCCCAGGAGCTTCTTCAAATTGGTTAGGTTAGGCAACTTCTCTAGCAACGGAAGATCCATAAGATATAAATAAAACAGGTTCTCCGAATCTTCTAGGCCTGGTATCTCTTTTAGCTTCTAACTGTGACTTATAAAGACTTCTGTATCTACGCCTAATCAATCAAGCAACTTTTCAAGTGATTCACAAAACCTTATACAAAGTATGTCTAACGATTCTAGTTGACCTTGAACCTCAACCAATTTAGGACAATATAATATGCAAAGTGTCTAGAGCTTCGTCAAGTTGCTTAGGTAAGGCAACTTCACCAGTGATGGAAGATCTACAAGATCAAGCCTTTTCAAGTTTTTCAAACATTCAAGGCCTTGAATCTCTATTAGCTGTTTGCAATGATGGACTCTCAATTCTGAAAACTTCTTCAAATATGAAAGATCTATCAACTTTTCCATTAAACCGTGCCCATAAATCGAGATGGATGACAAATTCTCGGGAAGCCTAGGTAGGCGTTCTAGGTTATCTACGTTGAGGGTAAGCTCCTTGAGTTTAGAAAGGAGATTAAAATCTAAAGGCAGGGTGGCAATCTAATTATAATACAAAAACAAGGACTCTAGCTTTCTTAACCTTGAGATCCACTCGAGGCTTGAAGCTAGATGGGGAGGGGCTTCATACCATGAACACAAACTCAAATCTCTCAAATTGAATAGGTTCAAGAGATCTGGAAATCTCGTCACTAGCACTATTGTAATGGATAGATTGGTCAAACTTTCAGAAAGCTTTGGTACTACGGAAATTCTCATGCCCCCTAATTTCAAGATCCTCAGAAATGACAGTCTTCGAATTTCAATTGGAATTTCCCCCTTGAAACCTTCATAGTTGTCGACATATATCTCTTCAAGCTTCTCCAACTTTCCAAGGGCGCTAGGTAGCTTTCTTACGTAGGTGCAAGACACCCTTAATACTCTCAAATTCTTCATTTTCCCTATTGAATTGGGTAATTCTTGAATGCTCGAGTTAGAAATATTCAACTCAACAAGAGATCCAAAATTTTCGAATGGAAGTTCATTAATTTCTGTATATCCAACCTAAGAATTGCTAGTGATGTTGAGCAACCAACTAAATTGCATATATGTAGTGATCTACATCCAACTGCACTAAGAGTTTCCAATTTCTTCATTCCTTTCCACTCAGGAATCTTGGTAATAGATGTCGAATTGGCAAAAAGTTCTGTTAAGGCTTCCAATTCCTCCATCTCATCCAGCAATGTCCAAGGGTTCCTACACCCTTTCAAGTTTCAAAAATTTAAACACTTTAACTTACCAATAGACTTATCAACTTGAACCAATTCCTTGCACCCTTGAAGAATTAGTTGCTCTAAATTTTCATGAGCAAAAAAATCGAGAGTTTTGATCAAGTTTTTGCATTCAGTCAAATTTAGAACCTTCAAATTCTTTGCCCTCTGTAATGAAGAGAAAATGTTAATTTTGATTCATTGGGAGATACAAAAGAGCAAAGTCAATATAGCAAAATTCATGTCGAAGTAGTACGATACCTTGATGTAGTTCCATCCCTCCTAATCATCTGTAATTCCACTCAATGATAGATCAAGAATCACTAATTTCAAAAGGGAAAATGCAGTCAATTGGAAAAAGAAGGGAAACTCACGCCATGAGAGAAATCTCAACTCTGGAAGAGTGAGATTCCTTTGGAACAAGCTGGTTGAAGGAAAATGCTTAACGAAGTTATGCCATGAGAGCCAGCTAGAATTCTGAAGGATGGGTAGATTCCTTGGGAACCAATTGGTTGAAGAAAAATGTTGAACGTTGTTCATATGTAAGTCTACACAGTCCACTTCAAGAAACCTTAAATTTGATAGACTTGCCAATTCTTCCTTCCTAAAAAAGTGTTGAGATTGAGGATCGAACTTGAGACATATTGCTTTAACGTTTTCTGTTCCCTGCCAAGCAAAAATGGGAATAATTACCTATTGAAGGCATTCAAGTTGAACATACTTGACGAATGCACATCATATTAGTACTTTGAAATTGATTTTTACAATATAATTAACAGATGGGCATGTCCTGGTATAGCACGACTTGGTTCAGAAAGAAGCAAATTAGCAAAGTCAACATGTATAACTTCTCATTAAGTAGGAATGACATTCACCTTACCTTCTTTCCTATGAGATCAATCGATTCTTCATGATCCCACACTTGACTTCGCTTCTCAGGTTCGAGACTACCATTTTGACAAATGATATCTCACCCAAGGTCTCTTAGTTGATCATGCACCCACAATCGGTTACCTTCTGTAATCTTTATTAATGACATCTATTTGAGGACTTCAAGGGAAGGTTCGGGGAAAAAATTATAGCTGTCCCACATGTGCATCACAATTCTCACATCAAACCCAACAAAGAAGCAACAAATATCAAGAAATATTTCATTCTCGTGATAATCTAATTCCTCAAAACTGATATTCAACTTACTTTTAATCTCTTTGTTGGGAATAGCTTTCAACTTCTTTAATGTGGTCTCCCAAATTCTTTTGTCTTTTCCATTTAAAAAGGAACTTATAACCTCAAGAGCCAAAGGAAGACCACTGTAGATTTTTACCACCTTTCTCGAGAGGGAGCTGTCGTCTATTGAAGGACGATCTCTTCCAAAGGCATGTCTGCTAAACAATTGCAGATAATGACTAAAATCCATTTCAATAAGTTCATGCTGGAAATCAACATCTTTGAGAAGTTCTTTGTTTCTTGTGGTAATAATAACCTTACTTCCTCTGCCAAACCATGGTTCATCCACCCCCACAAGAGCATCCGGCTGAATCTTTTGGTCGACATCATCAAGTACAAGCATGACCTTTTTAGAGGATAACCTCTTCTTGATCTCAGTTATCCCTTCTACATAATTATGGATTGGCAAACATTTCCTTTTTTGGACATCAGAGATGAGCTTCTTTTGCAAACTCACCATCTTTGTATCTCAAATATTAGACATAAAGCAACAATAAGAAGAATTAGCCGACAGTTTATTATAGATGATTTTGGCAAGAGTTGTCTTTCTGACACCACCCATACCATAAATACCAACAATCTTTGTTTCAGTGATCTGTCCACCTATCACTTCCATGATTTTGTCCACTTGATCATCCATTTCAACCAAATTGGCAAGTCACCTTCTGGACAACTTCTTCTATGAACTCACCTTTGCCTTTGATAGTATTTATGGCCAAAGAACCAAATTGTCAAATCAAGATGAACAGAATAATATGTAAGGTATAAATGAATTATGCACAATAATCAATTCAAATACCTCTCCTTGAGTTCCCATCCCTTTAATGCTCCAACCTTGGTAAGAGCTGCCTTCCAACTTTGAAGAGTCTCATCAGCGTACCGCCCCTTGTTTATGTGTGAGTTAATGGCCTCACCATATCTTGCAGTTTGGTAATGAACCTCAAATGGTGCTACGTCATAGAAAATTGGCATAATCTTTTGTCCCCAATTTTCCATGCAATCCACCATTTGTACCAACTCCATGAGGCACCATGAACTAGCCGCATATTCTTTAGATAAGATATGAATCGAGATTTTTGACTACTTAATCGCTTGGACAAGCTCCAGGCCAATCTTTTCCCCAACGGGAAGCTCTTCATTATCTCTATATGCTTGTATTCCGGCTTGCATGAGGCGGATGTAAAGGTAATCGGCGATGTCTTGGCGAGTATCCAATCCTTTAAAGCTTAAGAATACTTCATGATAACAATCCATTAGCTTCTCCATTTTCTGAACTTTTAGAGGACTTGCAACGACTTGATATCCCACCTGAAAAATGTTTACTATGAAAGTGGAATGATAATTATCATGATTTCTCTAAGAAACTCTTCTGTTTTATGTCATTTTAGAAGGAAACCACAATGATGCACTAGACACTAAAATATGTTCGATTATTTTATTAACAATATAGTAGAGAAGTGGACCAGTCTCAATTCTAAAGGAAGAAAGTTTCAAATTATTACGGAATTATGGGTTTTAATTCACACTAAAAATTGATTGGGGGAAAAAAGGACTATTTCACGAAGATAAATCATTGTTGACCTATTTTTGTCTTAAGCATTATCGTGACCTACCCTTTCCATCCAAAGGGAAAAGACAATAAGTTTAGGGAACCTGCCTAAATGATGGGGCATACGACTCTCGATTAGGCGTGAGCTCTCCCAAGCTCATATCTCGCGCAAAGTTAGCATAATCGATGTTAAATGAAATTGACGCTATGAGGATTTCCAATGAGAAATCACCACTAGTCTATTGGGGTTAGCCAAAAATAAAGTGAGGCATTGAAAAATTCCTCACTTCCTACACAACCAAAAAATTTAGGGTCGGAGACTTGATTACATTAATTATCCAACTAGTGCCCTTTGGTCCCTAACCTTGTTCAAACACTAACTAAAAATGTTCAAGTAGTAACTATTCCCAACCAAGCTAAAACAATGGTCAACATGTTCAAAATGCATAATCAAATAATACATAACTGAAATCGAAATACACAAAGTAATAACCTAATATTCATTTCTAAGAAAACACAATATCTTAACAAAAAGCTTAAGGGTTCGTTCAATTTTGCGCAAATGAAATTTCTTATCAAATATTCTCGCACATTTTGAAAGAAAATTACTCAAAAATCTAATTTCGAGTTTAGTCTCGATTTTAGAAAAAATAATTTTTGTTAGAGTTCTTCTAAAAAAAAAAATTTTCAAGATTTTTAAAATGTCTAACTTTTTAATTTTTAGAATATTCTTTTTTTCGAAAAAATATTTTAAAATATTTTAAAATATATAATTTTTTTATATTTTAAAAGAAATGATTTTAAAACTAGAAATAGGGACCCCGATCGGGACCGACCCAGGTTGCCAACCCTGCCCAGGGGCAGGCCACATGCGCAGCCCAGTTCGGTCCCCAAAATCTAGCCCATCTTATAAAGAAATAAAAAGGGCCCGGCCCAAGAAAGTAAAATAAGCCCATTATGCCTAAATCAACACTGACTCGGCCCGGTCCCTAAGCCCCAAAAACCTAAACCCAGGAGTGGAGTTAGACCGGCCCAGCCGCCAAGGGACCAAAGGCATCCGGTCGGGCTCCTTTTGCCTGACCCGCACGGTTCCTCAACTGTGATGGACCCGAGTCTTCAATTGGCTGCTGTTGACACCTAAATTTTGGACAACCCATTTAGTCATTTATTGCATAAAAGTTGGGGATTAATTTTTAACCCCTAAAAATATTATAATTCAATAGCATAGCATATAATTTTTTAGGTGCATTTATTTTTAATTTACATGTTTTGCATTTTTATTTTTAGGACCGGTGGTGGATGAGCTCAAATTTTATGTTTTTAAGCTCTAGTTCGGTAGGCCGGGCTAGGCCCATGAAAGGATAAAATTAACCCAAGCCCGTCGTTATTTTAATTGATTATCTTGCGAAAAATTAGGATTTGATGCGATATTATGGTTTTTGAAAAAAATTTAAAAAAATCGCATTGTAATCTTATTTTTTTTATCAATAGATGATGATATCGGGGGAGAATATTATGAGATAAAAGTATTTTGTGATCCGGAGGTTATAAGCAATTTTCGAAATATTCTAAGAAGATCGCATTATACTTGCTTATAAAAGGGTGTTGACACCTAAATTTTGGCGATCCATTTAGTCATTTATTGCATAAAAAATTATGGGTTAATTTTATCCCTAAAAAAAAATATTAATCGCATAGCTACATTTAGTTTGCATATTTTGCGTTTTATTTCTTTGGACCGGTGGCGGATGGGTCGAAATGGTTTTTTTGAGTTTTAAATTAACGGAGGTCGGACTAAGCCCATGGAGAGTACAAATTGGCCCAAGCCCATTTTCTAAAATTGAGATTTGAAATGAGGATTTTCAGAATTTAAGAAAATCGGGTTATGATCTTATCTTTAAAAAATCAGTAGAAAATATTTTGGAGATAAGGAGAATAAAATATTTTGATGATTAGGAGGTTATAGACAATCTTTTCGTCGGATGGAATATTCACAAAGGGATTGCATTTTATCTTGGCCTATAAAAGGGTGTGTACGTAGGGTTTTTAGGGGGCTTCTTTGAAAAAATTCAGAAAAAGTGAAAGGGGAGAGCAACCATCTGTGGAGGTTGAAAGGAAAGAGGGAAAAAAAGCAAAAAGTAAAAAGTGAGAAGTGAAAAGGAGAAACGAGAGGAGAAGCGGAAAAGCAGAAAAGTGGGTGATTTGACCCCTACTTGTTCATCTTCTCCCCAAGTTTGCTATCCCCGCGTTGCTTCTCCATCCGTGACCGAAGCTCCTCCGCATCTCCGGCCCACCGAAGCACCGCCTTGCCGGACACCACCGCACCTTCGCCATCAAGCCGGTCGCCGCGCGAGCCTTGCCGTGACGCCGCACCGCCACCCGAAGCCGCCCCCGCCCCCCCGTTGCTTGAAGCCGCCGCCGCATTGGGGCCACCACATCTCTCGCAGCCGCACCCTTGCCCGCAACACTGTCGCCGATCGACCCACGCGGCCCCGACGCTAAGCCCCGCCTTGTGCCGCCCGTCCTCGATCCGCCCGTGAAGCCTCTCCGCCTTGCGCCGCCCGTCCCCGATCCGCCCGTGAAGCCTCTCCGCCCGCAAATCCGAGCACTTGCACCCGCGACGCCGGCCGAGATCTCGCCTACCGCCTGCTCCTCGCGACGCCACCGCTCGCCGCCGATCCGCTCGCTGCTGGTCCTCATCGCCGGAGCTCCGACGATTAACTCCCGGTGGACCTCCACGAAGCTGCCAAAACGTGGAAGGAAAGAAGAAAAAAAAACAAAAGAGGGAAAAGGAAAAAGGAAAATTAGGTAGTTTTTTATTTATTTATTTGCTTACTGTTTTTTTTTTCCTTTCCTTTTTATTTTATTCTTTTAGTGAAATTGTTCCCTTTAAATGTTGATTGAGAGTCCGACATGAAATAATCCCTAAAGCTAGGGATTGACAGTCCGATTTTCGCGCCCGAAATCCGACTCGCAATCCCTTATAAAAATCGACAATCCAATCTCAAGCCCGAGATTCGATTCGCGATTTAATTTAAAATTGGCCAACCCGATCTCATGCGCGAGATATGGTTCGTCAATTTTAGGATATCAATCTCATCTTGTTTGATTTGCTATCGTCAAGTTGGTTGAGTCTATCTTATTTTCGTAAAAAAAAATCTTAAAAAATATTTGAGTGGATTAGATTTGCTTTAGGGTTAAAATCCAATTTGATTTCGAATTTTTAAATAAGAAAATCAAAGAAAAATCCGAATAAGGATTAGGTTTGTTTTTGTTATCTTGCATGTTAGGATTGCAATCTTATTATGAATTTTTAAATAAAAGAATCCAAAAAAAGAAAGTGCATTCATTTAGATTGTTAGTTTTTATTTGAATTGCATGTTAGTTATGTATTAGTTTTAATTTCGAAATTAATACAAAAATCCAACAAAAAAATCATCATGCATATTAGATTAGAATTGCATGTTTCATTTTAAATTTAGATCATCTTTTTTAGGTTAATTGCATTTTAGATTTAGATAACGTCTTATTTTAAATTAGGATTTAATATGACTTAATCCCTAGTTTAAATTAGATAGAATCTTAATCTTGCTAGATCATTTCAAATTTCATAAAATTTGTCTTGGGATAAATTAGTTGCAATTTCTAGGATAGATTGCATTTTTTAAAATAAAAGATGTCATTTGCATGTCATGAAGAATTAGGTTCATGAAATGCACGTCATTTAGTAATTATTGTTAAGTTCATTTCTAATTAGAACTTCCTCGCCATTAGACTAAGTCATTTAATAAATGTCGCGTGACATATAACCCACATACTAAATTATATGATGCATGTCATTTTAGTTTAAATAATTTTGTATGCCGTTGCATCGTATTGCATGTCATTAAAATTAGGTCAATTAGATTGCATTTAATTATTGCATTTCTTCATGTCATATAGTTTAGATCATGCTGCCATGTCATAGTAGGTTATTAGCATGCATCGCATGATTTTCACTAAATAAAGTGAAAACAAAAATTGAAATTGCGTGTTAATTAGAAATCATATCTAGGGTTCTTGATGTGAATTTCGATTTAACAATGCAGATGCTTTCGTTGCTTCTAGGTATGTTTTGCATTATTCAATTGATTTCTTGAGTGTTAAATTGGTGGTATGCGCACATGTATGATCACCTCACATGTTAGGAAATTAAATTAAAATCAATCCAAATTGCTTGCCAAACATTTTTTAAAAGATGAAATAAAAGGTACCGAAAGGGCACTAGGATAGTTTAGTGTAACCAAGTCCCCGAACTCATAAATCTCTGGTTCGTAGGAGTAAAGTAAATCTCCCGTTACTTTACTTGGGTTTCTAATCGACCCACCAAAAATAGATTAGTGGCGACTCCTGATTGAAAATCATTTGCATGTTAAGAATCCAAACCTAAGTTGCGAATTGGTATGGGCTTGGGAGAGCCCGAGCTAAGCTTAAAAACTTAGTAATCCATTAACCTAGTTTTAGGTGGTGAACCGAAAAATTGGGTCGCGACACTTGGCGACTCACTGGGGACTTGAGTTAAAACTCTTAGTGGACTTAGGCCAATTTTTCTTTTCTTTGAAAAATATTTTTGCTTGGCGCAGGATCCTGTGTACGTCCCTAACCTTCAAGGTGTTAAATGTTTTTGCAGATTGTGAGGTATAAGGGGAAGTGATTGCTAACCCTTACCTTGCAGGTTGGAGTTAGGGATGTATGGTTTATTTTATTTTTGAAGTGTTGTTTGATTTAAATTGCTGTGCATGTTTTGCATAAATCACTACACTTTGTACACACAACCCGCCGCCGGACCCGGGCCGCATAGGATTATTTAGGATGGTATTGAGATGGATACCACTTCGACCGCATGCTCGCGGTACGAGTCGCCCATCTCAATCCCGAAATTTCTTTCATGGTGTCAAGAGTACCCACCTCGGTCCGCATGCCCGCGACCGGGTTGGCTCTTTGACCAAGCCGGAGTCATGAGAACCCGACATAGTCCACACGCCCGTGGCTAGTCTGATCATCCTTGTGGCTTCACTTTGCTAAGCCTGTCTAGAATAGAAATCGAGCCTCACATCTCATGTGCATGTCTATGTGATTGCTATCGATTTTCCTTGGTGAAGTAAGTCTTCTATTCCCATATGAATGCAATTTACTTACTTTGTCAAACTCTTGGTCGGTCCATGACAATTTAGGTCAATCATTGATTTAATTCCTTTGTCAATTAGAAATGAAATGAATTGCCATATAATGAATCATTTGGAAAATAAAAAATTGGAAATTTGTTTTCAATTTATGTCTTGGCTTTTCCTAGTTCATGTTTGGGAAATTTCATCCCTACTAGAGCATCCCATATCTTTGTTTTCTTAATTCATTTTTAGGAAATCATCTTCATATGTGGACTTTTCTTGACTAAAAATAAATTGTTGTCATGGACTAGCTCTTTATTTACACTCCATGCTTACATGTTCCCATTTATTAAAATTAGGTGATTATGAGGCGATCTCGCTCACCCATCCGTACACGGTCGAGATCTAAAATGGCGAATCGAAACGAGGTCTTGGACCGTATCATCGGCAATATAAACAAGCAAATTGCACACTACCAAAGTCAAGTTGATGAATTGTCTGCTACTCGTGACTTTTCTCATCAAGCAAAAAGGCTGCGATGACATAGGTACTCCATCTTCGGTGAGAATCTGCGACTCGAAGAAGAAAGCCAAGAGAACTTTTGAATCGTCTCCTTTTCCCGAAGTAGCTGAATTTGATGCCACCATGAAGAGATTAGTGACATATCTAGAAGGAAGAATCTCTGACCTAAAGGGTTCGCATGACACGATCAAGGAGGATGAAGAACTCAAGCATACATGATTCATGGTTCTAAGTAGTTCACTTTCCTTGTTTAATTAGGGGCATGCTCGGTTGCACCTCCCCGCGTGGGAATTTTTATTACTTTTTAGGAATTGTTTTCACTTTCTAGGAATCATTTCTTAGGTTTAGGAATCACAATTTTCATTCCAATAATGTAATTCATTTGATTCTATTCAATGAAATTACAATTTTATTTCAAATTTTGAGGACATGATGGAGTATACCAAACCGGTCCAATGACGATATCCAACCATGAAAAAGAAAAATATCATCCACGGAGGAATCCCGAGGGCTGGACTTTTTCATGCTTCCTCCTAAAAACTTTTCGAAAATAAAAGCATTTCACTGCTAAAAAAAAAAAAAAAAAAAACAAAAAACATTTTCCCAAAACTTGTAGCAGATTAAACCTATTTGTTTGTCGACTCATTTACTTCTTGTCTCGAGCATAATTCTATCACTTGTTATGACAAGAGACATTTGAAAATAGCGTATCAAGTTTCAATGATCATAAACTTGACTTGTGATCAACAAGGCTTAGAGCGCACTTGCAAAGTGAAAAAAAAAACAACAAATTTGGGGCAATTAAAAGAGGACCGTCATTCCCCGGTGGAAGAGTTGACAAATTGGGAGCATGACAGGTTTTGGTAGTGACTCGACTGGGATAAATTCTTCACCGAGCCGAAATGATTGTGCAATTTGAATTTACTTTAATATTGCATAGTATCTTATTCATGCACGTTGTTTTGTGCGGGGGCAAAAGCGAGATTTCATCAAATTAAAGATCGGATTTTCATCCTCGATTGATCAATTTGTGTGTTTGTTCCCTTTCAATAGGGGCAATCCAAGGACACCCATTGTTGAGACAGTCCCTTCATGGGACAATTCCTTGAATGAATGCTTGAAATCATGTTTTCATACTTATGAGAGCATTTTTGAGTGTAGTAAATTGTTTGTTTGAAGTCACAAACGCTTTTCATGCTTAAAGTTGCTAGACTCTTTTGAAAATAGAATTTTCATATTGATTTAGCTCACCAATTTCATATGGAGATTTATCAAGATAGACAACTCAATGGAGTGACATCAATGTTTAAGAATCTTTGAATGAGACGTATCGGGATGATGAAAGGCAAACCCTATCCTATACACAGTCCCATATTCATACACTTGTGAGATGAGTGTAGCAAGGTTCATATCCATAAGGTAAAGAGTTCTCTCGCAAGAGGTACGGCAACCGAAATGATGAGAGGCAATTCATATCTCTATCTCAAACACTACGGGTGATCTCGTTGCTTAACCCTTTTGAGCCCATACACTTATGGATATTCTTTTCAAATCACCCCTATCAAGAATCACCCCACATTGGGGCAAATTGGAGGGTAAGATAGCACCATAAAGTGAAGAAAATGAATTGAAATTTTCTTGCTTTCACTTGCATCAATTTTCAAGTCGTGCTATTACATTGAATTCATATGGTAATTTAAGTGCCTTAGGATGACGAAGAGCATTTCTTTCTCTATCCTACATACTTATATCCTTTGCATAGCCCACTTGAGCCTGCAATTTCATTTCTTTTAAACCCGGTTGGTGATCACCCCCACACTTTGGGGCAAGGCAAGAGACAGATGAAGACCTTTGAAAGTTTGAATGTCATTCAAAGTGTAATTGCTCGACACATGCATAGAAATCAAAATAGAATTAAGGGGCATGAAAAAGCAGTGTGCCTAGTAAAAGTAAGGCCAATGCCCATGAAAAAAAGTGAAAAAAATGAATAAGAACTAGGGGCATGAAAAAGCAAAGTGTACTGGTAAAAGCAAGGCCAATGCCCATGGATGAAAAAAGAGTCAAGATAGGTGACTGTCAATTACAAGAATTGAATCCCAATGGAGCAATAGTCAAAGAACTCAAATGCTGAGTTTTTACAATCAATAGGGCACTTCATGAAGACAATTCCCGATGGTGAAAAAGAAAATTGATGGCAATGCCAAGATGATCATCAACTCTCACCTTTTACACACATTTGAGCCTAATGATCTTTTCATTTCTCAACCCATGAACCCAACCTACGTTACGTCCCTTACAAAGTCTCTTCAGATTAGGGCATTTGAATTAACGTAGGAGTTCATATGTTTATAAGCATCGCTCGAAGAAGTGCGAGCAAGATTATTTCTTTTTCATTTTGCGGGGTTCTTGACTTGTAAACCCGGAGATGGTTACGGGGCAGTTCATTCAATAGCTTTGACTCAAAGAGTCTTTTGTTAAGCCATTGACCAAGCCCTCATTATGGCCCCATTAAAAACCTCTCAGATTGGTAGGATCGTACCACTTGCGAGAATACTCGGACCCATGTCGATATGATGAAATTGAGTGATTTGCATAAAATAGACATTCTAAATGAGAGTGAGTGAAAGTCCTTTCTAACCGAAAGTCTCTCATTTAGTATTCTTAAGAAATCCATGTCACGAGTGAAGATTGTCTTGAATGATAATTCTCTCCAAAGTGAAAATTTGGGTGATGCAAATGTCATTATGCATAAACCCGATTGAGTTGATGAAAACCTCACCGAATTTTGAAATGTGCATTCTAGAGTAGCTTAGATTGTCTATCTCTTTGATGATGCATATTATTTTTTGCTCTAAATCATGTCGACGGGTAATTCAAGTTCCTTTCAGAATGTTTCATGATGTTAGAAGATGAGAAAACTCCACCGGGAGGTGAAAGACCTCCACAAGATATCTCGAATTCCGAAGACATATCCCCAAGAATCGAGATATCATCGGGTGAGTATATCTCTACCCATTATCGACACTTGACTCGGTCAAGCTGTCTCTCTATATTGACCGGCGTGCTTTTATAGCCCGAGTCCCTTCTCATCGACCCGGCGTGCTTCAAAGAGCCCGGTGTCCTCTATATTGACTCGGCGTGCTTTAGTAGCCCGAGTCCTTTTTAATAGACCCGGCGTGCTTCCGTAGCCCGGAGTTCCCGACCGGCGTGCTTTCGTAGCCCGGTGTCCTTTTAATAGACTCGGCGTGCTTCCGTAGCCCGATGTCCCCGTTATTGACCCGGTGTGCTTCCATAGCCCGGAGTTTCGACCCGGCGTGCTTTCGTAGCCCGAGTCCATTTTATCGAACCGGTGTGCTTTCGTAGCCCAATATCCATTTATATTGACATGGCGTGTCTTTGTCATAGCCCGAGTCCATTTTGAAAACACCGACACTCGGACCGAGTTGTCCCCCAAAGATTTTCCTCCGATTCAATCGATTAAGGCGACCAGAAGAATGGTTCGGGTCCCGATTAGTTTGATCTCTCGTTTGCAAGGCCGGGCGACCGAAGAATGGTTTGGGTCCTAGCCAAGCAAAACCTCGTTTAGGCGACCGTAGAATGGTACGGGTCCTAGACAAAATCTATTTCCCTATTCGGGCGACCGTAGAATGGTACGGGTCCGAAAGGTAAACCCCGTTTAGGCGACCGTAGAATGGTACGGGTCCTAAACAACATCTATTTCCCTATTCGGGCGACCGTAGAATGGTACGGGTCCCTGGAAGGTAAATCCCCGTTTAGGCGACCGTAGAATGGTACGGGTCCTAGACACAACCAAACACTTTGCTCTACTAGGCGACCGTAGAAAGGTACGGGTCCTAGGAAAGTAGTTTCCTTACAAAACTTTGATACCTTACTAGGCGACCGTAGAAAGGTACGGGTCCTAGGAAAGTAGTCTCTTCGTTACTATTTTAGGCGACCGTAGAAAGGTACGGGTCCTGAACATGTAACACCAACTATCTTGAATCACTCTACCCTCCTTGAAGGTAAGATATTCCAGGTAAGTTCTTTTTACCATTTTCCAAAATTAGACATCTCTCACGGATCGGATGTCTCAATTCTCTTCATTAAACATTTCACTGGATGTGAATGTTTTTTCGACCTTTCTCGTTATACTTAGTTTGGATCTAGGTATCTCGAGTACAAAAATCTTGACATCTCTCTGGATCTCGGATGTCTTGATTATTTTCATTCAAACATTTCATTTTGGATGTGAATGTTTTGGCAATCCTTCTCATTATACCTTAGTTTGGATCTAGGTATTTTGAGTTTTTCAAAAATCTTGACATCTCGTCCCGGATCTAGATGTCTCCATCTCTTACCCGTTACGCTTTTCAAGGAACCCGAGTGAGAGTTGGGTACTTGTGGAGTAAATAGGGATTTATCATGTACCTCAAGATGCTTTACCGCACCGACGGGTAAGTAAGCGTAGGTACGTTCTTTCCTTAGACATCATGCATTTGCATTAGCATCTTCATGCATCATATTAATTGCATTTTAAAATGGAATTCATTTTCCGAAAAAAAAAAAATCAAAAATCAAAAATCATGTCATTCAATGCATGTGCATGGTTAAAATTTAGGTTTCAATTTGTCTTTGAATGCAACCTCTTCGAGCTCACCTTCAAAGAGGGGCAAATGTTGACACCTAAATTTTGGCGATCCATTTAGTCATTTATTGCATAAAAAATTATGGGTTAATTTTATCCCTAAAAAAATATTAATCGCATAGCTACATTTAGTTTGCATATTTTGCGTTTTATTTTTGGACCGGTGGCGGATGGGTCGAAATGGTTTTTTTGAGTTTTAAATTAACAGTCGGACTAAGCCCATGGAGAGTACAAATTGGCCCAAGCCCATTTTCTAAAATTGAGATTTGAAATGAGGATTTTCAGAATTTAAGAAAATCGGGTTATGATCTTATCTTTAAAAAATCAGTAGAAAATATTTTGGAGATAAGGAGAATAAAATATTTTGATGATTAGGAGGTTATAGACAATCTTTTCGTCGGATGGAATATTCACAAAGGGATTGCATTTTATCTTGGCCTATAAAAGGGTGTGTACGTAGGGTTTTTAGGGGGGCTTCTTTGAAAAATTCAGAAAAAGTGAAAGGGGAGAGCAACCATCTGTGGAGGTTGAAAGGAAAGAGGAAAAAAAAAAAGCAAAAAGTAAAAAGTGAGAAGTGAAAAGGAGAAACGAGAGGAGAAGCGGAAAAGCAGAAAAGTGGGTGATTTGACCCCTACTGTTCATCTTCTCCCCAAGTTTGCTATCCCCGCGTTGCTTCTCCATCCGTGACCGAAGCTCCTCCGCATCTCCGGCCCACCGAAGCACCTTTGCCTTGCCGGACACCACCGCACCTTCGCCATCAAGCCGGTCGCGCGAGCCTTGCCGTGACGCCGCACCGCCACCGAAGCCGCCCCGGCGCCCCCCCGTTGCTTGAAGCCGCCGCCGCACTGGGCCACCACATCTCGCAGCCGCACCCTTGCCCGCAACACTGTCGCCGATCGACCCACGCGGCCCCGACGCTAAGCCCCGCCTTGTGCCGCCCGTCCTCGATCCGCCCGTGAAGCCTCTCCGCCTTGCGCCGCCTGTCCCCGATCCGCCCGTGAAGCCTCTCCGCCTGCAAATCCGAGCACTTGCACCCGCGACGCCGGCTGAGATCTCGCCTACCGCTGCTCCTCGCGACGCCACCGCTCGCCGCCGATCCGCTCGCTGCTGGTCCTCATCGCCGGAGCTCCGACGATTAACTCCCGGTGGACCTCCACGAAGCTGCCAAAACGTGGAAGGAAAGAAGAAAAAAAAACAAAAGAGGGAAAAGGAAAAAGGAAAATTAGGTAGTTTTTTATTTATTTATTTGCTTACTGTTTTTTTTTTTCCTTTCCTTTTTATTTTATTCTTTTAGTGAAATTGTTCCCTTTAAATGTTGATTGAGAGTCCGACATGAAATAATCCCTAAAGCTAGGGATTGACAGTCCGATTTTCGCGCCCGAAATCCGACTCGCAATCCCTTATAAAAATCGACAATCCAATCTCAAGCCCGAGATTCGATTCGCGATTTAATTTAAAATTGGCCAACCCGATCTCATGCGCGAGATATGGTTCGTCAATTTTAGGATATCAATCTCATCTTGTTTGATTTGCTATCGTCAAGTTGGTTGAGTCTATCTTATTTTCGTAAAAAAAAATCTTAAAAAATATTTGAGTGGATTAGATTTGCTTTAGGGTTAAAATCCAATTTGATTTCGAATTTTTAAATAAGAAAATCAAAGAAAAATCCGAATAAGGATTAGGTTTGTTTTTGTTATCTTGCATGTTAGGATTGCAATCTTATTATGAATTTTTAAATAAAAGAATCCAAAAAAAGAAAGTGCATTCATTTAGATTGTTAGTTTTTATTTGAATTGCATGTTAGTTATGTATTAGTTTTAATTTCGAAATTAATACAAAAATCCAACAAAAAAAAATCATCATGCATATTAGATTAGAATTGCATGTTTCATTTTAAATTTAGATCATCTTTTTTAGGTTAATTGCATTTTAGATTTAGATAACGTCTTATTTTAAATTAGGATTTAATATGACTTAATCCCTAGTTTAAATTAGATAGAATCTTAATCTTGCTAGATCATTTCAAATTTCATAAAATTTGTCTTGGGATAAATTAGTTGCAATTTCTAGGATAGATTGCATTTTTTAAAATAAAAGATGTCATTTGCATGTCATGAAGAATTAGGTTCATGAAATGCACGTCATTTAGTAATTATTGTTAAGTTCATTTCTAATTAGAACTTCCTCGCCATTAGACTAAGTCATTTAATAAATGTCGCGTGACATATAACCCACATACTAAATTATATGATGCATGTCATTTTAGTTTAAATAATTTTGTATGCCGTTGCATCGTATTGCATGTCATTAAAATTAGGTCAATTAGATTGCATTTAATTATTGCATTTCTTCATGTCATATAGTTTAGATCATGCTGCCATGTCATAGTAGGTTATTAGCATGCATCGCATGATTTTCACTAAATAAAGTGAAAACAAAAATTGAAATTGCGTGTTAATTAGAAATCATATCTAGGGTTCGATGTGAATTCCGATTTAACAATGCGAGATGCTTTCGTTGCTTCTAGGTATGTTTTGCATTATTCAATTGATTTCTTGAGTGTTAAATTGGTGGTATGCGCACATGTATGATCACCTCACATGTTAGGAAATTAAATTAAAATCAATCCAAATTGCTTGCCAAACATTTTTTAAAAGATGAAATAAAAGGTACCGAAAGGGCACTAGGATAGTTTAGTGTAACCAAGTCCCCGAACTCATAAATCTCTGGTTCGTAGGAGTAAAGTAAATCTCCCGTTACTTTACTTGGGTTTCTAATCGACCCACCAAAAATAGATTAGTGGCGACTCCTGATTGAAAATCATTTGCATGTTAAGAATCCAAACCTAAGTTGCGAATTGGTATGGGCTTGGGAGAGCCCGAGCTAAGCTTAAAAACTTAGTAATCCATTAACCTAGTTTTAGGTGGTGAACCGAAAAATTGGGTCGCGACAAAGGGCAAAGTACTGCATGAGGTAAAGGGGGGCCTTTGCTAGGGTTTTTTCTCTCGGTTCGAAGGAAAAGAAGACAAAGAAGTAAAAAGTGAAAGAGAAGAGAGAAGCCATCCGTGGGGGTTTTTCTCGGAGAAAAATTCAGAAAAGAAAAGAGAAAGAGAAAGAAAATTTTCCTGCAGAAAGTACACAAGGAAAAAGTAAAAGAGAGAAGTGAGTTTGAGGGGGAAGCGGCCGAAAAAGAAAGGTTGATTTGACCTTTCTTGTTCATCATCTTCCCAAATCCACTTCCCCACTTCTCGCAATTTTATTTTCAGCCAAGATCCGACGACACCGGAGCCATCGCCACTCACCCTCCTTTTGGAGTGTCCATCCGCGAGCACCCACGCCGGCCCCGTCACCGGCGCTTTTAGCCGAGGTTTCGCTGCTGCCTCGCCAATCCGCGTGCTCCGCCTCATCTCCAATCCGCACTGGGTTCGTGATGCCGGAGCCACTCCTCACCCCGCCGCCGCAACTCGCGAAGACCCCGACGCGCCGACCGTGCGTTGCACCGGCACTGCGATGCCAACCTCCAACGCACTTTCGCCGCGACGACCCGACGCCACGCCTCGCCCAACCTCGGCTTCAACCTCGCGATTCAACGCTACTGCCGAATCCCTGTGCCCTGCTGCCCGGAGCTTCTGCCGACGCCGATCCGCCCAACGCTGGTCGCGACAGCTTGGCAACTCCGCTGGGGACTTGAGTTGAAACTTTTAGTGGACTTAGGCCAATTTTCTTTTTTGAAAAAAGTATTTTTGTTTGGCAGCGAGGATCCCAGGTACGTCCCTAACATTTAGGTGTTAAATGTTCTTGCAGATTGGGAGGTATAAGGGGAAGTGATTGCTAACCCTTGCCTTGCAGGTTGGAGTTAGGCATGTATGGTTTATTTTTTTTTTTGAAGTGTTGTTTGATTTAAATTGATGTGCATGCTTTGCATAAATCACTACACTTTGCACACACAACCTGCCGCCGGACTTGGGCCGCATAGGATCATTTAGGATGGTATTGAGATGGATACCACTTTGACCGCATGCTCACGGTACGAGTCGCCCATCTCAATCCCGAAACTTCTTTCATGGTATCAAGAGTACCCACCTCGGTCCGCATGCCCGCGACCTGGGTCGGCTCTTTGACCAAGCCGAAGTCATGAGGACCCGACATAGTCCACACGCCCGTGGCTAGTCTGATCATCCTTGTGGCTTCACTTTGATAAGCCTTATAGATTAGAAATCGAGCCACTTACCATGCGTATGTCTATGTGATTGTCATCCATTTCAAGTGAAAGTAAGTTGTTTAAATTCTTCGCAATTTATTTACTTTATTTTGTCTGTCCATGACAATTTAGGTTAATCATTGATTTAATTCCTTTGTCAATTAGGAATGAAATGAGGAAATTGCCATGCAATTAATCATTTGAAAAATAAAAAAATTAGAAATTTGTTTTCAATTTATGTTTTAGCTCTTCCTAGTTCATATTTAGGAAATTTCGTCCCTACTAGAGCATCCCATATCTTTGTTTTCCTAGTTCATTTTTAGGAAATCCTCTTCATATGTGGACTTTTCTTGACTAAAAATAAATTGTTGTCATGGACTAGCTCTCTATTTACACTCCAGGCTTACATGTTCCCATTTATTTTTTAGGTGATTATGAAGCGATCTCGCTCACCCATCCGTACACGATCGAGATCTAAAATGGCGGATCAAAACGAGGTGCTGGACCGCATCATCGACAATATAAATAAGCGAATTGCACACCTCCAAAGTCAAGTCGATGAATTGACCGCTACTATAGCTTTTCTCACTAAGCAAAAGGGCCGAAATGACATAGGTATTCTATCTTCAGTAAGAATCCGCGACTCGAAGAAGAGAGCCAAGAGAACTTTTGAATCGTCTCGTTTTCCCGAGGTAGCTGAATTTGATGCCACCATGAAGAGACTAGTGACGTATCTAGAAGGAAGAATCTCTGACCTGAAGGGTTCGCATGACACGATCAAGAAGGGTGAAGAACTCAAGCATGCATGATTCATGGTCCTAAGTAGTTCATTTTCCTTGTTTAATTAGGGGCATGCTTGGTTGCACCTTCCCCTGCGTGGGAATTCTTATTGCTTTTTAGGAATCGTTCTCGCTTTCTAGGAATCGTTTTTGATGTTTTCTCTTTTTAGGGGTTAGGAATCACAATTTCCATTCCAATAATGTAATTCATTTGATTTTATTCAATGAAATTACAATTTTATTTCCAATTTTGAAGACATGATGGAGTATACCAAACCAGTCCAATAACGATATCCAACCATGAAAAAGGAAAATATCATCCACGGAGAAATCCTGAGGGCTGGACTTTCTCATGTTTCCTCCCAAAAACTTTTTCGAAAACAAAAGCATTTCACTGCTAAAAAAAAAAAAAAAAACATTTTCCCAAAGCTTGTAGCAGATTAAACCTGTTTGTTTGTCTGACTCATTTGCTTCTTGTCTCAGAACATGATTCTATAACTTGTCATGACAAGGGACATCTGAGAATGGCGTATCAAGTTTCAATGATCATAAACTTGACTTGTGATCAACAGGTTTAGAGCGCACTTGTAATGAAAAAGATTTGGGGCAAGTAAAAGAGGACCATCATTCTCTGGTGGAAGAGTTAACAAATTGATGGCATGATAGGTTTTGGTAGTGCCCAGACTGGGACAAAGTCTTAACCTGAGCCAAAATGGATGTGCAATTTGAATTTACTTTTATGTGCATAGCATCATACTGATGCACGTTCTCTTGTGCAGGGGCAAAAGTGGATTTTCAATCTTGGATGATAAGGACAATCCAAAGACATCAACTGCTGAGGCAATCCCACTATAGAGGAATCCTTGAATGAATGCTTAAAACCATTTTGCAGTGTGGAAAACTTTTGTTTTAAAGTTGACAATTTTCCATGCCTAAAGAGGGTTTTGCATGATGACTCTTACTTGTTTTGTCCACCAATTCCACTAAAGAACATCAGGATGGACTAATTTAATGAATGATGTGGAATTGATTGAGCATACTAAATGAGACGAGTTGGGATGATGAAAGGCAAACCTTATCCTATACACAGTCCCATATTCATATACTTGTGAGATGAGTGTAGGAAGGTTCATATCCATAAGGTAAAGAGTTCTCTCGCAAAAGGTACGGCAACTGAAATGATGAGAGGCAATTCATTTCTCTATCCCAAACACTACATGTGATCCATTACTTAACCCTCTTGAGCCCATACACTTATGGATATTCTTTTCAAATCACCCTTGTCAAGAATCACCCCACATCGGGGCAACTAAGAGATAAAATTGCAGCATGAGGTGAGTTAATTGAATTGAATTTTTCTTGCTCTCACTTGCATCAATCTTCAAGTCGTGCTATTACATTGAATTCATGTGTTAATTTAAGTGCCTTAGGATGATGAAGAGCATTTCTTTCTCTATCATATACACTTATATCCTTTGCATAGCCCACTTGAGCCTACAATTTCATTTCTTTTAAACCCAGTTGATGATCATCCCCCACACTGGGGCAAGACAAAAAGGCAGATGAAGATTCCTGAAAAGTTGAAGTGTCATTCAAAGTGTAATTGCTTGACGGATGCATTATACGCAAGAATTGAATTCAAAATAGAACTAAAGGGCATGAAAAAGCAGTGTGCCTGGTAAAAGCAAGGCCAGTGCCCATGAAAAAGAAGTGAAGAAAAGTGAATGAGAACTAGGGGCACAAAAAGCGGTGTGCCTGGTAAAAGCAAGGCCAAATGCCCATAGATGAAAAAAAAGAGTCAAGATAGGTGACTGCCAATTACAAAAATCGAATCCCAATGGAGCAATAGTCAAAGAACTCAAATGTTGAGTTTTTACAATCAATTGGGCATTTCATGAAGACAATCCCCGATGATGAAAAAGAAAACTGGTGGCAATGCCAAGATGATCATCAACTCTCACATTTTACACACATTTTGAGCCTAATGATCCATTCATTTCTCAACCCATGAACCCGACCTACGTTATGTCCCTTACAAAGTCTCTTCAGATTAGGGCACTTGAATTAACGTAGGAGTTCATATGTTTATCAGCATCGCTCGAAGAAGTGCGAGCAAGATTATTTCTTTTTCATTTTGCAGGTTTCTTGACTTGTAAACCCGGAGATGATTACAAGACAATTCATTCAATAGCTTTGACTCAAAGAGTCCTTTTGTTAAGCCGTTGACCAAGCCCTCATTATAGTCCCTGTTAAAGACCTCTCAGATTGGTAAGATCGTATCGCTTGCGAGAATACTTGGACCCATGTCGATATGATAAAATTGAGTGATTCTCATAAAATAGCCATTCTAAATGAGAGTGAGTGAAAGTCCTTTCTAACCGAAAGTCTCTCATTTAGTATTTTTTAAGAAATCCATGTCGTGAGTGAAGATTGTCTTGAATGATAATTCTCTCAAGTGGAAATTTGGGTGATACAAATGTCATTATGCATAAAGCCTGATTGAGTTGATAAAAACCTCACTAAATTTTGAAATGTGCATTTTAGAGTAGCTTAGATTGCTTATCTCTTTGATGAATGCATATCAATTTTTGCTATAAATCATGTCTGATAGGTAATTCAAGTTCCTTTCAGAATGTTTCGTGATATTAGAATATGAGAAACCTCCACCATGAGGTGAAAGACTTCCACAGGATATCTAAATTCCAAAAGGCATATCCCGAAGAATTAGAGATATCGCAAGGTAAGTATCTCTGCCATACTTTAAAATACTTGTCATTGTGCAGGTATTCTCCTTTGAGTGTATCGACACTTGATTTGGTCAAGCTGTCCCTTTATATTGACCTGGCGTGCTTTCGTAGCCCAGAGTCCCTCTTTATCGACTCGGCGTGCTTTTTGTAGCCCGATGTCCATTTATATTGACTTGGCGTGCTTTCGTAGCCCAGAGTCCCTTTTAATCGACACTAGATGGAGTTGTCCCCCAAAGATTTTTCTCCAGATTCAATCTGATTAAGGCGACCGAAGAATGGTTCGGGTCTTGGTCGGATGATTTCTGTCGCAAGGCTGGGCGACCGAAGAATGGTTCGGGTCCTAGCCAAGCAAAACCTCAGTCTAGGCGACCGTAGAATGGTACGGGTCCTAGACAACATTTATTACTCTAACAGGCGACCGTAGAATGGTACGGGTCCTGGAAAAGCAATTTCCTCATTCAGGCGACCGTAGAATGGTACGGGTCCTGAAAAATCAATTTTTCGTTTAGGCGACCATAGAATGGTACGGGTCCTCGACAACATCTATTTCCCTATTTTAGGCGACCGTAGAAAGGTACGGGTCCTAGAAAGTGAATTCTCGTTTAGGCGACCGTAGAATGGTACGGGTCCTATACAAAACTTATTTCCCTATTCAGGCGACCATAGAATGGTACGGGTCCTGGAAGGTAAATCCCCGTTTAGGCGACCGTAGAATGGTACGAGTCCTAGACACAACCAAACACTGTCATACTGGGCGACTGTAGAATGGTACGAGTCCTAGGAAGCAGTCTCTTTGCAAAGCCACGTTACTATTTTAGGCGACCGTAGAAAGGTACGGGTCCTGAACATGTAACACCAACTATCTTGAATCACTCTACCCTCCTTGAAGGTAAGATATTCCAGGTAAGTTCCTTTACCATTTGCATACAAATTGCATTCCAAAATTTTGACATCTTAGTCTGGATCTGGATGTCTCAATTCTCTTCGTTAAATATTTCACTCTGGATGTGAATGTTTTTTCGACCTTTCTCGTTATACTTAGTCTGGATCTAGGTATCTCAAGTACAAAAATCTTGACATCCCAGTCTGGATCTGGATGTCTTGATTATTTTCATTCAAACATTTCACTCTGGATGTGAATGTTTGTCAATCATTCTCATTATACCTTAGTCTGGATCTAGGTATTTTGAGTTTTTCAAAAAATCTTGACATCTCAGTCTGGATCTGAATGTCTCGATCTATTGCCTGTTACACTTTTCAAGAAACCTGAGTGAGAGTCGGGTACTTGTGGAGTAAATAGGGATTTATCATGTACCTCAAGATGCTTTACCGCACTAATTAGGAAGTAATTGTAGGTACGTTCTTTCCTTTGACATCATGCATTTGCATTAGCATTTCCACGCATCATATAATTGCATTAAAAAAATGGAATTCATTTTCCGTTTTCTTTATAAAAAAATCATTCAGTGCATTTGCATGGTCAAAATTTAGATCTCAATTTGTCTTTGAAGGCAACCTCTTTGAGCTCACCTTCAAAGAGGGGCGGTGTTGTTGACACCTAAATTTTGGACAACCCATTTAGTCATTTATTGCATGAAAGTTGGGGATTAATTTTTAACCCCTAAAAATATTATAATTCAATTGCATAGCATATAATTTTTTAGGTGCATTTATTTTTAATTTACATGTTTTGCATTTTTATTTTTAGGACCGGTGGTGGATGAGCTCAAATTTTATGTTTTTAAGCTCTAGTTCGGTAGGCCGTGCTAGGCCCATGAAAGGATAAAATTAACCCAAGCCCGTCGTTATTTTAATTGATTATCTTGCGAAAAATTAGGATTTGATGCGATATTATGGTTTTTGAAAAAATTTAAAAAAAATCGCATTGTAATCTTATTTTTTTTATCAATAGATGATGATATCAGGGGAGAATATTATGAGATAAAAGTATTTTGTGATCCGGAGGTTATAAGCAATTTTCGAAATATTCTAAGAAGATCGCATTATACTTGCTTATAAAAGGGCAAAGTACTGCATGAGGTAAAGGGGGGCTTTTGCTAGGGTTTTTTCTCTCGGTTCGAAGGAAAAGAAGACAAAGAAGTAAAAAGTGAAAGAGAAGAGAGAAGCCATCCGTGGGGGTTTTTTCTCTGGAGAAAAAATTCAGAAAAGAAAAGAGAAAGAGAAAGAAAATTTTCCTGCAGAAAGTACACAAGGAAAAAGTAAAAGAGAGAAGTGAGTTTGAGGGGGAAGCGGCCGAAACAGTAAAGGTTGATTTGACCTTTACTGTTCATCATCTTCCCCAAATCCACTTCCCCCCACTTCTGCAATTTTATTTTCAGCCAAGATCCGACGACACCGGAGCCATCGCCGCTCACCCTCCTTTTGGAGTGTCCATCCGCGAGCACCCACGCGGCACTTTGTCACCGGCGCTTTTAGCCAGGTTTCGCTGCTGCCTCGCCAATCCGCGTGCTCCGCCTCATCTCCAATCCGCGCTGGTTCGTGATGCCGGAGCCACTCCTCACCCGCCGCCGCCCGCAACTCGCGAAGACCCCGACGTGCCGACCGTGCGTTGCACCGGCACCGCGACGCCAGCCTCCAACGCACTTTCGCCGCGACGACCCGACGCCACGCCTCGCCCAACCTCGGCTTCAACATCGCAATTCGACGCTACCGCCGAATCCCTGTGCCCTGCTGCCCGGAGCTTCTGCCGACGCCGATCCGCCTAACGCTGGTCGCGACAGCTTTGACCTTTACTGTTTCGGCCGCTTCCCCCTCAAACTCACTTCTCTCTTTTCTGCAATTTTATTTTCAGCCAAGGTCCGACAACACCGGAGCCATCGCCGCTCACCCTCCTTTTGGAGTGTCCATCCGCGAGCACCCACGCCGGCCCTGTCACCGGCGCTTTTAGCCAAGTTTCTGCTGCTGCCTTGCCAATCCGCGTGCTCCGCCTCATCTCCAATCCGCGCTGGTTCGTGACGCCGGAGCCACTCCTCACCCGCCGCCGCTGCAACTCGCGAAGACCCCGACGCGCCGACCGTGCGTTGCACCGGCACCGCGACGCCAACCTCCAACGCACTTTCGCCGCGACGACGACGCCACGCCTCGCCCAACCTCGGCTTCAACCTCGCGATTCAACGCTACCGTCGAATCCCCGTGCCCCTGCTGCCCGGAGCTTACGCCGACGCCGATCCGCCCAATCTTTGGTCTGCTCGATCCGCGACTCCCGCACTGGAGCCCCCGGACGTACTCGATCTCGCCATTGCTCCGCTCCCCCGCTGCTCGAATCTTTACGAGCAGCAGATCGGTGACTCGACGACTAGGTGCCCCGTTCGTGATGCCCAGTAGCCGTGCTTCACGTCCCCGCGTCGCCTGCAGCCACCCTCGCCGGACTGATCAGCCGGCTCCCCTTGGAGATCCACAGCTGTGCGTGGAAAGGAAGGAAAAACAACAAAAGAAAGAAAAAAGGAAAATCAGATTAGGTAGTTTTTCTTTTATTTTTTTTTATTTTTCATTATTTCTTTAATATTCTGTTTTAGTGGAATTGTTCCTTAGTATATTATTGATAGTCCAACATGAAATAGACCCTCAAGCTAGGGATTGACGGTCCGATTTTCGCGACCGAAATCCGACTCGCAATCCCTTACAAAAATTGACAATCCAATCTCAAGCCCGAGATTCGATTCTCGATTTAATTTAAAATTGGCTAACCCAATCTCATGCGCGAGATATGGTTCGTCAATTTTTGGATATCAATCTTATCTTTTGTTCGATTTACTATTGTCAAGTTGGTTGAGTCAAATCCTATTTTCGTAAAATAAAAAATAAAAAAATCTCAATTAGGATTAGGTTTGTTGTCATCTTGCATATTTAGGATTGCAATCTTATTATGAACTTTTAAATAAAAAAATCCAAAAAAAGAAAGTGCAATCATTTAGGTTGTTAGTTTTTATTTGAATTGCATGTTTAATTATGTGTTAGTTTTAATTTCGAATTTCTTAAAGAAAAACACAAAAAAGATCATTGTGCATATTAGATTAGAATTGCACGTTTCATTTTAAATTTAGATCATCTTTTTTAGATAAATTGCATTTTAGATTTAGATAATGTCTTAGTTTAAATTAGGATTTAATATGACTTAATCCCTAGTTTAAATTAAATAGAATCTTAATCTAGCTAGATCATTTCAAATTTCATAAAATTTGTCTTAGGATAAATTAGTTGCAATTTCTAGGATAGATTGCATTTTTAAAATAAAAAAAAATGTCAAATGCATGTCATGTTAGTGATTATTGTTAGGTTCATTTCTAATTAGAAATTGTCCGTCATTGGATTAGGTCATTTAATAAATGTCGCGTGACATATAACTCGCATATTAAATTGCAATGTCGCATGTCATTTTAGTTGAAATAATTTTGTACGTCATTGCATTGCATTGCACGTCATTAGAATTAAGTCACTTTGGTTAATTTAGATTGCATATTTAACAATTGCATGTTCATTAAGAGATCATAGAATTTTTATTCATATGTTTAAGACATGTTGCCATGCCGTATCATTTCATATTAGATTAAAAGCATTGGATTGCATATAGATTATAGTCTCGTTTAATAAGTGAAAACAAAAAGAAATTGCTTGTTAATTAGAAACCATATCTAGGGTTGTTGATGTGAATTTTAATTTAACAATGCAGATGCTTTCGTTGCTTTGAGGTAAGTTCTGCATCATTTAATTGCTTTCTTGGGTGTTAAATTGGTGGTTTGCGCACCTGCATGAACACATCACATGTTAGGGAAATAGATTTAAAATCAGTCTAAATTGCTTGCCAAACATTTTTTCAAAAATAAAAAGAAAGGTACCGAAAGAGCGTTAGAGAAATCTAACGTAACCAAGTCCCCGTACCCTTAGTCTCTGGTTCGTAGGAGTAAAGTAAATCTCTCGTTGCTTTACTAGGGTTTCTAATCGACCCACCAAAAATAGATTAGTGGCGACTCCTAGTTAAAATTCAATTGCATGTTAACAATTCAAACCTAAGTCGCAAATTGGTATGGGCTTGGGAGAGCCTGAGTTAAGTCTAGGCTTAACAATCCATTAGCCAAACCCTAGGTGGTCCAAACCCCGAAAAATTGGTCGCGACAGTCGCGAACAAGCGGCGCGGGGTGGTCTTTGGCGAAGCCAGCTCCCGGCCCCGCTACGAACATCGCCCGCCACGTTACCCGCCACGACACGAGCAAAGGAAAAATAGAACGACAGCCAGCGTTCCAGGGCAAACCAAAATCAGAGAAAGAGTTCACAGATCTAACCGAGGCATTTTCACAAACAGGTGACGTGCGTTACGTAGTCGCAAGGGGGCACGGTGGCGGGTCGACGGCGGCGATTCAGGCGCAGCAGCTAGCGCTCTGCCTTCGCTTGAACTCTCAATTACGGCTCTCTCTCTCTCTCTCTCTCTCTCTCTCTCTCTCTCTCTCTCTCTCTCTCTCTCTGTGGGACCTCCTCTCCACCCGATTTCTATTTTTACCCCCTCAACTCTAGACTCTCACTCTCAAAGATTTTTACCCCCTCAACTCTAGACTCTCACTCTCAAAGATACCATTGTCTCCGTCCGTAGAAAAAAAAATCCCATGAAACAAATGAAATCAACAGATCCGCTTAAACTAATTTAGCTTTTAGCGTCAACCCAGCTCCTAAAGAGCGTAAATCCACTTCCTAATTACAGAAATCTTTGAGACATCAACAAGCTAATGCATTGGAGCGGCGTTGAGTTCCAAGGTCTGAGCCCTAACTGTCGCATAGATGGCAACAGATGAGCATGGTTTTAGCATGTGACTAGAGTAAGAGGCTAAAGCTGTTAGTGTTAGACGCAACTGGCAGTGATCAATCATGGAGTCTAACTGAGGAAAGAATTTGATGCTGATCTGAGAGCCCCTCTATTTTTTTCCATCAAATTCTGCACCTAGTTGCATTACAGAACAGACCCAATTCATTAAAAAAAAGGCAATAAACGAGAGGAAATTACCGGAGATGGAGGGGTGAAGATGAAGAGTCCGGATCAAATGCTGAGAAGCAGATACAGATCCCAAGAATGAACGTTCTTGGCTTTTGAGTTCAGCAGAAGAAAGACAAAGACTTCTATGAGACGGTGAATTCACCCTCCCTCGCCATGCCCTTCCAGCAAAGTGAGGGCTTGCTAGTTGCAGGGAAACTTCAAGCCGACCCTGAAAACGTGAGTGCGCGTTGCTTTTGACTTTTGAGGTAATCGAGTTGAGTTTCTGGGAAATTTCTGGAAGTCCAAGGATTCTTTGGCACGAAAGGCGAGAGCGCAAGAGATTTTCATTGAATTTTATTAGTTTGAAAATCATTCAATTTATACTAATTGAAATTCTCTTGATGACGATGAAACCCTTCTTTTGTAGCTGAACCTCAGGCTGTTCAAATTTTACATATACTAAACCTAGGATTTAGAATTCATATATTTTAAGTAATTGAGATGGATTATGTCAGAGTTATTTACAGTAAATTCATAAAACAAGAAAAGTTGGGGAAAATAATACCACAAATGCCATAACATTCATATAACACTCATTTGAGTACTATATATATTTTGGATTGTTGAAGTGATATAACTTTTGTTCGGGACTCACTTAAGCACTATAATTTTATTTTTTATCACTTGAGTGTCATATAACATTTCAATCGATCACTTCTTTACCAAAAAAAAAAAACATTTCAATCGATCACTTGTGCCATGACTTTTTAAAATCGTTCACCCAAGTATCAAAAATCATATTTGTACTAAACATTTTCAAAAGTTATAGCACTTAAGTAATCAATTAAAGTTATAATGCTCGATTGAACATTTTCTTAAAATATATATACTCGAATAAAAAAAATAGTTATAGTAATTAGGAAAATGCCACATAAAAATTATAACACATATAATATTATTATCTCTCAAAAGTTGCATATGACTAGAAAGGAATAAAGCACCAAAAATATTTTATGTTTAAGGTTAATATCTTGAAAAACCTTAAACCAATACATTATGACAAATTTACCCCCAACTAATTTTTTAACCACTAAAAATCCCAAACTAGTACAATTTTGACAAATTTACCCAAAAACTGGTACAGTTGTGATAAATTTACCTTGTATTAGTTTCCGTTAAATTACTAAGTTAGATGACACGTATACCAGTTTGGGATATTACTCTTTATTTGTCACAGTTATATAATTTTTTTGATTTTTTGTGATTGAGGGTATATTTATCACAAATGTACCAGTTTGAGATTTTTTGTTGTTAAACAAATTAGATTGAGGTAAATTTGTTACAATTGTATCAGTTTAGATTTTTTTATAGCCATTTGCGGTAAAATTATCATAGGTATATCAGTTTGGGATTTTTCATGGTAAAAGAATTAGTTTGGGGTAAATTTGTTACGGGTGTATCAGTTTGGAGTTTTATAAGGTATTAACCCTTATGTTTAATCATAATAGTGTGTTTGGTCAGCACTTAGCAGGTTGGGTGAAATGGTAATGTTCATATCCCCACTAGAAGGCATCCTGAAACTTATTTTTTACCAAGGAAAATTTTAAGAAAAATTTAGCCATCCTATGGTCCAATCATTGGAAATTACGACTAGCTATAGATATCACAAAAATAGTAAATCACGAATTTCAAAATATTAGTCGACTTCACTTATATTTATAAATTATTTATGATTAAACATAAAATTAATAATATGTTTATATGCATCATTAATCAACAAAAGAGATATTCCATTGTTTTTAAACAAAGATTGGGAAATTAATTTAAATTACTAGCACAATATTGTACTATAGATATCTAAATCTAATGTGAATGCAATCATATTGTAAAATCTATGTTAAATATTGGTATTTTATTGCATTTTATTCTCAAATTGTTTTTCATAAAATCTCTAATTCATTTCATTAGTTACATCTAAGTTTGCTCTTATATGGATTTATCAATGAAAGTAATCATTTACTCATTATTTCTCTTCCATCGTTCCAAAGACGGTGCAAGAGAGTAATAAGCACAATATTTCTAAGCATTATAATTAACGAATCCTCGTCTAACTACTTTGTTTGGATTGTCATATAGTAATTGATACAGTAGTAGTTATTACACTATTTTTTCATTTACAGAAAGCCAATCTTTCAGCTTCTTAGTATTGTTCATGATCAAACATGTTGGCTCCGTGAAGCTGGAAAGGTCAGGTGGCATTCCCAAGCCAGTCAATACGATGGATCTCCAATTGTTCTGCTCTGCCTTGATTCTCAACCAATTTAGGACAACTCCATGGGAGAAGTTTAGGACAATGTCTTCAATGATGGCAGATCCGCGAGCGTTAATAATAGTATACAATTTATGACATCGAAATTGTTGAGTGTTCTCCATCAGCTCAACTAGATAGAGATGCTTATGTAATTTTGCTTGCTATAATATTGAGGACCATGTTGCTGCCGTGATGAAAGGTACTGAGTGGTACACATGGTGAAGTTCTTAGATACAATCAACTGAGAGAAACTAAACTTGAGGCTGAGAAAAGAGAGCCAATGGAAAGTATAGTTATCGAATTTTCTGTCAACTTGATCCCTCAAAAGTCTACATTCTTCAGACTCTCTAGTTTCTTACAGCACTTGGGAAATTTGCAAATCAATTTTACTCTTTCACTCTCTCACAATTGCTATAGGAAAGAATATGAACTGTGGAGAGGAAGAATTCGCATTTGAAATATTGACAGAATGTCCCTGAGGCAACGGTAGGTGTCACGCCCCGATCCTCCGAGTACGTGCCCATCTCGTCTTGGTCGATATAATAGCGATGTCCCGGGACACATCGCCGACTCATTTGATTTAATACGTGCATGCGGAAGCAGATATAAAATCCCCATACAATAAAATAATGGGATAGGAAAGTAGGGCCAAATTTTTAAAACCACAACAAGTCTTTTATAAACAATGGGTTTATACACAAGACTGGGCTAGTTACAAAAATCTCGGCTCATCAAAAGGAACTGTCCTATGACTAATTAGTTATACAGGTTCGCCGATTCTTCGGTCTCCACCTTCTCAGGTTCCGGGGTTTCTGGTCCTTCACCAACTTCATCTAAGGACCTGAAAATGGTTATATAATAACCAGTGAGACAATGTCTAAGCAAGTTCAACCCCTTAGACCCAATTAGGAAGAAAATTATGCTCTAAGGGCTACCTAAGCACAACCAGGAGTCAAAGGACTTACCTTGGCCTCTGTTCCTTCCTGCAAATCAGTTCAATTCATAAATATTGACAATCACATTATCCAATCAATCAAATCGACTCATCAATCAATCAACCCAGTCGATTACATGTCATCGAGACCATCACACGAACACCTCGATTATTCATTCTCAACTCTTAGCCATGGCCTAACAGGCACAACCCAGATTAAGCGGTCATCACGGTCCCACTGACAACTTTTCTATATTTAGTGGTCATCATGGCCCCATTGGCAATTTTCTAGGTTTAGTGGTAATCACAGCCCCACTTGACAATTTTCTTAGATTGTGTGGTAATTAGGGCCCCACCGAGCAATTTTACAGATTTAATGGCATTTTGGCCCCACTTGGCAATTTTCTATATTTAGTGGCATCACGGCCCCACTCGGCAATTTTCAATATTTAGTGGCATCACGGTGCCACTCGGCAATTTTCGATATTTATTAAAATTTAGTGGTATTACGGCCCCACTAGGCAAATTTTAGATGGAACATATTCTCAGTAAATGCAAATGAAGAGTTCTCCAATTGAGTTAGAAAATGCAGGAAAATGAAGGCTCACCTAGCTGCAAAATCAAAGCAAGCAAAGGCACCAAATTGGTGAAGCAGCTTCACGACAGCTCTTGTGTCGGTACAAATCCCGGTGACATTATTGCAAGCAGAGAATGAACCCAGAATTGGCCTGTTTTCATCTCGATAAGACTCAAGTCTTTGCCTTAAATCATCCATGTCTATCGACCCATCTTCATCTAGTCCGATCTCTATGACCTCTGCTAGACTTTGCCTCCATGAGAGAAGGTTTGAGTGGTGCTCATAAGGCCCGACTAGGACCACCCATCTCTCTTCGCTTGGCATGCACTTAATCATCCTTTCTCTTAGGATCGAGGGCACTGCAATGCCCATGACTTCTTGGAGCCGCTTGATTGACGCAGTGGATCCTGATCCGCAGAACAAGATCGCATCCTCGGGTCCACATCCTAAGCACCGTTTGATGTAGCCCGAGGCCTCGTGCACCATCTTTGTGGTCCGGCCACTCATGTGGCTATCAGACGTGTGCGAGTTACCTAGGGCCTGTTTGTTAAAATGTGTTTCTGTTCCCAGGAACATAAATTTTTGTTTTTTTGTTTCAAAATTATTTTTTTGTTCCCAGAAACACATATGGAACAGAAACAAGAAACAAAAAAAAAAGTTGTTTCTTGTTTCTGGAACAAAATTTAGGAACATTTTTTTCTCTCTCTTCCATTTTCTTCTCTCTTTTTTTCTTCTTCTTTTCTTCTTCTTTTTTTCTTTATTTTTTCTTTGGTCGGTCGCCGGCCTCGGCCATGGTCGGCGACCGGCCGTCGAGGGCCGGCGATGCCATCGAGGGCCGGCGACCTCGCCGGAGCGTCGCCGGCCCCGGTGAGGCCGACCTCGCGTCGGCCGGGCGAGCTCGATCTCGCCCGGATCCGGTGAGGCCGAGCTCGCCCGGCGGCCGACGAGGCTCGGCCTCGCCGGGGGCCGGCGAGCCTCGCCGTGGCCGGGCGAGGCTGCGGCCCTTGTCGACGATCGTTGGCCATGGCCGAGACCGGCGATCGGCCAAAAAAGAAGAAAAAGAAAAAGGAAAAAGAAAAAAGAAAAATAAGAAAAAATAAGAAAATAAGAAAAATAAGAAAGAAAATTGAAAAAATAAAATAAAAATATTAAAAAATTAAAAGAAATAAAAAAATTATATAAATTTACCAAACGTGTTTCTATTCTTTTATATTTTTGGAGAACAGATTTGCCAAATGCGTTTTTTGTTCAAAAATTGTTTCTTGAAGCAGAAATACTTTTTTTCTATTTCTGTTCCTAGAAACAATTTTAAAATAGAAATGTTACCAAACACACCCCTATATGCACATCCATAAAAGTACCATTCAATTTAGCGGTTTTATCTAATATAAAATAGAAGCTAAAGATGGTCAGGATAAAATTAATCTTGTATGTAACGTGTACCATAGGATTTTGACTATTATAGGAAGGTTAGAGATAAAAGTCAAAAACCGGAGTTGTGCACGCACTTTTACACACCGTGGAGAGTGATATGGCCTATATTAATTTAACCGCACGAGTCATTCACTACTAAATGAACCTCAAACGTTTGATTTTAAAAAATTGAAAGTAAAAAAATAGAAGTCATCGACTTATATCCTAGTATGATATATCATGACATATGATCTTGTCTATATATATATATATATATATATATATATATTTCTGGTCACGTCCGTAGCACAACGCTGAGTACGTAAGTGATTGAATCATAGCTGCTAAGGACATGGTAACAATTTCGAAAGTGCGAAACGCTAAAAGTAATAAACCATCACAACCGCAAAGAATTAATATTATTATACGTGCGCGCTCTAAAAATGCGCACTCCGACAGTGATACTTGCAACCCTTCAATGATACGTGCGCCCTCCAACAATGCATTTGACTTGTAGAGAAAAATTAATACTATCAGATAGTCCGATTATCGGCATGGGAAACAGGGACCAGAAGCTTGAAAAGCTACGTGCGTTCATGCTGAGGCCAACAGCTATAAAACAACGTGCTCTTGCCAAGCCATCTAGTACATAAGTCTACACGCAAGGCACGCGTACCGTAAAACGGGAGGACGTTGTTGGCGATGAAGTCCTCGACGTAGCGGACGCAGCGGCCAGAGGCGGTGCTGTCGGCGTATGTGACCCTCCGCCTGCCGAACAGTGAGTAAAACTTGGCGTCCCCACCGATGATCTGAGAGCGGAGACACGCGAGCTTCTTCTCCGCGCCACTGCTGCCTACCGCCAGGACTCCTACTCCGAGCCTCCGAAAGGATGCAGAGTGCTTGCGCAGATCATTCCTCGAGGATGGGGAAGGTGGCGATGGACAGCCTTGGCATTTCTCCGGTTGATGTACTTGTTCATGATGTTGACATAGGATTGCCTTGTCAAGCCGGGGTGCTCTAGTTCCATTTTCTAATGAAGAAGGAATCAACAAGAGATCAATGACTTCTCTTTCATTCTTTCATTCGGGAGACGAGGGCTTTTTGAAGGGTATGAGGGGAAAGAATTAATGATTCCGTGGGCTATAAATAAGATGGTTTTGGCATGAGGAAGTCTAAGATGGAAGAAGCTTCTTATAGAATTAAATTTTTTCAGCTTGCTTTCCTTTTTCATGATGGGATTCTGCTGGCCGCTATGACTCTTTGGTTTGGCGGCTGAGATTAGAACGCCAATTGGCTCTCTGCCCAGTGCCTACACACACAGACTTTGATAATTTCTTAATCCATGCGACGCTTTCGTTATTGGTTAGGCAGAGGGACGAGTTTGAATTCAAAGCGCACGACTCTTTCTCCCTAAACATCCCTCACTAATCCATCCCTCTATCCCTCCCTCAATAGAGAATTTCCTAACATGCACTACAAAACATTTGTTGGTGGCCTCGCGGCCTGTGAAAGAGACCATACAAAAGGAAATTCTTGGTCTTGAAAGTATCTCAATCTATAACACAGAAAATAATTAATCTTGGACATGAATCCCGCTGGGTGTAATCACAGTTTAGATTCATTATGCTAAGTGTAGTAAGTCCATCGAATAATTTATCCTTCCCTAATTGGACTATAGGCACGTTCATTAGATGAAAAATGATTCAAACCTGCTAGAGCTTATATCATTTGCTTGTCCTATGATGAGTAGTATGATGCGTTGTCTCCACCATGAATGTCTTCTGTCTTGATTATAAATGTTTCCAAAACTTGCGTTTTCATCTGTGAAAATGTGTTCGCAAAAACAATTTATTTTCATCTGCATTTCATTGAGAAAAATTATCAAAATAATTATAAAATAATTTTATTGATACTAATTTAGCCTTAATTTTTAACTAGGGAGAATTTGTATATTTAGCGATGAGTTTGATGTCGGTGCGTAGTGTCCGCAACTTTTGCTACGCTGTAGCGACAAGTTTAGTAAATGAGGATTATTGAGTGCGCTTACTCTAATCTTATCCCTCTGTTCCATCTCGCGATGCCAAATCTCATAAGAATCATGGGGCTCGCGGATTCTGGGGATTCATTTTCTTCCTTTTGCTGCTTTCTGATTGGTGCATCGACGTCAATTTGAATAAATCATTTCCCACACGGTCTTGGCCCATACCATTTGCTCGATTCCACGGGAATCACATTTGTCCCCCTTGGAAACAATAGCATAGCTCATAGCTTTTCTTAGTTCGTGTCAACTAGTAGAACATACATGTAGCATCCATGTATGTTCTTCCATCTTCTTTGTTATGAGAAAATTACAAAACAAAAAAAATAAAAATCCTAAATCTATTGTATTTATGCTAATTTAGTCAAAAATTTTCAATTTAGCTAATTTTATCCTAAATCTTTTGAACATTTGCCAAGGTAGTCCATTTGGCTAATTTTAAATGTAAATTGTTAACGGAGATGCTGATCGTTTTACGTATTATGATCGACCCTAATGTGAACAATTTTTGCAGATCTTTTTATTATTTTTCATATTATATATATTTTTTTCTTTTTGATTCTCTAAAGCGACAACCAGTGAGGTCACCCATTGCCGGCCTTGCCAACTTTGGGTGAGGCTTGCCATTGTTAGGATGTAGTGAAGCGATCCTCGCCTAAGGCTACTGAGGTCACCTCTTGCTAGATTGGGCAAGGTCAAGCATTCCCTAAAGTTGGCGAGGCTAGCTACCTCTTGCAAGCCTCACATGAAGTTGGCAAGGTCGCCCCTTGCTAGATCTTGATGAGGGTGACCTTGCCTAAGTTCAGCGAGGGCAACCCTCACCAGTTTTTGCCGAGGCCCGACAATCGAAAAAACATGAAAGAAGAGAAAAGAAAAGAAAATTATAACATAATAATAATAATAATAATAATAATAATAATAATAATAATAATAATAATAATAATAATAATAATAATAATAATAATATTATTATTATTATTATTATTATTATTATTATTATTATTTTTAAAAATTCAAAAATTATTCAGGTTAGCGCCAACCATCTTAGCACTAGCTATGTAATATAGGATGACTAACATCTTTTTTTTTTTTTTTTTGATAACCGATGACTCCACCACGGGCCCCCTGTGCCCGGATGGCAACGAAGGGCCGGGCCCTTATACCTCGGGAGAGACTAGCATAGGACCCCACCACCATGACCCCTCACTTAAGACGTGTTAGTAGCTGCGGAATTTCGACCCCGGGACCTCTGCGATGAAGTGCCCAAAGTTGAACCAACTCAGCTGCCCACCAATGGGTGGATGACTAACGTTCATGTCAACAATTTTCGACAAAAATTGGCCGGATGGACTACATTAGTAAAATGTCAAAATAACTAAGACTCCATAGGCCAAATTGAAATATTTATGATTGAATTGACACAACTTCAATATGTTTAGGACTTTAGGTAAATTTTCCTTAGAAATTTGTATAGATGAGGTGGATAAGACAAACTAATCTTTATTTTATAAACTAGCATAAACTTTTCATGTGTGTGCCTACGACGTAAGTAAAAAAAAGAAGGGAAAATTCCAAATAAGCGTCCAAAGTGTCTTTATTTTCTTAGATAAGAGTCTAGAGAGAACTTTGTTTTAAATAAAGGTATGAAATGCTATCATTTTTTCAAATAAGGATTTAAAGAGAACCTTGTTTCAAAGAAGAGTTGAAGTGATTATGTTTGGCGAAGTACAGCTCAAGTGCCATAACTTGGCATCGGGGGACACTTAGGGCGCGTTTGGTAACGATTCTATTCCCGGGAGCTGATTCTAATCAGAATTGATTCTTTTTGATTTTGTTCCCGAGAACTGATTCTAAGCATTTTAAGCCGTTTGGTAACTGTCTAAAGTTTTCTATTCTGGAATAGAATTGCGTTTAGTACCGTGTTCATTAATTATGTTCCAAATCAATTTCTTTTAATTTTTAAATAATTTTTTTACTTTTTTTCCTTTGTTTTCTTTTCTTTTTTTCATTTTTTCATTTTTTTCATTTTTTTTCATTTTTTTCTTTTCATTTTCTTGTTTTTTTCCTTTTTCTTTTCTTTTTCTCATCTTCTTCTTCTTCTTCTTGCCGGTCGCGGCGACCGGCCAAACGAGGGCCGGTGACCTCACCGGAGCGTCGCCGGGCCTCGCCGAGGCTGGCCCCCGTCGGCCGAGGCTCGCCTAGCCTCGCCGAGGCTCGGTCGAGCCAGATCCGGCGAGGCCGAGCTCGCCGGTGGCGAGCCGACCTCGTCGGGGTTGGGCGAGGCTTGCCGATCCCACCGACGGGGCCGGGTGAGCCTCGCCGGTGGCGGCGAGCCTCGCTTGGCCACCGATGGGGCCGGGCGTCGCGAGGCTCGCCCGGCCCCGCCTGGGATCCGGCGAGGCGGGCCTCGCCCGCCCCGGCGAGGCCTCGCCCGGCCCGGCGAGGCCCGCTGGGCCACCGGCGAGGCTTGGCCTCCCCGGATCCGGGAGGCCGAGCCTCGCCGGTGGGCTGGTCAAGCCTCCGGCGAGCTTGTCGGTGGTTGGGCTTGCCTTCGGCGAGCTCGCCGGACCTCGCCCTGGTCTGGCGAGCCTCCGGCGAGCTCGCCAGACCGGCGGCCGGCGGCGACGAATGGCGGCGGCGGACGGCGGTGGTGGATGGCGGACGATGGCGGGCGGTGGTGGACGGCGGTCGCGAGATGGCCGAAGGGAAGAAGAAAATTTATTGATTTTGATTCTCAAATTTGTTCTGGAACAAGAATCAAACTTTTTTGTTCTTGATTCATTTCCCAACTGTTCCGGGAACAAAAATTTTACCTAACGCGATTCTAGGCCGAAACTGATTCAGGGAACAAAGAATCAGAATTTGGCCATGTTTGGATGGTTACCAAACAGGGCCTTAAGTGCCATAACTTTAAAATGGTACACTTGAGTGCCAGTTTTGAAGTTAAATGGGACACTTAGGGCGCGTTTGGCAACGATTCTGTTCCCAGGAACCGATTCGACAAGAAATGATTATTTTTATTCTCATTCTGAACCGATTCCGAGTAAAAGAACGTGTTTGGTAACTGTCTAAAATTTTTTATTCTGGAATAGAATTGCGTTTGATAACGTGTCCATTGATTATGTTCCCAATTATTTTTTTTATTTTTAAATAATTTTTCTACTTTTTTTTTTACCTTTTTTCCTTTTCTTTTTTCATTTTTTTTTTTTCATTTTTTTCCTTTTTCTCCTATTTTTCTTTTCTTCTTGTGGCCGGTCGCCGGACCGGCGATCGGCGGATGAGGGCCGACGACCTCACCAGTGTCGCCGGCCCTCTGAGAGGCCGGGCCCTCGTCGGCCGAGCGTCGCCGGAGGCTTGCCCGGCCCGCCGAGGCTCGGCCTCACCAAACCGGCGAGGCCGAGCGTCGCCGGTGGATAGGCGGGCCTCGCCGGGCCGGGCGAGGCCCGCCCGGCCACCGGTCAGCTAGGCGAGCCTGGCCGGTGGCGGGCGAGGCCCGCTTGGCCACCGGTCGAGCTAGGCGTGCTCGGCCGGTGGCCAAGCGAGCCTCGCCCGCCCCCGCCGAGGCTCGCCAGAGGCTCGGCGAGGCTCGCCAATGGTCGGGCGAGCCTTCGGCGAGCTCGCCAAGAACCCGGGCGGCCGCCGGCGGTGGTGAGCGGCGGCGGATGGTGGCGGGCGGCGGCAGGCGACGGTCGCGTGATGGTGGAAGGAAAGAAGAAGAGTTTTATTGTGTTGATTCTTTTTTGATTCACGGACGTAGAATCAAATTTTTTTTTTTTATTCTCAAATCTACTCCAAAAGCGATTTCGGGAACAAATTTGTTCCGGAACAAAATTTTTACCAAACGCGATTCTCGTCCCAAATTGATTCTGGGAACAAAAAATCAGAATTAGTCACTGTTTGGAGTGTTGCCAAACAGGACCTTAAGTGCCACTCCGGCGAAGATCCGGCCAAATGGCTTACGTGGCGACTTTCCAGCGACTTTGGTCCAAAACGACGTCGTTTTGTGCGCTGATGTGGCGGAGAAAACACAAAAACGACGCCGTTTTGCACCTACGTGTAAATAATAATATAATAATTAATTAAATTAGATTTAAAATATTCAAAAAATTTTAAAAAAGAAAAATTTTAAAATTTTAAGAAATTAAGAAAATTTAAAATATTAAGAAAAATTTTAAAATTTTAAAAATTTTTAAAAATTAAGAACATTTTAAAAAATTAAGAAAAATTAAAAATTTTAGAAAATTAAAAAAAGGGAGGGGGAGGTCGAACGCCGACCGAGGGCCGAGCCCTCACCGCCGCCGCCTCCCGCCGTCGTCGCCGGAAGGGCCGGCGACGGAGGGGGAGGGTCGGCCGGGGTTGCGCCCCCTCGGCCGACCGACGGCGAGGGCCGTGACCTCGCTCTAGATCTAAGGGCCGAGCCCTCGCCGCCGCCGCCTCCCGCCGTCGCCGGGAAGGACCGGCGACGGAGGGGGAGGGTCGGCCGGGTTGCCGGCCCCCGGCCGACCAACGGCGACGGCCGCGACCTCGCCCCAGATCCGGGCGAGGGCTTGCGGGCCCTCGTCATCGGTCGGTCGGGGGTCGGCAACCCCGGCCGACCCTCCCCCTCGTCGCCGGCCCTTCCCGGCGACGGCGGGGGAGGCGGGCGGCGGCGAGGGCTCACCCTCCCCGGCGTTCGACCTCCCCATCCTTTTTTTCTTTTTTTAAATTTTCTTAATTTTTTAAAATTTTTTAAAATTTTCTTAATTTTATAAAATTTTTAAAATTTTCTTAATTTTATAAAATTTTTAAAATTTTCTTAATTTTTTAAAAGTTTCTAAATTTTTTAAAATTTTCTTAATTTTTTAAAATTTTCTTAATTTTTAAAATTTTTTGAATATTTTAAATCTAATTTAATTAATTTTTATATTATTATTTACACATAAGTGCAAAACAACGTCGTTTTTGCGTTTTGTCCGCCACGTCAGCGTGCAAAACGACGCCATTTTGGACCAAACTCGCCGGAAAATTGCCACGTCAGCCATTTGGCCAGATTTTCGTCGAAGTGGCACTTAAGTCTCCAATTTTACTCCGATATTGGCACTTAAGTGTACCATTTTAAAGTTATGGCACTTAAGTGTCCCTCCATGCCAAGTTATGGCGCTCCAGGTGTCTCAACCTCGACTATGTTTTTTTTTTTTTCCGTATTGGAGGAACCGGCTTGCAGCCGACAGTCGCGCCGTAAACCTCCATGTGACACTTAAGCAAGAGGACCCACCATCCCTGAGTCACACTTAATACACCTAGCGCCTCCCCTGGGTTTTGAACCCTTCACCTCTTCGTTGAGAATCAGCAGAGTCTTATCCAGTGGAGCCACCACGGCCGGTGGTTCATTTTAAATAAGGTCCTGATTGTTTGATTGATCAAGGGCATTGTAGTCATTTACCTTTCTTCTTTTGTTTTCTTTTTCCTTTATTTTTTTTTTCTGATTTCTGGTTTTTCTTTCTTTTGCATTGGTGGCCGCCTGGCCACTGGCGATGTTGGAAAAGGCTAAGCGAGGGTTGCCTTCCCCGGTGCCTGCGAGGGGACCCCCCGCCCTCATGGCCATCGGCAAGGCTGACCCTCACTAGGGTCACCTCGCTAACGGTTGGCGAGGGATGGCTTTGCCTTGGGGCAGGCCGCCCTTGTGGCCATCAGCCCTTGCTAGATCTAGGCGAGGATTAAGGCAAGCTGCCCTCACGGCTATTGGTGAGGTCGGCCTTCGCTAGATCCAAGTGAGGGTCGAGGTAGGCTGCCCACGTACCAATCGGCAAGGTTGGCCCTCGCAAGATCCCAATGAGGGTCACCTTGCCAACAGCCAGCAAGGGATGGCCTCGCTTGGGCGAGGCGGCCCTTTCCCTAGGACAGGTTGCCGTTGCCAGCAACCAATAAGGGTTGCCGAGCCCTCGTTGGCCCCAAGTGAGGCCAACCCTTGCTAGATCTGGCGAGGGTGGCCTCACTTGTAGTTGGCAAAGGTGGCTAAGTCCTTATCGGTCCTTACCGGCAGCTGGAGAGGGTCACTAAACCCTCATCGACGGACGTTGGCCCTCATTGGAAAGAAAAAAAAGAGAAGTGAAAATTTGTAATTGGACGAAAACGCCCTTGATCAATCGAAATGTTTAATCGATCAGTGACCGGCGAGGTTATGCTATTATCTGAAATAACCATGGCCACTTTAAGCGATTATTTATAACAACCATGACTACTTCAAGCCCTTATTTGAAATAAAGTCCATTTCGCACCATTATTTGTGAAATTGAGGGCATTTGAAGCCATTATTTGGAATTATCCTAGAAAAAGAAAGTGTGAGTTGGGTTATTTTGATTCATTTTAGTGTCTCAATGATCAGCCTTACCTCTTGGGGAGGGAAAGTGAGGAGTTCGATTCCCCGCTTTCTCGGGAGTTGGGGTGAGAACATGTAAGTGGGAGAGCAGGAATTTTCTAGTTGTGTGCAACATATATCACACACAATTGTCTATAAAATAGATATAGGATGGGACTAGACCAAAGAAAAAAAAAAGAACTCACAGTCAATGAGACCATTATTGAGTATACAAGAGAAATTTATAAGGAAAAATTGTAAATCGCCATTGTTTTAAAAAACTTTTATGGTAGTATACTATTATTTCATAATCGGGGTGATTTTATTGTTCCGTTCCAAAAAAATGGATTTTTCAATGATGGTACATTTATAAAAAAAAGTCTATGCGTGTTAAAGGGCATCGGTAGAAATGTTATAGATCACTTGATTTTTCAGTTAATTATTGTTAATTTACGGTAATTTTTTTTTTAAAGATTGGCAAGCGCTAAAAAATGCTGTTGGAAAAAAAAATTACATTTCATTCTATTCCTCAGTAACGTGCTGATAATTTACTATCATTTTTATGAAATTACTAACTCTTTTTTACTGTTTACAAACAAAACATTTCCTATATTTTATCAACTTT
This sequence comes from Eucalyptus brandiana, assembly GCA_014182725.1. NCBI lineage: Eukaryota > Viridiplantae > Streptophyta > Magnoliopsida > Myrtales > Myrtaceae > Eucalyptus > Eucalyptus brandiana. Next base: position 66,970,176 of record CM024675.1, on the reverse strand, counting down.
TATTTGCTTTCCTACAACATTTGAAATTTACCAACTCTTATATGAATTTGCAGTCTTTATTTACTTACTAGTTTTTCTCCCATTAAGTTACTAATTTATCAATTCTCAATGGAGTTGTTTATGAACACTTATTTGTTTTCCTTTTTTAATTTACCAACTTTTCTTGAGTTATCACTTTTACTTGTTGTACTTACCAACTCTTTTTAGAATCTGTTAACCTTAGTAAGAGTAATTATTAACTTTTCTCTGATTAAATTATCCATTAGTTAAGCGTTACTATCTCTTATTTGAGTTGTTTCCTAATGTTTATTTTTTTAAATATCAATTTTTATTATTTCTGAGAAAAAAGAAAAATCATGTTATCTTGTTATACTTTCATCAACCTTGCTTACTGATACCTTAGAATTACCAATTTTCATAAGAAATTATCAATTTATTTGAGTGATTTGCCAATTTCTCCTCGATTACGTCACTAGCTAGTGTTGAATGGCCAATTTTCATGTAAATTACTGATCAATGTTTTTTTTTTTTGTTTTTTTAATTTAACGATTATTCCTATTGTTTAACAACTTTTTGCCTTGTCAATTACTAAATATTTCTAAAACTTATCTACTCATTTATAGAAATTAATAACCTCAACTAGAGAGATTACAATTTTTTTTATTAAATTACTAAATAATTTTGCATTACCCACTCTTTTAAATGAGTTGCCAATATTTATTAGAACACTTCACTTATTTTTTACCAAATTTTATTAACCTTTCACATCACTAACTTAAATTTACGAACTATTATATGAAATTAGCAACTTTTATACGTGCCATTACTTTTTAACAATTTTTATCGGATTAAGTTTCGTAAATTACCAACTTTCATTTGAGTTGCTTGCATTATTTAAGTTAGTTACTAATATTTATTTTGTTATCCAAATCAACTTCTCTTATCTATGACCAAAAAAAAGAAGAAAAAAACTATTCATATGGTCAGCAACTTTTGTTTAGCTTTCTTTCCAACGGCTTAACTTTGCCAACTATTATATGAAAATACAAACTTTTTAGTTTCGACTTACCAATTTTTCTCCAACTAAGTGACTAATTGTTTATTTGCCTTACTTGCAGACTTTTCAGAATTATAAACTATCTTTAGAAATTACAAACCTAGATTAAAGTGATTATAGACTATTCTCCGATTTAGTTACCAACAAATTTGTGTAACTCTTATTTGATTTAGTTACCAACACGCATTTAATTAGTTTTTCTAACTACCGATTTCTTTTTTTTCTTTTTTTTTTAAAGAAAGAAAAACTTTTCTTTGCTCTTACGAACATTATTCACTTTTCTTACCAACATCGTAAATTTACCAATTACTATTTGAATGTGACTCACTATTTTTCTCCTACTAAGTTACAAACGAATTCTTGGTTAAAAGCTCTCTTTTGAGTTGCTTTACCAAAGTTTATTTTGTTTTGTTTTAAATTTACCGATTTCTTGTATCTTTGATTAAAAGAATCTCTACTGTCCTTTATTTGAGTGGCTTATTTAGCTTTCTCCTGATTAGGTACCTCAATAGGAAAGTTTTCAAATATTTTAAAAAAAATTCTAAAAAAATGCCGGTGACTGACAAAAATTAGGGTTGGTAACCCGGAATTAGTTGATACCTTAATCAAAGAAAAATTAATAAATAAATCATATATTAAAGTTAGTAATTTTATATAAGAATTGGTAAATTTAAAGTGTAGTTATGAAAGGTAAATAAAAGTTAGTGCATATACATTTTTTGAAATCATTGCATATTCTTTATAAGCTCTTTTCAATCACCTCATAAGCCTTCGCTTTAGATGTTGTGTTTCGTTGCATGTTTCTGTGGTGGTTGGATGCTGCATAAGGTTTGTTGCTTCTTTAAGGAACTCAAGTCTAGGCGATGGCTCAATGGATGGTTAAAGTGTCGTTGTACAATATTAAAAGCTCGTGTAGTGGTAAACCTTTGTTTCAGAGACTATTTCTAACAGCCGCTTGTGCGAAAATTAGTATGTCATACACTCGGTAAAGATACTCAGCAGTTGAATAGAAAAGTCAATTAATCACTAGTGGCCATCTTTCCTACATGAAAAGAGGTAGGTTGGGGGGGTTCGAATCTTGACATTCTCAAGGAGGATTGGGGTGGGGACGATTTAGTTTCAAGTGTGGGTTTTAACTTCCATACCTTGCAAGGAGGTAAAGCAAAAATCTGAAAGTGAGAGTTAAAATAAAAAAGGAGTTGGACCTTACAAGTACATAGTGGACTAGTGAACATGGTTGAGGCTCATGCCTTGACTATGGCCTCATCGAAACCAATGAACAGTTAGAATTCAAGATGCGCAATTGGATCAGGTCCCCACGTTACTCCGTAGATATCCCTCACTAATCAATCCCATCGTCCCTCAATAAATAGAAAATTTCTAACATGTACTTCAAAACATTGATTGGGGTCTCGCGGCTTGTGAAAGAGACCATACAAAATAATATTCTTGGTGTTGAAAGTATCTTATATATACCACAAAAAATAATTAATGTTGGACGTGAATCCCAGCAAATGTAATGACATATTAGACTCATTATTCTACATATAATAAGTTCATTGAATAATTTGTCCTTCCCTAATTCAACTATGCACACATCTATCAAGAAAAGATGTCTCGTCCCCACTAGGGCTACGCCATTTGATTGTCCTAGAAAATAAACTCATAAGTAGTTTGATGCGCTGTCACGACCATGAATGTCTTCTATCTCAATTATAAATATATGCAAAACTTGTGTTTTCATTTATGAAGTTTGAATATGTTCAAGAAACCAATTTAAGTTTGTATGCATTTCGTTGGGCAAATTACCCAAAAAGTTTTAATATTATTGTATGGATGTTAATTCAGTCTTAAATTTTTCAATTTGACTAATTCAATCTTAAATGATATGATGATTTGTCAATATAATTTTTTCAGCAAATTTTGGCAGGCAACCACTAACTTTGATACGGATTGTTCTTCTTGACATGACTAGTCTTGATATGGATATTTCTTTTCAATTTTCAAAAAGTTTTGAATTTTTTTTTTCCTTCTTCCTCATGTGTCTCAACAGCGGCCAAGGAAGGATGGCCACAAGCAAGGTTTGACCTTGCCAAACTTTAGCGAGGGTGTTGTGGCGGTAAGCCTCTCCTGAGGCTTATGATTTTGACCTTGCCAAACTTTAGCGAGGGTGTTGCGACCCTTGCCTGTAGCTAGCGAGAGTTTGGATAAAAAGAAAAGAAAAGAAAAAGAAAAAGAAAAAGAATAATTTTTTTTCTAAAAAATATAAAAATTGTTCACGTTAACATTGAACATGCTATGTATGAAGGAAGACCAATGTCTACGCGGAAAGATTAACATTGGCAAATTATCAATTGATTTAGGACTAAATTGTTCAAATCAAAAATTTATGACCGAATTGATATATGTATAATAAAGTTAGGATTTTCTTTGGTGATTATCCAGCATTTCATTCCTAGAAGGTGGAACACATTCAGTCGCTTAACTAGGGGGAATTCGTCTTTTTAGCGATGAAATTGATGTTGGTCGCTTATTTCCACAACTTTTGCCACGCTCTAGCGACAAATTTAATAAATATCGTTGCTGCAAATTCATGTGACAAGGTTGTAGGGATGAACGTGGCGACGGAGTATCTCGTACTCTATTATTAATAATGACGAGTATCACCCAAGCGGTGCAATCTATTGAAAAAAAAATTAAAATTAAAAGGGAACGACTAATGTTGAACGCGCATAAAATCAAGGAGATCTCAATTTAATCAAATTTCTTTAATAAGGATTTATGTATTAACCCAATTATTAAGTGCGCTTATGTTAAATATCATAAAATCACGGGGCTCACGGATTCTGATCTTCTGCCTTTCCTTCTGATTGGTGCATTGACGTCAATTTGAGTAGATCGTTTCCCACACGGTCTTGCCCCATACCATTTGCTCAATTCCACGTGAATCGCACTTTTTCACTCTTTTTTTTTTTTTTCTTTTTTAAGAGAGATAGAGAGAGAGAGAGAGAGAGAGAGAGAGAGAGAGAGAGAGAGAGAGTCTTTCTTGGAAACTACAGCCTGTAGCGTGTCTTAATCCTATATCAACTAATGCGAAAGACAGATGTGGCGTCAATGTACATTTTCCATCTCCTCTGTCATGAGAACATTTGTATGGATGAGGTGGACCGGATAAATTAATCTTTACTTTAATGCGTAGCACGAAACTATTCGTGTGTGTAAGGAATCAAGAAAGTGGAAGCTAGGGATATTTTAGGGAATAATTAGTATTGCCATTGAACTTAATCTTACAATCAATGAGGCCATTATGGATTATGGTTTTATCGGGCTATGCTCTAATTTACTGTTATTACGTTATTCGGATTATTCCATTGTTCCTTGAAAAAAAAAAAGAGTCATGATGGGAAATTTCTGAAAGAATTGGCAAGCGTTAAAATCTTTAAACAAAGTTATAGGTTATATGATTTTTTTAGTAATTTTGGCCTATAATAATTAATTATTTTGCCGGCATTTCTATGAAAATGCCAAATTTGAACAGTTTTGTAGAATACCAACGTTTTTGTTTAATTCCATAATTTAGACAATTCTATTGTCCTGTTAAAAAATTTCTTGAAGAGTTGGTAAGTGCCCAAAAAACGCTGTTGAAAAACTACATTTGTCCTGATTTCTGAGTAACCCGTTGAGTATTTATTATCATGTTTATGAAATCACTGTTTTTTTTTTTTTTTCACAGTTGGCGAATTAACAAAATCTTTCTATGTTTTTATAAGCATTTATTTACTTTCTTACTAACACTTGAGATTTACCAACTTTTATATGAATCTGTCAATCTTTATTTTTGTGTCTTACTAGCTTTTCTTCTCCCATTAGGCTACTAGCAAGTTTAGATTTACCAACTCTCATTGATTATGGACTCTTATTTGTTTATCTTTTAGTTTACCAACTTTCCTATCAAGTTATCTCTTTTATTTGTCTAGCTTACCAAAGCATTGAATTTACCAAATCTTTTTAGAATCTACCAATATAAATAAGAGCAATTATCAACCTTTCCTCGATTATATTATCAACTAGTTATGTGTTACCGCCTCTTATTTGAGTTGATTATCAATGTTTATTTATTTATTTTAATTACCAATTTCTCTTTATCTCTAAAAGGAAATTAAATGTAGATAAGTAATTTAAATGAGAGATGGAAAATTGAAACTAGTTGGTAATTTAGTCTAATAAAAGTTATTGGTCTAATTTAGATCTGTAATTTCACATAAAATTGATAAATTTGAAGCAATCGTAATATATGCAAATGCATATTAGTAATTAAATACAAAAACTTATAATCTGTAAATTGTAAAAAATACAGAAATTTTCTAAAAGTGTTGGTAAGTTACCAAAAAGTTGTATAAAAAAAAATTGACCATTTTTCTTACCTAAAAGTTTTTTGGCACTTATCAACACTTATTGAAATCTATTAATATGGATAAAGGTCCGTACTTCTTGGCATGGAATCCATCTTATAATGCTTGATCATATTTTTATTGAAATCTTTATCATATATTTCGACTTTATACGTCAAATGCACTATTTTAGTGAATAAGCATTTTTTTTTTGAATCATTTTATATTTGTTTATAAGCCCTTTTCAATGACTTTATAAGCCTTCACTTCATAGAAGAGAGAAGTAAGACCCAGCTCTTTACAATGACTTTATAAGCCTTCACTATAGCATTTGGCATTTTGTTGCGTGTTCCCGTGGGAGTTTGATGCTCTTTTAAAGATCTCAAGACTACCTCTTAGTTCAAGGGATAGATTTTCTTTTGGGGGTCTTACTTCTCTCTTCTATGAACATGTGAACGCGATGCTCACCGAGATCGAACCTCAGATTTGGTACTCCGAGCCCACCCCTAATCACTTTACCAGCAAGGCCGCATGCCTGTTGGCGTTCAAGGGACATTCCGAGTGGGTTATTTTACAGCATTAAAAGCTTATGCAGTGGCAAACCTTGTTTCAGAGGCAATTTCTATCGCTGCTTGGATAAAATCAAATAGAATAGGTGGTATTAGTTATTGCAGGGTTCCTCTTTCATTGTCAATCCGTCACTATGATTCACTTGGTGAGAGTGTTCCTGAGGTCTGATCAATCTTTACAGGTGCTCTCACGTTATTGGCATCAGCTTGTACGTGGAAGTTGATCTCGGCGAGCGCTCTTGTTAACCACGCTAAAACACTCGGCATGTAAGCGCTAGGATTGAAGAGGGAAGTAATCGATGATGGCAGAGGAGAGAATTTTCTCACGATTCATGAGCAAGTCATTTTGAGTTGGTACATATATCTATAGGTGCCTGTAGCAATCAGCTTGGCTATTATCTTCAGATGACTTTTGGTGTCACACCCCAAATCATCAAAAAAATGGAAAATGACACGGAAGTTCTTCTACTCGAATGACACAGCCTCAAACTACTAAATCCAACTCCCATAACTGAGAATTATATATATATATATATATATATATATATATATATATATATATATATATATATATTATATAAAGCACAACCAGAATCTCATAATTCAACTCTTTAATATTCATACCAAATCATATATGAGTTGTTTCTCATCAAGAAGGTTTTATACTAATAAAAAAACTCATTTAAACCATCCTCACAATTCAAACATCAATTGTCAAGTCCATTAATTAATCTCATTCATAACAATGTTAATGGTCCATTTCATTGATTTATCTCATATCAAAGCACACGTCGATAATCTATTAATCAACTAATCTTTTACTCAAAATTAAACTATGGTCATGAGACAATGCATTGTGACAAGGTGATCAAAATTCCCCCTTGGCAATGTCTCCACTTACAAAACCGGTGACTTGGCTCAGAAGGATATTCTAAATTTGGTATACATATCCACATGTCTCTCAGTGAGCTCACAACAATATTGAGCATAAACAACCATACTCTCATACTAGAAATCTCATCCAGCAATCAATATCATAACCCAAGCAAATAACTTTTCGCAACATAGTCATCTGCAATTTCTCAAATTATTTATAAACCCTTTCATAAACCAATAGCAAAGCAATCACACACACTATTTGACAATACCCAGTATAACACGCTTTCAAAACAATCATAAACAACTAAAAAATAGTAAATGCTCGATCCCACTTTTATGTAATAACAATGCTCTTTCATAATTCATAATATATATAATCCCTAGCATTTTCAGAATAAGATTTTCCAAGTTCAAAGAAGATATAGTACACACCTCAGAATGCCTACTAGCAAATAATAAACATTACTCAAATCTCGAACTCGTGATCCTATCAAGTAAGCGAGAAACAATGTCAAATTCGAGTAAAATGATACATCAATGACCAATTGGCTAAACTAAACTTAAATGCTAATAAAATCACTCATACGCGATGATAAATCACTACCTTGGGGCAATTATTCAGCCGTTTGTAATGCGAAACTTGAACACAAAATCCTAAAATTCTCACTTTGATAAGACCTTTGCGCCAAAAAACGACTTCCGTCAAACCCACAGCCCCACAACGCCATAATCCACCATTCCTATGAAATTACATAGCTTGACAACTCAAAAATCAAACTCCGAGGCTCTATTTTTACATAAATCCGAATTTAAGCCCTAATTTCAAAAACTAATCTGATTGAAAGAACGAGGGGCGCTAGCACTTACCGAACGTTGTGATACGGAATCAACTTCACTTGGTGAGGTCCTCATGGCGTGTGTACACAAAACCCCCTCTCTTTTTCTTTCCTCCTTTCTTTCCCTTTATTTTCTTACTTTCCTCTCTTTCCTTTTTATTCTGCGAGCTTTCGGCTACCTTTTTAAGCTAAAGCATCCACTCAACCTTTTTCTTTAGACTTCTCAACGCCTTATTTTTCTTTATTTTTATTTTTATTTTTGCTTTTCCACCTTTGACTTTTCAAAAACCCATATCTTACACTTGGTGACATGGTACTTGAAGTTGCATAGTCTATTTGTATAGACTTTGGACATAACTTGTGTTCAACTTAATTTGTTTTTTCAAATCTTCTTCTAGATGCGGAAGTACAGTAGCTCTGGATCAATTTCTACATGAAGCCTGCGCGGGGAGGGAAATTTGAGGAGGAGACCTGCAATATGTTTTGCACTCTCCCAATATGACGTATACTTGGCAGTGACGCTCTCTTGTTTGGCATCTCCATTGGGATCTTTACCAGCCTGGTTGTCATTTAAGATTAAAATTTTGCCCTTTTTTTTCTTTCCCAACAATCTCCATGAATGCCTTCTTTTTGAAGGTCCAGTTACCAGTTTTCAGGTTGAAATGATAGAGCGGTAGGAACCTCTGGCGATAAGAGGCTACAAACTCCAGTGCAGCAATAATGTACTTGAACTCCTCCTCCGAAAGGTAGTAGGGAAAGCTGACTCTGGTCCATCCAAGGTTCACTCCAGCAAAACCCTGTTATAAAGGTAAACTCACAGAAGATTAGTCAAATGCTTAATCTTATATGTCACTAAGAAATTATCTCATTGGTTGAGGGGTACTGCCTAATAGATTCTTCGCTTGTATGGCTATTACTGTTTGAAAACCTTCAAGGTTTTATGTAACTGTCTTGCAGGAAAGAGAACAAGCATCTTACCTTTCGAATGGCACATCTAAATGCATGGGACTGAGCTTCACTGATGCCAAGTAGGGCATGACCATATGGACTGGCACAAGTGCACCCGCCCCTCGCTTGAATGCCAAAGAGGTCATTGAGGAGAGTGGCGACAAAAGGTCCGTGGAGAGGCTTGTCTCTTTCGTTCCCCGTTTCTCCCCACAGGTAAAGCCGTCTCTCTCTTCCCTTTTTATCACAATCTGGTGGTGAATTAGTTGTTGAGTATATCAGGAAAGACAATATAGCCTGTCTCTTTGCTGCTTTGTTCCCGAGAATCTCTATGTTCTTTTTTTATTTTGGAGAGCCTATCGATTGCTTCTTTAATGTACTTGTGCTCCAGTTTCTCAATTACTTCATATCCCACGTAATCTTTCAACCAAAATGCCAATGCTGCTCTTGTGATCTGAATAATTTGTGGAGTCCCAGCATTCTCTCTTTCTTCAATGTCTTCAACGTATAAGGTATCCTGTTAGGCAAGTAAATTGACAAGTCGCCAACTGATGAAAATCTGAATGCTATGATGATAATTGCTTTAGCTTTTGAATTTGCTCTATCGTTTGCAAAATATCAATGCTTTTACCTTTTCATTGAAACCATTCACATAATCAACAGTTCCTCCTCCACAGGTTGATGGGGGAGATGATCCAAGCTGATAGAGAGCCTTGCTCATGAGCAGGACTCCCGGAGACCCTGGTCCACCAAGGAACTTGTGCACACTCAGGAAGATAGCCTCATAACCGTCAACTTTCCCCGATCTCATGTCGATCTCCACATAAGGTGCACTGTTCAAAAGTAAGCAATTCAAGGCCAGTCAGATTAGTCGCTTCATTATGTTACCATGGAATTATATTGTCTTGAACCATATTCTCAGTAAATGCAAATGCAGAGTTCTCCGGTTGAGTCAGAAAATGCACGAAAATGAAGGCTCAGCTAGCTGCAAAATCAAAGCAAGCAAAGGCACCGAATTGGTGAAGCAGCTTCGCGACAGCTCGTGTTGATACAAATCCCGGTCACATTACTGCAAGTAGAGAAAGAACCCAGAATTGGCCTGTTTGCATCTCGATAAGATTCGAGCTTTTGCCTTAAATCTTCCATGTCTATCGACCCATCTTCATCTAGTCCGATCTCTATGACCTCCGCTAGACTTTGCCTCCATGAGAGAAGATTTGAGTGGTGCTCATAAGGCCCAACTAGGACCACCCATCTCTTTCCGCTTGGCATGTTATTTATTTTTTGTGATCCCACATTTCCGGACCCACATTTTCTCTTTAAAGTGGCGGTTTTTCGACATATAGTTTTTCCACATTTCGTACCTTTTCGTGACAACCGCCTATTTGGTAACTGTCTTGATGGGAGACGGTGTATAAAAGGAACGATCTTTCATTCTAACGGTGTGATCACAAGGTCTAACACAAACCCTCTCTTTTAGAATACACCATCAATATATTGAGGGAATTGGGTTAGTAGTGTGAGCCCGATATTTCTCTGAATTTTCAGGATTTTCGGACGAATGTGAATACAAACAATGGTTGGAGGTTTGTCTATAATTGATCCAAGCTTTTGCATTTGATTTTTATGTCTTACATTTGGTATCAGAGCATGTATAGTGCCTTTGCCTTGTTTTTGTTGAATTTTGATGTATTTTCGGGCCTTTTTGAGAGATGAACAGTATCCGAAGTTTTGAGGCCAAGAGAAACTCGCCGATTCCAGGCAAAATCTAGCGACCCACCGCTCGACTTCAGACCCATACGGTCACACCGCCATGAGGAACATTATCCATGAGTTTTTCCGGTATATTGGTGTTCGCTGGAGGCTAATTGAGTGGCGGAAGTCGCGGTGGTTGAGGATTTGTGTTTTGGGAAATTTTCATTTGATTTGGGGCCAATTTCTTGCTCATTTTTGCCAAAACTTGGACCAATGTCGTTGTGCTAGCATGCTCTCCAAAACCCATTATTTAGTTGTGTTAAAGATGAACTGCCGAAGAAGAAATGGCGGCAAAACCATGGCGGAACGGTGAAAAATGATGAAGAAAACGGTTCTGTGCGTGAGGAAGAAGGTGCATAGGCTTCACGCACGTGCTGCAGTTGCAGGCGGGTGAAACCCACGTGCCACGTGCAGTCACGTGCGTGCCAACCTCTAGCGCGTAGGGTTAACGCGCGCACTCGCAGCAATTGCCATGCGTGTGCGTTGCACGCGCCTCTACGGCTGATGGCGCACATGTAGGCCATGCGCCCGCCGCAGATACAGGCGCGTGCCAAGCACGCGCCTGACGTCCCCGCGGCTTCATTTACCCTTTTGCCCTTTCTTTTCACGTTTTTACGATCTTGCCCTTGGTCGATTTATTTTATTGTTCTACCCCATTGATGCATTTATTTACCATATTCCCATTTCATGCATTTTTATGAATATTTTATGCATGAAATTAAATTTCCAATGATCCATATATTTAATTGATTAGAGAGTAGCCACAACATCTTTAATTAATTAAATTATATATTAAGAGCCTCCGGATCATATTTCGAAATGGACATTAATTGTAATTGATTATATTAATATGATGAATTTTATCCCATAGGAATTTTCATGGTATTAATATGATTAATTATGATGAAATATCATATTATTTTTCTTAATTTACCCACAGGGATTAAGAAAATGTATATAATATGGTAGTTTCTTCATAATGTAATTATGAATCTATTTAAATTAAATTCTTAGCCCATAGGCAGTTTTTATGTTATGTGATTCATATTCGTGACATGTTTACATTGATAAAACATGATTTATGTATATTTGCCTCAAATTTTGTGACCTAAGCATGATTATTTGATATGCAGTTTTGCCACGTGTGAATTTCTCTGAATTTAAATGTGATGTTCCCATATTGAATGGTGAGAACTATAAAATTTGGAATGTGGCATCCTAAAAATTTCATAGCGATCTCTAGATGCATTACGACCCATGAATAGGTGATGGAAGCGTCATCGGACTATATTATAGTCATTAGACCAACGGATTTCAATTAAACAAGGCCGAGCAATGAATGGACTATTGTTTTGATTGGGAATATATCATATGCTCATGAGTGATCTAGATTGTGCTAAAAGATGAATTGATGATGAATTTTTTATTCTTGGCCATGTACTCTATAAGTCGGATTACCATTGATTAATATTGCAATCCATGTGAATATTTGAAATTGAGTAATTATCAGTGGGGATTTAAGTGGAAAAATAGGAGCAAGTGTGGGTTGGACACTTAAGGCCTGAAACAGCCCAAAGCAGCCCACCATTTCCCCCACCATTCGGTCGACCAAGGCTGGCCCATTAAGGCCACCTCCTTGCATGAAAGTTGACAAGTGGCAAGAGAGATTGTGCAAGTGTTGCCACCCCTTGCTCCACCGGAAATCCTCCATGCAAAACTTCATGATTACTAGCCAATCACGAGAGTAAAAGAATAAAAGGAAAAGGGAGGGGCGGATTGCACGAGGGAGTGTTAGCGAGAGAGAGAATCCGAGAGAAAGAGGGAGTTCGTGAGGGTGCATTGGCGAGGGAAGAAGGAGACCAGCCCTGCCGTGCATGCGCCAGCTACCACTGTCGACGCCGCCTAGCTCCGCCGTCGGTTGAGCCGCGCCCGAAGTCCTCAAGTCGCCGTTTGCTTGCTGTGTTTGCGTGAACTTAAGGCAAGTGAGAGTCCATTGATCTACACTTTGCTTGCTATGGTTGTGTGAAGTGTAAAGGATTTTGGAGATGCTTGAGTTGTGAAGCTGGATGTTGGAATTTCGAAAGTATAGGAGTAGTTCTTCAAGCTAGTAAACTGTTTCATGGAAAAACAGCTTGAACTTTGGCAATTCCGTGAATTTTCTGTAATTATCTATCCGAAATTTGACTCTATGTTCTTGATGAAAGTTGTATATGACATCTTGAGGAGTAACATACTAAAATTTGAGAAGAAACGGACAAGTATTGGTCGGTGAAACAATTTTTCTCTGAAATAGTTAAATCTAGAAATCGTTACCGAGGGGTTAGGGAGAGTTATGGTGATCATAGCTTTTGATATATCACTAATCTGTCTGCGGGTTCTGCACGAAAATTTTACATCTAGGTCTTTTCTATAACATATCAAAATTCCAGAATTTTCTGAGTTGATTTAGGGGTTATACCAAATTTGTGAATAAAACTGTGCAATGGTGATGTTTGAAATTTTAAGGCTGTGATGCATGGACCATAGCGACTCGTACGAGGTTCTTTTGATATGGTGTTCTTCATGAAACCTTTCTCCATAGATCTCGTTTATGACATATTAAATTTTCAGAATTTATTAAGATCATTTACTAATTTTTCCAGAATTTTAATTAAAGGAGTGCATTCTGTTTTATCCGAAAATTGTTTTATTTTCAAAAACAAATTAATTGCTCTATGAGATATGATATCTTGGGTGGTTAATTATGCAGCATATGTGGTGACATTTAGCATATCATATGACATCAAAAGTGATTGAAACCTTTGACATTATTGCATCAAATGCTATTTTGAAAGTGAAACATATATGTGAATATACATTGTGATGTTGATGATACTGTCGGACCCTTGAGTCGACGATGCCCCGGGAGTGTTGGGATGCCTGGAGGTGTGTGCCGGAAGCCTTGTGACGCCAGTTGGGGTACAAGATGCCCGGAGGTGTGTCGGAAGCCTGGAGGCGTGTGTCAGAGGTCTCGCGATGCCAGGTTGGGTGCGAGAGTTACAAAAGATGCAAAGATTTGTCCCTAGAGAAAAATGAGATCATTTTGAATATCAAAATGGAAAATGAATCATGCGGGTGTGGGTGCATATGGAATGGTGCATAAATTGCCTATAAAATTGAGTTGGTACTATTTGGCATTGAGAATGCGATCATGAAGGCATTGAATGGATCTCATGGGGATATATATACATGATTGTATGGATGATATGAATCATGCGCATCTATGTGCATGTTGCATGGAACATAAATTGCCTTGATGAATGAATCTCATGGAGATGCAAGCATGATTGCATGGATGATATGTGCATTTCATACGAAATTTTGGTTGTCTTGCTTGTTGTATTGTGTAGTTTGATGGATCTTTTACTACTGAGTGGTTGTACTCATCCCTTTTGGGGACTAACATTTCAGATTAAGAGATGCATTTGTCACCTGTTACACATGGTACTTTTTATGGCTTACCGTCCGACGTTGAGGTTGAGTGTTCGGAGCATCCCTATGTTGGTGTTCGTGGACTGGTGTTCATCCGTGTTCGAGTTTTAGTTATGTATGACGTGGGTCTACCTGATGGCCCCGTAGTCCAGGAGTTCATGTCCGTGCATGTTCGTCGCGACAGGATCATGGTGGGGATGCTGCCGCCGCCACCAGCCGATGCACCAGGCTGGGTGTGATTGTGCGTATGACTGGTAGAGGATGACACTTTTTGCATAGCCAACATTAGATGATGGATCGATGTACATGATTGCTGTGGGGTTGGGTACTTTTGGTTATAGCCGAGCTTAGTAAAGCTTTGGCCTTTTGATGTACCGACTCGTGATGTCCATCAAAGTTATGTAAATAAAAGTGTTCGGCTTTAACTTATATAAGATGTGTAGTTGGTGTGTATTGCATTATCCTATTGAGCATGGGGTATGGAGATATTGATTATGCTTCCGATATGTGAACTGCGCTGGGACCGATTTAAATGATACAAACCCCCAGGACTTATGGACCCACTATAATTCAATGGTATCAGAGTGACATGTTATTAGGACAAGTGAAAGGTAAGTGAACTGTGGCAACCCTAACGGATCAGGGGCCGTTTCGGGGGTGCCACATAAAAGGAGTAAGTTCTTCTTCAATTCGGGTGGATGGACATTGACTATACTATGAGGAATGACGAACTACCTGCTCCTACTGATTCGAGCACTGCAACTAAGATAGCTCTTTAAAACCAATGGGAGTGGTCCAACCATATTTGTGCCATGTTTATAAGGGCTAAGATATCTCATAGTATTCGTGGTTCGGTTGCTTAGCATAGCAATGCTAAGGCTTTATTGAAGGCCATAGATGTGTAGTTTGAGACTTCTGAGAAGGCACATGCCATGACCCTAATTATGAAGTTTTTATCATTGAAGCTCACTAGTGTTAAAGGTGTGCGTGAGCACATCATGCAAATGAGGGGCATTGCGACTCAGCTTAAAAACCTTGAGGTTGAGATATTTGAATCCTTCCTTGTGTATTATATTCTAAACACTCTCTTGTAAGAGTATGCACATTTCAAGATCTCTTACAACACATATAAGAATAAATGGTCAATTAATGAACTCATGATCATGTGTATTCAAGAGGAAGAAAAGCTGTTTATGGAATTGGGAGAAAGTGCTCATTTGGCAACACGAGGAAAGAATAAGGGCCATGGCAAGCATAAGGGAAAAGGTAAAATACCTCCCCAATATGACATTACAGCATCTACAGAGGTCAAGTTTGCTAATCCCACTTCTTCAACTACAACGGTGGTAAGCATTAGTTGGCAATGAAGTTTTACGGCGATATTGCATGATTTTGTACGTTCTTTTGATTGCTACTTTCTCTTGGAAACTAGAAAATGAAAGGAATATTTAAAATCTAATAAAATTATGCAAAATACACATGTTAGTGCATGTTAACATTTTTGTACTTGAAAGGTTTATGGATCTTCGTGTTGCATGTTAAAATCAAATTATATGAGTTGCAAGATTCCCAAAAATTAATAAATAAATACACAAAGTGACTATAAAAGTTTCAAAACAACCACTTGGACCTTTAGTTTAGAGCCTAGAGACATTCAGAGATGCTAGGATGGTAACTCTAACTATCCGAGTTGCATTTCTCAGAGGATCCTACCAGGCTGGAGAAGAAAAAGGAGTTTCGAAAGCCATTGAGAGTTTTGCACAAAACACTCACTTTACTTCAAGAGATTCCTTCACTTCCAAACTAGTCGTTGGACAACATCTAGAGGATCGTCTTCCAATATACCAATTGGACAGATCTATATCTAGAAGATTTGATAGCCATTGAGTGATAGAAGTAAAATCCCAAATT
This sequence comes from Eucalyptus brandiana, assembly GCA_014182725.1. Classification (NCBI taxonomy): domain Eukaryota; kingdom Viridiplantae; phylum Streptophyta; class Magnoliopsida; order Myrtales; family Myrtaceae; genus Eucalyptus; species Eucalyptus brandiana. Next base: position 66,954,362 of record CM024675.1, on the reverse strand, counting down.
GATTTCGATTGCCCATACAAATAGAATCTTGGTTTTCATAAGTAGAGTTTCTTCGTATAGAAAGTTCTTGTCTTCAATATCCAATTGTCAATCAATTAGATTGAGTCAATCAAATCAGTCTTGATGTAGAATCCAAACCAGATCACTAGCCGTTATATGATTGGGGCTTATGTTACGATTTATCTCTTTTTGGATGTAAAGTCTGAGAGCAATAGACTTTACAATCTAAGTCTAAACATATTCTACTTCTGAATAGATTTAACTTTAAGGTCTGGACACAGTTTGAATAAGTTCAGCTTCAGCATAGAGTCCGTCTTATGGTTCTTTCAGGCATAGACTTTGACAATATTCTTTACATGTTCTATCATCTGCATAGTCTATTACTCAACCATTAAACATGTTAGTAGCTTTTGATTTATTTTGTCATGTTCAAAACATCATAAGGGATTTTCTTAACAATCTCCTGCATAGTCTATTACTCAACCATTAAACATGTTAGTAGCTTTTGATTTATTTTGTCATGTTCAAAACATCATAAGGGATTTTCTTAACAATCTCCCCCTTTTTGATGATGACAAAATAATCTCTGAATATGCAGATGTGGAATCACACTTTCTAAAATATTGATAAATCAAAGCGATGTAATTCAAAACAAAAGATAGCAGAAGATAGCAAATAGATTGAGCATAATATTATATAGAAAACAAATAATCACAACTCAATATTATGCAATAAATTATATCAACCAATCAACACATATGCATATTTATATTCTCTCCCTCTTTTTGTCATAATCAAAAAGCGATAACAATGGAAATAGTATTATGTAGAGAATATAAAGTGGTAATATATTTTGGATGAAACACAATTTTCAGAAAAAATTCAATTTTTATAAAGTAAGTTGAATATCAAATATATGTAATATAACTCACTTCAATCATATATATTAGCAACTATCCAATAAAGATCATGGATGGATTATAAAATTCACTTACCCTTTTTGTCATAATAAAATGATAATAAAAGATTTGTTAATGACAAAAGGTAATAAAAGATGCACTAACCGGATTTTGTAGAACTTAACAGATTCTGACACATTTACCTTTTCATTCATTCCATAATAATCAAGATCACGATTGATTCAAAAAAGATTTTTCCATAATTGATCAAAGCTTTCCCTCAACTTGTTGCATTTTTGAGGTGATCACAATTCTTTTCCTTTCCTTTTGGATTCACGTCCTCCCCCTATCATCATGACAATATTTGCGAATAGCACTAATTGTGGCTTGTGCACGTTGAGTAGAATATTTTTCCATTATTTCCTTCGTAACAACAATATCCACAACGATCATTTGCATTTTGAAATTCGAGGTAAAAATTTATTTTCTTCAATCAAGCTCTTTTTGAATTCAACTTGCATAAACTTAACGAACTTTTTGCACAAATAAGCTGTAATAATATTCACATAATATATAATGCCCTTTTTTCAAATAAATAAATTGAATAGCATATATACAATTATAAATTATTAAAATTTAGAACTACTCAACTTTTCGTACGACACATTAGGAATTTCTTCAACAATTTGCAAAACCTTTGCACAAGGAAGAGAATCTTTGAGCCTCCAGAAAATAGTATAGAATCTCCATGATTTTTTAATCGAGCTTTCCAACCTGCAAATTCTTGCATAATAGATAACAACCTTTGCAAAAATATCACGTAATACATTCCTTCGATTTGCATATCAAACTTGTTAAATATAGCAAGAATATCCATGCATATGCAATAATATATTTCAGGATCAAAGGGATTTCCTTGAGCATAAATCTCAAAAATATATTATTGATGCATTTCACAAAAAGAAAGTAGATATTGCTATCACACGCCAAATCGAGTAAAAACTTGCAATGTCTTATATTTATGACAAAAGATATTTGCAATATATAATTCATAGGCAATCATCTAAAATCATGATAAATGTACAAGGCAGGATAAAAAAAATATTCTCTTACCCAAGGTATATGTTTGCAATATACCATTGATTTAAAAACATTATCAATCTTCGCATGAGATACTTTTTTGATTGTACCAAATCTGCATAGATTCGCGATCATTCTTCCCTTAGAGGATTTCTTGCAATCAACTTATTTCCTTTTTGGTATTCATCAATTTGGATCCTTCCATTTCGTTAGAGCAAAATATAAAATCTCCATAATCAAACATTTTTTCCAAACTCATCTTAACATATTATTTAAGGAAAGAACATCTTAATAATTTAATATCACGTAAAACAGATTTTCACTTTGCAAAATATGACAAAATCTGAGAGTATAAAATCAAATAAACTCAATTGTCTCTAAGCAAGATATCAAAAATAAGCACACATATTAGATCAAATCGCAACTCATGAATCACAAAAACAAATCATACAATTCTTTCTTCAATAAAAAAAATCATAGAATATGATCATAATAAAATCTGAATCAACTGAGGATATGACAAATATCAAATATAATAAGAATTATTGCCCAAAACAAATTGAGAAAAAAAATTCCTTACCAAATCCTCTTTCTTCTTCTCCTTTATTTCCTGCAAAAACAACTTATCTTTTCTTTGGTACCTATTTTTTCTTAAGTCCATGAGAGTTAGTAGAGTATGCTGTTTTTACATAATCTTTCTTAATAGGTCTCCACACTTTAGGACATTCTTTCTCAAAGTGTTCTAAATCTCCATAATTTGAACACTTGAAGGCATTTGGACCAACATATTTTGTAAAAATCCTTTGAAAATGCTTCTTGTACACAAGTCTAGGAGGTCTTTGTTTAAGTCTCTCCTTGACTTTAGGAAAATCTATTAGAGAATCACTTTCCTTATTAAAACCAAGTCCCGACTTATTATAGTAAAGTACTTGTATGGAAAGGATGTGCTCTAATGTTTTTGAACCGTTTGAAAGTTTTGTCGAAATATTTGAAAATTCTTTCTTTAAAGAATCATTTTCTTTTACAAGTAAGTCTCGACTTTCTTTTGTTTGTAGAAAATCTTTTTGCAAAATTTCAAACTTTGCTTTTTGAGAAAGATCATGTTGCCTAAGCCGAGAATTCTCCTTTTTTAGTTCAGAGATCCTTTTAAGAGATGATTTGAGATTTAAACGAAGTTCATTTATATACTTAGAAACTTTGATAGGAATTTTTGATTGGCTTACTTCAATTTCCTCATTAGATTTTGAGTCTATGTTTGAGGTAGACTCTGATTCTAAGTCTGTATCTGAATCAGACTCTGATTCCGAATTTGAGTCTAAATCTGAATGTGCCATCAAGCATATATTTCCTTGCTCATCATCTTCTTTCATTATTCTTTTTTGCCCATTCTATTTGTATTGTCTTCTTCCACTGAATTTCCTTCATTCTCTACTCAACTTTTTGAATTTCTTGATCATAAAAGCAAATTATTCGTCCTCCAAGTCATTTTTTGAGTCTGTATCATCAAAATCAGCATTAGATCTAAGTGCAATGGACTTCTTACTTTTGGGATCTTCATCAATGATTTGTTCAACTTCGTAGGATTGAAGAGTGCTAATCAATTCATCAACGGAAAGTAGCATAATTATTTGAGTTTCCCGGATTGAGGTATTGACACGGTTCCAATCTTTTGAGAGACCTCGCAAAAGTTTGTTGACCTTCATTGGGGAAGAAATTGGATGACCTTGATATGTCAAACCATTTACAGTTTCCGTAAAACGGCTGAACATATCTCCAATCGATTCTCCTGGCTTCATCTTGAAGGATTCATATTGGCCAAGCAGGAAGTTTACTTTTGTCTCTTTTACACAATCAGTCCCTTCATAAGTAACATGAAGTCTATCCCAGACTTCATTAACTGTTTCACATGAAGAAGTTTTGCTATATTCAATAGGAGACAATGTGCAATATAATAAAAAAATGGCTTTTGCATCAAATGCTTTTCTTTTGGAGATCTCCGTCCGAAACATAGCAGTAGGGGGTTTGGTTTCTTTGTCTTTGCCATTCTTATTTGATGTAGACGCAGTAGTGTGATTAATTCCTTTTTTCACAACATCCCATTACAAGGGATCTCTAGATCTTAGGAATGCTTTCATTTTGTTCTTCCACACGTTGTATTCCTTTCCATCAAAATATGGTGGCCTGCTGTTGCTTTGCCCTACCATAAATCCTGGTGCCAAGATACTAGCCATAGAAGATTTTTAGCTCAAAAGTAAAAACACTTTTATAAAATGAGCACTTAGCTCTGATATCAATAGAAAGTGCTAGTATGAATACCTAGAGGGGGTGAATAGGTGGAAGAAAATTTTCGCAAAGAACAGTAGAAATATTTTGCATTTGAAACTGAGTCTGAAGTACAATAGAGTTTGAGTAGGTTTAGACTTTAACAGTTAAATAGAACTATGAACAAAATAAAGAAGTTTAGGGAAAAGAATAAGAACAAAAAGTTTATAGTGGTTTGGCTTAGATCAAGTCTACGTCCACTCTCCTACGCTAATAGCCTTCTGGATTCCACTATGCGATCAACAAGAGATTACAACTTTGAGTACAAACACTTAGTAGTAGATCACACTATCTCACTAAGTCACTCTTTTGTTATTTCTCTTACGATCATAAACATTTAAGCTCACGAGAGACAAGTATATGATAGAAGTTCGCTCAGACTTTGGAATTATAAATTCTATGCTCCATCTCTTACTTGTTCATCGATCCTTGATCTCTTTAAATACTCCTCAATTTCCAAATTAACCGTTGGACAGAATCTAGAGGATCATCTTCCAATCTACCCATTGGATAGATCTGTATCTAGAAGATTTGGTAGCCGTTGAGTGATAGAAGTAAAATCCCAAATTGATTTCGATCTCCCATACAAAAAGAATCTTAGTTTCCATAAGTAGAGTTTCTTCGTATAGAAAGTTCTTGTCTTCAAGATCCAATTGTCAATCAATTAGATTGAGTCAATCAAATCAGTCTTGATGTAGAATCCAAACCAAATCACTAGCCGCTATATGATTGTGGCTTATGTTACGATTTGTCTCGTTCTAGATGTAAAGTCTAAGAGTAATAGATTTTATAATTTGAGTCTAAACATATTCTGCTTTTGAACAGATTTAGCTTTAAGGTCTAGACACAGTCTGAATAAGTTCAGCTTCAGCATAAAGTCCGTCTTCTGGTTCTTCCACGCATAGACTTTGACAATATCCTTTACATGTTCCATTATCTGCATAGTCTATTATTCAACCATTAAACACGTTAGTAGCCTTTGATTTATTTTGTCATCTTCAAAACATCATAAGGGATTTACCTAACAATGCTGCCATTGTTTTTTACAAAAGCCCATGGACGTTGGAAGAATATGATAGTGTGGACTTCAGGGTTTGGTTAGGTGGTTCTCAATTCTTGTTGTAGGAGCTACTTCCAATGAGTAGGAGGATAAAACCAATTAAGGAAGGCCAAAAGATTTCTGTCACTTTGGCCAAAAGATTTATGTTACTTTCTTTTTCAATGTTTTGATTGAGTTCGAATATCTTGGTGAAGTTGGCAATGAATCTTCTAGTTGAAATTTCAATAGCCATTAAGTACTTATCGGTTAAGTACTATAATAACCATCGCAATTGATTAAAGAAATCTTTTTCCTTCTAGATTTAAGGGTGTATGAATGGATAGTCCGAATTTAACCCAAAAGGATAAAGAATTGAACATCCATGGAGCCTGAATAGATCTGTGTGGCGTTGCTACATGAGGTTCTCCAGATTTTTAGTGAGGCTATCATTCTGGATTTGCTCAACGATCTCCTGGGAGCACGACCAATGTCGTATTCTTTCAATCTTATACTTTTCTTTGGGATGAAGAGTATGGAAAGCACGCCTCATGATGTACATGTTGATTTCTGGATCAGTCATGATGTGAAGGGATCTTCTCAGCACTGGATTCACCTACTGAGCGCATGAAATAGACTTTGTTATAGACGAAACCATGGCTCTGATACCATTGAATGGGCCTAGGCTTAGAACTAGGGACGATGAAGTCAGTTTACTACAGGTATGCCTTCCCATAGTGGGCGAACCTCTCTCGTTCAAGCCCTTCAGGGACAGCCTTTCAGCAGAAAACCACTCGGACCTTTAGTTCAGAGCCTAGAGACATTCAAAGATACCAGGATGGTAATGTTTCTAACTATCCGAGTTGCATTTCTCAGAGGATCCTACCAGGTTGGAGAAGAAGAAGGAGTTTAGAAAGCCATTGAGAGTTTTGCACAAAACACTTAGTTTACTTCAAGGGACTTTGTCCAACATCTGTATCGCACAATTAAAGGTGTGTAAATGTGAAATATCTGGTTCATAACCAAGAACCATTTGAAGGGGAGATTGTAAAAGACTAGCAGTAGGGCGTAATCTTATCAAAGCTGCCGCATGCAAAACCGCATGATCTCATGCTATATCGTTTAGATTCGTTCTCAATAATAGAGCGCGTACAATGATTTCGATATGTTTAATCAAGGATTCTACCAGTAACATCTTGAATTTCAGGTTCTGTTTTTTATTGAATAAGTTGGGCTTTTCATCAATGCGCCTATAATTCATTCCCCTAAGCTGATCACTCACGGGATAACTAGTCTATCAGGTGAAGCTGTTAAGGAATCTAAAAACAATAGACTTGAGAATTCGACTAGGAATCGACTACTCGTCCGTGCTAAACTGCAAAGGTCATTACGGCACAGTCAAAATCGATCAAAGACCGGAGATAGGTCGATTCGACAGAGATATGTGATTAGAGTGTGGGTGATTTCACCTGATTACAAAATTTCTAATGAATAGCATTAGACCAATTTTTCTGTTATTTCTATACCTTGTGCCTGTATTTGAAACCTCGAGATTTTTACGACAATCGAGAGTCACCAATGAGTTGAAGATGTACAGCGTGGCTTGAAATAATCGACCATATGTCAATTGCACTAAAAATTCCTAAAAGCTATCCGATAGGTTAAGTCATGCTAAAATTGCGCCAAATTAAAATTAACCGCGAATTTAAATCCAATTTCAGAAATTGAAAGTTCTATTATGTCATGATTCATTGTAGGAATGTCAACTCACCCTCCGAAGATTTGTCTGCAAACCGAGATTTTTGGCAAAAATTCAAAGTATGGTTATTTTGGACCGGGAAAATCAGAGGACCATTTTTTAGCGCACCGTTGGCCGTCAAGTTGGTTCAATTGGCAAGGAAAAATGTTGAATGTGATGTGGGCACCTTGGTTGAATTTATGGGCATCAATTTGGCTTGATTTGTGTTGAAATTGAATTGGATTTGGAGGGTTAATGTCCAAAATTCGTAGGTCCAAGGGAGTGCAACATTTCAGCTTCTACCAAGGCTTGTTGGGGAAGATTGGTGAAGGAAAAGAGGCCGAGGATAGGGTTGGACATGGTGGGGCAACCACTCAAGCATTTGTGATATTTTTGGTTGACTTTGGTGGCCTTTGTCCCCCTTGAAGCAGTAGCCCACCTCTTCTTCTTCTCTTGGCTTACTTTCTCCATTAGCGTGTGTTTTGGAGAGCTCAAAAACCAGAGAATAGCCAGCACTTCCCCCTAAGCTGTCGACTGCCTCCCCTGTCGCCGTCCAGTGCTCGCTTGCCCGTTGGAGCTGCTCGCTTGCGCCCGCGAGCTCGTTCTCTCGTCCTCACCATCCTGCGGCCCAGTGCCGTCATTCGCCTTTGCTCGCAGGTCCTGCGAGTCGCTTGGCTATCGTTCGCAGTTGTCCAAGCCGCTGGAGCTGCCACTGTCGCTCGCTTGGCCCCACTGCACCATAGCCATCCCTCCTTGCCATTTCCAACTGCTTGGTCCAGCCCATCAACTTAAGAGCAGTGGCCAAACCTCTCAGCCCAACTGAGAGCTTTGAGGCCCGTTTTAGGTCTCTTCCAGGCCTTGGTTGGTGTCGCTGTAAGCTTGGTTGTTGCCTGCCTTGTGTTGTCGTCGCTGTGAACTCATCGGATCCTAAAATCGGTGAGTTTACTTGCTAAACTCTGCTTATAAAGTTAATTTTGCTTAAGTGTTGATTAGTTTAAGCTAATTAGGGATTAGGTAGTTAGTTAGATTAGATTAGTGATTTAATTACTTAATTATGCATGTTAGGTGATTAGATTAGATTAATTAAGGACTAGATAGGATGTACTATTTATCTAGATATGTTCGGAATTTTTCTAGGCTCGTTTAGGTGGTTAGATTAGCATTTCCGGCCTAGGTTAGTATTTATTGGATTTAAATTTCATTATTTAATTATTTTTGTAATTTATTTAATTATTTTTTTTTTTTTTGGAAATTATACCAGGATAGCCGGTGAGCGGAATTCCGTGTTGATTGCAGTGGTGTGCTTAGTTTCTGCAATTGAGTGTTAATTTGTGCAAATTGAGTGGTGATTGGAATTTTGGTTATTTATTCCAAAATTGTGAAATTTTGGTATTTAATTAGAAAATCTTGGATGTCAGGTTTTGACACCAAAAATGGTTTTAAATACTATATCAAATAGTGAGATTTTAAAAGGAATGATATCAATTTTTCTCGTTCGATCTGATCGTGTATACACACACGATTATTTTCATTAGGTATTTTTAATACGAAGAAAATGGGCCAAGAGCATTATCTTAATTGAGACATTTGAATGCAATGCACGGTGTCCTTAGCCGTAATTGAGTGGTCGTGTGTTAGTTATGAGAATCCGTCATGAGTGTTTATGCTGGACGTTGCCCCTATATGGGTTGCCCTTGGACAATGGAAGCCGATCGCTATAGATTCTGGACTGATGCTTCTTCGGGATTATCGTCTAGTAGAGACATTGCCATGCTCAATGGGTGAGACGACGCCTAACCATGCCAGAAGACTGTCGAACATCGAGTAGGCCAAGTCCATTGGGCCAAGATCAAAATTAGGAACGCGTGATTGATTGATTTAACGCGCCGGATTATGTGACAAAATTGTGTGGCATAGTATGGGATATGTCATAATGATTTGGCCCTATAATCAAGACCCCTGTGATCATTTGAGATTGAGTATGGCGTTCCAATTAATTGAGCTTGATTACTGCTCATATTTGTGATATTAATTATGCTGACATGTAGGGAGGATCTGAGATGAGGTGAGTTTCTGTGGTTGTGTGGTTAGGACGCCTCTAGGTGTATTTCCTTTCTAGTCGGAGTTTAGGGGGTGAACTTGCCGAGACATTGTCTCACCCTATCGTGGGCTCAATTCTTCTTAGGTCCTTAGATGGCGGAGCCTCCAGTTCGTTATGGTTAGCCGAGGAGGGTGACAGAGCTAGTTATTGATTTCCCTATTCTTGGAGGCCACGAGATCTATGAGCTCGTTGTGACCACCATTTGGGTAAATGAGGGCCTACCTCAGATGGTACCTCATTAATTCAGGGCATGGTTTCGCCACAAGCCCAATGGATTCAGAGTGGGTCCCCTCAAGGGTTTTAAGATCCCAGCTGTGGTGGTAGACGCCACTCCAGGCAAGGGTGTATCTGACCCTCCTAATGGTTCTATGGTGGACCTAGATCCCCAAGAGACCTTGGAGTTTTTAGTTAGGGATTCGTGTGCCTAGCTAGCTTGTTGACCCTTCCCTTTTGTAGTAGCCTTTTGGTGGTTGACCTTTGTATATAAATCGGGGTGTATATAAAAGTGTTTTGGTTGAAATTGTTTCCTGCTTTTCTATTCCATGTCAGTTGCTATTAGGGGGATCTGTTTATTCGCTTCCGCATGTTCATTAAAATGAATGGGTTGGCGACGCATCCTAGGACATCGCAAATTTCATCGACCACCAAGGGATGGTCATGCGCTCTTGGTTTGGGGCGTGACACTACCAATCCATTTTGAGTATGAACATATGCAACCGAATGTTCAACCTCGATTCCAAGTGATGCACAATAGGTATTAAAACTCTTTGATATAAATTCACCAGCATTATCCATCCTTATGCTCTGATAATCAGGGACTTGTGCCCGGAGCTTTATAATTTGCGCAAGTAAATGTGCAAATGTGACATTCCGCGTAGATAACAGAAAAATATGGGACCATCTATAAGATGCATCCACTAGTACCATAAAATATTGAAATGGTCAACTTGGTGGTTGTATTGGTCCACAAATATCACCCTGAATTCTTTATAGGACTAAAGGGGATTCAAGATTAACTTTTGTTATATAAGGTTTGATAATGAGCTTTCCTTGTGAACAAGTCTCAAAATTATAATCTTTGGATAACAATACCTTTATATCCTTTAAAGGGTGCCCTTTTTTATTTTGAATTATTCTGCGCATCATTGAAGTGCCAGGGTGACCAAGGCGATCATGCCACAATCCAAACTAATTAGTGTTTACCAATCTCTAGGATGTGGCAGTGTAGGTTTTAACAACCTTAATCATGACACAATACAAACACATAGAAGAAGCTTCTAGCTTCTTATGAATGGTTTTCAGGCCCATCTTATAAGAGGAAATGCCAATATATTTCTTATTTTGCTTATAAATAGTCTCAATATGGTACCCATTATGGCGTACATCTTTGAAACTGAGTAGATTCCTTTTTGATCTAATGCTTAGAAACGCATCCTCAATATGCAGGATTGTGCCATTTGACAAAACAATTGTGGCATTTCCAAAACCATCAATAATCGGAACAAAACCTGATATTGTATAGATTTGTGCCTTATGCACATACTCAAGAAAAAATGTCTACTACAAAATATAGTTTGTGTTGTTGCACTATCAAGCAAACAAACATCTTCCTTTTCCTCATTATTTTCCATTTGCATTTATATTGACAATTTCAGGTGTCAAGTATCATAAAATTTGTATATTAGTTATAGAGTAAAATAAAATTTCAAAATAAATATTATATAAGGTTCATAAGCATTTCATAACCATATTAAAGAACAATAAAAAGTAATACATTTAAAGCAAAACAACTAAAAAATAAATTATTAGAATAATAGAATTTGAAATTCAAATTATCATCCACCAATCTGATGCCTTATTAAAGTAATCAAAGGTCCTCAAGCAGAGACATCCAAGGATGCATTTGCTACTTTAGGAGCAAGAGGAGTCTCACTAACAAAGATATTGTTGGCCTCAACAGTGGTTATGACAATAGGATCAATTTCAATGGCATGAAATTCACCACGCTTGCCCTTATTTTTTAAAGATGCCTGGTATAGATCAACAAAGTGCTTTGGCGTACGACAAGTACATGACCAGTGTCCAGTCATGCCATAGCGATAACAAATACTTTCATTAATTACCTTCTTTGGTTTATTTTCTTTGTCATGATTCGGGTCAAAGTTAGATTTCCTAGGGTAGTTAAATTTCCTACCATCCATTCTAGGATTATGTTCTTGCATGTGTTTATAGCCCTTAAAATGACCAGTATTTTTCTTAAAGTTAGCATGTGCTTCAAGCAATGATTTTGAGCTAGTAGGTCTAGGATCATGATTTTCTAGCAGCAATTCATTAGTTTGGTCGGCAGTAAGAAGCACAAAAATTAATTCAGAGTATGTGGCAAACTGACGCTGCAAATATTGCTATTGCAATTCAATATTCGAAGCATGGAAGGTGGAGAAAGTTTTTTCTAACAATTCCGCATCAGCGAGTTTGATACCGCATAACTCAAGTCGAGAAACAATATCAAATAAAGTAGAATTATAGTCAGACACTGATTTAAAATCTTGTAGTCTGAGATTTTGCTAGTCATATTGTGCTTGAGGGAGGATAACAGTCTTGGTATGATCATACTTATCCTTCAATCTCCTCCACAAGATCTAAGGGTCTTGAACAAATAAATATTGAGTTGGCAAGCTTTCATGCAAATGACGGCGAATAAAAATCAGTGCATTTGCTTTATCTTTTGCATTTGAGGTTCCATCCTCTGTAATTGCATTAGCGAGACCTTGCCCTTGGAGGTGCATTTCCATATCAAGGCACTAGGATATATAATTCTTTCCACTCACTTCCAGGATGTGGAATTTGGGCTTTTCAATATTTACCATAATCCTTGCTAAAATAAATCCTTAAATTAATTAAAAGGATTTCCAAATATCTACTACCACTTCAGGAGCAGAAGGATACTTTTAGATTTGAAATTTGGTTTCAAGCTAAGAAAAAATAAAAATGAAGAATTGATAGAAGAAGATGAAGTATAAGTTGATTAAAAAAAAATGAACACCTACCATGCAAAAATTACTTACTTAGTCAGTAGATTTTCGTGCTGAAAACGTGTTGTAAAATATTGTGTTGAAAATATATAATAGAGAGAATAAAGATATTGAGAAGAGAAAACGGGTAAACACCAAAGATCGTGGAGAAAGCCATATGAGAGAATTTTATTTCTAATATATTACATTATATCTATGACAAAAACTAAGCTTCTATTTATAAGAAAACAATGATATACTTATCATTAATATCAATGTATCGAATAATACATGTATTGGATAGGGAGATGAATATTGATTGTATAAGGAGATGGACTTAGAATGTATGATATAAATGTACCATACTAAGTACATTAGATATGATGAATATAATAAATATGCATTCATGTGTTTCATAACAAAATCTAACTTTTAAGCTTTTTCCTAGTTTTTAGAAAAAAATAAAAAAATTAGGAATTTTTTAATTTTTAATTAATTTTTTAGAAAAGTTAAAATACTTTTAAAAATATAATTTGTTAAAAAACAATTATTTTAATCTGAAAATGGGGGCCCAGGCCGGGCCCTTAGGCCCCTCCCAATGTGGGCAGCAACTGGTCTCAGGAAATTGGGCTCATGGGCTCAATTGGACTTTCAAATTGAGCACTCCCTAGCCCCCACCAAATCAAACTAAGCCAAGCCCAAGCTCAGCTAGGGCCGCCACGACCCCAAATTCAAAATCATTCTAAGCGCAAATTTCTAAAGAAAAACAAATCAAGTCCTAAGCCCAACTTCTTGTACGACCAAATTAAGCCCAAGGCTCCCTAAACTACAATAGGCACACTCTAATTAGAATACCATATTCGCAAAGTCCAAACTCATGCTCAGCTTTCATCCTTTCTTCCCAATGACATGGCCCACAGACGAAGCATGATCCAAGACCGTCCGCGATAAGGCTGTGTCATGCACAAGGGCTTGTCCACGCAAGCAGCCCACATATGACCCTTGTACGATCCACGATCAGCACACGATCAGTCCATGCGCAATGCAGACAAAGCGCACGATCAGTCCATGCGCAATGCGGACAAAGGCCCGTACATGATCCGTGTACAATGCTCAACCAGCCCATGTGCAACCTGTGATCTGCCCACCTGCTCCATGTCAGGCGGCCTTGCCGACTTGCCCTTGCTTCTAATACATGCCCATGGGCTTTTCCAAGGGTTAGAGCCATTGAGTGGCCTATTGTGTGTACAAGGTGACTTGGGATCGTGAATCCTGAGGCCGCACAAGTGATTGATCGAACGGAAGCACCTGACCCATGACACCAAGAACCCCTCGTCTTTTCTTTCCCCAGGAGGCCAAAAACACTCGCTGACTCGCACGCGAACCCATTCAAGCTTCCAACCATGGACAATTTATGCATCACCACTAAATCCCATTACCCTTACTGATAGACACCGTCCCCAACCACCAAGAGGTCATTGTTGCCAGCCATTAATCATCTTGGTTGATCGCCGACTTGCCCACTCGAGGATGGCCAAAGATGGGCGGCCTTGAGCGAGGATCTCGCGGGAAGACTTCACCGGAAGGAAGAATCGTCGTTCGCCTCCTTTCTCATGGCTCAATGCTCACCGTTTCTTGTCTCTCTCCCTCCGTGTATTCTCCTCAGTCCATCCAATCCAACACTGAGCTCGGGGATTGAAGGCTGGACCAGGCTCTTCCTCTCTCTCTCTCTCTCTTAAAAATTTCTTTTGATTTATTTATTATTGCTACTATATATATATTTTTGTTTATTTTTACTAATTTTGCTATTTTTATATTTCTCCATAAAAATTGCACATTTTGATAGCCGACAAAAGTAAAGGTGTCAACACCACTGCGAATTTGATGAACAGGGTATCGAACATGTATGAGAAGACTTTTGGAAGTCATTTGATATGACATGTGTTTTACTTAAAGATGGGTAAAATTACGTTGGTTGCTAATCGCATCAATAAGCTCCACGTGCTTCTTAATGAATTTTGTTGAAATTGACTTTGTCATACTTTTATTTTACAATCCTCATTTTGCTTGATAAATGGAATACTATTGTTACTGCCTAGGTTAACAAGCTTGACATTTGATAAGGTTTGCAATTTGAATAAGAGTGAGGACATTCATAAGAAAGAATCTAATGTACTTCCATTTGTGCTTTAGTAGGTAAAGGTAGAGGAAGAATTAGTATTAGTGTGTTGACATCTAAATTTTGATAAGCCTTTATTACATAGAAAATTAGAGATTGATCTTGACCCCTAAACAAAAATATTTTTAATTTGTATTGGCACTTTAGAAGCATTTACATTAATAGTAATATGCCCATATAATTGCTTTGGACTTTTGGATTAAAGCAAAAGGGGTTATGAGTTTAATTGAATTGATTCGACTAAGCTCGTATAATTTGAAAATTTGGCCAAACTTGCTTATCTCTAAATGGCCAAAATTTACAATATGGTTGCCAAGTTTTTTTTTTTTTGGTAAATCCTATTCTATTTTTACTCTAACTTTTACTTTCAGACTTCCTGAAATTAATTCGTCCCCACCCCAACCCCCCTAAGAAGGTAGGGATTCAAATCCCCCACCTCCTCCTTTCAAGTTGGAAAGGTGGCCATTGGAGCAAACCCCAGTGGTTATATAGGTGCCAAGTTGGAAAATTTATTTGTTAAATGCAAATGTGGGGAGTAATTAAATCAATGTGGGATTAAAGAAAGGTTTCCTATTCTTAAATATTTGTGTATATCCTTTGATTCAAACTAGGAAATAGATACTCACAAGAAACCCTAGACTTTCTTTTCTGAATAGGTGCTTTGAGAGTTGAGAATAGGAGGTTCACAATTTGAGGAACACACATAAGAGGACGTCCACAATGGAGAAAAAAGGTTCACAACTGAAGAGCGGAGCTCTTACCCGTGCATGCCAAGGGAAAGGAGCAGTTGAGATTTAATACAAGAAAAAGACCCAAATACAAATAAGAAGGGAGTCAGAGGTTCAAGCAGTGGTCTTCCAAGAAAGTGGAAGAGTGGTAGAAGGGAAAAGAAGGTAAGCGAAGAAATGAAGCACCACCGAGGTAGCCCTCAAGGTGTCCTTCCTTCAAGAGCACCCCCGGTGCGTCCAACCCGCAATCAATTTTGGCGCTCTCTTTGGCGAACTGTACTGCCTCTCAACCACATTGAGTGTGGCGTTTCTTTTTTCTCCCACGAACATCGCATTGCTACATAATTCGTTGCCGTGTAATCTATATGAAAAACTAAGGACATTGCCGGAGGTACACTGCCAGTGCAAATGATAATTTTCACACTTGACATTGAATAGCTGACACTCGTACTATGTAATTTCCTTGACTAACGCAAAGTCTTATATGTCGTCGTTCCATCTCTGCCTTACTAATGATCCCTCATGCAGAGAACCTTTTGTACATTATGTAGAATCACATGAGAAGTTCTTCAGAAGTTCAGTAAGTGAATGCCCACAAAATAGAGAGTCAACTCCCTAACATTTGGCATAGATGTTTTATACATCTTTTTTTATTTTTTGATGACCAAGAACTCCACCACAGTACCCCTGTGCCCAGACGGCACCGAAGGGCCGGGCCCCTATACCTCTGGGGAGACTAACACAAGACCCCAACACCATGGCCTCCCACTTATAACGCTAGCAACTGCCCGGATTCGAACTCTAGACCTCGGCGATGATTGAGGGACTCTAATACCAACGTAGCTACCCACGAATGGATGATGTTTTATACATCTTTGGTCCTCATTTCCTTCTAGAAGTGTGCCTTGGCTTCCCCAGTACACTAATGGGATCGTGTTGTTCTCAGTATGCATGCAGGAAGGCGCTCGCGGACAGCCAACCCAGGATTCATGGAATTTTTGCAAAGACCGAGGAATGCGACGCTCCCAAGAGGCAGTGAATATTGGGCATTGACTACCAACAACTAGGCCGCAATAGCCATTCCAGTGGAATATCAGAGAGAGTTGAGCCTCACAAAGAGAGCCGGGGAAGTCAATGAAGGCTCGTCGAAGTTAGGAGTCCGTAAACGGAATCCCCAAGTCCCGCAAACTAGTTGCTCTCTAGATCCCACCGTAGTAACACTCCTATATAAACCAGAAAGCCGCCGGCAAGATCTGCACATAGGTTTGTTGAACAATAAAGGGTGGTCGAGAAAGAGATGTAGATGCTCGTATTCTCAAATATCTATGTCGTTCATGTATCGGGTGCATCGATGCCACCACTACTACTTAGTGAGTTCTTCCATCGCTAGCACTCACATCTCTCCCTCTAAACGACCCTGAAATATTCCTGCAGACATTCAACCTGATGCATGGAATTCTCCCATGTGCCACCTCCATTAACAATTTGAGCCAAACAATGATGGATGTGGCTCTGGTTTTGAATCTGAACGACCCCTTCGGCCATTCACACAAAGACGACGCTAAAGCGCAAAAGAATAAGCAGTTCAACTCTCAGAATCATAAATATGTTTGGGCACTAAAAAACTCTAACCCCGAGAGGGTTTTGTCTTTACGATTTATGCAAGACTCTTACCTACCAAAAGAGTTTCCCATTATGCATATTTTTTATTTTCCGTCTTCATGAATAGCGGTTATGACTTTTAGTGTACATGGACGGTCCAGAGTTCATTAATTTCGAATATATTTTGACATAAGAGATGTTTTTTCGATGCTTAACTTGCACCGTGTGTTTAAACTGATCCCATGTTTCATCTTCCATGAACAATATCCCCCTTTGTCTCTCACCCCAGTGTTCATTAAAAGCCAACTTAATAATTCTCATGCACTCATGTTTCTTGAGAATTAATCTTGCAATTGGAACAGCTTTAATTAGAGATGTCGGGGATAGCGTGATACTTGCCTGTTCGATCGAATGCGTGTGGAATGTCCCCGTCTAATATAACTTGTTCAGAGGAATTTTACATAATTGTGCGATTATACGGTAATGGTCGGAGGATATAGGCCGTCATTGAAACGTGAGTTTTCGTGGAAAAAAACAATCAATTGATAATATGCCTGAAAACTAACTATTGGATACGGCTACCAAACTAGTGGTGGGGACCAAGACAATTTGTTTTTGTCGGAATAAAGTTTTATTCAATTATTAAGCAACCAAAAGAGCCCATTAAATGGGCTTCATTACAGAGTAATGCCCTGGCGGGGCTAGAGAGCCAATTTCGTGGAAGACTATTTTTCCTCTGAGCCCCAGCTATCCATTCAGCAACTTTGTTAGGGTCTCCGAAACATAAGCCCATATGAATATCTGAGAAGTGAGCGATCAGATCATAGCTTTCTCTGATAAGTGAGCGCACCTCCCTTTGAATTTGATCCGTGCTCTCCAAGCCTGTATTAAATCTGCAGTCTATAAAAGAAGTACTTCGCATCTTCTCTCAAGCACGAACTTCAGAGTTTCGGTTAGAGCTTGTGTTTCAGCGCGATTTGCGGAAAGCAACCTTGGCCGATCTTGCGAACCCGTCCATGATACTTCCTGTAAAGTCTCGTCAGATGCATGAGATCGCTCCGTTCGAAGAGCCTTCGTCGAATGGACTGTCTATGTTAATTTTCAGAGCTCCCTTCCTTAATGGGTTCCAGATTTGGGGTCGGTTTCGATTTCTCTGCTCCGTAGGTCTTGAATTTGATTTCCATCTGCTAAAAGTGCTTCGCGCAACGTGTACCTTCTCTAGTAGGCTTCTCGGGTCTGGGTGTTGATTCCTGAAGGTGAAATTGTTGAGGGCCTTCCATATGTGCCATAGAACTGTAGCCACATGCTCTAGCAAAGGTGACGTTGCTATGTTTTTATAAAACTTGAGCAACCAATTTTCTATTCTACTTAAATCCAGTCTTAAAATCTGCAAGTTCAACGATGGATCTAACTACACTTGATTTTTCCAAGGATAGAGCAAGAAGATGTGTTCTGTTGTCTCCGCATCTTGCTTGTAGAGAGAACAAGTTGGGTTAGGTATAATCTGCCTCTGCCATAAATAAAAGTGGACCGAGACTTGATTTGCATCTCTCAAGTCAGAAGTTTGATCCCGTAGTCTTTTAGGGGGCGCATGACAACCATTCTGTTCTAGAAATAATTTCTGAAACAGAAATAGATTTTTCTATTTCTTTCGGAAGAATTTCTGAGCAAAATAATTTGTTTCATAATGATACAAAATTTCTGTTTCAAAAATAGAAATTCGTTTGATAACAGAATAAAATTTCTATTTCTTAATTTTTTTTTCTTTTTTTGGAGCAAATGAGATGTCCACTCTTACAAATTTCATATGCTTATGAAACCATTGACCCAAATACAAAGTAAGAGTTTTTTTTTTTTTTTTTTTTTTTTTTATAGTAAAGTCTCCTTTTTTTGAAAAAAAATACAAAGTAAGAGTTTTTTTTTTTTTTTTTTGGTAAAGGTAAGTAATATATTGATTTTGCATGAAAGAATACAAGATGGAGGCCCGACACCAACCAAAACAGACATTCAAGAAGACAAAAGTCTAGAACGAGTGTAAGGGTGCCATGGTTCCTGAAAAAAGGAGCAACAACAACAAAAGGAAACAAAAGACAACAAAAACTAGAAAACCTCCATCAATCAAAAATAGAAGGATGGATGTTCCAGCTTCGTTGAAGTCTTCTATTCATGGGCACATCAGGAACATGTTTAAAGGTCATAGCCTTATCTTTGATAGCCTTCTGAAGATGTATTTTCATTGCTGGAAGAAAGAGAGTTTGATTCCGAAAAAGCACATTGTTCCGCTCTTTCCTAATGATATAACACATTGCACCAAAACTAAATCGAGCCAGGATCTGATAAAAACTCTTCCCCATAAACTGCTTGGAAGCCCAGGCCAAATTATCCACCCAAAGCTTGTTTCACCACACTAGGTTGAATCTTGCCGCCCAAAATGAAATAAGACTATCCGAAGCATGGCAAGCAAAGAACAAATGATCTATAGAATCAGGTCAGCACAAGCAAAGGGGGCAATTTGTAGGGAGGATCCTACCATAAGAGATGAGCAAAACCTGAGTCGGCAGCCGATTGCGCGAAATAAGCCAAAGATGCATTTGATATCTTGGAGGCAAGGCAGTATTCCAAACAAAAGAAGCCCACGAGATGACATTACGCTTCAGTCGGATTAGATCCCAGGCAGAAGCAATGGAGAAGCGACCGGATGGGTGCAGAAGCCACCGAAACCGATCCTCCTCTTGGTTGAATACCGGAAGGGGATTCCACCAATTAGCCATGATGTTAATGATATACCAGCCCATAGGAGTAGCAAAACCATCAGCAACCGAAGTAGAGCGGGATATACCTGAGCGATAAATATCTTGATTAGAAAAGATCTTGTACAAAGGACCATTTGGATGCCAAGGGTCGAACCAAAAGGAGATCGACCTCCCATTTCCAATGCTCCATCTGAAATATTGCTAAAATTGATCACGAAGATCTAATAACTTCCTCCAGGCCCAAGAACAATGAGTAGGGCAAGGGACCACCCAAAAATTTTTCCGCTTCAAGAAATTGGAATGAATCCACTTACACCACAGGGATTCCTTATCCGAGAAAAGAATCCAAATATGTTTGAGCATGGACGCAATGTTGTTCTCCCTTAGAGTACGAATACCTAAGCCCCCTTCATTTTTGGGAAGGCAAACATTACACCACGAGACTTTAGCACCACTTGCACCCATCTGAGGACCTCTCCACAAGAATTGGTGGAAAATTTGCTCAATTCAGTTTAGAACCGAACATGGCAGAAAGAACACATTAGCCCAAAAGACTTGTATAGAATGAAGCACTGACCTTATAAGATGAAGACGCCCCGCAAAGGAGAGAAATCTATTGGTCCAAGACTGAACACGAGCCGTGATTAAATTAACCAAGGAGACGCAGTCAGCTTTCCCCAATCTAGCTGAAATAACCGGCACTCCTAGATAGCAGAAAGGAAAGGTGCCCAACTGATAGCCCAGCTTATTGAGGATATCCTCATGAAGGTCAGAGGAGCCTTCATAATGGAAAACTTCACTCTTCCGAAGATTCGGAATCAGCCCACTCCAGCTGGAAAATTTCTTGATACCATTCTTGAGAAGATCAATAGACGGTAAGTTAGCTTCAGCGAAGAGTAGTACATCATCAGCAAAGAAAAGATGAGAAAGTCTAGTGGGCTTGCAACGCCAGAAAAAACCAAAGTCCAGATGTGAAGTTTGAATGTCCAGAATACCTATAAAGACTTCCATCACAAGAGTAAAAATATACGGCGACATGGGATCACCCTGATGAATACCCCTCCCACTTGAAAAGAACCCATGGAGTTCCCCATTAATTGCAACCGAGAACTTGGGGGTACGAATGCAAATCATAACTCGGGCAATGAACTCCTGGGGGAAACCGAAAGCCTGCAGACACAATTCAATAAACCTCCAATCCGCCGTATCGTAGGCCTTCCTAAAATCAACTTTAATAACACATTTAGGCCGGTAAGGATCATTGTGAAAACCACAAAACAACTCCTGAGCAAGTAAAATATTGTCACTAATGTGTCTACCTTTTACAAAGGCATTTTGGGGCAGACCAATGATAGAAGGTAGCACCTGAGAGAGCCGATTAGCAATAAGCTTGGTAATACACTTGTATAATGTGTTACAGCAAGCAATTGGCCGAAAATCATTCACATTGGAAGCATTCGGGACTTTGGGGACCAGGGCCAAAATAGTTGTGTTAATTTCCCGCAACAACATGCCCGTCTCAAAGAAATCTTTCACTACCAGAATAACAGAAGGTCCAAGAATCTCCCAAGAATGTTTAAAAAATTCCACATTGTATCCATCAGGGCCAGGGACCTTACCCACTGCAAGAGAGAATAGAGTATCTTTAATTTCAGTTTTCGAGATGGGGCTAGAAATAAAACGTACCTGATCCGCATCAAGGGTGTGCCTCAACACCGCACGCATCTCCTCCACCGAAGGCCTTGCAGTAGGGGGAGAGAAGGCCAATAACTCTCGGAAGTGGTCAACAAATAGGTTTTGAACTTCAGAGGGATTTGAGGTAGAAACAATCCTATCGGAGAGTGAGATAATTCTATTGTGAAGTTGTCTCTTGTTTACCGAGTTATGGAAAAATTTAGTATTAAGATCACCTTCTTTCAACCACCGCACTCAAGACTTTTGTCTATAAAATGATTCCTCTTGAAGGTGCAAATCCAAGAAGGATTAGAGCTGTTGTTTTTCCAATTCAGCAAGTTGAATATTCGAATAGCCATTCTGAAGAGCATCTTGGGTTTGGAGCAATGCACGTCTTGCTTCAGCCATTCTAGAGGACAAGTCCGAGAAGGACTCCTTGTTGATCTGTTTCAACTTACATTTGAGAAGCCGAAGCTTGGAGCAAAGAATAAACATTGGAGAACCCACAAATGGAGAACTCCAAGCTTGCGAAACCACATCAGTAAAATCCGGATGAGAAAACTAGAAATTGAAGAACTTAAAAGGCTTGCAAGACTTAGGGGCAGGCATAATCTTAATAATCGTTGGGGAATGATCTGAAATGCAAGGGGCCAAGAAAGAGGCCTCAGAAAAAGAAAATTCAGCAATCCAACAAGAATTAACGAGAACACGATCAATCTTTCTTTGCTTACGGTTGGCACCCATGGAAGTAGCCCAAGTAAATCTATTCCCGGTATACCTGAGATTGTCAAGACCAGCTTGAATGAGGCACTCACGCAGCTCATCAAAAGCTGGGATCCAACCATTAGAACTACCCAATCTATCCGAAGGGTCACGAATTGCATTAAAGTCTTCTGCTAGTATCCAAGGGAAACCCGAAAGGAGAGAGCTAGTGTGAATAATGTCAGCCCAAAGAGGACGTCTAGCCATAAAACTATGCTCAGCATCGACCACCGTAAGGAAGAGAACCTTACCAAAATTTAAGCAAGATAACTTTCCATGAATAGCTTGATCCGAAGAAGAGTTCGTAACAAATAAGACTTCACGGGGGTTCCACCCCACCCAAATTCTTCCTTTCGAGGAATGATTATAATTGTTTTCCCACTTCCAGCCCGGCAACAAAACAGCAGAGATCGCACTAAAGGCACCCTGGGAAATCTTTGTTTCCACAATACCAACACAACATAGATTATGAGATCTAACAAAGTTTCTGATTTCAGCTTGCTTGAGATGGTTACCAAGTCCCCTAATATTCCAAACTCCAATATACATAGATATATATAACTATATAATGTATTACAATGAGAATAGAAGTTAACGAAGTGATCTCCTTCGGCTAGTGCCTTGAGGAGGGTCAGGAAGAGCAGCCAACGTTGGGATAGGAGGGGCGGCCAACTTTGGGACAGACGGAGTCTTGGGCGAGTTCCTTTTAGCAGGGGCTTCCTCAGAAACAGCAAAATGCTTAACATTTGTAACCAATTCACTAGGACCATCGGGTTCCTCATCTGAGCTGCTACTTACCGCACTAGCCGCATCCTCAGATTTTTCAGCAGTAGAGCCAGACCCAATATAAGTAGATTCTGGGACCGGCTCAACATGAATCATCGTGGAAGGAGGTCCAGAAGAGCTGGGAATCAAAGCACCTTTATTTTTCTGAGCAGACATGCTTAAAGCTTGAGAAGAATATGATTTATCCATAAACTTCAAAGAAGAGATAGGAGTCGAATAGTCCTTCCCATTAGACCCCGACGGTTGCCTCTTCTTCCGAGTTACCTGCTTCCAGCCATCCTGCTGGTCAG
Organism: Eucalyptus brandiana; assembly: GCA_014182725.1. Lineage (NCBI taxonomy): Eukaryota > Viridiplantae > Streptophyta > Magnoliopsida > Myrtales > Myrtaceae > Eucalyptus > Eucalyptus brandiana. Next base: position 66,931,401 of record CM024675.1, on the reverse strand, counting down.
CATAAGACACCTTAAGAGGTTGGGCAAGAGGAATCGAGGGGGGCACCGTAGGCACAGCAGCATCTCGAGCTTCCTCAGCAACAGCATCATGGGACTTATCTACTACGGGTGCTGGAACTTCTTTCTCCTCACAATTATGGCCAAAGACATGGCATTTCGAACACGCAGTGGGTATCCATTTGTACAAGATAGGAACAATGAAGGACTCCCCATTCAGAAATACCTCCACAAATTCACATTTCTCTAACTTAGCCGACACTTCGACACATACTCTTGCAAAAGACAAACGTTTCATTTTTTCAGTCAATGGGTCCACATATAAGGGTCTACCGACCGCACTCACTATTTGGCTTATCCCAAGAGTAGACCAATAAGCAAAATGTATGTTTTTCATACGGATCCAAACGGGCATAGAGGATTGCAAGTCCTTCCTCAGCTCAAGAGTGGGATCCCATTGTTTCAAAATAAGTGGCACTCTATTCACCGTCAATGGACCTTCCTCAAGAATCTTCTTGCGGTAATCAGGGTCAGGAATAAAGAAGAAATAAAATCCTTCATCATCAGCAAGCATTTCAGTTAAATGGGAGCCCACGTCTCCTTAAGGACTGACTCAGTCATTTTGAAAGACACTTTCTTGCCAACGAAATACCCCATCAAACAATGATTCCATTTCGGATTTGCCGCATGCACCACTTCCTCAGAGAGGTGCACCACTTCTCTTTTTCCAACAGAAGTAGGAGGCACGAAGCTAAGTTCATATCCCTTTGTTGAGAGCCTAGCAACATTAACCCATGAACGGATTGGAGGGGCTTTCTGCTCACTCCATTTTTGTCCAGCAGGACGAGCCACTCTAGGGCCACGAGAAGCAGATCTAAGGTGGCTCCTACCACGCCCAGAGCCCACTTGGGACTCCTCATTTGGACGGCCCAACTGACTTAGGAGATTCGAATTACAAAACAGCATAGTACCCCAACACAGCACAGGCCCAAACCCTATAATAAATTCAAGGAGAGCAATCAGGCCATACCAGGTGTTCATAGGGGCTTAAGGGCCTTCAGGGACAAGGAAATCCACCAGCAATCAGCACACCAACCAGTCAAAGCCACCCACGAAGACAGAGACCAGAATCGGGAAAAGCTAGGCGCACCAAAAATTCTGATCGAGAGCTCCCATCTTGATAAATGAAAACCAACCAAGCCAAGCTTACCTGGGGTTTGTAGGTGGTCCCCAGATGACCTAGCCCACGAAAAATCAGCTCCAAATACCAGCGGAATCAACCAGAATCCACAAAAAACCAGATGGAGTGAATAGTGCTAGAATCGGCTAAATGGAGAGAAAAGTGAACAGTACAATTTTGTATTCTTCCCTTTAATACAAAGTAAGAGTTGTTATATCAAATTTTCTAAATTTTCACACAAAATTCTTTAGCATCCACGTAGATAGGCAATTACGGTCAAACAATATACTTATCAATAGTCTCCATACAATAGAAAAATGAGATCAATATGCATTACTCTTGAGCATGATGGAAGGTTCCCAAAACTCTAGTAGAATGAAGGTGGGCAACCATATTCTAATCCCCTTCATGCTAGTGTGTCACGTCGATCGCCGCCACAGTTTACGATATCGAGCAATCGTTTTAGAAAGAAACACAAAGAAGTGTATTGGGCAATTTGCGGCAAATTTTACAAAATCGGCGAATTTTAGGAAGTGTAATAGAGCTTATCATAAAGGACCATTACAAATAAGGGAAATCCTCAAGTAGAACATCACATTGCAAGAATTGAGATAGGAATCATCAAATACATTATCACATTACAAAAGCAAAGATTGGAAATCCCCAAATACAAAATAATAGAAATACATTACAAAAATTAAAAACATAATTTCATGGAATCTCCGGCATATTATAATCCCTTGCCATCTTATTGGCAATACTTTTTCTAAGCATATTCATCTCAGTTTCCTCCTCGGTCGATGTATCGCCTATAACCTCATCTTGTGCAAGTTCAAATGAGTACTCTGGATCTCCATATAAGGAAAAGTTTCTATCCCTCCTATCTTGATCACGGATGTAATTATGGATAGCACAACATGCAATTGCAACATGTGCTTGCTTTCGAATTGCAAATGCAGGCATGTGTTTCAAAATAAAGAAGCGATTCTTTAATGCTACAAATGATCTCTTAATGACATTCCTTAGTGAAGAATGCATATAGTTGAACAACTCTCTTGCTGTTCTTGGTCGTCTTGCTCTACCCCTATACTCATTTAGATGATACCGTTCACGTCTAAAAGGAGTTAAGAATCCCGGAATTGATGCATAATCAGAATCTACAACGTAGTATTTGCCTATAACAAAATATTCATATATTAGTAGTGATTTGTAAATACAATACAATCTTAAAGAAAATTGATAATTCTAGAACAAGTAAAAATATCTAGTGGTGGTCGAGGAAATTCCAAGTGAGGAGTCTCAAGTGCTGCTGATAGCACCCATCAATCGTTGGCAGATCCTTTCCAACCAGCATACACAGAAGTGAATTTCATATCAAACGAACATACACACATCACATTTTGAGTGGTACCTCCTTTTCTGCCTCTAAATGGAATTTGCTTCGACAAAGGTATAGAAGCATGAACATGAGTACCATCAATAGTGCCCACACAATCCTGTCGTTTTATCAAAGACTAGTGCTATATAAGATTAGCAACAAAATGAAACCGATATTGTAAATGAATGTATGAAAATCTTACCTTGAAGTAAAGTTTATGGTTGGGATCCATAAGAATCTCATTTGGGACCACATCAAAGGAAGGCGGTACGATAATCTCTTTTGCAAGTTTGAGAATTGTTTTCAACACTATAGTGAAGTATTTGCTAATAGTTTGTTCCGAACATTGGAATCTCTCGCATAAAGTTCTATTCGAGTTCTTGTGACAAATCATAAATAAGAATATTCCAATTTGTTCATCTACCTTTATATATCGACTATCTTTCAGCCAACCTCTTGCCTTCATCAAATCACAAAGGCTGAGAAAAACGTGTCTCTCCATTCTAAAAGATTCATATATTCTATCTGAATGTCCTTGAAGAACCTCCATCATCCATTCGGGTCCTGACAATATGCTATCCCTAATAGGTTCTCTCGAGTGCATAGACATATCCACCGCAACCATGCTCAACCATGCTATCACAATATCGATATCAAAATCATCAAAGTTTAGTTCAACCGATTCACTTGTTGCTACTTGATCACTACACATGCTACTTTCATCCCCCTCCATATTACCTATGCCTTCACATGAAAAAAAAAAAAAAAAAAAAAAAAAAAAAAAAAAAAAAGATAAACACAATATATAAGTAAGGAATCTAATAATAATAAAAAATAGAGCCAAAGTTTTCATAATTGCATCATAAAAAGACCAAAGTATCTCAACTACATAAATCATAGAGTGAAATTAAACAAAATATACAAATCCATAGCATACTACTCAACATCTATTTAAAGAGATTCAAGAAATCCACGTCTCATTTCAGGTAGCATTGTGATGAAAGCCTCTCTCCAAGTGGCATTAAGACATGATTGGTTTAAAGCTTTGTTGTAAATATTCTGCTCTAAATCAGGCATACTATTTAAGATGGCAACCACAGCTGCTGTGGAGTAGGGGTCTACAGTTGATGGGGCATTTGAGGTCACGGAGCCACTTGTTGATTGAGCAGTCCTGATTTTAATCATTTCTTGAATGGCTTTGCAGGTGTCACTAACATCATATATGTTACTCTTCCTCCTCCTCTTAGAATTTAGAGTCCTATCCTGCTTGTGTTTCTTATGATTTGAGGTAGTAGTCGTATTAGGTATGAAGACCTCCTCATCAATATGCTGTTCATCAGATTCCTCTAGATCACCTACTGCATAACCACTACCACCATCACCATTGTCACCACCATTGTCATCTCTCTCCGAGGACACTACCACTTCTTCTGCATATCCTACCACTTCTTCTGCATTTCCTGCTGCATAGTCCCCATTAGCATATGTATCACCAAAAAGGATACACAAATCAGGATACTGAGGAAACCTATCATTTCTGAATTTAGCCCATTCGCTATTATTCTGGAATTTATACAATAATGATAGATGTTAGCAACATAATCAAAGCTTGCAATACAATATGAACAAAAATGACCTTGGTAAATTGATACCTTGATGTGAGACTCCCACACACTTTGATCATCCACAGCAACCTTATTGTTTATATTATCCCATCCAAATCCAGATTGTAACAAAAGTTTCTTCAAACTGCTATACTGTTTCTTCAGTTTGTTGACCTTATTCTTCAACTGAATTATACTAAAGTGGAGTCCCATCCGTTTATTGAATTCGGCATAATGTTATTCCATCCTGTTTTGTTAAAGGTAGAAGTGGCGCGATTTCCCTTTGTTACCTCTGTTACCAACAAGTTTATAAGCTCATTGGTCAAAAGCTCAGTACACTTTGCCATACAAACCTCTTTGTGGGAAGCCATTTAACCTTAACTAGTTGAGCATCAAATGAGCCATATCAATTGGTGTACTAGTTCAAACGCATAGACTTTGATGTTGATATCACATCAATACAATGTTCGATGACTATCAATAAAACAAAATGCACAAAGAAAATTAAAAGAGAATAATCCTCATATAAAATTTTACAAGCAACCATATATTACAAGCAAAAAGAACATTCCCACCAACCAATGCCCCATCTATTTGTTCGTAATAACCAGTAGTGAACATTCCCACTAAAAATTAATCCATTCGCATATATCATCGGCATTCTAAAGAGCACTTGGTCCATGATACAGAGTGGCACATGATTGCAGCTGGATGGCTTTTGAAGAATGTATATATCTCCATTATTTGATTAAATGTTTCATCTGTTATATTGTACAAATTTAAATTAGAAAACGATGAGAAGGCTGTTGCTGGAGTATTTATGAAATAATTTTCTTTCCGCCCTCTTTTTTGGAGATTGATCACTAATTAAAAAGTTGTGACCAATCTGTAAATGTACTCTACATTACATACATTGGCGAGATAGGAAAGTTACTGAAGTTCTAAACTAGAGTGAAACGAAGACGGCATTTGACAGAAAATTTAAAGACAGGCGAATCTACCCATCTCTTATTCATACCCACGAGCAACAAACCCAACTCCAATCTCTTATTCATATTCACACGCAGCAAACCCAGTTCCAATCCTAAGATCCATACGCAAAAAAGCACACGAACCCACGCAAAACGAAAAATAAGAGGAATCGGCACGAACTAGAGAAGTGAGGAGACGGGTAGTTCTGCTTCTTTGCGCACTTCGCGATCCTGGGCCTTGTCGGACGAACTCGAGCGGCTTAGGTGTCTGCTGCAATGACATTTATATGATGGTTAGAATAATACCCATAGACTAGTCACAATTTGATGTGAATTAAATATTACAACAAAGAAAGCTAATGGCAGAAAGTGAGCTAAATAGGGTTTTAAGCCATTCCAAGAGGTTACACCATGAATGGCTAAGCCGAAGGGATCTCCTTAGCAAGACTTGCTCCTCTTTTTTGTCCAATAACTTGTTGAATGATATGTTCTTTTTCGTGGAACGTTTTGAAGGCAATTATGCGCGATCTTAAACAAGAAAGCAAACAAACTATGGTAAATGCAGGCATTCAGATACTTCCAATCTTTCACACTCCCACATTCACATTGACCAAGCTGATCCGAGATCTTCTCAAATCAAAGCAAAGGGCTCTTGGGCTAATATATCACTATTGGAGAACTAATTGAATGGGCTTCCCAAAGAAAGACATTAGCACTACATGAATGCTCCTCGGCATCTGGGAGAGGCTTTCATCAATATGCTGAAAAAACAAGGCGGAAAAAGTAACCTTGATAGGACATGTCTAAATCCAAGTTTAGGCCCAGTTAATGAAATTTTCGAAATAACCGGTCGCTGTGATCGAACATCGAACTGTGAACTGCATACATAGATTGAGAGTCACTCAAGATAACCAAGCGGCATTCAAGAGTTCCTGGGCATGGAAACTTCCATGGAGATCGCGCATTAACAGGAACAAACAACCCTCATTGTCACAGCAAAACTCCCCCTCGAACACACATTCAGGAACAGTCCACGAGGCCAGACCAAAACGACAGCGTTCGAATTCAAAAAGCAGCGACAACATCGTCCGATTAGGCAAAAGACAAACCCCGTTAGCTCGAAAAAACACCAATCCCGTTCCAGCGAGGGAGCTAATTCATCGCACTCTTGCCGCTAATTCATTGGAACTGGGTTTCAATCCTAAGATTCATACGCAAAAAAGCACACGAACCCACGCAAAAAGAAAAAGAAGAGGAATCGGCACGAACCAGAGAAGGGAGGAGACGAGTTGTTCTGCTTCTTTACGCACTTCGCGGTCTTGGGCCTCGTTGGACGAACTCGAGCAGCTCAGGTGTCTGCTGCAGATGGCTTCTGGATGAGGCGAGGGGGCGGATTCGCGAGCAGCTCGTCGCTGGATGAGGAGAGGGCGCGTGGCGTTGCTGTGGTCGCGGGGCGATGGCAGCTTCTGGTGAGACGAAGTAGAGTAGGAGCGGCTCAGGCATCGGTGCTCGGGATCTGTTGTAGAGGGCTTCTGGCATCATAGGGGAACGAGCGGTGGGGGTGCAGGCGTGAGATCTGTTGCCGAGGGGTGCTCGGACAACAAGCGGGGATAGTGGGACGCGGTGAGGGGGTGGATTCGCGAGCAAACGTGGATGAGCAGGAGGAGAGGTAGAGAGCGTCCAGTGTAGGAGACGATCCGAGCGTCCAGTGGAGAAGACGATGTCTCGAGGAGCTGAGGAGAGGCGGAGGAGAGGCGAAGGAGACGATGTCTCGATGAGATGAGAAGAGGCGGAGGAGAGGCGGAGGAGACGATGTCTCGAGGAGTGAGGAGAGGCGGAGGAGGAGGAGGAGGAGGCAGAAATTGATTTCTCTCCCAAATCAATTTCTGGAATAGAAATCTATTCCAGAAATAGAACAACTGAATAGGTTTATCAAACAGGTTTCTATTCCAGAAATAGGTCTGGAATAGAAAAATTATTTCTGGAACAGAAATTTTGGTTATCATGCACCCCTTTAGTGGTCTCAAGAAATCTTTGCTAGTCTATGATGGACTTGTATGGCTTATTTGTAATGTGGGTCTTGGGCCCCCGCAACTCGTACTTAGTGGGGCTACATCGATAAGCTTGTCAAATGAGCAGTTGGTGTTTGTTGACACCTTAAACCGAATATTCTAGACTCTTTTCGTATTTTTGAAAATCTACTGACCATTATTGGTTCCCAACCAAACATGGAAGTATCAACATTAATTGATGGGTTACACTCACGTTTGTGGATTGGAATTTATTTTTTATAACATACTAGTTTGAAGCTCGTACATTGCACGTGTCTAAGACTATATGAGTTATGTGGACTTGATAAATATCTCATCATCCACGAAAATATATTGTGCCTCCTTTTTTTTAAAATTTTTTTTATGCCTCCTTCACACATACACCAATCAATTCTTTATCTATTTCTCTTTGCCGAAATACAAAAGGAGACACGTTTAATGCTCTCAATTCCATGAATATCTATCAACTGTTGCTATTCATTCTCGTTCTATTGCAAGTGATGATTAGCAAAGCCGAGGTGCAAATCAGTGGTGTCACTCCATTCTACAGTAACATTTACAATATAAGTTACCCATTTTGACTTGAAAGTGATTCGAAGGGATGCGTAACCTAAAATCTATGAAGAATTGACACTCTTCAAGAGCCTTCGTGTCATGCCAGACATTTCGACACGTATCTGACACTCTCCGATACTCTTGGACACTCTTCGAAACTCGATCAATACGTGTCGAAAAATTTGACACTTGGTCAACTTTCTCGACACTCTCCGATAAGAATTCTGACATACGAGTTTGTGACATGTAATTTCAATATTGAAGTCAATTTTAAAAATTCAATAAATGAGAAGTCAAAATATATATATGTGAAAAAATAAAACATAATAATAAAAATAATAAATGGAGAAAGAAGAAAAACTTAATCTTCTCTTTTAACTCCCATTTCCCATGATACACAATTCGCCCCTTAAGTTTTTTTTCTCCTCTTCTAACATATCTAACATGTGAATCCAGAATATGGATCGCTTGTTTTTTCTCCAAGTTTTATAAATTATTGAAATAGAGTTAAATTTGTCAAATTGAAACAATGAATGATATTAATAAATGACGGATTAATGTTTTTAGTATATTCATCCCTTATGCGCAATGATCATCCCACAGCTGGACCGCATGGTAGGACTAGGTCCGGCTCCAAGCATCCTCAACGTGGGGTGGCGGGGAAGTCCAACCTGCAAACTTGGGCTAGTGTTGCGGTTGCAAAGGTGGCCTCAAAGGGATATGATCTGGATTTCTGCCCCCTGACTTATGTACAGGATCGAGCGATCCTTCAAATGACCGAGGAAGACCTCGATGTTGCAGACCCTTTACTCCAGGAATGTCTTGTGGGCTGTTACATAGGCTGACATATACCTTTCAAGGTAACTGAAGCTGCCTTCAGGAGAGCTTGGGGGCCGAATTTAGCCAAAATGATGGCCAATGGCAAGGGATTATTTTTCTTCCACCTCTCGGATAGGGAGTTTCGCCGCAAAGTCCTCGAAGGGCCGCCTTTGTCCGTTTCGAGGATTCCCATCATGCTACAGCAATGGCGACCAAACTTGGACTTCCGAAAAGAGTCCCTTCCTTTGGTTCCGGTGTGGGTAAAGTTGAAGAACCTCCCAATTGCACTTTGGTCGGCTCAAGCAATCAGTAAAGTGGCGAGCTATGTTGGGAAACTCCTTTATGTAGACCTAAGAACGAAGCAACTAGATATGCTCGCTTTTGCAAGAGTCTGTGTGGAGATCACAGCGAGGCAACAACCCTGTGACTCCATTGAGGTGGTCCTACAAGGTGAATCGTGCATTGTTAAAGTTGAATATGAGTGGAAGCCATTGGCTTCTATTGGATGCGAAGTCTTCGGCCACAAATGCAAGGTGCCAAGTGCGGAACCTTTGCCTAAGAGCCCCCGAGATGATGGAAACGCCTCTGCCCCTAGACCTAGCTCCCCTCCTGCACAGCATCTTCAGAGTGGAGAGAGGAAGCGTGACAACCCATTTTTCTCGACTAGACCTGCTGATTTGCTGGTGCAGATGGACAAGCGCCCAACTCCTCTAGACGCACCGCTAGCCGCTCACTCACCTGGAGTTGCACCTGCTGCCTCCAATTGTCCTCCCCCCTAGGAGAAGGACCTTCACTCCCAATCTCTTCTCCGACCCCTGCTATGGACTCGTCGTGGCAACAGGTCATGACTAAGAAGAAGAAGATCTCGAAAGAGGCAGCCTCCTCCAGCCTGGCCCAGCCTTCTGAAGATGGCTCGCTGAAATTGAAAGGGACTGCCCAGAAATCAGGCCCACCTCCAATGCCCCGAAAGTCGGTTGGTATCCCCCTTGCTCCTTCCATTACGCATACAGGTTCCTCTGTAGCAAGACCGAAACAGGCTGCCATAATTGAGCAAACGGAATGCTCTGATGAAATTTCCAGTGTGCACGCTGGAATTGAAGATGAGGACCTTCTTTCAGTTGGGTGCCCATCCCCAACATCCTCTCATGCGACTGATTTGGCTACTATCCAAGATAAGCTGCTGTTACTTCGCCCCGACCCGGCCCCATCCTTGGATCCCAAGTCTGTGCCGGTGAAGAAAAAGGCCTCTAAACGAGGTAAGTGACCTTCCCTCTTTCTTCATGTATATAGGAATATGGAACATTAGGGGCCTTCATGACCCGTTAAAGCGGGCGAAAGTTAGAAAGTTAGTTTCCAAATATAATCTTTCTTTTGTTGGTGTTGTTGAGACGAATGTCTCTGAAGCGGATTTCGATTCTTTGTCCTTGTTTTTGCTTACTGGCTGGAAATGAGTTGCAAATTATGAGTACTCTCCTAAGGGACGGATATGGGTTGGGTGGAACCCAGACTTTATAAGATTTGAATCGATGGACATCACCGACCAGGGTATCCACGGGCGGGTAACCATTAATCTCTCTGGAAAGTGTTGCTGTCTTTCAGTTGTGTATGGTGAACATTCCTTCTTACGACGCCATCCTCTTTGGGCAAACCTCCTACATATGAGTAATCTTCTGCAAGATTCACCCTGGCTTGTTGCTAGAGATTTTAATGCCATAAAGGATCCATCTGACAGAATTGGGGGCTCTAATGCCTGGATCCCGTACTTTGATGAATTCGCCAATTGCCTGGCCCAGTCAGAATTAGAGGATCTCAGATTTGTAGGCCTTCGGTTCACTTGGTCGACGTCTTCTGGCCAAGCTAGAAAAATGAGGAAAATCGATAAGATATTGGTAAATTCCAAATGGAACTTTGAGTTCTCTTTCTCTGAAGCATCCTTCCTCAATCCAGGCATTTCTGATCACTCTCCCATGGTGGTCAGATTTCTTGACCCGGTGATTAGGCGAAGACCCTTCAAATACTTTGACTTTTGGTCGGAGCTTCCAAACTTTACCTCTATTGTGCAACAGGTTTGGGATTCACACATGCAGGGCATGTTTATGTACAAACTAGTTTCCAAGCTGAAATTGCTCAAGGGCAGACTTAAGCAACTCAACAGGGACACTTTCTCCAATATCTCGGCTAGAGCGGAGGAAGCTAAGGAGAGCCTTCGGTTGGTATAGACTGAACTGGTCCTTGATCCGCAAAACCCATAGTTGGCTAAGCTCGAGCAGACACGATGCCGTAACTTCATGGACTTGCGCCGTGATGAAGAATCCTTCTACAGGCAAAAGTCCAGAATTCGGTGGCTTAAAGAAGGCGATAGTAATACAAGAATTTTCCACCTCTCGATCAAGAAGAGAGAGCTCCGTAATAGGATTTTATCGGTTACAAGTGTGGCAGGAGAGTTGATGACTGACCCTCTTATGGTTCGGTAGGTCTTTGTTTCCTTCTTCACTGACTTGCTTGCTCCTCACTCAGCCCTGTCTAAGCCCTCCTTACATGAGGTTATAGATTACATCCGGAGGCCTTTGACTATGGACCAGGTCAATACTCTTTCTAGGCTGGTTCTTGAAATGGAAATTCGTGATACGCTTTTCTCTCTCCCGAGAGGTAAAGCCCCAGGCCCTGATTGGTTCACAGTGGAATTCTTCAAGAGTAATTGAGACATAGTTGGCCCATCTGTCCTCGACGCGGTCAAGGAATTTTTTTCCTCCGGGCGACTACTCAAGGAGGTAAATAATACTATTCTCACCTTGGTTCCAAAAGTGCCAAATGCGTGTGCGGTCACGAACTACAGACCAATTGCATGCTGCAATACCATCTATAAGGTCATCACGAAAATCTTATCAAATCGCCTAGCCTCGGTCTTGGGAGATGTGGTAGATCCGGCGCAGAATGCCTTTGTAAAAGGTAGGAGGATTAGAGATAATATTTTGATTGCCCGAGAACTTTTTGCTGGCTTCCACTTGCAACCATATTTCCCCAAATGTGCTGTTAAGGTGGATTTCCAAAAGGCCTCCAACATTGTCGACTGGGACTTCCTTCAGCTGACACTCTTAAACTTTGGATTCCCTCAATTTATGATCAAGCTGATTAAGGTGTGCATCCGAACCCCCAAGTACTCGATCTCGATTAATGGTGAGCTGCACGGATTCTTCTCAAGTGGGAGGGGCCTTCGCCAGGGCGACCCCATGTCCCCTTACCTCTTTACCCTAGTAATGGAGGTATTTTCGGCAATATTGAGTGCACGCACATCCCATGCAAATTTCAACTATTTCTGGCAATGCAAAACCGGTTGGGCTTTCTCACCTGTTCTTCGTAGATGATGTTTTCCTATTTAGCCAAGCAGATTGGGGTTCCATCACATTGCTGAAGAAAGGACTCGACTTATTCTCCTCTTGGAGTAGATTACTTCCAAACAAGAGCGAAGTCTTCATTTCAGGAGGCTCTCTGACTACTCGCAATTACATATTGCTAGCCTTTGGATTTCATGAAGGTTCACTCCCGGTGCGTTACCTTGGAGTACCTATTATTTCCTCCAAGCTTCGGAAGACTGACTGTATTGCCTTGATTGAGCAGATTACTTCTAGAGCCAAGTCCTGGGCCCATCGCCTACTCTCCTATGCTGGAAGACTTCAACTAATCAGATCAGTCCCACATTCAATTCAGGCTTTCTGGTCGAGTGTTTCACCTTACCAATCTCGGTCCTAAATGACATTGAACAAGTGTTGCGCCAAATCTTATGGAAAGGTGCTGATCTCGATAAGGGAGGGGCAAAGGTCTCTTGGGAAGACATTTGTCTGCCAAAAAATGAAGGAGGTCTCGGCATCCGAAAATTAAGAGACTATAACAAAGCAACCATGATGAAGTATATCTGGATCCTTTCCACGGACAAAGTATCCCTACGGTGTCGTTGGATTCATTCCAACTTCTTAAAGTGGCAAAACTTTTGGATCGCCACCACTCCCACAGTTTGTTCTTGGGCTTGGAAGAAGATTTTGCAATTAAGAAGCGAGTCTCGCCTATCCTTCCTTTGGAAAATTGGGAATGGCCTCTCATTTTCCCTGTGGTATGACCATTAGCATCCGAAAGGGCCTCTTCACATCCTATTATCGGAACCAATCATCCGGAGATCCGAGCTTCCAGGAAATGCAATGGCGGTGGATCTTCTTTCGCCCCTGGGTTGTTCCACGCGCCTCCTTCTACTGAGCTGGGGTCTCTCTTCTCCGGCGCCTAACTCCTCTCCGGATTGCTTTTCCTAGAGATGGCACCCTTCGGGTCGCTTCACCATTGGGTCCGCATGGGATCGCCTCAGAAGGAAGAGACCCCCTGATCCTTGGGCTTCTCTCATTTGGGCAGGCGACATTACTCCCAGGTTCCAATTCATTCTCTGGTTGATTGCTAAAAATCGTCTACCCACGCAGCAACTCCTTCTATCATATGGAAGAATTGACTACACCACCTGTAATTTTTGCAATGAGGTCCCTGATTCCACTGACCACTTATTTTTTTATTGCCATCTAATGGCTTCTGTCGCTTACTTCTGGGCCACTCGTTGCAATCTTCCCTGGCGTCCTAGGCCTTGGAATGATAACCTCCTCTAGGCTATGTAGTTCCTCAAAGGCAAAGAATTTTTTCACATTATAGCACAACATTCTTTTGGTGCTATGTGCTATATCATTTGGAAGAAAAGGAATGCCGTTATCTTCCGTGGAGAGTCGGTCGTCCTTACTTCAATAAAAAATCACATTATCAAAAGTGTGAAGGACAAAGCTGCAAGTTTTTCTAATATCCCTGATATCCTGAGGAATAGGCGTCTCCAGCGGAGTTGGGGCTTCCACCCAGCTATCTTCAGCTATCGACAGGAGCATGCTTAGATCGGTGTCCTTCAACATCCTGCCTCGTCGGTATCCGGATGTTGGCTTCTCTTCTGGCAACGGAGGGTCTTTGCTAGTCTTAGCTATTTGTTGTCTCTCTTGGACCTTCGGTCCTTGCTCTGTTTAGTCCGTGTTGTTCTTCTTTTCCTGTTTCTTGATTGTGCTCCCTTCCACTCTCCCTGCATTTGCATTGAGAGTGCAAGATTAAGAGCCGGTAGAGTTTTCTTGTAAATTTGTTCAAAGCTATGATACCACTTACCTTACCAAAAAAAAAATTTTGATTGAAATTAATTTGATTGAAATAATCATAAAAATGATAATTTATTATGTATATATAAAAATATATATTTAATATACAACGTATCCCAACATGTCGGAATTTTCTATTTTTTGAGAAACGACGTATCGCCGTGTCGTGTCATGTCGCGTGTTGCGTGTCAATGTTGGTGCTACTTAGCCTAAAATATGAGCTAACTTGTGAAGATAATCACACTACATATATCTCCACGATGGTCGATATTGCATGCAGTCTTTTGATTATTTCACTTAACAAATTAAATTGGTCGTCGATGAGTTGTAAAAGAATATCAGCTTGTATTTCCCCCCGTCATTTATTGGTGTGATCTTAACTCCAATGATCAACTACGGGACCCGATTCGCACTACATTCAGAGTATCAATGTGGCGGGCTACCTCTTCCTCTCTCTCCCTTCCCACCGACTCCCAAACATCTCTCACCAATAGTTGTACCTTGGAGAGATAAGGGGGTTATTCGGATAGCAAAAAGGGAGACGAGGATCAACGAAGGACTGGGAGTAAATGTGTGAATGGAAGAATGAGTGAATGTGGCATAGAGAGTTTGAGATAGTCTTGGCCAAATGGGAGAGCCAAGAGAGGGAGGGAGAGAGAGGATGTCAGCCGAATGGGGAGAGAGAGAGGTGGCGTGACCCCAAACGACCGTCACTTGGCCTCTCAAAAGCCGAACCAAGCACATCCATTTACTCATCACAAACTCTCTCATCTCACTCTTCCTCTCAAAGCTGAAATCTCTCTCTTTCCTGGTCCATCCTCCTATCCTCTCACCCTTAACCTCACTCTCAGACACTCCTTCCCCTCTAGGCCATGCATGCTTGTCATGCCCCGATCCTCGAACGCGTGCTCATCTCTCACCTGATCAATATATTAGTGACGTCCCAGGACGCATTGCCAACCCTTTTTATTTTTAATATGCAAGCGGAAGCATAATAATAAAATCCCCATACAATAAAACAATGTGATAGAAAAGTAGGGCTATATTTTTCACAACTTAAAAATAACACAACCACACTTTTATACTAAGCAAACCTCATAGTATATAATACAATACTATTCACAAGTCTAATCTACTATCCACCCGATCAAAACTCAGAGTTTGCAAACAAGGTAGAGGTCTCAGTCTTCCTCGGGGACTTCTTCTTTAGATTCCTCCTCTTCAGGTTCCACCTCGGGTTCCTCCTTAGGCTCATCTACCAACTCGTCCTCAGGCTCCTCCTTCATGGGTTCATCCTCCTACCACTCCTCCTGCTCCATGATCTCACCGTCCTCTCCGTTCCAGTTGTCGTCATCGACTGAGTACACGGGAGTACGAGCTTCGTCCTCAAGCTTCAGATCCTTCGCATCCACTACCGACCCATCCTTATAATCGACCGTTCCTTCTCTGAATGCCTTTTCCATAACGTATATAGGTACGCCACCCTTAGGTATGAGACCCTCTATCATAGTAATGACGGTACCATGACCGATACTCATGGGGCCTCAGGGCGTCTTGACCCACGTCAACCCAGACGGTCGACTTAACCAGTACATACTCTAGTCCTTCCGGGTGAGGGTGTATGTGGAAGTGGTATGCTATCTCTGAGATCTCTTCAGGGATGCCAAAATGCATCGGAGGATGAGGAGGTGGAGGTGTTGCCATTTAGGAGCCTGAAATGTTGTCCCACAATGGGATGAGACTACGTCTCAACGAGTTTTACCCTCCTAAGATTCGATTTGGAAACTAATACACTATGGGCTGCCTATGCACACACAGGTCAAAAGACTTACCTTGGTGTCAGATTCCACCTACAAATTAGCACAGTTCAAATATGCACCCAAACATATCATCACAGATGGATACCTTGATCAATCGACTTAGTCGATTACATGTCAATCGGATCATCCCTTGGTCATTCACATCTATACTATACAATTTGTCAGATAATGTACCTAGTCACCAAGCCATGTGCATTATTTAAGGTGACCTATTCGCCAAGGCGACGTACTTCATCACCGAGCCATGTGCATTCTCTAAGGCGACATATTCGCCAAGGTGACGTACTTAATCACTGGTCCTTGTGCATTCTCTAAGGCGACTTATTCGCCAAGGTGACGTACTTAATCACCGAGCCACGAGCATTCTCTAAGGCAATATATGAAATCACCGAGTTACGTGCATTCTCTAAGGCGACATATTCGCCAAGGTGACGTACTAATCGCTGAGCCACATGCCTTTTCCAAGTGATATATATAATCAACGATTCATGTGCATTCTCTAAGGTGACCTATTTGCCAAGGTGATGCACTAATCACCGAGCCACGTCATACAGTATTCTTTCTCACCATTTATCTTACCCGATAAAATATCGTGTGTGGGTACATGGTCGGCCTTAGCCAAAATAACATATTTTCCTTTCCATAAATCTCACCATTTTCTGTAGCTCACCAAAACATATTTGGCACTGTCAACCGATGCCTAGTTATTTTTTAGTTAATTTCCAAAATTATTTAATTTAGGAAAAATAATCCTAAATTCACAAATAATTCATTTTAGCACAAAATAAAGCTCAACTAAATAAACGGACTGCACCACGATAATCAGCATAAAATTCCGGTCATCGACCATCCTAGTATAATTTTCGGAAAATAATTAATTAATTAAATAATTTCAAAATTTAATTAAATAAATACTAAAAATCCAACTTAGGCCCGTAATGCCTAATTAAAAGCCGAAATGGACCTGGAAAATTTTCGAGGTTCATTCAATAATTACTCGAGCCTATTTACTCACTAAATTCACTAACCATTTGCCTAACATGCATAGGTACATTCCTAATTTAATTATTCTAATATAATCTACCAACCTAATTGCACTTAATTAAATCTAATCAACCCCTAAGTATCATTAGTCCATTAATTAAGGCTTAGTGAGTAAAACTCACCCGTTTAACAATCCGTTCATCGAAACGTCAGGAACGTTGCAAGGGTCGTTTTTCTCCAAAGCGAGCCTACGATCCAAGGCCCGGAAACACCTCAAAACGGGCTTCAAAGTGGCTGTTAGACCCACTTGCAAACCTTCTGTTTTGGCTGCAAAAATAGAAGAAAACAAACTAGGTTGGTGCAGTGAGGACTCCGGTGGACCGGTGGGAGACTTCAGCGGCTTGGAGGGTAGTCCACGGCGGCTCACAGTGGTTGGACGAGCTTCGGTTGAGCTCCAACAGACCGGAAACAGCTGCTAGATTGCGTGAGGAGCGAGAGGGACAACAGGATTAGGCGGTGGTGCACGCGGTAAAGCGGCGTGGCTTCGGCAGTGCAAACGGTGGTGGCGCGAGCGGTCCTGACTCTGATGGTGGCTGTGCGACGGCAAAGCTTCTTCTGCTAATCTCCAGGTCTTCAAGCGACGATCATGGAGGGTAGCAAGGGCGGTCGCATGGCTGGGGGAAGAGGGAGAGAAGGGATAAGGGTTGGGGGCCACCTTGCCTCACTTTTCCACAAACTTGTCCCTCACTCTTCAACCATAGCCAAGTATAGCTTCCTTGGCCTCCATTGAGCCACCCATGCTCACTCTTGGACATGTGAAATGATCCATTTTGGGCTAGGCCAAGGGGGCACACGAAATTGGGTGGTTTCTCCCTCAATTGATCACTTACCGGACTTCAAATTGACTCAATTTGGTCTCAATAAAAATCAAATGACACTTCAATGCTCCAATTGATATTTTTCCTCACCCATACATCCATCATGCTTTCAAATTTTGCCATCAAAGTAATCTTCTGCTTTTTCTGCACAAAAACGACCCTGTGACGACTTTTTCCCAAAAAGTGTCGGGTTGCAGAAAAATCTTCCGAGACTGAGTCAATACTCCTATAATTTATTGTGACATGACAGAAATTTCAATTTCTGAAATCGGACTTGAATTCACAGTTAATTTCCATTTGGCGCGTTTTTAGCGTGACCTAGACTACTGGGTAACTTTCAGAAATTTTTAAGGGCAAATGACTCATGGTCAATTTTCTTCAAGCCACAATGAACCCACTCGACTCATTGGCGACTCTTGGTTGTCGTCAAAATCTCGAGGATTCAAATATGGACACAGGGTACCAAAACAATAAGAAAATCAGTCTAGTGCCAGCCGACGAGAATTTTCCAATTTAGTGGTGTCACCCACAATTAACCACACATCTCTGCCGAACGAGTCTATCTCTGATTTCAAATCAATTTTTAACTGTACCATAATGGCCTCTAAAGATGAGCACGGTCGAGAAGCCGATTCCTGGTCGAATTCCTAAGTTTATTGCCTTAAAATTTCTTAATGATTTTTCCAGATAGTTTAGTTATCTTGAGAGTGATCAGCTCTTAGTACAGCCCTATAGGCATATTAATGAAATGCCTGATTTATTCAGTAGAAAATAGGGTTAAAAATCTGGGATGTCACAATGCTTGCACTCGTTCCCAGGCTAGTGTCGCCTCGTGGTGCCCGTCCAAAGATAAGAACTTCCATTTACTTTCTGTTCATGTCAATCGCTGAGGATTTTGGGCTAGAACCATAGTCATAAGTCGAAGTATAGTGGCTCATCTTGCCCATGCGGGGCATTGTGAGCTCATTCCCGCGGTCTATGGTTTATTAGCTCGGTTATGGTGGAGTATGGTATATTGCATGTAAGAGTCTGGCATTAGTGTTTAATGCGCCTTGTTTCATCATGGTTCATGTTAAAAATGTTCTTGCTTGCGTTGATATCCATTTTTCCTTTTGATCCGTGGGTGTGGACTCTCGGCCGATGCCATCTTGGGCTTGCCAAGAGCCCTAACGCCAAGGGCCGTTTCGGATCCCTCCTGTCCTTGTTAATGTATATCAGGGCTCTATTTCGGGTTAGAATATCATCCCCTCATATTAGATCGCTGGATATGCTTAGCATGTGTTAGTGAGTAGATTTGGTTCCATTAGCGTTCTTTCTGCTATTTTGACTCACCTAGAAGATTGTGATTTTTAATTAACTCTACATATATGCCTCGTATACAAACTATACGTTGTTTAGGTATATCCAGTGAAAAAAGAAATGAATAAAGCCAACCTTAATTAATTGAATATTCTAAAGGGAAATTTGTAGCTAAAAAAATTATTTTAAAGGTTGAAATAATTATAACCAAGAGTCATCAAGTAAAAAGTGTTCACTTGTCCTGATACTTATTTAGGTTCTTATTAAAAATCAAGAACAAAATTTAGAATTGAACTCGTATTTTCTTAAACTTAATAGTGATTAATATATACTCTAATTATGTAATTAATGTAATTACTATGCACATAAGTTGTTGCAAATTTATACATTCTAACTTCAAAGATGATGGGGAAGAAGAAGGTTCAAGGCAAGCTAGCTCTTATTTTTGATCTTGTTCCTCAAAACCAGATATCGATTTTCATATGATCGTGACTCGTTCAGCTAACAAAGAAGATGAGAGTAGAAGAAGTATGGAGAAGGCAAAAAACAAAGAAGAAAATGAGAAGAAAGATAGTGTATCTGATGGAACTGATGGGGAGAGAGAGGGAGAGAGAGGATTTGTTTGTTGATGGGATGTAGAACCAACAATCACGTGAAGAAAGAGAGGCCGTATGTAGAAATAAATCTTTTGAATTTTCAATGGATGTAAATTTCGTAGATGCGCATTAAAGGGGGTCTCAATTTGGGTTGGACACGACTCCACGAATAAGGGAACTACGTCCACTTCTTTTAATTTCTTGACTTGCACGCATTTTGTTCCTTTGACTAACTTGGGCTTCTCTATATAGGACGAGGCGACTCCAACGTCTCCAATCAAACAAGTTTCGAGGTTCATCTGATCCTTTTTTCAATCTTTTCATATTGTGCCTCCTCCACCCCAACCCAAGCAGTTTTTGCCAGTTTCTCTTTTCCCAAAGTCGAAAAGAGACATGTTCAATGCTCTCAGTTCCATTAATATCCATCCAGTGTTGCTACTCATTCTTGTTCTATTACAAGCTATGACTAGCAATGCTAGGCTAAGTAATTTGCAGTGCATGGCTTCATCCCGTGGTGACATTCACAATATAAGTCAACCGTTTTGACTGAGGAGTGACTCGGAAGGATGCGGTGATTCAGAATATGAGCTGGTTTGTGAAAATAATCACATTGTTCTATACTTATATGGTGGCCGATATTATGTGCAGTATATTGATTATTCTGCTTACCAAATCAAATTGGTTGATGACGGACTGCAAAAAAAAAAACCGCACGTCTCTCCCTCTTCATTCATGGGCAATGTCTAACATCTGCAAGAATAGTTTTGATCCAAACAGCTCATACTACTCATTTGCTACAGTACATTCATCATTGTGAATTGCTCAAAGCCAATTACTTCTCCATTATACATCGCAACCGATCCATGCCTTGAGGGATCATACTCTTCCAACACATCATCAAATTGGAGCTTGTATGCTTTGCTCAATCCAACAGCATCGGATGTTATGGAGTTTTGCACCATCAGCAGGTGGATGCGGGTATCACCTGATATGGGGCCTTCCAAGCATATTAATATTAGCTCCTACAATTATGAGTGAATCCACGACATCATGGCCGATGGATTTGTTCTCAAGTATAGTTTATTTTCACCAAAGGAAAATTTCGTTTGCACCTTTTATAACATCCACATTTACGGATATCAAGTTTGCGGATGCACGCACTACAATGGCGGTAAGCATCGGTTGGCAATGAAATTTTACTGCAATTTTGCATAATTTCGTACATTCTTTCACTTGCTTCTTTCTCTTCAAAACTTCAAAATGAAAGAAATATTTAAAACCCAAGAAAATAATGACAAGATATACCAGTTAGTATATGTCAACATTCATGTGTACTTGAAAGGTTTCGGGAGCATCACGTTACATATTATAAGAATTGCAGAAGAAAAAGTGACAGTATGAGTCATCACGAACCGACCAATCATCGGCTATATACAGTCATATGCCTAGATTATTTGCAGAAGGGGTAGAACTCCCATGTAGAAAAAGGATTTTTGGGCGATCATCCATGCGACTAGTTTTTTTTTTTTTTTTTTTTTTTTTTGTTGGCATAGAGATTAGATTTCTCAATTAGTTCTTTGATTAGTCACTTGACTAATAATATAAGAGACACTTGTTAACGAATCCCTTTAAAAATTGTCTTCATGTGTCAATAGAAGGAACAAAGTTATTACTTAAAAATGAAAATCACAGCTTCTTTATCTTTGTCGATTGCTAACAAAGAAAAAGGAGTTTCTTGTATCGTCTATCATCCATGTGAAATGAAGCCTATTCTTTCCATCAATTTAAAAACGCACGTATCTCACTTCTCATGCTCTTTAGTGCAAAATTCAACTTACACAAGGTAGCTTGCTCGTGCTACTACTCTATTTCACGTGAGTTTTGTTCTTCGAACTTCTTTTCCTTCAATTCCTTTTCAAATTATTCATTCCTTGCACAGGGATCCTAGATGATATTGCAATTTGGACCACTACAGATCTTATAATACTACTAGGTATGCCGTGATGGTTTTGTTCTCAAAATAATTGAAAAAAAAAAACACTTATTCTAACCTTCCAAAATTTTCCTTAGGACAATTTTGTGCAATGAAATTCGTAATCGGGATGCCAGTTGTTGCAATGTTTCTAGTTTGCAAGTACAAAAGAAGGCACTTAGCAATGGACAAGAATATCAAAGAATTTTTGCGAGCTTATAACAATTTTTTGCCCATAAGGTACTCCTACTCGAATATTAAGAAGATCACCAAGGATTTTAAGCACAAACTGAGTGAAGGGGGGATAGTTATGTGTACAAAGGAACCCTCAAAAGTGGCAACAAAATGGCCATCAAGATTTTAAAGTAGTCCAAGGCCCATGGCCAAGATTTTATTAGTGAAGTGGCTATTATTGGAAGAATTCACCATATTAATGTAGAGCACCTCATTGGGTTTTGCTTTGAAGGCTCGAAACAAGCTCTCATGTATGATTTCATGTCAAATGGGTCTTTGGATAAGCACATGTTCACTAATGAAGGTGATAAGTTTTTTGATTATAGGAAAATATATGAGATTGCTCTTGGGGTGGCAAGGGGGATCGAATACTTACATCATGGATGTGATGTGCAAATATTACACTTTGATATCAAGCCTCACAACATTCTTTTAGACAAGAATTTCATTCTGAAAGTTTTTGACTTTGGACTCGCAAGACTTTATCCTACCGATCATAGCATAGTCTCATTGATTGTTGCAAGAGGAACATTAGGATATATGGCAACTGAGTTATTCTATAAAAACATTGGCGGTGTATCTTATAAAACAGGCGTCTATAGTTTCGGGATGTTGCTCATGGAAATGGTGAGTAGAAGGAAGAATATAAATGCAAAAGCAGAACGCTTAAGCCAAATTTATTTTCCCTTGTGGGTTTATGACCAAGTCAATGAAGATGAGAGTGTTGATGCCACGCCCCGAACCTCGAGCGCGCGCACGTCCCTCGGTGGTCAATAGAATTTTGCGACGTTCCCAGGACTCGTCGCCGACCTTTTTCATTTTATTGCATATGCGGAAGCGAATTAACTAATCCCTTGACAACAACATACATGGGATAGGAAAGCATGGCAACCAATTTCAAATCGAATATACTTTCATAAACACCTCAAGCATATACAAAAGGTCTATCTTATAAAGAACTACTAAGCCACCTATGCTTCTGACCCTTCCGCTTCAAGCTCCAGGTTCTTCACACTAGGGACCTGAAAATGGTTATACAATAACCAGTGAGTTATAAATCTCAGCAAGTCCTCCCCCTAGTCCCCCCATTAGAAAACCAACTCAAGTCGGCGTATCTCTTCAGAACCACCCCACAAACAAACCAAAGATCAACAACCAACACTCAATAGTCGGTTTGCATGCAACCTTATCTAGCATGACATACCCTACACGTTATAATTCAGCATAATACACGCACTGCACATGGACATTAGATGATGCAGTTCATCAATCACATGTGAGTCGCGTCACAAGCGATCTCACCTGGCCATTGCCACACCCTGCATGTTATCGATTCACGCGTGCGTGCTATAAACAATGGGCTCAACTCATGCACAGTCAAAACCAATGATGCCATGATTCACATATGCTCTTGCACTTTAGTGCGCCACCTATCATGCATTACTCGATTACACGGGTCCCAATTATAAGGTAAAATCGTTAGGACACGTCTCATACCGTGCCACATAATTTTACCTCATAATAAGGCCCAACCATCTCAACCTTCATGCGTGTTTCCAATTCTTACGGCCCATCGACCACGGTCAACTCCCATTTGACAATCCGGTTAATTTATGACCTCTTGGTCATGGCTAACTTTCCAGTCAACGACCATCGAGCTCAAAACTCACGTGTGCTCTAGTTATTAATGACCTCCTGGCCATGGCTAACTTCAAAGTCAACGCTCATCCGACTCCCGCCGGGCTACCGATAAATATTGGGCTTCATCCCACCTCATCTAGCAAGGCTACATCTAGAACTCCCGTTTAGACAATTTCCCAAATAGGGACATCGGTCCAAAATCTACTACAACCGGCTTCCAACTCCCGTCGAGTATCTCGCCCCCAAGCTCCCGTTGGGTGGTGGTCCAACCTTTGGTCACGCAAACATACCACCACAACTCACTACGCATCGCCCCCAAACTCCCGTTGGGTGACGGATTCCACTTCTTGATCACGCAAGCACACCACTAAGACTACCTTCTTGTCTTTGAGCACTTAACCAATGCACAATGCTTGCAAATACAATTTCAAATCATTTTCCCCCTAAAGGCAGTCCATTTCAGTGTTCCTCGGACAAAGCATATTTCCATTTTTGTGAAAATCACTCAATTCATGCGGATGCCCATGCATTATACACTCAAATCACCTCATAAGATCAAAACACATGAAATTAGACAACTTTTCCTTCTCGGGTGAACAGTGTTTTGTGAACGATGTTTTATGAATAGTGTTTCGTGAATAGTGTTCGTATGAACAATAAATTTCCAAAATTAAATAACTAATAAATTAAATCCATGTTGTCATCTAAATTTTTGGGGTTAATTTTTACTAAAAAATAATAATTAAAAAACACATGGCATATAGTTTAGAAACATTTTATTTTTTATTTTTTATTTTGTGACCGCTGGTGAGGGAGGGATTCTTCACATATTCCATTAAGATTTTTCACATATACACTGAGGGATGTATTTTGCGCAAAAAAAGGAATTTTTTGGATGGAATATGTGAAAAATACAAAAGGGAATATTGCGCGAGGTGAGTATATCTCAACGATATATTTAGGGGTATCGTGTGTGAACAAAAAGGAAAAAAAAAATATCGCGAAGATATAATTTTTTGGATCTATCAAATGCATAGCATGCAAAGTAAAGGGGGCTCTTTCTTTTCGGGTGAAAAGTACACAAAAGTGAAAAGTTGAAAAAAGTGACGTGAGAGAGAGACCAAATTGGAAAAAAAAAAAAAAAAAAAAAAAAGGCCCCATGTGACTGTTCATCTTCCTCATGAGGGGGGGTTGTTCCTGCTAGCGCTGTTGCCATCTCGCAAGCCGCTGCCCATCGCCGCTCCACCGATGACCCGCGCGCTGCCCTGACGCCCCGCCGCCATCGCTTGGCGATCTACAACCGGAGTCCCAGCGCCCCTGATCGCCTCCGCCCCGACGCCTCACCGCCGTTGCTCGTCCTCTGCAGCCTTGACTCCTGCAGCTTGCGTCGGCCCAATGCCGCCCCCGCTCGCCGCCTGTAGATCCGAGATCCCCACAGCAGTCGGTCCAGATCTGACACCGCCCTTGCCTCCCCATTCGCTGTCCTAGAGCCCCGACGGTCGCCTGTCCAGATCCGATGCCATCCCTGCTCCACCCACAAAATCGCCGCCGCCGCCGAGCCAAGATCGGAATGCCCTGCTCGAGCCCAGCCCTGCTCCCTCGAAGCCCATGACCCAACGCCTCCGTTCGCCATGCCGGAGTTTCCCCTGCGCCCACGACTGCCTCGCCGATGCCCTCGCGGAACCCTCGCCAAACCGGCCACCAACCCCCTTTTTCTTTTTTAGAAAAAAAGAAAAAAAAGAAAGAAAAAGAAAAGCAAAAATTAGGTAATTTTTATTTTCTTTATTTTCTTTTATTTATTTATCTTTTTTTCTTATTTATTATTATTGTTATTTCATATTATTTGCTCTTTTTAGTGTAATTATCCATAAATGTAAAATTAAAATTGCATGATATGAAATAGCCTTGAAATTTGTGATTGTCAGTTTGATTTTCGTGCCCGAAATCCAACTTGCAATCACTTTAAAAAAAAAATCTCTAATCCAATATTTCGCCCGAGATTCGATTCGCGATTTATGTAAAATTGGCCAACCCGATCTCATGCGTGAGATATGGTTCGTCAATTTGGGTATCAATATTGCTTGATTTGCTGTGGTGTCACTTGAATTAGTTTTCTTTAAAAAAAAAAAATGTATGTTAGAATTAGGTTTATTGCTTGTTTTAGGGTCTATATATTTAGATTAGGAATTTTATTTCGAATTTTAAAATTAAAAAAATCCAAAAATCCAAAATCCAAAAAATCAATTTAGGACGCTAGTTTTATTTTAAACTTGGATTGCATGTTTAATTACTTGGCAATTATTAATTTCGAAATTTAAAAAAGGAAAAAAAGGAAAAACAACAAAAATCATCATGCATATGTCATGTAGAATTAGGGCATATTTTGTACGTCATTGCATATTAGGGTAAAATTGCACTTAGTTTAATCTTAGATAATATTTTTCTTAATTTATTATAAGTTTAGGTATTTTCTTAAATAGACTGCATTTTAGGATTATTTGGGTTAAGATAATATTTTAGTTTAAATTAGGATTTGGTTCAACCTAATTCCTAATACAAATTGAATAGAATCTTAATCTAATTGGATAATTTTCAAATTCTATCTAATTCCGAATTTCATGAAAAAAATACAAAAAATGTCTTAGAATAAATTAGTTCCATTTTCTAGGATAGATTGCATTTTTTTAGGAAAAATAAAAAGTATCATGTAAATGTCATATAGGATTAGATCCTTGAAATGCACGTCATTTAGAGATTGTTATTAGGTCTATTTAATTAGAAATTGCATGTCATCAGAATTAAGTCATTTAGTTGCATTGCATATTGCATGATTTTCATTAAATAAATGAAAACAAACAAAAAAAAAGAAATTGCTTGTTAATTGAAAATCATATTTAGGGTTGTCGATGTGAATTTTGATCTAACACTGCAGATGTGTTCGTTGCTATGAGGTAAGTTCTGCATTTTTTTTTAATTGCTTTCTTGGGTGTTAAATTGATGGTTTGCGCACCCGTATGATCACCTCACATGTTAGGGAAATAGATTTAAAATCAATCCAAACTACATGTAAAAAAACATTTTTGAAAATAAAATGGTAATGAAAGGGCATTAGAGAAGTTTAGTGTAACCAAGTCCCCATACCTATAGTCTCTGGTTCGTAGGAGTAAAGTAAAACTCTCGTTACTTTACTTGGGTTTCTAATCGACCCACCAAAAAATAGATTAGTGGCGACTCTTAATTGAAAAATCATTTGCATGTTAAGAACTTGAACCTAAGTTGCGAATTGGTATGAGCTTAGGAGAGCCCAAGCTAAGTTTAGGTTTAGTAATCCATTAGCCAAACCCTAGGTGGGGCATCCCAAAAAATTAGTCACGACAATCCACAAATCAATAAAAACACTAATTAAAGCAAGCAAAGCATCAAGAACCATCACCAAACTAAAATCAGTCATAATTGGAAGAAATTGGGCCACTCGCGCTTCTCAAAGTTTAAATCCAGAAATCTAACCAAACGAGTTCTAAAAAATTCTCAAATTTGAATAACTTATAAAGGACACATAAATGAACATTTTTCATGAAGACAGCAACCCAAATCTTTCTAGATTCAGCCCAATAAATTGCTTAATTCAGTACAAAAAACTGGATCCGTTCCCAAAAAGTCTGTTTTCCGAAATCAGTTTGGTTCGAGATCCAAAACTTGTCCATTTGATCTGCAATTTGACTATGTTAAATTATAAGATATGAAAAACAACTTTTTTTGAAGAAATCATTTTGAAATTCGAACCCTAAGAGTTGATAAAAACCCCTAAAATCCCAAAATGTCACAAATTCCAGCACAGTCTGAGATTCTGTTTGCAAATGACGGAGCTGAAATCTCATAACTTTAATAGTTTCTAAAACTATAAGATGTCTAAAAGGTTTCTCTAGAAGGAATCGACCTCAAATTCGTAAGCCATTTTGATCTACAAAAATGGCAAACGGCGATGGTCTAGAAATCCGAACCACAGAAAGTCCACTGATCTAGACTAATCCATCCACAAAGGTACTAATCTCACTAATTATATTAGCACTAATCCATTCTAAGGCTAATCTAACCATTTTAGATAATCACTAGTCCATTCTTAAGCTAATTTAAACAACCCTTAAGCATAATTAACCTCCTAAACAAGCTAATTTAGGTGTATTAAAGTCTTTAATTAGGTGATAGAATTTCCATGGCTTATGTTTTAGCCATTAGTCTTTTAATTTGATGATTTATGCTTTTGATTGTGGAAATTTAAATTTAATAAGATTAATAATCTATGCTTGGCCATATGATTTAAATTTCAATGAGCAAAAATATCCTAAGGCTTTGGCCAAGATTAAAAATTGAAATTTAGAAATATTTATAGAAGGAATTTCAAAAAAAAAAAAAAAAAGAGAAAAAGGGGGTTAAAATTCGAATGGGCCTTGGACCCATTGGCCTAAAGCTTGGTGGGCCAAGCTAGTCGGCCCATTTGAGCCCAAGAGGAGAATTCGACCAGCCCAAGGGGAGTGGCCGGATGGGCCTAAGCCCAAGCCCAATCAAATTCAAATTAAAAACCCAATAAGACAAGTGGCAAATGGCAAGAGCATGCATTGGTTAGTTTTTAGGCAAAGCAATGATTGTTAATCATGGGATTAGGGGAGTATAAAAGGGATGAGAAGAGAGAGAGTGGCTGGTTCTTTGTTCATTCGGCCGAGAGAGGATGAGAGAGAGAGAGAGAGAGAGAGAGAGAGAGAGAGAGAGAGAGAGAGAGAGAGAGAGAGAGAGAGAAGGAGAAACCGAGAGGAGAGGAGGCGGAGCCGAGGGGTGCCGCCGTTCGTTCACCATCCGATCGCTGTGTCCCGCCGCCGTTCATCATCGTTTGTTCATGTTTGCATGTTCGGTTTTAGGTGTGATTTGTGCGAAAAACCGAGGTAAGAGTTGATTATTTACAAACCGTGTGACTGTTCTTGTTCGGTTTGTTGGAGTCAGTAGCTTGTTTGAGCTTGAATGGGTGTTTGGAGTTCGATTTTAGCTTCAATGTCTTCATGAAAGTTGTAGCTAACGTCTTGTACTATAACATACTGAAATTTCGTGAAAAATTATGGAGATATGAGGGGTTAAAGTTCTATTATACGGAGACCTTAGATCTGTGAAGTTTTCACTGACCTCTTGCTAGATTCTTGTTTGCATGTTGATTTCTGTTGAAGATTTGACTTCAATGTCGTCATGGAAGTTGTAGGTAACACCTTAAACTACAACATACTCAAATTTGAAGCAAAAGGAACAAGTATAGCTTGGTGAATCGGCTAGATCTTCGAAACAATGGTTCTGGTGAAGTATTTCGAGACACCCGAGATTTATGGACTTAAATGGTGACCCTAATTTGGTTATATGACCTAGATCTCTGCATGAAAATTGTAAAGGACACCTTGGTACATAACATACTCAAATTTCAGAGGAAACGAAAGAGAATAGATGGGTGAAATCTAACAATTTCGGAGTTGTGTGTTCTGGACGACGCGGTAGTGGTTCCAGAAGTTTCGTGGGGTTGTATAAATTAATCTAAAAAGAATTTGTCTTAGAGTTCTTCATGAAAAGTGCACGCAAATGTGTTAGCTATCACCCTGTAAGATTTCGTAATTTTTGAAGACCATATGAGTATTTTAATCGAATTTATTTGGAAACTGTGCAATTCTGGTCATTATCCGAATATCATGTGCTATTTTGTGGAAATTGTGATCCTATTGATTTGTTTAATGATTGTTTGAATATTATGATTTTGGGAAAATCATAGATATTAAATTTAATATTTATTTATGGAAATAAATAAATATAATAATAAAATAATAATATATCAATAATATATTAATATATTAATAAAATAATAAAATAATAAAATAATAAAAAGGAATTATTTTATTGGCCATAAACTTCATTGAATTGTTATGCATTGTTATATGACATTGGTGTATGTATGATCATAAATTGTGATGCATGTGTGAATCATATGCCATGTAATAATAAGATTAAAAAGGATGGTGAAAGTGGAAAACGATATGTTAGTAAGAGGTTGTGGTGGATGATGATCTGGTGGCCGAGTGGCATAATTCCAGAGATTCCCTGGGAGATTCAGGATGCCCGGAATGTGGGGGGCCGGAAGCCCTGTCGGAGGTTTCTGCCCAAAGGGAATGCCTCGCGATGCCAGGATGTGGGTGCAGGATGCCTGGCTAGAAGGGTAAAGGCCGGAAGCCCTGTCGGAGGTTTTTGCCCGAAGGAAATGCCTCGTGATGCTAGTTGAGATGCGAGATGCCCGGAATGTGAGGGGCCGGAAGCCCGGTGGCCATGGGATGGCTGGAATGCTGGGAACCCTGTCAGAGGTCGTTGCCCGAAGGGATGATGATGTTGATGATATGAGAAGTGGGTGATGTGGTGATCAAACTTAAAAGATAAAAGATGAAAAAATGAACCCATGATATATGATATGCATGATGATATGCATGATGATGATGATATGTGATGTGATATGATGATCACCCATGATATATGATATGCATGATGATATGCATGATGATGATGATGATATTGATGATATGAGAAGTGGGTGATGTGGTGATCAAACTTAAAGATAAAAGATGAAAAATGAACCCATGATATATGATATGCATGATGATGATGATGATGTGATGTGATATAATATGATGATCACCCATGATATATGATATGCATGATGATATGATGATGATGATGATATGTGATGTGATATGATGATCACCCATGATATATGATATGCATGATGATATGCATGATGATGATGATAATGATGATGATGATGATATGTGATGTGATATGATGATCACCTATGATATGATATATGATATGCATGATGATATGCATGATGATGATGATGATGATGATGATGATGATGATGATATGTGATGTGATATGATGATCACCTATGATATGATATATGATATGCATGATGATATGCATGATGATGATGATGATGATGATGATGATGATATGTGATGTGATATGATGATCACCTATGATATGATATATGATATGCATGATGATATGCATGAGGATGTGATGATGATGATATATGATATGCATAATGATATGCATGGTGACGATGATGATGACAATGATGTATAATGTGATATGATGATCATCCATGGTATGATATGCTTGATGAAATGCATGATGATGATAATAACATATGAGATGCCATGATGATGACATGTATGATATGATGATGCATGAATGCGCATGACATCAAAGGTAAACAATGCCTGCAATGTATGTGAAATTGCATGATGCATTGAGTTGTTATTGGATTTCCCTATCTGTTGAGTGGTTGTACTTACCCCTTTTGGGGATAACATTTCAGATTAGCAAGTATGCCGCTACCTGCCATCACGCGTGGTACGTTTTATGGTCTACCGTCTGATGTAGAGGTCGAGTGTGCGAAGATAGACTGTCTCTCTGTTCCCGGACTGACTTTTATTCGAGTGCGCTGTCTAGTGATGTACAATATAGGCCTGGCTGGGGGCCCTATCATTCAGGAGTTCATTTCTATGCACGTTCGTCGGGATGGAGCGATGCGAGGGATGTTGCCGCCGCCACCGCCTGATGCACCGGGTTGGGTGTGAGACCTGTGCGCGATGAGTAGGACCTGGATCTCTTTTTGATGTAGATAATCGACACTTTTTGATAGGGGTTCGTATCTGTATGATGTTGAGGGTCGAGAGTTTCTTTTCGAGGTTTTAGGCTGGACGTGGCTGAGTCCTAACTTTTCCTTTTTGATGTACCGACCCGAAGGGAATCCCATCTTGCTAGATATATATATGTAAGCAAAGTGTCGAAGTTGTTTATAAAATCTTGATGTTTAGCTAGTGTGTATTTGTATCATGGTTAGTAAGGGGGAGACGTGATGTTTAATTTGATTCTGCTATGAGTCGCGCTGGGACCGCTTTTGAAAAAAAAAAATGCCTATGATTAACGACGCTTGTTTTAAGTACAAGATAGAAAAATGTAATAAAGTGTAACATTGGCGCTGGTGACGACCCGCGAAGGGTTCGGGGTGTCACAGCTATGATTACAGACCTCTACCACTACCATCCAAGGTAGTCCCAAGGTTGGAACAACAGCCACAGATTCAGACTCCCACTAAAACACCAAAAAATGGACTGCCAAAGGAGAAATAGAGTTGAACGGGCTTGGCTGAAGCTCCAACAAGGGGTTGGCCAGTGACTAGCGGCACCTGGGGGTTAAGGGGGACCTGCTGGTGGTTGGGATGGGTGGAGGTAGGGTCGAAATGAAAGAAAAACGGCTAAAACGGGTGAAACAGGCGGAGCAGTGCAGGCTGCCAGGCGGATCGACGGACCAACGACCGGTTTCTTCCGGCGGGCGGGCGGGTCGGCCAGCGGCTTCGTTCGGCGAGCGGCTGGGTCCTCCTAAACAATTTGGGCCTTCCGAGCGCGATGGTGGGTGGCACGACGGCTGATTCTCACAGGAAAGCAACAATCAATTTTCACAAGAAGGTCAGTTGGAACAGAAATAGGAAGGAAGGAAAACAAGGGAGAGAAGGGGGCTACAAATTCTTTAACTAAAGAGAGGAGAGAGAGAGAGAGTAGAGAGCTGATTGTCTTCCTCGACAAGGCTCTTCAATGCATGCTCCAACTCCCCATGCACATGATCTCATCTTCTCTCTCTTCCTTTGCCCTTATCCACATGCTTTTAGGGGTAATTTGGTCATTTCCACCTTGCACAATTTACCAATCTTTCCTTGGGCTGAAAATGATGGGTGGGCCTAGTAAATGGGCTTGGGAATTGATTGGGCTCAAATAGGCTTGAGGTTTACTAATGGGCTTGAAAGAAGAAATGGTGGGCTGGGCCTAATGGGCTCACTTGCTTGCCTTGGGCCTACTATGGTGGCTATCCCACCTTGGGCCTAAGGCCCACACTAGTTTTGCTCAACCCACATCCTCATGGGCTCGTTTCCTCTGTTCATAAGTCCTTTTTTCCCAACGCTCGGCTTGACTGGCACTACCGACGGTTGAAGTAGCAACATCCGAAGTCCATCCCGAATATTCCCAATAATTCGAAGTCCAATCTTTGGTTCTCATGCCATGTCAATTTTGCCCTAATGCCATTTTGGGTACAACTCAGATTGACAAGCAGCTTTGAGGATTCACGCGTAATCGACTCGTGCCAAACCACGTTCAAGACATCTCGAGGCATGGACGTCCTTGACTACATGAAATTGCGAATGGTAGATTCTTATTTCAAAGTACACGATTACTGAGGATCGACCTAGGGTTGTTTGCGGGTTCGATAATAGTAAACAGAATCACCCGTCGTTCCATTATGTTCTGTTAGCAAATCGACTTCTAGTCGTCCTTGAAATCGGTCTGCCTATCTACATGATCGTCCTCACACAAGTCTCATGGTCAAGTCGTTTTCTCTAGTCAAGTTCTTTAGTCGTATAAGTTCTGTCCTCATTAACCTTTCCCCTCACGGTTAGTATCTCAGGAGTGATCAATTTCGAGTGAGATCAATCAACGATGCATTGACAAAATTCACATTCATTCATCCCTTGGAGGGCTCGAATTTCAGGATGTTACAGTTGAAATGGAAGAAGTTGTAGAAGAGGAAAGGAAAGTGATGAAAAAAGATGATAATAGTTGCACTTTGGTCTATACAATTAAATCCTGACCATCGGCCTCTAATGAACAAAGTCTTAGAAATGCTTGAAAGAGACATTAGTAAACTTCAAATGCATCCAAAATCACTTATTTACCCACTGGATGAACTAGAAACATTTTCAACTTTATCAAGAGCTTAAATAATGTCCACTAGTTTTCCTTGTGGGGATAACCATAATGTTTAGAGAATCATTTACAGTTTGATTGGAAAAGCTTTGTGTAATTGTTATATGTCCCAACAATCAAGTATTATGTTGGGAGTGTGACATCCCAGATTTTCAATCCTATTTTCTATTGCATAAATTGGGTATTTCATTGACGCGCCTATAGGGCTGTTCTCAGAGCTGATCACTCTCGAGATAACTAGAGTATCTGGGGAAACCATTAAGGAATTTTAAGGCAATAGACTTAAGAATTCAATTAGGAATCGGCTGTTCAACTGTATTCATCTTTAGAGGCTATTATGGCACAGTTAAAAATCGATTTGAAATCAGAGATAAGCTAGTTTGACTGAGATGTGTGGCTAATCGTGGGTGACACCACTAAATTGGAAAATACTTGTCGGTTGGCACTAAACTGATTTTCTTATTGTTTTGGTACCCTGTGTCCGTATTTGAATCCTCGAGATTTTCATGACAACCGAAAGTCACCAATGTGTCGAGTGGGTTCATTGTGGCTTGAAGAAAATCAACCAAGGGTCATTTGCACTGAAAAATTTCTGAAAGTTACCTAGTAGCTTATATGACACTAAAATCACGCCGAATGGAAATTAACCGTGAATTTGAGTCCGATTTCAGAAATGGAAGATTTTGTCATGTTACAATAAATTCTAGCGGCGTTGACTCAAAGTCTCCTGCAACCTGAGACTTTTTGGAAAAAAGTCGTCCTAAGGCCGTTTTTGTCCAGAAAAATGCCAGGATCATTTTTTATCATGCTATTGGTAAGCAAGTGAGATCAATTAGTGAGGAAAAATACCAATTTGATTATTGAATCGATCATTGAAATTCTAAGGGCCAAATCGAATTAAATTGAGGAGGATTCGTGGTCCAAATGAAGAGAAATCGAGCCAAATTCGTGTGCCCCCACCATCCACGACTTTTGAACCATCTCAGGCTTCTAGAAGCAAGCCTCGGTGGATGAATTGCAGCCAAGGGACCAGCTGTGGAGGAGGATTGGTCAAGGGAACCAAGTTGTGGAAAATTTGGCCAAGGTAGCCCCTCTTGTTCCCTCTCTCCCTCAAGCTGCCGTGGACTGCTTCTCCTTCTTCCTCTTTATGATGTGCAAACTCCAGCAGCCAAGAGGAACCAGCAAGCTTCGAGCAAGCCAGCTGTCCCCCACCATGAGCCGTCCGTTGCCGTTGTCGTCCTCGGACACCACCACATCTCGCGCGCACGCTCCTCCCCAACCATCCCCATCCCACCTCCGTCGCGTTTCCAGGAGGTTCTCAGCCAGCACAGGCCGCTGACCAGTGCGTCTCCGCCGTTGTGGACCACCGCAGGAGGCCCACCAAGTGTCATTTGGACCCAAAACCGGTCCCCGCTGCCTTCCATGATCCTTGCCGCCCCCAACCAGCCTTGTTTCCCCTGTTTTGCAGCCCAAAACAAAAGAAGAATTTGTGGGTTTTACAACAGCTTCAAGGCCCGTTTTGAGGTGGTTCCGAGCCTCAAAACCAACGCCTGCTTTGGAGACAATCGACCCCCATTGTGTTCCCGATGCTTTGAACTGTTCGGCCTGCTAAATAAATGAGTTTAACTCACTAATCCTCGCTTAGTAGGTTAATGATACTTAGGAGTTGATTAGATTTAATTAAGTGTTATTAGGTATACATATTAGAGTAGAGCAATTAATTTAGTGCATTATCGATGCATGTTAGGCAAATGGTTAGTGCAATTAGCGAGTAAATAGATTCTAGTAATTATTGAATGAACCTCGGAATTTTTCCAAGTCTGTTTCAGCATCCAATTAGGCATTACAGGCCTAAGTTGGATTTATTGCTATTTAATAATTAATTTTTGTAATTAATTAATTTTCTAAAATTAAACCGGGATAGCCAATGATCAGAATTTTATGCCGATTGCAACGGTTTGCTCTCTGTTTATTTATTTGAGCATTAATTTGTGCTGAATTGATTTAATTGCGATTTTAGGATTTATTTCCTAAATTACTAAATTTTAGTAATTAATTGGATAATTACCGGGCGTCGGTCTACAGCACCAAAAATCTATTTTAGGACTGTTGAAATTAGTGGGAGATTCAAAAGTGAAAACCTTGTATTTTGGCTAAGGCCGGTCGTGTACCCACACATGTGTACCTTTATCAAGAATGATAAAATGGGTAAAATTGATTGTGTCCTCAGAACAAAAATACTATAATAGCTCGATAATTCGTATGTCATCTAGAAAATGGACGTTATATTATAACAGCTCAATGACTCTCGTGTCATTTTGAGAAGGAATTGCTTGTATACCGGCTTAGTGACTCTATATGTCATCTTGGAGATAGGACAGTATGACCCAGGGGTGTGTTATAATGGCTTGATGACTCTTTATGTCGTCTTGGAGATAGAACGTTATGCACAGGTATGTTATAACGGTTCGATGACTCTATATGTCGTCTTAGAGATAGAACGTTATGCATACCCGCTCAATGACTCTATATGTCATTTGAAGAATGAATAATATATTATGGTGGCTTGGTGACTTAATGTGTCATCTCGGAGAAAGATATTATAATATATTGGCTCGGTAACTTGGTAGGTTATCTTGGAGAATGGACTGTATGGAATGGAATGACCAGGAAATGGTCTGATTGACATGTAATCGACTAGGTCGATTGATCAATGTTTCGATCTGTGGTGATTGATTAAGTGCCTATTTGAATTGTGTTGAATTGTAGGTGGGATCTAAGGCAAAGATAAGTCCTTTGACCCGTGTTGTGCATAGGCAGCCCTTATGGCATATTGGCTTTCTAATCGGGTCTTAGGAGGGTAGAACTCACTAAGACGTAGTCTCACCCTGTTGTGGGACAACATTTCAAGTCCCTAGATGGCAGCACCTCCACCTCCTCATCCTCCTATGCATTTTGGTATACCCAAAGAGATCACCGAGATAGGATATCACTTTCCAATACACCCCCACCTGGAAGGACTAGAATATGTTTTGGTAAAATCCAACGTCTGGGTTGACGTGGGTAGAGACGACATGGTGCCCCACGAGTATCGATCATAGTATAGTCACTACCATGATGGGCAAAGAGAGGGTCCCATCCCGGAAGGTGATGTGCCTTTGTATGTTTGGAGGTAGCATTCAGGGAGGGGACGGCAGATCCTAAGGATGGGTTGGTAGTGGATGCCAAATATCCTAAGCTTGAGGAAGATTTCCACTCCCTAGTGTATTCAACCGAGGGCGCTAACTGGAGCAAAGAAGAAGGGGAAATTGTTGAACCGGAGGAGGATCAGGAGTTGGAAGACCCCGAGGAAGAGCTTGAAGAAGAAGAAGAAGACGAAGAAGAGGAAGAAGAAGAAGAAGAAGAACCTAAAGAAGACCCTGAAGAAGAGGAGCTGGAGGAGGATCCTGAGTATGACCCGGATGAGGACTAAGACCTCACCCTATTTTGCAAATCTTGGGTTGTGAACGAATGTGTGATAGATTAGACGTTGTGAATAGTATTTAATATATACCATGAGGTTTGCTTGTACAAAAGTGTGGTTATGGTTTTTCAGGTTTGAAAAATATGGTTCTACTTTTCTATCACATTGTTTTATTGTTTGGGGATATATTTATATGCTTCCGCATGCGTATTAAAATGAAATGATCGGCGATGCTTCCTGGGATGTTGCTATTAACCGACCATGCAAGGATGGGCACGTGCCCTACGATCGGGGCGTGACAGGGAGGGACTTTCAAAATTCTCCAGTAAAAGAAAAAAAGAGTGACTCCATATTTCGGCAGAAGTATCATGCTCCCTTAGCCTAAATCTTTAATTCGTCACTGCTTCTGTCAAGAAACGAGCCAAAGGTCGAATGTCACGTCCCGATCCTCAAGCACAGGCACATCCCTTACTTTGGTCGATTTTAAATGCGATATTCCAGGAGTATGTATCATCGACTCTTTCCTTTTAATACGCAAGCGGAAGCATATGTTAAATTCCCAAACAATAAAACATTGGGATAGAACAGTAGGACTAAATTTCAAACCTTTAAAAACATCCACACTTATATACATTGCAAAGCAGTGCATGTATATACAAGGTGAACTATTAATTCAAATTCAACTCAAGCCGGTTTAAAAACAAGGTCTACAAGTAGGGGTGGGGTTTCACAAACTACAGATCATTGTCCTCCTCTTCATCATCCTCCACACTCCAACTAGAGCCTTCAGCAGACTGCACCAAACTTTCGAGATCTTCAAAATCCAAGTCCGCTACATCTAGGGACCTGAAATAGTTATTCAATAACCAATGAGGTTATGTCTCAGCAAGTTCTACCCCCTAAGATCTGATTAGTAAACCAATATACCTTAGGGCTGCCTATGCATAACACGAGTCAAAGGACTTACCTTGGCCTCAGTCCCCACCTGCAAATCAGTACAATTTAATAGGCACCCAACAATCTCAACAGATCGAAGCATTTGGTCATCTCGACCCTTTCTTGGTCGGCTCATCTTATACTATCAATAAGTCCGACCAATTCAGGACTGCTTATTGCTAAGCTGAAATAGATAGTATAGCTCACTTCTGAAATGATTGGATATATTGCTCTCTGCTAAGCTGCCATATCCCCCTTAGGCTAATATAGTATACCGACATTGCTCAATCTAAGCTAATAAGGTATACTGCTCTCTGCTAAGTTGCAATATCGCCTGTAGGCTGATATAGTATACCGACATTGCTCTCTGCTAAGCTGACAGGGTATACTGCTCTTTGCTAAGCTGTCATATTAGAGCCCGTAGACTGATATAGTATACCGACATATTCAATCAAAATCAACAAGGTATACTGCTCTCTACTAAATTGACATATCGCCCGTAGGCTGATATAATTCTCTGCTAAGCTGACAGGGTATACTATCTCAATCATACAACCAAATTCCATCTTTTTATCATTCCCGATAAAATAGCCGTGTGTGGGTACACGGTCGGCCTTAGCCAAAATATTATAATTTCACTTTCTAAATATCCCATCAGTTTCAACAGCCCATTACATATTTTTGGCGTTGTAAATCGACGCCCAGTAATTATCCAATCAACTACCAAAATTAAATAATTTAGGAATAAATTCCTACAATCATCATTAATTCCATCCAGCACAAAATAATGCTTAATTAAATAAACGGGCTACACCACGACAATCAGCATAAAATTCTGGTCATTAGCTATCCCAGCCTAATTTCTGAAAAATAATTAATTAATTAATTAATTTCGAAAATTAATAAATAAATACAAAAAATATAATTTAGGCCCATAATGCCTGATTGAAGCCTGAGACGGGTTAGGAAAAATCCTGAGATGCATTCAATAAATATTAGAAGCTCTCTACTTGCTAATGACTAAGTCTAACCACCTAGCATGCATCGTTAAGTCACTAATTTACTTAATCTAATCTAATCTAACCACCTAATTACATTTAATTAATACTAACCAACCCTTAAGCATAATTA
The DNA here is from genome assembly GCA_014182725.1 of Eucalyptus brandiana. Lineage (NCBI taxonomy): Eukaryota > Viridiplantae > Streptophyta > Magnoliopsida > Myrtales > Myrtaceae > Eucalyptus > Eucalyptus brandiana. Next base: position 66,892,888 of record CM024675.1, on the reverse strand, counting down.
GCAAACTAAGAAAGCATTAGTGAGTAAAACTCACTTGTGAAAAGCGAAGACCAGATCACCGCAACGGCGACACGACGGCGGCCGAAATCCAAATTTTCAGTGATGTCGGCGGACACTCGGGCCGAGCCTACAAACCTTGCAAGCCCACAGAAAAAGCTGGGCTTTGGCCGAACTTGGGCCGACTTGCTTTGTAGGCTTGGGCTTAGAACTGGGCTTGCTGAATCTGTGGGTTGAACTTTGAAGATGGGCTAAAACTTGGGCTTCGAATAGGCCCGATCCAAAACTGAAGTTGGGCTGAACAAACGTGAGTTGGGCTTGCCTGAAGATGGGCTTGGGCTGTTTCGCGGGCCTCAAGATTGAGCTGACTTTGGCTGAATTCTTGGGCTGAAATTGGGCCAAATCCCAATAGGCCGAACCGTGGGCTTGGCTTGTGGGCTGCAAAGAGGAAACCAGCGGCTTCAATGGCGAAAACGGGCCGATCAAAGATCCGGTGAGTGGGTGATCAGCAACCAATCGCTCCCGGGGGTCAAGGGGGTCTTGTAGGTGGATGAAATGGCCAAAGGAATGGTCGGAACGGAAGAAAAATGAAGAAAATCACAAAATAGTGCAGGTTGGCAGGGGACCGACAAACCGGCGATAGGCGGCTTGCGTCGGACGTATGAGACGGCCGACGACTCCATTCAGGACGAGGTCAGGCTTGATGGAATGGTCTGGATGTCCCTTCACGGAGATGGGTGGCTCATTTGCTGATTCATCCGGGAAGTCGACTTTTTACTCGGATCTTTGGCGATAGGTTAGCTGGAGCAGAAATCAGCAGAAGTGAAAATAAAGGAGGAAAACAGTCCGGCGGCTTGCTGGCTGCTCCTTCGGTTGCTGTGGTGGTCGAAGGGCAGCAAGAGAGGGGCAAGAAGAAGCTTTGGACAGCAACTTGTGGGTGAGAGAGAGAGTTGGATAAGAGAGAGAGTGAGAAGATAGAGATGACGGGAAATGGAGGGGCCCTTAGTCCAAATTTTCCACAACTTGCCCACCAAGTTTTATTCTAGACCAAGTATTATCCATTGGCCTTCATTAGGCCACCAACACACTTCCCATGACTTCTCAAATGGTCCAAAATGGCTAGGAGGAAGGGGGGCTACGAAATTGGCACCATCTCTCTTCAATTGGCACTTGTTTCTCCTCAATTTAACCTCAAATGGCCTCTATAAAATCAATTGATCATCCCTCGACTATCTTGACATTTTTCCTCACCCAAGTATCCTTCATGCTTCCCAATTTTGCTATCAAAAGTGATCTTCGGCTTTTTCTGCACAAAAGCGATCCCGCGATGACTTTTTCCCAAAATGTCTCGGGTGTTAGAAAAATCTTCTGAGACTGAGTCGACACTCCTAGAATTTATTATGACATGACAAAAACTTCAATTTCTGAAATCGGACTTGAATTCCCATATAATTTCACTTGGCATGTTTTTAGCGTGACCCAGGCTACCGGGTAACTTTCAGGCATTTTTATGCAAATGACCCGTGGTCGATTTTCTTCGAGCCACAATAAACCCACTCGACTCATTGGCGACTGTCGGGTGTCGTGAAAATCTTGAGAATTCAAATACGAACACAGGATACCAAAACGATATAAAAATCAATTTAGTGCCGGTCGACGAGAATTTTTCAATTTAGTGGTGTCACCCACAATTAGCCACACATCTCTGTCGAACGGACCTATCTTTGATCTCTAATCAATTTACGTCTGTGCCGTAATGATCTTAGCATATGAACACGGTCGAGCAGCCAATTCCTAGTCGAATTCTCAAGTCTATTTGCCTTAAAATCCTTAATGGTTTCCCCAGATAATCTAATTATCTCAAGAGTGATCAGCTCAGAGAATAACTCTATAGGCGCGTCAATGAAATGCCCGATTTATTCAGTAGAGAAGAGGATTGAAAATCTGGGATGTCACATCGAATCACTTAAACTATTAGCCTGACCTCCATTTTGTTTTTGGTGATTTGAAAAAAGTCTTCTTGTCATGCCAAACTTTTGAACACGTTATAAAATTCTCCTTGAAGATAGTGAGAGATCTATAAAGTTCACATATTTTATGCCAATGAGTTATGGAGAATTTTCTTCTACACTAATTAAATAGAGTCGATAATTCTTTCAATTTCTTGACATCTCTTTTTTGTTCGGATTGAATTTTTGCTTTTGTTAATTATTAGAATCCATCAATTCTTTATTTTCATGGATTCAATTTGATTGAAGGTCTGCAGTGACTCTTAAGGCGGCTTTCATGTCATGGTAGAGAAAGGAAAATCCATTAACTATGCAAGAAAATATGAAATAACTTACTTATTTAAAGTTCTCCAAAAATATGAAATAATGTCGTCAGATGGCTAAATATTGAGTAGTCAATTGTGATGTTTTCTTTTGACCAAAAAAAAAAATTGTGATATTTTCTTGCCAGAAAGAAATCGCGAAGGTGTTGGGTCCTACTCGCTACTCCGGTAACATTCTTGACTTAATTGATTTTGTTTTATTGGTTGACATGAGCTTTTCAATAGACGACCTCAAGTCTTCGTATTCAAGGTCTCTCTCATTCGTCATTATCACATGTACATTGGATCCTTGTTGATCCTCCCCCACAAATCAAGCCCCAAATTTCTTGCTCACAGGCTGAGAGGGACATGATGTTCCCTCAACTCCACACCTCTATCTTGTGACATTGGTCTTTCTTGTTGTGCTATTAGGGACGGGTACACGAACGACCATGTCCTGCTTCATCTTGCGGTGAGTTTCTCAAGATAAGCTTTCCCTTGCAATTGGAAAGCGATCCAAAAAACAGTGATGACTCAAGCTAGCTGATGAAAATTGTCATAGAAAATACATTACTAAATTCATTTACAGAAATAATGACATATTTAATTTTGGTGACATCCTCGTGTTTGACATTGGATTCCAAAAGTGTAATTGCTCTTCTCTCCCTCGTTATTCATCGACGAACCCTATCTTCAGTTACAAAGTTTATCATGTTTTTGGTAAATCGGTGGTCTTTGTGAAGTGCTCAAGACCTGTTAGACCAAATTAAAAAAAGGACCTGTTGCTTCTCCTTCGTAAATACCGACAAAGCATATTCCTCGGACATATCTTGTAAAATATCTTGGATGAGTGGGTATTAATGAGCTGCGATGGATGCAAATGCATCGGTTTTTGTGGAATCTTGCCCCATCACCGATGATGACATGGGCATGTTTTCCTCGTATGGGTTCACCATACAAGCAACTCCATAACGCGACGGCAAACGGAGTTTTAGTGAGCTACACAGAGCCTGGATCGCATGAGAAAGTATCCGGTCCATGCTTCCTTGACGTGGCCAAAAGATATCCACATGAAAAGTACAAAAAAATTCTCTAAACTATTATATTTGTGTCAATTCATTTTAAACCTCTTAATTGTGCCAATTTAATTCTAAACATTTTCACATTTTACCAATTGAATCTATTTGGTTAATTTACATAGGAAATCGATGATGTGGATCCCAATGATCCTACATGGTACGACTGGCGTTAAAATAATATATTTTTTTTATAATTTTTAATAATCCGTAAGAGTTTTTTCCTTTTTTTTCTTTTTTTTCTTTCCCTTCTCTTTTTACTGTTGGTTGGTTGCTGGCCACTGGCCACAGGCCATGGTTGATGAGGACTAGCGCTAGCGAGCAAGGTCGACCATCACGCAAGCCTAGGCAATCTGGTTAAATTATTCGGTTCTCCTTCGGTGCGTTCTTCAGTTCAGTTACTTTATGTTCAATAGTCGTGTATATTATGACTATGAGTTTAGGATTACCTCAGATGACATATACATAAAATAACCGAGGATCAATTATCCTCAAGAGATCTACAAAGGCGTGGCACACAAGAACGTTGCCTTAGTTTGTTTGTCATTCTTGGCACGTGCATTCCAAAATCACAATCATGGTTAATAACATATTTTTAGGCGGAGTATGTGAGGGAGTATATTATGTAACTGCCATACATGTAAGCTACTGCAAATGTATACATTTTAACTTCAGATGAGGATTTCTTCAGTATTACGAGACCATAAATGTAGTCGTTCATATCCAGGTCGAACAATGATGTTGTGCAATAAATCATTGTCACACGAAATACTCTTCATATAGTGGTTATTTATTTCATGAATGAATCGACCATGCAAAAAATTGAATTTTGCCGGAAGTTCGTAACTTAATTTAGCAAGTATGGAAACGAATGTAAGTGATCAAGTGCCAGCGACCAAACAAAAAAAAGAACTGGAAGAAAATGGAGGAGAAGTTGTTTTGAGGTAAGCTCGTTTTCCTTTTCGATCTTGTTCTTCAAAACTAGACATCTTTTCTCCCCCTCATCTACACTTTTCCCTTCATCGAAGCAGACATGTACATGTGCCGAAACGAAGCGTCGGAATCTTTGCTCCCAGATCGACTCATGTGTGATTTCTGTTCCTCCTCTTGCATATTATCTTGTACTGTTCTTTCATCAGAAGCGTTCAAAAAAAGGCCAGGCCTACCTTCCCTCCGTTTTTCCCACTTTTTGCAAAAAAAAACATACAATCACTTCACCCAACGTATTTGCTTCCAGCCAATGCTCTGCGCCGTCCTGAGCGACCGGTCCGGCAACAATTAAGCAAACGGAAATTAGACTAATTAAGCATCTTTGAGCTGAGTTCACAATCTTTAACCGAGAGAATCAGCTCCTCTCTCAAAGATTTCCCTGCTTCAAGTATAGTGCCATTGTTTCAGTTTTTATCCTTGTTATTGATTACTATCTTATGCAGATGACTTCTTTCCCACCAAAAACAAATAAATAAATGAATGAGCTGTTAGTTAAGAATGAAATCCTGCCACAGTTGTCACGCCCCAATCCACGAGCGCGCCCATATCCCTCTGTGGTTGATACAAATGCGATGTGTTACGAAAATCGCACGTCGATTCTAGAAAAACAACGCTTGCAAACAATTCACCAGACAGAATATAGTAATAAAATAGCAGAATCAAATGAACACGCCAGAAAATTTGCTATCGAAGTTCACCCAAACCTGGGCTACGTCTCCGCGCAGAGGCACTCTGCGAATCCACTAGACTTCGAAAAAAGTTGGAATACAACGATGATCTTCTCTCAAGATCAGGGTACAAAGAGATTGAGAACCCTCATCAATAAAAAACTCACTTTTTTCTTCTCTCTTTTTCTTGCCTCTCTATTTCCTTTTTCAGCATCTTGATGGCTAGGGTTTTGCCATCACTAATATATATAGGTACCACTTTTAACCTAAAAGGAAATCTAATAGAAAAAACAAAAAAGCCCCTAAAAACAAATATTTGGCTTTATCTATAACAATCTCCCACTTGAAGACAAATATACCCAAGCACCAAGCAACTTTGCATCCATCATCTTCAAAAAGTAGTAGTTGAAAAACTTGTGCCTCTGCGATACTCCTCATCAATCAACATGGAGTAATACCAATAGTAGTAGTACAGAAAATATGCTTCTCTCTGTCTACTACCTTGGTCATCATGTCAGCTGGATTCTTCGAACCATCAATCTTCCGTAGCTTTAACTCATTATCTTTCAATGCTGACCTGATAAAGTGATAACACTTCTTGATATGTCTAGTCCTTGAGTGATAAGCTGCATTCTTTGCTAAGTGCATTGCACTTTGACTATCACTCCACATTGTACTGACTGGCTGTTTTCGATGTAACTCCTCCATATAATCTTGTAACCACATGATTTCCTTGGAGGCTTCTGTAATCACTACATATTCTGGCTCTGTCGTCGATAAAGCCACTACCTTTTGTAGTTGAGATACCCAACTCACTGCTGTACTTGCAACAGTAAAGACATATCCAGTGGTACTCTTACCACTATCTCGATCACCCGAATGATCTGCATCTACATAACCCTGCAACTCTAGAGATGTACCACAATAACAAAGTGGGTAATTGGAAGTACCTGCTAGATATCTCAATATCCATTTCACTACATTTCAATGCTCTCTACCTGGGTTCTGCATATATCGACTCACAACTCCCACTGCTCGTGCAATGTCTGGTCTCGTGCTCACCATGGCATACATCAAACTCCCCACTGCTGATGCATATGGAACTACCGCCATCTCATCTTTTAAAGCTTGAGTGCTTGGACACAAATCATTAGAAAGTTTGAAGTGACTCGCTAGAGGAGTTGCAACTGGTTTTGCCTTGTCCATGTTAAATCTCTTTAACACCTTGTTCACATAGTCTTCCTAGGACAACCATAATTTCTTATTTTTCCTATCCCTGACGATTTTCATGCCTAAAATATTCTTGGCCTCTCCCAAGTCTTTCATAGCAAATTGTGATGATAACATCTGTGACACCCCGAACCCTTCGCAGGTCGTCACCAGCGCCGATGTTACACTTTATTCTCCTCTTTCCTATCTTGTACTTAAAACAAGTGTCGTTAATCATAGGCATTTTTTTTTTCAAAAGCGGTCCCAGCGCGACTCATAGCGGAAGCAAATTAAACATCACGTCTCTCCCCCCTACTAACCATGATACAAATACACACCAGCTAAACATCAGGATTTTATAAACAACTTCAACACTTTGCTTACACATATATAAATAGCAAGATGGGATTTCTTTTTGGGTCGGTACATCAAAAAGGAAAAGCTAGGACTCAGCCACGCCCAGCCTAAAACCTCAAAAAGAAACTCTCGACCCTCGACATCATACAGATACGAACCCCCATCAAAAGTGTCGACTATCTACATCAAAAAGAGATCCAGCTCCTACTCATCGCGCGCAGGTCTCACACCCAACCCGGTGCATCAGGCGGTGGCGGCGGCAACATCCCTCGCATCGCTCCATCCCGACGAACGTGCACAGAAATGAACTCCTGAATGGTAGGGCCCCCAGCCAGGCCTATATCGTACATCACTAGACAGCGCACTCGAATAAAAGTCAGTCCGGGAACAGAGGGACAGTCTATCTCCGCACACTCGACCTCTACATCAGACGGTAGACCATAAAACGTACCACGCGTGACGGCAGGTAGCAGCATACTTCCTAATCTGAAATGTTATCCCCAAAAGAGGTAAGTACAACCACTCAGCAGATTGGGAAATCCAATAACAACTCAATGCATCATGCAATTTCACATACATTGCAGGCATTGCTTACCTTTGATGTCATGCGCATTCATGCATCATCATATCATACATGTCATCATCATGGCATCTCATATGTTATTATCATCACCATGCATTTCATCAAGCATATCATACCATCGATGATCATCATATCACATTACGCATCATTGTCATCATCATCGTCACCATGCATATCATTATGCGTATCATATATCATCATCATCACATCATCATGCATATCATATATCATATCATAGGTGATCATCATATCACATCACATATCATCATCATCATCATCATCATCATCGTGCATATCATCATGCATATCATATATCATATCATAGGTGATCATCATATCACATCACATATCATCATCATCATCATCATTATCATGCATATCATCATGCATATCATATATCATATCATAGGTGATCATCATATCACATCACATATCATCATCATCATCATCATCATCATGCATATCATCATGCATATCATATATCATGGGTGATCATCATATTATCGGTTCATTGTTCATCTTTTATCTTTAAGTTTGATCACCACATCACCCACTTCTCATATCATCAATATCATCATCCCTTCGGGCAAAGACCTCCGACAGGGTTCCCAGCATTCCAGCCATCCCATGGCCACCGGGCTTCCGGCCCCCCACATTCCGGGCATCTCGCATCTCAACTAGCATCACGAGGCATTCCCTTCGGGCAGAAACCTCCGACAGGGCTTCCGGCCTTTACCCTTCTAGCCAGGCATCCCGCACCCCAATCCTGGTGTCGCGAGGAACCTCCGGGCATGTATCCAAGATACAACCGGACTTCCGGCCCCCCGCATTCCGAGCATCCTGAATCTCCCAGGGAATCTCTGGAATTATGCCACTCGGCCACCAGATCATCATCCACCACAACCTCTTACTCACATATCGTTTTCCACTTTCACCATCCTTTTTAATCTTATTATTACATGGCATATGATTCACACATGCATCACAATTTATGATCATACATACACCAATGTCATATAACAATGCATAACAATTCAATGAAGTTCATGGCCAATAAAATAATCCCTTTTTATTTTATTATTATTTTATTATTTTATTAATATATTATTATTTTTTTATTATATTTATTTATTTCCATAAATAAATATTAAATTTAATATCTATGATTTTCCCAAAATCATAATATTCAAACAATCATTAAACAAATCAATAGGATCACAATTTCATACAAAATTCATGGCCAAATTGAATTTCTCATAATTTCACAATTTCCACAAAATAGCACATGATATTCGGATAATGACCAGAATTGCACAGTTTCCAAATAAATTCGATTAAAATACTCATATGGTCTTCAAAAATTATGAACTTTTACAGGGTGATAGCCAACACATTTTCGTGCACTTTTCATGACGAACTCTAAGCCAAATTCTTTTTAGATTAATTTATACAACCCCACGAAACTTCTGGAACCACTACCGCGTCGTCCAGAAATTTGAGTATGTTATGTACCAAGGTGTCCTTTACAAGTTTCATGAAGAGATCTAGGTCATATAACCAAATTAGGGTCACCATTTAAGTCCATAAAGTCTCGGGTGTCTCGAAATACTTCACCAGAACCATAGTTTCCAAGATCTAGCCGATTCACCAAGCTATACTTGTTCTTTTTGCTTCAAATTTGAGTATGTTTTAGTTTAAGGTGTTACATACAACTTTCATGAAGACATCAAAATCAAATCTTCAACAGAAATCAACATGCAAACAAGAATCTAGCAAGAGGTCAGTGAAAACTTCACAGATCTAGGGTCTCCGTATAATAGAATTTTAACCCTTCATATCTCCATCATTTTCCACGAAATTTCAATATGTTATAGTACAGGACGTTAGCTACAACTTCCATGCAGACATCGAAGTCAAAATCGAACTCCAAACACCCATGGAAGCTCAAACAAGCTACTGACTCCAACAAACCGAACAAGAACAGTCACACGGTTTGAAAATCACCAACTCTTACCTCGGTTTTTCGCACAAATCACAAACATGCAAGAGAAGTTACGGACTCCACTTGCCTCTAGGATGAGCAAACGACGATGAACGGCGGCGGGACATGGCGATCGGACGGCGAACGAACAGCAGCACCCCTCGGCTCCGCCTCCTCTCCTCTCGGTTTCTCCCTTTCTCTCGAACTCTCTCTCTCTCTCTCTCACCCTCTCTCGGCCGAATGAACAAAGAACCGGCCACTCTCTCTCTTCTCATCCCTTTTATACTCCCCTAATCCCATGATTAGCAATCATTGCTTTGCCTAAAGATTAACCAATGCATGCTCTTGCCATTTGCCACTTGTCTTATTGGGTTTTTAATTTGAATTTGATTGGGCTTGGGCTTAGGCCCATCCGGCCACTCCCCTTGGGCTGGTCGAATTCTCCTCTTGGGCTCTAATGGGTCGACTAGCTTGGCCCACCAAGCTTTAGGCCAATGGGTCCAAGGCCCATTCGAAAATTAACCCTCTTTTTCCTTCTTTTTTTTTTGAAATTCCTTCTATAAATATTTCTAAATTTCAATTTTTAATCTTGGCCAATGCCTTAGGATATTTTTGCTCATTGAAATTTAAATCATATGGCCAAGCATAGATTATTAATCTTATTAAATTTAAATTTCCACTATCACAAGCACAAATCATCAAATTAAAAGACTAATGGCTAAAACATAAGCCATGGAAATTCTATCACCTAATTAAAGACTTTAACACATCTTAAGGCTCAGCTTTGAATTTCTGGGATGCCACAATTCTCCCCTCCTTAGAGAATTTCGTCCTCGAAATTCAAGCACTACTCGCGGCTTCGCGGTATAAATAGGGATACTTTTCTTTTATCTGATCCTCACTCTCCCATGTGGCTTCCTCCACATCATGATGTCGCCATAACACCTTAACCAATGGGATCTTTTTAGTCCTAAGAATTTGCTCCTTTCGATCTAATATCTGCACAGGCTCTTCAATGTACCTTACTTTCTCATCCATTTTGATGGCTTCATGATCGAGTATATGACCAGGATCCGGCTGGTACTTCCTCAACATCGATACATGAAACACATCGTGCAGATTTCCTAACTTAGGAGGTAATGCTAAACGATAAGCTACATCACCTATCCTCTCCAGAATTTCAAGAGGTCCAACAAACCTAGGTCTTAACTCACCCTTCATCCCAAATCGAGATATTCCTTTCATTGGAGATACCTTAAGGAATACATAGTCTCCTACACTAAATTCCAAGGGTCTTCTACGTCTATCTGCGTAGCCTTTCTGTCTACTCTGAGCTGCTCTAAGTCTTTCTCTGATAATATCGACAGCTTCAACGGTAACTTGTACCAGTTCAGGTCCTGTCAACTTCCTTTCACCCACTTCACTCCAACAGACAGGAGTCCTACATCTCCTTCCATATAATGCTTCATAAGGTGCCATGCCTATACTCTTCTGAAAACTATTATTATAGGCAAACTCTACCAAATGCAATCTTTCATCCCAATTTCCTTTGAAATCGATTGCACAAGCCCTTAACATATCCTCTAATATCTGGATTACTCTTTCTGATTGACTATCTGTCTGAGGATGAAAAGCAGTACTAAACTGAAGCTTAGATCCTAACGCAGTTTAAAGACTCCTCCAAAAATTCGAAGTGAACCTCGAATCTCGATCTGAAGTAATAGTCACTGGAACACCATGTAAGCGTACCACTTGACTTACATACATGTCCGCATACTTATCCATTGGGTAGTCCATGCGAATCGCTAAGAAATGTGCCGACTTAGTCAAACGATCCACTATAACCCAAATTGAATCATTACTACTTGATGTCCTTGGCAATCCTTGCACAAAGTCCATCGTTACATGTTCCCATTTCCATTCAGGAATATCTAATGGTCTCAAAAGTCCTGCGGGTTTACGATGCTCCGCTTTTACTTGCTGACACGTCAAATATTGAGAAACGTACTTAGCCGTATCTGCCTTCATACCATTCCACCAAAATTGCTGACGCAAATTTCTGTACATCTTTGTACTACCTGGGTGGATACTATAATTACTCTTATGTGCCTTCGACAGAATTTCCTTCCTTAATTCCTCATTGTCGGGAACACAAAGTCGTCCTTGACATCTCACTATTCCATCATCAGAGATCTGAAATTCTGATCTTTTCCCTAAAGATACAGCATCTTTCACTTTCAAAATATCTGGGTCAGATTCTTGCAAAATTTTAATTTTCTGGATAATCTCTGGCTCAATCCTTAATGCACTAAGCATACCAGTAAGACAATCCACTTCCAATTTAAATTCGGAATTTGCCACAGATTCCAACAATTTCCATTATGCCATCCTCAAACTAGCTATTTCTACGGCCGACTTTCGACTAAGAGCATCTGCTACTCTATTCGCTTTTCCTGGATGATATCTTATCTCACATTCATAATCCTTCAATAACTCCATCCATCTCCTTTGTCTCATGTTCAACTCCTTTTGTGAGAACAGATACTTCAAACTCTTATGATCCGTGTAGATCTCAAACTTTTCCCCATACAAATAGTGTCTCCATATCTTCAAGGCAAACACTATAGTTGCTAGCTCTAAATCATGCGTCAGGTAATTTAGCTCATGAGGTTTCAATTGTCTAGATGCATAGGCTACAACCTTGCCATGCTGCATCAACACACATCCTAGTCCTTTGTGAGATGTATCACTATACACTGTGAAACCATCAGGTCCAGTAGGTATAGTCAGAATTAGAGCTGAAGTCAATTTCCTTTTGAGCTCCTAAAAACTCCTTTCACATTCTCCATTCCACTCAAATTTCACATTCTTTCGGGTCAATTTAGTTAAAGGTCCTGCCAGTCTTGAAAATCCTTCAATGAATCTCCTATAATAACCAACCAATCCTAAGAAACTTCGTATCTCAGTAGGTGTCGTCGGTGTCGGCCAATTCACTACCATTTCAACTTTTGCCGGGTCTACTGCAATTCCTTCTCCTGACACCACATGTCCTAGAAATATTATCCGATCCAACCAGAATTTCCACTTACTAAACTTAGCATACAACTTATGCTCATACAACTTATGCTCTCTCAGAGCCTGCAAAACTATTCTCAAATGCTGCTCATGCTCTTTAGGCCCTTTTGAATATACCAAAATATCATCAATAAACACAATCACAAACTGGTCTAAATAAGGCTGAAATATTCTAATCATCAAATCCATAAATGCAGCAGGGGTGTTAGTCAATCCAAATGGCATAACAAGGAACTCATAGTGCCCATAACGAGTTCTAAACGCAGTCTTAGGAATGTCCTCCTTCTTAATTCTCAACTGATGGTATCCCGACCTCAAATCAATTTTAGAGAAAATTGAACTTCCCTGGAGTTGGTCAAATAAATCATCAATTCTAGGCAAAGGATACTTATTCTTAATGGTCACCTGATTCAACTGCCTATAGTCAATACACAAGCGCATCGACCCATCTTTCTTTTTCACAAACAAGAACGGTGCACCCCAAGGTGAAGCACTTGGTCTAATGAATCCTTTGTCAAGCAATTCTTGCAGTTGCACTTTCAACTCCTTCAATTCAACTAAGGCCATTCTATATGGGGCTTTTGATATTGGTCCTATTCCAGGCATTAATTCAATTTCAAATTCAATTTCCCGCTCTGGCGGCAATCCAGGCAATTCCTCAGGAAATACATCTTGAAATTCGTTAACTACACGAACTTCCTCAAGATTAGGCTCCTCCCTTGCATAATCTATAACTATAGCTAGGTACCCTTGACATCCTTCGTCAAGTAACTTACATGCTTCTACTGCCGAAATAAGAGCTACAGGAAAATGGGTCTGGCCTCCTAAAAATTCACAACTAGACTGATCAGGTAAAACGAATTGAATCACTCTTCTATAGCAATCCATTCTAGCCCGATACTTACGAAGCCAGTCCATTCCTATAATAACATCAAAATCATACATAGCCATTACAACCAAGTCTATTTCCATGTCCTTTCCTCCCATTGATATCTTACAATTTCCACACACCAGCGTAGACAATACCATATCCTTTAAAGGCATGGAAACACAAAGAGGCGTCTCAAGAGGCATAACTTCTATCTTATTCAAACATCTATATCTTTCAGACACAAACGAATGCGTTGCACCCGTGTCAAACAATGCATATGCCTTTTCACCATTAATAAGAATCGTACCTGAGATAACATTTTTGGAAGCTTCTGCTTCCTCCTGGGTGATTGCATACACCCTTCCTTGTGCAGGTGGTCTCTGAGGGTTTCCTTGCGGGTTTGACCTAACAGCACTCTGATATCCCTGTCGCACTGGGCCAACACTCACTTGCGACCTCTCTTGTGGACAATTCCTCCTAAGATGACCTACTTGTCCACAGCCAAAACATTTCTGCTGTCCAGTACAAGGTCCTGGGCCATGTCTCCCATTACACCTCTGACAAATACTAGGCTGATAGGGTGCTTTCCTTATATTCAGACCACTCCTTGCCCCTCCAAAATTTCCAAAATTACTCTTCTTTTTCACATTCTAGGTCTGACCCTGACCATAATAAGGCCTCTTCCCCTTTTTCACATCACTAAAATTCAACGGTTTCTTAAACTCAGACCGCTCTCTCAACAGCTCCTGCTCCACTAACTGTGCCCTTTCATAAATCTCATTATAATATCTTATATTCAAAGGCACCAGCTGCTTTCTAATGTCAGTCCTCAGCCCTTTCAGGAATCTCTTGGCCTTCTCCTCCTAATCCTCAATCAATCTAGGAGCATATCTAGACAATTCAGAAAATCTAGCCTCATACTGATCTATAGTCAACCCCTTTTGTTCTAGCTGAACAAATTCAGTAATCTTTCTATCCTTAGCACAATCAGAGAAATGCTTCCTATTGAAAACCCTAACAAACTCCTCCCAGCTCACATCAGTACCTGGTGGAAAGATTATGTCCTTCGAAGCTCTCCACCAAAACTTCGCATTTCCCTCCAATTGATACTCTGCTAAGACTATTTTCTCAGCATCAGTGCAGTCTAACAGCCGGAAAATTCTTTCCATTCCATCAATCCATTGCTCTACCTCCTCAGGACTTCCCATTCCATTAAACTTAAGTGGCTTCAGCTTTAAAAACTGCTCCACTAGTCCTTGAGTACGGCGTTCTGCTCCGGGCTGTTGCTGCGCCTGCCTCTCCATCAGATTTCCAATATTGGCTAATGCCTGCAGGATATCTTCCATTCGGGGTTCAGCCCTCGATGGATGAGCACTTCCAGCTCGCACCATGACTCTCTTGCAATTTCCAAGCATTGCCTCAGGAATAATCTGAGACTCACTGCCTCCACTCAAGGCAATTACTATCACTACATAAGTAACATATACATGTTACTGGCTCCTAAAGGCAACTCAAAATAAACTACTAGGGATCTACGAGTGAATACCCATCACCCGTTATTCAATTATTTAGCTTTAGATCCTATGGTGTGCATTGTCATCATGTTTCCTCAATTCCAAATGAGGCTCCTTATCACTCCACCTATAACCATTCGCTCTGATACCAAAACAGGGCGGCTGTGACACCCCAAACCCTTTGTAGGTCGTCCCCAGCGCCGATGTTACACTTTATTGTCCTATTTCCTATCTTGTACTTAAAACAAGCGTCGTTAATCATAGGCATTTTTTTTTCAAAAGCGGTCCCAGCGCGACTCATAGCGGAAGCAAATTAAACATCACGTCTCTCCCCCTACTAACCATGATACAAATACACACCAGCTAAACATCAGGATTTTATAAACAACTTCGACACTTTGCTTACATATATATAAATAGCAAGATGGATTTCTTTTTGGGTCGGTACATCAAAAAGGAAAAGCTAGGACTCAGCCACGCCCAGCCTAAAACCTCAAAAAGAAACTCTCGACCCTCGACATCATACAAATACGAACCCCCATCAAAAAGTGTCGACTATCTACATCAAAAAGAGATCCAGCTCCTACTCATCGCGCGCAGGTCTCACACCCAACCCGGTGCATCAGGCGGTGGCGGCGGCAACATCCCTCGCATCGCTCTATCCCGACGAACGTGCACAGAAATGAACTCCTGAATGATAGGGCCCCCAGCTAGGCCTATATCGTACATCACTAGACAGTGCACTCGAATAAAAGTCAGTCCGAGAACAGAGGGACAGTCTATCTCCGCACACTTGACCTCTACATCAGACGGTAGACCATAAAACGTACCACGCGTGACGGCAGGTAGCGGCATACTTGCTAATCTGAAATGTTATCCCCAAAAGAGGTGAGTAAAACCACTCAGCAGATTGGGAAATCCAATAACAACTCAATGCATCATGCAATTTCACATACATTGCAGGCATTGCTTACCTTTGATGTCATGCGCATTCATGCATCATCATATCATACATGTCATCATCATGGCATCTCATATGTTATTATCATCACCATGCATTTCATCAAGCATATCATACCATGGATGATCATCATATCACATTACGCATCATTGTCATCATCATCGTCACCATGCATATCATTATGTGTATCATATATCATCATCATCACATCATCATGCATATCATATATCATAACATAGGTGATCATCATATCACATCACATATCATCATCATCATCATCATCATCATCATCATCATGCATATCATATATCATATCATAGGTGATCATCATATCACATCACATATCATCATCATCATCATCATCATCATGCATATCATCATGCATATCATATATCATATTATAGGTGATCATCATATCACATCACATATCATCATCATCATCATCATCATGCATATCATCATGCATATCATATATCATGGGTGATCATCATATTATCGGTTCATTGTTCATCTTTTATCTTTAAGTTTGATCACCACATCACCCACTTCTCATATCATCAATATCATCATCCCTTCGGGCAAAGACCTCCGACGGGGTTCCCAAAGCATTCCGGCCATCCTGGCCACCGGGCTTCCGGCCCCCACATTCCGGGCATCTCGCATCTCAACTAGCATCACGAGGCATTCCCTTCGGGCAGAAACCCCCGACAGGGCTTCCGGCCTTTACCCTTATAGCCAGGCATCCCGCACCCCAATCCTGGTGTCGCGAGGAACCTCCGGGCATGTATCCAAGATACAACCGGACTTCCGGCCCCACGCATTCCGGGCATCCTGAGTCTCCCAGGGAATCTCTGGAATTATGCCACTCGGCCACCAAATCATCATCCACCACAACCTCTTACTCACATATCATTTTCCACTTTCACCATCCTTTTTAATCTTATTATTACATGGCATATGATTCACACATGCATCACAATTTATGATCATACATACACCAATGTCATATAACAATGCATAACAATTCAATGAAGTTCATGGCCAATAAAATAATCCCTTTTTATTTTTTTATTAATTTATTATTTTATTAATATATTATTATTTTATTATTATATTTATTTATTTCCATAATTAAATATTAAATTTAATATCTATGATTTTCCCAAAATCATAATATTCAAACAATCATTAAACAAATCAATAGGATCACAATTTCATACAAAATGGCCAAATTGAATTTCATATAATTTCACAATTTCCACAAAATAGCACAGGATATTCGGATAATGACCAGAATTGCACAGTTTCCAAATAAATTCGATTAAAATACTCATATGGTCTTCAAAAATTACGAAATTTTACAGGGTGATAGCCAACACATTGCGTGCACTTTTCATGACGAACTCTAAGCCAAATTATTTTTATATTAATTTACACAACCGCACGAAACTTCTGGAACTACTACCGCGTCGTCCAGAACACACATCTCCGAAATGTTTAGATTTCACCCATCTATTCTCTTTCGTTTCCTCTGAAATTTGAGTATATTATGTACCAAGGTGTCCTTTACAAGTTTCATGAAGAGATATAGGTCATACAACCAAATTAGGGTCACCATTTAAGTCCATAAAGTCTCGGGTGTCTCGAAATACTTCACCAGAACCATAGTTTCCAAGATCTAGCCGATTCACCAAGCTATACTTGTTCTTTTTGCTTCAAATTTGAGTATGTTGTAGTTTAAGGTGTTATCTACAACTTTCATGAATAAATCGAAGTCAAATCTTCAACAGAAATCAACCTACAAACAAGAATCTAGCAAGAGGTCAGTGAAAACTTCACAGATCTAGGGTCTCGGTATAATAGAACTTTAACCCCTCATATCTCCATCATTTTCCACGAAATTTCAGTATGTTATAGTACAAGACGTTAGCTACAACTTCTATGAAGACATTGAGGTCAAAATCGAACTCCAAACACCCATGCAAGCTCAAACAAGCTACTGACTCCAACAAACCGAACAAGAACAGTCACACGGTTTGAAAATCACCAACTCTAACCTCGGTTTTTCGCACAAATCACACCTAAAACCGAACATGCAAACACCACAACGAACATGCAAGAGAAGTTACGGACTCCACTTGCCTCTAGGATGAGCAAACGACGATGAACGGCGGCGGGACACGGCGATCGGACGGCGAACGAACGGCAGCACCCCTCGGCTCCGCCTCCTCTCCTCTCGGTTTCTCCCTTTCTCTCGAACTCTCTCTCTCTCTCTCACCCTCTCTCGGCCGAATGAACAAAGAACCGGCCACTCTCTCTCTTCTCATCCCTTTTATACTCCCCTAATCCCATGATTAGCAATCATTGCTTTGCCTAAAGATGAACCAATGCATGCTCTTGCCATTTGCCACTTGTCTTATTGGGTTTTTAATTTGAATTTGATTGGGCTTGGGCTTAGGCCCATCCGGCCACTCCCCTTGGGCTGCTCAAATTCTCCTCTTGGGCTCTAATGGGCCGACTAGCTTGGCCCACCAAGCTTTAGGCCAATGGGTCCAAGGCCCATTCGAAAATTAACCCTCTTTTTCCTTCTTTTTTTTTTTTTTTGAAATTCCTTCTATAAATATTTCTAAATTTCAATTTTTAATCTTGGCCAAAGCCTTAGGATATTTTTGCTCATTGAAATTTAAATCATATGGCCAAGCATAGATTATTAATCTTATTAAATTTAAATTTCCACTATCACAAGCACAAATCATCAAATTAAAAGACTAATGGCTAAAACATAAGCCATGGAAATTCTATCACCTAATTAAAGACTTTAACACACCTTAAGACTCGGCTTTGAATTTCTGGGGTGCCACAACATCTTCTTCACTTCCACGATTCTCCTCATATTGGAACTAGCCACAAGCATGTCATCCACATATAAAGATAGATACACAATGTCACCATCATCATATTTGCGAAAATAAACATAGTGATCAGACTCACAGTGTGCAAATCCTTTTTCTTGCATGAAACCATCAAATTTTAGGTACAATTGCCGCGGAGCTTGTTTCAAGCCATACAAGTTTTTCTTCAAGCGACATACCATGTGCTCCTTACCTTTGACTTAAAAACCCTTAGGTTGTGTCATGTATAATTCTTCATCTAAGTCACCATGTAAAAACGCTGTTTTTACGTCTAACTGCTCAAGATGAAGATCCTCCACTGCAACTATACTCAGCAGAACTCTAATTGATGTCATTTTCACTACAGGTGAAAATATCTCGGAGTAGTCGATCCCTTCTTTTTGAGAAAAGCCCTTGACTACAAGTCTCGCCTTGTATCTAATACTACCATCTGCTTCATTCTTAACTCTGTACACCCATTTGTTTAATAAAGCTTTTTTACCTGTGGGCAACTTGGTCAACTCCCAAGTTTTGTTCTGAAGTAACGAGCTTATCTCGTCTTTCATGGCACACTCCCACTGCAAGTGAGACGTGTCTGCCTTTGCCTCATCGTAAGTCTTCGGTTCTCCCGAATTTGTATATAAGACATGGCTTAGAATAGTATTAGCTGATGGATCAAAAATTACCTTTGGCTTTCTCACACATGTAGACCTTCTCAAGACAGGTACTTCAGGGTCATTCGTTTGCTCCGAATCGTTGCGTTCTTCTTGAACTACCTCTTCACTGATAATAGGCTCATCTTGAACCTCTCTTTCAGGTGAACTTTGATCTACTGGAAACATCTTCACGGGCATTGTGTCTAATTCAACATATTATGGTTGTACTACCTGCTCATGCTCTGTCTCTGTCTGACGATTCTTGTACATCTTTTCTTCATGGAATACCACATTGCGATTGCGGATGACTTTGTTATTCTCATAATCCCAAAGCCTATAGCCATACTCGTCGCCACTGTATCCGATAAAGACACACTTCTGGGATTTAGCATCAAGCTTTTTCCTATCCTCCCTGTCAATCAAAGCATATGCAATACAACCAAACACCTTTAGATGAGAATAATTAATCTTTTTACCTGACCACTAGATGGACTTCTGTTGATAAGATAAATAGCTGCATCAACTGTGGCAGCCCATAAGTGTAGCGGGAGACCCGCGTGTAATCTCATGCATCTCGCACATTCTAGAATAGTCATGTTCATTCTTTCAGCTACACCATTCTCTTGAGGAGTTCTAGGAACAGTCTTTAACCCGTGTATGCCCTCTCGACTCAAATATTCTGCAAATTCCTTACTTGTGTATTCACCACCATTATCAGATTTCAAAGCTTTAATATGATAACCTGTTTCTTTTTCTACCACGGTCTTCTACATTCTGAACATCCCGAATACTTCTGATTTTTCTTTAAGAGCATAGACCCAAGTCTTCCTTGTTGCATCATCAATGAATGTGACAAAATATCTCTTACCACCATAAGAGAGTTCCTGAGCAGGTCCCCATACATCAGTATGAACCAACTCTAGCTTCTGGCCTTTATTTTGTCGTCCATTCAATTGAAAACTAACAGCCTTCTGTTTTCTATAAATGCAACTCTCACAAAAATCTAACTCAACTTTTTGTAAACCCGGAAGTAATTTCCTCGAGTGTAACTGCTTTACACCTTTTTCACCAAGATGTCCTAAACGATAATGCCAAAGAGTAGATAAATTACCTGTAGCCATTGTAGTTGCAACCATATCACTGATATTGTCTCCTTAGAGAAGGTAAAGTGTACCCGTACGCTTTCCCTTTGCTACTACTCTTATCCCTGAGGTTATCTTCCACTCTCCGCAGCCAAAGGTTATTACCAAACCTTCTTGGTCAAGTTTACTGGTTGAAATTAGATTTTTCCTTAATTCCGGAATATGCCTAGTTTCACGCAAAACTAAATGTCCTCCACCTGAGATGTTCACAGTCACGGTTCCTTTCCCAACAATTGGACACATGTGGCCGTTTCCCACAACCACTTGTCCAAAATCTCCACTGGCATAATCATCAAATATGTCTCTTTGCAAGGTGCAATGAAAAGAAGCGCCAGAATCAATAAACCATTTATCTGTTGTTAAGTCAAACCTTGCAGACAAACACAAGTTATCTAGCAAAGATTCATCGCTAACTACATTAGCACCTTGATTCTCATCTTGCTGCTTCTTTTTGTAGGATTCACACTGAAACCTCGGGTGTCCGGTTTTGTGACAAAACCAACACTCATCTTTTGCAACCTGTCTCTTATCCCTTGATTGTGATCTGCCACGACCGCTAAAATTTCCTCTACTTTTACTTATTCCATAGTTCTCCACTGCAAGTGCCGTTGAAGATGTAGATGCAGAAAAATTATCTCTACCTGAGACTTTCCTTCGCATCTCTTCATCCATGATATTACTCATAGCATCATCAAGATTTAAATCATCTTTCATGGTGCTCGAAATTCCCTGCACTGCAATATTGTAGTTTTCTGGAAGAGAACATAAAAATAATAAAGCTTGAAGCTTCATGTCTAAATTTATGCCTGCGGATTCCAATTGACCCGTGACCTGCGTGAAACTATTAATATGCTCGCCACGAGTAACCTCTATCAAATAACTTCATATTAACCGGTTTCTTCAAAGCAAAAATACCGATTTGATGTGGACGGCTTCTCAAAAATATTCGTTAGAATATCCATGGCTTCTTTTGCAGTTTTTGCTTTCACGATGTGGTATCCCGTCTTTTTCGTTAACCCTAGACGAATCGCACCTAATGCCTTTCGATCAAGAATTTTCCATCCGGCTTCTGCTGTCGGATCCACTTCCTCCATCTCAGGTTTCCAACCCTCAAGTTGTGCATAAAGATCTTTTTGATAAAGATAATCCTCTATTTGTAGTTTCCACCATTCAAAATCCTCTCCATTGAACTTATCGATTTTGATTTTATCTTCTGCCATCCTGTTTGCTTTCAATCGAACATCACCGAAAAATCCTCGATGTTCTCGATTAGCCAACCCAGGCTCTGATACCAGTTGTTACGAAAATCGCACGTCGATTCCAGAAAAATAACGCTTGCAAACAATTCACCAAACATAATATAGTAATAAAAGAGCAGAATCAGATGAACACGCCAGAAAATTTGTTATTGAAGTTCACCCAAACCTGGGCCACGTCTCCGCGCAGAGGCACTCTGCGAATCCACTAGACTTCGAAAAAAGTTGGAATACAACGATGATCTTCTCTCAAGATCAGGGTACAAAGAGATTGAGAACCCTCATCAAGAAAAAAACTCACTTTTTTCTTCTCTCTTTTTCTTGCCTCTCTATTTCCTCTTTCAGCGTCTTGATGGCTAGGGTTTTGCCATCACTAATATATATAGGTACCACTTTTAAGCTGAAAGGAAATCTAATAGAAAAGACAAAAAAGCCCCTAAAAACAAATATTTGGCTTTATTTATAACACGACGTTCCCAGAACGCGTTGCCGACTCATTCATTTTTAATGCACATGCGGAAGCGAAACTGTCGCGACCAATTTTTTTCGGGGTTTGGCGAATGGATTGTTAAGCCTAGACTTAACTCGGACTCTCCCAAGCCCATACCAATTCGCGACCTAGGTTTGAATTGCTAACATGCAATTAAATTTTAACTAGGAGTCGCCACTAATCTATTTTTGGTGGGTCGATTAGAAACCCTAATAAAGCAACAGGAGATTTACTTTACTCCTACGAACTAGAGATTATGGGTACGGGGACTTGGTTACGTTAGATTTCTTTAACGCCCTTTCGGTACCTTTCTTTTTACTTTTGAAAAATGTTTGGCAAGCAATTTGAATTGATTTTAAATCTAATTTTCCTAACATGTGAGGTGTTCATGCAGGTGCGCAAACCACCAATTTAACACCCAAGAAAGCAATTAAATGATAAAGAACTTACCTCAAAGCAACGAAAGCATCTGCAGTGTTAAATTAAAATCCACATCAACAATCCTAGATATGGTTTCTAATTAACACGCAATTTCTTTTCTTTTTGTTTTCACTTATTAAACGAGACTATAATCCATATGCAATGCAATGCTTTTAATCTAATATGAAATGATATGGCATGGCAACATGTCCTAAACATATGAATAAAATTTTTATGATCTCTTAATGAACATGCAATTGCAACCTAAATTAACCAAAATGACTTAATTCTAATGACGTGCAATGCAATGCAATGGCGTACAAAATTATTTTAACTAAAGTGACATGCAACATTGCAATTTAATATGCGAGCTATATGTCACGCGACATTTATTAAATGACCTAATCTAATGACGGACAATTTCTAATTAGAAATGAACTTAACAATAATCACTAAATGACGTGCATTTCATGAACCTAAATCTATATGACATGCAAATGACATTTTTTATTTTAAAAAATGCAATCTATCCTAAAAATTGCAACTAATTTATCCTAAGACAAATTTTATGAAATTTGAAATGATCTAGCTAGATTAAGATTCTATCTAATTTAAACTAGGGATTAAGTCATATTAAATCCTAATTTAAACTAAGACATTATCTAAATCTAAAATGCAATTTATCTGAAAAAAGATGATCTAAATTTAAAATGAAACGTGCAATTCTAATCTAATATGCACAATGATCTTTTTTTGTGTTTTTCGTTAAGAAATTCGAAATTAAAACTAACACATAATTAAACATGCAATTCAAATAAAAACTAACGACCTAAATGAATGCACTTTTTTTGGATTTTTTTTTATTTAAAAATTCATGATAAGATTGCAATCCTAACATGCAAGATAACAAAAACAATCCTAATCCTTATTCGGATTTTTATTTGATTTTCTTATTTAAAAATTTGAAATCAGATTGCGATTTTAACTCTAAGACTAAGAATAACCCTAATTTGAATTTTTTTTTTGATTTTTTCTCTTATAAAAATAAAATTGATCCAAACACACGACATCAAATCAAGCAAGACAATATTGATATCCAAAAATTGGCGAACCATATCTAGCGCATGAGATCGGGTTGACCAATTTTAAAATTAAATCGCGAATCAAATCTCGGGCTTGAGATTGGATTGTCGATTTTTGTAAGGGATTGCGAGTCGGATTTCGGGCGTGAAAATCGGACCGTCAATCCTTAGCTTGAGGGACTATTTCATGTTGGAATATCAATCATATATTTAGGAATAATCCTACTAAAGAAAAACAGTAAATAAATGAAACTAACATAAAAAGATAAAATAAGTAAATAAATAAACAAAAGAAAAAACTACCTAATTGATTTTCCTTTTTTCCTTTTGTTTTTTCTGTTTTCTTTTTCCCTTCCCAAGCACGGATTGCTCGTGGCAAGTCACCTACAGCGACCGTCGTCGGTCCGGCAGGGGCAGCTCCGGCGAAGGGAAGGCACCGTGGGTCGCGGGTCAGACGGGATAGGGACGGCACGGGCGAAGCAGCAGCTCGGACCAGGAGGCGCGACTCGTCGCAGGAGCAGTAGCGGCGCTCGGGCAGCAAGGACCCGTGGAGCAAGGGCGCCGGGGCAGAGGACTCGGGTCTGTGCAGTTACAGATTTGTTCGGGTCTTGCTCCGGATGGAGGGGAACGCTAGGCGTCGGACCAAAGGCGGCGCAGCGGTGGCTTCAAGCGGCGGCAGCGGCGCTCGGGCTTGACTGCAGCGGGCTTTGGGTGCGGCTACAGAGGTGTAGTGACTGGTGCAGCGGCGGCTTCGAGCAGCAGGGGACGCTGGGGCGGCTTCGCAGGTGGCGGTGCGGCGTCACGGCAAGGCTTGGCGCGGCTGGGTTGCAGATCAGCAGCAGCTGCGGCTTCACGGGCGTGGGGGACGCGAGATCCGGTGCTCGGGCAGAGGTTTGGAGGACAGTGGCACACGGGTCTTCGGCTCCGAGTAGCAGCGAGCAGCGTTGGGGCACCGATTACCGGCGGAAAGCGGAGGAGGGTGTCGGACTTTGCGAACGGCGAGGAACGGTGGTGAAGAAGTAGTCGTGCGATGAGGCGGAGGAGCTTCGGGCGGAGGGCAACGAAGTCACCGGAGAAGAAGAACAGTGTTCTTCTTCTTCTTTTTTAATTTTTCTTTTTTTCCTCCTGTTTCTCTCTCACCTGTCTCTCTCACGTCACTTTCCCTCTGTTTTCTTCAATTTTCTGCAGAAGCTTTTGCTTTTTTTCTTTTTCTCTTCTTTCCTTTCAACCTCCACGGATGGCTTCTCTCCCTTTCTTTTTTCTGAATTTTTTTTAAGCTCTTCGTACCCGGTTGCTTTTTATAGGGGGTAAAAGATAAACTTTCGATTTCCCCTTCAAATCTACATCCGCAATACATTTTCAGCAACCGATCGGTATTGATCAAAATATAAGATTACGATAAATATTCTTTTTAAATCCAAATCTTGCAAAGTCAAATCGCAATTTTTTTACCCATTTGCCCTATCTAAAAAAGATTCATATCTTGGAAAAATCTTAAAAGATTATATTCCCATGAGATAATTTTTAATTATTAAGAAACGCGGGCTTGGGCCAACCTGCTCGCTTCGCGGGCCTGATCCATCTAATTCAAGCTCATCCGCCACCGGTCCAAAATATGCGAATAACAAAATAAATGCAATCTAAATCTATATGCTATATAATTAATAAAATTAACCCCTAATTTCCTATGTACTAAATCGTCAAAATTTAGGTGTCAACAGAAACAAATACCCCTGACAACAAACAGTATGAGATAGAAAAGCAGAGCAACATTTCACAAAAGCCAACTTTTATAAACCTTGAGTTTAGATACAAAACAAATCCAGTCAAAAGCTTACAAAAGATCGTCTCTCAAAAGAAAGTTGTCCCACGAACTACTCGTCGGACACAAATATCCTTCAGACTCCACCTCTACAGACTCCGAGGCTTTGAGTCCTCCACAACCACCATCTAAGGACCTGAAAATTTAACCCACGATGAGGTGAGACAATGTCTCAGCAAGTTCACCCCTTAAACCCCTATTAGGAAGAAATATGCCCCAGGGCGCTCTAGCCTCACGGCCACAAATTAGAATAGAGGACTTACCTCCCTTCAATTTCTTCTTGCACATCAACACAGTTCATATCACAACCATATGCATATAGCAATTTCACACATCAATTGGAACGTCTAAATCAACCACTGCTCACACAAGCAAGGACTATCAAATCAACATTCGTTCTAATTGATTATTACTACCCACGCAGGTAGTTTTACCCAACACACGCTGGTCCTCTGGCATAGCCAGGTTCCATCTCCCTCCTTTGAGCATAGCTACATCCTCCGACACACATCGAGGACGGCATTCCTTATGGCCTTTCCGAAGGAGTATCAGTCCAGAATCTACTGCGACCGACGTCCACCGACACACACCGGGGACGACTAATATCCACCGACACACACCGAGGATAGCTAATATCCACCGACACACACTAGGGATAGGTAACGTCCACCGACACACACCAGGGATGGTTTCTCTTAACCAACACACAATTATTCAATTGCAGCCAAGGACATTGTGCTTTGCACTCACATTCCCTAATTTAAGATAACGACCTTGGCTTGTTTTCTTCGTATTAAAAACACTATGTGAAAATATTCATGTGTGGGTACACGGTCAATTTGAACCAGAAAAACTAACACTCTTCCTTTACAAATCACATCCCACTTTCAGTGTTAAAAGCTGACACTTGGGATTTTTTGAATAAATATTGAAATTCCCAAATTTTGGAATAAATTACCAAAAATCTAATCAGCACTCAATTTGCACAATCCATCAATCAATTACATAATCTGAACACACCAATGCAATCAGTACGAAATTTCGGTCACCAGCTATCCCGGTATAATTTACGGAAAAATAATAATTAATTAAATATATTCCGAAAGTAAATAAATAATATATTATATTAATATAATTTAATAAGATAATATTTATAAATTCGAAATAATTAATTAACTTAAAATAATTAATTAAGGCTTAATCAAGATTACACTAATTTAATCACCTAATTAGCCTTAATTAATTATCCACTAAACTAATCACATCCCTTATCTAATCAACAATTAACTAAACTAATTTAACCACCAACCATACTTAGCTTAATTTAAACACCCCTTAGGCATAATTAACCTCCTAAGCAAGGTTTAGTGAGTAAATTCACTGGTTTAGCATTCCAGTGAATCCACAGCGACGGCGACGCCCAGGCAGGCGATAATCCTCCGAGCGACGACACCAACCAAGGCCGAGAAGGGCTCGGAAACGGGCCACGAAGACTGAAAACCCTTGCTGGCTTCTGCTTTTGTTCTTAGCTGAACCGGGAGGAAAACCAGTGGCTGAACGATGAGGAAGTAGGCTGAACAGAGCTCCAGCAAGCGAGTGGTCGGCAACCGGTGGCACCCGGGGGTCAACGGGGTCTTGTTGGTGGATGGTATGGGCAAAGGAAGGGCTGAAATGGGAAGAAAACAGCCAAAATCGTGAAACAGGTGGACCAGGCGGGCGAATCAACGATACCGCGTGCGGTAGCTTCTAGCCGACAGACGGGACGGCCAGCAAATTGTTCCGGCGAGTGGCGGGGTGCTCCTGTACGGACTAGATGTGCTGGTCACGATGGTTGGTGGAGCATGAGCTAATTCGCATGGGAAGACAACTTTTAACTTAGATCTTTGAGGAAAGGTCAGCTGGAGCAGAAATAGGCAGAAGGAGAAAACAAGGGAGAAATAATGGGCTTGGCTGGTCCGACAGGTGTGCGACGGTGGAGGGGGCTGCTGTGCTCAGTTTGCTGATTCTCTCAAGGCCTCTACAATGGGGAAAGCAAGTCCAAGGAGGAAGAAGGGGTGGGCTGCTAAAGAGGGACCACCACAAGCCTTCAAAGTCCACAATCTCATCCTCATTCACTCATCACACTTGCCCGCACCACTCAGCCCTATCCTTTGCCTCTTTTCCCTCACAAAACTTCCCCAACAAGCCTTAGTTGAGTCCCCAAATGTTGCATCCCACCCTTGGCTACGAATTTGTACACATTCCCCTCTAATTCCATCAATTCTCCTTCAATTCTCATCCAAATGAGTTCAATTTGCTGTCCATTAATCCAACCAAGGTGCCATTGTCCATCTCAACATTTTTCCTTATCAAATGAACCAACTTGAATCCTAAAAACGAGACCGAAAACGAGCCTACGAACTTCCTAGTCCAAAATAGCCTTACATTGAACTTTTTGCCGAAAATCTTGATTTGCAGAAAAATCTTCTAAGGATGAGTCGACGTTCATAAAATGACTTGTGACATGATAGAACTTCCAATTTCTGAAATTAGGTTCAATTTCACGGTTAATTTCAATCTGGCGCAACCTATATGATAGCTTTTAGGAATTTTCGGTGCATTTGACTTGTGGTTGATTATTTTCAAGCCACAATGAACATCTTCGACATATTTGCGACTCTCGAGATCTCAAATACGGACACAAGGTACATAAAAGACAGAACAATCGGTCCAGTGTCGTTCGACGAGAATTTTGCAATCAGGTGGAATCACCCACATGCTGATCACATATTTACAGTTGAATCAACCTATCTCTAATCTCTTATTGATTTTGACAGTGCCGTAATGACCCTTGTAGATTAGCACGATCGAGCAGTCGGTTTCTGATTTAATTCTCAAGTCTGTCGCGTTAAAATTCCTTAACGGCTTCTCCTAATAGATTAGTTAACTCGTGAGTGGCCAACTCAGAGAAAAAGGCTATAAGCGCGTCAATGAAAAGCCTGACTCATTCACTTGAAAATAGAATTGGAAAATCAGAATGTCACAACAGTAAATATTGTCTTGATGATTGTTTGTTCATATTCCATCAAATATTGGGTGTCTACTTTGCTTCTAGATTTATCAGCTGTACTAAGGTACTATTTGGCTCAAAATGTTCATGTCGATCATGCTCGCAAGTAAATTGCATATTGGAGTAGCAATATCTAGTTTCATTGGAAAATAGTTTATTCTGATCTATAATTCATGTTAGTTGGATTAACTCTCATGTGGAGGAAGCCTAATGAATTACAAGCCCAAAAGGATTTTGTGATATCTGGATTTCACCGGACCTCAAATACATAACAGTTCGTGACGGGTCGATGAGATTATCGTCGGACTACGTCGTTGGCACCACTTACGACTCAAGTTTCATCCCCATCCTCGCCATGCCAAGACATCACGTTTCGTCATGTTCTCATGATAGCATCTCATCTAAAAATTTCTTCACGCTACGTCACTCGCGAGATCAACCCCTTCCGTATTTGTACCTTACTAAAGCAAGCTTTTCATGCACGCAGAGACGTCAACTTCCGAAATTGCGGCCACAACAGGATGCTGCTTCTTCATGCGATCGAAGATCTTGTCCATGCACAGCCATGCACACGTCCATTGGTGGTCAACAAGGGAGAATAATTGACCACCTAGCAGCCATGCTAAGCTGCCCTTTCCCCATGCACGTGAAGAACCCTTAGCCGGGGAAATGTTGACCCATGAGCCACGTAACTCCTTTGATGGCCAGCGAATGCAGATTTTGGGCCAAGCTGCAGCCATGTCCAAGCCACGTCTCCTTAGTTGTCAACCGAAGAAGGAGTTGACCAAGAGGCAGCCACCCACAACCACGTCTTCTCTCTCCTTCGGTGGCCGGCCAACGCAGAGCCACGCATGCAAGGAGACACGTCCTTGCTTGAGAAGTGCAAAGTGTCCCATGCATGGGCTACTCCTTGAGTTGTTGCCATTCCTTGCTGCCACCGAGACTCCCCTTTTGTTGACTTATATTGTCAACCGGCAGGAGGCCATTTCTTCCTCTCTCTCGGCAGTCTGGATTTCCTTTTGTCCAGCGATATCTTCAGTAGATTAATCTAGAAATCCTCCCACCCTCTCGCTCGTGCCTTGCTGCCGATGACCACCTGCACCACACCGCCGCACCACTGCGCCACCAGCCTCCTCACCGTCCCATAGCTCACCACCAGCTGCATCTCCGCTCTGCCGTTGCGTTGTCCAGCAACCAGTTGCGTTCGCAGCTCACGGTTCACTCACCGCCGACGCTGCCGGACTTGAAGCAAGTCGATATCTACTAACCTATATCGCGTGAACTCAGTCATTGCTTGGTGAAATGCGTCCCGTAAACTAACACTATTCTAGGGTACTTGCGTTGATTCGTGAACTCAGAGGTCGTCGGATCGACCACGGGTTGTTTGAGAAAGGATTTTTGTGTTTGAACAGATTGGTTTGAGTTTGGAACCATATATGTGTTGATCTTGGTATTTTAAAACCTTGATTTCAAAATCTTACGGTCGGGACCCGAAACTATTGACCCGCCGATGTGCCGTTTTCAATATTTCAAGATATATGTACTATTTTGATGAAAATGATCAAGTTTTGAGTCATGAGCACGTTTTAAGTCCACACCTTGAATTTCGGACTATGATAGGGGTGGAGCGATAAAGATTGATTTCGATTTATACCATGAATTGGGATTTCAAAAGCTAAGGCAATTTCACATATTGTCGATACGAAAATGTTTTGGAATTAAATTGATTAGATTACTACACCATGGTTGAAACATGAGTATTGATGCCATCGGACCCCTGGGATGACAATGCCCCGGGTGTCGGGTTGCCTAGAGGATTGTGATGGCGATGCCTTTGGATGCCTAGGGACCGGTGAGCCTTGGAGGTGCCTCGGGAGTCCAGATGCTTGAGAGTGTGACATAACATGTACTAGATGCCTGGGGACATCATCCGAGTTTTCGCAAGTCAAAATCAAATTGTGATTGCATAGGAAGAAGGGCGACGTCGAGACGAGTCCGGCGATATGTCAACCGCCGCCAGGCGCCGCCACACGCGCTGGTCGCCGGCGAGCGAACCAGCACGCGCCGGTCTGCAGACTGACACGTGCTGACGTCACGTGATGACGTCACCGTGACGTCATCCAACGGTCGGTAACCGTTCAGATGACGTCACTGATGACGTCATCACCGACGACGTTTCGCCGGGCGGTCACCGGCCGGCGACCCGACCCGACCGGCGACCCGACCCGACTCGCGGACGCAGGCACGCGCTTGGCACGTGCCGGATGACGTCTGCGTGACGTCATCCCACTCACGCGTGCGACACGTGCGTCGGTCCGCGCGAGCTGTCCGACCGGCCCGACCAGTCCGACCGGTCCGACCCGCGCGCCAGTTGACCCGACCCTTTGACCATTGACCGTTGACTGAAGACCGTTGACCGTTGACTTTGACCGTTGACCAAAAAAAATTGTGATCTTTTTCAATTAAGAATGTGTTTCTTTTTCAATTAAGTCTATGTTGATTATAATGTGATCCCTTATTTGTTCTGCATTTGTTGCAGGAACTATGCCTCCCCTAAGGTTGCGCACACCTATTCGCGCTGTTACCGATGAACAAAAGGATAAATTGCATCGAGTTGATAGGCGGGCGGCCCGATCATCGATGGGAGAGAGGTGACTTAATTGATCATATCCTTGAAGTCAACAGGAAAATTCAACAGGTCATATGGAATGGTCGTCCTATGTCACAGTCATAGATTGTGCGATTTTTCATAAACACTCTTCCACCTGAGTGGCAAGATGTGTTGAATCGCATATGGGATGTCAACGGAGCTGCTTCGTATAAGAAAATTGTGATGGATTTTGTAAACGAATATTACTGTATTGTTTCTAGGGAAAAGATCAAGAAATTGAACAAAAGATGATCTTTCCGGTTCGTGTATCGACTTTGTGTTAGTTGTATTGAGTGATATATGTTAAGTATGATTTGTGGACATATTATGTGATGATTACTACCTAATTGTGTTAATTGAAAGCATTCATTTTGTTTTTAATTGTATGTCAATTATCGTTGCTTTCTGTTATTCTTTGGTTCTTTGTGGGTAATTAGCTGTGGGTAGTTTTAGAAGTTTTTGTAGCTTCATAGAATTGATTTTGCATATGACAATCATATTAATGATAGTTTTAAGTTAGGATTTTTGGAGGATGATTGGAAACATAGTGACCTTTTGATTCTGAAGCCTTACTTAAAATTATTCATTAATATGATGGGTCTATGTAAATAGGGATGCATAAATGATAGGTATTAATAATTCGTGCATATTTGTCTGATTTGTTCAGATCAATGGCTTCAGCCATAAAGAACATAGTTGCCGAGCTGAACAAAGGTGAAAAGCTCAATGGACACAACTATGAAGTTTGGCAAATGAAAATCCAGTATGTGCTGGAAGAGCAAGAAGCACTTGAGGCTCTTGTCATGACCATGGTAGAACCTGAAGAGGGAACCCCTTTGCACGGCACAAAAGAGACAAAGAAGCTTTTACGTGTGGAAAAGAATGAACTCTCTAGCTCGCATCACGTTCGAGCGGCATGGAAAATGACGTCATGCGAGAGTTTCGGCGTTTTGACAATGCCAAGGAGATGTGGGAGGCATTGGCGGCTAGATTTGGTCATACTTCGGTGACTAGGCGGGCGGCTCACTATCGGATTTGACTCTTATAAGAAGCCTCATGGTTAGACCATGAAGCAACATCTTAGAAAGATGTCAAACATGATAACTGAGCTGAAAGATGCTGGCCATGTCCTCACAGATGAGCAGCAAGTGCAAGCAGTGATTCGTTCCTTGCCTCAGAGTTGGGAGTATATGAAGGTGCATCTGACTCATAATGAAAATATCAAAACCTTTGAGGATGCAATGCGTCATCTTGAGCTGGAAGAGGACCGCCTGTTGGTGGCTAAGCCGAATGCTGAACTCTATTATGCTGGTTCTAGCTCAAATGGAGTTTCGCGCTCCAAGCGCAAGCCCCCTAACTGGTTTGATAAGGGGAAAGGCAAGGAAGAAGTAGGTCCTTCAGGGAAGAAACCCAAATTCAACCAACATGGAAGAGGGAAGCGTCCTCGCATGAAAAAGCTTGCAAGGGTGAAATGCTATAACTGCGACAAGAAGGGTCACTATGCTCGCGACTGTCGTGAGCCAAAGAAGGTATGCACCCCTTGTACTTTTCAGAACTTTGTTTATGTGTCGAGTTACGTATTCTTAAGCGAGTCTAATCCTTTTGTGGACTGTGGATTCGGGAGCGACAGACCATGTAGCGAAGGATAGAGGATCCTTCGTGGAATTCCGACAGTACCAAGCGGAACTAAGTGGATCTATATGGGAAACAACTCCAGAGCTGAAGTGAAAGGAATTGGCACATGCCAACTGAATATGCGTGGTGGACGCACTTTGTTTCTTCATGATGTGTTGCATGCTTCGGAGATTCGTCAGAATTTAGTGTCTGTATTAATGTTGGTTAAATTAGGTTTTAATATGAACTTCTATAGTAGAGGTGTGAATTTGTTTTTGGAGACAAATTACTATGGTTGTGGTTATTTTCTGGATGGTTTTATTGTATTAGATATTGATTATGTTAATACTAATGTTTGTTATTCTTTTCTCACGTCTCCTAATAAATATGACAATGATGTGAATGTGTGGCATGCTAGACTTGGTCACATTGGCCAACAGCGTATGAATAGACTAGCCAAAGAGGGCTTGTTGGGCAATATTGAAAAAGTCGATTTGTCCATATGTAAGCATTGCCTAGAAGGGAAAACTACAAGGAAACCATTTGGAAAAGGAAAAAGAGCTGAATTTCCTCTGCATTTAATCCATTCTAATATCTGTGGTCCAATGAATGTGAGACGAAGGCATGGGGCTATTTATTTCATCACCTTTATTGATGATTATACTCGATTCGGATATGTCTATCTGATTTCTCATAAATCTGAAGCAATAAGTTGTTTCAAAAGGTTTATGAACCTGGTAGAGAATCAATTAGATAAGAAAATAAAAGCATTGAGATCCGATCGAGGTCGAGAATATTTATCTGATGAGTTCAGAAAATTATGTGATGAAAAATGAATAGAAAGACAGTTGTCTATTCCGTATACTCCTCAACAAAATGGTGTTGCGGAAAGAAGAAACAGAACCCTACTGGAAATGGTTAGGTCCATGATGGCACATGCTAACTTGCCTATCACATTTTGGAGTGATGCATTGTTAACTGCTGCGTATATACTTAACCGGGTGCCTTCCAAATCAGTTGCTTCCACTCCATATGAGTTATGGACAGGTAGAAAACCGGACTTGAGTTTTCTTAAGCCATGGGGTTGTGCTGCCTATACACATGAGTCCTCTCACAAATTTGGGAAATTGGGTCCCAGAGGAAAGAAGAGTATTTTCATAAGATACTCGGAACACTCGAAAGGGTATGTGTTAATTGGTGAGCAGGAAAGTGGGAGTATAACTGAATTTGAATCACGAGATGTCACATTCTTAGAGGATGAGTTTCCTAAGAAGGGCGAAATAGGGGAAGATCACTCCCTATTTGAGACCTTGGATCAAGACAATGATATTAGTGGAGTTCATCCAAGTGGGAGCATAATGGAGAATGATGTGCAAAGTGTACAATCTCCCATACGGCGAACAAGTCGCCAAAGTATTCCCCATCGACGTTTTGACATTGAAGGTGAAACTTTTATGGTTGCTCCACAAGATGAGGATGAGCCAAGAAATATTAACGAGGCTCTGAATTGCCCTAGTAAAGAAAAGTGGATTCATGCAATGGAAGAGGAAATGGAGTCAATGAAATCAAACCAAGTCTGGGAACTGGTTCATCTTCCAAAGGGACGCAGAGCTATTGGGAACAAGTGGGTTCTCAAAATAAAGCGAAAGGCTGATGGCTTGATTGAAAGGCATAAGGCTCGCCTTGTGGCGAAGGGGTATAATCAACAGGAAGGAATTGATTATGAAGATACGTTTTCTCCTGTAGTGAGATTTACCTCGATTCGCATTATTCGGCAATAGTAGCTAGTCGGATCTTGAGTTACATCAAATGGATGTAAAGACTGCTTTCCTCAATGGAGAATTAGAGGAAGAAATATATATGGAACAACCTGCTGGTTTCATAGTGAAAGGCCAAGAAGAAAAAGTATGTCGACTTTTGAGGTCGATATATAGTCTTAAGCAGTCATCAAGACAATGGTATATACGTTTTCATAATGCCATAGTGGAATATGATTTTAAAATGATTGATGAGGATCATTGTGTATATATCAAAAGATCCAAGAATCAATTTGTGATCATATCATTATATGTTGATGATATGCGATTCTTAGGAAGCAATATGGAGTTGGTTATCTTTTGTCAAGAGATGGTTGTCTTCTAACTTTGAGATGAAGGATATGGGTGAGGCAGCATACATTCTTGGAGTTAAGATTTCGAGAGATCATTCGAAGAGATCGTTGTCTCTTTCGCAAGAAACCTATATAAATAAGGTTCTTGAACGATTTCGTATGCAAGATTGTAAACCCATAGACACTCCTATTGCTAAAGGTGAAGGATTGAGCCATAGACTGTGTCCAGGGACTCCACAAGAGAAGGAACAAATGAAACATGTTCCTTATGTAAGTGCTGTTGGGAGCTTGATGTATGCTATGATATGTACAAGACCCGACATATGTTTTGCAGTTGGAATGGTGAGTAGATACGAATCCAATATAGGTCTAGCACATTGGAAAGCCGTCAAAAGAATACTGAGGTATCTGAAGGGAACTGCTGATTTCAAGTTGAATTACCAAGGAAAGGATCTGTGACTTGAAGGCTATTCAGATGCTGATTGGGGAGGAGATTTAGATGAAAGAAAATCTACCTCTGGATTTGCTTTCTTCGAACAATGGCGCCATATCATGGAGCGGTAAGAAGCAAACGTGCATAGCCTTGTCCACGATGGAAGCGAGTTCGTGGCATTATCGGCGCGGTACAAGAAGGAGTTTGGCTTAAGAGATTTTTGGATCATTTAGGTGTTATTGAGAAAGCTGCAAACCCATTGTTGGTTAACTGTGATAGCCAAGCAGCTATAGCGTACACCAAAGATCAAAAGTATCATGGCAAGACCAAACATATAGATACCAAGTATAACTTTGTAAAAGATATGGTTGCACGAAAGGATGTGAACTTGCAGTACATATCTACGCATAGAATGGTAGCAGATCCTATGACAAAGCCAATACCTAGAAATGTGTTTTGTGGTCATGTAAAATCTCTAGGATTGCGTAGAGTCTGATGTACTGAATTTGTATTTTCCCTGAATTGTTCACATTTAATGAAATTTTGTTTTTCATTGATTAATGTTTATGAATCTTTATGTGATCTTTATGCATCTTAATACTTAGTGTATTACTTTAAGTTAAGAGAAGTATGTCGGACAGATATAAGATTAGCCCACTCACACGGGTAATCGCCTCTATTTACTATGTGATAAATAGAGATGAGACAGTATTTAAGCTTATTATCTAGGTGATAATCGAGAGCTCAAGCTTAAAATACGCATGTCGCCTTAACTAAGTGTTAAGATGAGGACATAATACTTGTGATGTCCAAAAGTAAAATACCCCACACATTTTACTTTATCTGTCTAATATGCCAGATGTGAGTTTTGATAAATTTTTGTGAATGAGTAGATAGGTGAACTCAAGTTAGACATTGGGTATGTCTGAACTATCATCTGTACGGTATTGAAAGGTGTAGACATACGCTCCATGGGAAAGGAGTTAATACCGTAATACGTATTTCATACTACGTATGCATGAGACGACCAAGAAGAGTGGCAAAAAGTTTGATCTCAACTTTTATGACGTGTGAGACTCTTGAGGGAAAGAGTTCCTCAAATTTTTTAGTCCCCTCAGGACTCTTACTTATTCTCAAGATTTCTATTTAGTGTTTGCTATCTTAGAGTGTTGCCAATGATCATGAGTTGATTCGATCTAATGGGACATTTCTAGAAAAGCAAGCTTAACTGAAATTGAGAGTTTGAAGGAAAGAGGAAGATCGATTTTTGGAGAATCACATTGTAGTTTTGTGTTCACTGGTCGACCAATTATAACTGTCTTTGTGATAATTATAATTGTGAATACAATATATATCATTGTTTAAAAGAGATCAAGAGAGATATAAATGTGATCGATCGATCTAGGGTATTGCATACTAAATCTATTCGGAGTGTGATGCCCATTATGAGCTGCTATATATTCCTAACAGATGTATAGCAACGAGCTCTCAAAGTATGCTGGTCGCACGGATTATTCACCAATATGAATGTTGAAGAGAGGTAAAGAGAATCCTGTTCGGCCCACCATGTGCGAGTGGGAGATGAAAGCTTTATTAGATGGGCTTAAGGCCCGTCCGCCCATGCTGGGCCCAGAAAGCCCGGTCCACGGGAATAGGGCCCGTGGAAAGAAGGGGGTATAAAAGGGAGGAGAGAGAGAGAGAAGACATTGGTTGTAATCATAATTCACGTCTTTTCTCTCCCGCGCGTATTCTCTCTCAAAAGGAAAAAGAAAGAACAGTAACACATACGGCTTGTTCTTCCTCCCTTCAAGGCTTCATCGGATCGAATTGCTCAGTTTCTCTTCCTCCATCAACGTCGATGTTTAATCTGTGGCTAAAAGGTACGCTCGAATCCGTGGTGTGCTTTAGGATCGGTGATGCGTGTTATTTTCCCGGGCTTCGTCTTCCACATTAATTTAGGGGTTCAATTCGGTGTCGAATCCGGTTTTCGGGAATCCGTTATTCCCAACAAGAAGAAATAAATTATTGATTAAAAAATGAAATCACTATTTCTCTATATTTGTTGATTTCTAACAAAGCAAATGGAATTTCTTGCATTGTCTATCATTTATGTGAGATGAAGCTTATTATTTCCATTGATTTGTAGATGCATGTGTCAGGGGTTGGTCGATTTCAAACGATCCCACACTCGTGTGGCCTTAGGATTTGATCCCAAGTCAGCCTATCACGCACTCAGATCACAAGAATGAAGTGTGAGACTGAAGCTTGAATGTATTAGCTCATGAACTAGAGTGTACAGCTGAAGGGGATGGTCCCTTATTTATACATGAACAAATCTAATCTTAGCCGTTGATCCCTCTTCGATCCAATGGTGGCATTCAAATATGTAGAATCATTACAATGTTACAAGGAGCTAAAGGGGCCCTAGGCCATGGGGAAGCCCAAGGGATGCCCGCGATGGGTTTGCAGGGTTAGTCCATAGAAACCGAGGGGTCGCTTGACACTAGGGAGCTAAATAGTCACGGGCTTGTTCCTGCATTGCGATGGGCCAGCTCGTATTGATCATGGGTTACTCGCGGATTTGCTCATGGGCAGCTTGTGGGTTGGCTTTTGTGTGGGACACGGCCCCATCAATTGGATGTCTTGAATTATGCTCATCCTTGGGTTGTGTCACATGCATCCCACTTCACGTATTTTTTTGCACAAAATTCAACTTATGCAAAGAAGCTTGCTACTACTTAGTTTCCTTGTGAGTTTTGTTTTCCAAATTTCTTTTCCTTCGATTCCTTATCATGTATAGATGTCAACGATTATGCAATTATGACAGCTTGAAATTTTACATTTCTACTATTTGTTCTTACAATAATTAAAACAATATATCTAACCTATTAGAATTTCCTCAGTGTATTTCTAGTTAGCAAAATTCGCTATCAAATGCCATTTGTTGCAATATTCCAATCTACAACTACAGAAGAAGGCACTTAGCAAATGACAAGAACATCAAAGAATTTTTGCAAGCTCATAACAACTTCCTACCCATAAGGTACTCTTACTCGAATATTAAGAAGATCACTAGGAATTTTAAGCACGGACTGGGTGAAGGGGGATATAGTTCTGTCTAAAAGGAACGTTAAGAAGTGGCAAAGAAGTGGCCATCAAGATTTTAAAGCAGTCCAAGGCTTATGGCCAAGATTTTATTGGTGAAGTGGTTACTATTGAAAGAATTCACCATGTAATGTAGTATAGCTCATTGGCTTTTGCTTAGAAGCTCAAAACCAGCTATCGTGTATGATCTCATGTCAAATGAGGTATGGATACCTGGAGTGCCAAAACTTAGCACAGAGGGATACTTAAGTGCAAAAATTTTAGAAACTAACACTTAAGTGCCAAAATCGGAGCAAAATAGATCACTTAAGTGTCACTCGGCCAAAATGCTAACGTGGTAATTTTCTAGCAAAAAAAAGTGCAAAATGGCGCAATTTTGCACGTTGACGTGACTAGACAATACAAAACGACGTCGTTTTGGTGCTGACTTTTTTAAAAAAATTAATTAAATTAAATTTAAAAGTAAATTTATTTAAAACATTTAAAATAAAAATAAAAATATTTAAAAAACTATTTTTTTTTTTTTTAAAAGAGGCGAGGCGGTTGAGGAGTAAACCCTTGCCGCCGCCGCCTCCCCCTCGGCCGCTGTAGGAAGGGTTTGCGGCCCTCGCCCGGCCGGGCTAAGGGTTTGCGCTTGCTCAAGGACCCCTCGGAGGGCGGTGGCCCTTGGCCCGGCACGGGGCGAGGGCCGCCGCCCCCTGGCCGGAGCTAGGCGAGGGCCGCCGGCCCTTGCCGTATCCGGGCGAGGGCTCGTGGGCCCTTGCCACCGGTCGGCCAAGGTTGCCGGCTCCTAGCTAGGGCCCGGCGACCTCAACCGACCCTCTCCCCTCCCCCACTAGCCCTTCTCGGTAGCGGCGGGGAGGCGACATCGCAAGGGCTCAACCCTCGGCCCACCGCCCCTTTTTTTAAAATATTTTAATTTTAATTTTAAATGTTTTAAATAAATTTAGTTTTAAATTTAATTTAATTAATTTTTTTACCACGTCAATAGCAAAACGACATCATTTTTGTATTGTCTAGCTAGGTCAATGTGCAAAATGACGCCGTTTTGCACTTGTTTCGCCGAAAAATCGCCACATCGGCATTTTGGCCGGATTTTGGCCAGAATGGTACTTAAGTGATCCATTTTGCTCCGATTTTGGCACTTAAGTGTCACTTTCCTAACTTTTGGCACTTAAGTGTTCCTCTGTGCCATGTTTTGGCACTTGGGGTGTACTTCTCCCCATGTCAAATGAATCTTTGGATAAGCACATTTTCATTGATGAAGGTGATAAGTTTCTTGATCATAGGAAAATATAAGAGATCGCTCTTGCTGTGGCGAGGAGGATTGAATACTTACATCGTGGGTGTGAAATGCAAATACTACACTTTGATATCAAGCCTCATAACATTCTTTTAAACAAGAATTTCACTCCGAAAGTTTCTAACTTTGGACTTGTGAGACTTTATCCTACTGATCATTGGATAGTCTCATTGACTGCTGCAAGAGGAACCTTGGGATATATGGCACCTAAGTTGTTCTACAAAAACATTGGCGTGTATTTTATATAGCTTCGAGCTATTGCTCATGGAAATGGCAGGTAGAAGGAAGAACATAAATGCAAATGCGAAATGCTCAAGCCAAATTTATTTTCCCTTGTGGATGTACCATCAAAGTCAATGAAGGAGAAAGTCTTGAACAGGAAGAAGTTGTAGAAGAGGAAATGAAGGTGATAAAAAAAGATGATAATAGTTGCACTTTGGTGTATACAGTTAAACCCTAACCATCAGCCTCCAATGAACAAAGTCCTAGAAATGCTTGAAGGAGATATTGATAAACTTCAAATGCCTCCAAAACTGCTTATTCACCCACTAGATGAGCCATTCAACAATGACAAAGCTAAGATGGAACTAGAAACATTCTTAACTTCATCTATCGCTCATATAATTTCCACTAGTTTTCCTTTTAGAGGTAGCAATAATGTTTAGAGAATCATGCATAATTTGATTGGAAAGCTTTGTGTATTTGTCACACGTCCCCACAATCTAGTACTATGCTAGGAGGGAATTGGGCTAGTTTAGCTCGATAGTGATTACTTTTGAGATTGTCCCTTTCTAGCTCTTAGGTTAATGCTATGTACTTGTATTTCATAAGGTTGATCTCTCTCGCCTCCTCCTCTTCATAGGACAAACAAACTGGTAAGAGGGCAAGGACAAAAACAGAGGGGAAGGTGACTAAGATTGAGAATTTTCCTTCGTCATTACATGATTTAGGGTAATCTCAATTAAAAGGCTAATAATAACCTGCGATCTTGCTAGTTGAAGTGCTACTACCAGCCTATGATTTTCTTGCTAATTTCAACTATG
This sequence comes from Eucalyptus brandiana, assembly GCA_014182725.1. NCBI lineage: Eukaryota > Viridiplantae > Streptophyta > Magnoliopsida > Myrtales > Myrtaceae > Eucalyptus > Eucalyptus brandiana. The sequence goes on along the minus strand of CM024675.1, from coordinate 66,852,229 downwards.
GAAATTAGTTTTAGAGAAGACATCTATGTATACATTTTACAAAGTAGACACCATATGTCTATATACATATAAAAAAAAAAAAAACAAATGTCTATAAAAATTAATCCCACCTTGAGTTTCATGCTCAAACCCTTCTTTGAAAAAACTTTGTAAAAGTCCATGTCAGTTTGCTTTTGGTAAATTACAATATGGTGTATTCAATGGGCAAATATGTAAAATGACAAAGATGTAATTTAATGACGTAGTCTCATCTTAACTTATATATATCAACAATTCTATTTTATTATCTTTTTCCCGGTATTATTTTAATATGATAAACTGTGATTTTTTTACTAACACTATATATCGGTTTCATATTCAAAATATGTACATTTAGGTATATCTTTTCATTTTAGAAACATATTAAATAGGAAAGAAGCCGACCTCAATTAATTGAATGTTTTTGTGGAAAAGTTCCAGCTTAACAACATACTTTAAAATTTTACGTAATTACAACCAAGAAAAAGTATTCTCTTGTCCCCATTTTCGTTTGGGTTCCTATAAAGAAGCAATAACAAAATCTACAAAATTTTGAATTGAACTTGTTTTTATCCTAAATCTCTATCTAAGAAAAATTATAATTCAAGCCCGAACTTATTGTACGGATGTTAATTTAGTAATAAACTTTCGGATTTTGCTAATATATAATGTAATCTTTTTTATCAAATTGCACCCACGAATTGCTAATGTGTCGGTGCGATCATCGCCCATCGTCTTTTATGGCATAATTGCCTTACGTGAAAGAACTACCACAAAATGACATCTTTTTTATTTTACTGAATTTTTTTATCTATTTATTTATTTCATTTGCATTTTCTTTTCTTTATTTTTTCTGCGCTACTGATCATCTTCTTCCGTATGCGTTCTTCTCCATTGCGTTTGCTTTTGAGGTAAAGACACCTTACATTTTGCCGTATCGGATTGTCTGGACTGCCAAAGAACCTTTCTTATCAGTTATCACTAAGAAGGCCCCTCGACAACATCTCTACTCCAAATTCATGGCCCAAACCACAAGGAACACCAAACCTAAATCAGGTCAAACTCCGAACAGCAACAAAATCCATCCAAATGACGAAACAGATGACTATTCTCGAATTTCATACCTTCAAGCTAAGACCTTAACGAAGTAATTGCCCTCCAAACCGCCCGATCAATCGCAAAACTGAGTTTCAGCGAATTATGATGCGATATGTTGCGATTCTAGAAACCACAAAGCAGGGCGTCGTAGGCACGAATTGGCATGAAAACACAAAAATTGGTGGACTATTAAGAAATCAACAGAGCAAGAGTTTGAGAAGCTACCTCACTTGACCGAAAGCCGAAAGTGGTAGAGCATAGAAATAATGGCAACATCGGATGAATACACAAAGAAGAAGATGAACAGAAGTGGGGAAATGAAAAAGAAAAGAAAACGAAAAAATCAGAAATTTTACTCAAAACAATGTCATTTTCTTAACTTCTTCCACATTATAATATGATCATGCCATGTACGATGATTGGAGATGATTGTATCGTGTATTACATAAAAATTTTAAATAAAAATTTAAGATTATATTGACAATTTTTAAGGGTTTTTAACTTGAGTAGTATTTATACAATAGGTTTAGAATTGGTTTCTAATTTTTTAAATTTATATAGTATAAATTCAGTCAAAATTCTCAAGTATACTAAAAAAAAAAAAAAAAAAGACTACATATTTCGCCAAGAAGTTTCACTCGCCCCTGATCTAAACCTTGGCTCTGTTTACCGCCGTTGCTCCCATCAACAGAGCAGCGAAAATGTCGCATCCATTGCACCCCCAAAAAAAAAAAAAAAAAAAAAAGGAAATGAGGAAATGTCGTATCTATTAAACTATGATCCTTTCCCGGTGAGCCCCATCCAACTTTTGTTTTTGTTGACTCTGAAGTCTCCTATTCTCACAAAGGTATTAAGTCATTGATAAAGTTCAAATATTTTACTCTAACCACCTCCTGAGAAATTTCTTTGGTAACAAGATCTGCGTTTGGTAACGTTCTTATTTTAAAAAATAATTTTTATTCATAAATAATATTTTTCTATCTCTATTCATTGGAACATTTTTTAATAAAAGAATGCGTTTGATAATTATATAAAATTTATATTCTCGAATAGAAAAAGAATAAGAATGCGTTTGGTACGATCCATAAAAAATTTTGTAACGTACAATTTCTTGTAATATTTTAATAATATTTTGAGGTGTTTTTTTTTTTTTTTCTTTTCTTCTTCTTCCTTGTCATTGGTGGGCAGCGGCTTTGGGGGGCGGCAAGTGATGAAGAAGAAGAAGAGAAGAAAAAAAGGAAAGAAAAATGACTTATTTCTAGAAATTGTTACTAAGAATAAGAAGCTACTTTTTTTTTTTTTTTTTTTTGTTCTAAATATATTTCCTGCCCACTTTTCTATTCCGGAAAATAGAAAAATTAATTGATGTTACCAAACGAATTTATGTTCTTTTTTTATTTGGGGAAGCAAAAAAACAGAAAAAAAAAAAAAAAAAGCATTACCATGCGCTCCCTAATAGTATAAAGCAGATAATTCTTTCGATTTCTTTATATTTCTTTTTCCTTCAAATTGAATGTGTTCCGATCATAAAATTAATTGATGTTACCAAACGAATTTATGTTCTTTTTTTATTTGGGGAAGCAAAAAAACAGAAAAAAAAAAAAAAAGCATTACCATGCGCTCCCTAATAGTATAAAGCGGATAATTCTTTCGATTTCTTTATATTTCTTTTTCCTTCAAATTGAATGTGTTCCGATCATTAATCATAAGATGGCTTCTGTGTTATCTTGAAAAAAAAAATTAATATCATAAATATCTCTGAAAATATGGAAACCTTACTCATCTAAGAAAGATTCTCCAAAAATATGAAACGATGCCGTGCATGGCTAATCATATGAGTTGTATGCTATTTCACCAGAAAAAAAAATGGTCATTATAACATTCTCGACTTGATTGATTTTCTTCTATCGGTGGTTTATATCCTTTTTGATCGTCCATCACATACGAAGCCCCAAATTTCCATTGCTGCCATGCTGAGAGGGACATGATTTTTTATCTTCATTCCACACCTTTGTACCTTGTGCCATTGGTCTTTCTAGTTTTATATTTTTGAACTTCTTCCTCAAAACTATAAATCCATTTTACTATGATCACGAGGGCGGTGAAGAAAGAATATGGGGAAGAAGAAGGGAGGAGGAAAGAACGAAGAAGAAACTAAGAAGAAAGATGGTGTATCAGAAGGAAGTGAGGGGGGAGAGAGAGAGAGAGATTCGTTTCTTTGTCAATTAGATGTGGACAAAATGATCAAGTGGAGAGAGTGGAAGAAACGTGGAGATAGAGGAGAAAGAAAGATCAATGTGAAAGGAGATCTTTTGAATTAAAGGGGTCAAAAAGGGACGGCCACCGGCCATCCACAAGACAACGCCAACACCAATAATGGAACCTCAGTTTGCGTGCACCTCTTTAATTCTTGACTTTTCCATCCATTTGTTCGGTTGACTGACTTGGGCTTCTTTTAGACCAGGCGACTCCCAAGTCTCCAATCAAACAAGGGATCGTCCCATCTTTTTTCAATCTTTTCATATGGTGCCTCCTCCACACACACCAAACAATTATTTACCTATTTCTTTTCACCCAAAGACCAAAAGAGACAAGATCAATGCTCTCAGCTCCGTGAATATCTATCAAGTGTTGCCACTCCTTGTTCTATTGCAAGCGATGATGACTTGCAGTGTTGAGAGTAGTTGGTGGTGCATTGCATCGCATCATCCTGTAGTGATATTCGCAATATAAGTTACATGTTTCAGTTGAGGAGTGATCCGAAAGGATGTGGTGACTCGTATCATAAGCTGACTTGTGAAGGTAATTGCATTGTTCTATATGTCCTACATGGTTGATTCTATGTGTAGTCTATCGATAAGTTCTTTGATTAGTCACTGAACTAATAATATAAGAGACACTCATCAACGAATTCCTTTAAAAATTATCTTCATGTATCAACAGAAGGAACAAAGTTATTACTTAAAAATGAAATCACTGCTTCTCTATATTTGTTGATTGCTAACAAAGAAAAAGAAATTTCTTGTATCATCTATCGTCCACGCGACACAAAGCTTATTATTTCCATCTATTTGCACTTGCACGTATCTCACTTCTCATACTCTTTCGCACAAAATTCAACTTACACAAGTTAGCTTGCTCGTGCTAATACTCCATTTCCCCGTGAGTTTCATTTTTCGAACTTCTTTTCCTTCAATTCCTGCTCACACCGTCCATTCCTTCCACAAGGATCCTAAATGATATTGCAATTTGGAGAACTGTACTACTAGGTATGCCGCAATGGTTTGTTCTCAAAATAACTGAAACAAAAAATACTCATTCTAACCTATCAAAAATTTTCCTCAATGCAATTTTGTGCAGTGAAATTCATAATTAGGATGCCATTTGTTGTGATATTTCTAATCTACAAGTACTGAAGAAGGCACTTAGCAATGGACAAGAACATCAAAGAATTTTTGCAAGCTTGTAATAACTTTTTGCTTATAAGGTACTCTTACTCGAATATTAAGATCACTAGGAAATTTAAGCATAAACTAGGTGAAGAGGGGTATGGCTCTATGTACAAAGGAACCCTCAAAAGTGGCAACAAAATGCCCATCAAGATTTTAAAGTAGTCCAAGGCCCATGACCAAGATTTTATCAATGAAGTGGCTACTATTGGAAAAATTCACTATGTTAATGTCGTGCAACTCATCGAGTTTTGCTTTGAAGGCTCGAAACAAGCTCTCGTGTATGATTTGATGTCAATGGGTAATTGGATAAGCACATTTTCACTAGTGAATGTGATAAGTTTCTTGATTATAGGAAAATATATGGAATTGCTCTTGGGGTGGTGAGGGGGATTGAACACTCACATCATGGGTGTGACATGCATACTACACTTTGATATCAAGCCTCACAACATTCTTTTAGACAATAATTTCACTTCCAAAGTTTCTGACTTTGGACTTGCAAGATTTTATCCTATGGATCATAGCATAGTCTCACTTATTGCCACAAAAAGAACCTTAGGATATATGACACCTAAGTTGTTCTATAAAAACATTGGTGGTGTATCTTATAAAGCGAACTTCTATAACTTCGAAATGTTGCTCATACAAATGGCAAGTAGAAGAAAGAATGTAAATGCAAATTCAGAATGCTCGAGCCAAGTTTATTTTCCCTTGTGGGTGTATGACCAAGTCAGCGAAGGGGAAAATGTTGAAATGGAAATTGTGGAAGAGGAAAGGAATGTGATAGAAAAAAAAAAGATAATAATAGTTGTATTTTGGTGTATACAATTAAACTCTGACCATCGGCCTCTAATGAGCAAAGTCCTAGAAATGCTTGAAGGAGACAGCGGTAAACTTCAAATGCCTCAAAAACTGTTTATTTACCCGTCGGATGAGCTGATCAACAATAACAAAGTTGAGGTGGAACTCGAAATATTCTAAACTTCATCAGGCACTCTAGATAATTTCCGTTAGTTTTTTCTCGTGGAGATAGCGGTAATGTTTAGAGAATCATGTACAGTTTGATTGGAAAAGTTTTGTGTAATTGTTATATTTCCTGATAGTCTAGTATTATGTTGGGACCGGTGTTGTTCATCACAGGTCTCAGCCGACAGAAAATATTGGGTGTCGTGCCATGTCAATTCTACACAACCCCTGCATCCTCTCTCTTCAATTATACCACACTCTCTCCTCTTTCTTCCACGTCCTCTCAGAAAAAGAACGAAGGCTCCTAGTTATATAATCCCTCTCTCGATTTCTTCTCTCAGGACTCTCTCCTCCCTCACTCCCTCTGATTTTCGCTCTTGCCGCTCGACCTCGATTGTTTAACATAGTTGTCTCTGCTTGATCTTCTCTCCCACTCGTTCTCCTTACCATACCTTAGTCCGCTGGTGAGATTTACTCCCATCTTTGACCGGATCTTCTTCAGTTTTTGACTGGACCTTGCGCCTTTACTGATTTTTATCCGCAGAAATGGCGACGAAGAAGAGCGTCGGGTCTCTGATGGAGGCCGATTTAAGAGGGTGCTCGTGAGGGGTCGATCTCAACGCCCCCGCTCGACGACGCTTCAACATCACCGACGACACCGGAGTTCGCGCGGTTGATCCCACCATCAGTCTGCTTTTTTGGGGTACTGTGTTGATCTGTCTTCCACGTTTGGTTGCTCATTCCATGCCATCCATTCCCCGGGATGGGCTGTTCATTAGAGGCCTATGATAAAATGCTCATGAATGGTTTTCTTTGGCAGGTTGGTCTTGTTTCTGATTACGATTTGTTAGCTTTGGACTCTATATCAGGTAGCACTGATTTTTTTTTTTTAATATTATTTTTTGGGCCTTTGTTAGACATTTTAGGAGACTTCTCGAAATTCTTGTGGTCCTTTTAGCTATTGCGGTCTTGTGTGTCCTCTCCCTCTTTACGTTTAATGTTTTTAGTATGGCAACTTCTCAAGTTAAGCTCCAATCAAGTTTGATGTTACTTTTGTGTTTCTTAGTACGTTAACATGTTTTGTGTTGATATGTATGTTAATCTCTCACTTGCTTCGAATATAAACACCTTCATGAAAGTACTTACCACATGTTCAATGAAATGCACAAATCATGTCATATGTGAGTTTGTCTCTAGTACAGGGAACTGGTCCCAATAGATATTTCCCAGGTTCTAGGTGTGCGGAGGAGCTTTAGGTTTCAAAAATAGGGAATCGTCCGGACATGGCAAGTTCCAAGTTATTTTGAACCTGGACCAACACTTGAGCTACTTCCCCTCGTGTAGACCCAATAATCACGAGGAGAGTGGATGAAACTTGGAGATAAGAGGACCAAGAGAGATCATATGTGAAGCAAGATCTTTTGAATTTTCTATAGGTGAAATGTCCTAAATCTGTTGTATCTGGAGGCAATCTTTCAATTTTCTCGATTTCATGCATTTAGTACGTTGATTGACTTGGCCTTTACTGCAGTACAAGGCGACTCCAAGTCTCTAATCAAACAAGAATCATCCATCTCTTTTCAATCCTTTTATATCGTGCCTTCTCCACACACACAGACTAAGCAATTCTTTACGAATTTCTCCTTGCCCAAAGACGAACAGAGACATGATTCAAGCTCTCAACTCCATGAATGTCTATCCAGTGTTGCTACTCGTTCTCATTCTATTACGAGCAATGACTAGCAAAGCCGGGCTGAGTGATTCCCGATGCATCGCTTCATCCTGTGGTAACATTCATAATATAACAGAGCCTTTTCGATTGAAGAGTGATCCCAGAGGATGTGGTGACCCAAATAAAGAGTTGATTTGTGAAGATGATCGCACTGTTTGGTACCTCAATCATGGCCGATTTTACGTGCAATCCATCAATTATTCCGCCCATCTAATTAAATTAGTTGACGATGGGTTGCAAAAGGATAACTGCTCATCTCTTCCCCATCATTCACTGGCGTTGTATGATCCAATCAACTTATACAGACGTGTCTACTACAACAACAGTGGAGGTTTCTACTTCAACAAAGATATATTGGCCATTGTGAACTGCTCAAAACCAGTTAGTTCTCCACTCTACATCTCTACTGGTCCATGCATTAAGGGGTCGAATTCTTCCAACAAATTATCTAATCGGAATTTGTATGTTTTGGTCAAGCCAAAAGTATCGGATGTTAAGGATTTCTGCACCATTAGCAGGTGGACATTGGCATCAACTGATTTATATAATAGCTCCTACAACTATGAGCTAATCCATAACATCATGGCCGATGGATTTGATCTCACATTTTATGATAGGATGACTTGGAAGCAAACTCTCTTGTGCTATTTTGATTTGCATAGTATCTACACCGGTCAGGTTTGCGTATCCTTCAACTATGGTAAGCATCGCTTGGCAACCAAATTTTATGGCAACTTTGCATGATTTTGAACGCTGTTTCACTTGCTGCTTTCTCTTCAAAACTAGAAATGAAAGAAATATTTAAAATCCAAGAAAGTTTTATGAAAAAAATATATATTTTTAGTATATGTCAATATGTGTGTATTTGAAAGGTTTCGGAGCTTAGCGTTACATAGTAGAATCAAATTGTTGGATTTGTAAGATTGGCAAAAAAAATAAAGGAGAGACAGTAGAAGTCATCCCAAACAGACCGATTTGCACATATACATGTGCCTAGATTACAATTCCTTTCCACATAAAAGCTAGAACTCCCTCTATGAAAAAGAACAAAGAAAAGAGGGATATTGTGCTAGCAGCTACATGACTAGTTTTTTGTTGGCATAGAGTTCAGATTAGTCTCTTAATTAGTTCCTTAGTAAGTCACTTAGCTAATGATTTGAAAGACACTTGTTGACAAATACCTTAAAAAGTTGTATTCATATTTCGATTAGAGTTTAGATTATTCTCTCAAGTAGTTCCTTAATTAGTCAATTAGCTAAAAATTTAAAAGATACTCATTGACAAATTCCTTAAGAAGTTGTAACCATATACCGATAAGAAGAAATAAATTAGTGATTAAAAATGAAATCACTATTTCTCTATATTTGTTGATTGCTAACAAAGCAAATGGAATTTCTTGCATTGTCTATCATCTATGTGAGATGAAGCTTGTTATTTCCATTGATTTGTAGATGCATGCATCCCACTTCTCGTATTCTTTTGCACAAAAATTCAACTTATACAAAGAAGTTTGCTACTACCTGGTTTCCTTGTGAGTTTTGTTTTCCAAATATCTTTTCCTTCGATTCCTTATCACGTCATTCATTCTTTCCACAGATATAGGTGTCGCCGATTATGCAATTATGACAGCTTGGGATTTTACATTTCTACTAGGTAAGCTGCAATGATTTGTTCTTACAATAATTAAAAATATATATATTCTAACTTATCAAAATTTCCTCAGTGTATTTCTGTTTAGTGAAATTCGCTATCGGGACGCCATTTGTTGCAATAGTTCTAATCTACAACTACAGAAGAAGGCACTTAGCAAATGACAAGAACATCGAAGAATTTTTGCAAGCTCATAACAACTTCCTACCAATAAGGTACTCTTACTCGAATATTAAGAACATCACTAGGAATTTTAAGCACAAACTGGGTGAAGGGGGATATGGTTTTGTCTACAAAGGAACGCTAAGAAGCGGCAACGAAGTGGCCATCAAGATTTTAAAGCAGTCCAAGGCTAATGGCCAAGATTTTATCAGTGAAGTGGCTACTATTGGAAGAATTCACCATACTAATATAGTGCAGCTCATTGGCTTTTGCTTTGAAGGCTCGAAACAAGCTCTCGTGTATGATCTCATGTCAAATGGATCTTTGGATAAGCACATTTTCACTGATAAAGGTGATAGCTTTCTCGATTATAGGAAATTATATGAGATTGCTCTTGGGGTAGTGAGAGGGATTGAATACTTACATCGTGGGTGTGACATGCAAATACTACATTTTGATATCAAGCCTCATAACATTCTTTTAGACAAGAATTTCACTCCGAAAGTTTCTGATTTTGGACTCGCGAGACTTTATCCTATTGATCATACCATAGTCTCATTGACTGCTGCAAGAGGAACCTTGGGATATATGGCACCTGAATTGGTCTACACAAATATTGGCGGTGTATCTTATAAATCGGATGTCTATAGCTTCGGGATGTTGCTCATGGAAATGGCGAGTAGAAGGAGGAACTTAAATGTGAATGTGGAACGCTCAAGCCAAAATTTTTTTCCCTTGTGGGTGTACGATCAAGTCAATGAAGGAGAAAGTCTTGAAATGGAAGAAGTTGTAGAAGAGGAAAGGAATGTGATAAAAAAGATGATAATAGTTGCACTTTGGTGTATACAATTAAATCCTGACCATCGGCCTCCAATGAACAAAGTCCTAGAAATGCTTGAAGGAGATATTGATAAACTTCAAATGCCTCCAAAACCGGTTATTCACTCAGAGGATGAGCTTCACTCAGAGGATGAGCCAGTCAACAATGATAGCAATAATGTTCCGAGAATCATGCATAGTTTGACTGGAAAAACTTTATATATTCATTACATGCCCCCAAAACCTAGTAGTATGTTGGGAGGGCACTTGGGTTAGTTTAGCTTGGTAGTGATTACTTTTGAGATTATCTTTTTTCTATCTCTTATGTTAATGTTATGTCATTGTATTTCATATGGTTGAACTCTTGTCTCCTGCACGGACAAAAATGGTGGGGAAGGCGACTAAGATTGAGAATTTTCCTTCGTCATTACATGATTTAGGGTAATCACAATTAAAATGTTAATAATAACCTGCGATCTTGCTACTTGAAGTGCTACTCCCGGCCCATGATTTTCTTGTTGATTTCGACTATGGATATAATTTTCAGATAACATCTATGTATACATTTTACAAAGTAGACACCATTTGTTTATGCAAAAACAACTTTTATAAAAAAATGCAAATGAAGATCTTGGATGAAACATGTCTATGTAGTTTATTTTTGAAAGAACTTATATTCTGTTTAAAATTAATATGAAATCACTGACCATTAACAAGATTGAAAAAGTAAAATTTCCTGTTAAAAATTATCACTCGATTACGGTGTCTCAATGGGCGTGTTATATACTCAACATCAGCCACGAACGGAAGAGGGAGGCGCCCCTCTCCCAATTTCTTTTGTTATTTATTATATAGATATTGTTAGCGAAAACTCCTTTGATATTTTGAAGCTAGCAAAACTTATCTACATTTTGTTCTGAAGATTTCCAGACTTCTGTGTCAAGTCTGAAGACTGTCAGACTTTTATGTCAAAGTCTATTTTATATCACGCCCCAAACCTCGAGCGTGCCCACATCCCCTCCCTTGGTTGATAAAATTCTGCAACGTTCCCAAGACTCATCGCAGACCTTTTTTATTTTATTGCACATGTGGAAGCGAATTAACTAATTCCCTGACAATAATATACATGGGATAGAAAAGTAGGACAACCAGTTTCAAATCAAATACACTTTCATAAATACCTCAAGCTTATATAGAAGGTCTATCTTATGAAGAACTACTGAGCAACCCATGCTCTTGACCCTTCCGCTTCAAGCTCCGGGTTCTTCACACTAGAGACCTGAAAATGGTTATACAATAACTAGTGAGATATAAATCTCAGCAAGTTCTCTCCCTAGTCCCCCGATTAGAACACCAACTCAACTCGGGGTATCTCTTCAAAACCACCCCACAAACAAACCAAAGATCAACAACCAATACTCAATAGTCAGTTCGCATGCAACCTTATCTGGTATGACATACCCTGCACATTATAATTCAACACAATACACGCAAAGCACATGACCATTAGATGATGCAGTTCATCATTCACATACAAGTCGCATCACAAGCGATCTCACTTCGCCATTGCCACACCATGTACGTTATCAATTCATGTGTGCATGCCATAACAATGTGCTCAACTCATGTATGACCGAAATCAACAATGCAATGATTCTCATGCATTCTTGCACTTTAGTGCGCCACCTATCACGCATCAACCAACCACATACGTCCCAATTATAAGGTAAAATCATTATGACACGTCCCATACCATGCCACACAATTTTACCCCATAATAAGGTGCAACTATCTCACTCAATAATCCGACTCAACACTCAATACCAGGCTCAAGGTTCTAGAGGTGTCCTCTCTCCATGAAGTTCTAGCACTTAGTCCCTGACCTCAATCAGTCATAGTTCGAGGTACTAGAGGTGGCTCCCACGAATTCACACTATCATGTAGCACTTAGTTCTCAACTATTTTAAGCAGTAGTTCAAGGTACTAGAGGTGGCTCCCACGAGTTCACACTGTCATGTAACACTTAGTTTTTTACTATAAAAAGCAATAGATCAAGTTACTAGAGGTGGCTCTCATGAAGTTAAGTTGTTGTGTAGCACTTAGTTCTTGGCCACGAAAAGCACTAATATAAAGTTCTAGAGGTAATTCACATGAAGTTTCTCTATCGTGTAGCACTTAGCCCTTATACTATGCATGACAATACTGTAAGGCTTCTAGAGGTGACTCCCATGTGACTCAAGTCACCATGTAGCACTTAGACCTTGACTACGATAAATAACGGCACAAGGTACTAAAGGTGGCTCACACAAGATTTCATTATCGTGTAGCACTTAGTTCTTTACCGGCTCACAACCAAATCGGTTTTCTCAATACAACTCACTTTTTCATAAAAGTGATCCATCTCCCAAGTCCCTTGGACAACCCCTTTTTCACTTTTTTTGAAATCACTCTATTCATGCGGATGCCCATGCATTTACACATCCATTCACTTCATAAAATCAACACACATGAAATTAGACCACTTTTCGCATTCTGGATGAACAGTGTACGTGAACAGTACTGCGTGAACACTGCACGTGAACAATGAATTTCCATAATTAAATAATTAATAATTAAATCCACAAGTCATTAAAAACACTAATTAAAGCAAGCAAAGAATCAAGAACCATCACCAAACTAAAATCGGTCCTAATTGGTAGAAACCGGGCCACTCGCGCGTCTCCAAGTTTAAATCTAGAAACTTACCCAAACAAGTTCGGAAAATTCCCAAATTTGAATATATTATAAAGGATACATAAAAGAGAATTTTTCATGAAGACACCTTAACCCAAATCCTTCTAGATTTGGCCTAATAAATCGTTCAATCCAATACCAAAACTGGGTTCATTTCCAAAAAGTCTATTTTCCGAAATTAGTTTGGTTTGAAGTCCAAAACATGTCCATTTGATCTCAACTTTGAGTATATTAAACTAGAATATGTAATGAACAACTTTTGTGAAGAAACTATTTTGAAATTCAAACCCTAAGAGTTGATAAAAAGACTTAGAATCCTAAAAGGTCACAAACTCCAGCATATTCCGAGATTCTATTTACAAATGACAGAGCCGATATCTTCTTTTTTTAATTCCCTAAAAATCTTGAGAAAAATATATGTTATAGTTGAAGATGTCGAAAAAGTTTCTCGAGAATGAATCAACCTCAAATTCACAACATTTTTCGATCTACAAAAATGGTAAACGGCGAGGTTCTAGAGATTAGAACTGTAGGAAATCTGCTGGATTCAACTAATCCATCATCAATGATGCTAATCTCACTAATTAGATTAATACTAATCCATTTGAAGGCTAATATAACCATTCTAGATTAGCATTAATCCATTCTTAAGATAATCTAAACAACCCTTAAGCATAAATAACCTCATAAGCAAGTTTAGGCACTAATCAAAGGATTAGGAGCTAAACTCACCCGTTAAACGGGCCGAAGACATGGACGCGGTGGCAACGAAGAAGGCTACACACCGAGATCTCAACCACAATGATCCAAGGCTGTCCCGAGGCTGGAACAACAGCCACAGCCTCTATTTCCCTCTGAAACTCTGGAAAACTAACTTGCCAAAGGATAAACGAAGTTCGGCGGCTGATTGGAGCTCCGGTGAGAGGTTGGCCAGCGACTGGTGGCACTTGGGGGTCAAGGGGGACCTACTGGTGGTTGGTATGAGTGGAGGTAGGGTCGAAATGGAAGAAAAACTGCTGAAATGAGCAAAACAGGTGAAGCAGTGCAGGCTGCTAGGCGGACCGACAGACCGACAACCAGGTTTCTTCTGGTCGGTGTACGGGTCGACCGACGGCTCTGTTCGGCGAGCGGGCAGATCCTCCTGAACGGTTTGGGCCTTCTAAGCGTGATAATGGGTGGCACAAAGGCTAATTCTCATGGGAATATAACTTTTAACTCATTTTTTCGAAGAAATGTCAGCCAGAGCAGAAACAGGCAAAGAAGGAAAACAGGGGAAAAAAGGCTACGAATTTGCTTAGGGCTAAAGAGGGAAGAGAGAGATGTGAGGGCTGGTTTCTCTGGTTCTTTGAGCTCCCAAAAAGCTTCATCAATGGATAAAGGAGGAGCAAGAAGGAAGAAGGAGGTTGCTGAAGATGAGGAGGGGCCACAAAATATCCAAAGCACTTGAGTTCTATGCCCCACCATGCATAGCTGTCATCCTCAGCCAATTTGCATCACCTTGACTTCCCAAACAAGCCTCCCAAGTGGTCCAAATGTTACTCCCCACAAGGCCTACGAATTTTGGAACACTTGCCATTCATTCAATTTCCCTTCCAATTTTACTTCAATCCTTCTCCATTTGAGCTCAATTTGACCCCCATAAATTCAGCCAAGATGCCATTGCTCATCTCATGATTTTTCCTCGTCAATTGAACCAACTTGATGGCCAACGGTGCGTTAATAAACGGCCCTCCAATTTTCCCGGTCCAAAACGGCCCCACTTTGAAATTTCGCCAAAATCTCGGGTTTGCAAAAAAATATTCGGAGGATGAGTCGACGTTCCTAAAATGAATCGTGACGTGATAGAACTTTCAATTTCTGAAATCAGGTTTAAATTTGCGGTTAATTTCAATATGGTGCGATTTTAGCGTGACCTAGCCTACCAGGTAGCTTTTAGGAATTTTAGGTGCAATTGACCCATGGTCGATTATTTTTTAGCCACATTGTACATCTTCGACTCATTGGCAACTCTCGGTTGTCGTGAAAATCTCGATGTTTCAAATACGGGCACTAGGTACAAAAATGACAAAAAAATCGATCTAGTGCCGTTCGACGAGGATTTTGCAATTAGGTGGAATCATCCACACAATAATCACATGCCGTAGTCAAAATGACCAATCTCTGATCTCTGATTGATTTTGACAGTGCCATGATCATCCTTGCAGATTAGCACGGTCGAGCAGTCAATTCCTAGTCGAATTCTCGAGTCTATTGCATTTAGATTCCTTAACGACTTCACCTGATACACTGGTTATCTCGTGATTGATTAGCTCAGAGAATAGAACTATAGGCGCATCGATGAAAAGCCCAGCTTATTCAATCGAAAATAGAACCCGAAAATCATAATATCACAATTCTTCCCCTCTTATAAAAATTCCGTCCTCGAAATTTAAACCATTGCAATTCTTTAAACAAAAAGGTGGGGGTATAGTCGTCTCATCGAGTCTTCACTTTCCTATGTTACTCTTTCTGTGCCATGGTGTTACCAAACCACTTTAACTAACGGGATCATCTTGGTGCGCAGAATCTGTTCTTTCCAATCCATAATCTGAATCGGGCTTTCCACGTACGACACTCTATCGTCCACTTATAATTCCTCAAGATTTAGCATGTGGGTCGAGTTAGGCTCATACGTCTTCAACATTGACATGTGAAAGACATCATGAACTTGTGCCAACCTCAGCGGTAATGCAAGACGACACACTAAGATCCCGATTCTTTCTAGAATCTCAAAAGGACCTACGTACCTCGGACTTAGCTTTCCTTTCTTGCCAAAGCGTGAGGTACCTCTCATTGGTGACACCTCTAGAAAGACGTGACCACCAACTTGGAATTCTGGCCTTTGACACTTGTCTGCATAGCTTTTTTGACGGCTCTAAGCGATCTTTAATCTGTCTCTAATAACGGCAATTCCATCCACTAACTGCTGAACCAACTCTGAACTTGTGATCTTTTGCTCTCCGACTTCATCCCAACACAATGGCGTTCTACATACTCTGCCATACAATGCTTCAAAAGGTGCCATATGAATACTCTGCTAATAACTGCTACAGTGAACTTTTGACAATATCTCTTCCTTAAGTTCCGCGTCGTCAGGTACACACAATTGTCCACGAAGTTTTAGTGTCCCGTCTTTGGTAGCAATCAGCCTTTCTCTTTTCTGTATCTTCTAGCAGGATCTTCTAGATCTCAGGATCTGTTAATTGCAACGTCTTGATTCTCAGCCGTACTTCCTGTTCAATTCTGAGGATGGCCATAAGACTTGAAAGGTGGCCTACCTCAGATTTGAAACCAAATCTCCAGCTCCTTTGGGTAAAATCCACTCCTGAATCGCCATCTGCGCAATCGATGAATTTTGATTCAATGCATATGTAACTTTACTAGCTTTTCCAGGGTGATATAGGAGGTCACAATCACAGTCCTTGAGAAGTTCCATCCAACAAAACTATCTCTACGAACTTTTTTGCCTTCTTCAACAATCTTGTTAGAGACACAGCTATTGCTGACAACCTTCCCACCAACCGTTTGTAAAAACCTACAAACCCTAAGAAACTTCTTATCTCTATTACTGTTGTCAATCTTGACCAATTGATCACGGCTTCAATCTTGGTTGGGTTCACAGAAATCTCATCCATGTTCTTGCAAGGTCTAAAGCACTGCTCTTAAATGTCTTTCACACTCCTCTAGACTTCTAGAGTACACACAGATGTCGTTGACGAACACTATCACGAACTCGATCTTCCTTTTTGGGGCAAACCGGACGATTCCTTAGGAAACGCGTCAAAAAACTTCCGTACCATAGCGATGCTCTCCACTTTCAGTTCCTTAACTGTCATATCCACTACAGTTGCCAAATAACCTCGGCAACCCATATCCAATAACCGAGTTGTCTTAAGTGACGAAGTTCAAGTAATCGAGAATCTCTCTTAACTTCCAATAAACTCGAAACTTCCACATGCTAACGAAATAAATTGAATTACTGCATAACAACGATTCATTACAACAAGATGCTCCTTGAGCCAATCTTTTCCATGTACAATCTCAAAATTATACATAAGCAAAAATACCAAGTACTATTTTAACCAGTGATTCTCCTTCTTACAACTTCATTTCTACAAACTAAAATTCTACAAGCTTTAACCAAAATTATGATGTGCCACTCTGATAAAATTATCCCCCAAAAAATCCTTCCTCTGATCGGTGCATGGCATCGGTTCATTCCTGTCCTCTTCGCCATTCTAGTGGCATCCTGTCTATGATGCATTCCCTCTATTATGTCCCATCAGTGGCAGCGGTTGCAGCTGTTGTGGTCCCATCAGCTTGTGCAGACAATCCTTCACCTGGTGCCTTTGCTGATTACATCCATAGTAGGCTCCCGACCTACTAGGATACGGGGTTAGTCCATGCTTCCTTTTACAAATTCGACATCTGCCGTTCAGGTTGGGTATCGGCTTTCCAATTCCATCCTTTCAATTGGGACGAATGGGATATTCTACTTTAGTCATCGGTCTCTTTCTCAACCGATTCTCATCTCTGTTCGAACCAAATCGCGATCCAGATGCGGTGGCTCGTTCATTCTGGTCTCTCTCTATCAATTGGGCCCGTTCATATAGGTCATTATAGTCTTTCAAATTCAATGGCACCAGCGTACTCCTCAATTCCGGTCTGAGTCCATCTCTAAACCTTCTAACTTGGTCTACCAGATCTTTGACCAATCTAGGGGCGTACTGCGACAGTTCAACAAACTTCACTTCGTATTGATCTACAATCATTGTAACTTGGGAAGGCGCTATAATTCCGTCATCTTCAGTTCCTTAGCACTATTAGAAAAGTATTTGCTGTTGAAGATTTCGACAAAGGCATTCTACTCAGGGACCACACCTTCAGGGAACACCATTTCTTTGGTGGCCCTCCACTAAGTGCTTGCGATTCCCTGCAGCTGATAGGCTACAAGGACGACTTTCTCTACCTCGGTGCACATCAGCATTGCAGAGGCTTTCTCCAAGTCTTGGATCCATAGGGCTGCAGCCTCAGGATCTCTTGCCCCAGTGAACCTCGACGGGTTTGGAAGTGTTAGTATGAACACCTAGAGGGGTGAATAGGTGTAAAAACAGATTCTGCAAAATGCAGTGAAAACCTTTACTTTTAACCTGAGTCTGAATAACAACAGACTTTTGAAACTGAGTCTGAAGAGAAGCAGATTTGAGCAAGATCAGACTTTAGCAGTTAAATAAAATTACGAACAAAATAAAGAGAATCAAGGAAGAGAATAAGAACTCAAGGTTTATAGTGGTTCGGCTTAGATCAAGCTTACGTCCACTCTCCCACGCTAACAGCCTTCTTGACTGGATTCCACTATACAATCAATAAGAAATTACAACTTTGAGTGCAAACACTTAGTAGTAGATCACACTATCTCACTAAGTAACTCTTTTGATATTTCTCTCACAATCACAAACGTTTAAGCTCACAAGAGACAAGTATATGATCGAAGGTCGCTCAAACTTTGGAATTATTAATTCTACGCTCCGTCTCTTACTTGCTCATCGGTCCTTTATCTCCTTAAATACTCCTCCACTTCCAAACTAGCCATTGGATAGTATCTCAGAGAATCGTCTTTCAATATACCCATTGGACAGATTTAGATTTGGTAGCCGTTAAGTGACAAAAGTAAAATCCCAAATTGATTACGATTACGCATACAAACAAAATCTTGGTTTCCATAAGTAGAGCTTTTTCGTATAGAAAGTTCTTGTCTTCAAGATCCAATTGTCAATCAATTAGATTGAGTCAATCAAATCAATCTTGATGTAGAATCCAAATCAGATCACTAGCCATTATATGATTGGGGCTTGTATTACGTTCTGTCGAATCTGGATGTAAAGTCTGAGTACAATAAACTTTACAATCTGAGTTTGAGTGCAATAGACTTTACAATTTGGGTCTGAACATATTCTGCTTCTGAACATATTTATCTTTAAGGTCTAAATACAGTCTGAATAAGTTCAGCTTCAGTATAGAGTTTGTCTTCTGGTTCAGCTTTAGCATAGAGTCTGTTTTCTGGTTCTTCATTTACGTTCAGTCTGGAATTTGTCAGAGTGAGCAGACTTCTAATGTATAACAAACTTTGACACTAAAGTCTGGCAGTCTTTAGACTTTGACATAGAAGTCTGGAAATCTTCAAAATATACTTTCGACATGTGTTACGTTCAGTCTTCTGACCGTCTTCAAACTTTGACAATATCCTTACATGTTCTATCATTTGCATAGTCTGTTACTCAACTATTAAACACGCCAGCAGCCTTTGATTTATTTTGTCATCTTCAAAACATCATAAGGGATTTCCCTAACAATCTCCCAATTTTTTATGATGACAAAACAATCTTTGAATATGCAGATTTGTAAACACGCTTTTAAAAATATTAATTTAAATCAAAGCATATCAGAAGATAGCAAATAGATTGAGCATAAAAATATATAGAAAAAATAATCGTGGCTCAATATTATGCAATAAATAATATCAACCAATCAACACATGTGCATATTCATATCTTCTCCCCCTTTTTGTCATAATTAAAAAGCGATAATAATAGAAAAAGTATCACGTAGAGAATATAAAATGATAACAAATATGTCTTGCATAATTTCGAAAAATCAGCTTTTATAAAGTAAATCGAATATTAAAGATATGCAATATAACTCACTTCGATCATATATATCAGCAACTATCCAATAAAAATCATAGATGCATTATAAAATTCACTTATCCTTTTTGTCATAATAAAATGATAATAAAAATAACAGATTTGTTAATGACAAAAGGTAATAAGAGATGCACTAATCGGATTTTGTAGAACTTAAAGTTCTGACACATTTACCTTCTCCTTCATTCCATAATAAGATCACGATCATGATTTATTCAAAAAGATTTTTCTATAATTCATCAAAGCTCCCCTTTAATTTGTTGCCTTTTTGAAATGATCACGATTTTTTTTCTTTTCTCTTGGATTTGCTTTCTTCCCCTGTCATCATGACAATATTTGCGAATAGAAACAATTGTTGCTTGTGTACATTGAACAGAATATTTTTCCAGTATTTCCTTTGTAGCAACAGCATTCGCAATGATCACTTGCATTTTGAAATTCGAGGCAAAAATTTATTTTCTTCAATCAAGCTCTTCTCGAATTCAACTTACATAAACTTAACGAACTTTTTGCACAAATAAGCTGTAATAATATCCACGTAATATATAATGCATTTTCTTCAAATAAATAAATTGAATAGTATATATAAATTATCAATTATTAAAATTCAAAACTACTCAACATTTTGTACGACACATAAGGAATTTCCTCAATAAGCAAAAAATTTGCAAAAGGAATAGAATTTTTGAAATTCCAGAAGATAGAATAGAATCTCCATGATTTTCTGATCGAGCTTTCCAAAATTTATATGGAAGATTCTATTGTCACCTGCAAAATCTTATATAATAGATAATCATATTTGCAAAAATGTCACATAAAATCTTCCTTTGATTTGCAGATCAAACTTGCTAGATATAATATATCTTCTAAGAATATAGCAAGAATATCCATGAATATGCAGTAATATCTTTCGAGATCAAAGAGATTTCCTTGAGCATAAATTTCAAATATATATTATTGAATCATTCCGCAAAAAGAAAATAGATATTTCTCATGTGCCAAAATTACAATGCTTTATATTTATGACAAAAGATATTTGCAATATAATAAACAATCATCCAAAATTATGATAAATGCGCGTAGAAATTTGTAAGGCGGGATGAAAAAAAAAAATTCTCTTACCCATGGTATATGTTTGAAATATTCCATTGAAAAAAATAAAATCATTACCAATCTTCGCAGGAGATATTTTTCAGATTGTACCAAAATCTGCATAGATTCACGATCGTTCTTCTCTTGTAGAATTTCCTGCAATCAACTCATTTCCTTTTTGGTATCCATCAATTTGGATCATTCCATTTTGTTAAAGTAAAATAGAAAATCTCCATAATCAAATATTCTTTCTAAACTCATCATAACGAAGTATTTAAGGAAATAATATTATGCACAATGATATCTTGAAAAAGAAATTCTCACTTAGTCAAAGCACGATAAAATCAGAGAGAATAAAATCCTCGAGTATCTAAGAATACCTTCCATAATAAGTTAATATTACGTAAAACAGATTTTCACTTTGCAAAATATGATTAAATCTGAGAGTACAAAATCAAACCAAATAAATTCATTTGTCTCTTAAGCAAAAATGACCACACGTATTTTATCAAATCTCAACACACGAATCACAATAACAAATCACACAATTATTTCTTCAATAAAACAAATCAAAGAATATGATTATTATAAAATCGGAATCAACCAATGATATGTCGAATATCAAGCATAATGAGAATTATGTGCCCAAATGATATGTCGAATACCAAACTCTCCTTCTTCTCTTCCTTTATTTCGTGCAAAAATAACTTATCTTTTCTTTAGTACCCATTTTTTCTTGGGTCCATGAGAATTAGTAGAATATGCTGCTTTTATCCAATCTTTCTTGATAGGTTTCCAGATTTTAGGACATTCTTTCTCAAAGTATTATAAATCTCCACAATTTGAACACTTGAGGGCATTTCCATCAACATATTTTACAAACAGTTTTTGAAAATAATTTTCGTAAAATGCCTTTGGAGGTCTTTGTCTAAGTCTCTCTTTTACTTTAAGAAAATCAATTAAAAAATTATTTTCCTTATTGAAATCAAGTCCCAACTTATTATAGTACGGAACTTGTATGGAGAATATGCTCTAAAGTTTTTGAACCATTTGAAAATCTTGTCGAAATATTTGAAAATTCATTTTTTAAAGAATCATATTCTTTGATAAGTAAATCTCGACATCTTTTATTTGTAGAAAATCTTTTTTTCAAAATTTCAAAATTTTCTTTTTGAGAAAAATCTTATTGCCTAAGCCGAGAATTCTCTTTTTTAAGTTCGGAGATCCTTTTAAGAGAAGATTTGAGATTTAAGTAAAGCTCATTTATATATTTTGAAACTTTGATAGGAATTGCTGAATGACTTACCTCGATTTCCTCATTGGATTCTGAGTCTGTGTCTGAATCAGACTCTGATTTTGAATCTGTGTGTGACTCAGACTCAGATTCTGAATGTGCCATCAAGCATATATTTCCTTGCTCATCATCTTCTTTCATGTTTTTTTTTTTTTGGCCATTCTGCTTGTATTGTCTTCTTCCATCGAATTTCCTTCCTTTTCTCCTTAGCTTTTTGAATTTCTTGAACATAAAAGCGAGTTCTTCGTCATCCATGTCATTTTCTGAGTCTGTTTCATCAAAAACAGCGTTAGATACTAAAGCGATGGACTTTTTACCTTCGGGATCTTCATCGTCGATTTGTTCCACTTCGTAGGATTGAAGAGTGCCAATCAATTCATC
Source organism: Eucalyptus brandiana (assembly GCA_014182725.1). Taxonomy (NCBI): domain Eukaryota; kingdom Viridiplantae; phylum Streptophyta; class Magnoliopsida; order Myrtales; family Myrtaceae; genus Eucalyptus; species Eucalyptus brandiana. The sequence goes on along the minus strand of CM024675.1, from coordinate 66,830,089 downwards.
AATGGAGAGTGGCATAATCCTTTGAGTCTCTCTTATTGAGGTCTTTACATGATTCCAATCTTTTGAAAGATCTAGCAAGAGTTTGTTGACCTTCATTGGGGAAGAAATTGGCTGACCTTGATATGCCAAACCATTTACAATTTCTGTAAAACGATCGAACATATCTCCAATCGACTCTCCTAGCTTCATCTTGAAAGATTCATATTGGCCGAGCAGGAAGTTTACTTTTGTCTCTTTTACACGATTAGTCCCTTCATATGTAACATGAAGCCTATCCCAAACTTCTTTTGCTGTTTCACATGAAGAAATTCTGTTATATTCAACAAGAGATAATGTGCAATATAAAGAATAAATGGCTTTTGCATCAAGCGCTTCTCTTTTGAACATCTCCGTCCGAGACATAGGAGCGGGGGGTTTGGTTTATTTATCTTTGCCATTCTTATTTGAAGAAGACGCAGTAGTGGGATTGATTCCTTTTTCCACAACATCTCATTGCAAGGGATCTCTGGATCTTAGGAATGCTTTCATTTTGTTATTCCACACGTTGTATTCCTTTCTATCAAAATATGGTGACCTAGTGTTGCTTTGTCCCTCCATAAGTCTTGGTGCCAAGATACTAGCCATAAAACATCTTTAGCTCAAAAGTAAAAACACTTTTATAAACCGAGCACTTGGCTCTTATACCAATTGGAAGTGCTAGTATGAACACCTAAAGGGGTGAATAGGTATAAAAGCAGATTCTACAAAATACAATGGAAACCTTTACTTTTAACTTGAGTTTGAATAACAACAGACTTTTGAAACTGAGTCTGAAGAGCAGCAGATTTGAGCAAGATCAGACTTTAGCAGTTAAATAAAACTATGAACAAAATAAAGAGATTTAGAGAAGAGAATAAGAACACAAGATTTATAGTGGTTCAATTTAGATCAAGCCTACATCCACTCTCCCACGCTAATAGCCTTCTTGGCTGGATTCCACCATGCAATCAACAAGAGATTACAACTTTAAGTGCAAACACTTAGTAGTATATCACACTATCTCACTAAGTCACTATTTTGGTATTTCTCTCACGATCACAAATGTTTAAGCTCACAAGAGACAAGTGTATGATCAAAGGTCACTCAGACTTTGGAATTATAAATTCTACGCTCCGTCTCTTACTTGCTCATTGGTCCTTCATCTCCTTAAATACTCCTCCACTTCCAAACTAGCCGTTGGACAGTATCTCAGAGAATCATCTTCCAATATACCGATTGGACAGATCTGTATCTAGAAGATTTGGTAGCCATAGAGTGATAAAAATATAATCCCAAATTGATTTCGATCGCCCATACAAACAGAATATTGGTTTCCATAAGTAGAGCTTCTTCGTATAGAAAGTTCTTGCCTTCAAGATCCAATTGTCAATCAATTAGATTGAGTCAATCAAATCAATCTTGATGTAGAATCCAAACCAGATCACTAGCCGTTATATGATTGGGGCTTGTATTACGTTATGTTGAATCTGGATATAAAGCCTGAGTGTAATCAACTTTACAATCTGAGTTTGAGTGCAATAGACTTTACAATCTGGGTCTGAACATATTTTGCTTCTTAATAGATTTAGCTTTAAGGTCTGAACACAGTCTGAATAAGTTCAGCTTCAGTATAGAGTCTGTCTTCTGGTTCAGCTTCAACATAAAGTCTGTCTTCTGGTTCTTCATTCACGTTCAGTCTGGAATTTGTCAGAGTGAGCAGACTTCTGATGTAGAACAAACTTTGACACTAAAGTCTAGCAGTCTTTAGACTTTGACACCGAAGTCTGGAAATCTTCAAAATATACTTTCAACATGTGTTACGTTCAGTCTTCTGACTGTCTTCAAACTTTGACAATATCATTTACATGTTCTATCATCTACATAGTCTGTTACTCAACAATTAAACACGTTAGTAACCTTTAATTTATTTTGTCATCTTCAAAATATCATAAGGGATTTCCCTAACAGGGTTCAACTTCAGAAACTACTCCACTAACTTATGCATCAGCCTTACAGTAATCACGTTCCCAAGTGGAACCTTAGTAGGTACGGTAACAAGCACGGTCGCAACTACGGCAGCAGCAGCGGCATCCACAGCGGCATTAGTGACAACTGTGGTAGCGGCGGCTGAAGCGGCAACACTGGCAGCTTGAGTCTGAGCCTGCTACTGCATCCTATTCCCCAACATCTCTAGCGCTCGCATGATGCCAGTGAACCTTGGATCATCAGGGGCTACTACCCCAGCACCAACCGATGGCGTTGCTAATCCACTTGCGCTGGCCTGAGCCTGCGCTCTACCTCGGGCACCGACCCTAGTCGACATCCTACCTTGAGAGACTGATGCAACAATCCTCTTTCTAGGAGTCCTCTATTCCTGATCACTCATTCTACAGGATCTTTATAGAACCTGCCTCCCAATTCCACACAAAATTAGGAAAACTGAGTAACCCCCAAAACAAACTACCAATCAGCTAACCAATCACAGGTGTCTGCATAAGGAAAAAGCCTTTCCTACTAACTATCCCCAAAACCCATCGCACCTTATCACTCTAAACGCTAACCTTGCTTCGATACCACTAAATGGCGGGGATGTCATGCCCCCAAACCTCGAGCGCGCGCACCCTTCCTTGGTCGATAAAATTATGCGACGTTCCCAAGACTCGTCGCCGACTCTTTTCATTTTATTGCACATGCGGAAGCGAATTAACTAATCCCCTGACAACAACATACATGGGATAGAAAAGCAAATCAACCAGTTTCAAATCAAATACACTTTCATAAACATGTCAAGCTTATACATAAAGTCTATCTTATGAAGAACAACTAAGCCACCCATGCTCCCGACCCTTCCGTTTCAAGCTTTGGGTTCTTCACACTAGGAACCTGAAAATGGTTATACAATAACTAGTGAGATATAAATCTCAACGAGTCCTCCCCCTAGTCTCCCGATTAGAACACCAACTCAACTCAGGGTATCTTTTCAGAACCACCCCCACAAACAAACCAAAGATCAACAACCAACACTCAATAGTCGGTTTGCATGCAACCTTACCTGGCATGCCATACCCTGCACATTATAATTCAGCACAATACACACAAAGCACATGGTCGTTAGATGATGCAATTCATCATTCACATACGAGTTGTGTCACAAGCGATCTCACCTGGCTATTGCCACACCCTGCACATTATCAATTTGTGCGTGCGTGCCATAAACAATGTGCTCAACTCATGCATGACTGAAATCAACGATGCAAAGATTCTCATGCGTTCTTGCACTTTAGTGCGCCACCTATCATGGATCAACCCACCACATGCGTCCTGATTATAAGGTAAAATCATTATGACACGTCACATACCATGCCACACAATTTTACCCCATAATAAGGTGCAACGATCTCACTCAATAATCCGACTCAACACTCAATACTAGGCTCAAGGTTCTAGAGGTGCCCTCTCCCCACGAAGTTCTGATATCGTGTGGCACTTAATCCCTGACCTCAATCAGTCATAGTTCGAGATACTAGAGGTGGCTCCCACGAATTCACATTGTCGTGTAACATTTAGTTATCGACTATATTAAGCAATAGTTCAAGGTACTAGAGGTGGCTCCCATGAGTTCACACTGTCATGTAGCCCTTAGTTCTTGACTATAAAAAGCAACAGCTCAAGTTACTAGAGGTGGCTCTCACGAAGTCAAGCTATCATGTAGCACTTAGTTTTTGGCCACGAAAAGCACTAGTGTAAAGTTCTAGAGGTAACTCACACGAAGTCTCTCTATCGTGTAGCACTTAGCCCTTATACTATGCATGACAATACTGCAAGGTTTCTAGAGGTGGCTCCCATATGACTCAAGTCATCATGTAGCACTTAGACCTTGACTACTATAAGCAACGGTACAAGGTACTAGAGGTGGCTCACACGAGGTTTCATTGTCGTGTAGTACTTAATTCTTTACTGGCTCACAACTAAATCGGTTTTCTCAACACAACTCACTTTTTCATAAAAGCGGTCCATCTCTTCCCTCGGACAACCCCTTTTTCACTTATTTTTTGAAAATCACTCTATTCATGCGGATGCCCATGCATTTATACATTCATTCACTTCATAAAATCAACACACATGAAATTAGACCATTTTTTGCATTTTGGATAAGCAGTGCACGTGAACACTATTGCGTGAACAGTGAATTTCCAAAATTAAATAGTAAATAATTAAAACCACAAGTCATTAAAATACTAATTAAGGAAAGCAAAGCATCAAGAACCATCACCAAACTATAATTGATCCTAATTGGTAGAAACCAGGCCACTCATGCCTCTCCAAGTTTAAATCTAGAAACTTACCCAAACAAGTTCAAAAAATGCCTAAATTTTAATATGTTCTAAAGGACACATAAACGAGATTTTTTTATGAAGACACCTTAACCCAGATCCTCCTAGATTCGGCCCAGTAAATCGCTCAATCCAATACCAAAACTGGGTCCATTTCCAGAAAGTCTGTTTTCCGAAATCAGTTTAGTTTGAGATCCAAAACATGTCCGTTTGATCTAAAATTTGAGTATGTTAAACTATAATATGTAATGAAAAACTTTTGTCAAGAAACTATATTAAAATTCGAACTCTAAGACTTGATGAAAACCCCTAGAATCCTAAAAGGTCACAAATTCCAGCACAGTCTAAGATTTTGTTTGCAAATGACGGAGCCGATATCTCCTTCATTTAAATCTTGAAAACTCTTGAAAAAAATATATGTTATATCCAAAGATGTCTAAGTCATTTATTAAGAAGGAATTAACCTCAAATTCGCAACCCATTTCGATCTACAAAAATGGCAAACGGCAAGAGTTCAGAGATCAGAACTACAAGAAGTCCACTGAATTCGACTAATCCATCATCAATGCTACTAATCTCACTAATTAGATTAACACTAATCCATTATAAGGCTAATCTAACCATTCTAGATTAGCACTAATCAATTCTTAACATAATCTAAACAACCCTTAAGCATAAATAACCTCTTAAGCAAGCTTAGGCATTAATCAAAGGATTAGGAGCTAAACTCACCTGTTAAACGGGCCAGAGACACGGACGCGGTGGCGACGAACAAGGCTACACACCGGGACCTCAACCACAATGGTCCAAGACAATCTCGAGGCCAGAACAACAGCCACAGCCTCTACTTCCCTCTCAAACTCTGGAAAACTGACTTGCCGAAGGAGAAATGGAGTTGGGCGGCTAATTGGAGCTCTGGTGAGGGGTTGGCCGGCGACCGGCCGCACCTGGAGATTGAGGGGGACCTACTGGTGGTTGGTATGGGTGGAGATAGGGTCAAAATAGACGAAAAATAGCTGAAACGGGCGAAACAGGCGAAGCAATGCAGGCTACCAGGCGAACCGACGAACTGGCTACCGATTTCTTGCGGCCAGCGTACGGGTCAGCCGGCGGCTCCGTTCGGTGAGAGGATAGGTCCTCTTGAATGGTTTGGGCCTTCTGAACGCGATGGTGGGTGGCACGAAGGCTAATTCTCACGGGAAGATAACTTTTAACTCATTTTTTTCAGAGAAAGGTCAGTAGGAGCAGAAACAATTAGAGAATGAAAACAGGGGAGAAAAGGCTATGAATTTGCTTGGGGCTGAAGAGGGAAGAGAGAAAGATGTGAGGGCTGGTTTCTCTAGTTCTTTGAGCTCCCAAAAAGCTTCAACAATGGATAAAGGAGGAGCGAGGAGGAAGAAGGAGGCTACTGAAGATGAGGAGGGGTCACATAATATCCAAAGTGTTGGAGAAATCTGTCCAGAATATTTTGAAGCTGACAAAACGTTTCTATCGGTCTAGTCCGGATATTTGCAAACCTTCGTTTAGCGTGGGCCCGAAGACTTTCAGATCACCGGACTCAAGCACTCAAGACTCAAGACTCAAGACTATTCTCATTGACAGTTCTTCTAATCCAAGAACGAAGGCAATCCAGAGCCGAAGTATTTGGTTGAGGATTTAGTCCTATCCTTTGGAGAATATCTCTTGGCTGGATAATTATAACGGATTCTTTCATTCGTTATCAAGATCGTTTGAAGATCCGATGGTCGACGAAATATTCTTAGAAGGTTCTATTCTTGGAAACCAAGATCCTGATTGTATGGGTGAACAAGATTGATGGGCTATCGTCAAGTTCCTTTAATAGCTCGAACGATCTTCTTGATTGATTCCGTCCAACGGGTAGATTGGAGGAATTCCTTTGGTAAGTGCCAACGGGTATGATGGCATAAAGAAGTATAAAAGGAAGTCGTTCTAGTTGCTTTAGTGCATGATCGATAGAGAAATTCCAGAGTCTGAAGCACCTTGATTATTAGTCGATACATTATGAGCGAAATTGTACACACAGAGAGTGTCTATACTTAGTGATACCTTGAGCGAGTGTGATAGATCATCTACACCGAGAAATCAAGGGAGAACATTGCTGTAACATCTCTTTGTTCATAGTGGAATCCAGCCAATAGGCTATCAGTGCAGAAGAATGGACGTAGGCTTGAAATAAGCCGAACCACTATAAACCGCGTGTTCAATTTTCTCTTCCCTTCTCTCAGTCTTACTTTGATTATTGTTTGTCTCAAATCTATCAACTGTCTAGTATTGTGCAATTATCGAGAAAAATCTTGCATATACCTATTCACCCCCTCTAGGTACTTAAACTAACTATATCAATTGGTATCGGAGCTCTTGTACTCACTTTATTTGAAGTGTTTTACTTCAGAGTAAAAGATCCATGGCTAGTATGCTAGCACCAAGGCTGGTGGAAGGGCAAAGCAATACCAGACTACCCTACTTTGATGGAAAGGATTACAACATCTGGAAGAACAAGATGAAAGCCTTCCTACGATCAAAGGATCCTCTAGAATGGGACGTTGTAGAAAAAGGAATTACTCCTACAGCTGCATCAGTCTCAGAAAGAGGGAAAGAAGCTGTTGAGACTAGTAGAATGACTCAAGAAGAGATAATCAAGAGACAAGCACTCGATGCAAAAGCAATTTACTCTTTATATTGTGCTTTGTCACCAATTGAATATAACAGAATATCTTCTTGTGTTACAGCAAAAGAAGTTTGGGATAGATTGCATATCACCTGTGAAGGAACAGATCGAGTGAAGGAAACCATAATTAACATTCTCCTCGGTCAATATGAAGCCTTCAAAATGAAACCAGGAGAATCTATAACCGACATGTTTAGCCGTTTACGAGATATTGTCAATGGTCTTGAGAATCAAGGACAAAAAATTTCTGATCCCATGAAGGTAAACAAGCTACTGCGTGGACTCTCCAAGGATTGGAATCACATAAAGACTTCAATCAGAGAGACGCAAAGAATTATGCCTTTATCTGTCGACGAGCTGATTGAAACTCTTCAGTCTTATGAAGTGGAACGAATCAATGAAGACGAAGATCCAAAAGGTAAGAAATCCATTGCATTAAAATCAAATGATGATTCTGATGATACAGATTCTGAAGATGACATGGACGATGAGGAGCTTGCTCTCATGATAAGAAGATTCAGAAAACTGAATAGAAAAGAAAGAAGGTTCAACTCAAGGAAACAAAGTTTTCAAAGACAGCAGACCAAGTCTGTTGATGATGAGGAACCAAACAAAGATGTAGTTTGCTTTGAATGTAAGAAAAATGGACACATCGACCTAACCTGTCCTCTTCGAAGAAGAAGAGAGGAAAAGTTGAAAAGTTTCGAAAAGCTCTCAAAGCCGAAACTTGGAGTGATACGAGTGTGAAGAGAGTGATAATGAATATGCCAACCTATGTCTGATGGCACATTCAGACTCAGACTCAAACTCTGAATCAAACTCAGACAGTGAATTTGAGGTAAGTGATTTAAAAATTTCTGTCAAAGTTTCTAAATACATTGAAGAATTGTGTTTTACTCTTAAAACTTCTCTCAAAAGAATTTCCGAACTTAAAAAGGAAAACTCAGCTCTAAAACAAAAGGAAATCGTTTTAGAAGAAATAGTTAAAATTTTAGACTTAAATGTCTCCACTCTTAAAAAAAATGAAGATAATCTTTTGAAAGAAAATACCCTTTTAAAAACTGACTTATCGAATATTTCAAAGAAATTTTCAATAGGGTCCGAAAAACTTGAAAAAATTATTTCAGCTCAAATACCTTACTTCAATAAGTCTGGTCTAGGTATGACAGCAGAAACAATTCCCTTGATTGATTTTCCTAAAGTAAAAGAAAGAGTTAAGAAAAGACCCTCGAGAGAGGCTTACAAAGATCATTTCAAGAAAGTTTTTGTAAAGTCTGCAGGTCGAAATACCCTCAGGTGTTCGAAGTGCAAAAGTCCGGATCACTTTGAAAAAGAGTGTCCTACGGTTTGGAAACCTGTTAAGAAAGTATGGGTTGATACTGTTTATTTTACTAACACCAAAGGACCCAAGAAAATTTGGGTACCAAAGAAAGCTTGAGACTCTCTTTTAAATGCAGGTCTCCATCAAGAAAAATGTAAAGTGGTATCTTGACAGTAGATGCTCAAGACACATGACAGGAGACTCAAATTGCTTCATAAAGCTTGTGCAAGTAAATGATGGAAAAGTTTCATTTTGAGGAAACAGCAAAGGAAGTATTGTGGGATTTGGAATTGTGAAAATTGGAAATCTCACAATAAGTAATGTTTCCTTAGTGGAAGGACTCAATTACAATCTTCTCAAAGATTAGCCAATTGTGTGATACTTGGTTTTAAGATCTTCTTTCAAGAAGGAACATGTTCTGGAACCAGTAAAGACTCTACTTAGTTTTTCATGGGTCGAAGACATGGAAATATCTATCTTCTGGATGTGAAACCAGATGAATCGCAATGCCTAATCTCAATTCAAGACGAAGCAAGCTTATGGCACAGAAAGCTTGGTCATGTCAACATGAAGCAATTAGCCAAAATCTCATCAAAGCAGCTTGTTCGAGGTCTACCCAAATTACCATACCAAAAGTCTAATCCATGCACTCCATGTATTCTGGGAAAGCAAGTAAGAAATTCATTTAAGCCAATAAATCATGTCTCTACTAATCATGTACTACAGTTGTTGCATATGGATCTCTTCGGACCAACCAGAACCTAGAGCATTAGAGGTAAGAAATATTGCCTAGTAATTGTGGACGATTACTCCCGCTTTACTTGGGTATATTTCCTTGCAAGTAAGTCCGAATCCTTCTCGTATTTTGAACAATTTGCTAAAAAGGTTCAAAATGAAAAATGATGTGTTATCTCAAGTATAAGAACAGATCATGGAGGTGAATTTGAAAATCAAGATTTTATAAAATTTTGTGATGAATCTGGCTTTAAGCATGTGTTCTCTTCTCCATATACTCCTCAGCAAAATGGAGTTGTGGAAAGGAAGAATAGATCTCTTCAAGAAATTGCTAGAACTCTTTTAATTGAAAGTAAGATTTCTTCACGATTTTAGGTGAAGTCAAGTTTCAACAACAGCGTGCTATATAATCAATAGAGTCTTCTTAAGACCTTCTCTAGAGAAAACCCCTTATGAGTTATTCAAAGGTAAGAAGCCTATTGTTTCATACTTTCATGTATTCGGTTGCAAATGCTTTATATTGAAAAATGCTAAAGATCGAATTGGTAACTTTGAAGAAAGATCAGATGAAGGCATCTTCCTTGGATATTCTACATTAAGCAAAGCCTACAGAGTCTACAACAAGAAGAGAGTCCGTGGAGGAGTCAATGAATGTCAAATTTCAAGACTCTATGCAAGACGAATCCAGTCGAGACTCATCATGAAGAGTCCGAACTCGCTCCGCACCCTCAAAAGCTTACAACTCAAGAAGCATCTCAGACTCTGGAAGACTAGCATCAAGCTGATCGTGAAGATTCAAATAAAGAAAGAGATCATCAACCAGACAAATCGAACGATCTTCTTGATTGATTCCGTCCAACGGGTAGATTGGAGGAATTCCTTTGGTAAGTGCCAATAGGTATGATGGCATAAAGGAGTATAAAAGGAAGTCGTTCTAGTTGCTTTAGTGCATGATCGATAGAGAAATTCCAGAGTCTAAAACACCTTGATTATTAGTCGATACATTCTGAGCGAAATTGTACACACAGAGAGTGTCTATACTTAGTGATACCTTGAGCAAGTGTGGTAGATCATCTACACCGAGAAATCAAGGGAGAACATCGCTGTAACATCTCTTTGTTCATAGTGGAATCCAGCCAATAGGCTGTCGGTGCGAAAAGAGTGGACGTAGGCTTGAAATAAGCCGAACCACTATAAACCGCGTGTTCAATTTTCTCTTCCCTTCTCTCGTCTTACTTTGATTATTGTTTGTCTCAAATCTATCAACCTGTCTAGTATTGTGCAATTATCGAGAAAAATCTTGCATATACCTATTCACCCCCCTCTAGATACTTAAACTAGCTATATCACAAAGCACTTGAGTTCTATGCCCCACCATGCATGGCTGTCATCCTCAGCCAACTTGCAGCACCTTGGCTTCCCAAACAAGCCTCCCAAGTGGTTCAAATGTTGCTCCCCACAAGGGCTACTAATTTTGGAATACTTGCCATCCCATTTCATTCAATTTCCCTTCCAATTTTACTTCAATCATTCTCCATTTGAGCTCAATTTGACCCCCATAAATTCAGCCAAGATGCCATCGCCCATCTCATGATTTTTCCTCATCAATTGAACCAACTTGACGGCCAACGGCGTGCTAAAAAATGGCCCTCCAATTTTCCCGATCCAAAATGGCCCCACTTTGAAATTTCGCTGAAATCTCGGGTTTGCAGAATAATCTTTGGAGGATGAGTCATATTCCTAAAATGACTCGTGACATGACAGAACTTTCAATTTTTGAAATCGGGTTTAAATTCGCGGTTAATTTCAATCTGGCGCGATTTTAGCGTAACCTAGCTTACTGGATAGCTTTTAGGAATTTTAGAAGCAATTGACTCGTGGTCAATTATTTTTGAGCCACATTGTACATCTTCGACCCATTGGCGACTCTCGGTTGCCGTGAAAATATTGAAGTTTCAAATATGGGCACATGACACATAAATGACAAAAAAATTGATCTAGTGCCGTTCGACGAAGATTTTGCAATTAGGTGGAATCACCTACACAATAATCACATGCCTTAGTCGAAACGACCCATCTCCGATCTCTGATCGATTTTGACAGTGCCATAATCATCCTTGCAGATTAGCACAGTTGAGCAGTCAATTCCTAGGCGAATTCTCGAGTCTATTGCATTTAAATTCCTTAATGGCTTCACCTGATACACTAGTTATCTTGTGATTGATCACCTCAAAGAATAGAACTATAGGCGCATCGATGAAAAGCCCAGCTTATTCAATCGAAAACAAAACTCGAACATCAGGATGTCACATTTTATATCAAAAGTCTGCCCACACTGACGAAATTCCAGACGGAACGCGAGTGAAGAATAAAGACTTATCCAAACGCGAGATTATCTTTATTTCTTTGTGAGTTTGGTTCGTACATGATACAGATGGCTTTTTGGATGGCAATATCACCTACGAGATTGATTATCTTTATTGGAATCAATTTAGATACATCTAATCTTTTTGACAGGCAAGTTAATTTGAAGAGACTCTACTTATGAAAACAAAGATCCTGATTATATGGGTGACCAGGATTGATGGGCTTTCATCATGATCCTCAAACGACTCGAGATCCCCTTAATTGATTCTGTCAAATAGGTTGATTGGAACAATTCCTTTGGAAAATGCTAACAGTCGAGAAGGCATGAAGGAGTATTTAAGGAGGCCTCTCCAGTCATTCGAATAAGAGCATGCGTGAAAGAAGAATTCTAAAGTTCTGAAGCTTCCAATTTACTTGTTATTCCTTACACTGAGCTCAAACTTGTATTCAAAAGAGAGTGAGACTTATAGTGCGACTTCGTGAGAGTAGTAGAAACTCTTCACCAAGAAGTCAGGATCGCGAGATTGTAAATTCTCTTTTGTTTCATAATGAAATCCAGCCAGAAGGCTGTCAGCGTGGGAGAGTGGGCGTAGGCTTGATTAAAGCCAAACCACTATAAATTATGTGTTCATTTTCTCTTCCATGATCTCTTTTACTTAACTCTAATTTCATATTAATCATTTAAGTTTAAAGTCCTTTAAAGTTTATTGCTATTCAGGCTCAGTTTCAAAAATAAAATATTCTTACTGCATTACGCGAAGAACAGTCTTCACACCTATTCACTCCCCTCTAGGTGTTCATACTAGCACTCACAATTGGTATCAAAGCATGTGTGCTTATTTTTTGAAGTATTTTTAATTCTAAGCTAAAAATCTATGGCTAGTATTTTGGCTCCAGGATTAGTTGAAGGTCAAAGCAACACCAGACCTCTTTACTTTGATGGAAAGGAGTACAATGTGTGGAAGAATAAGATGAAGGCTTTTCTCAGATCTAGAGATCTTCTAGAGTGGGATTTTGTAGAAAAAGGGATCAACCTTAAAGCAACATCAGCTTCAAATTGAGGAAAAGAAATTATTGATGCTGACGAAACAACTCGAGCTGAAATTACCAAGAGACAAGCTCTTGACGCAAAAGCAATGTACTCATTATACTGTGCCTTATCTCCCACCAAATATAACCGAATTTCTTCTTGTGAAACAGTAAAAGAAGCTTGGAATAGATTACATGTTACCTACGAAGGAACTAACCAAGTGAAAGAAACCAAAATAAACATCTTGCTCGGACAGTATGAAGCCTTCAGAATGAAGCATGGAGAATCCATAACTGATATGTTCATTCGCTTCACAGAGAATGTGAGTGGCTTGACATATCAAGGACAACTAATTTTTGGACTTTCAAAAGACTGGAACCATGTGAAGACATCAATTAGAGAAACTCATAGGATCATGCCTCTATCAGTGGATGAACTAGTAGGCACGCTTCAATCATATGAAGTGGAGCAAATCAATGAGGAAGAAGATCAAGAGGTAAGAAGTCAATTGCTTTAAAATCTAACGATGATTCTGATGATACATATTTAGATGATGATATGGGTGATGAGGAGCTAGCGCTTATGATTAAGAAGTTCAGAAAGTTGAATAGAAAGGGAAGAAGATTCAACTGGAAAAAGCAAAGCATGCAGAATTTCCAGAAGGGACCAACAAAAGATAATGAAACCAGTAAGGATGTGACATGCTTCGAGTGCAAGAAAAATAGTCATATCAGACCTAGCTGTCCTTTATTGAAGAAAAAGAAAGGAAGAACTAAGAAATACAAAAAGGCTCTTAAAGTTGAAACGTGGAGCGACACCGAGTGTGAGGAAAGTGAAGAAGAATATACCAACATATGTCTGATGGCTAATTCAGAATCAGACTCAGATTTTGAAACAGACTATGATTCAGACTCAAACAAAGAAGTTGAGGTTAGTAATTTAAAAACTCCTATTAAAGTCTCGAAGGATATAAATGAACTTTGTCTCAGTCTCAAGTCTTCTCTTAAAAGGATTTCTGAACTAAAAACGGAAAATTCTAAGCTCAGGCAACAAGAAGTTTCTTGGAAAGAAAAATTTTAAAATCTAAAAGCAAGTTTTGATAATTTGAAAGAAAATTCTTACTCTCTTTCAAAGGAAAATGTTATTTTGAAAGAAGACATTTCAAATATTACAAAAAGATTTTCAAAAGGATCCGAAAAGTTTGAGAAAATTCTTTCAGTACAAATAGCCTATTTCAACAAATCTAGTTTTGGTATGACTTCAGAAACTATTCCATTAATTGATTTTCCCAAAGTAAAAGAGAGAATCAAACAAAGACCTGCAAAGGCGTTTTACAAAAATCACTTTAAAAAAGTTTTTTGTAAAATCTGTTAGCCGAAGTGCACTCAGATGTTCGAAGTGTAACAGCTCAGAATTCAAGAAAGAATGTCCCAAGGTTTGGAGACCTGTTAAGAAGGACTAGGTAAAGACCGTCTTTAATACTAACTCTCCTAGACCCAAGAAAATCTAGGTACTAAAGAACGCTTGAGTTCTTCTTTTGATCACAAGTTACTATCAAGAAGAAGATCAAATGGTATTTGGATAATGGCTGTTTGAGGCATATGACAGGAGACTCAAGCTGCTTCTTAAAGCTTGTTAGATTGAATGGAGGAAAAGTTTCTTTTGGAGGAAACAACAAATGAAAGATTGTAGAATGTAAAACTGTGAAGATTGAAAGCCTGACTATCAACAATGTTTCCTTGGTGGAAGGTTTGAACTACAATCTTCTGAGCCTAAGCTAGCTTTGCGATACTAGATTCAGAATAAACTTCCAAGAAGGCATTTGTTTTGGAACGAGTCAAGACTTCTCTCAATCTTACACTAGGCGAAGGCATGGGAATATTTATCTTCTGGATGTAAACCCAGAAAGTTCTCAGTGCCTTATATCTATTCAAGACCAAGTAAGTCTCTAGCATCGGAAGCTTGGTCATATTAACATGAAGCAGATTGCCAAGATTTCTTCTAAGAAACTTATTCGAGGACTTCCCAATCTATCTTATCAAAAGTTTGAATTATGCACTCCCTGTGTTTTGGAAAAATAGGTTAGAAGTACCTTTAAACCTGTAAATCAAGTTTCTACCAATCGAGCTTTGCAGCTTCTCCATATGGACCTTTTTGGACCAACCAGAACTCAGAGTATTGGTGGAAAGAAATATTGCCTTGTAATTGTGAATGATTACTCTCATTTCACTTGGATATGCTTTCTAGCAAGTAAGTTTAAAACTTTCTCTTACTTCTCAAAGTTTGCCAAGAAAGTTCAGAATGAAAAGGGTTATGCTATTTCAAGCATACAAACTGATCATGGAGGTGAGTTTGAAAACCAGGACTTTGCGAAGTTCTATGATGAATCTGGTTTTCAGCATGTTTTCTCTTCTCCATACACTCCATAACAAAATGGGGTACTGGAAAGGAAAAACAGATCTTTATAGGAGATAGCTAGAACCCTTTTAATAGAGAGCAAAATATCCTATCGATTTTGGGCAAAAGCAGTCTCTACTACTTGCTACATTATCAACAGAGTGTTCTTAAGGCCTATCCTAGAGAAAACTTCTTATGAAGTGTATAAAGGAAAGAAGCCAAATAATTCTTACTTCCATGTCTTTGGCTGTAAATGTTTTGTTCAGAAGAATCCAAATGATCGAATTAGGAAGTTTGAAGAAAAATCAGACGAATGAATTTTCCTTGACTACTCAACTTCAAGCAAAGCATACAGGGTCTTTAACAAGAAGACTCAATCTGTAAAAGAATCTATGAACGTCAAGTTTCAAGATTATGTGCAGAATCAGCCAAATTAAACTCAACTTGAAGAGTCTGAACCTGTTCCAAATTTAACAAAATCTACTTCCCCGGAAGAGGTTTAGACTTTAAGAGAACAACAACAAGCAGATCGAAAAGATTCAACCGAAGCAAAGGATCAATAGACTTTCAGACCAAATAGCAAGTGGAAGCATAAGTCAAGTCATCCCAAAGAACTCATCATTGGCAACATTGATGAAGGAATTCACACAAGATCCAAAATGCGAGAAGAGTCCAGTACTCTAGCACTTGTTTCTGAGATAGAACCTAAAGGAGTAGAATAAGTCGTGTCTGATGAAAGCTAGATCGAAGCTATGCAAGAAGAACTCAGACAATTCAGCATCAACGATGTATGGGAGCTAATTCCCAAACCTAAAGGTAAATCTGTGATCGGGACAAAATGGGTTTTCAGGAACAAGATGAATGAGAAAGGAAAAGTGGTTAAGAACAAAGCAAAACTCGTAACCAAAGGATACACACAAGAAGAAGGGTTAGACTATGACAAGACCTATGCACCAGTAGTGAGGTTAGAAACAATTAGATTATTACTTGCTTTTGCTTGCTATAAAAATTTCAATTTATTTCAGATGGATGTAAAGAGTGCCTTCTTGAATGGGTTCATATAAGAATAAGTCTATGTGGAACAACCACCAGGATTTGAAGATCCAAGAAAGCCATATTCAGTCTACAGACTGAAAAAGGCCTTGTATGGACTAAAGCAAACACCTCAAGTTTGGTATGAAAGGTTGAGTAAGTTTCTAACTCAAAACGGTTTTGAAAAATGAAAAGTTGATACTACTTTATTTATAAAGAGATAAGGAAAAGATTTTCTATTGGTACAAATTTATGTAGATGATATTATCTTTGGTTCTCCTAATGAAAATCTCTGCAAGAAGTTTTCAAGATCTATGTAGGATGAATTCAAGATGAGCATAATGGGTGAATTAACATTCTTTCTAGGATTGCAAGGCAATCAATCAAAGAAAGGTATATTCATTCACAAGGAGAAATATGCCAAAGATCTAATCAAGAAATTTGGGTTAGAGAATTGCAAGAAGACAGAGACTTCTATGTCAAGTTCTCCAAAGTTGGACAAGGATGAAGAAGGGAAGAAAGTAGACCAAAAGTTTTATAGAAGCATGATTGGTTCTCTTCTTTACCTTACTGCATGTAGACCCGATATTTTATTCAGTGTTTGCATTTGTGCTAGATTTCAGTCTAATCTAAGGGAATCTCATTTAAGTGCTATAAAACACATCATCAAATATGTTGCGACTTCTCCAAAGCTAGGTCTATGGTATTCTAAAGAATGAGACTTTACTCTATTTGGATATTCTGGTGCTGATTTAGCCGGTTGTAGAGTCAATAGAAAGAGCACATCTGGTAGGGGTGATCGGTTTCCGGTTCAGTCCAGTTCCACCTTGAAACCAGGAACCGGACCGAGAGCACCGGTTCCCAAAATTGCGAACCGTGGACCGGACTATTTGGTCCTAGGATCGGGAACCGGACCAGGACTGTCGGTTTCGGTCCGATCCAGTCCAACAAAATCGGCTTTACTTTTTTGCACTAAAGAGTGACCGCGCTTCAGACCGATCAATCCAATTCGGTTCTCAAGTGATTCAACAAAACGAATCACACATGTTTCCATGTGTAAAATATTCAAACTTCACTTGTGTGATTTACACTTCGTGTGTTTCACACTTAACTTTAACCATGAAGGCCATGAACAATTTGGCTAAAGGTTGAGCTTGGTTTAGATTTTATAGACAATCTCTCTTCTGCTCTTTGAATGTTTAGTCAATGTGGGACTCTTGGAGGCTTGAAGTGCCTTATGGGTCTCTTGGAGCCTTAATCTCACATCGAGTAGAAGATGAAACTAACGAGGAGATTTTTTCTATAAATAAAAGAGTAACAAAAAGGGTTTTAATGGTCTCTTGGCCACACAAGATGTTGTTACCTCAAATTGCAATTTTGGTTTCAATAAGTTATCATGTTTATATATTTTATTGATTCTATGTACAAATTATATATAAAAAAATTTGATTCGGTCCGGTCAGTCCAGTTCGATCTAGTTCTCCCATTGGAACCGGGAACAGGACCGACCGACCACCGGTTCCAAGATTAGGAACCAAGAACCAGACCGCCGACCGTGGGAACTGCCCAAAACTGGCAGGTTTGGTCCGGTCTGGTCGGTTCCCAGTTCGGGCGGTTCCTGTTGCACACCACTAACATCTGGTACTCGTCAACTATTAGGAAATATGCTGGTATCTTGGTTCTCAAGGAAGCAAAGTATTGTAGCATTATCAATAGCAGAAGCTGAGTATGTGGCTCTTAGGAGCTGTTGTTCTCAAATCTTATGAATAAGACAACAACTAAGAGACTTTGGAATAGAAGAATCTTGCACCGAGATCAAATGCGACAACACTAGTGCCATTAATCTTACTAGGAATCCAATTCTTCATTCAAGGGCGAAGCATATAAAGATTCGACATCATTTCATAAGGGATCATGTCCAGAATGGGGAGATTTTGATTCAGTTCATTGATTCGAAGAGTCAGTTGGCAAATATCTTCACGAAGCCTTTGGAAAAAAACCTATTTGAATCTATTCGCAGCAAGCTGAATATTATTTCTCCTATTTATTAAAGTCTGGAGTTGGTCAGACTCAGAACTTAAAGAAACTACTACAGTTGAAAATCTCTCGAATCCAGGTATTTTATTTTTGGTATGAAAATATATGATGAACTGAATCGTTGCTTGCTTGTTTTAATTTCAGAAGTTATTTTTTTTTTGGTAATTTTTTATTTTTGAATTTTAATAGTTACCTTTTAAACTTTATTTTGAAAAAGGAATTTTTCTTGTGATGCTTCAAATACCCCCATTATTTGTGACATTTCATTTTCTTTTCGAGCATTTCATCTCAAAACCCTAAAATACTGAGTCTCCCTATCTCTCTCGTTTTTACTCTAAAAACCCTTCTACAAGTTTCCATCTTTTCTTCATTCAAGCCTGTCTGTGAAATCCTCCTAGCCTGCAAGCATGTCTTACCAAAGGAAATCCTCTCGGATTGCAAGCAAGGGGCCTCGGAATGTGCCAGAAGGGCAGACTTATTTCGATCTTAAGAAGACTCTCCACAAGCATATCCGCAGCACTCCCCAAAGAACTCTGCACAGAATCAATCGTGTCAACCGTTGGAAGAAGAAGTTGAGCAAGACGCAGTTCCTCTCCAAACTTTCACTCCCTAGGTTCTGTATAAACATTATGGTTATCTGAAAATGGGTGGTACTCCAATGAAGTTTATTACTAATTTTCTTAGAGGACATGGGCATAAAAACAAAACGTTGTTTCTAAGAACGATGGAACGCTTAGGAATAGCGCCAGAAGGAGCAGCAAATGAAGCTTTCCTTAACTTTCCTTCTAATCCTAGATTTAGCTCTCAGAATCAGCCTTAAAGTAAAGATGATGATGAGCGGATGTTTTCGAACTTTCAACTTAGGATGGGTGTTGCTACTGATGTGCCTAGTGATTGAACGAAGCTGTTCCATTCTAAAGAGCATAGAAAGGTTTATGCCTGGTTGCTAAACAGAGGGGTGATGAACCCTCGATAAGTTGATTTTGACTTTTTAGACTCGATCAAGGTAAATTTGAGGGAAAAGTTGGCTTTCCTTCAACTTGAGAATTTTTATTCTAAGACAACTGTAGCATATCTAGAGTTGACTGTATTTTTTTATTCGAATCTATCCTTTCTTGACCAGAATTGAATCCAGTTTACTGTAAGTGATAAAGCGTATGTGGTGGATGCTGACACACTGGCAGACATTATTGGGGTGGAAAGGAGCAGTTTTCAACCAATCAGTGTCCTAATTGGTCAAGCAACAAGATTTCTAGTTAAAGACAGATTACCAAAAAGAGGCATCACTTATTCTTGACTGCCAACATCGAGAATTCTACTGCACAAAATTGTCATTAATTGCATCAGACCAAAGGTTGCATCAAAAACAAATGTTTCCAAATTTGAAGCAAGACTCATGTTTGCTATCTACAACGGGATGCGCTTTTCACTCCCTCATACTATCCTAATGCACATATGCAGGATAGTTATGAAGGATAAAGGACAGTTGCCTTATTCTGCACTGGTTACAAAGTTGTTTAGACACTTTCAGATCCAGTTTCTAGCATCACTAAAGATGATCTCCAAGATGAGATTGAAGGAGCTAAACAAGGAAATTGAGCACCTGAAGCAGGAATCATCGAGCAAGGCAAAGGCAGAATCATCTTCTGCAAAGAAGCGCAAAGGCAAGGAAGTTGTGCAAGAACCTGCAAAGAAAAGAAGATCACTTATCCTGCAAGATGAAGAGGATGAAGATGATTTGACTATTTCATCCATTGCTATAAGGAATCTTCAAGGTGGTTTTGAGAAACCAAAGGAAAGAGGAGGAAGAAACAAAGAAGAGGAAAGATGAACAGAGCAAGAAGAGGAAGAAGAGGAAGAAAGAGCAGAGCAAGAAGAAGCAGAAGAAGAAGAAGAAGAAGAAGAAGAAGAAGAAGAAGAAGAAGAGGATGAAGCAGGAGCAGGAGCTAATATTGAAGAAAAAGTGGGTGCTTCTACAGAGAAAGGTGACTCTGATGAAGAAACTGTTGCAATAACATTATCAGAGGATTTTAAAGCCACCAGGGATGACCCTGCAAGAGTACGAACTGAGAAAGAACATCACTCTCATTCTGTAATAGAAAAGGTACAAGAAGAAGGAGTTTCTTTTCCTCCTGTAGGTAGAGAAACAGGGGGAGCTCATGAGAAAACAGGGACTTCTTCTTCACATTTTGCAAGTGATGGTATAAGTAGATCTCCTGTAGACCCTGAGGATGTTTTTGCTTCACAGTTTCCTAAAATAAACTTGAAGAGTCCACTCCAAATTAGGGTGCAAGACAAACTGAGATCGATCAAGTTGATGTTCCCTCATATCTCAACATTCCAAGAATTCAATTCGCTGAAGCTAGTGCTCAGACTGAACCAAATGCAGACTTTCAAAGGCTGTTAGAGCTCCTTTTGGAGTTAAAAGCTCAGCAATATGGGATGGAGTTTGAGATCCAAAAGCTTCATACTGTCTTGAAATCTACTTTAGATTTTCTCACTAGCAAGGTACAGTCTCTAGACACTCTAGTTCAAGCTTTAAATCAGCAAGTTTCATAGACTGTTGCCAAGGTCGAAGATGTCCAAAAGTTGAAGGAGACAGTATAGAAGCTGGAGGAGATAATGCAGTCCATGGGGGATTTCCAACTCATTCGAGTACCCAGACAACCCTGATTTCATTTATCTTTTTAACTTTTGAATTCTTTTTCTTTTTGATTCTGACAAAAAGGGGGAGAATGAGAAGCAGATTTAAACTTTATCTTTTTTTAACCTTGTTTTGAACTTATATGCTTAAACTGGTTGTGGTTGTAGGTTGAATTCTTATATTTTGAAGTGCAGTGCAACTCTTGCTTGTGGTTATAATTTTGGATGTGGATGATTAAATCTTGTCCTTAATTTTCAAGATTAATATGTTTTCTGTGGTTGTAGAATCGATGTAATCCAGGTCTTTAATAATCTATTTTTATGAGTTATCATGTACTGCTATAGTGTTGTTTTGTAGGATATAAAATTTTAAATCTGCTGGAAAGTTTTATCACCATCAAAAATGAGGAGATTGTTAGATAAATCTCCTTTGATGTTTTAAAGCTGACCAAACTTATCTTATGTTCTGAAGATTTGCAGACTTCTATGTCAAGTCTGAAGATTGTCAAACTTTTATGTCAAAGTCTGTTTTACATCAGAAGTCTGCCCACACTGACGAAATTCCAAACTGAACGCAAGTGAAGAATAAAAACTTATCCAAACGTGAGATTATCTTTATTTATTTGTGGGTTTGGTTCGTACAGGATACAAATGGCTTTCTGGATGGTAATATCACCTACCAGATTGATTATTTTTATTGGAATCAATTTAGATACATCTAATCTTTTTGGAAGGCAAGTTAATTTGGAAATAATTTATTTATGAAAACCAAGATCCTAATTGTATGAACGACCAGGATTGATGGGCTTTCATCACGATCCTCAAACGACTCGAGATCCCCTTAATTGATTATGTCCAACGGGTTCATTGGAAGAATTCCTTTGGAAAGTGCCAACGGTCAAGAATACATGAAGGAGTATTTAAGGAGACCTCTCCAATCATTCGAACAAGAGCATGCGTGAAAGAAGAATTCCAAAGTTCTGAAGCTTCCCATTTACTTGTTATTCCTTACACTGAGCTCAAACTTGTACTCAAAAGAGAGTGAGACTTATAATACGACTTCGTGAGAGCAGTAGAAACTCTTCACCAAGAAGTCAGGATCGCGAGATTGTAAATTCTTTTTTGTTTCATAGTAGAATCCAGCCAGAAGGCTGTCGGCGTGGAAGAGTGAGCGTAAGCTTGATCTAAGCCGAACCACTATAAATTATGTGTTCATTTTCTCTTCCCTGATCTCTTTTACTTAGCTCGTATTTCATATTAATCGTTTAAGTATCTATTGTTATTCAGACTTAGTTTCAAAAATAAAATATTCTTACTGCATTTCACGAAACCAGTCTTCACACCTATTCACCCCCCTCTAGGTGTTCATACTAGCATTCACAGATATAATAAAAAAAATAAATGTCTACTATATAATAATTACTCCCGTCTTGAATTTCATGCTCAAACCTTTTTATTTTTCAGAAAACTCTATCAAAGTCCGTGTCAGTGTGGTCAAAAGTTTGCTTTAGTTTAATTTCAATACGTTGTATATAATGGGCAAATATATAAAATTTCCAAGGTATAATGTAATGACGTAGTCTGATCTTATCTTAAATGTTTGGACAATTCTATTTTATTACCTTTTTCCTTGTATTATTTTAATCTAAGAAACTTTGATTTTTCAATTAACACTATATATCGGTTTCTTATTCAAAATATGTACCTGTTTAGGTATATCTTTTCATTTTAGAAACATTTTAAATAGGAAAGAAGCCGACCTTAGTTAATTAAATGTTTTAGAGGAAAAATTCTAGCTTAACATCATATTTTAATATCTTACGTAATTACAACCAAGAAAAATGTATTCTTTTGTCCCGATTCTTTCCTACAAAGAATCAAGAACAGAATTTACAAAATTTCAAATTGAACTTGTATTTTCTTAAATCTCTGTATAGGAAAAATTATAAATTCAAGCCTAAACCTATTATACGGATTCAATTCAATAATAAACTTTCCAATTTGCTAATGTAGTTCTAAACATTTTAATTTCAATGTAGTCTTTTTGATCAGTTGCAGCTAGAAATTACTGACATAGCAGTTCAATCATCGCCAATTGTCTTATATGGCACAGCTGCGTCTGATGTGGAAGAATATCACTAAATGACGGTCTTTTCACAGATTTTACTGAATTTTCTGATCTATTTCTTTCTTTCCTTTACTTTTTCTTCACTTTATTTTTCCTGCGCTACTGATCATCTTCTTCCGCATGTGTTATTCTTCATCGCGTCTACTTTTATGGTAAAGAGACCTTACAAAGCATGATCAATCGCAAAACAGATAAAGCGCAAGCATGACGAATTGGCACGAAAACACAAAAATCGGTGGACTGTTATGAAATCAACAGAGCAAGAGTTCAAGAAGCTACCTCGCTTGACCGAAAGCCAAAAGTGGTAGAGCATAGAACTAATGGCTAAATCGGATGAATACCAAAGAAGAAGATAAACAGAAGTGGGGAAATGAAACAAAAAAGAAAATAAAAAATTTACTCAAATCAATTCTATTTTCTCAACTTCTTTTGCCTTATAACCCAATCATGTCACGTGAGACGATCGTAAATGACTGTACCGTGTTCTACATTGAAATTTTACAAAAAATTTTAAGATTATATCAACAATTTTAAAAGATTTATAACTTAAGTAATATCTGTATAATAAGTTTAAAACTGATTTGTAATTTTTTTATTTATATAGTATAAATTCACTAAAAATTCTCAAATAAGAAAAGAAAAGACTAAGTCTTTCACCAAAGGTTTCATTCGCCCTCGATCTAAATCTTCGCTCTCTCGACTGTCATTGCTCGTATCAATAAAATAGCCAAAATGTCGCATCAATTAAAATTAGAACCTTTCCCGGTGAGCCCCATCAACTTTTGTTTTAGTGGACTTGGAAGTCTCCTATCCTCTCCAAAGATATTAAGTCAATGATAAAGTTCAAATCTTTTACTCTAACGACCTCTTGAGAAATTTCTTCGATAATAATAATATAGAGCGGATGATTCTTTCGATTTCTTAATATTTCTAGTTCCCTCAAATTGAATGTATGCGATCACCAATCATAAGAATTTATTCGATTCTTAATCCCCATGAATTCACTTCGATTCAAGATTTGCACCGATTCCTAAGATGACTTTTGTGTCATCTTGAGAAAAAAAAAACTTTTAACATCATAAATATGGAAACCTTACTTATCTAAGAAATATCCTCCAAAAATATGAACCAACGTTGTGCACTGCTAATCATATGAGATGTATGTTATTTCGCTAGAAAGAAATGGTGATTACAACATTCTCAACTTGATTGATTTTGTTTTATTGATTGTTCATATCCTTGTTGATCCTCCACCACATATGAAGCCCCAAATTTCCACTGCTCGCAGTCTGTGGGATATGATTTTTCCTCTCCATTCCACACCTTTGTACCTTGTGCCATTGGTCTTTCTAGTTTTTTATTTTTGATTTTCTTCCTCAACCATAAATACATATTACTGTGATCGTGGGGCGGTGAAGAAAGAAGATGGGGCAAGAAGAAGGGAGGAGGAAAGAACGAAGAAGGAATTAAGAAGAAAGATGGGGCATCAGAAGGAAGTGATGGAGAGAGAGAGAGAGAGAGATTCGTTTCTTTGTCGATGGGATGTGGACAAAACGATCAAGTGGAGAGAGTGACATCTTTTGAATCAAAGGGGTCAAAAAGGGATAGCCACCGGCCGCGCACGAGACCACGCCAACACCAACAATGGAACCTCGATTTGGGTTCACCTCTTTAATTTCTTGACTTTCCATCCATTTGTTCCATTGACTGACTTGGCCTTCTCTATTAGACCAGGTGACTCCCAAGTCTCCTATCAAACAAGAATCGTCCCATCTTTTCTCAATCTTTTCATATTGTGCCTCCACACACACCAAATAGTTCTTTACCTATTTCTCTTCGCCCAAAGACCAAAAGAGACATGATTGATGCTCTCTGCTTAATGAATATCTATCAAGTATTGCTACTCCCCTTGTTCTATTGCAAGCGATGACTTGCGGTGTTGAGAGTAGTCGGCAATGCACTACATCATCCGGTGGTGATATTCGCAATATAAGTTTACCCGTTTCAATTGAAAAAGTGATTCGAAAGAATACGGTGACTTGTATCACGAGTTGACTTGTGAAGATAATTGCACTACTCTATATGTTCTTAATGGCTGATTTTATGTGCAGTCCATCGATTATGTCGCTCGCCAAATTGGATTGGTTGACAACAAACTACAAAAAGATAACTGCTCATCTTTGCACCGTGCTTCATGGTCAATGTATGACTTCGGTAAACGTTCCTATTAACAACCCATGCATCATGTACAACAATAGTACATTGGTTATTGTGAACTGCTCAAGGCCGATTTGCACTCCATTCTACATCACTATCAATCCATGCATTAAGGGGTCGTATTCTTCCAACACATCATTGAATTGGAACTTGTATGCTTTGGTCAATCTAAAAGCATTGTATATCAGGGATTTTTGCACCATTCACAATTGGACGTGGGTATCATATTATTTTGAGGGTGAAGAGCAGGTTCATAGTAGCTCCTACAGCTAGAAGCGTATTCATAACATCATGGCCGATGGATTTGTCCTCTATGTTTATCAAACTCTATGGAAGTCGGCTTTCTTTTGCAAGTTTGATTTCTACAGCATCTACAGAGGTCAGGTCTGCTAATACCACTTCTTTGACTACAACGGTGGTAAGCATTAGATGGCAATGAAGTTTTACGGTGATATTGCATGATTTTGTACGTTCTTTCGATTGCTACTTTCTCTTGAAAGCTAGAAAAATGAAAGGAATGTTGAAAATCTAATAAAATTATGCAAAATACACATGTTAGTGCACGTCAACATTTTTGTACTTGAAAGGTTTATGGATCTTCGTGTTGCATGTTAAAATCAAATTATAGGAGTTGCAAGATTCCAAAAAATTAGTAAATAAATACACAAAGTGACTGTAAAAGTTCCAAAACAAGCACCCCCCGGGGCGGGCACCCCCCAACACACCCACCCAGACACCCACACACAGAGATCCGATTTCAGTTGCACATATACATGTGCCAAGGTTATAATTTCTTTCTATGGAAGGCTTAGAACTCCCAAAGTAAGGGGAAAAAAAGGAGCAGCCACATAACTGGCTTTTCCTTGGTATAGAGTTCAGATTTTTCTTATAATCTTAATGAGTTACTAAACTAATAATTCAGGACACACTTATTAGCAAATTCCTTAATTGTATTCATGTATAGATAGGGGGAACATTTTAATTAACTATGGAAATCACCGTTTCTCTATATTTGTTGACTGCTAACAAAGCAAAATGAGTTTCTTGTATAGTCTATTATTTCCATTTATTTGCAAGTGCACGCATCCCCCTTCTCATATTCTTTTGAACACAATTCAATTTATATGACTCTGTTTCATTTCCTTCAATTCCTTTTCCCATCAGTCATTCTTTCCGCAGGTTTCCTAGATGATCTTGCCCTTTTGAAAACGACAGGGTTTGTAGTACTGCTAGGTGAGCCGCAATGATTTGTTCTCATAGTAATTAAAAAAAAAAAATTGTACTTATTCTAACTTATCAAAATTTTCCTTAGTTCAATTTTGTGTAGTGAAATTCAAAATCGGGATGCCATTTGTCGTGATATTTCTAATCTACAAATATAGAGCAAGGCACTTAGTACTGGATAAGAACATCGAAGAATTCTTGCAAGCTCATAACAACTTTTTGCCAATACAGTACTCTTACTCAGTCATTAAGAAGATTACCAAGAATTTTAAGCATAAATTGGGTGAAGGGGGATATGGTTCCGTGTACAAAGGAACACTTAGAAGCGGCGATGAAGTGGCCATCAAGATTTTAAAGCAATCCAAGGCCGATGGCCAAGATTTTCTCAGTGAAGTGACAACTATTAGAAGAATTTACCATTTTCATGTAGTGCAACTATTGGAAGAAAAAAATCGGGAATTTGTTATTTTTTTAATCAATTTTTAGAAAAAAATTAAATATATTTTTTTAAAATAATAATTTGTTAAAAAACAATTCTTTTAATCTGAAAATGGGGGCCCGGGCCGTGCCCTTGGGCCCCGCCCAATGTGCGCAGCAACTGGTCTCAGGAAACTGGGCTCATGGGCTCAATTGGACTTTCAAGTTGTGCACTCCCTAGCCCCTACCAAATCAAACTAAGCCAAGCCCAAGCTCAGCTAGGGCCGCCACAACCCCAAATTCAAAATCATTCTAAGCCTAAATTTCTAAAGAAAAACAAATCAAGTCCTAAGCCCAACTTCTTGTACGACCGAATTAAGCCCAAGGCTCCCTAAACTACACTAGGCCCACTTCAATTAGAATACCATATTCGCAAAGTCCAAACTCATGCTCAGCTTTCATTCTTTTCTCCCAAGAAACACCCCACCCCCGGGTCTTTTCTTTCCCCAGGAGGCCAAAAACACTCGCCGACTCGCACGCGAACACATTCAAGCTTCTGACTATGGACAATTTATGCATCGCCACTAAATCCCATTACCCTTACTGACAGACACTGTCGCCGACCACCAAGAGGTCATTATTGCCGGCCATTAATCATCTTCGTTGATCGCCAGCTTGCCTGCTTGGGGATGGCCAAAGACGAGCGGCCTTGAGCCGGCTGGCGACTAACCCTGAAAGTCGTTGATCACCAGAGAACTTGTCGCTGGCCATCACCGGATAAACACTACCAAGGTGACAAGCATGGGAGTATACGAAAGAAACGACCACAGCAGCCACGATCAACCAGATAAGGCTACACACGAGACAAACTCAGTGACTAACGATAAAAACAACGATACATGAGCTCCGGATATGGCAAAAACAGTGGCTGTTTTTACGGGATCGTCTGAAGGAAATTTTATCAAACATTTAGGGTGCATCGGCTGAGGGGAGGACGACAGCTCATTCGGGGCTCGAGGTCGCATCCGAATCAAAAGCGATCAGCAAGTGACATTCCCAAGAAGTGAGAGACGACTCGATCGAGACCTTACCGTACACACGCATAATCGGAGAAGACAAGTCTCGTCTTCAGGTCGACCGAGACAGAGCAGAACAAAGGGAAAGAGGGGGGAAGGGGGTGCCGGGCCCGAGGATGGCCTACCTCGTTTGTGGAAGAGGGCGTTTCACGGTCGCCAGTCGAATGGCCGAAAAACAGGGATGAATGACGGGGGAAAACCAGGCCCCGGGGTAGCGAGGAATGACGGAGATGAATCGGTCGATGGGCGCGGGTCTCGCGAGAAGACTTCACCGCAAAGAAGAATCGTCGTTCGCCTACTCTCTCATGGCTCAATGCTCACCGTTTCTTGTCGCCTCCTCTTCCCCCCTTTTCCAAAATTTCTTTTGATTTATTTATTGTTACTGCTACTACATTTTTGTTTTTGTTTATTTGTACTAATTTTGCTATTTTAAAATCTCACATTTTGATAGTCGACAAAAGTAAACATGTCAACACCACTGCAAGTTTGATGAATAGCCTATCAAATATGTATAAGAAGACTTTTGGAGTTCACTTAATATGACGCGTGTTTTACTTAAAGATGGGTAAAAGTCCGTTGGTTGCTAATCACATCAATAAATTAAATATGATTGTTAGTCAATTTAATTTTATTGAGATTAACTGTGATGATGAGGTACATATTTTGATTCTATAATCCTCATTTTGTTTGATAAACGGAATACTATCATTACTGCCTAGGTCAACTAGCTTGACATTTGATGAGGTTCACAATTTAAATCAGAATGAGGACATTCGTATGAAAGAATATGATGTACTTGCATTTGTGCTTTAGTAGGTAAAGGTACATGAAGAACTAGTATTAGTGTATTGACGCCTAAATTTTGAAATCCCATTTATTACATAAAAAATTAAGGATCGATCTTGACCTCTAAACAAAAATATTTTTGATTTGTATTGGCACTTTATAAGCATTTACATTAATAGTAATCTGCCCATATAATTGCATTAGACATCTGGACTAAAGCAAAAGGGGTCATAAGTTTAATTGAATTGATTGGACTAAGCTTGTATAAATTGAAAATATGGCCAAACGTGTTTATCTCTAAATGGCTGAAATTTACAACATGGGTGCCAAGTTGGAAAATTGATTTGTTAAATGCAAACTTGCGGAGTAATTAAATCAATTTGGGATTAAAGGAAAGGTTTCCAATACTTGAATATTGTGCGTATCCTTTGATTCAAAATAGGAAACGGATACTTCAAGAACCCTAGCCTTTCTCTTCTAAATTGGTGATTTGAGATTTTAGAACAGGAGGTTCATAATTTGAAGAAAACACATACAGGGACGTCTACTATCACACCCCGATCCTCGAACACACACCCATCCCTCTCCTTGGTTAAATTAATAGCAACGTCTTAGAACGCATCGCCGACCTTTTTCTTTTTAATATACACATGCAGAAGCACGTCAAATCTTCAGGTTTCTCCTTCTACACTTAGGGCCTCCGGTCCTTCACCAATGCCAACCAAGGACTTGAAATTTTGGCTCATAACGGGGTGAGACATTATCTCAGCAAATTCAACCTCCTAAACCACTATAGGAAAGAAAATATACCCAAAGGTGGCCTAGTCACACCATATAGAGAACGTACCTCGCCTCAGTTAGCACAATTCAAATCAGTTAGTCATGTTCATATCACTCAATCACATATAGTAATAAGAACTTAAACAACTAGAATGCCAACAATCTCATTTCAAACAACCATAGGAGTCCGGATTATAAGACCAAACCGTTATGACACGTCCCATACCGTACCACACAATTTCGTTCCATAATCCGACGCATCAATAACACTCAGCATGCATTTCAATTGTTACTCACTGCCACACAATGGCATAACTTACTTGCAGTTCGGCTATCTACTGACATTAATGCCAGGCATCGCCTCCCCATCTTGGAGCGCGGCTTCGTCATTATGTCAACGACATTCCCGAAGGAGTATAGGCCCAGAATCAACTGTGACCCAAGCCCGTTGATGTGGGGCCTCCCATATAGGGGTATCCCAAAAAGGGGTACGTCCAACTCAACAGCTCAGAACGGGTTCACATTAACCAACACACGACAATTCAAGGTCGGCCCAGGATACCATGTATTTCACTCAATTGCCTCGATTAAAATAGTAATCCCGGCCTCTTGTCTTCATATTAAAAATATTCTAGAAATTATTCATGTGCATAGGGGCACGTTAATTTCGAACCAAAAAACAAATATCTCACTTTTTTCAAACCCCACTATTCAATATAATTCTTAAAATTCAATTTTTGTATCAAAATCCAATTTTCACAATCAACATTCAATTTATAATTTCCAATCATCAATTTCAAAATTTGAATACACAGCATCGATCAACGCGAAATTCGAGAATTTAAGGTCTCGAAAAAAAAAATTTCGGAATTTAATAAATAATTAAATTTATTCCGAAAATTAATTAAATAATATTATTTTGATAATTTAAATAATATATTTATTATTTAGTTTTTAAATAATTTCGAAATATTCTAATTAAATCAAAATTTCTTCATTTAAGTCAAATCACCATTAAACCAATATAAACAACAATTTAACCTTAATTAAACCTACTTTAAATTAAT
Source organism: Eucalyptus brandiana (assembly GCA_014182725.1). Lineage (NCBI taxonomy): Eukaryota > Viridiplantae > Streptophyta > Magnoliopsida > Myrtales > Myrtaceae > Eucalyptus > Eucalyptus brandiana. Next base: position 66,799,791 of record CM024675.1, on the reverse strand, counting down.
CATACTCTTAATCTAATTTACATTTAAATAAACTAAACTAACCACCTAAGCTTAATTAACTTAAGCTAAGCACACCTAAAGCATAATTAATCCTCTAATCAAGGTTTAATGAGCTAAACTCACTCGATTAGCGAGACGAGCAGACCAAAATGACGGGGACGTCGTGGAGATCAACTTTCCCAAAGGCGGGCCAAGCTTTCAGGGTCGGGAAGCCGGCCAAAACGGGCCAAAACCAGGCTGCGGTACCCACTTTTCTAGCTGCTGTGGTGGTGTCGATAGAGGGGGAAACGGGCTGGTTTGGGACGAGTAAGGGCAAGAAGGGCTAGGCGAAGCTCCGGCGGGTTGAGGTGAGGGCGTACAGTGGTTGAAGCGGCTGAACCGCGGCCTATGCTGGCCTGCGAAGCTACTAGAGACGAGGGCGAGCAGGGACGACGGGCAAGACAGCGGTGACACACTAGGGGTGCGCAAGCGGTAGACGGCATGCAAGGGGTGCGTGACGGCGGTCCGGCTGGGCTGCTGGTTGCTCCGATGTCTTCAGATCTGTTGGGATGTCGTGCTACAGCTGGAGATGGAGGAAAGGGGTTTCGACAATGAAGGGGGGAAAGAGAGGGAGGCAGAGACAGGCGGAGTGGCGGCGGCGACGAACAAACGGCGAGGGCTCCGGCTAGCGCGCGTGCGTGCGGGCGAAGGGGGCTCCGGTTGCTGGTTTCTATTTTTCCTCTTCCCTCCCAACCGGTTCCAAGGTTGAAGAAGAAGGTGATGGGACCTCCTCACTTTTTGAGGACCAATTAGCACTTGCCACTTGTCAAGCTCTCCTTCAATTTGGCCCAACCAACATGATATCACATGATGTCACACCCCACTATCTCAAATCTTTCACAACCTTTCTCCAATGGGTGTAGCTTTTTTTTCCGCCGTGGCATGGATTCTCCAAAATCTTGTACAACATATTTCATTCAATTTCTTTCCAATTGAACCAAATTAAAGTCCATAAAATTAATCCAATGTCATCACACTTCAACTCACATATTTGCTTAACCATAGAACCATCTTGAGTCCCAAAAACACGACCAAAGGCGGGCCTACTAATTTATCGAGCCAAATTATCCTTACTTTGATTAATTTGCTGAAAAACTTGGTGTGCACAAAAAATCCTCTGAAGATAAGTCAATGATCCTAAAATGATTTGTAACACACCAAGACTTCAAATTTCTAAATTCGATCTCAATTTCACAGTTAATTTCACTTTGACACGATATTAGCACGTCCTGATCTACCGGGTAGCCTTTAGAAATTTTCATGCATTTGACTTGTAGTTGATCAATTCAAGCCATAATGTACATCTTTGACACATTGGTGACTTTTGGTTGTCGGGGTAATCTTAAGATTTCAAATATGGACACAGGGTACCCAATCAACAGAAAAGTCGGTCTAGTGCCGACCGACAAGAATTGTGAGATCTGGCGGAATCACCCATACTTGATCACATGCTTATGTCGAGTCAACCTACCTCCGGTCTCTAATCAATTTTTAATTGTGCTGTACTGACCCTTGTAGATTAGCTCGGTCAAAAGGTCGGTTCTTGGTCAAATTCTCGAGTATAATGAATTAAAATCTCCTAACGGCTTCACTCGATAGACTAGTTTTCACATGAGTGGCCGACTCAGAGAAAAGAACTATATACGTGTAGATGAAATGCCCGTCTCAATTTATTGAAAAATAGAATTGAAAATTTGGGATGTCACAACTCTTCCCATCTTATAAAAATTTCATTCTCGAAATTTAAAGCATTACAAATCTTAAGCAAAAAGGTGGGGGTTCAATTGTCTCATCGATTCTTCAATTTCCCAAGTTGCTCTTTCTGTACTGCGGTAATGCCAGATCACTTCCGAGTTAGAGCAATGGCAGAGATATTGTCGCACCACCATACAAGAGCGCATGGGAGCGGGATTCGTAATTCTCGGAGAAGAGAGAGGAGCCATTGAATTTCAGCAGCTGTTCAAGCAAGACAACGATACTCAGCCTCTGTAGAAGAATGTGCAATAGTAGGTTGCTTCTTTGCACTGCAGGAAACAAGGTTGGCCCCGAGAAATAAACAATAGCCACTAGTAGAGCGACGATAATCGGGACTGCCAGCCCAGTCAGCGTCACAATAGGCATGTAAAGAAATAGGACCAAGCTGAATTTACATGCCATAAGAGATTGTGCTTTTCAAATAGCGAATGATACGCTTTACATCACGCCAATGATGTTCTTCAGGTGCTTTCAGAAATTGACAAGCCTGATTAACAGCATAGCTAACGTCAGGACGACTGAGAGTAACATATTGAAGTGCTCCAACAACACTCCTATATAGTGTAGGATCTAAGACAGGGTCACTGCTTGAATGACTAAGTTTATTCGAGGTAGCTGGGCTAAAAACAAGCTTGCGGTCTAGCATATTGGTGCGATATAAGAGGTCATGAATATACTTTGCCTGATTAAGGAAGATATGATGGGGGCTTTGTCGAACAAGTTGAATGCCCAAGAAATAAGTCAAATGGCCTAAGTCCTTCATCTTGAATGAGTGGCGAAGTTCCTCAACAATAGCAGGCATATCTTTGGAATCATTTCCTGTTAAAATAATGTCATCAACATATGGTAAGAGATAGATAATGGTAAAGCCATGACTGTAAATGAAGAGGGATGGATCCGAGATAGTGGTTGAAAAACCAATGTCCTCTAGCCGAGCTATGAATTTTTCAAACCAAGCGCGAGGTGCTTGCTGTAAACCATAGATGGATTTGTGCATTAAGCAAACAGAATGAGGAGCAACATGATCAACATAGCCTGGTGGTTGAGTCATATATACAATTTCCTGGAGATCGCCGTGTAAAAATGCACATTTGACGTCAAGTTGTTGAATCACCCATCCATAAGTTGTTGGAGAAAGCTCATTTACTGTTTTGAAGTTGACAAAACATTTCCAAAAAGTTTAGTCTAAAGACTTCCAGACTCTAGTGTCAAAGTCTACTCACACTAATAGTTTCTAGACTGAAGAATGAAGACTTATCCAGATGCGGAATTATCTTTATTTCTTCAAGTGCTCGATCCGTATGACTGGCTAGATATAGCACCTATGTGATCAACTATCTTTATTGGAATCATTTTCGATAATCAAATCTTTTGAAAGGCGAAGCAAACTTGGAATGTTCTACTTATGGAAACCAAGGTCCTGATTATATGGGCGAACAGGATTGACGGGCTTTTATCACAAATCATCTAACTTCGGTTTCGGGAATCGAACGTTCAAGCGTGTCATGATTCATTTATAGGACATTGTCTCATCTTTCGGCGAAATTTTGTCGAGTCCGAAAATTTTGTGGAAAATTGATTTTCGGACAAACAAGAAATGGAAATTCGGATGGGCTGATTAAATGTATTATTTGGCCCCCAAAATGGTTTATTTTGGGTGAAATTAGGACTAATTCTTCATTGGGTGGCCACTTGACTTGTTAGGCATGAAGACTTTGAGGCCACAGTCATGAGTGCATAGATATTTACCCTAGGTTTCGATTGGTTGTTGCCTTGACCTTCTTGTTCCCTCTCTTTCTCTCCCTCATGCGTTCAACACCCCCCCCCCCACCCTCCCTTCTTCTTCTTCAGCCGACCAACCCCTTTCCCCCTCAGCTCCATCTTCTTCTTCATCTTGTTGCTTTCGCCAATCCTCAGTCCATCTTCACCGCCAACTCTTCGCCAGAGTTCCACCGTAGCCCACTATCACGTCCACCACCTTTCCCTATATCCACACCTGTCTCAGCCAGCCCTCACCACCGCCTGTTCCAGCCCAGCAGCCGACGTCCAGCAGCTCCGCCTGGCAGTCCACCCAGCCGCCCGCCTCAGCTCTATCGTTTGCAAAAGATCAATGCTTTTACCTTTTCATCGAAACCATTCACATAATCAACAGTTCCTCCTCCACAGGTTGATGGGGGAGATGATCAGAGCCAATAGAGAGCCTTGCTCATGAGCAGGATTCCTGGAGACCCTGGTCCACCAAGGAACTTGTGCACACTCAGGAAGATAGCATCATAACCGTCCACTTTCCCCGATCGCATGTCTATTTCCACATAAGGTGCACTGCTCAAAATTAAGCAATTCAAGGCCAGTCAGATTAGTCGCTTCATTATGTTAGCATGGGATTATATAGTCTTGAACTATATTCTCAGTAAATGCAAATGCAGAGTTCTCCAATTGAGTCAGAAAATGCAGGAAAATGCTCACCTAGCTGCAAAATCAAAGCAAGCAAAGGCACCAAATTGGTGAAGCAGCTTCGCGACAGCTCTTGTGTCGGTACAAATCCCGGTGACATTACTGCAAGCAGAGAAAGAACCCAGAATTGGCCTGTTTGCATCTCGATAAGACTCGAGCTTTTGCTTTAAATCTTCCATGTCTATCGACCCATCTTCATCTAGTCCGATCTCTATGACCTCCGCTAGACTTTGCCTCCATTTGAGAAGGTTTGAGCGGTGCTCATAAGGCCCGACTAGGACCACCCATCTCTCTTCGCTTGGCATGCACTTAATCATCCTCTCTCTTAGGATCGATGGCACTGCAACGCCCATGACTTCTTGGAGTCGCTTGATCGACCCAATGGATCCTGATCCGCAGAACAAGATCGCGTCCTCGGGTCCACCTCCTAAGCACCGTTTGATGTAGCTCGAGGCCTCGTGCACCGTCTTGGTGGTCTGGCGACCCACGTGGCTATCAGACGTGTGTGAGTTACCTATATGCACATCCGTAAATAGAACATTCGATACAGTGGTTTCATCTAATATAAGATATACGAGAGACGCTAAAGATAATTGGCATAAAATTAATATTGTATATAATGTATAATATAGGTTTGGCGGCTTTAGATCAGAACGCCAATTGGCTCTCTGACCACACACAGACTTTGACTTCACAACGCGCGACTCTTTCTCCCTAAACATTCCTCACTAATCAATCCCTTTGTCTCCGACCAAAAAAAAAAAAAAAAAAAAACAAAATCAATCCCTTTGTCCCTCCATTCCGACATCTACCACAACACAAATTCGCGGCTTGTCAAAGAGACCATACGAAAACAAATTCTTGATCTTGAAAGTATCTCAATCTATGCCACAAACGATAATTAATCTCGGACGTGAATCCCACAGGATGTAATGATGGTTTAGATTCATTATGCTTCATATGGTAAGTTCACCGAATGATTTATCCTTCCCTAATTCTACTATATGCACATTAATTGGGCGAAAAATGAATATTTTCTACCTACGAAATAAGTACATGAATAATACAACGCATTGTCTTAATGATGAATATCTTCCGTCTCGATTATAAAAAGGATCCAATTCGCGTCAAGTTTGACTATGTTCAAGAAAATAATTTATGTTTGTCTGCATTTAGTTGGGAAAATTATTTTTAAAAAAAACTAAAATTATTATATGCATGTTAATTTAGTCCTAATTTTTAAGTAGAGGGAATTCGTCCTTTTAGCTATGAAAATTGATGTCGGTGCTAAATGTCCGCAACTTTTGCCACACTGTAGCGACAAATTTAATAAATGAGGATTTATCTATTGTCCCAATTGTTGAGTGCGCCTTTTTTAAATATTATCCCTCTGTTCCAACTCTCGATGCCTAGTATCAAAAGAACCATGGGCCTCACGGATTCCGACGGTTCATCTTCTGCCTTTTGCTGCTTCTGATTGGTGCGTTGACGTCAGTTCGAATAAATCATTTCTCACGCGGTCTTGCAATAAATCATTTCCCACACGGTCTTGCCCCTTGCCCCATACCATTTGCTCAATTCCACGTCGATCGCACTTTTTTCACTCTATTTTTTGCTTTTATTTTTTTTCTTTGTACTTTCTTAGAGAGAGGGAGAGGGAGGAGGAGGAAGACCCCCCCGGGGGGTTGGGTTCGCCCCAATCACTGTTCTTCCTTCAAAACTATAGCATAGCTCATAGTTTTTCTTAATCCATATCATCCTATCGAGAGAACTAAAATGTAGCACCAATGTATGTTCTTCCATCTTCTTTGTAATGAGAAAGTTGGGAAAATTACCCAAAAAAAAAATCCTAAAATTATTGTACCTATGCCATTTTAGTCATAAATTTTTTGATTTTGCCAATTAAATCCTAATCTTTTTGAAGATTTGTCAATATAGTCCATCTAATCAATTTTGATAAGAAATTGCTGACATGAATACTAAGTATTTCATGTGGCACGGTCGGCACTAGTGTAAACAATTTTTGCAATTTTTTTTTATACATATGCTTTTCTTTTCTATTTTTCATTTTCAAAGGCCGACTAGCGAGGGGTGACCTCGTCGGCCTCACCAACTTCAGGCAAGGTTCACCATCTCTAGGATCGAGCAAAGCAAGCTGTGACATCCTAGATTTTCACTTCTGTTTTCTATTGAATAAATCGGACATTTCATCAATGTGCCTATAGGGTTGTTTTCAGAGCTGATTACTCTCGAGATAACCAGACTATTCAGGGAAGCCATTAAGGAATTTTAAGGCAATAGACTTGAGAATTTGACCAGGAATCGACTTCTCGACCGTGCTCATCTTTATAGGCCATTACGGCACAGTTAAAAATCGATTTGAGATCAGAGATAAGTCTGTTCAACTGAGATGTATGACTAATCATGGGTAACACCACAAAATTGGAAAATTCCCGTCGGCCAGCACTGGACTGATTCTTCTATCGTTTTGGTGCCCTATGTCTGTATTTGAATCCTCAAGATTTTCACAACAACCGAGAGTCGTCATTGTGTCGAGTGGGTTCATTGTGGCTCGAAGAAAATCAACCACGAGTCATTTGTACTAAAAATTTCTGAAAACTACTCAGTAGCTTAAGTCATGCTAAAAACACGCCTGAGTAAAATTAGCCGCGAAATTGAGTCCAATTTTAGAAATTGAAGATTCTATCATGTCACATTAAATTATAAGAACGTCAACTTAGTCTTAGAATATATTTCTGCAACCCAAGACTTTTAGGGAAAAAATCGTCCTAAGACCATTTTTGTTCAAAAAAATGGTGGGACCATTTTTGATCGCGAAATAGGGTTACAAGATAGGTCTATTGGCGAGGAAAATTATTGATTGGATCAAGGACTCGACAACGGGATTTGTTGAGGCCAAATTGGATTGAATTAAGAGCAAGATCAAGTCCAATTGAAGCGAAAACCCTTATAATTCGTAGTTCCCCCCCTTTGCCTAGCCAAAATGGACCAATTCAAGAGTTGTGGGTGACCATTGGTGGCTCATTGAGAGCCAAGGAACCCTACTTAGCCATGGATGGTCAAGAGAGACAAACTTGTGGAAAAATTGGCCAAGGTGGCCCCTCCATCTCTCTCTCTTCCTCTCCAAGCAACCGGCCAGCTCCACCCCTCTTCCTCTCTCTCTTGTTGTTGTGCGAAGACCAAAGGAACCAGAGAAACTGCCTTGCCATCGCTAGCCCCCATCGAAGCCGCTTGCACGCTGTCGTCCACCGCCACGAGCCGTCTTGCACCCCTCCGCCAACGCAAGCTATCCTGCGCACATACGCCCCAGCTCGTCGTCCTCACGCCTGTCCAGCAACTCCCTCAGTCGTGCCAAGGCTCGGTTTAGCCTTTTTAGCTTCCCCTAATCAATTCTCGCATTAAACCGGCTTTGTTTCCTCCTATTTCAGCAAGAACATAATAGAAAATAAGTGGGTTTTAAAGGTACTGTTTGGCCCGTTTTGAGGTGGTTCCGGGCCTCGAAACCTAGACCTGCTTTGAGAAGAATCGTCCCCTATCGCGTTCCCGTCGATTTGAACCGACCGGCTTGCCGAACAAGTGAGTTTGCTCACTAAACCCTATTTAATAGGTTAATTATGCTTAAGGGTTGTTTAAATTAGCTTAATTATGGATTAGTGATAAGCTAGGATAGTTAGATTAGTCTTATAATTGATTAGTGTTAATCTAATTAGTGACATTTATACAATTGATGATGAATTAGTCGAATCTAGTAGAATTCCTGCAGTTCGGATTTCTGGACCCTTGCCGTTTGCCCGTTTTGTGGATCGAAATGGGTTACGAATTTGAGATTGATGTCTTTTTGAGAAATGTTTTAGACATCATCAGCTACAATATATATTTTTCTCAAGATTTTTAAAGATCTAAAAGAAGGAGATATCGGCTCTGTCATTTTCAAACAAAGCCTCAATTTTCGCCGGGACTGGTGACCTTTTAGGATTCTAGGGGTTCTTATCAACTCTTAGGGTTCTAATTTCAAATTGGTTTCTTAACAAAAGGTATTTTTCATATATTCTAGTTTAACATACTCAAATTTCAAATCAAATGGACATGGTTTAGATCTCGAACCAAACTAATTTCGGAAAATAGACTTTTTGGAAAACAAACACAGTTTTGTACCAAATTGAGCGATTTACTGGGTAGAATCTAGAAGGATTTGGGTTAAGGTGTCCCATGGAAAATGTTTGTTTATGTATCTTTTACAACATGTTCAAATTTGAAAATTTTTCAAATTTGTTCAATTAGATTTCTGGATTTAAACTTGGAGATGTGCGAGTGTGTCTATTCTGCCGGTTATGGCCAGTTATGACTTTGTGATGATTCTTGAGGCTTTGATTGGTGGAAATTGCACATTTGATGATATATGGTTGGGTTGTGATATCCCTAGATTATTATGCTTGACAATCATGTGATAGTTATGAGAAATCGTCCCCAGCGTGTATTGATAGACGTTAATAGTTAAGAGAAACTGTCCCCAGCGTGTGTTGGTGGACGTTAATAGTTAAGAGAAACCGTCCCCAGCGTGTGTTAGTGGACATTAATAGTTAAGAGATCACATCCTCAGCGTGTGTTGGTGGACATTAGCAGTTATTATCTTTTCCGGCGTGTGTTGGTAGTTATTAGTCGTTCCCGACGTATGTCGATAATTATTTTCTTCCCTGGCGTGTGTCGGATAAAACTGCTCGTGTGGGTAGTAATAGTTAATTAATTAGAATGCATGTTGAGTTGAATTGATGAATTGGCGTGTGTCGATAATTCTTGCTTTGATGTGTATCGGTAGTCTTGCTCGTGTGAGTGATGATTGGTTTGGACTTTCCAAATTGATGTGTGAATTTGCTATATATACATGGTTGTGATATGAACTATGCTGACCTGTAGGGAGGAAATGAGGCCAAGATAAGCCTCTATGATTGTATAATTGTGTGATTGAGACGTCTTAGGCGTATTACCCTCTTAATCGGGGTTTAGAGGTGGACTTGTTAAGACATTGTCTCATTGGTTATTGAATAACCATTTTCAGGTCCTTAGGTGGTGGCCGTCGAAGATCGAAGCCCCGGAGTCTGTGGAGGTGGAGTCCGAAAGATCAGCGTATGGGTTCGACTAGTATGTCGTAGGATAGCTCCTTTTGAGAGCTGATCTTTTGTAGGCTTTTGACCATACTCGTTTTGTACCTAAACCCCATATTTTTATAAGAGTGTGCTGTTGCGAAATGTTGCATTGCTTTCTTCTCTCATGCTGTTTGTTGTTAGGGGTATTTTAATATGGCTAATAAAAGTACCTAGAGGGGGGTGAATAGGTATAAAGAGTAATTTCTCACGATAATCGCACAATACTAGACAATTGATTCTCGTCAAACAACAATCAAAATAAGACTGAGAGTAGGGAAGAGAAAATTGAACGCAAGGTTTATAGTGATTCAGCTTATTTCAAGCCTACATCCACTCTTCTGCACTGACAGCCCACTGGCTGGATTCCACTATGAACAAAGAGATGTTACAACACTGTTCTCCCTTGATTTCACGGTGTAGAAGATCTACCACACTCCCTCAAGGTATCACTAAGTATAGACTCTTTTTTGTGAATATAGTTTTGCTCAATATGAATCGACTAATAATCAAGGAGCTTTAGACTCTGGAATTTCTCTATCGTGCATGCTTTAGAATAACTGGAACGTCTTCCTTTTATACTCCTTTATGCCATCATACCCGTTGGCACTTACCAAAGGAATTCTTCCAATCTTCCCGTTGGACAGAATCAATTAAGAAGATCATTCGAGCTATTAAAGGAGCATGTCGATAACCCATCAATCTTGTTCGCCTATACAATCAGGATCTTGGTTTCCAAGAATAGAACCTTCCAAGAGTATTTCGTCAATCATCGGATCTTCAAATGATCTTGATTTCGAATAAAAGAATCTATTATATCATATCCAGCCAAAAGATCTTCTCTAGTGGATAAGACCAAATCCTCAACCAAACACTTTAGCTCTGGATCGTTTTCGTCGCTGGATTAGAAACTGTCAATGAGAATAGTCTTGAGTCTTGAGTCTTGTGTGCGAGTGCGAGGTGATCTGAAGGTCTTCAGACTCTAAATAGAAAGGTCTGCAATGCTCCAGACTAGACTGATAGAAACATTTTGTCAATTTCAAAATATTCTGGAAAGATTTATCCAACAATCTCCTCCTTTTTATGGTGACAAAACTTTCCTATAGATTTGAACAACTTTGACCTGCAAAACATTACTCAAGCAATATGGATATCTCATAAAGATTAACAACTCAACTAAACTCTGCATCCACAGAAAATAGGTTAGTCTTTCATGAGTAAAGCCATACAATAACACTTGATATAAATGCAACAGTTAATTTCAAATCCACACCCAAGTCATACTCAAAACAAATATCCAAACAAACTAAAGAAAAAAATTTAAAGTCAAAGTTCAAATATTGCAATTCTCCCCCTTTTTGTCATCATTAAAAATGTGAGAAAAAAGTCAAGTCGGCTTGGGAATGCGCACAAGCTGGAAATCTCCCATCGACTGTACGATGCCTTCCAGCCTCTTCAAGTCTTCTCGTAGATGTGCCACCTCTTCCCCTTTGGCATTTGCTTGAATTTGAAGAACGAGATCTTGCATTTGATCCGACAGGGTAACAGAAGACGCTTGTCCAGCATTCTTCAGGACTTGAAGTTCACAATCCAAAGCATATATTTGACCCTACATTTCTAGAAGAAAATCAAGGATACGACGAAAATCTGCTGTAGTGTCCGTCTGCATTTGGCATTTGCTCTATCGGATGGAGTAAAGGCAGACGATGGAACTTTGGTGTAATCGCGCAGATTTGGCGTTGAGGTATCATGTCCTTCCTCAGGCATTTGAGAAGCCTGAAGATCTTCTGTATTTGCTGGTGAGCGACTCACACCTTCACTGTTGACAGGATATGGTGTAGAACTTCCTTGCTTGCCATCTCCCCCTATTTCGAAGGCCTCAATTGGGGAAGAGTGATGGTCATGCTCGTCAGCGTCTTGATTGCCTTTCTCTCCGGCTTCATCTGCAGACTTTTCTTTGACTGCTTCTTCTTCTTCTTCAACTTCCTTCTCCTCTTCTTCTTTTTCTTTCTCTTCTTTCTCCTCTGCTTCTCTGTTCTCTTCCTTTTCCTCTTCTTCTCTCTGTTCTTTGTCCTTTGCTTCTTTTCCTTTTTCTTGTCGTTCCGTTGATTCGGATACAGAACGACTAAGCCTTTTCAATGCCAAAGCAGAGATAGAGAATTCATCCTCTTCATCTTCATCCTCTAAGATAAGAGTTCTTTTCTTTTTGGATGGAGCACCCATGGGCTCCTTCCCTTTCCTTTTTGATGCAGAAGATACTAGATGAGATTTGACTGGAGTTTTCATTTTGAACTTCTCCATTGCCTTATCAAGCTCTTTCAGACGCATTTTTGTCAGCATTTTCAAACCCACCACCATTTTGTCGCATGGTCGAACACAAAGAGTTTGTGGAGGTTCAATGTTCAAGTGTCTGAAGATCTTAGTCACAAGACCTGAGTAAGGCAACTGGCCCTTGTCCTTCACCATCGCTCTGTACATGTGGAAGAGAATGGTGTGAGGGAGAGAGAACTTTCTCCCTGAATTGATCGCGTACATCAATTTCACCTCAGAGTTAGACACGTTAGTCTTGGATGTCGATTTTGGCCTGAGACAGTTGATCACAATTTTGTGAAGTATGATGTTGATGGCACGCATTTTTACGTAGGTAATTCTCCCTTTTGCATTCCTGTCTTTGACGAGCTCCAGTGAGGTACGAGCAATTGAAACCTTAACCGGTTGATATCGTCCTCTTTCAACCCCAATTATATCTGCCAGCATGTCCACATCTACCACATAATCTTGGTCTCGAACACTGAAGGATATTCTATTCGCATCTAAAAAGCTAAGATTTGAGTAGAAATATGCTGTCAATTGTGCATAGCCGTCTGTGGTGTCGGAGCAAAATTGCTCAAGTTGAAGCAGATGGAACTTTTCTCTCAAGTTCACATTGATGGCATCCAGAAAGTCAAAATCAACGCTCTTGGGGTTTATCACCCCACATTTCAATAATTTGAAGAACAGATCCTCCTGTTCCTTCGATTTGAACAACTCCGTTCTTTTTCCCTTAACCTTCGCAGCAACACCCATCCTAGGTTAGAATTCACTAAACAGTTTATCATCACCGTTCTCGTCAGTGGGATTCAATCCTCCTACATGAGAGTCACTTGGAATGTTTGCAAGTGCTTCCTCAGCCTTTCCTTTGGGAGCAATTCCCAAATCCTCCATTCGTCGCAAAAAGACATACTCATTTCCATAACCCTTGTCTTTAAGGAAATCATCTACATAGTTCAGCGGAGTACCAGTGCTCTTCAAAGCACGATAGAGCTTATAAATAAAAGAGGGTTTTTGAACTCTTATAGGGTCTACTTCCTCGATTATTTCTTCCTCCGATTGTTGACTTGTGGGGTAGATGGTGGAGAGTGACGTGGTTGAGAGTGAATCGGGCTCTGTCGCTGTCTCGGTAACTCTTCCTCCTCAGTGAGATCGAAATGGGTAGGACCCTCCCTCATTCTTTGTGGTCCCCTGCTCGCGATTCTTGAATACTTTCTCGAAGAAGACATCGTTCCTTGACGTTGAAAGATTCCTTGACTCGCTTTCCCAAGAAAAGATGACAACTTTCTCGAAGATGAACACGAAGTCGAGATAGGATTGAGAGGAGAATGCTTTTTAGGGTTTTGGAGTTAAGCGAAGAAAACAACTGACTGTATATATATAACCCAATTTAAAAAGGAAAAAACCAATCGACATAAAGGAAAGTGAACAGTCGTCCCTTTTTAAAAACGATAACCGTCCCTTTTTAAAGAAAACTGCCATTTTAAATAGAAGTTATCCTTTTTGAAAAGGCAAAATTCCATTTTTTTTTAAAGATAATATAAATCAATTATAACTGAACGAATGATCGTACCTTTTCGAGTTTGAATATTGAAACAACTTACAGTCTATAGCCATAAACGTCTGAGTCTGAGAGTCTAAGAGTCTCTAGACTTTAACTTCCTCAAGCTTCAAAATGTTGAGTCTGGAACGGATAATATCGAACTGATTTTTCTCCAAAGGCTTTGTGAATATATCCGCTAGTTGGCTCTTTGAATCAATAAATTGAATCGAGATTTCTCCATTTTGAACATGATCTCTAATGAAGTGATGTCGAATCTCTATATGCTTTGCCCTTGAGTGAAGGATTGGATTTTTAGTGAGATTGATTGCGCTGGTGTTGTCACATCTAATCTCAGTGCATGAGTCTTCAATTCCAAAGTCTTGTAGCTGTTGTTTTATCCACAGAATTTGCGAACAACAACTTCCAAGAGCTACATACTCTGCTTCTGTTGTAGAGAGAGCCACAGTATTTTGTTTCCTTGAAAACCAAGACACCGTCCTGCTTCCAAGCAACTGGCAAGTTCCCGAGGTGCTCTTTCTATCAACTCTGCAACCGGCTAGATCTGCGTCTGAATATCCAAGAAGATTAAAGTCTCCCTCTTTAGGATACCAAAGACCAATGCTTGAAGATGAAGCAACGTATTTAATAATACGTTTCGCAACACTGAGATGAGATTCTCTAGGATCTGATTGAAACCTAGCACAGATGCAAACACTCAACAAAATGTCAGGTCTAGAGGCAGTGAACCGATGATACTCTTGTACAGCTTTTGATCAACTTTCTTCCCTTCTTTATCTTTGTCTATCTTTAAAGAACTTGACATCGGTATGTCGGTCTTTTTGCACTTTTCTAGTCCAAACTTTTTGACAAGATCATTAGCATATTTTTCTTTATGAATAAAAGTTCATTCCTTCAATTGTTTTACTTGGAGTCCAAGAAAGAAGGTTAACTCTCTCATCATACTCATTTCAAACTCATCCTGCATAAACTTAGAGAATTTCTTGCACTGACTTTCATTAGAGGATCCAAAAATAATATCATCCACATATATTTGAACAAGTAAAAAGCTTTTGTTTTCCTTTTTGATAGATAGAGTAGTATCTACTTTACCTTTGACAAAACCATTCTGTATTAAGAACTTACTTAGTCCGTCGTACCTGGCTCGAGGTGCTTGCTTTAAACCATACAAGGCCTTTTCGGTCCCAAGGCGATCCGGCTTCTTTGGGTCTTCAAACCCTGGTGATTGTTCCACATAAACTTCCTCATGGATAAAACCATTTAGGAAGGCACTTTTGACGTCCATTTGAAATAACTTGAAATTTTTATAACAAGCAAATGCAAGTAATAATCAAATAGCTTCTAACCTTGCTACTGGTGCGTAAGTCTCATCATAGTCTATTCCTTCTTCTTGCTTATAACCCTTGGCCACGAGTCTTGCTTTGTTTCTTACGACTTTTCCTTTCTCATTCATCTTGTTCCTGAACACCCATTTAGCTCCAATAACAGTTTTACCTTTTGGTTTAGATGTCAATTCCCAGACATCATTAATGTTGAACTGTCTAAGCTCTTCTTACATAGCTTCAATCCAGCTTTCATCAGATAAAGCTTCTTCTATGCTTTTTGGTTCAATTTCAGAAATGAGAGCCACAGCACTAGACTCTTCGCGCCTTTTGGATCTTGTGCGAATTCCTTCATTAATGTCACCAATAATAAGATCTTTGGGATGACTGGACTTATGCTTCCAGTTACTGGTTGATTCATCAGGTTGATGATCTGTTTCTTTACTTGAATCTTCACGAACAGCTTGATGCTGGTCTTCCAGAGTCTGAGATGCCTCTTGAGTTGTAAGCTTTGGAGAGTCTGAAGCAGGTTCGAATTCTTCATGATGAGTCTGACTGGATTCATTTTGCATAGAGTCTTGAAATTTGACATTCATTGATTCCTCCACAAATTGACTCTTCTTGTTGTAGACTCTGTAGGCTTTGCTTGATGTAGAATATCCAAGGAAGATGCCTTCATCTAATCTTTCTTCAAACTTACCAACTCGATCTTTTGCATTTTTTAGTATAAAGCATTTGCAACTGAATACATGAAAGTATGAAACAATAGGCTTTTTATCTTTGAATAACTCATAAGGGGTTTTCTCTAGAATAGGTCTTAAAAAGACTCTATTGATGATATAGCACGCTGTTTAAATAGCTTCAGCCCAAAATCATGAAGAAATCTTACTTTCAATTAAAAGAGTCTTAGCCATTTCTTGAAGAGACCTATTATTTCTTTCCACATCTCCATTTTGCTGAGGAGTGTATGGAGAGGAGAACACATGCTTAAAGCTAGATTTATCACAAAATTTTGTAAAATCTTGATTTTCAAATTCACCTCCATGATTTGTTCTTATACTTGAGATAACACATCATTTTTCATTTTGAACATTTTTAGCAAATTTTTCAAAATACGAGAAGGTTTCGGACTTACTTGCAAGGAAATATACCCAAGTAAATCGGGAGTAATCGTCCACAATTACTAGGCAATATTTCTTACATCCAATACTCTGGGTTCTGGTTGGTCCGAAGAGATCCATATGCAGCAGCTGCAATACATGATTAGTAGAGACATGATTTATTAGCTTAAATGAATTTCTTACCTGCTTTCCCAATATACATGGAGTGCATAGATTAGACTTTTGGTATGATAAGTTGGGTAGACCACGACCACGAACAAGCTGCTTTGATGAGATTTTGGCTAATTGCTTCATATTGATGTGACCAAGCTTTCTATGCCATAAGCTTGCTTCGTCTTGAATTGAGATTAAGCATTGCAATTCATCCGGTTTCACATCCAAGAGATAGATGTTTCCATGCCTTCGACCCATGAAAGATTGAGTAGAGTCTTTACTAGTTCTAGAACATATTCCTTCTTGAAAGAAGATCTTAAAACCAAAAGTATCACACGTTGACTCGATCTTTGAGAAGATTGTAATTGAGTCCTTCCACTAGGGAAACATTACTTATTGTGAGATTTCCAATTTTCACAGTTTCAAATCCCACAATTCTTCCTTTGCTGTTTCCTCCAAATGAGACTTTTCCACCATTTACTTGAACGATCTTTATAAAGCAGTTTGAGTCTCCTATCATATGTATTGAGCATCCACTATCCAGATACCACTTTACCTTTTTCTTGATGGAGACCTGCATTTAAAAGAGAGTCTCAAGCTTTCTTTGGTACCCATATTTTCTTGGGTCCATTGGTGTTAGTAAGATAAACAGTATTAGCCCATGTTTTCTTAACAGGTTTCCAAACCATAGGAAACTCTTTTTCAAAGTGATCTGGGCTATTGCACTTTGAACACCTGAGGGCATTACGACCTACAGACTTTACAAAAACCTTCTTGAAATGATTTTTGTAAGCCTCTCTCGAGGGTCTTTGCTTAATTCTTTCTTTTACTTTAGGAAAATCAATCAAGGGAATAGTTTTATTTGTCAAACCTAGACCAGACTTATTGAAGTAAGGTCTTTGAGCTGAAAGAATGTTTTCAAGTTTCTCGGACCCTATTGAAAATTTCTTTGAGATATTTGATGAGTCAGTTTTTAAAAGAGCATTTTCTTTCAAAAGACTATCTTCATTTTCTTTAAGAGTGGAAACATTCATGTATAAACATTTAACTCTTTCTTTTAAAACGTTGTCCTATTGTTTTAGAGCAGAGTTTTCCTTTTTAAGTTCGGAAATCCTTTTGAGAGAAGTCTTAAGACTAAAACATAGCTCATCAATATACTTAGAAACCTTGACAGGAATTTTAAAATTACTTACCTCAAATTCACTGTCTGAGTCTGATCCAGAGTCTGAGTCTGATTTCGCCATCAGACATGAGTTGGCATATTCATCATCACTTTCTTCACACTCTGTATCACTCCAGGTTTCGGCTTTGAGAGCCTTTCGAGACTTTTCAGCTTTTCCTTTCTTCTTCTTCAGAAGAGGACAGTTGGGTCTGATATGTCCCTTTTTCTTACATTCAAAGCAAACTACATCTTTGTTTGATTCATCATCATCAACAGACTTGGTCTGTTGTCTTTGAAAACTTTGTTTCTTTGAGTTGAACCTTCTTCCTTTTCTATTCAGTTTTCTGAATCTTTTTATCATGAGAGCAAGCTCCTCATCGTCCATATCATCTTCAGAATCTGTAACATCAGAATCATCATTTGATTTTAATGCAATGGATTTCTTACCTTTTGGATCTTCGTCTTCATTAATTTGTTCCACTTCATAAGACTGAAGAGTTCCAACCAGCTCATCGATAGATAGTGGCATGATTCTTTGCGTCTCTCTTATTGAAGTCTTTATGTGATTCCAATCCTTGGAGAGTCCACGCAGTAGCTTGTTTACCTTCATGGGATCAAAAATTGGTTGTCCTTGATTTTCAAGACCATTTACAATTTCTGTAAAATGGCTAAACATATCAATTATAGATTCTCCAGGTTTCATTTTGAAGGCTTCATATTGACCGAGAAGGATGTTGATTCTGGTCTCTTTCACTCGATCAGTTCCTTCATAGGTGATATGTAACCTATCCCAGACTTCTTTTGCTGTAACACAAGAAGATATTCTGTTATATTCAGTAGGTGACAAGGCATAATATAAAGAATAAATAGCTTTTGCATCAAGAGTTTGTCTCTAGATTATCTCTTCCTGAGTCATTCTGCTGGTCTCAACGGTTTCTTTCCCTCTTTCTGAGACAGATGCAACTTTAGGAGTTATTCCTTTTTCTACAATGTCCCATTCCAAAGGATCCTTTCATCGAAGAAATGTTTTCATTTTGTTTTTCCAGATGTTGTAGTCCTTTCCATTAAAGTAAGGAAGTCTGGTATTGCTTTAACCTTCCATCAGCCTTGAAGCTAGCATACTAGCCATGGATCTTTTACTCTGAAGTAAAACACTTCAAATAAAGTGAGTACACGAGCTCTGATACCAATTGATATGGCTAGTAAAAGTACCTAGAGGGGGATGAATAGGTATAAAGAGTAATTTCTCATGATAATCGCACAATACTAGACAGTTGATAGAATTGAGACAATTGATTCTCGTCAAATAACAATCAAAATAAGACTAAGAGTAGGGAAGAGAAAATTGAACGCAAGGTTTATAGTGGTTCGGCTTATTTCAAACCTACGTCCACTCTTCTGCACTGACAGCCCACTGGCTGGATTCCACTATGAACAAAGAGATGTTACAGCACTGTTCTCCCTTGATTTCACGGTGTAGAAGATCTACCACACTCCCTCAAGGTATCACTAAGTATAGACTCTCTTTTGTGAATACAGTTTTGCTCAATATGAATCGGCTAATAGTCAAGGAGCTTCAGACTTTGGAATTTCTCTATCGTGCATGCTTTAGAACAACTGGAACGTCTTCCTTTTATACTCCTTTATGCCATCATACCCGTTGGCACTTACCAAAGGAATTCTTCCAATCTTCCCGTTGGACAGAATCAATTAAGAAGATCATTCGAGCTATTAAAGGAACATGTCGATAACCCATCAATCATGTTCGCTCATACAATCAGGATCTTGGTTTCAAAGAATAGAACTTTCCAAGAGTATTTCGTCAATCATCAGATCTTCAAATGATCTTGATTTCAAATAAAAGAATTCGTATATCATATCCAGCCAAGAGATCTTCTCCAATGGATAAGACCAAATCCTCAACCAAACACTTTAGCTCTGGATCGTCTTCGTCGCTGGATTAGAAACTGTCAATGAGAATAGTCTTGAGTCTTGAGTCTTGTGTGCTGAGTCTGGTGATCTAAAGGTCTTCAGACTCTAAATAGAAGGGTCTGCAATGCTCCAGACTAGACTGATAGAAACGTTTTGTCAACTTCAAAATATTCTGGAAAGATTTCTCCAACATATTTGTTTCGCTTCCACATGTGTAATAAAATGAAAGGGTCAGCGACTCGTCTTGGGAAGTCACAACTATTCATCGACCTGAGAGGGATGAGCACATGCTTGAGGATCGGAACGTGACACAAGCCTTGCCCAAGGTTGTTGAGGTCGCCCCTCCCCAAATCGGGCAAAGTCGAGCCTTGCCTAAAACTAGTAAGGCTGGCCCACCTCTCATAGGTGTCACTTAAGGTTAGCAAGGTTGCCCCTCTCTAGATTCCGATGAGGGTGACCTTGCCTAAGGCCGATGAGGGTGACCCTCACTAGCCTTGGCAGCCTTCGCTAAGGCCCGACAACTAGTGGAGGAAGAAGGAACAAAATGAAAGAAAATAGAATAAAAATATAATAAAAAATTGTAAAAATTACTCAAGTCAATACTAGCCGTCTCCATATTAGCTATGCCACATAAGATGGCTGATGTTCACGTTAGTAATTTTCAATCAAAATTGATCAAATAGATTATATTGGCAAAATGTTAAAAAGAATTAGAACTCAATTGACTAAATTAAAAGGTTTAGAATTAAATTGACACATGTGTAATAGATTTAGGAATTTAGGTAATGTTTTCAGAGAAAATTTGTGTGGATGAGGTGGTTAGGATAAACTAATCTTTATGTTAGAAACTGGCATAAACTATTCATGTGTGTGCCAACCATGGAAAGTAAAAAAAAAAGTTCGAGTTGGTTATTATAGGAAATAATAAGTAATGTCAGTTGTCAAATTTCTTGAATCTGTTAAATTTATATAGAAATGATATCTTTGGTATGTGCTTGTAGATTTTCCTACTTTCTAGGATCTTTAATGGTTATGCAACTATTCATCTTTTCAGGAAGGTGCATCTCTGTTGAAGGGATGATTTGAGAGAAATGAACAAAAGCCTTAGAAACTAGCTCCAAAGCAAAAAGTTACGCAATGTACCGCTTTTCATTGAGAGGCCAAGATGGCGCTATCTATGGGGGGCCCAAAAGATATAATCATAACATTTTAGGAATCATAAATTCCCAATTCTACAAAGGCCCTCGCTCAGTCGTTCCAATGTAGTTTGCTATAAAGGCCAAATGTTCACTTTGTAGGTTCCCAATGGTTCAATACTTCAAGCTCTTCATAAGGGTGCTCTCATTTTATTTCGTTGGAAAGCATTCGAGACTTCTTAGTTAGTGATGAATGCACTATCTAGGCCTAAGTCATAGTCCAAGACACAACTAAGAAAACTGACACGACAAATATGATGCAAGTTCATGATCAGATGATTTATTGCTCTTTTCTCAGTGTACTATGCTAATAGTCTTAAAATAGTATACTTGTGGAATTCTTCTTTTGCAACTAGTTGATTGACGTTTCTCTTTTTTGATCTATATATTTTTTTTTTTTGCGGCACATTGAGTTTTTTATCTTGTACTCATATTTGTTCACGTTCTTTACTGTTACCCGATTGCAAAAAAGCTAAATTCCAGCAATGCAATATCTTGTTGCATATTGCCTTTGCGGCACCTTTTTGCTCCCACATACATCATATGGGGTAACAGAAAATTTATTGGTTGCATACGAGGCCAAAATATTCCAGAAAAGTTGTAGTGTCAAGCCTCGATCCTCCAAGCGCATGCTCATCTCTCAGTGGTCGATTAAATAGTGACGTTTCAGGATGCGTCGTCGACCCATTCATTTTAATACACATACGGAAGTGAATAAATAATCCCCAGACAATAGAGAAATGTGATAGGAAAGCAGGACCACAAATTTTGAAAACCAAAACACATTTATATACATATCAAACTAAGTCAGATACATTACTAACTGATATATACAAGGTCTACAAAAGGGGGGGGGGGGATAGAGGTTACAGATCTTTTAATCAGTTAAGTCTTCAACTAAATACTCCGAGGTCCTTGGCTCTAACGGACTCGGGTCCACCACTGAACCACCTAGTGAGTCGGCTATGCCTTTCCCAAAAGCAACCTCCAGCACCGACATAAGGACCTCAAACTCCGATATGGGACCCTCGTTCTGTCCATTCCGCTCACGACGATACCATGATCTGTATTAATGGAGTACCTTATGGGGTAGACCCGCATCAACCCAAACCATGGACCTCACAAGTTCATAGACCCATCCCCTCGGGTTCCCATGAAGTGTAATATAACACCTCTTCTCGGTGATCTTCTTCGGTTGGCCAAAATACTCGGGAGGAGCTGCCATCTAAAGACCTGAAAATATTATCCTACAACGAGGTGAGATGACGTCTCAGCAAATTCACCCCCTAAGACCCGACTAGGAAGGAAATACGCCTAAAGGCTATCTAGTCACGCACGAGATAGAGAACTTACCTTTGCCTCAGTCCCTTCCTACAAGTCAATACAACTCATATATTCACTGAATCACTTTAACAAATAAATTCATCAAGTCAGATCGAGCCATCGATCAATCGATCCAATCGATTCCATGTCATCAAGACCATCTCTCAGTCAATCTATTCAATACTATTTATCAACCAATACTATCTATCAATTCGTTTCCTTGAAACGATTACTGCTCACCTAAGCTGATACGAAAGAATGCTCGCTTAAGATGACAATGATAGATAGTATAGCTCACCAAAGTTAATATAGATAGATAATATAGCTCACCGAAGCTGATATAGATAGATAGTATAGCTCGCCGAAGCTGATTTGTGCTCACCGAAGCTGATTTATAAATATTATACTTATCCACTAACCATTTCACTATTTTCATAGTACCCGGTAAAATAATCGTGTGTGGGTACACGATAGGCCTCAACCAAAATATAACATCTTTATTTTATAAAATTCCACTAATTATATAGTCGATAAAAACATTTTGGCGCTGTAAATCAATGCCCGGTAATTTTCTAATTAAATACCGAAATTAATAAATTTTGGGAAATACCCAAAATTACACTCAACACACAAATTGCACAAACTATCATCCAGATAAACAAACCAACCACACCATTGCGATCAGCACAAAATTCCGATCACCGGCTATCCCGATCTAATTTTCGAAAAATAATAATTAATTAAATAATTACCGAAATTAATTAATAAATACCAATAAATGCAACTTAGGCCAGAAAAGCCTAATTAAATACTGAAATAGGCCTGCAAAAATTCTGGACCTATCTAGATAAATAATACGACCTATCTACTTGCTAGTTGCACTACTCTAACCACCTAACATGCAATATTGAATGATTAAATTGTTAATACATTCTAACTAACCACATAATCCATAATTAACATAAACTAATCAACCCTTAAGCATAATTAACTCCCTAAATGGAGATTAGTGAGTAAACTCACTGGATTTGCGAGCCGGTGAGTTCACTTTGACGGGGATGCGAAGACGAGCCACAAACTCCAAAGCGGGTGCACCTTTCGAGGTTCGGAAGGGCTCGAAAACAAGCCAAACAGTGCACAGCAAACCCAGGGGCTTCAATTCTGGTCAGTGGGTCGAGGAGGAGATTGAGTGGCTGGTTGGGCTAGAAACGACCAAGGAGGGCTGGCAACGGGCTGCAGCAGCTAGGTGGGGCTTCGCAGCGGCGGAACAGCGACGACAGAGCTTCGGTTAAGCTTGACGGGCACGGGGAACGGCTGCTGGGCTCGATACGAGCAGGGCGAACAGGCGGCGTGCGCAAGGGACGCGCGGCTCACGGGCGGCGCTAGACAGTAGTGACGAGTGGCAAGGAACTCTAGAGGGCGTGCGACAGCTTAGGGGAGGAAGATGGTCGATTTCTTTGTAAATTTTGAAGCTCCTCTACTTTGGAAAATGGAGGGGGAGGGGGAACAACAAAGCTTGAGGGGGCCACCTTAGTCTCCCTCTCTATCCTCTTATCCCCTTGACTTGGCCCCACCTGTTGATGGCTTTTTCAGCACACTTGCAGCCCATAAATCTTCCTCTAGAAGCCATTAAGATGGTCCAAAGGTGGTGGCCCAAGGGGGCTTGTGAATTTTGCAACATTTTCCTTAATTCCTCTCTAATTATCTCTTGAATTGATTCAATTTAGCCCTAAAAAATTCCACCATCGAGTTCTCGATCAAATTGACATTTTTCCTCGCCAATATAACCAACTTGCATCCCAAAAACGCGATAAAAAAGGTCCCCTGAATTTTCCGGTCGAAAACAGCCATATCTTGATTTTTCCGCCAAAATCTCGGTTTATAGAAAAATCTTCGAAGGATGAGTCGACGTTCCTAAAATGACTCGTGACATGACAGAACTTTCAATTTCTAAAATCGGATTAAATTCGCGGTTAATTTCAATCTGACACGATTTTAGCGTGACCTAGCCTACCGGGTAACTTTTAGACATTTTTGGTGCAATTGACCCGTGATCGATTTGTTTCAGGTCACAATATACATCTTCGACACATTGGCAACCTTCGTTTGTCGTGAATATCTCAAGACTTCAAATACGGATATAGGGTACCAAAAAGACAGAAAAATCGACCTAAAGCTGATCGACGAGAATTTGCGATCTGATGGCATCATCTATCTCAGTCGAAACGATTTATCTCTGATCTTTGATCGATTTTTAACTATACCATAATGATCTCTGTAGATAAGCACAATCGAGTGGTCGATTCTTGGTCAAATTTTCAAGTTTATTACATTAAAATTCTTTAATGGCTCTCCTGATAATCTAGTTATCTCATGAATGATCAGCTCAGAGAATAGCACTATAGGCGCGTTGATAAAAGGCCTGATTTATTTAATTGGAAACATAATTGAATTTTTAGGATGTCACATATAGTCCATGTCAACAAAAATCATATGATCAGGCATTTGTCCTGAAAGGAGCTAAACTTTCTTATTAGAAAGTTCTTCCATTAGAATGATGTTATGGTCCTCAATTTTACTCCAATATTTTCCAAATACTAATAACATCTAAATGAACACAGTTGTAAGTAAATTAGATGATGTGCATGCTCGAAAAAGCACAAAATTATGCCTTTGACTCAAAAGGAGCTAAACTTTATTTAAAATGGAAGTTCTTCCATTAGAATGGTGTCATGCACCTCAACGTTTGCTCTAATCTTTTGCAAATACTAATAATATCTAAATGAACATAATTATAAGTAAATGAGATGATTGGCAAGTTTGGCAAGCCTCAAGATCAAGCATTTGACCCAAAAGGAGGCAAACTTTCTTAGATTAGGAAGTTCTACAATTAGAATGATGTTATGGATGCCTGATTTTTCTTTAATCATTCACAAATACTGATAGTATCTAAATTAACACAATTGTAAGTAAGTTAGATTATTTGCAAGCTTGAATAATCACAAAATTAAGCATTTATTCCTAAAGGAACCACACTTCCTTGGAATGGGAAGTTCTTCCATTGGAATGATGTTATGGACATCAACTTCTGCTCTAATCTATGCAAATACTAATTGTGACATCCTGATTTTCAAACTCTGATTTCGATTGGTTAAATTGGGCATTTCATTGACGCAACTACAGTGTTTTTCTCTGAGTTGGCCACTCATGAGATAACTAGACTAGCTAGGTAGGCTATTAAGGACTTTAAGGCAAATAGACTTGAGAATTCGACCAGGGATCGACTTCTCGACCGTGCTCATCTTTAGAGATCATTGCAGCACAGTATAAAATCGATTTGAAATCAGAGATAGGTCGGTTCGATTGAGATGAATGACCGATCATGGGTGACTCCACTAAATTGGAAAATTCTGATCGACCATCACTAATTTGATTTTACTGTCGTTTTGGTACCCTGTGTCCGTATTTGAATCCTAGAAATTTTCACGACAATCAAGAGTCACCAATGTGTCGAGTGGGTTCATTGTGGCTCGAAGAAAATCGACCATGGGTCATTTGTCCAAAAAAGTTCTGAAAAACTACCTGGTAGACTAGGTCACGCTAAGAGCGCGTCGGGGTGAAATTAACCGCCAATCTAAGTCCGATTTCAGAAATTGAAGAGTCTGTCACGTCACAGGTCATTTTAGGAGCGTCGACTCAATCTCAAAAGATTTTTCGGAAATTCCGAGATTTTTACGGAAAATCAATTCGGACGTCGCGGAAAAATGACAGAAATTCATACGAGTCAAATTTAAGAGAGTTTTGACGTTCAAGCCAAGCTATTGAACTTATAGAAAGTTTGTGGGACTTTTCTTTGGCAAATTTGGACATCGATTTGGAGAATTGAAGGAAGAAATTAAAGCCAAAATTCTGTAAATTCGGATCTAGGCTTAGGGCTGGAATTTTGGTATCAATTTGAAGTATTTGAAGTATTAAAATGCTGAGGAAAGTATTAGGAGACTAAGTCATTAATGAAGGAGATAAAATTTCTGACATTTTCCCCCTTTTTCCAAGCCTTCCCGTGCACGCCTCTGTTGGTCCTTATCTTCGTCGAACAAGTCTCGCTTCGAGAAAAGGTTTCAGCCGTTCTGCTCTTGCGTGGCTTTCATTTCTCTTTGTTCGAAACAGCAGCTCCACCGAACAGCCGCATGAAGCCAGCGAAACCCTGCGTCGAAGCAGTCCACGATCTCTCCCCCAACTGCCAGCATCCACCGAGCTTCCATCCTCAACGCCCGAAGTCCTCCTCCGAAGCCAGCTCTTTCGATCAACAGCATCATCCACAGAAACATTTCGTTGACCCCGTTCATCCACGCATCCACCGAAGCTGCCACATCCAGCGCGTCTCTCTCTCTCCGCTCCTCACGCTGCTGCTCCACCACCGTTTGCTTCTCCACGTGTTCAAGCTCAGCCTTCCGGTCAACACTCAGTAGCACAAAGCAATCGATGTTGACCCAAGCATCCACGTGGCCAGGGACCTTCAACCGTTGAGAGCTCCGAATATTGACTGAAGCAGCCCCAAAAGCCCACCGAAGTCCCTCAGCTTCCACGCTTGGTCCAAGCCCCATTTCTTTCGGTCAATCTTCACCCAACGAAGACCGAGCAGCCCCCACCGAATTGAAGACTGAAGCTGCTCCTCCAGTCAATCTTCAAGGCCACCGAAGCCCCTGTTGACTTCGTTCTTTCCACGCGTCCTCAACCGAAGCTGCTTTCATCAACAGAAGCCAGCTACCGAAGCCTTGGTTGATCTTCAGCTCCTTCGTCCTCTCCACGCGGCAACGAATTCAGCCACCTCACGTGCCAGCATCGCCCGTAGCTCATCCATCAAACCCCAGCGCCTGCAGCAGCTTCGATTTGCACCGTCTTCAGCCCAAGAAAGAAATCCAGTCCAGCTTTCTATTTCAGCCCAACTTTGGCCTAAGTTTCAAGCCCAATTCAGTTTTGGTCTCGGCCCATCTTCAAGTAATTCTGGCCCAGCAAGCAGCCCACAATTCAGCATCTTCAAGCCCAGTGGATTAAAGAAAATCAGTTCAGTCTTGAAGCCCAGCGTTTCTTTGGGCTTGCGAAGTTCTTGGCCCAGCCCAAGTTCGGCCGCCGTTGCGTCGTTGTCGCAGTGTCCCGGTCTTTGCTTTGTGCAAGTGAGTTTTACTCACTAAAACCTTCTTAGTTTTCTAATTACACTTAAATGTTGATTAGTGTTAGTTAAGTATAATTAGGTTGTTAGATTAGAATGGATTAGCGATTATTAGTTAATTTCATTGCATATTATTGAAACAATTAGTGTACTTGGATAGAGAATTGCCTATAGTATTTATTGGATGCTTCGTGGGATTTTTCCCGACCCTTATCAAGTGTTAATTAGGCAATTCGGGCCTAAGTGGTATTTTTAGGAATTAAATATTAATTTTCGAAATTAATTATTTAATTATTTAATTTTCTGAAAATTAACCTGGGATGGCCAAAGTGACCAGGGATTTTATGCTGATGATCATGGCAGACAGTCCGTTTATTTAATTGAGCTTTATATTGTGCTAAATTGAATTTATTGTATTTATTTATTTATTTTTCGAAATTAATTATTTAATTATTTATTTTCCGGAAATTCAACCGGGATGGCCGGTGACCGGAATTTCGTGTTGATTGTCAGAGAGTGGTCCGTTTATTTAATTGAGCTTTAACTTGTGTTGAATTGATTTAATGGTGCATTTTTGAGTTATGTTATTAAATAATGCAATTTTGGCCTTATGATTGAGAATTGGTCGGGTATCGGTTGTCAGTATTGAAAGTGAGTTGGTAAATCACCTGGAGAATGCATGTGGCCCAGTGAATTGGAATGTCACTTGGGAAAGACACGTGGTTCGGTGATTAGATATGTCATCTTGGCGAAAAGGTAGCCTTAGAGAATGCACGTGGCTCGGTGACAGAGTATGGCATCGTAGAAAGGGGTTGGGTGAGACCATAAAGCCACTAAATCTTGGAAGGGTCGGGTGAGACTGTAAAGCCAGTAGATCATGAGAGGGTCGGGTGGGACCATAAAGCCACTGGATCTTAAGAAGGTCGGGTGGGACCGTAAAGCCACTAGATCTTGAGAGGGTCGGGTGGGACCGTAAAGCCACTAGATCTTGAGAGAGTCGGGTGGGACCGTTGTTGACACCTAATTTTGGAAAAATAAAATTGCATTTTGAAAAGAAAAAATAAAAATGGGGAAAATTGATTTGATTGAATTATGCAAGGAAATATGAAATTCTGATGGATGTCCGGATTTTGTTAAATGCAGAAGCAATTTAAAAATCAAGTGAATAAGGGGCAAGAATTTTGCAAAATAGAATAAATCTGAACAAGATCAAGATAATTGCGAAATCATGCTATAATTTACATATTTGATTTAATGTGGTGAGAGATGGAAACTTAGAAAATGCCTTAAAAATGCAGTCGTCTGGAACCACTATAAAAGAGTGCTGCATTTTTCAAGAAAAGGTGTGCGAAAAAATTCGTGAGAAGAAAAACACGAGAGAATTCGTGAAAGTGAAAAAAGAAGAAGAGGAAACCTCCTTTGTCGTCCAAGAGAAGTCATTTTTTTTCTCTTCTGCAGGAACCTGCAGAAGTGCAAGGAAAAGAAAAGTGAGCGAGAGTTAAAAATAAATAGGGAAGAGAATTCGTACAAAGGGATCCTCTTCTATTTTTATTGTTCATTTTTCCTTTTTGCATGAGTCAAAGTCCACCAAAAGTGAGTTTTGGTTTCTGCAGAAAGGTACAGCAGAGAGACGTCGTGTGAGGAGACAGAAAAAAAAAAAAAAAAAAAAAAAAAAAAAAAAAAAAAAGCAGCAAGCAGGTTGTCTTCCTCGCGCACGGGTCTCCTTCCCCTCCCCCAACCTCCGTCCGCGAGCGTTGCGCCAGCATCGCCCACGCCAGCAGCCGCGCCGTCAACCGCCGTTGCTCCGCCGGCGCCTCATGAGCCCGCCTCTGCACCAGCACCGTCACAGCAGTTCACCCGTTCGTCCCCTGTGCTGGTCTCTGTGTCCGGCAGCCAGTTCGAAGCACGACGCACAGCACCTGCAAACTGCATCCCCCCCTCCGTCCAGTGCCACCGCGCCTCTACCCAAGCAGCACCTTCACCTCCTGTTCGCGTCGCCTGCACGAATACCCCCGCCGGTCGACGCTTCAGCCTCGGCCCTCGACGCTCGCGCCAGCAGCCCGCGCTGTCTCCGCCACCACCGCCTGCGACCTGCTCGCCAATCGCTGCCACTGGTCCACCCGCGCTTACTCCCATCACACGATCCTCCTCTGCCCCCAACGTCCAACAGATCTGCTGCCCGACGCTGCTGCTCAGCCCCTCGCCGGTCTGTTGCCCCGCCAGACGCCGCGCCGTGCCCTTGCTCTACCGATCTCCGCTACCCCGAGCTCGAGCCCGCTGCCGTCCACCTGCAGCCACTCCCCGCCGGAGCCCCGACGACTGCCCAGCGCCGTCCACCATTGATTTACTCCCCCTTAGGTAGTTTTTGTTCTTTTTTTATTTTATTTTGTTTTACTTTTATAGTTTAGTTTATTTTACTTTCTTTATTCTTATGTTATTTTTCTGTTTATTTTATTTGATAGTATTCTTTTAGTTTAATTACTTGAATTGTAATATTGAATGTTAATATTTGTGCATTTGATAGGCATTATCCGCTAGGATTTTTGTCCGAAATTAATATAATTATTAATTTGATCCGAGAGACATCGGATCATTTTTCTAATTATTTTTAATTTTTGGGCTTTTTGGTAGAATCTTAATTGTTAAATCATAATAATTATTTAATTTGGTCCGTAAGATTTCGGACTAGATTTTTTAATTATTTTAAGTTGTTGTGATGATCATGGTTAGAATAATTGTTAATTTAACTTTGTGAGACGTCAAAGTTATTTTTTCAATTATTTTGATCCTTTATTTAGTGATTATATTAATTGTTTAGATTTAACCCTTGTTTAACAATTATTCAACTTAAAAAAAACTAAAAAAATAAAAAAAAATCAAAAATCAAAATATTCAAAAAGATTTGCATGAGCATATAGGACATTAAGGTTTAATATAATAGACGCGTAGGTTTAATTAATCAAATTTTTAGGATTATATTTCTAGGATTGCATTTTTAGATAATATTTTTAGGACTGCATTTTTAGATATTTTAAAAGAAATAAGTTAGGATTAGACTTAAATAGCCTTTTTAGAGCTTTAGATATTATTGGCACATGTTCATATTCTCATCCTCTTTTTAAAATAAAAAAATAAAAATAATTTTCTAAGACAAAATAGGGTTTAAGTCAAATTAATCCCAAAAATGGATTAGAAAATTATTTTTTTTGATAGCTTAATTAGGGTTTTTATTAGTTTTGAATTTCAATAAAAAAAATACAAAAATACTAGGTGCATATTAACTGGTTTGCATAATAGGATCATTTAATCAGAATTTATTTACTAGTAAAATTATGTCATGAGATGCATGTTAACTAGTTTGCATAATAGGATCATTTAATTAGAATTTGCTCATTAATAAGATTAAGTCATTTAGTCAAAAAATGCATTTTTATAAAAGAATTCTAATTCCAATGAAAATCCCAAAAAAAAAAATTGTTTGCTTTGTGTGATGCAATTTATTTATTGAATGCTTGAGCATCTGTGTGATCACATTTTTGCATAATAGTGATTTAGGTTAAAATAAATCAAAGTTGCTTGAAAAAACATTTTTGAAATTAAAAAGAAATGGTACCAAAAGGGCATTAGAGAAATCTAGTGTAACCAAGTCCCCGTACCCTTAGTCTCTGGTTCGTATGAGTAAAATAATCCTCCCAGTATTTTACTTAGGTGTCTAATCGACCTACCATAAACTGATTAGTGGCGACTCCTAATTAATAACCTTTTGCATGTTAAATGTTTGAACCTTAAGTCGTGAATTGGTATGGGCTTGGGAGAGCTTGAGCTAAGTTTAAAAGCTTAGTAGTCCATTAACCTAGTTTTAGGTGGTACACCTGAAAAATAGGTCGCGACAACCGTAAAGCCACTAAATCCAAGGAATTGCTTGGTGTGGGATGAATGACCTAGAAATGGTCCGGCTAGTATGAAATCGACTAAGTCGATTAGATTGATGCTTCGATCTGTGATGTGATTGCTTGGGTGCCTACTTGATCTGTGCTAATATGCAGATGGAATCTAAGGCCAAGGTAAGTCCTCTAACTCATGTTGTGCATAGGCAGCCCTAAGGTGTATTAGTTTACTAATCGGGTCTTAGGGGGTAGAACTTGCTGAGACGTAGTCTCATCCCGGTTTGGGGAAAACATTTTAGGACCCTGATGAAGAACCTGAGGAAAAAGAACCCGAAGAGGAGTACCAGAAGGAGAACTCCGTGGATGATCCAGAGTAGGATCCTGATGAGGATTGAGACTCCACTCCTACTTGATGACCTTTGCCGTAGAATCTGTTTGAGTAGAAACTAACCTTTTTAGCATGGCTGATATATGTACATGTATGACTGAGTTGTATATATGTACATAAAGGTGTGGTTTTCAGGTTCAGGTTTCTAGTCCTACTTGTATATCCCATTGCTTTATTGTTTGGGGATTTTTATAACCACTTCCGCATGTGCTATTGAAAAAGGAAAGGGTCGGCGATATGTAGTCCTGGGGATATCGCATTTTAAAATCAACCAAAAGTAAGGGATGTGCGCATGCCTGAGGATCGGGGCGTGACACTAATAGCATCTAAATGAACACAATCATAAATAAATTAGCTAATTTGCAAGTTCGGAAAATCATAGAATCACGTATTTGACACAAAAAGAGCCAAACTTTCTTAGAACGTGAAGTTCTTTCATTGGAATAATGTTATAACCCTCAACTTTTTCCTTTAATCTTTCTCAAGTACTATTAGCATATAAATTAACATAATTATAAGTGAATTAGATGACTTATATGCTCAAAAAATCACAAAATCAAGCTTTTGACCTAAAAGGAGCCAAACTTTCATAGAATGAGAAGTTCTTCCATTAGCATGATGTTATGGACCTCAATATTTTTGCTCTAATTTTTCCCAAGAATGAATAACATCCATATCAACACAATTATAAATGAATTAGCTGATTTGTAAGCTCATAATAATACCACAAGATCAAGTATTTGACCCAAAAGGAGCCAAACTTTCTTAGAATGGCAGGTTCATCCATTAGATTGTTGTTATGGACTTCAACTTTTGCTTTAATCTTTTCTAAGTACTAATAGCATCTAAATGAACATAATTATAACTGAATTAGATTATTTGCAAGTTTGGAAAACCACAAAATCAAGTATTTGACCCAAAAGAAGCCAAATCTTCTTAAAATGGGAAGTTCTCCCATTAGAATGATGTTATGAACGTTAACTTTAGCTCCAATCCTTCACTAGTAGTACTAGAATCTAAATTAACACAATTATAAGTAAATTAGATGTTTGCCAGATCGAAAAAACAACAAGATCAAGCATTTGACTCAAAATGAACCAAACTTTTGTAGTTGCTAAATAACATATAATGCCCTTGCATCCTTTTACACTTGATCCTTCCGAACACCTGCACCTTCTTGTGGAACCTTGTAACTTTCTTTCAAGATGTCCCATAAATCTTGTGCCACCAAAAAGGCAGTCAATTTTATGCTCCAATAGTTGTAGTTATTCCCAACAAAGATAAGAATAAGAAATGAGGATAAAGTAGAGGATACTTGATGGGTAGTTTTAGGAACAGGTAAGTAGGACAAACGGTCAATACCAACTAAAGACTTGCCTTCGATACCATTCTTAGTATTGGTGGATGCTAGGTGTTTAATTGTGTGTGCAGAGACAAGTGAGTATTTGTTTGTGTGAATATGGTAAGGGAGCAGAGAAATGGCAAATGATTCACAAAGAAACAAGGACAAAAGCTACGTGAGAGTGGCGACAAGGAGCACAAGGGAACAAGCAAGAAAGGCTTTTATTTAGTGGAATTACAAAAGAAACGAAGAGACATTTGCTCGTTGGTCTGTTTTGTGGGCTCCTCAAGTCTATTTATAGGCTTTCTCATGACCCATACTACTTGGGTCAAAGCGTAAAGCTCGCTCTTTAAAGTTCATCTTTTCAACCTATACCTACTGCCCAAGTGTTTATCTACTTTCATGCAAGAGACAAAACTAGGATATCATGGGTTATTCTAGAAGATGAAGGAACACTCCTCCTTGATCCATTTCTGCAATACTTTAAGGATACATTGCAGCGCCTCAAACTTTGCTTGTGGTTGTGCTTTCGTAAATATGTCCACAATTTGATCTTCAATCTTTAATACTTCAACTCAATCTCTTCATTGGAGTGATATTTGATATTAATTATTAGTTCTTCCATGCAAGATTGGAATTTTTACTCCAACAAGCATGGACTTATTGTCTCAAATTATTGGAGTTGGTTTTGTCAGTGCTTCTTCAATATCTTCTATTTAATGCTTGAATGGTGGTCATAGTGATCGTGACATATTTGACTTCTTCAGTAGATTGTGCAACTGAATCATTTTTTTGGATGCCCTCAAGAATATTTCAAAATCCATAGTGAATGAATAACCAGTAGTGCTCCTTCTGTCGTCCATTGATCCTGCCTAGTCATTGTTGGTGTAGCCAACAAGCTTAGCTATTACACTTGGCTAATACCACATGCCATAATATGTAGTTCTTCATAAGTATCTTAAAATTTTCTTGGCAGCTCCAAAGTAAATTAGACTCAAACTTTGCATGAATTGTGATAGTAGACTTGTCATGTACATGATGTCTAGTTGTGTAGCAATTAGATATAGTACATTGCCTATTAGACTTCTGTAGAGGGAGGCATAAGCTTTTTTTGCTCCATCTTCCTTTATTAGCTTATCATTTGTCATGAGTTGTGTCGCAACGGCTTTGAAATAGTTCATATTATATTTCTTTAGGAGATTCTTGGCATATTTCTTCTGTGAAATAAAGACTCCATTTTGGTTTATCTGGATACTAAGGAAGTAGTGTATCAAGCCCAAGTTTGTTATCTCGAATGTCTTCATCATTTCTTCTTTGAATTCTTGAGCCATCTTCTCATTGCTCCTTGTATATATAAGATCATTTACATACAAAAAGATGATGAGAGTGTCAGACTTACCTTGGGTCTTGATATAGAGTGTTGGCTCGCTTATGCTCCTCTTGAATCCTTACTTGGTGAAGTACTCGTCAATTCTACTATACCACACTTATGGTGCTTGCTTTAGCCCATAGAGGGCCTTCTCAGGTTTTAATACATTTTCTTCTTGGCCTTTGAGTAAAAAGCCTTGTAGTTGTTCCACATATATTTCTTCTTGAAGGTATTTATTTAGAAATGTTGACTTCGCATCTAGTTGATAGATCTTCCATTTTTTTTGTGCTACTAGGGCTATGAGTGCCCAAATAGTGTCAAGGCAAGCAACAAGAATGAAAGTTTCAGTATAGTTGATACATGGTTGTTTGTATAGTATTCTTTCGCCACAAGTCTTGCTTTCTACTTCTACATAGATCCATTTGCATTGAGCTTCATCTTGTAACCCCAATTGACGCTAATGATCTCTTGGTTTTCAATAGGGGTAAATGGTTCCAAATTCCATATAAATTTTACCTTGAATCTAAAACCTACTCATTGGAATAGATTCCTTATTTTTTGGAATCTAGAACTTACCCTGCATACTCTGAAGCTTGAAACCTTTGCTGTCATAGGTTCCGAGGTCAATTCCAGAATCTATCAAAATTCCACCTATATTATTGATTAAATGATTGTATTTAATCATCACATTTAATGACCACCAGTAACCACAACTTACATTTAACTACACAAAGAATATGAAACATTGACAATGTAAAAAATTTCTATCATAAAAAAAAAATAAAAAAAGTTTAGATTAGTGGTTCCAAATTATACACTTATCATCGGATGCTATGAAATTACGTAAGATCATGCGAAGACATAAACCAAGAAAAACACAAAAACTTGTTTTAGGTTCCAAATTCCACCTACCAAGAATCTAGAACCTACTTATCAAAATATGTTCTTCAATCTTTGGAACACAGAACTTACCATGCATATCTTGGAATCTAGAACTGGATAGGTTTTCACAGATCCAATTCTCTGGTTCCAGGTTTTACCTTGGAATCATGCTCACCTTTAGTTTCGGGGTGATCGACGAGCTCCCAAGTTTCATTTTTCTCAATCATCTTGATCTCTTCCTCCATGGCTTTTACCTAAACTTCTTCTTTGGATGCCTCTTCATAGTAATTTGGTTCCAAGATAGCAAAGTTGCGCGTGTCATAAATTCTTCTAAGGGCTTTTACCCTTAGAATAGGAGATTCTAGAGTAGATTCTTCCTACGTCATTTTTGAAAAGGATGGTGTTGTTATGTCGAGAGTGGTGGAATCTAGCACTTCACCTTCTTCTTGTGATTTTAACTCTTCTCGAGCCGATGGTATATTTGATAAGATGACATACTTCTTTTCAATCTTCTCTTCCTCCTTGTCCCAAGTGGCATTCTCATCAAACTTGATGTCTTGACTAATTATGAGCTTCTTAGTTCTTTGGTTGTAAACTCAATAGCCCTTTGATTGGTCAATATAGTCGAGAAAGACTCATTTTTCTATCTTCTCATCAAGTTTCCTCTTTTATTGAGCAAGGATATAGATGTTGTTTATACAACCAAATAAATTGAGATGCTTCATCGAAGGATTCCGTCGCTCCATGCTTTGGCTGGAGCTTTATTTTGGACTACTTGAGTTGGACACTTGTTTAAGATATACACAGCCATGTAGACTGCTTCCATCCATAATGAGTTGGGAATACATTTCTCCTTTAGCATGGCCTTGCCATATCCATGACAATTCTATTCTTCCTCTCTGTTACTTCATTGTGCTATGGAATGTGGCCGACGATCAGTTGATGATGAATGCTTTCATCTTCAAAGAACTTATTGAACTCCCTTGAGTTGTATTTTGTGCCTCTGTCACTTCTCAAGACTTTGATTCAACGGCCAATTTGATTCTTGACGTGGTTCTTGAATTTCTTGAATATAGAGAAAACCTCTAATCTTTCTAGAAAAAAGTAAAGCCATGCCATTCTAGTGTGGTAATCTATAAAGAGAATGTAGTATCTATTTTGACTAGGTATTAAGAACCTCATTGGATCACATAAATCTGTGAGAACTAGCTCTAATGGCTTCTTAGCTCTCCATACACCTCCGGATGGGAAGGGTTGTCTTTGTCATTTTCCAAGAAGACAACCTTTACAGACATCTGAAATTTCTAAAATAGTCGAAAAATCTCTCATCATATTTTCTAATGAAAAATTTCTAACCCTACAAAGTTGAAGTGGCTAAATCTTCGATACCATAGCCATGAATCATCAAGTTGAGTTTTCATGGCTATATTTCCAACATATTTCCAACAAATAGGACAGTTCTCATTCTCCATTTCAATAGAGGCTATAATATTTTTATATTTATCATAGATATAGGAAGTATCTCTTCTATAGTATAGAAAATACCCACTTTGTACATTTGGCCAACCCACAATAGATTTTGGGCAAGGCTAGGGACTAGATATAAATTATGAATGTATTCTAGGCCTTTTACTTGTTTCTATGGCAATAGTGCATTTTTCCTTTGACATCAACTAATGCGTCGTTGCCCAATTTCACTTTGTATTTCACCAATGTATCAATATCAGTGAATATAAATTCATTCCATGTCATAGGATTGCTACACTCACTTTTAATGTACCATGTATCATTTTTCTTATCATTTGTTACTTGGCCAGTGTAAAATGTATTCTCTTCACTTTCTTTTTCTTCAATATAGTTGGCTCGATAATTTGTTTTCGAGCGACAATGTTTTTCTGCATGGCCATATCTTTTACAAAAGTGGCATTGGGGCTTATTTATAAGGGTTAATACTCTGAAAAACCCAAAACCGGTATACATGTGATAAATTTATCCCAAACTAATTTATTGATCACAAAAAATCCCAAACGGGTACATTTTTTACAAATTTACCCTAAGCTGGTATACGTGTGACAAATTTACCCTCTATTAATTTCCATTAAATTTTACTATCAAATTACTAAGTTGAATGGCATGTGACAATTGACTGATGTACCAATTTGTGATTTTATTCTCCATTTGTTACAATTATACAATTTTTATGATTTTTTGTAGTATTAATCTAATTTAATGGATTTTACCAAAAAAAAATCTAATTTAATGGATGATATATTTGTCACAAATGTATCAGTTTAGGCTTATTTATTATCGGTCGGGGTAAATTTATCACAGATGTATCGGTTTGATATTTTTCATGATGAAAAAATTAGTTTGGGGTAAATTTGTCACAGGTGTACCATTTTTGGGTTTTTCAAAATATTAACCCTATTTATAAACTAGCAATCCTTGTCCAAATGATTTGTTTTCTTGCAAATACCACAAGGTGGATATTTTTCCTTTTGAGTAGTTTCTCTTTCTCTTTTATTTTTCCGTGAGCTCCTTCCACAATTTTTAGACTAATGAGACTGGATGTTCATTTTAGACTGAAAGGCTACTATCAATTGAATTTTCATGTTGTGCCATTAGTCTTTTTTATACACTTCTAAAGAGGTGATTAATTCACTCACTGACATGGTCTCTAAATCCTTAGTTCTTTCTATAGTGGTGATAATTGGATTGTATTTTCTGATAAGTGACGTTAATATTTTTTCTATGTCCCTTTGCTCAGTGATTTCATTTCCATAGACTCTCATTTAATTAACTAGTCTTTGCATATCCCACAATATTCTTGAATGGTCTCATAATTTCATTTTACAATTCTCGAATTCCATTCTCAAAGTCCAAAGGTAAATTGAGTATCCTTTCAGTGCTTTGAAATTCTTCTTGTAATGTCTTCCAAGCCTTCTTCACAGTTTTCGCTCCAATTATTTTCAGAATTACCATCTTCAAGAGTGCTTGCTGAATAACTCATAACACTCTCACATCTTTTTCTAATTGATCCTTCGGAACACTCGCACCTTTTTGTGGAGTCTCGTAACCTTTTTCCACAATGTCACATAAGTCTTGGACCATCAAGAAGGCAATCAATTTTATGCTCCAATAGTTGTACTTATTCCCATCAAATATAGGACCAGGAAATGAGGATGAAGTAAAGTTGGCCATAGTTTAGTTTTTGGATATTTGAATGGATAGTTTTAGAAACAGGGAGGTAGGACAGTGCCCAATATCAATCAAAGATGTGGCTGTGACACCTTCATTAGCATTTGCAGAAGTTAGGTGTTTGATGTGTGTGTGTAAACAAGCGAGTGTTTGTGTGTGTGAAATATGGCAAGAAAGTAGAGAAAAAGGTTAAACTAAGAAACTAGGGAAATAAAAACGTGACACCATAATGTCTAAATATTTATATCTATTACATTTTGAATGTTTGAGGCATTCAATACTAAACAACACTCAAATCTTTGGTATTAAAAGTAAAATAATAAAAATCGAAAGTAAAAAATAAAAGTCACTGGCATAAGCCCTCATATTATAAACTATGGAGGGCGATGTTGCCTATATCTCCGTGGGAGCGCGGAATGCAAGATACAATATCGTCTTTCTCATGGAAAATATATTCTTCATATGAAGCATTTCATCATGGGTTAAGAATTGGAAAAATTATCAAAAAAATCCCAAATTCATAATATGAATTTCAATTAAGTTCTATTTTTTTTTTTCAATTTGACCAATTTATTCCTAAAACTTTAGACAATTTACCAATATAGTCATTTCAGCCAATTTTGATCGACAATTGTTGACGCGGACATTGGTCATTCTATGTGCTCGATTGGCACTGAAATAGATAATGTTTTGCAATTCTTTTTAGATTTTCAGAATTTTTCCTTTTCTTTTCTTTCTTTTTTTCTTCCCCATTTCCCTTCGTTGGTAGTTGGGTCTCGGTGAGTGTGTCTCGTCCCTTGCCATGGCTTGCGACTGGTGAAGTGAAATAGAAAAAAAAAATTAAAAAGGAAGAAGAAATAAATGGAAAGAAATGAAAAAAAAAAAGAAATTAAAAAAATTGCAAAAGTTGTCCACATAAATGCCATCCGGCACCGGTTGTACCACATAGGATGGTTACCACTGATTGAATTATCATGTTAGCGACTTCCAGCCAAAATTGGTCAGAAGGACTATAATGATAAATTGTCAAAAAGTTAAGGATTAAATTGAGTAAATCAAAATGTTTAAATTTGAATTAGCATTTGTACAATAAGCTTATAACTTTCTTTCTTTCTTTCGTTATTATCCTGTTAAGATTCTGTCTGCAATTGAATTAATGATTTGAATAGTGTGAAACGCAAAAGTTAATTGACTATCACAACTCGCAAGTCCAAAGAATGCCAACCCCTCAAGATGCGTGCGCACTCCAATAATGCATTTAACTTATAAAGAAAAATTAATATTTTTATATAGTCCGATTGTCGGCGTAGGAATTATGGACCAGAAACGTGAAAGCTACATGTGTTCATGCTGAGGCTTACAACTTAATGTGCTCTTACCAATTCATCTGGTACATAAGTTTCAACGCAACGAATTAACTAAAGAAAGTGATTATATTCAAATGTTGAAACTTATGTACCAGATGAATTGGTAATTAATTGCGTTGAAACTTAGGTAATGCGACTAAATCGCATGCGAACTGCTTTAAGAAAAGGTCACTTGCGTCAGCCAAAAGACTTGGACTTAATTAGTTCACGGGGTTTTACGGCATTGTTTTACATACGAGCGGTAGCTGAATATCCACACGCGTGTCCCTAGATCATAAAAAGGAAAAAAAAAAAGAAAAAAAAAAGTAGGCAACCCATAAGAAAAGTTTGTTATTCCAAATCAATTGCACATCCTTGGCAAGTGACTCAAAATAAGAGTTGGTAACTAAAAATTAATTATTAACTCAATTGAAAAAACAATCAGTAAATAACTAAAATAAAGTTGATAATTTTGATACGCGAGTTCGTAATTTCAATAAAAGTTGATAAGTTATTACAAAGATTGGTAATTTGGAATCTATCAGATAAGTATAAATGAATGACTCCTAACATGTTTGTATAAGATACGGTAGTAAAAATTGGAATTCATTGGAATGATAGGTAATTCATTACAATCCAACTAACGTCAATAATTAAATATAAAATTCGATCATTGAATAATGGGTTGGTGGACAAGCACTTCAGTAAGTTAATTGATGATTGAAAGTTGCCCTAATTTTTGTTCACTGGGTGGCAGGAATTGACCTTGTGATGTCTCTTTTCTTAAGGGCCGTTATGTTTTCTTACGTAGCCATTTCCATAAAATTCAGGTCGTTCCTGCCAGAGCCCTCATCGGCTTGCATCTCTCTGTTGTCGGTAGTTAGTCGGGCTTGCGGTGGCTTGTAGTGGCTTATGATGGAGAATTCACTACTGGTATTAGTAGTTGTCAAACTCGCGTTTGTCTAGAATTAAGGAATGACTTATTTAACTTCTTGACATACATCGGTGTCTTTTGGATATCTCTCTCTGCTGTTCTCTGGTTAATTTGGAAGGGAAGGAATAACTGTGTTTCAAGCACAGGTCCCCGACTCGGTGAAGCTACAAGAAGCTGCTTCCACTACGTATGAAAGTATTGCTTGCTGAACAACTAGATCCAAGGAAAAAAACCGAATTCAGACAAACATCGGGTCGAGTTTGCAAACCACCTCAGAAGGGCGTCTTGGAGCTGAACATTGATGGAGCTTATACGGGAGGGACAAACGAGGGAGCCATAGCATGCCTCCGTCACGATAGCTCTGGTCTTCTCTTGGATGGCTTTGCGCCTTGGATCTCAGTCGAGCAACTCCTTCGAACTGAACTCACATTAGTTTGATTTGATTATTGGATTATCAGATGCAGAAGAAGCCTCTTGGGAGGTGGCGAATTGGGTTGTAAAACCTAAAAAAGGCTTTGCTTCTAATTGGATCTAATATTTCCCTCAAGCCCTTTGGGCTAGTATACGTATTAAATTTGCGATTATGTTTATTCATCCTTTGTCTTGATGTATGAGAACTATATTTCGAAAAAGTTTATGTAAATCCAAGCAAAAGCATTTGAATATAGTGAAAGTTTAAAGAAATTCAAATCTTAAAATATGAGTGACACGATTCAAATAGAGTAAAAGGTGGAAGTCAATTTAGATAGACATTAAACTGGATGTGTTCAAAAAAAAAAAAATTACGATGTTTGATGAGGGCATTGAGTTGGCATGAATCCATGATCTGAATTCTACACGTAAACGTGATTGAAGGCTCTTTTAACTCAATTGCGAGGATCTGAAGTGAAATTTATAATTATTTTTTTTCACTTTTATTTAAATGATAGGTAGAGAAATTATTGGAGGAGGCCAAAAAAGTCGCGCCATTGAAACAATATCCAAATATCTTCGAAGTCAACGAAGGGAAAAGCCAGAAACTTGAAATGCGTTCCAAAATACTAAGACCACAAACCACGGGTAAGTAATTCAAACGAGATAAATTGGTGAGTAACGCTGATTAAGATTAATAATATAAAAAGTTGGTAACTCAAAAGCTAGTAAATTAAAAAGAACAATTAACTGTTAATAAGTAATTCAAATTATAGATGGCAAACTAAAACTAATTAGTAATTTAATCTGATAAAATTTGTTTAAGCCGCTCTACTCTAAGTTGGTAATTTCACATAAGAGATGGTGAATTTGAAGTAAATATGAGCAATACAAATAAGAATTGGTCAGTTAATATAAATTTGGTAATTTACAAATTGTTAAACAAAATTAGAAATTTCATAAAAGTATTATTAAATTACCAAAAAGATACATGGAAAATAATAGGATTAGTACTACAAAAAACCTCAAATTGGTATGGTTAAAAAAATAGTTTTTGATAAATTTATTATATGTGTACCAGTTTAGAGTTTTTCGTGGTATTAATACCAAAAAATAACCACTTCAACTTTCTTATTGACAATATTTCAACTATTATCACCACTAATTTAAATTTACCAGCACATATAAAAATTCGTATAATCTTGGCATGTAACATTTGGTTGAAAATTAATTTTGGGCTTGCTTTGCTACGTAGAAGATGTTTCGCTTTGCCCGACTTCATGAAGACAAGGCTTGGGTCCCTTAAGGCTCAACTTGAACCTCAATGCCCTTGCATGGCTGAGTTGAGCCGATCCAACACTTAATCTACGGATCAACCTACACAGTGTTGATTCTCAATTTTTGGGATTGAAGATCTTTGGGATCGAGGATCAAACCCAATTTGGTTCGGTTCCAAGGTCAACCTAGGACCAATCAGTTATTTTTTTTTTTTGTTTCCTTTTTTATATTGCTTAAAAGGACAAACATACTATTTTAGTTTACATATTCATCAAAAATGTGACATTGGATAACTAAATTATGAACACAAATACATATCAAATATAAATATAAGATAAGGTAATAATAGAAACTTACATGTGCTAAAAGTAACAACCCATAAAAAACGAACATGCAAGGTGAGAGAATAGAGGCGAGTAGCAAGGTGAGTGAACAAAGGTGAGCAATGAGGTGAGTGAGGCAAGAAAAAAGAGGCAAGTCATGAGTAGGGCGGACGAGTAAGGCTGAGACAAGTGAAAAGGGTTTTTGAGTTTTTTCTTAAAAAAATTTTGGTCGAATTTGGTCTAGGTTTCTACTTTCTAATTTACAAGAGAAATTGAACTATGAAAAGAGTAGAGGAGTACATGCTAGAATTTAGAGTAAACAAAAGCCCTGAGTTGGACAAATCCTAAACTCTTAAGATTGAGAATCAACCCACACAGTGTAGGGTCTAAGGATCATAAGACTAAGGATCGACCCAATCTGTCTAATGACCGGCCCAAGACTAGCTAGGTTGGGCCAATCCAGAGTCGATCTAGGATTGAACCTGAACTAATGCTCACCCTTACATGCACTGGTCCCTAGTACATATGCTCAAGCCCCCAAGAAACATGCTTGAGTACCCATGTCCATCTAGACTAGCCTGGATCCATTGAGGTTAGGCTTGGTACCTTGATAGTTGGATATACAAAAGCTGGGCTTGGGTCTCTCAAGGCTAAACTTGGGAACTCGGAGCCCATGCCTAGTCCCCCACCATGCCTAAGTACTCAGCACCATGCCAAGGTCATTGGCATTCAACCCCGTCCAATGTGGTCAGGCATAGGTTCACAAAGATGGGGTCGAGTGCCTGCACTTGATTCTACTGAGGCTAGTCTTGAGTCCCTCGAGGCTAGGTCAAAATTGGTGCCTATGCCTGGGTTTGCGATGGCTATACTAAAGTAACCGGCTCACTTGCCAATGTTAGTAGCGCTTAACCTAAGTCAATTTAAACCATGCTCAGTTCCTCAAGGTTGGGCTTGGGTTCATAGAAGCTGGGGCCAAGTTGCTCGAGCTCGAGCCCAAGCCCAAGACCCCCGTTCCCTAGCCCAAATTGATAGATGCAAGGCTCAAGACCCTAGTTCCCATGCTCTGGTCCATGGAGGTTTTGCTTTCGGTCACTTGAGGCTAGGTTGGGACCTCAATACTAGTGCTTGGGTCCTTGGCAACCATGCCTTGGTAAGAGGCATTCGACGTGGGTCCATCAAGGTCAGGCCTGGCTATTCGATGGATGGACCTTGGTCATAGAGATCAGTTTAGAAGCCTCTTATTAAAAAAAAAAAAAAAAAAAACTTATCGATATATCAAGAATCTAAACATGGTTTTTGACAAGAACAAACAATTAAATGACCACTTGACCCACGTATATTTTTGGCAAAGAATACAAAATCAATTCTAAAGCTATGGTACAAATGTTAATTCAATCGTAAATATTTTAAGTTTGTTGATATAGTTCTAAAAATTTGCATGAAATTCGAATGTAGCAATTCTTATTGATTTTTGCTTGAAAATCTCAACATGACAATCTAGTCATCACCTAAATATATGATGGTATTGTTCTTCTGACTAAGATGAAAAGGAATAGTACCAAGGAAAGAAAAGAAAAAAGAAAAGAAAAAGGAAAATTTAAAAATTTAAGCCAAATGGCGTCATTTTGTCTAAAATTGTCTAAGTTAGATTGTCAATCGTGTCACATAGGACAGTTGATGATAAATATACCACATTAACAATATCAAACCAAAATTAGTTAAAAAGATTGCATTGGACTCTTTAAATAAATTAAAAAAAAAAGTTTAGGATTATATTGAAAAAATTGAAAATGATTGAATCACCATATGTATAATAACTTTAGAATTGATTTGGTAATTTTTCCAGTGTTTTGGTAATAAAGTGATATAAATTTTATTTTTATTGTAAGAATATGACTTTTTTCACCCAAAAACATAAAATAGGCTGATTCCTAGGTGTCTCTGGGACTGAACCGAAATTGTTCGGTTCCTTATTCAAGCCTTTTTATTTTAATTTGTCAGCGCAAGGCTCACTCTCATCTAAACATTTCTTATGTGCCCTATGAATTCCTAGCCTACGACCTAACTAAAGGACC
Organism: Eucalyptus brandiana; assembly: GCA_014182725.1. Taxonomy (NCBI): domain Eukaryota; kingdom Viridiplantae; phylum Streptophyta; class Magnoliopsida; order Myrtales; family Myrtaceae; genus Eucalyptus; species Eucalyptus brandiana. The sequence goes on along the minus strand of CM024675.1, from coordinate 66,755,698 downwards.
TAAGCTCTTTTACTGACTCCGCAAGCCGGTCTCCGAGGTTACCCATTCTTCATAGGCAATAACTATTGAAGAGAAACATTGCTAAGAATTGGAGCTTCGATAGAGTCATGTCTAGCTCAAGTTTGGCTCGTTAATTGTATCGCATAAAAATGGTTCAATATGAGTCGATCCGTTTTTGACCCAACCCAACCCACAAGTTTGTTGGGCCTATTCATAGAGAGAGATAACAATAAAATCTTTAGCATGGAAAATGTATTCTACTTATCAAGCATTAGACCATAGGTTAATATTCTCTCGTGCAGTTGATTTAATGTAGATCTTTTCTGATCACGATCGCAACACAACTTTGAGTACAATAAGCGATTGAAATGCAATTACAAAGAACATATAATGATTTTAAAAGTGTGAAACGTAAAAGTTAATAACCATCTCACGTCCAAAGAATGTTAAACCTTCGATGAAACATACACACTCCAATAATGCCGTCGAGTTAGCAAGAAAAATTAAAATTACTCTATATTACGATTTTTCGGTGAAGGAAAGATGGACCGGAAACTGATCCTGTAAATGTGCCGATTGGCAAAGAATTAAGTAAAGAAAAGTATTTTTTATTTTTGGTCTGTAAAGAAAAGTATTCAAATGTTGACCTTTCAACCTTCCAAAATAATTTCCTTTCTTGTTTTAGGAAATAACATAGTTTAACTTAGGGAAAATTATCATAAAAGTCCTAAATTTATTGGTTTGTGCTAATTCAGCTCTAGATCTTTCAATTTGGTAAATTTAATCCTAAATCTTGTGACGATTTACCAATTTAATCATTTCTGTCAATTTTTATTGAAAATCGCTAATGTGAACACCAATCATTCCGTGTAGAAAGCACAGCACTGAAGAACAATATAGTCCTATTGCAAAAGTGAGTGGAGTAGAAAAAAGATAACGAGGGTAAATGGACCTAAACTAAATATCTATTCCATAATATATGTTTTTCCATGCATTTCCTTCGAAAATTATACCTTCAGATTTTCACATGCCGGTCCCTCTTTCTGTTTCCTTTTCCCACTTTGAACCTTCATCACTAAACCAGGAATCAGAAAGTTGTGCTGATAAATGGAGTAGTTACCACTATGATGGTGGTACCACAGCTGTCATCCCTCTTTTATCTAAGTAAGAAACGACAGAAGCAATATATCAAATCGAATAAAGAAATGTTCAATATAAAATGACTAAGGATCGACCCAATCTCTCTAAGGACCGGCCCAAGACTAGCTAGGTTGGGTTGATCCAGAGTCAATCTAGGATTGAACCTGAACTGATGCTCACCCCTACATGCACTGGTCCCTAGTACATATGCTTGAGCCCCCAAGAAACATGCTTGAGTACCTAGGTCCATCTAGACTAGCTTGGATCCATCAAGGTCAAGGTCGGTACCTCGATAGTTGGATATACAAAAGCTGGGCTTGGGTCTCTCAAGGCTAAGCTTGGGAACTCGGAGCCCATGCATAGTCCCCCACCATGCCTAAGTATTGAGCACCATGCCAAGGTCTTTGGTATTCAACCCCGCCCAATGTGGTCAGGCATAGGTTCACAAAGATGGGGTCGAGTGCCTGCACTTGATTCTATTGAGGCTAGTCTTGAGTCCCTTGAGGCTAGGTCAACATTGGTGCCCATGCCTAGGTTCGTGATGGCTATACTAAAGTAACCGGCTCCCTCACCAATGTTAGTAGCGCTTAACCCGAGTCCATTTAAACCATGCTCAATTCCTAAAGGTTGGGCTTGGGTTCATAAAAGCTGGGGCCAAGTTGCTCGAGCTCGAGCCCAAGCCCAAGACCCCCAATGCCTAGCCCAAATTGATAGATGCAAGGCTCAAGTTCCTTAGGCAAGGCCCAAGACCCTAGTTCCCATGCTCGGGTCCATGGAGGTTTTGCTTTGGGTCACTTGAGGCTAGGTTGGGACCTTAGTACTTGTGCTTGGGTCCTTGGCAACCATGCCTTGGTAAGAGGCGTCCGACGTGGGTCCATCGAGGTCAGACCTAGTTATTCGATGGATGGACCTTGGTCATAGAGATCAGTTTAGAAGCCTCTTTTTTTTTTTAAAGAAACTTATGGATATATCAAGAATCTAAACATGGTTTTCTACAAGAACAAACAATTAAATGACCACTTGACCCACGTATTTTTTTGGCAAAGAATACAAAATCAATTCTAAAGCTATGGTATGGATGTTAATTCAGTCGTAAATATTTTAAGTTTACTGATATAGTTCTAAAAATTTGCATGAAATTCGAATGTAGCAATTCTTATTAATTTTTACTTGAAAATCTCAACATCGCAATCTAGTCATCACCTACAAATATGATGGTCTTGTTCTTTTGACTGAGATGAAAAGGAATAGTACCAAGGAAAGAAAAGAAAAAAGAAAAGGAAAAGGAAATTTAAAAAATTTAAGCCAAATGGCATCGTTTTGTCTAAAATTGTCTAAGTTAGATCATCGATCATGTCACATAGGACAGTTGATGATAAAGATACCGCATTAGCAATATCAAACCAAAATTAGTTGAAATGATTGCATTGGAATCTTTAAATAAATAAATAAATAATTTTAGGATTATATTGGAAAAATCAAAAAATGATTGAATCACCATATGTATAATAAGTTTAGAATTGATTTGGTAATTTTTCCAGTGTTTTGATAATAAAACAATATAAATTTTATTTTTAGTGTAAGAATATGACTTTTTTCACCCATAAACAAAAAATAGGCTGATTCCTAGGTATATCTGGGATTGAACCAAAATTGTACGGTTCCTTATTCAAGCCTTTTTATTTTGATTTGTCAGCGCAACGCTCACTGTCATCTAAACATTTCTTATGTGCCCTGTGAATTCCTAGCCTACGACCTAACTGAATGACCTAGGCTCTTTTACTAACTCTGCAAGCCGGTCTATGGGGTCATCCATTCTTCATAGGCAATAACTATTGAAGAGAAACATTGCTAAGAATTGGAGCTTGGAGAGTCATGTCTAGGTCAAGTTTGGCTCGTTAATTGTATTGCATGAAAATGGTTCAATATGAGTCTAATATGTTTTCGACCCGACTTGACCCGACCCACAAGTTTGATGGGCCTATTCATAGAGAGAGATCACAACAAAATCTTTAGCATGGAAAATGTATTCTACTTATCAACCATTAGACCATAGGTTAATATTCTCTCCTGCAGTTGATTTAATGTAGATCTTTTCCGATCACGATCGCAGCACAACTTTGAGTACAATAAACGATTGAAATGCAATTACAAAGAACATATAATGATTTCAAAAGTGTGAAACGTAAAAGTTAATTAACCATCTCACGTCCAAAGAATGTTAAACCTTCAATGAAACGTACACACTCCAATAATGCCTTCGAGTTAACAAGAAAAATTAAAATTACTCTATATTACGATTTTTCGGCGAAGGAAAGATGGACCGGAAACTGATCTTGTAAATGTGCCTATTGGCAAAGAATTAACTGAAGAAAAGTTTTTTTTTTTGGTCTGTAAAGAAAAGTATTCAAATGTTGACCTTTCAACCTTCCAAAATAATTTCCTTTCTTGTTTTAGAAAATAACATGTGTTAACTTAGGGAAAATTATCATAAAATTTATCGCGTTTGTGCTAACCTAGCTCTAGATATTTCAATTTGGTAAATTTAATCCTAAATTTTTTAACAATTTACCAATTTAATTATTTTTATAAATTTTTACCGAAAATCTCTAACATGAACGCTAATCATACCACGTAGAAAGTGCAGCATTGAAGAACAATATAGTTGCAAAAGTGGGTGGAGTAGAAAAAAGATAATGAGGGTGAATGAACCTAAACTAAATATCTATTCCATAATATATGTTTTTCCATGCATTTCCTTCGAAAATTATACCTTCAGATTTTCACATGGTGGTCCCTCTTTCTGTTTCCTTTCCCATTTTGAACCTTCATCACTAAAACAGGAATCAGAAAGTTGTGCTGATAAATGGAGTAGTTACCACTATGATGGTGGTACCACAGCTGTCATCCCTCGTTTATTTAAGTAAGAAACGACAGAAGCAATATATCAAATCGAATAAAGAAATTGTTCAATATAAAATGAGCAGATCCAAGTGGCAGATTGTGAGCAAAAGTTCCAGCAGCGTTAGCAGCTTATCTGTTGGTTTATAAAGCTGTAATCATCCTTGACGCAACCCCTTCAATTATGTATTAGTTTCTTCTGTCACGCCTAAAACTGATTATGGACCACATCTGCTACTTGTCAAACAGTGGCAGCTGATCTTGGAACTATGGAGGGAATCGAGTGTGGACTTCGTCTCCACTTTTAATTTCATTTCCTTCATTTTGCGTCTGTTTATAAGAAGTGAATCGAGTAAATCGAAGAACGTTGAGTATAGCGAGGGGATTGTCAATTTTTTACAACACGAAATTGGCAAAAACCAACCCATTAAACAAGGGATATGTTTGAATGCATCTAAATAAAAAGTGAAAATTAATTTTTTTTTCCTTATGATGAAAACTTAAAATATTATTCGAATTTCAGAAGATAATGAAAAAATCTGAAAAAATCTATGTGAATCTGCGTAAAAACAATCAAGTACGGTGAAAGTTTCAAGAGTTTCCGATCTGAAAATAAATCAGAGTACATGAATGGCGCGACTTAAATAAAGTAAAAGACGAAAGTCAATTCAGATGGACATTAGATTGATATCTTATTCATGTTAAATAATTAAATTTATGATGTTTGATGAGGGCATAGAGTCGGCCTGAATTCATAATCTGAGTTTTATACGTAAACGTGATTGAAGGCCCTTTTAACTCAATTGCAAGGATATGGAGTGAATTTTATAAATATTGTTTTCACTTTTATCTGCGTGGTTTAAAGAAACTATTGGAGGAGGCCAAAAACGTCCCGCGACTGAAACAATATTCAAATATGTTTGAAGGTCAACGAAATGAAAAACCAGATACTGGGAATGCTCCCCAGAATACTTACGGCGCCGTTTGTTGCAGAGTCATACTGAGACCACAAACCACTGGTTTTGACATGGTCTTTGCTCTCTCTCTCTCTTTCTCTCGCGTTTCTTGTAGGCTAATTGGTGCTTAACTGCGAGTTTTCTAATTCCCTGTTGCTTCATCCTACTATAAATACCCATCGAGAATTTCCTCTTCTTCATATCCAAGAAACTAGAAACAAACTCCATCTTTATCTAGTTGTCAAAGTCGAGAGAAAGCGAGGGAAGTTGCTGAAGAAGATGTCGAGCACTGTTGGCAAAGTCATTCGTTGCAAAGGTACTCCTACGAAGAATCCATGTATCACTTCATGTTTTTGGTAGATTAGCATTGCCATTTGGGGTCTTTAAGTTTTTCGCGTTTATGCACATTCGTCAGTTGTTGTTCCGCTCAGTAATGCAATGGGGGCCTTGAGTTCTTCTGCTACATGGTTGTTTGGATCTTTATCGGATTAGTACTGTATTGGGATTGCTCTATCATCAGTGACATTGTTCAGCTAATTTATGCAATGGCTAGATTCAGGGCAATCGATGATGTGTGTGTGTGTGTGTAATCTTGATGCAGCGGATGTCCTCTGACGCAGCATTTACTCTTTATGTGCCAGCACTCTACTTCATAATGAGGCAAATTTTGTGTTGCAGCTGCGGTGGCATGGGAGGCAGGAAAGCCACTGGTGATCGAGGAAGTTGAGGTTGCCCCTCCACAGGCGATGGAGGTGCGTGTGAAGATCCTCATCACTGCTCTCTGCCACACAGATGTTTACTTCTGGGAGGCTAAGGTAACCCTTACTCATTGTGTATTGCTTCTCATGTTCCTCATTAGTTTTCCATCAATATTCATGGTTTACCTCGGTCGGTTCTTCGATTTTCAGGGACAAACCCCTGTGTTTCCCCGCATATTTGGTCATGAAGCAGCTGGGTAAGGCCTCCTCCTTCGCTCCACTTAAATTGTGTTTTCCGATTGTAACTGTCTTTATGTCGATTTTCAGCATCGTGGAAAGCATTGGTGAAGGCGTGACGGAACTTGAACCCGGTGATCACGTGCTTCCTGTGTTCACCGGGGAGTGCAAGGAGTGTCAGCACTGCAAATCTGAGGAGAGCAACATGTGTGACCTCCTGAGGATAAACACAGACAGAGGGGTGATGCTGAATGATGGCAAGTCGAGGTTCTCGATCAATGGGAAGCCCATTTACCATTTCGTTGGGACTTCAACTTTCAGCGAGTACACCGTGGTTCATGTCGGTTGCCTGGCCAAGATCAACCCAGCCGCTCCCCTCGACAAAGTCTGTATTCTCAGCTGTGGTATCTCCACTGGTATGCAGAGGACTAAGATCTGAGGCATTTGATGTTCGAAACAGCATGTTCCTTGCTCAAAAAATATCCTTTGAAAAATTGATCCGTCTTTCTTTGAAGGTCTCGGGGCGACCCTGAATGTTGCAAAACCACCGAAGGGTTCAAGCGTTGCCATATTTGGGCTAGGAGCTGTTGGCCTTGCTGTGAGTTTCTCGAATCCTTGCTCCGCGTCGCTCATTTTCTACGAAGTAATAGCAGTTGTTTTAGCGAAGGATGCTCTTGGCGGTGTTGCTGATCCAAATATGCTGTTTACTTTGAATTTTTCTTCCAGGCCGCTGAAGGCGCTAGAATTGCTGGGGCTTCAAGAATTATTGGGGTTGATCTAAATACGAACAGATTCCACCAAGGTGGGTAAAATTCTTACCACTTCGGTACTGAATTTTGCTGGATGAGAAGATAAGTAGAAGGCCTGATATGAATGCTGGATTTGTAATTATGATGCCAAGCAAATTAGTACCTACTTTTCGATAATATACACGAATTCGATACTGGGGATAAGTGCCGGTCGGTTCAACTTCAACCGTAACTGCCTTCCAATGATTTGTTTTGTCTGTTTGACAGCCAAAAAATTCGGCGTTACCGAGTTTGTGAACCCAAAAGATTATGACAAGCCTGTTCAAGAGGTAAGTCAACAAGTATGCCCAATTGGAAAAAGGAGAAACTGGAGAGTTCTTTTCTGTTCTAATTCTGCAATTCAGTATTTGCAGGTGCTTGCGGAAATGACTGGCGGAGGAGTTGACCGAAGCGTTGAGTGTACTGGAAGCATCAACGCCATGATTTCCGCATTTGAATGCGTCCATGATGTAATTTTCCTATAGCTTTTAATGGTATTCCTTAATGGGTTATTGCTTGTAGCCATGAATCACAAGCGTTTCTTTGATCTGGGCTTGCAGGGATGGGGTGTGGCCGTGCTCGTTGGTGTGCCGAACAAGGATGACGCCTTCAAGACACACCCGATGAACTTCCTGAACGAGAAAACGCTCAAGGGCACTTTCTTTGGCAACTACAAACCACGCACCGACCTCCCTAATGTCGTCGAGATGTACATGAGGAAGGTATGTACAAACACGCACATGACAATATGTCGTATGCCTTCTTGCTCGTGACTCAATTCTCATGTTTTCTCTCTCTGTCCTGAATCCTCAGGAGCTTGAACTGGAGAAGTTCATCACTCATGAGGTGTGTCTATCAGAAATCAACAAGGCCTTCGAGCTCATGCTCCAAGGTGACTCTCTCCGGTGCATTATCCGGATGGACGCATAGGGCGCCCTGATCTACTATTGGGTTTCAGATTGTCGGAGTGCCAATAAATTCAGCTTGATCATATGAATAAAGAAAAACACTGAACGCAGAAGATTATTTGCTTTATTTCATTATCTTTTTGTTTCTCGCGCCTTTGGCCGTGGTTTTTTCTTCCTTTGTACATGATACAAATAATACTGTAACAGAGCTGCAGAAGTCATTGAACTTTCTCTTCAGTTGATATATCTAGTTTTTCAGAGTATTCTTGGTCATTACTATTGCAATGCCATCTTTTTTATTATATGAACATGACTGCTCATGATTTCAATCAAGATCATTAAGTGTTGGTTCTGAAAATGCTGTGCAATTACACTTCAAAGATGTATAGTGTGTTCCTATAAACACCTCGTATGAAAATTCTAAACATAGCAACTTAATTATTATGCAAACTCACTCTTCACATATCTCAACAAGCTAAAAGATTTCAATTATCAAAAACTTGATAAAATAATTTACTTTTTCAGAGATAGGATCTATGTTTCCAATAAGGGTTAATACTACAAAAAATTCTAAAAACTTTTTTAATGTCACTAAAAATCCTAAACTTATCCATTGTGACATAAATACCCCCTTACTCTTTTTTTTTTTTTTGCATCATAAAAAACCCTTAACTTATACTAGTATGACAAATTTACCTTGAGTAGAACTGAAATATAGGGTATATATATCACACATCTATAAGTTTGGCTTTTTCGCGACACAAAAAATAATTTAGGGGTATTTGCATCATAATGGGCAAGTTTAAGATTTTTCGTGACACAAAAAAGAGATGAGTATTTGTATCACAATGGACTAGTTTAAAAATTTTGGTGACATAAAAGAATTGAGGTATTTATGTTACAGCGATTATAATTTGGGGGTTTTTTTTGTGGTATTTTCCCTTCCCATAATAAATTAGAACTAAATTGGAATGCTAATTGAATTTTTTGAAGCATTCTTTAATAGTTTCAAAGATAACTGATTCCATGAACATAAAATGGGGTTCATTTTCAACTACAGAACATAGGTAATGGGACGATTTTATTATTCCGTTTCCAAAAAAAAAAAAAAAATCGGACATTTTTACATGCTGGTAAATTAATGAAGGAACCGATAAGTGTAAAAAAAAAAAAATGTTTGTCAAAAAAGTTTCGGTTTCTTGATTTCCCAGCATTTTATTGTAATTTACTGGCACTTTTATGAAATTATCAACTCTTTTTGCAATGTACAAATTACCAACTTTTCTTATTTTTTTCCAAATCTCAATTATCTTTCTAATCACCATCTTGAATTTACATACTCTTATATGAATTTTACCAAAATTTATTTGAGCGACTTATCAACTTTTTTCCAATTATATTTGTAACAAGTTTTGAGTTACAAACTGTCATTTGAAGTACTTGCCATTATTTTATTTTTTTAATTTACCGACTTTTGTTATCATTTAGAATTTACCGACTTTTATCTGTCCTTTTACAAAGTGATTGCTAACTTTTTCCTATTAAATTACTAACCAATATTGCGTGACCAATTCTTATTTGAATTTATTAGTAAATTATCAGCATCCCTTATCTTTAAGAAATGAGTTTATCGTATCGTTTACCAGCGGCTTAATTTTATATGAAATCACCAATATATATTTGTGTGACTAACCAATTTTTCTTTGATTAAGTTACCAACTCGTTTGAGTTACCAATGCTAATTTCAATTTTTTTCCTATGTTCATTCACCTTTTTTCCTTAAATTTACCAATTTTTCTATTAAGTTACTACTTTTATTTACCATGCTTACCAACTTTTTAATTTACCAACTCTATTTGAAAATTACCAGCCTCATTTAAAGCAATTCTCAACTTTTCTTCAAATAAGTTGCTAATTAATTTTGCGATACCAACTCTTATAAGACTTAGTTTCCAATGATTATTTTCAATTGCAAAATTATCTTATCTCTGACCAAAAAACAAAAAAAACCTCTTATATTTTACTAACTTTATCTTATCAACCTCTTATATTTATTCTCCTTTATATGGAATTACCAACCTTCTTTTTTTTTTTTTTTGACATACAAACTTTTCTTCGATTAAGTTATTAATTAATTTTTAGCGATCAAGTCTCATGTAAGTTGCTTACCAAAGTTCATTTTTTTTTTTTTTAAAGTTTACCAACTTTTTTTAATATAGATTACCACATTTATTTGCCACCTAATAGAATAGTTGGTCAATGAAAAATAATCAAATAATTGTCGGTACCTAACTCAAGTGAGAGTTGATAATTTAGAATTTATTGATAACTTAATCGGAGAAAAGTTGATTCATAATTTATAATAAGTTAGTAACTTCACATAACAGCTAGTAAATTTAAGGCATAGTTAGAAATAAATAAAGGTTAGAAAAAATTGGTGATTAAAAGAAAAGTAAATTTCCTGGGTAACTTATATAAGAGTTGGTAACTCAAAGCTAATGAGTAATTTAATTGGAAAAAATCGGGTAAGTCAATCTAATTGAGAATGGTAATTTGTAAAAAGTTGGTAAATCAAAGGCATCATTAAGAAATGCAACAATAAATTTTTCAAGAAAAGTTGGAAAAAAAAAAAAAAAAAAAAGAAGAAGTCAAATGCACGCCTGTGACTCAAATGGAAGTTAGTAACTAATTCAATTTAATGAGAGAAAAGCTGCCGAGTCACCTTAGGTTGGTAATTTCTTAAAATGAGTTCGTAAACATAATAATTGATAATTAAGTTAAATAAAAGTTTATAATTCAAATATCTTCGAAGTCAACGAAGGGAAAAGCCAGAAACTTGAAATGCGTTCCAAAATACTAAGACCACAAGCCACGGGTAAGTAATTCAAACGAGATAAATTGGTGAGTGACGCTGATTAAGATTAATAATATAAAAAAAAGAATTAGTAAGTGAAAGGTGTTACTAATCAAAGCAAATACAAGTTGGTAACTCAAAAGCTAGTAAATTAAAAAGAACAATTAACTGTTAGTAAGTAATTCAAATTAGAGATGGCGAACTAAAGCTAATTAGTAATTTAATCTGATAAAATTTGTTTAAGCGGCTCTACTCTAAGTTGGTAATTTCACATAAGAGATGGTGAATTCAAAGTAAATATGAGTAATACAAATAAGAATTGGTCAGTTAATATAAATTTGGTAATTTACAAATTGTTAAACGAAATTAGAAATTTCATAAAAGTATTAGTAAATTACCAAAAAGTTACATGGAAAATAATAGGATTAGTACTACAAAAAAAACCTCAAATTGGTATGGTAAAAAAATCGTTTTTCATAAATTTATCACATGTGTATTAGTTTAGAACTTTTCGTGGTATTAATACCAAAAAATAACCACTAATTTAAATTTACCAGTACATATAAAAATTCATATAATCTTGGCATGTAACATTTGGTTGAAAATTAATTTTGGGCTTGCTTTGCTACGTAGAAGATGTTTCGCTTTGCCCAACTTCATGAAGACAAGGCTTGGGTCCCTTAAGGCTCAACTTGGACCTCAGGGCCCTTGCATGGCTGAGTTGAGCCGATCCAACACTTAATCCAGGGACCAATCTATACATTGTTGATTATCAATTTTTGGGACCGAGGATCAACTCTATTGAATTTGGGACTGAGGATCGAATCCAATCCAGTTTGGTTCCAAAGTCAACCTAAGACCAATCAGTTACTTTTTTTTTTGTTTCCTTTTTTATATTGCTTAAAAGGACAAGCATACTATTTTAGATTACATATTCATCAATAATGTGACATTGGATAACTAAATTATGAACACAAATACATATAAAATATAAATATAAGATAAGGTAATAATAGAAACTTACACGTGCTAAAAGTAACAAACCATAAAAATGAACATGCAAGGTGAGAGGATAGAGGCAAGCAGCAAGGTGAGTGAACAAAGGTGAGCAATGAGGCAAGTGAGGCAAGCGAAGAGAGGCAAGTTGTGAGCAGGGCGGTCGAGCAAGGCTGAGACAAGTGAAGAGGGTTTTTGTGTGTTTTTTTTTTTTTTTTTAAATTTGGTCGAATTTGGTCTAGGTTTCTACTTTCTAATTTACAAGACAAATTGAACTATGGCCCCATTTGGTTCAACTTTGGGGAAATGGCTTTGCATTTCCCCAAGTATCCTTGAGAGAATGGGCATTTGGGGAATGCAAAGTGTGTTTGGGAACTCATTTTTGTGTATATTTTGCAAAGTAGTTTTGAGGTGAAAAGAAAAAGAGAAAAAAGAAAGGAAAAGAAAAGGGAGGAGGAGATGCAGCTACTCGGCAGTGGGGCTGGTGGTGGTGGGGAGGTGGCTGGTGGCGATGGAGAGGCAGTTGGTGGTGGTGGTGGCGGCGATGGCGGTGGCAGTGGGGGAAGGTAGCTGACCTTAGGCGACACCCTGGGTCACGCGACCCAGGCGACGTGTGAGTCGGGCAGCCTCAGGAGACGCCGCCTAAGGTCGAGCGACCCAGGCGACCCCGCCCGAGGCCGCGCGACCTCAAGTGACGTCGCCTGGGTCGATTTCTCCCTCCGATCTTCTCCGGCCTCCAGGTTGCGCACTCTTGAACTCGCGGCCGTCGTCATCTTCTTTCGATCGTCGCGGGTTTCAGGAAGGATTTTCTCGTCGTCGTTTTCTGGGGGTGTTGAGTGCCGCCATCGACGGCGTTGCTCCGGGTCGCTCGACCTCAGGTGCGACCCGTGGCATCGCCCGAGGTTGCGTGGCCTCGGGCGACGCCGCCTGAGGTCAAGCGACCCAGGCGACGCCCGAGGTCGCCCAACCTTAGGCCACCTCGCCTGAGGTCGTGCGACCTCAGGTGAGGCTTCTCGGCGGCCAGATCTGGCCGCTCGCCGGTTGAGCTTCGTGAGAGAGAAGGAAGAAGACGATGAATAGTACTTTTCGAGGGCAAAAAAGGAAAACATATATATCAATAAGGGCAATATTGGAAAGAAAAAAATTCATTAAAACCTAGACTAGCATTCCAAATGATCAATGCAAACTTGAAAAGCCGAACCCAACGCAAAATTTTTTCCCCAAGGGACTTTGGGGGCGTAAAGCCCCGTGGGAAAGCTGAACCAAATAGGGCCTATGAAGAGAGTAGAGGAGTACAAGCTAGATTTAGAGTAAACAAAAGCCCTAGGTTGGACAAATCCTAAATTCTTAAGATCGAGGATCAACCTGCACAATGTAGGGTCTAAAGATCCTAAGACAAAGGATCGACCCAATCTCTCTAAGGATCGGCCCAAGACTAGCTAGGTTGGGCTGATCCAGAGTCAATCTAGGATTGAACCTGAACTTATGCTCACCCCTACATGCACCGGTCCCTAGTACATATGCTTGAGCCCCCAAGAAACATGCTCGAGTACCTAGGTCCATCTAGACTAGCATGGATCCATCAAGGTCGAGCTTGTACCTCGATAGTTGGATATACAAAAGCTAGGCTTGGGTCTCTCAAGGCTAAGCTTGGGAACTCGGAGCCCATGCCTAGTCCCCCACCATGCCTAAGTACTTAGCACCATGCCAAGGTCATTGGTATTCGGCCCTGTCCAATGTGGTCAGGCATAGGTTCACAAAGATGGGGTTGAGTGCCTGCACTTGATTCTACTGAGGCTAGTCTTGAGTCCCTCGAGGCTAGGTCAAAATTGGTGCCCATTCCTGGGTTTGCAATGGCTATACTAAAGTAACCGGCTCCCTCACCAATGTTAGTAGCGCTTAATCCAAGTCCATTTAAACCATGCTCAGTTCCTTAAGGTTGGGCTTGGGTTCATAGAAGCTGGTAGGGGTGTAAACGGTTCGGTTCGGTTCGGTTTTTGAAAACCGAACCGAACCGAACCGATAGAAAAATCCTCCGAACCGAACCGAACCGAATACGAACAGAACCGAAATTTCGGTTCGGTTCGGTTCGGTTCAGTTTTTTGGTTTTCAACTTTTGGTCTTCGGTTTTCGTTTTTTTTTTTTTTTTTCTGTAAACTCAAAATATTGAGAACTTGCCTCAACATTTCACAACACCAACTTTTTCTTAGATTCAACCAGAGTCCAGCTCAACATAGAAACCTCGATTTTTAATTTGAAGAGAGAAGACCTTCATGATTTTCTTCTCCATCATAATCATAGAAGAGGAAAAAGGCATGTCGATCAACATCTTTCCGGAACATGATATCAGAGCATAAGAAAGCAAAGGGTGTTCAAAAGGGGAACACCCAAACAAGTTCAACGAAGGAAAAGTGAAAAGAGCATGTGGGATAAATAGCTTCACTTGGGTTATCATTTCAACCAACTACGAAGATAAAAAGAATTATCTCGATGTAGAAACCACAAGACCCATCGTTGAATTCCTGCTAAGAAGACAGGGGACCAAACCAAACGAGTAAGGAAGCTCTCCGCCACAAAGAACAGCAAGACCCTTCTCGGGAATTTCATCAAGCACCTGGTGTGCAGCATGCGGTGATCAATTTCCAGTTGATTTGGTGCTCCACTATCGCCAAAGTGTAGCTGCACAAACATCATGGATATATTCAGAGAAAACTCAATGTCTCTGGTTCTTTGTTTAATAGAGTAAACTAATATGATTCTTGAAATCTCTAAAGACTAGCATGACCAGAAAAACATATTCTTGATTCACGACCTACTCCGCAATATCTAGAACTTAAAGCTCAATTATGGCTCTTTCCACTAGGGGAAGAACAATCACAACATTAAAAGCTGCTATATAGATAATCTAGCATCTCAATTAGCCATTTTAGCTGAGATGAAAGAATCAAGGCAACATTTCGATGGCCGTAATAAATAAAACACGTAAAACCCAACTGAAGTTTCGCTCAGCAACTCAATTTATAGACACCATACACTACCCTGAAATCACTAACAGGAAAAACCAACCCTTTTCGCTTCCCACATTGGAATCGACCAAGCAAGAGATCATCGACATCGGATGAAACCACAAGCATAGCCAGCATACTCAAATCCCATAATTCCAAAATCAACTCCCCGCCCAGGGGACCAAAAAGCAATTTTTACAAAACGAAAGTAGAGCCCAGTTCATCCGATCAGTCCAATTGAATGTCAAGCCGAACTCCACCCACAAAATTCATCAATCTGACGACCCTCTGATACACCCGATGCGCACGAATTGCACGCGAGAATCACCATCAACCAAGATTCGAGAGAAAAGTAGTCACCTTAACGAGAGAAAGAGAGAGGGGGGGAGCACTGCGGTTTCCCGAGGTAGCAGAAGATGAGGAGGAGGAGGTTTTTGTCTCCTAGGCAGTATAAGGCTAAAACGAAGAGAAATTTGCTTCGGACCGTGGTTCTTTGTCGGGTCTTAGCCAAACAGCGTGTAAAGTGACGAAGGAGAGACTTTGGCCGCTCCCCAGTCCAGAGCAGAGCGCGCGCCATCGCAGAAGGAAGAGGGGCTCTGTCTCTCAATCGGTTGCTGTCGCCGTCGCAGTCGCCATCCCTGCCGTTGTCACCGTCACAGTCGCCATCCCTACCACTGTCGCTGTTGCACCTCCAAGCCATCCAAGAGGAGACACGAGAGGAGAGGGCCGGAGTCGAGAGAGAATAAAACCTAGAGTCGGGACGGGAGAGAATAAACCGAACCAATAAAAGAGATTTTATCGAGTCATGGTTCGGTTCGGTTCGGTTAACCGATAAAAACCAAACCGATAAAAGAGATTTCGGTTTTTAATGAGAACCGAACCGAAAACCGAATCGAATTCGGTTCGGTTCGGTACGGTTTTCGGTTCAGTTCCTGACACCCCTAGAAGCTGGGGCCAAGTTGCTCAAGCTCGAGCCCAAGCCCAATACCCTCGATGCCTAGCCCAAATTGATAGATGCAAGGCTCAAGTGCCTTAGGCAAGGCCCAAGACCCTAGTTCCCGTTTTCAAGTTCATGGAGGTTTTGCTTTGGGTCACTTGAGGCTAGGTTGGGACCTCAGTACTTGTGCTTGGGTCCTTGGCAACCATGCCTTGGTAAGAGGCATCCGACGTAGGTCCATTGAGGTCAAGCTTGGTTATTCGATAGATGGACCTTGGTCATAGAGATCAGTTTAGAAGCCTTTTAAAAAAAAAATTATGGATATATCAAGAATCTAAACATGGTTTTCAACAAGAACAAACAATTAAATGACCACTTGACCCACGTATATTTTTGGCAAAGAATACAAAATCAATTCTAAAGCTATGGTACGAATGTTAATTCATTGGTAAATATTTTAAGTTTGCTGATATAGTTCTAAATATTTGCATGAAATTCGAATGTAGCAATTCTTATTGATTTTTGCTTGAAAATCTCAACATGGCAATGTAGTCATCACCTAAAAATATGACAGTATTGTTCTTCTGACTAAGACGAAAAGGAATAGTACCGAGGAAAGAAAAGAAAAAAGAAAAGGAAAAGGAAAATTAAAAAATTTAAGCCAAATGGCGTCGTTTTGTCTAAAATTGTCTAAGTTAGATCGTCGATCATGTCACATAAGACAATTGATGATAAAGATACCACATTAGCAATATCAAACCAAAATTAGTTGAAAAGATTGCATTGGAATCTTTAAATAAATAAATCAAAGTTTAGGATTATATTGGAAAATTTGAAAATGATTGAATCACCATATGTATAATAAGTTTAGAATTGATTTGGTAATTTTTCCAGTGTTTTGGTAATAAAACGATATAAATTTTATTTTTATTGAAAGAATATGACTTTTTTCACCCAAAAACATAAAATAGGCTGATTCCTAGGTATATCTGGGATTGAACCGAAATTGTTCGGTTCCTTATTCAAGCCTTTTTATTTTAATTTGTCAGCGCAAGGCTCACTCTCATCTAAACATTTCTTATGTGCCCTGTTAATTCCTAGCCTACGACCTAACTGAAGGACCTAAGCTCTTTTACTGACTCCGCAAGCAGGTCTATGGGGTTATCCATTCTTCATAGACAATAACTATTGAAGAGAAACATTGCTAAGAATTGAAGCTTGGATAGAGTCATGTGTAGGTCAAGTTTGGCTCATTAATTGTATTGCATGAAAATGGTTCAATATGAATCGATCCGTTTTTGACCCGACCCAACCCACAAGTTTGATGGGCCTATTCATAGAGAGAGATAGCAATAAAATCTTTAGCATGGAAAATGTATTCTACTTATCAAGCATTAGACCATAGGTTAATATTCTCTTGTGCAGTTGATTTAATGTAGATCTTTTCCGATCACGATCGCAGCACAACTTTGAGTACAATAAACGATTGAAATGCAATTACAAAGAACATATAATGATTTCAAAAGTGCGAAACGTAAAAGTTAATAACCATCTCACGTCCAAAGAATGTTAAACCTTCAATGAAACGTACACACTCCAATAATGCCTTCGAGTTAGCAAGAAAAATTAAAATTACTCTATATTACGATTTTTCGGCGAAGGAAAGATGGACCGGAAACTGATCTTGTAAATGTGCCTATTGGCAAAGAATTAAATAAAGAAAAGCACTTTTTTTTTGGTCCGTAAAGAAAAGTATTCAGATGTTGACCTTTCAACCTTCCAAAATAATTTCCTTTCTTGTTTTAGGAAATAACATGTGTTAACTTGGGGAAAATTATCATAAAATTCCTAAATTTATCGCGTTTGTGCTAATCCAACTCTAGATTTTTCAATTTGGTAAATTTAATCCTAAATATTTTAACGATTTACCAATTTAATCATTCATGTCAATTTTTACCAAAAATTACTAACGTAAACGCTAATTAGACCACGTAGAAAGTGCGGCATTGAAGAAAAATATAGTCCTATTGCAAAAGTGCGTGGAGTAGAAAAAAGATAACAAGGGTAAACGAACCTAAACTAAATATCTATTCCATAATATATGTTTTCCCATGCATTCCCTTCGAAAATTATACCTTCAGATTTTCACGTGGTGGTCCCTCTTTCTGTTTCATTTCCCACTTTAAACCTTCATCACTAAAACAGGAATCAGAAAGTTGTGCTGATAAGTGGAGTAGCTACCACTATGATGGTGGTACCACAGCCGTCATCCCTCGTTTATTTAAGTAAGAAACGACAGAAGCAATATATCAAATCGAATAAAGAAATTGTTCAATATAAAATGAGCAGATCCAAGTGGCAGCTTGTGAGCTCAAGTTCCAGCAGCGTTACCAGCTTCTCTGTTGGTTTATAAAGCTGTATTCATCCGTGACGCAACCCCTTCAATTATGTATTAGTTTCTTCTGTCACGCCTAAAACTGATTATGGACCACATCTACTACTTGTCAAACAGTGGCAGCTGATCTTGGAACTATGGAGGGAATCGAGTCTGGACTTCGTCTCCACTTTTAATCTCATTTCCTTCATTTTGCGTCTGTTTATAAGAAGTGAATCGAGTAAATTGAAGAATTGAGTATAGCGAGGGGATTGTCAATTTTTTACACCACAAAATTGGCAAAAACCAACCCATTCAACAAGGGATGTGTTTGAATGCATCTAAATAAAAAGTGAAAACTTTTTTTTTTCCTTTTTGATGAAAACTTAAAATATTATGCGAATTTCAGAAGATAATGAAAAAATCTGAAAAAATCTATGTGAATCTGTGTAAAAACAATCAAGTACGGTGAATGTTTCAAGAGTTTCTAATCATCAGAGTACATGAATGGCGCGACTTAAATAAAGTAAAAGATGAAAGTCAATTCAAATGGACGTTAGATTGATATCTTATTCATGTTAAATAATTAAATTTATGATGTTTGATGAGGGCATCGAATCGGCCTGACTTCATAATCTGAGTTTTATACGTAAACGTGATTGAAGGCCCTTTTAATTCAATTGCAAGGATATGGAGTGAATTTTATAAATATTGTTTTCACTTTTATCTGCATGATTTAAAGAAACTATTGGAGGAGGCCAGAAACGTCCCGCGACGGAAACAATATTCAAATATGTTTGAAGGTCAACGAAATGAAAAACCAGATACTGGGAATGCTCCCAAGAATACTTACGGCGCCGTTTGTTGCAGAGTCATACTGAGACCACAAACCACTGGTTTTGACATGGTCTTTGCTCTCTCTCTCTCTTTCTCTCGCGTTTCTTGTAGTCTAATTGGTGCTTAACTGCGAGTTTTCTAATTCCCTGTTTCTTCATCCTACTATAAATACCCATCGAGAATTTCCTCTTCTTCATATCCAAGAAACTAGAAACAAACTCCATCTTTATCTAGTTGTCAAAGTCGAGAGAAAGCGAGGGAAGTTGCTGAAGAAGATGTCGAGCACTGTTGGCAAAGTCATTCGTTGCAAAGGTACTCCTACGAAGAATCCACGCATCACTTCATGTTTTTGGTAGATTAGCATTGCCATTTGGGGTCTTTAAGTTCTTCCCGTTTATACACATTCGTCAGTTGATGTTCCGCTCAGTAATGCAATGGGGGCCTTGAGTTCTTCTGTTACATGGTTGTTTGGATCTTTATCGGATTAGTACTGTATTGGGATCTTGATGCGGCGGATGTCCTCCGATGCAGCATTTACTCTGTATGTGCGAGCATTCTACTTCATAATCGTGCAAATTTTGTGTTGCAGCTGCCGTGGCATGGGAAGCAGGAAAGCCACTGGTGATCGAGCAAGTGGATGTTGCCCCTCCACAGGCGATGGAGGTGCGTGTGAAGATCCTCGTCACTGCTCTCTGCCACACAGATGTTTACTTCTGGGAGGCTAAGGTAACCCTTACCCGTTTTGTATTGCTTCTCATGTTCCTCATTAGTTTTACATCAATCTTCACAATTTACCTCGATCGTATCTTTGATTTTCAGGGACAGACCCCCGTGTTTCCCCGCATATTTGGTCATGAAGCAGCTGGGTAAGGACTCCTCCTTCGCTCCACTTAAATTGTGTTTTCCGATGGTAACTGTCTTTACGTCGATTTTCAGCATCGTGGAAAGCATTGGTGAAGGCGTGACGGAACTTGAACCCGGTAATCACGTGCTTCCTGTGTTCACCGGGGAGTGCAAGGAGTGTCAGCACTGCAAATCTGAGGAGAGCAACATGTGTGACCTCCTGAGGATAAACACTGACAGAGGGGTGATGCTGAATGATGGCAAGTCGAGGTTCTCGATCAATGGGAAGCCCATTTACCATTTCGTTGGGACTTCAACTTTCAGCGAGTACACCGTGGTTCATGTCGGTTGCCTGGCCAAGATCAACCCAGCCGCTCCCCTCGACAAAGTCTGTATTCTCAGTTGTGGTATCTCCACTGGTATGCAGAGGACTAAGATCTGAGGCATTTGATGTTCGAAACAGCATGTTACTTGCTCAAAAAATATCCTTTGAAAAATTGATCCGTCTTTCTTTGAAGGTCTTGGGGCGACGCTGAATGTTGCAAAACCACAGAAGGGTTCGAGCGTTGCGATATTTGGGCTAGGAGCTGTTGGCCTTGCCGTGAGTTTCTTGAAATCCTTGCTCCGCCTCACTCATTTTTATGAAGTAATAGTATTTGTTTTAGTGAAGGATGCTCTTGGCGGTGCTGCTGATGCAAAAATGCCGTTCTCTTTGAATTTTTCTTCCAGGCCGCTGAAGGCGCTAGAATTGCTGGGGCTTCAAGAATCATTGGGGTTGATCTAAATCCGAACAGATTCCACCAAGGTGGGTAAAATTCTTACCACTTCGGTACTGAATTTTGCTGGATGAGAAGATAAGTAGAAGGCCTGATATGAATGCTAGATTTGTAATTATGATGCCAAGCAAATTAGTACCTACTTTTCGATAATATACACGAATTCGATACTGGGGATAAGTGCCGGTCGGTTCAACTTCAACCGTAACTGCCTTCCAATGATTTGTTTTGTCTGTTTGACAGCCAAAAAATTCGGCGTTACTGAGTTTGTGAACCCAAAAGATTATGACAAGCCTGTTCAAGAGGTTAGTCAACAAGTATGCGCAATTGGAAAAAGGAGAAACTGGAGAGTTCTTTTCTGTTCTAATTCTGCAATTCACTATTTGCAGGTGCTTGCGGAAATGACTGGCGGAGGAGTTGACCGAAGCGTTGAGTGTACTGGAAGCATCAACGCCATGATTTCCGCATTTGAATGCGTCCATGATGTAATTTTCCTATAGCTTTTTATGGTATTCCTTAATGGGTTATTGTACGTAGCCATGAATCATAAGCGTTTCTTTGATCTGGGCTTGCAGGGATGGGGTGTGGCCGTGCTCGTTGGGGTGCCGAACAAGGATGACGCCTTCAAGACACACCCGATGAACTTCCTGAACGAGAAAACGCTCAAGGGCACTTTCTTTGGCAACTACAAACCACGCACCGACCTCCCTAATGTCGTCGAGATGTACATGAGGAAGGTATGTACAAACACGCACATGACAATATGTCGCATGCCTTCTTGCTCGTGACTCAAGTCTCATGTTTTCTCTCTCTGTCCTGAATCCTCAGGAGCTTGAACTGGAGAAGTTCATCACTCATGAGGTGTGTCTATCAGAAATCAACAAGGCCTTCGATCTCATGCTCCAAGGTGACTCTCTCCGGTGCATTATCCGGATGGACGCATAGGGCGCCACTGATCTACCGTTGGGCTTCAGATTGTCGGAGTGCCAATAAATTCAGCTTGATCATATGAATAAAGAAAAACACTGAACGCAGAAGATTATTTGCTTGATTTCATTATCTTTTTGTTTCTCGCGCCTTTCGCCGTGGTTTTTTCTTCCTTTGTACATGACACAAATAATACTGTAACAGAGCTGCAGAAGTGATTGAACTTTCTCTTCAGTTGATATATCTAGTATTTCAGAGATTCTTGGTCATTAATATTGCAATGCCTTCTTTTTTATTATATGAACATGACTGCTCATGATTTCAATCAAGATCATTAACTGTTGGTTCTGAAATTGCTGTGCAATTTCACGTCAAAGATGTATAGTGTGTTCCTATAAACAACTCAAATGAAAATTCTAAACATAGCAACTTAATTATTATGCAAACTCACTCTTCACATATCTCAACAAGCTAAAAGATTTCAATTATCAAAAACTTATGTTTCCAATATATCAAAAACTTATGTTTCCAATAAGGGTTAATACTACAAAAAATTCTGAACTTTTTTTATGTCACTAAAAGTCCTAAACCTATCCATTGTGACATAAATACCCCCTTACTCTTTTTTTTTTTTTTTTTTGCATCATAAAAAACTCTTAACTTATACTAGTATGACAAATTTACCGTGAGTAGAACTGAAATATAGGGTATATATGTCACACATATAGAAGTTTGGTTTTTTTGCGAAACAAAAAATAATTTAGGGGTATTTGCATCATAATAGGCAAGTTTAAGATTTTTCGTGACACAAAAAAGAGTTATGAGTATTTGTATCACAATGGGCAAGTTTAAAATTTTTGGTGACATAAAAGAATTGAGGTATTTATGTTACAATGATTATAATTTGGGGTTTTTGGTGGTATTTTCCCTTCCCATAATAAATTAGATCTAAATTGGAATGCTAATTGAATTTTTTGAAGCATTCTTTAATAGTTTTAAAGATAACTGATTCCATGAACATAAAATGGCGTTCATTTTCAACTACAGAACACATGTAATGGGACGATTTTATTATTCCGTTTCCAAAAAAAGAAAAAAATCGGACATTTTTACATGCTGGTAAATTAATGAAGGAACCGATAAGTGTAAAAAAAATAATGTTTGTCAAAAAAGTTTCGGTTTCTTGATTTCCCAGCATTTTATTGTAATTTACTGGCACTTTTATGAAATTATCAACTCTTTTTTGCAATGTACAAATTACCAACTTTTCTTATCTTTTTCCAACTCTCAATTATCTTTCTAATCACCATCTTCAATTTACATACTCTTATATGAATTTTACCAAAATTTATTTGAGCGACTTATCAACTTTTTTCCAATTATATTTCTAACTAGTTTTGAGTTACAAACTCTCATTTGAAGTACTTGCCAATATTTTTTTTTTTTTTTAAATTTACCGACTTTTGTTATCATTTACAGTTTACCGACTTTTATCTGTCCTTTTACAAAGTGATTGCGAACTTTTTCCTATTAAGTTACTAACCAATATTGTGTGACCAATTCTTATTTGAATTTATTACCAAGTAAATTATCAGCATCCCTTATCTTTAAGAACTGAGTTTCTCTTATCGTTTACCAGCGACTTAATTTTATATGAAATCACCAATATATATTTGTGTGACTAACCAATTTTTCTTTGATTAAGTTACCAACTCATTTGAGTTACCAATGCTAATTTAAATTGTTTTCCTTTGTTCATTCACCTTTTTTCCTTAAATTTACCAATTGTTCTATTAAGTTACTACTTTTATTTACCATGCTTACCAAGTTTTTAATTTACTAACTCTATTTGAAAATTACCAGCCTCATTTAAAGCAATTCTCAACTTTTCTTCAAATAAGCTGCTAATTAATTTTGCAATACCAACTCTTATAAGATTTAGTTTCCAATGATTATTTTCAATTGCAAAATTATCTTATCTCTGAAACGCCCCCCCAAAAAACCCCTTGTATTTATTCTCCTTTATGTGGAATTACCAACCTTTTTTTTTTTTTTTGACATACAAACTTTTCCTCGATTAAGTTATTAATTAATTTTTAGCGTTCAAGTCTCATGTAAGTTGCTTACCAAAGTTCATTTGTTTTTTTTTTTTTTTTAAAGTTTACCAAATTTTTAATATAGATTACCACATTTATTTGCCACCTAATAGAATAGTTGGTCAATGAAAAATAATCAAATAATTGTCGGTACCTAACTCAAGTGAGAGTTGATAATTTAGAATTTATTGATAACTTAATCGGAGAAAAGTTGATTCATAATTTATAATAAGTTAGTAACTTCACATAACAGCTAGTAAATTTAAGGCATAGTTGGAAATAAATAAAGGTCAGAAAAGATTGGTAATTAGAAGAAAAATAAATTTCCTGGGTAACTTATATAAGAGTTGGTAACTCAAAGCTAATGAGTAATTTAATTGGAAAAAATCGGGTAAGTCAATCTAATTGAGAATGGTAATTTCTAAAGAGTTGGTAAATTAAAGGCATCATTAAGAAATGCAACAATAAATTTTTCAAGAAAGTTGGCAAACAAAAAAAAAAAAAAGTCAAATACACGCCTATGACTCAAATGGTAGTTAGTAAGGTAATTTCTTAAAATGAGTTTGTAAAAATAATAATTGATAATTAAGGTAAATAAAATTTTATAATTCAATAAAAATCGATACACTTGTGACAAATTTATCCAAAACTATTTTTTTTTACCATGAAAAACTTCAAAGTGGTACACCCATGACAAATTTACCCCGACTGACCATTAAAAAAAAAAAAAAAAAAAACCTTAAACTGGTACATTTATGACAAATTTACCTAAAACTAATTTATTCAACCGCAAAAAACCTCAAACTAATAAATTTGTGACAAAGATACCTTCCACTAAATTGAATTAATACCACAAAAAAATCACAAAAATTGTAAATTGTGACAAACGGAGCATAAAATTCCAAATTGGTATATCGGTTAACTATCACATGTCATTTAACTTAATAATTTGACAGTAAAATTTAACGAAAACTAATAGAAGGTAAATTTTTCACAATTGTAACAGTTTGAGGTAAATTTGTCAAAAATATACTAGTTTTGGGTTTTCGATGGTCAAAAAAAATAATTTGAGTTAAATTTGGTACATGTGCACCAGTTTAGGATTTTCAGGATATTAACCAAATATATATATAATTAGATTAGGGAGTTTCAAATTCAAGTGGCAACTTTTGAGATCAAGTTGCGATTTTTACCAAGTGCTACGCTGACCGTTTATAAAGGTTCCCATCGATGATTACGCATTCAATTCAATTTAGTATATATGGAATTAGATTATCACAGAAAATTTTATTCCTGATTATTTAACTGCGTGTTTGGATGCTTCTTGGCCCCCCATTTCAGACTCATACGACAGATATTGTAATTGAAGTTAGAAGCTTGGATTTGAAGACTGCTTAACATTTGATTTACTTCATGGAAATTATTGGAAGAATTACTTTGAGTTTACCTATAGCCAAATATATTTAAATGTAAAGGTACTCAATGTAAATTAATCTGCGATAATCATAGTCACTTATAATAAAAGTCAAATTGCAAACTATAAAAGTCAAAAGTGAACATTAGATGTTAAGATCACAACTTACCCTAACACATAATCAAGTCATTCACAATATTAAGCGACATTCATAAAGGAAGTGAAGGTCAAATTCTAGATGACAATACTACAATTTTTAAATTAAGACTAAAATCACACTAAACAGAAAATAAAGTGGGCCTTTGCCTTTTGTACTGACATTTTTCCTAAATAAATCTATAGCAATGCTATAATGCAAAATATTCACTAAACTTCCGTACAAAATGACATTATACTAATCAATAAACATGTGGTTTTCTAATTAAAAGTTTTATCTTTCTAGTTTATAGACTTAGGAGAGACTATAGCAATGCTATGTATGCAAAATATTCTAATTAAAAGTTTTATCTTTCTAGACTTAGGAGACATGACAATATAGTTGGTCGCATGTCAAATATCATATAAAAATATGTCTTTACAAGAAATTTTCTATACCTATAACATCTATCTTATGTAACAGGGAACGAGTTTCTATTCTTATATAACCGTTAGCAATTTTTTTCTTCCTAAAATAATTTTGATTAGGGTTAGCACAAAAAAGATACTGCCCATTTGGGCAAGTATCATAATCTTTTCTGCAATTGCTCTCTTTTTCTCTTTGTCATGAGAAAATCCACTTAAGTAATTGAAGCCAAAACGCATTAAATACCACAAAATCTTGAATTAGGATTAGATAAGACGCAAGTCAAAGTCTGAATGAGTGACTCAAATATAGGATCTCGGCGATACTTGTACTAAATGCTATAAGAAAATCAAACATGTATTGTATGCTTTATCTCTATACACATCCATTATTAAAACCTTTGTCTTCTTCATTATTTTTTTTTCTTTTCCTTCAACCTTTCCCGTTCCTAACACTCCCTCTTCTCTCTCCTCCTCCTCCTCCTCCTAATGTGAAACGCTCTCAGTTGCCTGTGGCCTCTTCTTCTCGCCGCCACCAACCTAGCCACGCCATTCCATCGTTGTGGCCACGCTGAAGCCCTCGCCACCGTCGAGTCAACCCACTTGGCTCCCCCTCCCTATCTGTCGTTACCGTCGAAGTTCTTGTTGGCCCCTCTCTCTCTCTCTCTCTCTCTCTCTCTCTCTAGTTGAAGGACAAAGTCCTGTTGCAAAATTAAGTCCCTAATGAGGGGGGGGAACAAAACAAAGTGGGGGAAGTAGGAAAGAGATAACTAGAGTAAAACGGAACCAAACTAATTATCTATTTAATAATACATTTTTTTTGTACATTTTCTTCAAAAAGTATACCTTTAGATTTTCTGGAAAAATGTTTAAAAAGTCATAAACTTTTTGTATTTGTGCAAATTTAGTCATAAACCTTGTTTTAGTGCAAATTCAATCATTTCCAGTTAATTTTGACCAGATTTTGCTGAATGGTTGACTGCTGGCTAATGTGGCATAATCGGCGTTGACATAGACAATTTTTAATAACATTTTAATATTTTTGAATTTTTTATTTTCTTTTTCATTTTCATTTTTTCTTCTTTTTTCCTTCTCCTCCTCCTTTCTCAAGCCGATTGCCGGACCTCGGTGACCGGCTGTAGGTGACAACCGGCGAGGCTCTGCCGCAAGGCTACCTTGGCGGCTTGGGCTGCCTCGAGCTAGCCTCACCACCCAACACAAGGCCACCCCCGTGGCCATTAGTGAGGGCTTAAGCTCCATCAGTGGCCGGTGAGGTTGACTAGCCTCACCCATGGTCAGTGAGGCTTAACCCTCGCCAAATCCTGAGAGTGTGAGCCTCCCCAGGTCAACACAAGGCTGCCCTCAAGGCCATTGGCGAGGTTTTGAGCCTTGCCAATCGAGGTCAACCTTGACCTCACTGACTGTGCCTTTGGCTGGTTGCCAAGATCCGACGACCAACTAGAGGAAGGAGGAGGAGAAGGAAAAAAGAAAAAAAATAATATAAAAATTCAAAAATATTAAAATATTATTACAAGTTGTCCACATCAGTAGGCCAAAGACTCCAATCAAAGCAAAATTCAACTAAAATTAATCGAAATGACTAAATTTGCACAAATGTAAAAAGTTTATGACTTTTTTAACACTTTTCCCTCATTTTCACATGGCGGTCCCTCTTTTTTTTATCCCCCCTTTAACCTTCATCACCAAAATAGGAATTAGAAAGTTGTGCTGATAAATGGAGTTGTTACTATGATGGTGGTCCCTGTTGTCATCCCTTGTTTATCTATGTAAGAAACGACAGAAGCAATTTATCAAATCAAATAAGAAATGTTTACTATAGAATGAGCAGATCCAAGTGGCAACTTGCGAGCTACTAACCTCTTTTTGTTTGACATAAAAAAATTAATTAAATTATTAACTAATTTTGAGTAATCAAGTCTCATTTGAGTTACTAACCAACGTTAATTCAGATTTATTTCAAAAAAAAAAAAAAGGTACCAACTTTTTAATATGGTTACCACTTTTACTTGCCACCCAATATAATAGTTGGTCAATGAAAAATAATCAAACAATTGTTGGAATTTCACTCAAATGAGAGTTGATAGTCTAGAACTTGTTGATAATTATAATGGAGGAAAGTTTATTAATCACTTATATAATTTTTATAATTTCACATAAATATTAGTAAATTTAAATCATAGTTAAAAAAAAATAAGGGTGGGCAAAAGAAAAGAAAATTTGATAATTAAAAAATAAATAAACTTGCTAAGTAACTTAAATGAGAGTTAGTAACTCAAAATCATTGAGTAATTTAATTGGAAACAAATTGGGTAAGTCGATTTGACTAAGAATGGTGATTTCTAAAAAATTAGTAAGTTCAAGGCATTACTAAGAAATGCGGATTTTGTCCAAAGAAAGAAAGAAATGTGGATAGAAATTTGAGAAGAAAAGTTGGCAAATAAAAAAAAATGTCAAATAAGTACTGGCGACTCAAATGAAAATTAGTAACCCAATTCAATTTAACGGGAGAAAAGCTACCGACTCACTTTAGGTTCATAATTTTTTAAAATGCGTTAGAAACATAAGAATTGGTAATTAAGGCATATAAAAGTTGATAATTCAGTAGAAAAATGATAAAAATATAAAGAAAGACAGTTAATATAGATAAAGCAACAGAAACGATTTTATTATAATGAGATGGTTTCAATTTCAAGTGGCAGCCGGTGAGATCAAGTTGCCTCACAAGTTGCAACTTTTACTAACTGCTTTGCGGACCGTTTATTGAGATTCCGGTTGGCGATTACGCATTCAATTCAATTTAGAATATATGGGGATTAGATTTTTTTTTTCTTGGTCAAAATATATGGGATTAGATTCACACAGAACATTTTATTCTTGATTGGTTAATTGTGTTTTTGGGGGGCTTCTTGCCCCCAATTTTCGACTCATGTGACTTATATTGTAATAGAAATTAGAAGCTTGGATTTAAAGACTATTTAACATTTAATTTACTTTATGGACTTTACTCATAATCAGATAAATTTAAATATAAATAATTATGGGCATACAACTATTATAGGTGCTCAATGTAAATTCATTTGCAACGAGTGATGGTCACTTAAAAAAATAAAAGTCAAATTCCAAACCTATAAAATTTAAAGTTAACATTAGATGTGAAGATCACAACTTATTTCAACACATGATATAGTCATATAAAATAAGTAGGCAAATTCAATAATGAAGTGAAGGTCATATTCTAAATCTCCCTAAACAGAAAATAAAGTGGGCCTTTGTCTTTTGTACTGATATTTTTGCTAAATAAATCCATAGCAAAACTATATGCGCAAAATATATTCACAAAACTTCCACACAAAATGACGTGATAATAATCTATAAACATGTCAATTTCTAATTATAGATTTTATCTGACTAGTTTATAGACCTAGAAGACATGATAATATAGTTAGACGTTGCAAAATATCATACAAAAATATGTCTATATAAGAATTTTTTTTTGTACCTCTAACATCTATCTCATATAATAGGGAACGAGATTCTATCCTTATGTTACCATTTACAATATGTTTTTTCTTCCTAAAATACTCTTAATTTAGGGGTAGTAAAGAAACGATAATACTATGTAGGCCACTACCCTAAATTTAGAAATACAAATATCCAAATAACATTAATAACATTAATAACATGAGTAGTCGTAAATTTTTCGTTCAATCGCTCTCTATTCTTTTTCTTGCCATGACAAAAATGAATGAAATAATCAAACCCAAAACTCATAAAGTGCCGAACAAAATCATGAATAGAGACTAAATAAGATGCTGAGTCAAAATTTAAGCAAATGGATAAGTATAGAATCGTGCCAATGCTTGTACTAAACGGCATAAAAGATGGATCCTGTATTTGTATACTTAATCCCCACTAGACATGAGTCCACAGATTCTTTGCAACAATAAAATAAGAACCAAACAGTAGACAGAAACCGCGGTGGTCCAAAAGTAGCTGGAAGCCGACAGTTGAACAGCCGGGTAAAAAGGCCAAGAAGGGAAAGAGCCTTCCCGAGATTCTGACCTGCAGAGGTCAACGCACCGAAAAAAACCAGAAACTGGGAAGGATCCGCAATACAAAAGGCGCTGCAAGAAGTCAGCAGAGCATTTATCGAGAATGGAGAGAAACAGAGCACGCCGGTCCTGGTTTTGGGGTGACGTGGTTTTCGCCCTTTTCTTCTCTCTCACGTGGTCTCGAGATACCGTCTTCGAAACTGAGCACACTGGTTTACAGGGTGGCGTGGTTTCGCCGTTTCTTTATTCCCTCCCTCGGACGTTGATTGGTGCTGAACCACGAGCCTTTCTCTTCGCCTCGCGGGCTACAAATACCACCACCCATCACCCTCTTCTCCTCACATCCAGAAGAAGGAATCATCTTTTTCATCGCTCAAGAAAGAAGCCGAGGAGTTTGGACAACCATGTCGAGCACTGTCGGGAAAGTCATTCGTTGCAAAGGTGCGAGCTTCTGCGATGAAAAGCTTTAGCGAATCGTGCTTCTTCTTTTATTTTTTTTATTTTATTTTTTTGGTTCAGCACCTGTTGAGTCAGATTCGCATGGTTCCTTGCGGTGGTCTAATTTATGGTTTTATGTGGAACTTCCTCGTTGATCATACGCCCCTCAGTGCGTGTTTTTGACGATCATCAGGTCGATTATGCAGCTGGGATTTAGGACTTTGTGATTAATTGTTGGCTCTGCTAGTTGAATTGTGCCGGCTGCATATAACGATGTTGCTTGAGTTGTTAATTCCACTGCTTGAAGTAGTCCCCATTATGCCGGCGTCCAATGGACGTACAGTCTGCTGATTCTGATCATTTCCAGCTTTCTTGTGTTCAAATGAAGCTTCAATGAAAGAATCTGAATATGGTGGTAACCCAATTCGGGTTCACGCCAATGCTAATTTGCCCAGTTTTGGTCTTCCGCCCCCGTTGATCGTAATATCAATCCCTTTTCTTTAGAATACACTATGATGTCCTGCCTTATCGCATTTTTTTACCTTCTCTTCAAAACATTAAATCACTGCATTCTGCTTGCATTAACCGAATGATTTTGGATATCAGCTGCGGTGGCATGGGAAGCTGGAAAGCCACTGGTGATAGAAGAAGTGGAGGTGGCTCCTCCCCAGGCCATGGAGGTTCGTGTGAAAATCGTCGTCACGGCACTCTGCCACACAGATGTATACTTTTGGGAAGCCAAGGTATATAGAGGTTCCCCTCCTTCGATTCGCATGTTCCTTGTAGATTTTTCATCAAAGCAGTTAATAAGCCCCGTTGATCCATCAATTTTCAGGGACAAACCCCAGTTTTCCCTCGCATATTTGGTCATGAAGCAGCAGGGTATGGCCTACTACTTCTTCCTTTGATATTTAATGGGCCTCAGTTTTATTCTTTCTTTCATTGGTTCTTATAAGTCGTGATCTCCTTGATTCTTAGGATTGTCGAAAGCGTCGGTGAGGGCGTGACAGAGCTCAAACCTGGTGATCATGTGCTTCCAGTGTTCACGGGGGAGTGCAAGGAGTGTCGGCATTGTAAATCTGAGGAGAGCAACATGTGTGACCTCCTCAGGATAAACACAGACAGAGGAGTGATGCTGAACGATGGCAAATCGAGATTCTCGATCAATGGAAAACCCATTTACCATTTCGTTGGAACATCAACGTTTAGTGAGTACTCGGTCATTCATGTCGGTTGCCTAGCCAAGATAAATCCTGCTGCTCCCATGGACAAAGTTTGCATTCTCAGCTGTGGAGTCTCCACTGGTACGTAATTGAAATGGTGCTTTTTTACCTTATCATTCATCAAATTGTTGTTGCTAATCTGAGTTGCAATGCAGGTCTTGGGGCCACCTTGAATGTTGCAAAACCTCCGAAGGGTTCAACTGTTGCTATATTTGGACTAGGTGCTGTTGGCCTTTCTGTGAGTTTCTGCAATGCTCTTCTTTACATGTTATTGCCTACTTTGTACTGAGGATGCTTGTGCTTGCTCGTTGATCTGAAAAGACTGTTCCTTGTGACTTTTATCAGGCAGCTGAAGGTGCCAGAATTGCTGGAGCTTCGAGGATCATTGGTGTCGATCTCAATCCGAAAAGGTTTGAGGAGGGTGAGTACAATTCTAACAACATTAATACTTAACAGCATTCCGAAAAAAGAAGGTTGTCTCATGAGTTCCAAGTACTGAAAAGTAAATAATAAGGTTGCCTCATCATTAAGCTTTCGCTAGTTTCTTTTGTTTACACTGTAGGCATTCTGATGCGCTCTATTGAGTATAGCTTAAAATTTCCCTCTGATGAACTTGTGGTTCCATCAAACCTTCTGCTGATGGTCAATTTCTTTATTGTGAACAGCCAAGAAATTTGGCGTTACCGAGTTTGTGAACCCAAAAGATCATCATAAGCCAGTTCAGGAGGTTAGTAAACCAGTATGTTAAGTTGGAAAACTGTAACCATTAAGTAGAGACTTTATCATCGGTGCTGATAATGCGATTCCATCATCCTCAGGTTCTTGCTGAAATGACTGACGGGGGAGTCGACCGAAGCGTTGAGTGCACAGGAAGCGTCAATGCCATGATCTCTGCTTTCGAATGCGTTCATGATGTAATCTCCGATGAATTTTGCCGACAGGCATGATATAAATGATGTCACAAAGCCATTGACAAAAATACTCACGTTCCTCCGTTTGCAGGGATGGGGTGTGGCAGTACTTGTCGGAGTGCCGAACAAAGACGACGCCTTCAAGACACATCCGATGAATTTCCTGAATGAGAAGACGCTCAAGGGCACCTTCTTCGGCAACTACAAGCCGCGCACCGACCTTCCAAACGTTGTCGAGATGTACATGAGGAAGGTAAGTGAGCAAAGACATGATAATGTAATTCCCATAATGGCTAGTATCGCTTAGGTTATGAAGATTTAGTGGCCTAATCTTCTTCGAAACTTTCATAAACTCGATGATGCTGACTTCGATCCCCGGCATCTTATTTCTGCAGGAGCTCGAGCTGGAGAAGTTCATCACGCACGAAGTCTGTCTCTCCGAGATCAACAAGGCGTTCGACTACATGCTTAAGGGAGAGTCGCTCCGCTGCATCATCCGCATGGATGGATAGAGGAGCCTCAGTGGGTGATCGGGTTCGCCCGATAAGTTCGATCGGGTTTCCGAATGTACGATCTCCAATAAAAGTCGAAACAGAGGATGTTGAAAGTTCAAAAGAGTCTCCGTCTTTTGTTCCCCCATGTTGGTTTACTTCCCTTTGTACAGTGTGTATACTATGTTTTACTATGAATGGAGTTTGAAGAAAGATGCTAGTCCGGATTGTCACTATATTTCTGGTGCATAAGAACTCCAAAGCTAAGTAATGAAACGACATCACTCTTCGATAAGTTATCTTTATTCGTGCAGATGGTCCAAGACCACCAATAACGGTTCTTGTTAATGTTGAATGAGATAAATCATATTGTGTATTTCTTAATCAAGAGGATTACGAGAATACATATAATATATATATGAGTAATCCTCTAAACATAAAATAACTATTAACTATTCTACCCTCATTGGCTTATTATTTTGTAATATATCCTCTCTTAAGTTGAGATGTAGTTATCAAATAATTCCAACTTGTTACATAAGAAAACTTACTATATTCCTCAATAAAGACTTAGTAGAAATATCTATAGGCCAATCCTCTGTCTTTGTATGTTGAAGGGTGATCTCTCCTATTTGAACTTTTTCTTGTATAAAATAACAATCAACTTCATTGTGCTTGGTTCGCTCATGAAAGATAGGATTATTTGCAATATAAATAATTGACTGATTATCACAATATAATATTGATGGTTCTATGTTGATGTACCAATTTTTGACATGTTGACACCTAAATTTTGGCAACCCATATAGTCATTTATCAGATTAAAAAAATTAGGGGTTAATTTAATTCCTGAAAAAAATATTAATTGCATAGCATATAGATTTAAGTTGCATTTATTTTGTCATTTGCATTTTTTGCATTTTATTGGGCCAGGTGGTGGATATATTCAAATTAGATGGATTAGGCGTGAAGCGAATAGGTTGGCGGCGTGTTTCTTAATAATTAAAAATTATCTCGTGGGAATATAATATTTTCAAATTTTTCTGAGATATGAATCTTTTTTGGATAGGGCAGATGGGTAAAAAAATATTGCGATTTGTCTTTAAAAGATTTAGATTTAGAAAAATTTCATCTTGATCTTGAATCCTTATCAATATGGGATGAATTTTGTTAAAAAGAGATTTGCGAAGGTTGATTCGAGGAAGAATTTGAAAATCCAATTCCCTTCCCTGTAAAAGGCCGTGCGTGCGAGGGGTTTGGGGGCTTCTCTTCAAAAAAAAAAAAAAAAACACAAAAAGCAAAAAGTGAAGAAAAGCTCTTGCAGAGAGGGTACAGAGTGCGACAGGTGAGAGAGAGACATAAAAAAGGGAGAAAAAGCAAAAGCTAAACAGAGAGAGATGTGAGAGTGACGTGAGAGAGAAGCGTGTGCAGCAGAAGAAAAAAAAGGAAAAAAGAAGAAGGAAAAGGAGAGCGCTGTTCATCGTCTCCTTCGTGCAACCACCACCGTGACCCGCCTATTGAGCCATCGCGTCTCTGTTCGACCTGTCCGCCGCATCTCCGCAGCCGCCGCTCGTTCCCTCGCGACTCGCAGCACCCGCGAGCCTCCCTCGCCACACGAAGCTCGTCGTCGCTACCGTCGGCCACCGTCCCTCCGAACTCCCCTCTGCAACGCCGGTAGTTCGCGACCCACCTCGACCGCACCCTTGCCCGCAACACTGTCGCCGATCGACCCACGCGGCCCCGACGCTGAGCCCCGCCTTGCGCCGCCTGTCCCCGATCCGCCCGCGAAGCCGCTCCGCCTGCAGATCTGTGACCCAGACGCCCGTGAAGCCTCTCCGCCTGCAAACCCGAGCACTTGCGCCCGCGACGCCGGCCGAGATCTCGCCTGCCGCTGCTCCTCGCGACACCACCGCTCGCCGCCGATCCGCTCGCTGCTGGTCCTCATCGCTGGAGCTCCGACGTTTAACTCCCGGTGGACCTCCACGAAGCTGCCAAAACGTGGAAGGAAAGAAGAAAAAACAAAAGAGGGGAAAAGGAAAAAGGAAAATTAGGTAGTTTTTTATTTATTTATTTACTTACTGTTTTTTTTTCCTTTTCCTTTTTATTTTATTCTTTTAGTGAAATTGTTCCCTTTAAATGTTGATTGAGAGTCCGACATGAAATAGTCCCTCAAGTCAGGGATTGACGGTCCGATTTTCGTGCCCGAAATCCGACTCGCAATCCCTTATAAAAATCAATAATCTAATCTCAAGCTCGAGATCGACGGTCCGATTTTCGTGCCCGAAATCCGACTCGCAATCCCTTATAAAAATCGATAATCTAATCTCAAGCTCGAGATTCGATTCGCGATTTAATTTAAAATGGCTAACCCGATCTCACGCGCGAGATATGGTTTGTCAATTTTGATATCAATCTTATCTTTTGTTTGATTCTATCGTCAAATTGGTTGAGTTAAATCTTATTTTCGTAAAATAAAAAATAAAAAATCTCACTTAGGATTAGGTTTGTTGTCATCTTGCATATTTAGGATTGCAATCTTATTATGAATTTTTATATAAAAATCAAAAAAGAAAGTGCAATCATTTAGGTTGTTAGTTTGAATTGCATGTTTAACTATGTGTTAGTTTTAATTTCGAATTTCTTAAAGAAAAACACAAAAAAAAAAAAAAAATCATTGTGCATATTAGATTGTGATTGCATGTTTCATTTTAAATTTAGATCATTTTTTTTATAAAAAAATTGCATTTTAGATTTATAAAAAAATTGCATTTTAGATTTAGATAATGTCTTAGTTTAAATTAGGATTTAATATGACTTAATCCCTAATTTAAATTAGATAGAATCTTAATCTAGCTAGATCATTTCAAATTTCATAAAATCTGTCTTAGGATAAATTAGTTGCAATTTCTAGGATAGATTGCATTTTTTAAATAAAAAACGTCATTTGCATGTCATATAAGATTAGGTCCATGAAATGCACGTCATTTTAGTGATTATTGTTAGGTTCATTTTTAATTGGAAATTGCCGTCATTAAATTAGGCCATTTAATAAATGTCATTTGACATATAGCTCGCATATTAAATTGCAATGTTGCATATCATTTTAGTTGAAATAATCTTGTACGTCATTGCATTGCATTGCACGTCATTAGAATTAAATCATTGTGATTAATTTAAATTGCATATTTAACAATCGCATGTTCATTAAGAGATCATAAAAAATTTTATTCATATGGTTTAGGACATGTTGTCATGCCATATCATTTCATAGATTAAAAGCATTGCATTGCATATGGATTATAGCCTCGTTTAATAAGTGAAAACAAAAAGAAAAGAAATTGCGTGTTAATTAGAAACCGTATCTAGGATTTGTTGATATGGATTTTAATTTGATACTGCAGATGCTTTCGTTGCTTTTTCGTTGCTTTGAGGTAAGTTCTACATCATTTAATTGCTTTCTTGAGTGTTAAATTGGTGGTATGCGCACATGTATGATCACCTCACATGTTAGGAAGTTAAATTAAAATCAATTCAATTGCCAAACATTTTTTGAAAATGAAATAAAAGGTACCGAAAGGGCACTAGGATAGTCTAATGTAACCAAGTCCCCGAACTCATAAATATCTGGTTCGTCGGAGTGAAGTAAATCTCCCGTTACTTCACTTGGGTTTCTAATCGACCCACCAAAAATAGATTTAGTGGCGATTCCTGATTGAAAATCATTTACATGTTAAGAATTCAAACCTAAGTTGCGAATTGGTATGGGCTTGGGAGAGCCCGAGCTAAGCTTAAAGACTTAGTAATCCATTAACCTAGTTTTAGATAGTGAACCGAAAAATTGGTCGCGACATGACAATAACATCCTCAACCAGAGCAATTCACCTTCACATGTGCCATAACTTTATATTTTGCTTCAAAACTTGATTGAGACGACATGCTGTTTCTTACTCTTTCAGGTAACTAAATTACCTCTAATAAATACACAATAACCCAACATAGATCTCCTACTAGTAGAACTTCTAACCCAATCTATATCAAAGTAACCCATGGCATTCAGATGGCCATAATTCTTGAAAAGTAGTCATTTACCTAGTGCTTCCTTTAAGTACTTGATAATTCGAAGCACAACATCTTAGTGAGTAATTCAAGGAGAATTCATGAATTGACTTATTACACCGATAACAAAAGATATATCAAGTCTTGTGACAATAAGATGGTTCAACTTACCAACTAATCTCCAATATTTCACTGGATCATGTAATAATTATCTATGTTTTGTATCAAGTTTCACATTGAATTCAATAGGAGTATCAACTCATGTTACTCTAATAAATCCAACCTCATCAATAATATTAATAACATATTTTTGCAGGGTTAAATTGATACCTATATGCGAGTAGAACTTATCAAGGTCAGGAGTAAGATAATGGACAAAACAAATATAACCAAAGACGCGTAGAGGTAATGGAAAGGGAAGATGATTTGGATGTAAAATAAAAAAATGTGTCTCCCCCTGAAGAATAGAAGATGGAAGCCAAGGTTGTAAGGATTACATGACTCTAAAATGTTTTAAGTAGATGTATGTGAAACATAAAACACCGAGCAATATTAAGAAGATGGTGATTTTTACATTTAGCTACACCATATTGCTATGGGGTGTATGAACAAGAAGGCTATCGAATAATGCCATGAGAATCATAAAAAGTTTAAAAACCAGAAGTAGGAGCAAGATACTCTTTGGCATTATCTAACCGCAAAGTTTTGACAGAAGTATTATATTGATTCAAACACCGCAAAATAAAATAAACAAAAGCAATGAAAAATCTCAGTACGGTTTTTTATTAAGAACAACCAAATCATTCAAGAAAAATTATCCTAGAATATAATAAATATATGAAACCAAATGCATTAGAAACACAATATGGACCACATACATCTAAGTGAACCAACTCAAAGGGACTAGACACACAACTCTTAATGCGAGAAGGAAAGGAAACTCTATGGTGTTTACCAAGCTAACAAGCTTCATATTGAAAAGTACTCATAAACTCGGACTTAGGAAATAAACATCGAAGAATGTTCAAAGGCGGATGACCAGTCCTACAATGCATCCGACACACATCAAGGGATATACGCTTCATAGATATTGCAGCTATCACCTTCTTGTCAAGATAATATATATCATTTGATTCATGTCCCCTACCAATCATCTGTTTAGTCTTCATATTCTGAAAGATGCAATGAGAAGAAGAGACTACTAAACAATTTAGTTTTTAGTTGATGAACTAACAAAATTCAAATTACATGGAGATTTAAAATGAATGATAGACGATAAGGAAAGAGAGGAACTCAAATGAGCATCTCTAGTACCAATAACTTGGGAAGGTGAACTATTAGTTAATGTAACAGAATTGGACAACACCCTAGGAGGTGTAGAATGTAATAAAGATAATAATTTAGAGTTACTAGCTATATGATGAGTAGTTCTAAAATCTATAGCCTAGGAGTCAAACACCATAAAAAGTAAACAAGATGAACTACAACTAGAGGTATGTACCAGAGTTGTGGTGGGAACTGAAGTTTCTATCACTTATTGGGAGCAAATCCATGAATCATACTCAGCATGTATCAATATAACGGAATCTCTCATATTCTACACATTAGTAGAATTCGGTGGAGCCGGTGAGAAAGAATCTTCCACCTTTGCAAATGCAGCAAGTGTAGGCCGAAACTCAACATGTAGCAAAAAGCTTTTGTATATTCAACCCTTTAACAATTATTACAATAACAAGATTCACAACCATCAATACCTCTATCATGACCTCCACGATTTCCACTCAAAACAAAACCATGTTTACGACCCCGAGTTCCACATTCACTAGAATCATAAGAAATCATATCTCTTATCTCCAAAGTTGTAGTTGAGATTTTGTTAGTAGGCATCTAGCGAAGGGCTTGGAAGAAAACCTCATAACTGTAGAGAGGGTGTGACATCCGGATTTCGCCGGACCTCGAGTATGTAACGATTTGTGACGGGTCGACGAATTTGTCGTTGGACTACGTCGTTGACACTTATTACGGCCCCGCTTCAGCACCACATTCGCCATAACGAAACATTACGTTTCGTCACGTTCTCGTAATAGCTCCTCGTCTAATTTTCTCGCTTAACGCGGTCGGCTATGAAGACATGTTAACCCCGAGCAGCCTCACAAATCAACGGAGTTGAAGACCTCGATTTTGTACCACCCCGCCACCACCGTCCTTTTTCTTAGATGGCCTCACCGATGACCATGCATGAAGGACTATGCAACCACGATAAATTGCTTTCCCATGCAGCCGCGTGAGTCCATGGATTTTCATGCAATGGACAAAGATCTTAACCGCGTCAAGTCACGCCACGTCCGTCTCTCTCTCTTGGGCAGCAATTGAAGACAACCGACCGTCACGATCTCAAGCATGCATTTCCTCTTCATAGAATGACCATACCTTCACGCCAATCTCTTCCCATGCATGCGATACGTCGAGACGCCCATGCACATGCGGCAATTGAAGGCCACGTTTATAGGAGTCAACCAAGAGACATTTGCTGATCCATGCAGCTATGTTTGCATGCAAGAACTGCTTACGAAGAAGTCACGTTCCACAATGGTCAACAAACGAAGAGTTGTTGACTGAGAGGACCCGAATGGCAGCCACGTTTTCTACCCTAATCAGCAAGCCGAAGAAGCCCCGTGAAGACCACGTCCTCCTCCAGCTGTCGACGCGCGCGCGCTCCTCTTCTCCTTCGGCCAGCACACCGAAGGCTTGAGCGATGGACTGGCACGTCCCTGCCACGGGCTGCCACCAAGTCCTATTTAGCTGACTATAGGGGTCAACTAACACGTATCTGCATGGAGAATCATGCTGTCTCGGCAAGGAGAGAAACCGGCATGCAAGGAGCCACATCTTCACCAGCTGCCTTGCGTGCGTGCGGCCAGCGGGATCCCCATTTGGTTGACTCACGAAGTCAGTGGCCAGAGGGAACGAAGCAAGCAGAAGACCTCCTTCTCTCTCTCTTTTCTTTCATCTCTCTCGGCGCCCAATTCTCTTTCTTTTTCCCCATTTCCAGCGGTGTTTGTATCGAAGAAAACCCAGAATTCCTTCACCCTCTCACTCGTAATTTGTTATTCCGCCCGTGCTTCGTTGACCACTCGCACCACACCACCGCACCACCAGCGCCACCAACCTCCCACGCTGCCGTAGGCCCGAGTTTCGATCGTCGTCGCATCGTTGTCGCCGTG
The DNA here is from genome assembly GCA_014182725.1 of Eucalyptus brandiana. Taxonomy (NCBI): domain Eukaryota; kingdom Viridiplantae; phylum Streptophyta; class Magnoliopsida; order Myrtales; family Myrtaceae; genus Eucalyptus; species Eucalyptus brandiana. The sequence continues at coordinate 66,716,034 of CM024675.1, read as the reverse complement.
AACTGGTGTATTTGCTAACCCAGTGAGTTTATGCACTAAACTCTTCTTAATAGGCTAATGACATTTAAGGGATGTTTAGATTTATTTAAGTGTAATTAGTTTAATTATTAAATATTTTCCGAAAACTAGGCCGTGATAGCCGGTGACCGGAATTTCTTACTGATTGCAATGATGTGGTTAATTTCTACAATGGAGTGTTAAATTATGAAAATTTGAGTGCTAATTGAAAATTTGGTCAATTATTCCAAAAATTGTAAATTTTGATATTTATTCAGAAAATCTCGGGTGTCAGGTTTTAACACCGAAAATGGATTTTAAGTACTATATCAAATAGTGAGGCTTGAAAAAGATAGGTATCAGTCTTCTGGTTCGAATTGACCGTGTACCCACACACAACTATTTTCGGGATGTTTTTAATACGAAAAAAACAGGTCAAGATCACCATTTTAATGGAGGCATTTGAATGCAATACATAGTGCCCTAGGCCGAAATTGAATAGTTGTGTGCTGATTAAGAAAACCCGTCCCCGAACTGTATTGGATGGACGTTACCCTATATGGGATACCCACTTGGTGGGATTTGGGTCGCAGTAGATTCTAGACCTATACTCCTTCGGGAAAGTTGTCTGAGAGACGTAACCATACTCAATGGGGTGAGACGATGTTTGGCTATGCCAGTAGACCGCTGAACTTCAAGTAGGCTGTACCCTCGAGTGGGCGTAATTATCAATTGGAACGCGTGTTGAGTGAAATAAATGCGCCGGATTATGGGACAAAATTGTGTGACATGATATGGGACGTGTCATAACGGTTTGACCATATAATCAAGACCCCTGTGATTTATTGAGTTAAGTAATGCGTTTCAATTGTTGTGTGCATCGATTCTATACATAATGTATATAAACTGTGCTGACCTGCAAGGTGGAACTGAGGCGAGGTAAGTCCTCTATGCTAAATGCGTGATTGTGTGGTTAGGGCGCCTTTGAGCGTATTTCCCTCCTAATCGGGGTTTAGAGCGTGAACTCGCTGAGATTTATATCTCACCCCATTATGGGCTAAATTTTCAAGATCATAAAGCAGAGGACCTGGAGTCGTACTGAGGTGATCTAAAGTGTAGGTCAGCTAGGGCCGTTTCTTTTTGGAAAGACAGTCTTTGTAGTCTTTTGGTCATAAACCTTACACATGACTCACAAAAACATGTTTGTTTGTGAATCCGTTGTCTTGTTTTTCTATCCCGAGATGACTACTGTCAAGGGATTTAGTATTCACTTCCGCATGTGCAATAAAAAGAAAAGGGTTGGCGACTCGTCCTGGGAAGTCGCAAATTTTATCGACCACCAAGGGATGGGCATGTGCTCGAGGTTCGGGGCATGACAGAGGGAGATTTTCAAACATAATTTGCTAATGAAGAGAAGAATATTCAGGCCTTAGTACTTTTAGAAACAGTATCACTTGAAGATCCTCCTAGTGTTTGATTAGAACATTCAGATTAGCTGAAGCAGGAAAATAAGTATCCAGTTGTCGACAAAGTGTAGTGATACAAGCATAATATTCAAATAGAGATTGATCTCCACGTTGAATATCAAAGCATGGAGATCAAACGAGCCTCCCATGGGCTATACACCCGTGTCATTTTATTCTGGCTAGAGTAAAGTAAAGCACATTTTTCACAAACTTAATTACTAAAAGTTGCACTGAATGAAATGAGGACTAATTTTAGAATCCATACTATTCCATAACAGTGTATAGATCATCGCATCTCCAACAACCTAGTCATTTATCTTACTCTTATTTGTGGAGACCGTGGACGTAAGATAATCATGTTGTCTAGTGGCAATAAGATAAACTTCTATGGCTTTAGACTAAGAAGGATAATTAGTTCCATCCAACTTAACAAATGTCAATTGAAAATGTGTCAAACCAGTAGAAGATCAACCACAAAGTAATAACCACAAATAAGGGTTCAATTAGTGCACTAATGAGTCATAATAATCTACCGATAAGCCATAAAATTACACACTTGGTATTGAAGAATTACCATAACCATACCAAGATAGCTTTATTAGGCGTGGTTACTATAGAGGCCATACTAATGCTTATATACCTTATAGTTAGAATTTATACTATTACGATGTGAACTCTTTATATCCTTTACAACCCCCTACCCCCAGCAAAACCTTATTTATACCATTCCAACCTCGAAAGAGGAAAGAGCAAGAACATCACTTGTTGTATCCTTCACCCTTTTATGGCCAGTAAACCCCTCATTGACTTGCTTAGCTCTGCTTGGTCCTTTCTATACTTGGTATCAAAGAATTACCATAACCATACGACACTCCAAAGGTTACTAAGCACATACCAACTAGCCCTTCAAGGAATAATATGCTACAATGCGAAGTCATGGAAGAACATTGGATAGCATCCTCCATTGTCCCATTTTATTTTATTTTATTTTTTTGGAAACCCTAACAGTCGAACGAAATGCCTTTGTATTCCTCAACCGAATAGACAAACACCGGTTAGATCTCAAGACAAATGAATACCAAATTTATTAATCATTTTTCAATCTCTTTGTCATGGAAGAAGGCTAAGCAAGCGTCGATTCCATTAGATAAGCTTTAGCAATAGGTGCTGCTGCAAAATGAGGCTAGCGTCACGGGTCGATCGATTATGATCGATCAAAACACTGTGCGGCCTTTGGATTATCGATCCCAAGTCAGCCTTATGCACACACGCTAGAACATAATAATCGGATAGGCAGAGAGAGTGTATATTCCCTTGTGGACGAACTAGTTACAATGAGGGAGAGGGATCCCTATTTTAAAAATGCGGGTCACATCTCAGCCGTTAATCGTCCCTCTGATCCAACGGTGCATTTTGAATTTGTATCATCATTACAAGGCTACACAACAAGTTACTCGATGGTTGTACACAGCAGGTGTCACAACCCGAACCTTGAGTTCATGCACATCCCTCAGTGGTTATAAAAATTTGCAACGTCCCAGGAATTATTGCCAACCCATTTATTTTAATACACAAGCGGAAACGTAATAATAACCTCTAAACAACACAAAAACGGGATAGCAAACATAGGATTATATTTTCACCAAACACACATATTTTTACAGTAGGGTTTATATACAGAAAAGTCTAACATAACAAGGATCTACATCAAAAAGAAGAGCTTATAGGTCATCTACACTCCAAGCTCCTCATCCATGGGATCAAGTCCCTCCCTACGACCTTGCTAGACTTTTCGATAGTCCTGGGTGAGCTATCACCCATTATCCAAATCAAACGGAAGACCCGTCAACATTTGGAAGAGGCTACAGAAAAACTCATACTCCACTTCCTGCAACCCTCTGCATCTGGCTTGACAATCTTTCATCTAAGGACCTAAAAAATTTAGCCCACAACGGAGTGAGACAATGTCTCAGCAAGTCCATCCCCTAAATCCCGATTATGAGAAAAGTACACCCACATGTAGTTTAACAACATTTTCCAAAATTCCCTTACACCAACATTTTCCTACATGTCAATATCAATTAAATACATAACTGTATTGAGATCACATATCATAGGAACATTTCAACATTTGTATATGCATGGGCGTACATATCATCACAATTACATGGGCCCCAAATTACCAAACTAAATTGTTATGATACGTCCCATATCGCACCATACAATTCCGTCTCCTAATTAGGTCCCTTAATTTCAATCGTTCATAAGTCTCAATTGACTTCGACCCATCTGCCATGGCCAACTTAACAGTTAGCAATTTTCCAGCATAACCGGGCATCTTCTCACACTATCGAGCACGGTAACATCTACAATTAGACGGCATTCCGATTAGGAGCATCGGCCCAACATCCATTGCGACCAGCATCCGTTAACTTGGGGCATTCCCAAAGAAGTATCGTCCAACCCCCAAAGGCTCGTGACGGGTTCTCATATCATTTATGCATTCACCCAATTTCATAATTCAACAATCAATTCCATAATTCAACCACATCACAAAATATGCAATTTCTAGCAAGTAAAGCATTAAGAACAATCACAAACAACAATCGACCCTAACCGGCAGAAACAGTCCACTTGCACATCTCCGACTTTAACTCCAGAAATCAAATCAACCGAGTTCGGAAAATTCTCAAATTTGAACATGTTGTTAAGGACTCATAAACGAACATTTTTTGTGAGACATATAAACCTAGATCCTTCTAGATTCGGCCTAGTAAATCGCTCAATCCAGCACCAAAACTAGATTTGTTTCCAGAAAGTTTGTTTTCCAAAATCAGTTTGGTTCGAGGTCTAAAATATGTCCATTTGATCTGGAATTTGAGTATGTTAAACTAGAAGACGTGAAAAACAACTTTTCTAAGAAACCGTTTTTAAATTCGAACCCCAAAAGTTGATAAAAATCCCTAGAATCCTAAAAGGTCACTAGTTCCAACGAAAACTAAAGTTCTGTTTGAAAATGACGGAACTGATATCTCCTTCTTTTGAGTCCTTAAAAATCTTGAGAAAAATATATGTTGTAGCTCATGATGTCTGAAAAATTTCTCTAGAAAACATCAACTTCAAATTCGCAACCAATTTCGATCTACAAAAATTGTAAACGGCAAGTGTTTAGGAACCAATTCTAAAGAATAGCTACTGTTTTCGACCAACCCATCATCAATGGTGTTAATCTCACTACTTAGACTAATTATAATCTATTCTAACCCTCCTAGATTATCACTAATCCCTACTTAAGCCAATCTAAACCATTCTTAAATCTAACTGACCTCCTAAGCAAATGTAATTAGCCCCTAATCAAAACTTAGGAATTTAACTCACCTAGGCTAAAAACCAATCACTTCCGGCGATAGCAGCGAGGTCTCGGTCCAAGGAGGTGCCAGAACACTTTCGAATGGCCTTACTCAGGCCAGCAAGGCCCTCGGCCTACTCCTGAGAAGCAGGTCAGACCAGACCGAGCAGTGACAACGGGAGCTTCTTAGAGGTGAGGTAGCGGCACCGTGGGGCGATTTGGTCAAGTGGCAGGCTAAGGGATGGCTGCTTCGGGTGAAGACGGTGAGCTGAAATTGAAGAGGGATGGGCGGTGGAAACACTACAGTAGCTGTGGATGGCAGCGCTCAACTTCCGATGAAGCAATGCCGAGATTTCGTTGGCTTTAGAAGTTTGTCGGGTTGCTGGTGAGGAAGGCTAAGATGCGATCAATAGTCAACTCAAAGAAAAACGAAACATAAGGGGCAGCTTAGTCGAAGAGGATGGCTGGTCCAGCATTGGCAACACCAAAATAGAGCCTCCTCTGTTTTTTTGGTTGCTGGGTTGTGTTGGTCGGCCAAGAGGGAGCCGAAACGGGGAAGTTAAAATAGAACAACTTAAAGGAGAAGAAGACAATAGGGCTTTACGGCTGAGAAAATGAAAGGAAAAGGAAAAGAAAAGGAAAGAAAGAGAAAAAGGAGAGGAAGAAGCGACGCACGGCACCAAGAGGGGGGCATACGCACGAATGGGGAGAGAGGTAAGAAGAAAAAGGACCATTGAGGGTCCCCATCCCCAATTTCTACAAGCCTTTTTCCATTTTTCCATGGAAGATTTGCCCCTTTCACTTTCATGCAACCCACCACCTCTAAACAAGCTTATCTTCTACAAATGACATCCAAATTGTGGTGAAATTCCTTGTGTTGAGCCTTCATCCGAATTTGCATATTTTCCAATAGTTTTTCCCTTTTTTCATTTCACCATTTCATAACCTTAGTTAATAAAATTAAATCCTATTTAAATCCTTATTATTCCTCTCTCAAAAGGTTCCACCTTAAAGACCAAAAAATCTATTTAAATATGGCATTTCTCCCATTCCTTTAATTTGTTGCATTTGAATTTTTTTTCACCAACAATTCCCTTCGTCAATAAATCTTGAAAGATGCAACAATATTCCTAGGATTAATTGTGACACATTAGAGTTCTCAATTTTTTAAATCGGAATAAATTTCGCAGTTAAATTCAATCAAACGTGATTTTAGCGCGACCTAAACTATCGGGTAGTTTTTGGAAATTTTTGGTACAATGGACCCATGGTCGATTGTTTTCGAGCCACAATGTACATCTTTGACTTATTAGCGACTCTCGGTTATTGTGAAAATCTCGAGATTTCAATTACAAGCACAGGTTATCAAAACGACAGAAAAATCGGTTTAATGCTGATTGACGAGAATTTTGTAATTAGATGGAATCACCCATGCCTAATTACATATTTTAGTCGAGTTGACCTATTTCCGGTCTCTGATAGATTTTCAAATGTGCCGCAATGATCTTTGCAGACTAACATGGTCAAGTAGTCGATTTCTGGTCGAATTCTCAAGCATATTGTATTAAAATCCCTTATTGACTCTCCCAACTAGTCTAGTTATCTCCTGAGTGATCGGCTCAGAGAATAACGCTATAGGCATGTTGACAAAAAGCCCGATTTATTTATTTTTTGTTTTTTTTTTTTTGGTAACGAAAGCCCGATTTATTCAATTAAAACAGAAATAGAAAATCAAACTGTCATAATAGGCCATTGGGAAGACCATGGGCATGTGTCAAAAGCAAGATCAGGGTTTGTAGGGCCGTCTAACACAAGAGCAGCTGAACAGTCACGGGCTACACATGGGCTAGTCGAACATTATTCACGAGTCATTCATGAGTCGCGCATGGGCCTTTGCCCGTATCATTCATGGATTGATTGTGGGCTAGTCTTCGATCAGCCCATGGGCGTTGTGACAGTTTGATTTTCTACTTCTATTTTCAATGGAATAAATCGAACTTTTTATTGACGTGTATATAGTGCTATTCTCTGAGCTGATCACTCATGAGATAACTAGACTAGTTGGGGAAGTCAGTAAGGGGTTTTCGTGCAACAGGCTTGAGAATTCGATTAGAAATCGACTACTCAACTATGTTAGTCTGTAAAGGTCATTACGGTATAGTCGAAAATCTATCAGAGACCGGAAATAGGTTGATTCGATTGAGATATATAATTAGGCATGGGCGATTCCACCTAATTACAAAATTCTCGTCGATCAGCACTAAACTAATTTTTCTGTTGTTTTGGTACCCTGTGTTCGTAATTGAAACCTCAAGATTTTTCACGACAACTAATAGTCGCCAATGAATCGAAAATGTACATAGTGGCTCGAAAGTAATCGACCACGAGTATATTGTATCGAAAATTCCCAAAAACTACCTGATGATTTAGGCCACGCTGAAATCACGTTTGACTGAATTTAACCATGAAATTCATTCTGATTTCAGAAATTGAGAACTTTTATGTATCACAATTAATCATAGGGATATCGTTGCATCTTTTCAAAATGTATTGATGACGGGAATTGTTTGTGAAAAATGCAAAAGCAGCAAATTAAAAGAATAATGGAAATGCCATACTTTAAATAGGTTTTTGGGTCTTTAAGGTGAAACATTTGGAGAAAGAATTGTTCTTATTAACTAAGATGGTAAAAAGGATAAAATGGAAAAGGAAAAGTTATGGGAATTAACTCCAAATTCGGATGCATGCACATTACGATGGATTCCACCACCATTTGCATATCATTTGGAAGAGATAAGTGTGTTTAAGCAAGATGGGCCTCATGAGAATGATAAGAACCAATTTTTTCTGGAAAAAGTGCTAAAGCTCTTGTGGAAAAACAAAAAAGGCTGTGCAAATGTGAGAGAAGGGACCCTCATGGTCCTTTTTCCTCCCTCTCCTTTCCCCTTTCCATGCAATCCCCTTCCCTTTCTTGGCACCATACGACTACTCTCTTCTCTCTCCCCATTTCTCTTTCTTTCCCTTTCCTTTCTTTTCTCTTAGCCGAAAAGCTTGTCTTTTCTTTTCCCTATCTCTTTTTTCTTCCACGCGTATTTCTTCTCCCTTGCTGCCATGCGCCTATCTCCCTCTTTCCCTTTATGTTCCTTTTCTTTTTCCCTTTTCTTTTTCAACCGTGCAAACTGTTGTTTTCTTCTTCTTTAAACATGCAATCCCCGTTCCTGCTCCCTCTTGGACGACAAACTAGCGACTAAGAAAACAGAGGAAGGCGTGATCTTGACGTTATAAAATTCTTGGACCCACAGAAATTTCGACCCAACTACCACCATGTTTTATATCTCTTGGTCTTAGAGTTCAAGTGACGAAAAAAACCCCTTACCAGTAGGAGAACAACATAGCCGACCAAACACCACATGTGCTTCTCTCTACTAAAAATTTTGTAATTTCGTATGTTGATATTGCCGTCGGACCGTAGCACACCCCTTTACTGTTTCGGCTCAACCCTATCACCAAGAGACCCAAGGCTTATCTCTATGTTGCTGTCCAGCCATTAGCAAGAGCCGCATTTAGTTTTAAATAGGTGAGTTGTTCTCCTAAAACTGGAATAAAAGTTGTGTACCTCTGTTTATGGGTTGAAATTAGTTGAGAAATGTTTAGATGAGATTAAAGATAGTTAATATTAGTTTATAAATGTTAGTTTAGCTATAGAAAGACTTAGTCTTATTTTAAATAACAAGATTAAAATCGTAGAAGATAGTTTAGCCAAGAACAGAGACTCTGTTCCAGAATTGATTTCTAGGCGCGTGCGGTTTGTTATTTTTGTAGACGGAGATGTATTGCGATTTTGAAGTGAATTTATTTTGAGGAAATGATTTAGACACCTTTAATTATAACATATAATTTTATCAGGGTTTTTAGAAATTAAAAAGAAGACAATTTTAGCTAAGTTAGCTTTAAAAAGAAAGTTAGACTACATTGAAAATTCTGACCTGTAAGGATTCTACGAGTCTTTACCGACATTTAGAGTTCGAATTTTCAAACAATGCCTTCACAAAAGTTGTTCGTTATGTCTTCTAATTTAACGTACTCAAATTTCAAATCAAACGGACCTATTTCGAACCCTAAACCAAGCTGATTTCGGAAAACAGAACCACTGGAAACAGACCCGATTTTAGTGCTGGATTGAGTGAATTACTGGGCCGAATCCATAAGGATCTGGGTCTCGGTGTCTTCATGAAAAATGTTTTTTTACATATCCTTTAGCATGTGTTCAAGTTTGAGAATTTTTTGAACCTATATAAATTGGTTTCTGGTCTTGAACCCAAGAGTGCGCAATTTGGCAGTTTTTCCCAATTCTAGTAAGTAAAAGCTTACAACTGTTTTGAGGTGTTTCTTGTTGGAAAATTGTTTAATTAATGTTATGAATGAAATGTGCAATTGAGCATTGAACTGTGGCATTAAGTGAATGCATACACGACATAAGAATCCGTCACGAGCCTTTGGGGCCAGACGATACTCCTTCGGGAATGCCTCAAGTCAACGGATGCCGGTCGTAGTGAATGCTGGACCGATGGTCCTAATCGGAATGCTGTCTGAATGTAGACGTTGTCGTGCTCAACGATGTGAGACAATGCACGGTTATGCCGGAAGACTGTTATCTGTTGCATTGACTATGGCCCGTATGCTTACATTGATATTTATGTTCTTGTATATATTCATATTAAGGTATTTATATGATGTGTGAACTCGATACTGTTAGGTATGATTTGATTGACACTAATATGCAGGAACATGTTGGTATTAAAAGAATTGTGAAAAACGTGACTAGATTGCATGTAGAGTATACCCTTCTCCTATTGGGGATTTAGGAGATTAACTCGCTGAGATGTGATCTCACTCCGTTGTAGGCTAAAAATTTTCAAGTCCATAGATAGAGGAAGGCCAGGTCGTGTACAGTCGGTTACAAAAAAAGGAAGAGTGGGACTCTCATTATCTCCTTCCTGGTGATGACGGGTCTTCCGTCGAGGCTAGATGTAGGGTGACGGCTCAACCCAAAGAGATCGAGAAGTATGGTAATAGAGTAGTGAATCCCGGTCTTGTAAATAGAAGCTTAGCTCGTGGGTAACCGAACAGCTTCACCTTTTTGTATCGGATCTTGAGATGTTAAACTAGTCTATATACATAAATACTACAGTATTGTAGGTGTGGCTTGTAAAAAAAGAAAATATTATCATACCTTTCTATCCCATTGCTTTATTGTATGGAGGTTGTTTTACGTTTCTGCATGCGCAAAATAAACAATGGGTCGGCAACAGTTCCTAGGACGTTGCAAACTTTTATCGACCATTGAGAGATGTGCATGTGCCCAGAGTTCGGGTCATGACAGGCGTGACATGGCCTACCATGGACGGTCTTGGATCATGCTCCATCCGTGGGCCGTGACATTCTCCCCCACTTAATCTAGCGATGCCCCTATCGCATCCGTGGCATGAAAAGCTTCGATGTGTTTCTTGAACTACCACAAAGCCTCAGAGGATTCCCAACTTGCTTCACTCTCGGGTAGGCCCTTCCATTGGACGAGATACTCCTTCTTTAACGCACAATATCTCTTCCATATGATCCGGTCCACCATGATGCATTCAACATCCCGATCATACGAGGTTCTCGCTCCAAGGGGCACTCGTCGTGACTCGCCTCGATCTGGGTTGTCCTCATCCGCATGGAAATGTTTTAGCATACTTACGTGGAACATGGGGTGCACCTTGACCTTGGTCGGCAAGTCCAGCTTATATGCCACCTTCCCGATCCCCTGCAACACTCGGAATGGACCTTCATATCGACAGATTAACCCTTTGTGCACATCACGGTACCGAAGGACTAGGTGCAATTTGGCCAACACCAAGTCCCCAACTTGAAATTCCACGTGTCGTTGCTTCTTGTCGGCCCACTTCTTGGTGCGGTTTACGGCTCTATTGAGGCACGCCCATGCCAAGTCCACATGCTCATCCCATTCCTTAGTGAACTTGTACGTGAGAGGGTTGCTTCCTCAATAACCCAAGGCGATCGCGCTCGGTGTAAGTGGTTGTTGCCCAATAATGATTTCGAATGGGCTTTGGTTCGTGGATTCGCTCCGCTGCAAGTTTTAGGAGAATTGAGCCACGTCGATCAGCCGCACCCAATTCACTTGCATGTTGCTCACGTAGTGCCGGAGGCAGATTTCCAGCAATGCATTCACCCGCTCTGTCTGTCCATCAGTTTGGGGATGCATGCTCGTGAAGAAGTTGAGGTCCGTCCCTAGCAACTTGAAGAGCTCGGTCCAAAACTGCCCGGTGAATCGAGGATCGCGATCACTCATGATCATGCGTGGAACGCCCCAATACTTGACGACGTGCTTGAGGAACAGCTTGGTAGCTTCCTCGGCTGGACAATACTTTGTGGTTGGCACGAATATCGCATACTTGGAGAAGCGATCCACCACGACCATGAGGGTCCGACACCCTTCGAACTTCGGCAAATTCACAATGAAGTCCATGGAAATGCTCTCCCACATACATTCTGGGATAGGCAACGGTTCAAGGAGTCCCGTCGATGACCATTACTCTATCTTGTCTTGTTGGCACACAAGACACGTTCGCACGTAGGCTTCAATGTTGTCCCTCATGTGTGGCCAATAATATTGATCCTCAACGAGTGCCATGGTGCGGTAGATTCCCAGATGACTCGCCATTTAGAATCGTGGCACTCGTGTATGACTTCCTTCCGAAGTTTTCCGTGGAGCGGCACAAAGTCGTTGTCCTTTGGTGTAGAGGAGATCGTCCTCGTGCTAGAACCGACTTGTCTTGCCCTCTTGTGCGTACCGAAGGAGAGCTTGGGCTGTTTGATATTGCTTCAACCCCTCCTTGATAAGCTCGATCCATGAACATTCGGGTTGACTCATCACGTTGGCTAACTCCATCTTCCTGCTTAAGCCATCAGCCACGTAATTAGATTTTCTGAGCTTGTATTCTTGCGTGTAATCAAACTCGGTCAGGAAGTCTTGCCATCGAGCTTGTTTCAGGCTGAGCTTCTTCTGGGTTCGGAAGTAGCTTGTCGTCACATTGTCGATCCTTATGACAAATCACAATCCCAAAAGGTAGTGCCTCCACATACAAAGGCAATGCACCACTACGATCATCTCCTTCTCTTGCACCGTGTATCATCACTTGGTATCATTCAGTTTCCGATACTCAAAGGCAACCGGATGCCCTTCTTGCATCAAGACACCACCAATAGCAAAATCGGAAGCATCAGTTTCTACCTCGTATGGCTTGGTGAAGTCGAGCAGCACGAGCACCAGTTCTTCGATCATGGCATGCTTCAATCGATCGAACGCCTCTTAACACTGATCCATCCACTCCCATAGCCATTCTTTCTTCAGCATATTCGTGAGTGGCACGGTGAGGCTCGAATATCCTCGGATGAAACGCCGGTAGTAATTTGTGAGTCCGAGAAAGGATCTCAACTTCATCACCTTAGTCGATGGCTTCCATTCAACGATAGCACGGATCTTAGCCGTGTCCATCTACACTCGTTCACCCCCAACGATGTGCCCAAGGAAAAGACTTCCGTCTAAGCAAAAGCGCACTTCTCGCGCTTTACATACATGTCATTCTCTCGAAGAGTCTGGAAAACTTGACTCAAATGCTCGACATGTTCCTCGAGCGTCCAGCTGTACATGACAATGTCGTCAAGGTAAAGCAAAACGAACCGATCAAGGAATGAATGGAGTACCTTGTTCATGAGAGTGCAGAATGTGGCCGGCGCATTTGTCAATCCGAAATGCATGACGAGGAATTCATATGATCCGTATCGGGTCACGCATGCAGCTTTCGACTCGTCCCCTTCGACAATCCGAACTTAATAGTACCCCGATCGAAGATCAAGCTTGGAGAACCATCGGGCTTACCCGAGCTAATCGAACAAATCCACAATGAGCAAGATTGGGTACTTGTTCTTGACGATGAGCTTGTTCAAGGCTCGATAGTCTATGTACATACGCAGGGATCCGTTATGTTTCTTTTGGAACAACACCGGAGCACCGAACAAAACCTTGGACAGCCGAATATACCCCGCGTTGAGCAGCTCTTTCAGTTGTTTTCACAGTTCCTCCAACTCAAGCAAAGCCATGCGATAGGGTGCAATGGTCGGTGGTTGAGCATTGGGCACAAGCTCGATCCGATGGTCGACTTCTCTACGGGGAGGCAACTTCTTTGGCAACTCGGGCAGCATCACATCTTGGAAGACATTAAGAACTCGGGACACTTCTTCTGGTACATCGCTTTCTTCCACGTCCTCCTCCTTCAACAGAGCCAAGAAGGTCATCTTGCCCTTCTTTAGCCCTTTAGATAGCTACATGGCAAATAGCATCTTCCTATCGCGTCCCAATTCGTGGTAGATCGAGACCATACATTAGCACCACTTGTCTAGAATACATATGCAATCCGTGAAGGGCATAACGCCCGCATTGATTCGATCGAGGAATCCTAAACCAAGCACAAAATCATAGTTGTCAATGGAGATTACCTTGATATCCTCTTTGCCGGTCCATGGACCAACATGCAATTCCATGTCCCTAGCCATGTCGCTAGTTGGGACTCTTCCTTGGAGTTCACCATTTTAAGCCAACCGGCATCACTTGTCTCCACTGGAAGATTCAGCTTCTTCACAGCCTCTTTGGAGATGAAGAGGTCGGATGCCCCGGTATCCACGAGTGCACTCATCGTGGTACCACCGATCTTCACATCCGCGAACATCATTCCTTTGGGTTTCTTGGCCTTCTTGGCCTTGATTGACCCAAGGATCCGCTACGATCCCAACCACGCCTCCTCTCGCAGTCCATCCTCTTTGCACAAGGCCGCCAGCTTCCCTCTTTTTGAACAATCTCGAGCCATGTATGGCCTGTCGCAAAAAAAGCACTTGTGGGTGCGTACCTTGTAATGATATCCTCCGTTGCTCGACTTAGGTTGGGTCTTATAAGGAACCGTAGGTGGTCTGCCTACATTCGGATGGTTGCACCTATTCCAATCTCCCCCACTAGTGGCCCTTTCTCTCAATCGAGAGTCTGGCTTGGCCGAGGGTGATGGTTTGTATTCCATGAGGGACTCGGCCACTGAAGTAGCCACTGTGAGATCCATTGCGTTGCACCGTTTGAGCTCTTGCTTGACCCCTTGCTTGACCCATGGTTTGAGTCCACTCATGAACTAGTGGAACGCCTTTGTCTTGGTCATGGATGGGATTTGGAGCAGTAGCTCCGAGAACCGTTTCACATAGTCGCAGACTCCACCTTTTTACTCTAGGCACTTGAGTTCCCCGCGATCTTCCTCCTCTACATAAGTGGGATAGTAGATATGCCGAAATTCCTCGACGATCCAAGCCCATGTCGTGGTAGGGTTGCCATTCCTACCATCTAACCTATGACGCCATTACAGCAACGCATCATCAGCTAAATACATGGCTGCGGTGTTTACCCGGATTACGTCGTCAATCATTCCCATGGTCTAGAAATAGCATTCCATGTACCACAGGAAGTTGTCCACGTCCTTTGCCACCCGTGAGCCCTTGAACTCCTTTGGCTTGAGTGCATCGGCACGTGGTTGCATGATGATCACCCCGTTCACATGTGCAGCTTTAAGCTTGGTGAGCTTGTTTTTCATCTCGGCCATCTCCGCGTGCATGGCTGCCATCGTGGTCTCCCAAGTCTCATCCCACTGTTGTAGCTCATACGTGATGGAACCCAACACCTCGACACGGAGCTCTCCCATGCCAGCCTAGAGTTCTTGCACTTCGGCCAAGAACTCCTCCCTATCGGCTTCCGCTCCTTCGACAGTCCGGTGCAGGTCGTCCATCAACGCTTGGACGGCTATGACGGTCTCTTCTAGGACTGTCATTCGGTTTTCCAGATCCCCCTTCGAATCCCTTGAGCTTCAGACAACTCGGTTCTTCTTCGACCGGGTGGCCCTCTCAGCTGGACGCCCATGATCTTCTCGGTCAACGCCTTGAACGATCGGAGCATCAGCACAAGGATCAGCCATTGCGCTTGGAACAAAGGCTCTGATACCACTTGTCACGGGTAGGTCGATTACAATCAATCAAAACACCATGCGGCCTTAGGATTATTGATCCCAAGTCAACTTTACACACACGCTCGAACACAAGAATCGGATGGGCAGAGAGAGTGTATATTCACTTGTGGACGAACTAGTTACAATGAGGGAGAGGAATCCCTATTAATACAAATGCGAGTCGCATCTCAACCGTTGATCGTCTCTCCAATCCAACGGTGCATTTTGAATTCGTATCATCATTACAAGGCTACATAGCAAGTTACTCAATGGCTGTACACAGCAGGCCCTTAGGAAGACCATAGACATGTGTTAGAAGCAAGATCAGGGTCTGTAGGGCCGTCTAACGTGAGAGCAGCTGAACAATTATGGGCTGCACATGGGCTGGTAGAACATTGCTCACGAGTCGTTCATGGGTCGCGCATGGGCCTTTGCCTGTATCGTTCATGGATTGATCATGGACTGGTCTTCGATTAGCCCTTGGGTGTGACACTACCTACCATGGATGGTCTTGGATCATGCTTCGTCCGTGGGCCAAGTCACTAGTCACTAGTTCTAAGATAGTACGATAAACAAAGATCCGGTGATGGTGATGGCGATGGCGATGGTGACAGTGTGGCTATGGTGGTGGTAGTGGGTTGAAGATTAGGGTTTTTATATTGGCTCCGATATCATGTTGAAGGAGATAAATCGTATTGTATATTTTTTAATCAAGAGGATTAGAAAAATGCATACACATATATATATATATATATATATGAGTAACCCTCTAACCATAAAACAACTATTGACTATTTTATCCTCATTGACTTATACTTTCCTAACAGCTAACAAGCACTCTTAAAGCACCCATTAAAGGTATCGTTTGAGGAATATCTTAGATTACAAAGTCGACAAATAATTTTTATTACCGCACATTTGAGCGGTTAATGCATATACTATAATATTTCCTTATTTAGTCACTTGACAAGTGCACACGCCAATTAAATTCAAAGAAAAATAATGCGCAACCGTTACATCAAACATGTAAAACCGGTTCAGAAAGCATCCCGCCATCTAAGCGATTGAGAACATCAGACATGAGTCCTCAGATTCTATACGACAATAAAATAAGAACCCAAACCGGAGACAGAAACCGCTGCGGTCCAAAAGTAGCTGGAAGCTGACTGTTAAACAGCCGGGTAAAATGGCCAAGAAGGGAAAGAGCCTTCCCGAGATTCTGACCTGCAGAGGTCAACGCGCCGAAGAAAACTAGAAACTGGGAACGACCCGCAATACAAAAGGCGCCGCAAGAAGTCAAAACAGCATCCATCGAGCATGGAGAGAAACAAAGCACGCCGGTCCTGGTTTTGGGGTGACGTGCTTTTCGCCCTTTTCTTCTCCCTTGACATGGGTTGGAGATACCGTCTTCGAAACTGAGCACACTGGTTTACAGGGTGGCGTGGTTTCGCCGTTTCTTTATTCCCTCCCTCGGACGTTGATTGGTGCTGAACCATGAGTCTTTCTCTTCGCCTCGCGGGCTACAAATACCGCCACCCATCACCCTCTTCTCCTCACATCCAGAAGAAGGAATCATCTTTTTCATCGCTTAAGAAAGAAGCCGAGGAGTTTGGACAACCATGTCGAGCACTGTCGGGAAAGTCATTCGTTGCAAAGGTGCGAGCTTCTGCGATGAAAAGCTTTAGCGAATCATGCTTCTTCTTTTATTTTTATTTTTGGGTTCAGCACCTGTTGAGTCAGATTCGCATGGTTCCTTGCGGTGGTCTAATTTATGGTTCTATGTGGAACTTCCCCGTTGATCATACGCCCCCTCAGTGCGTGTTTTTGACGATCATCAGGTTGATTATGCAGCTGGGATTTAGGACTTTGTGATTAATTGTTGGTTCTGCTAGTTGAATTGTGCCGACTGCATATAACGATGTTGCTTGAGTTGTTAATTCCACTGCTTGAAGTAGTCTCCATTATGCAAGCGTCCAGTGGACGTACAGTCTGCTGATTCTGATAATTTCCAGCTTTCTTGTGTTCAAATGAAGCTTCAATGAAAGAATCTGAATATGGTGGTAACCCAATTCGGGTTCACGCCAATGCTAATTTGCCCAGTTTTGGTCTTCCGCCCCCGTTGATCGTAATATCAATCCCTTTTCTTTAGAATACACTATGATGTCCTGCCTTATCGCATTTTTTTACCTTCTCTTCAAAACATTAAATCACTGCATTCTGCTTGCATTAACCGAATGATTTTGGATATCAGCTGCGGTGGCATGGGAAGCTGGAAAGCCACTGGTGATAGAAGAAGTGGAGGTGGCTCCACCCCAGGCCACGGAGGTTCGTGTGAAAATCGTCGTCACGGCACTCTGCCACACAGATGTATACTTTTGGGAAGCCAAGGTAAATAGATGTTCCCCTCCTTCGATTCGCATGTTCCTTGTAGATTTTTCATCAAAGCAGTTAATAAGCCCCGTTGATCCATCAATATTCAGGGACAAACCCCAGTTTTCCCCCGCATATTTGGTCATGAAGCAGCAGGGTATGGCCTACTACTTCTTCATTTGATATTTAATGGGCCTCAGTTTTATTCTTTCTTTCATTGGTGCTTATAAGTCGTGATCTTCTTGATTCTTAGGATTGTCGAAAGCGTCGGTGAGGGCGTGACAGAGCTCAAACCTGGTGATCATGTGCTTCCAGTGTTCACGGGGAGTGCAAGGAGTGTCGGCATTGTAAATCTGAGGAGAGCAACATGTGTGACCTCCTTAGGATAAACACAGACAGAGGAGTGATGCTGAACGATGGCAAATCGAGATTCTCGATCAATGGAAAACCCATTTACCATTTCGTTGGAACATCAACGTTTAGTGAGTACTCGGTCATTCATGTCGGTTGCCTAGCCAAGATAAATCCTGCTGCTCCCATGGACAAAGTTTGCATTCTCAGCTGTGGAGTCTCCACTGGTACGTAATTGAAATGGTGCTTTTTACCTTATCATTCATCAAATTGTTGTTGCTAATCTGAGTTGCAATGCAGGTCTTGGGGCCACCTTGAATGTTGCGAAACCTCCCAAGGGTTCAACTGTTGCTATATTTGGACTAGGTGCTGTTGGCCTTTCTGTGAGTTTCTGCAATGCTCTTCTTTACATGTTATTGCTTACTTTGTACTGAGGATGCTTGTGCTTGCTCGTTGATCTGAAAAGACTGTTCCTTGTGACTTTTATCAGGCAGCTGAAGGTGCCAGAATTGCTGGAGCTTCGAGGATCATTGGTGTCGATCTCAATCCGAAAAGGTTTGAGGAGGGTGAGTACAATTCTAACAACATTAATACTTAACAGCATTCCGAAAAAAGAAGGTTGTCTCATGAGTTCCCAGTACTGAAAAGTAAATAATAAGGTTGCCTCATCATTAAGCTTTCGCTAGTTTCTTTTGTTTACACTGTAGGCATTCTGATGCGCTCTATTGAGTATAGCTTAAAATTTCCCTCTGATGAACTTGTGGTTCCATCAAACCTTCTGCTGATGGTCAATTTCTTTATTGTGAACAGCCAAGAAATTTGGCGTTACCGAGTTTGTGAACCCAAAAGATCATCATAAGCCAGTTCAGGAGGTTAGTAAACCAGTTTGTTAAGTTGGAAAACTGTAACCATTAAGTAGAGACTTTATCATCGATGCTGATAATGCGATTCCATCATCCTCAGGTTCTTGCTGAAATGACTGACGGGGGAGTCGACCGAAGCATTGAGTGCACAGGAAGCGTCAATGCCATGATCTCTGCTTTCGAATGCGTTCATGATGTAATCTCCGATGAATTTTGCCGACAGGCATGATATAAATGATGTCACAAAGCCATTGACAAAAATACTCACGTTCCTCCGTTTGCAGGGATGGGGTGTGGCAGTACTTGTCGGAGTGCCAAACAAAGACGACGCCTTCAAGACTCATCCGATGAATTTCCTGAATGAGAAGACGCTCATGGGCACCTTCTTCGGCAACTACAAGCCGCGCACCGACCTTCCAAACGTTGTCGAGATGTACATGAGGAAGGTAAGTGAGCAAAGACATGATAATGTGATTCCCATAATGGCTAGTATCGCTTAGGTTATGAAGATTTAGTGGCCTAATCTTCTTCGAAACTTTCATAAACTCGATGATGCTGACTTCGACCCCTGGCATCTTATTTCTGCAGGAGCTCGAGCTGGAGAAGTTCATCACGCACGAAGTCTGTCTCTCCGAGATCAATAAGGCGTTCGACTACATGCTTAAAGGAGAGTCGCTCCGCTGCATCATCCGCATGGATGGATAGAGGAGCCTCAGCAGCCAATCGGGTTTGCCCGATAAGTTCGATCAGGTTTCCGAATGTACAATTGCCAATAAAAGTCGAAACATAGGATTTTGAAAGTTCAAAAGAGTCTCCGTCTTTTGTTCCCCCATGTCGGTTTACTTCCCTTTGTACAGTGGGTAAACTATGTTTTACTATGAATGGAGTTTGAAGAAAGATGCCAGTCCGTATTGTCACTGTATTTCTGGTGCATAAGAACTCCAAAGCTAAGTTATGAAATGACATCACTCTTCGATAAGCTATCTTTATTCGTGTAGATGGTCTGAGACCACCAATAACGGTTCTTGTTAATGTTGAATGAGATAAGTCATATTGTGTATTTCTTAATCAAGAGGATTACGAGAATACATATAATATATATATGAGTAATCCTCTAAACATAAAATAACTATTAACTATTCTACCCTCATTGGCTTATTATTTCATAATATATCCCCTTAAGTTGAGATGCAGATATCAAATAATTCCAACTTGTTACATAAAAAAAAACTTACTCTATTCCCCAATAAAAACTTAGTAAAAATATCTATAGGCTAATCCTCCATCTTTGTTGTTGAAGGGTGATCTCTTCTACTTGAACTTTTTCTCATATAAAATAACAATCAACTTCGATGTGCTTGGTTCACTCATAAAAGACAGAATTATTTGCAATATAAATAATTGACTAATTATCACAATATAATATTGATGGTCCTTCCATCGGATGAGGTACTCCTTCTTTGGCGCACAATATCTCTTCCGTATGATCCAGTCCGCCATGATGTATTCAACATCCCAATCATACAAGGTTCTCGCTCCAAAGGGCGCTCATCGTGACTCGCCTCGATCCGAGTGGTCCTTGTCCGCATGGAAAGGTTTCAGCATACTTATGTGGAACATGGGGTGCACCTTGAGCTTGGTTGGCAAGTCCAGCTTGTGTGCCACCTTCCCGATCCGTTGCAACACTCGGAAGGGACCTTCATATCGACGGATTAGCCCTTTGTGCACATCATGATACTGAAGAACTAGGTGCAGTTTGGCCAACACCAAGTCCTCAACCTGAAATTCCACAAGTTGTTGCTTCTTGTCGACCCACTTCTTGGTGCAGTTTGTGGCTCTATTGAAGCACACCCATGCCAAGTCCACATGCTCATCCCATTCCTTAGAGAACTTGTATGCAGGAGGGCTGCTTTCTCAATACCCCGAGGTGATCGCGCTCGGTGTAAGCGGTTATTGCCCAATCATGATCTCAAACGAGCTTTGGTTCATGGATTCGCTCCGCTACAAGTTGTAAGAGAATTGAGCCACGTCAATCAGCTACGCCCCATTCACTTCTGTGTTGCTCACGTAGTGCCGGAGGTAGATTTCCAGTAATGCATTCACCCGCTCTGTTTGTCCATCAGTTTGGGGATGCATGCTCGTGAAGAAATTGAGGTCTATCCCTAGCAACTTGAAGAGCTCAATCCAGAATTGCCTGGTGAATCAAGAATCGCGATCGCTCACGATCGTGCATGGAACACCCCAATACTTGACGACGTGCTTGAGGAACAGCTTGGCAGCTTCCTCGGCTAGACAATCCTTTGTGGCTGGCACGAACGTCGCATACTTGGAGAAGCAATCCACCACGACCATGAGGGTCCGACACCCTTCGGACTTCGGCAGATTCACAATGAAGTCCATGGAAATGCTCTTCCATTCTGGGATAGGCAACGGTTCAAGGAGCCCCGCCGATGACCATTGCTCTATCTTGTCTTGTTGGCACACAAGACACGTCCGCACGTAGGCTTCAATGCCGTCCCTCATGTGTGGCCAATAATATTGATCCTCAACAAGTGCCATGGTGCGGTGGATTCCCAGATGACCCGCCCATTTAGAATCGTGGCACTCGTGTAGGACTTCCTTCCGAAGTTTATCGTGGAGCGGCACATAGAGTCGTCATCCTTTGGTGTAGAGGAGATCGTCCTCGTGCCAGGATCGCCTTATCTTGCCCTCTTGTGCGTACCGAAGGAGGGCTTGGGCTGTTTGATCGTGCTTCGGCCCTTCCTTGATACACTCGATCCATGAACACTCGGGTCGACTCATCACGTTGGCCAGCTCCATCTTCCTGCTTAAGGCATTAGCCATGGAATTAGATTTTCCAGGCTTGTATTCCCGCACATAATCAAACTCGGCCAGGAAGTCTTGCCACCGAGCTTGTTTCAAGCTGAGCTTCTTTTGGGTTTGGAAGTAGCTCGTCACCACGTTGTCGGTCCTTATGACAAATCGCAATTCCAAGAGGTAGTGCCTCCACGTATGAAGGCAATGCACCAATGCAGTCATCTCCTTCTCTTTGACCATGTATCATCACTCGGTATCGTTCAATTTCCGAGACTCGAAGGCAACCGGATGCCCTTCATGCATTAAGACACCAATGATAGCAAAATTGGAAGCATCGGTTTCTACCTCGTATGGCTTGGTGTAGTCGAGCAACACGAGCACCAGTTCTTCGATCATGGCATGCTTCAATCGGTCGAACGCCTCTTGACACCGATCCGTCCACTCCCACGACCTTTCTTTCTTCAACATATTCATGAATGGCACGGTGAGGCTCGAATATCCTCGGATGAAACGCTGGTAGTAATTTGTGAGTCCAAGAAAGGATCTCAGCTTCGTCACCTTAGTCGGTGGCTTCCATTCAACATTGGCATGGATCTTAGCCACGTCCATCTGCACTTGTCCGCCCCCGACGATGTGCCCAAGGAAAGGGACTTCCTTCTGAGCGAAAGCGCACTTCTTATGACAGTCTGATTTTCCACTTCTTTTTCAATGGAATAAATCGGACTTTTCATTAACGTGTCTGTAGTGCTATTCTCTGAGCTGATCACTCATGAAATAACTAGACTAGTTGGGGAAATCAGTAAGGGATTTTAGTGCAACAGGCTTGAGAATTCGATCAGGAATCGACTGCTCGACCGTGTTAGTCTGTAAGGATCATTTCGGCACAATTGAAAATCTATCAAAGACCGGAAATAGGTCGATTCGATGGAGATATATAATTAGGTATGGGTGATTCTACCTAATTACAAAATTCTCGTCGATCCGCACTTAACCGATTTTTTTGTTATTTTGGTACCTTGCGTTCGTAATTGAAACCTCGAGATTTTTTACAACAACCGAGAGTCACCATTACGTCGAAGATGTACATAGTGGCTCAAAAATAATCAACCACGAGTCCATTGCACCAAAAATTCCCAAAAAATTACCCGATGGTTTAGGTCGCACTGAAACCATGTTTGACTAAATTTAACCACAAAATTCATTTTGACTTCAGAAATTGAGAACTTTCATGTGTCACAATTAATCCTAGGAATATTGTTGCATATTTTCAAAATTTATTGATGACGGAAATTGTTTGTTAAAAATGCAAGAGCAGCAAATTAAAAGAACAACGGAAATGCCATATTTTAAATAGGTTTTTGGGCCTTTAAGGTGGAACACTTTGTGAATGAATTATATGGACTTAAATGAGGAATTGTCCTTATTAACTAAGATGGTGAAAAGGATAAAATGGAAAAGGAAAAGTTGTGGGAATTAGCTACAAATTCGGATGCCTGCACATTACGATGGATTCCACCACCATTTGCATTCCATTTGTGCAAGATAAGGATGCGTAAGAGTAGGGGACCACTTGAAAGTGATGTGGTCTAAAATTCCATGGAAAAAGTACCAAAGCTCTTGTGGAAAAACAAAAAGGCTGTGGAAATGTGGAAGGAGGGACCCCCATGGTCCTTTTTCCTCCCTCTCCTCTCCCCCTCCATGCGATCCCTTCTCCTCCTCGGCACCGTGCGCCTACCATTTTCTTTCTTTCTCTCCTCCTTTCTCTTTCTTTCCCTTTCCATCCTCTTTTCTTTGTTGCAAAACCTTTTTTCCTCTTCTTCTTTAAGCTAGTTTATTCGGCCAATTCTACTCCCTCTTAGACGACAAACCAGCGACTAAGAAAACAGAGGAATGCATGGTCTTGACATTACAAATTTCATAGACCCACAGAAGTTTCGACCCAACCACCACCATGTTTTATATTTCTTGGCTGTGGTCTTTATCTGGCGATGAACCATCATCACTAGCAAGCTCGGAGTCCTCCAAAAATTTCATAACTCCTACTTCTTTGTACCGAAAACTAAGCAGCTCCTTCCACGGTTGTTGTCGCCAACCAACAGCCTATCCTTCTGCAGTTTCAACTCACCATCCTCACCGGAGGCAACCCTCACTTCACCGTTGTTGCTGTCTTGCTAGTGGGACTCCTCCCTCACCGGTGCAACCCACCGTTGGAGCAAAACGCTCACTGCCTCGCCCCCAAGAAACTTCTGTTGTTGCTGCTTAGTTCGGCTCAACTAAGGAACCAGCTCCTCAGCAGTAGGCCAAGAGCCTCGCTGGCCTGAGAAGAACCATCTTGAGGTGTCCCGGCACCTCTTAGAGTGGAGACCTCACCGTCGACACCGGAAGTGCGTGATTTTAACATAAGTGAGTTGTTCTCTTAAAACTGGAATATGAGTTGTGTACCTCTATTTAGGGGATGAAATTAGCTGAGAAAGGTTTATATGAGATTAAAGATAGTTTAATGTTAGTTTAGAAAGGTTATATTAGCCATAGAAAGGCTTAATCTTAGTTTAAATAACAAGATCAAAACCATATAAGACAGTTTGGCCAAGAACAAAGACTCTACTCTAGAACTGATTTCTAGGCGCGTGCGGTTTGTTATTTTTGTAGATGGAGATGTGTTTCGATTTTAAAGTAAATTTCTTCTGAGGAAATGTTTTAGACACCTTGAATTATAACATCTAATTTTCTCAAGATTTTTAGAAATTAAAAAGAAGGCGATTTTAGCTTCGTTAGCTTTAAACAGAAAGTTAGACTACACTGGAAATCTTGACCTGTAAGGATTCTACGGGTCTTTACTGACATTTAGAGTTTCGAATTTTCAAACGATGCCTTCACAAAAGTTGTTATTTATGTCTTCTAATTTAACATACTCGAATTTCAAATCAAACAAACCTATTTTAAACCCCGATCTAAGCTAATTTCAAAAAACAGACCCATTGGAAACGGGCCGGTTTTGAAGCTGGGTTGAGTGAATTATTTGGTCGACTCCAAAGGGATCTGGGCCTCGGTGTCTTCATGAAAATTATTTTTTTATGTGTTCATTGTCACATGTCCAAGTTTGAGAATTTTTCGAGTTCATCGGAGTTGAATTCTGGTGCTAAACTCTAGAGTGCGCAAAGGGACAATTTTACCAATTAAAGCAGCTAATAACGTACAATCGGTTTTAATGACATGTTTGTTGGAAATTTGCCTATTTAGTGATATGGTTGAGATACATAACTAATTGTTGAATGATGAAATTGAAAAAGAATACATATGCTACTTGAGAATCCGTCACAAGCCTTTGGGGCCAGACGATGCTCCTTCGGGAATGCCCCAAGTCAACGGATGCCAGTCGCAATGGATGCTGGACCGATGCTCCTAATCGGAATGCCGTCTGAGTGTAGACGTTGCCATGCTCGACGGTGCGAGACAATACCCGGTTATGCCAGAAGACTGTTATCTATTACATTGATTGTGGCTTGTATGATTACATTGATATTTATGTCCTTGCATATACTCATATTAAGGTATTTATATGATGTGTGAACTTAATACTATTATGTATGATTTGATTGACACTAACATGTAGGAAAACGTTGGTATTAAAAGAGTTGTGAGAAATGTGATTATGTTGCATGTAGAGTGTACCCTTCTCCTACTCGAGATTTAGGGGATTAACTCGCTGAGATGTGATCTCCCCCCGTTGTGGGTTAAAAGTTTTTAGGTCCATAGATGGAGGATTTTCAGGAGATGTACAAGGAGTTGAAGGAAGTGAAAGCTACATCTTGGTTTAGTTTTTGTCAAGAGTCGATGGGTCTTCCATCTAGCTTGGACACTGGGTGATAGCTTATGCTTTTCTTATCGAGAAGTCTGACGGGATCACCTGAGACCCTATTCCCATGGACAAGAAGCTTGGAGCATAGATAGCCTAGAAGTTCTTCTTTTTAAAACAAATCCTTGTCATGTTAGACTTTTGTGTGTGTAAACACTTTTGTAAAAATATGTGTGTTTAATATAAATATAATCATATGTTTGGTATTTCATCTCTGTGTTGTTTGGAGGCTATTATTACGTTTGCACCTGTAAAATAAAATGAATGGGTCAACAACCATTCTTGGGAGGTTGCAAACTTTCATCAACCATTGCGGGATGTGAATGCGCTCGAGGTTCGGGTCATGACACTTCTCACACTTTACATACAGGTCATTCTCTCGAAGAGTCTGGAAAACTTGACTCAAATGCTCGACATGTTCCTCGAGCTTCCAAATGTACACGACAATGTTGTCAAAGTAAAGCACAACGAACTAATCAATGAACGAATGTAGTACCTTGTTCATGAGAGTGTAGAATGTGGCCGGCGCATTTGTCAATCCGAAAGGCATGACGAGGAACTCGTACAATCCGAATCAGGTCACGCATGCAGTTTTTGGCTCGTCCCCTTCGACAATGCGAACTTGATAGTACCCCGATCAAAGATCAAGCTTGGAGAACCAGCGGGCTTCCCCAAGCTGATCGTACAAATCCACAATGAGCGAGATTGGATACTTGTTCTTGACAGTGAGCTTGTCCAAGGCTCGGTAGTCTATGCACATACGGAGGGATCCGTCATGTTTCTTTTAGAACAACACTGGAGCACCGAACGGAACCTTGGACAGCCGAATATACCCTGTGTCGAGCAGCTCTTTCAATTGTTTTCGCAGTTCCTCCAACTCGGGCGGAGCCATGTGATAGGGTGCCATGGCCGGTGGTCGAGCATTGAGCACAAGCTTGATCCGATGGTTGACTTCTCTACGAGGAGGCAGCTTCTTTAGCAACTCAGGCAGCATCACATCTTGGAAGACATTAAGAACTCAAGATACTTCTTCCGGTACATCGCTTTCGTCCACGCCCTCCTACTTCAACGCTACCAAGAAGGTCATCTCGCCCTTTTTCAGCCCTTTAGATAGCTACATGGCCGATAGCATCTTCCTATTGCGTCTCGATTCACGATAGATCGAGACCATGCATTGGCACCACTTGTCTAGGATACATATGCAATCCGCGAAGGGCATAACACCCACATTGATTTGATCCAGGAATCCTAAACCAAGCACAAAATCATAGTTGTTAATGGGGATTACCTCGATATCCTCTTTGCTAGTCCATGGACCAACATGTAGTTCCACGTCCTTAGCCATGCCGCTAGTTGGGACTCTTCCTTGGAGTTCACCATTTTAAGTCAACCGGCATCACTCATCTCGATTGGAAGATTCATCTTATTCGCGGCCTCTTTAAAGATGAAGAGGTCGGAGGCCCCGATATCCACGAGTACACTCATCATGGTACCACTAATCTTCACATCCACAAACATCATTCCTTTAGGTTCCTTGGCCTTGTTGGCCTTGATCGACCTAAGGATCTGCAATGATCCTAACCACGCCTCCTCTTGCAGTCCATCCTCTTTGCACAAGGCAGCCAGCTTCCCTCTTTTCGAACAATCCCGAGCCATGTGTGGCCCGTCGCAAAAGAAGCACTTGTATGCGCGTACCTTGCGATGATATCCTCCATTGCTCAACTCAAGTTGGGTCTTATAAGGAACCATAGGTGGTCTACCTAAATTTGGACGGCTATATCTATTCCAATCTCCCCCACCAGTGGCCCTTTCTCTTGGTCGAGAGTTAGGCTTGGCCGAGGGCAATGGTTTGTATTCCACGAGGGACTTGGCCACCAAAGTAGCCGTTGTGAGATCCGTTGTGTTACACCATTTGAGCTCTTGCTTGACCCATGGTTTAAGTCCGCTCATGAACTGGTGGAACGCCTCCGTCTTGGTCATGGATGGGATTTGGAGCAGTAGCTCCGAGAACCGCTTCACATAGTCGCGGACTCCACCTTTTTGCTCTAGGTGCTTGAGTTCCCCGCGAGCTTCCTCCTCCGCATAAGCGGGATAGTAGATATGCCAAAATTCATCGACGAACCGAGCCCATGTCATGATAGGGTCGCCATTCCTACCATCCGACTTACTACGTCACCACAGCAACGCATCATCAGCTAAATACATGGTTGCGGTGTTTACCCGAATTACGTCGTCAGTCATTCCCATGGTCTAGAAATAGCGTTCCATGTACCACAGGAAGTTGTCCACGCTCTTTGCCACCCATGAGCCCTTGAACTCCTTTGGCTTGGGTGCATCGGCACATGGTTGCACGGTGATCACCCCATTCACGCATGCAGCTTTAAACTTGGTGAGCTTGTTTTTCATCTCGGCCATCTCCGCTCGCATGACTGCCATCGTGGCCTCCCAAGTCTTGTCCCGCTGCTGTAGCTCATGTGTGATGGATCCCAACACCTCAACAAGGAGCTCTCCCATGCCAACCTATAGTTCTTGCACTTCGGCCAGGAATTCCTCCCTACCAACTTCCGCTCCTTCAATGGTCTGGTGCAGGTCATCCATTAACGCTTGGACGTCCGTGACGGTCTCTTCTAGGATCGTCATTTGGTTCTCCATATCCCCCTTCGGATCCCTCGAGCTCGAGATAGCCCGGTTCTTCTTCAACCGGGTGGCCCTCTCGATTGGACGCCCACAAGCTTCTCGATCATCACCTTGAACAACTGGAGCATCAACACAAGGATCAGTCATTGCGCTCGGAACGAAGGCTTTGATACCACTTGTCACGGGTAGGTCGATTACAATTGATCAAAACACCGTGTGGCCTTAGGATTATCGATCCCAAGTCAGCCTTACACACACACGCTTGAACACAAGAATCAGATGGGCAGAGAGAGTGTATATTCACTTGTGGACAAACTAGTTACAATGAGGGAGAGGGATCCCTATTTATACAAGTGCAGGTCGCATCTCAGCCGTTGATCGTCCCTCTAATCCAACGGTGCTTTTTGAATCCATATCATCATTAGAAGGCTACACAGCAGGCTACTCGATGGCTATACACAGTAGGCCCTTAGGAAAACCATGGGCGTGTGTCAAAAGCAAGATCAAGGTCTGCAAGGCCGTCTGACACGAGAGTAACTGAACAGTCAATGGTTGCACAGCTGCACATGGACTGGTCGAACATTGCTCACGGGTCGTTCATGGGTCGCACATGGGCCTTTGCCTGTACTGTTCATGGATTGATCATGGGCTAGTCTTCAATTAGCCCTTGGGCATGACACGGCCTACCACGGACGGTCTTGGATCATGTTCTGTCCATGGGCCGTGTCACTAGTCACTAGTTCTAAGATAGTACGATAAACAAAGATCTAGTGATGGTGATGGCGATGGCAATGGTGACAGTGGTGGCTATGGTGGTAAAGGTGAGTGTGACTATGGTGGTGGTAGTGGGGTTGAAGATTAGGGTCTTTATATTGGCTCCGATATCATGTTGAAGGAGATAAATCGTATTGTATATTTTTTAATCATGAGGATTACAAAAATGCATACACACACATATATATATATATATGAGTATCCCTCTAACCATAAAATAACTATTGACTATTTTATCCTCATTGACTTGTACTTTCCTAACAGCTAACAAGCACTCTTAAAGAACCCATTAAAGGTATCGTTTGAGGAATATCTTAGATTACAAAGTCGACAAATAATTTTTATTACCGCATATTTAAGCGGTTAATGCATATACTATAATATTTCCTTATTTGGTCACTTGACAAATGCACACGCTAATTAAATTCAAAGAAAAATAATGCGCAACCGTTACATCAAACATGTAAAACCGGTTCAGAAAGCATACCGCCATCTAAGCGATTGAGAACATCAGACATGAGTCCTCAGATTCTATACGACAATAAAATAAGAACCCAAACCGGAGACAGAAACCGCTGCGGTCCAAAAGTAGCTGGAAGCTGACCGTTGAACAGCCGGGTAGAAAGGCCAAGAAGGGAAAGAGCCTTCCCGAGATTCTGACCTGCAGAGGTCAACGCGCCGAAGAAAACCAGAAACTGGGAACGACCCGCAATACAAAAGGCGCCGCAAGAAGTAAGCAGAGCATCCATCGAGCATGGAGAGAAACAAAGCACGCCGGTCCTGGTTTTGGGGTGACGTGGTTTTCGCCCTTTTCTTCTCTCTTGACATGAGTTGGAGATACCGTCTTCGAAACTGAGCACACTGGTTTACAGGGTGGCGTGGTTTCGCCGTTTCTTTATTCCCTCCCTCGGACGTTGATTGGTGCTGAACCATGAGTCTTTCTCTTCGCCTCGCGGGCTACAAATACCGCCACCCATCACCCTCTTCTCCTCACATCCAGAAGAAGGAATCATCTTTTTCATCGCTTAAGAAAGAAGCTGAGGAGTTTGGACAACCATGTCGAGCACTGTCGGGAAAGTCATTCGTTGCAAAGGTGCGAGCTTCTGCGATGAAAAGCTTTAGCGAATCATGCTTCTTCTTTTATTTTTATTTTTATTTTTATTTTTATTTTTATTTTTTGGTTCAGCACCTGTTGAGTCAGATTCGCATGGTTCCTTGCGGTGGTCTAATTTATGGTTCTATGTGGAACTTCCTCGTTGATCATACGCCCCCTCAGTGCGTGTTTTTGACGATCATCAGGTTGATTATGCAGCTGGGATTTAGGACTTTGTGATTAATTGTTGGTTCTGCTAGTTGAATTGTGCCGGCTGCATATAACGATGTTGCTTGAGTTGTTAATTCCACTGCTTGAAGTAGTCTCCATTATGCAAGCGTCCAATGGACGTACAGTCTGCTGATTCTGATAATTTCCAGCTTTCTTGTGTTCAAATGAAGCTTCAATGAAAGAATCTGAATATGGTGGTAACCCAATTCGGGTTCACGCCAATGCTAATTTGCCCAGTTTTGGTCTTCCGCCCCCCGTTGATCGTAATATCAATCCCTTTTCTTTAGAATACACTATGATGTCCTGCCTTATCGCATTTTTTTACCTTCTCTTCAAAACGTTAAATCACTGCATTCTGCTTGCATTAACCGAATGATTTTGGATATCAGCTGCGGTGGCATGGGAAGCTGGAAAGCCACTGGTGATAGAAGAAGTGGAGGTGGCTCCAC
Source organism: Eucalyptus brandiana (assembly GCA_014182725.1). NCBI lineage: Eukaryota > Viridiplantae > Streptophyta > Magnoliopsida > Myrtales > Myrtaceae > Eucalyptus > Eucalyptus brandiana. Next base: position 66,685,684 of record CM024675.1, on the reverse strand, counting down.
CCCAGGCCACGGAGGTTCGTGTGAAAATCGTCGTCACGGCACTCTGCCACACAGATGTATACTTTTGGGAAGCCAAGGTAAATAGATGTTCCCCTCCTTCGATTCGCATGTTCCTTGTAGATTTTTCATCAAAGCAGTTAATAAGCCCCGTTGATCCATCAATATTCAGGGACAAACCCCAGTTTTCCCCCGCATATTTGGTCATGAAGCAGCAGGGTATGGCCTACTACTTCTTCATTTGATATTTAATGGGCCTCAGTTTTATTCTTTCTTTCATTGGTGCTTATAAGTCGTGATCTTCTTGATTCTTAGGATTGTCGAAAGCGTCGGTGAGGGCGTGACAGAGCTCAAACCTGGTGATCATGTGCTTCCAGTGTTCACGGGGGAGTGCAAGGAGTGTCGGCATTGTAAATCTGAGGAGAGCAACATGTGTGACCTCCTTAGGATAAACACAGACAGAGGAGTGATGCTGAACGATGGCAAATCGAGATTCTCGATCAATGGAAAACCCATTTACCATTTCGTTGGAACATCAACGTTTAGTGAGTACTCGGTCATTCATGTCGGTTGCCTAGCCAAGATAAATCCTGCTGCTCCCATGGACAAAGTTTGCATTCTCAGCTGTGGAGTCTCCACTGGTACGTAATTGAAATGGTGCTTTTTTACCTTATCATTCATCAAATTGTTGTTGCTAATCTGAGTTGCAATGCAGGTCTTGGGGCCACCTTGAATGTTGCGAAACCTCCCAAGGGTTCAACTGTTGCTATATTTGGACTAGGTGCTGTTGGCCTTTCTGTGAGTTTCTGCAATGCTCTTCTTTACATGTTATTGCTTACTTTGTACTGAGGATGCTTGTGCTTGCTCGTTGATCTGAAAAGACTGTTCCTTGTGACTTTTATCAGGCAGCTGAAGGTGCCAGAATTGCTGGAGCTTCGAGGATCATTGGTGTCGATCTCAATCCGAAAAGGTTTGAGGAGGGTGAGTACAATTCTAACAACATTAATACTTAACAGCATTCCGAAAAAAGAAGGTTGTCTCGTGAGTTCTGAGTACTGAAAAGTAAATAATAAGGTTGCCTCATCATTAAGCTTTCGCTAGTTTCTTTTGTTTACACTGTAGGCATTCTGATGTAGCTTAAAATTTTCCTCTGATGAACTTGCGGTTCCATCAAACCTTCTGCTGATGGTCAATTTCTTTATCTGAACAGCCAAGAAATTTGGCGTTACCGAGTTTGTGAACCCAAAAGATCATCATAAGCCAGTTCAGGAGGTTAGTAAACCAGTATGTTAAGTTGGAAACTGTAATCATTAAGTAGAGACTTTAACGTCGGTGCTGATAATGCGATTCCATCATCCTCAGGTTCTTGCTGAAATGACTGACGGGGGAGTTGACCGAAGCGTTGAGTGCACAGGAAGCGTCAATGCCATGATCTCTGCTTTTGAATGCGTTCATGATGTAATCTCCGATGAACTTTGGCAACAGGCATGATATAAATGATTTCACAAAGCCATTGACAAAAATACTCACGTTCCTCCGTTTGCAGGGATGGGGTGTGGCAGTACTTGTCGGAGTGCCGAACAAAGACGACGCCTTCAAGACACATCCGATGAATTTCCTGAATGAGAAGACGCTCAAGGGCACCTTCTTCGGCAACTACAAGCCGCGCACCGACCTTCCAAACGTTGTCGAGATGTACATGAGGAAGGTAAGTGAGCAAAGACATGATAATGTGATTCCCATAATGGCTAGTATCGCTTAGGTTATGAAGACTTAGTGGCCTAATCTTCTTCGAAACTTTCATAAACTCGATGATGCTGACTTCGACCCCTGGCATCTTATTTCTGCAGGAGCTCGAGCTGGAGAAGTTCATCACGCACGAAGTCTGTCTCTCCGAGATCAATAAGGCGTTCGACTACATGCTTAAGGGAGAGTCGCTCCGCTGCATCATCCGCATGGATGGATAGAGGAGCCTCAGCAGCCAATCGGGTTTGCCCGATAAGTTCGATCAGGTTTCCGAATGTACAATTGCCAATAAAAGTCGAAACATAGGATTTTGAAAGTTCAAAAGAGTCTCCGTCTTTTGTTCCCCATGTCGGTTTACTTCCCTTTGTACAGTGGGTAAACTATGTTTTACTATGAATGGAGTTTGAAGAAAGATGCCAGTCCGTATTGTCACTGTATTTCTGGTGCATAGGAACTCCAAAGCTAAGTTATGAAATGACATCACTCTTCGATAAGCTATCTTTATTCGTGTAGATGGTCTGAGACCACCAATAACGGTTCTTGTTAATGTTGAATGAGATAAGTCATATTGTGTATTTCTTAATCAAGAGGATTACGAGAATACATATAATATATATATGAGTAATCCTCTAAACATAAAATAACTATTAACTATTCTACCCTCATTGTCTTATTATTTCATAATATATCCCCTTAAGTTGAGATGCAGATATCAAATAATTCCAACTTGTTACATAAAAAAACTTACTCTATTCCCAATAAAAACTTAGTAAAAATATCCATAGGCTAATCCTCCATCTTTGTTGTTGAAGGGTGATCTCTCCTACTTGAACTTTTTCTCGTATAAAATAACAATCAACTTCGATGTGCTTGGTTCACTCATAAAAGACGGAATTATTTGCAATATAAATAATTGGCTGATTATCACAATATAATATTGATGGTTCTGATGTTGGCATGCCAATTTTTGACAATAACATCATCAACTAAAGCAATTCACCTGTCACATGTGCCATAACTTTATATTCTACTTCAAAACTTGATCGAAACCACATGTTTCTTACTCTTTCAGGCAACTAAATTATGACGTCCTGATTTTCATATCTAGTTTCGATGAGATGAAATGGGCTTTTCATCGACGCACTTATGGCCTTATTCTCTGAGTGGTCCCCTCATGAGATAACTAGCCTATCAGGTAAAACCGTTAAGGGATTTTAATGCAATAGACTTGAGAATTCGACCAGAAAATGACTACTCGACTGTGCTAATCTGCAAGGGTCATTACGGCACTATCAAAATCGATTAGAGACCAAAAATAGGTTGATTCGACAGAAGTATATGATTAAGTATGGGTAATTCTACCTAATTGCAAAATTCTCGTCGAACGGCACTAGACCAATTTTTTTCTGTCTTTTTTGTACCTTGTGTCTGTACTTAAAATCTTGAAATTTTCACGATAATCGAGAGTTGCCAATGAGTCGAACATGTACAATGTGGCTCGAAAATAACCTACCACAGGTCAAATGCACTAAAAATTTCTCAAAGTTACTCGATAGTCTATGTCACGCTAAAATCGCGCCATATTGAAATTAATTACGAATTTGAATCCAATTTTAGAAATTGAAAATTCTCTCATGTCGACTCATCTTCCGAAAATTTTTCTACAAATCGAGATTTGTAGACAAATTTTCAAAGTAAGGGTATTTTGGACCGGAAAAATTCAAGAACCATTTTTGCTCGCATTTTTTGGATTCAAGTTGGACGGATTGACGAGAAAAAATGTGAATTGAAATGTGGGCATCTTAATTGGATTTATGGGAGTTGAATTGAATTAGTTCAAGAGGAAATTGAAGTGGATTTGAGGGAAATTGCATCAAAATTTGTAGCCCCTTGGTCCTCTACCTTTTGGACCAATTCAATGGCTTCCTAAGAAAGCTAATGGTCTACAAATTGGCTGAGGAAGCCAGCCCATACTGGTGGGACCTCTTCAAGAAACAAAAAGATAAGATAGAAGCAAGGTGGCACCCTCCAAGCTTGGGTTGTCCCCTTTCTTCCTCACCTCAGCCTTACTTTCTCCATTGTTGGTGTGCCTTGGAAGCTTAGAGAACCAGAGAAAACCACAGCTCCCTCCCCCCTTGCCTGTTGATCTCTCTTCTCCCCTGTTTTTCCCTTTCTTCCTACTTCTGCTCCAGCAGACCTTCCTCCAAGGATCTGAGTTGATTGTTGGCTTCCCGTGAGAATCAGCTCTTATGCCACACATTAGTGTGCTCAAGACACCCAGACCGTCCACCTTGACTTGGCCGTTCATCGGTTAGAGCCGCCGAATGACCCACTGGTCGGCTAGAAGCCAGCGCCAGTCTGACCATCTAGCCCTATTCTGCTCCAGCTAACCTTCCTATGGACACCCGAGTTGAAAGTTACCTTCCTGTGAGAATGAGCCCCTGTGCCACCTACCATCGTCTTCAAGACATCCAAACCGTACGGGAGGACCTTGCCGCTCGCTAAACAAAGCCGCTGGCCAACCTACCTACTGGCTAGAAGCCGCCACCCGCTGATCCGTCAATCTGCCTGCCCAAGAGCACTATTTCACGTTTTTTGCGTTTTTCCTCCCATTATGACCCTTCCTCCACCCATTCCAACCACCAACAAGTCCCCCGTAACCCCCAGGTGTCACCAATTATAGGCCACCCACTTGCCAGAGCTTTGATCAACCCTCCCTTGCCGTTTCTGCCGCTGATTCTCTCTCTCTGTTCAGCCAAAAATAGAAGCAGAAAACCAGCAAGGCTTTGAGACTTCAAGGCCCATTTTCAAGCCCTTCTCAGCCTCAGTTGGTGTCACCACTTGGTGGTTTGTCACCCACCTTGACGTTGCCGTTGCCGTGGACTCACCGGCTCACAAATCCGATGAGATTACTCACTAAACCTTGCTTATGAGGTTAATTATGCTTAAGGAGTGTTTAGATTAAGTTAAGTATGGTTATGTGGTTAGATTAGTTTAGTTAATTGTTAATTAGATTAAGGGATGTGATTAGTTTAGTGGATAATTAACTTAGGCTAATTAGGTGATTAAATTAGTGTAATATTGATTAGGTCCTTAATTAATTATTTTAAATTATTTAATTATTTCGAATTTATAAATATTATTTTAATAAATTATATTAATATAAAATATTAATTATTTATTTAATTTCTGAATATATTTAATTATTTATTATTTTCCAGAAATTATACCAGAATAATCGGTGACTAGAATTTCATGCCGATTGCAATGGTGTGTTCAGTTTATGCAATTGGATGTTTAATTGTGCAAATTGAGTGATGATTGTGAAAGTATGAAATTTATTCAAAAAATCCCAAGTGTCGGGTTTTGACACTGAAAATGGATTTTAAGTACTATATCTAATAGTGGGGTTTGAAAAATGAAATGTATCAGTTTTTCTGGTTTAAATTGACCGTGTACCCACGCACAACTACTTTCCGAATGTTTTTAATACGAAGAAAATAGGCTAGGATCACTATTTTAATTGAGACATTTGCGTGCAATGCACGATGTCCTAGGTCGAGATTGAATGGTCGTGTATTGGTAAAGGAAAGCCATCCCAAGCATTTATGCCAAACGTTACCCATTCATATAGGACTCGGGTCATAGTAGATTATGGACCTACGCTCCTTCAGGCAGGGCCATGCTCAAAAGTGGTGAGACGATGCCTGACAACGCCAGAAGACAGCCAAAATTAAAGTTGGCCGTACCCTTGAGAGGTGTAATTAATAATTGGAACGCATGGTTACTTGAGTTAGCTAAGCCTGATTATGAGACAGAACTGTGTACCATGGTATAGGACGTGTCATAACGATTTGACCTTATAATCAAGACTCCTGTGATTAATTGTGTTGGTGAGGCGTTTCAATTGTTGTGTGTTATGATTTTGTGCATTGTGTGTATATGAACTGTGCTGACATACATGAGAAAACTGAGGTGAGGTAAGTTCTCTATATTGTGTGGCTAAGCCACCTTCGGGTGTATTTTCTTCCTAATAGGGATTTAGGGGGTGAACTTGCTAAGACAATGTCTCACTCCGTCGTGGGCTTAATTTTTCAGGTCCTTAGATGGTGTTGGTGGAGGACCCGAAGCCGAAGTTTGTGGAGGTGGAGTCTAAAGAATCGACATATGTGTCCAACTAGTTTGTCGTAGGATAGCTTCTTTTTTTGAGCTAATATTTTGTTGACTTTTGTCCAAACTCTTTTGTACCTAAACCCAATTATTTATAAAAGTTTGACTTTGTGAAATGTTACCTTGCTTTGCTATCCCATGCCATTTGTTGTCATGGGTTTATTGTTTCGCTTCCACATGTGCATTAAATTGAAATGGTCAGCGACTCATCCTAGGAAGTCGCAAATTTTATCGACCACTGAGAGATGTGCATGCGCTCGAGGATCGGGGCGTGACATCCCCATTTAAGTTACCTCCAAGAAATACACAATAACCCAACATAGATCTCCTACTAGTAGGACTTCTAGCCCAATCTACATCAAAGTAACTTGTGACATTTAGATGGTCATAATTCTTGAAAAGTAATCATTTACTTAGTGCTCCCTTCAAGTACTTGATAATTCGAAACACAACATCTTAGTGAGTAATTCGAGAAGAATTCATGAACTAACTTACTACATTGATAATAAAAGATATATCAAGTCTTGTGACACTAAGATAGTTCAACTTACCAACTAATCTCCAATATTTCACTGGATCATGTAATAATTATCTATGTTTTGAATCAAGTTTCACATTGGATTCAATAGGAATATCAGCTGGTGTTACTAAAAGAAATCCAACATCATCAAGAATGTTAATGACATATTTTTGCTAGGTTAAATTGAAACCTATATGCGAGTAGGCAACTTCGATACTTATAATGATAATATCATCCACATATAGCACCAAAAGAATACAACCAGCTAAAGAAATAGAATAAAGATATTAAATGGTCTACTTGACATTGTTTTAATCCAAACTTGATTACATGATCACAAAACCTACCAAATCAAACACGAGGAGATTGCTTAAGTCCGTATAAAGCCTCACGTAAATGACATACCAGGTTCTCCCCTCGAATAACAAATCCGGATGGTTGTTCTATATACACCTCTTTAGCCAAATCATCACGTAAGAACATATTCTTAATATCCAAGTGATAAAGGAACCATCCAAAACACATCGCCAGGTATATAAAGACTCAAACATATGGGATTTTGGCTACAGGTAAGAAAGTGTCATTATAATCAACACCATACATTTGAATATATTCCTTAGCAATCAACCATGCCTTGAATCAATCAAATGTGTCATCAGGATGAGCTTTAACAATGAAAACCCAACGACAATCAACAAGTTAATTCCCCATAGGTTAGTGAACTACCAAATGTGACTCTTGACAAGTGCCTTCATTTCATCCTTCATGACTTTTCACCGGGATGAGACAAAGGTAGAGAAGGTGGGAGACAAATGATTATAAGGAAAAAAGTTGGAAATAAGATAACTAGTATGAAGACAATTAGACAGACTAGAGTAAGGTGCGTAATGATCCATAGAATGGCCAACACAAAAATGTATACTTTTTTTAGTAATAATGAGCAAATCAAGATCAAGATCAGAGAATGGCATAGCCACTAATGAGGCAACAGATGAATCGAGTGATAGTCGTGTTATTATAGTAGGATTCGATCCACGCCTATAATAAGGGTGGTTAGCAAACTAAAATCATGTAGATAATGCTGGAGGAGATGTTGGTAAGACACACCTGTCATCATCAAGAGGCACAACAAGGACCATCTGAGTATTATAGTATGGTTGGTCTTCACACATCTGTTGACACAAGCACATGATGAAGAGTAGGACTATAACATTTGTAGTCCTTTTGAGTTTGAGCATATCCAACAAAGGCATACTTCCCAGCATGAGTGTCCAACTTATTAAGGCCAAGAGTAAGAGAATGGACAAAACAAATATAACCAAAGACACGCAGAGTTAATGGAAAGGGAAGATGATTTGGATGTAAAATCAAAAAATGTGTCACCCCCCCCAACACACTGCTGCTAGAAGAACAGAAGATGGAAGCCAATTAATTAAGAAGTAGATTCTAAGGATTACATGACTCTAAAATGTTTTAAGTAGATGTATGTGAATCATAAAACACCGAGCAACATTAAGAAAATTGCGATTTTTACATTTAGCTACAACATTTTGCAATGCAGTGTATGAACAAGAAGTCTATTGAATAATGCCATGAGAATCAAAAAAAGGTTGAAAACCAGATTTAGCAACAATATACTATTTGGCATTATCTAACCACAAAGTTTTGACAAAAGTATTATATTGATTCAAACACCTCAAAATAAAATAAACAAAAGTTTTTTGTTAGAACAACCAAATCGTTTGGGAAAAATTATCCTTGAATATAATAAATATATGAAACCAATTAGAAACACAATACAGACCACATACATCTAAGTGAACCAGCTTAAAGAGACTAGACACACAACTTTGAATGTGAGAAAGAAAGGAAACTCTATGGTGTTTACCAAGCTGACAAGCTTCATATTGAAAAGTACTCATAAACTCATACTTAGGAAATAAACATCGAAGAATGTTCAAAGGCGGATGACCAGTCCTACAATGCATCTGATACATATCAAGGGATGTGCACTTCATAGATATTGCAGTTATCACCTTTGATTCATGTCCCCTACAAATCATTTGTCTAGTCCTCATATTTTGAAAGATGCAACGAGAAGAAGAGACTACTGAACAATTTAGTTTTAGTTGATGAACTAACAAAAATCAAATTACATGGAGATTTAAGATGAAGGATAGACGATAAGGAAATAGAGGAACTCAAATGAGCATCTCTAGTACCAATAACTTGGGAAGGTGAACTATTAGTTAATGTAATAGAATTGGACACCCTAGGAGGTGTAGAATGTAATAAATATAATAATTTAGAGTTACTAGCTCTATGATAAGTAGTTCTAAAATCTATAGCCTAGGAGTCAAACACTGTAAAAAGTAAACAAGATGAACTACATCTAGAGGTATGTACCAGAGTTGTGGTGGGAACTGAAGTTCTTGTCACTTATTGGGAGCAAATCCATGCATCATACTCAACACGTATCAATATAACAGAATCTCTCATATTCTACACATTAGTAGAACTCGATGGAACCGATGAGGAAGAATCTTCCACCTTTGCAAATGCAGCAAGTGTAGGCTAAAACTCAAGATAAAGTATGTAGCAATAAACTTTTGTATATCCAACCCTTTAACAATTATTACAATAACAAGATTCACAACCACCAATACCTCTATCATGACCTCCGCAATTTCCACTCAGAACAAAACCATGTTTACGACCCTGAGTTCCACATTCACTAGAATCATAAGAAATCAAAGCTCTTATCTCCAAAGTTGTAGTTGGGATTTTGTTAGTAGGCATCTAGCGAAGGACTTGGAAGAAAACCTCATAACTGTAGAGAGGGAGATTTTTAGACGTAATTTGCTGACGAAGAGAAGAATATTAAGGCCTTAGTACTTTTAGAAACAGTATCACTTGAAGATCCTCCTAGCATTTGACTAGAACATTCAGATCCACTGAAGCAGGAAAATAAGTATCCAGTTGTCGACAAAATGTAGTGATACAAGTATAATATTCAAATAGAGATTGATCTACATACTAAAGATCAAAGCATGGAGATCAAACAAGCCTCCCGTGTGTTATACACCCAGGTCATTTTATTCTGGCTAGAGTAAAGTAAAGCACATTTTTCACGAACTTCCTTACAAGAAATTGCACTGAATGAAATGAGGACTAATTTTAGAATCAATACTATTCCATAACAGTGTACAGATCATCGCATCTCCAACGACCTAGTCATTTATCTTATTCTTATTTGTGGAGACTGTAGACATAAGATAATCATGTTGTCTATTGGCAATAAGATAAACTTATATGGCTTTAGACTAAGAAGGATAATTAGTTCCATCCAACTTAACAAATGTCAATTGAAAATATGTCAAACCAGTAGAAGATCAACCACAAAGTAATAACCATAAATAAGGGTTCAATTAGTGCACTATTGAGTCATAATAATTTACCGAGAAGCCATAAAATTATACACTTGGTGTCGAAGAATTACCATAACCATACAAGGATAGGTTTATTAGGCGTGGTTACTTTAGAGGCCATACTGATGCTTATATACCTTATGGTGAGAATTTATACTATTACGATGTGAACTTATTATATCCTTTACAACCCCCTACCCCCTAGCAAAACCTTATTTATACCATTCCAACCCTGAAAGGGGAAAGAGCAAGAACAACACTTGTTGTGTCCTTCACCCTTTTTGGCCAGTAAACCCCTCATTGACTTACTTAGCTCCGCTTGGCCCTTTCTATACTTGGCATCGAAGAATTACCATAAACGTACAACACTCCAAAGGTTACTGAGCACATACCAACTAGCCCTTCAAGGAACAATAGGCTACAATAAGAAGTCATGTAATAAGAAGTCATGTAAGAACATTGGATAGCATCCTCCATTGTCCCCTCTTATTTTTTTTTTATTTTTTTGGAAACCCTAGCAGTCAAACAAAATGCCTTCGAACTCCTCAACTGAATAGACAAACACCAGTCAAATCTCAAGACACATGAATACCAAATCTATTAATCATTTTTCAATCTCTTTGTCATGGAAGAAGGCTAAGCAAGCGTTAATTCCGCTGGATAAGCTTTAGCAATAGGTGCTGCTACAAAACGAGGCTAGTCACTAGTTTTGAGATAGTACGATAAATAGAGATCTGGTGATGGTGGTAGTAGTAGGGTTGAAGATTAGGGTTTTTTTTTTATTATTATTGGCTCTAATATCATGTTGAAGGAGATAAATTGTATTGTATATTTCTTAATCAAGAGGATTACAAAAATACATATTATATATATATATATATATATATATTACCCTCTAACCATAAAATAACTATTGACTATTCTATCCTCATTGATTTGTACTTTCCTAACAGCTAACAAGCGCTCTTAAAGCACCCATTAATGGTATCATTCGAGGAATATTTTAGACTACAAAGTTGACAAATAATTTTTATTACTGCACATTTGAGTGGTTAATGCATCGAAAACTATAATATTTCCTTATTTAGTCACTTGACAAGTGCACACACCAATTAAATTCAAAGAAAAATAACGCGCAACCATTACATCAAACATGTGAAACCGGTTCAGAAAGCATATCGCCATCTAAGCGATTGAGAACACCGGAAAATGAAGAGTATTTTCATTTTTGGTAAATTTTTCGCGAAATAAACAACACATTAATTGTAAATCCAATTTTTGTCAGGGTTTTGGACGATCCCAAGTTCAGTAAACTTCCGAAGGGGCCGCACATGTACAGAACTGGCCCCGGCCCGGCCCGGCCCGGACCAATGGTCCGGGAGATGCTGAATGGACCGGGCCGGCCCAGCCCAATAAATTTCCCGCCAAATCAAACGGGGGGCGCGCTAACATCACCCCCCGTCTCTCTCCCTCACTCTCTCTCTCTCTCTCTATCTGTGAACTGCTTCTTCTTCCTGGCGAAGAGAGAGAGAGAGAGAGAGAGAGAGGGGGTCGATTGCCTGCGCCTGCTTCATCCTCCATCGACGAGCACGCGCGCCTGTCAGCGAAAGGAAGAGAGTAAGAACGCTTCGATTTCAGAGAGAGAGAGAGAGAGAGAGAGAGAGAGAGAGAGGGAAGAAGCAAAGGAAGCGGCGGAGCGGGCGGGCGGGCGGGAGAAGAAATGAAGGGAGGGACGGTCCAGATCAACTGGCACGAGACCAAGCCCGTCCTAACCCTAGATTTCCACCCCCTCTCCGGCCTCCTCGCCACCGGCGGCGCCGATTTCGACATCAAGGTCTGCTCCTCTCCCTCCCTCTCTCTTTCTCTCTCTCTCTCTATCGTCTCTTCCGTTCTCTTAATTACAATTCTGCAGCTCAGAGTTTGCAAATTTGGGAGCGCCGGCTTTTCCCGTTTGCCGTCTCGGCGTGTTTCTGTTGCTCTTAGGTTGATTTACGCGGCATTTTGCTCGTCTCGGCTGTAATTGCTGCCTATGTCCGGGCTTTTCTTTCTTATCGTTCCGAAAGGAAGTGACTTTGTCCGCCTATGGAGTTTAAATTTGAAGCCCTTTATTGTAGATTCCTTGTGGAATGCGGTTTCGGGTGATGATTAGTGCGTCGTATTTTCGGGAAGTGCCTAATACTTTCTCCCTAGATGGTGATTGGAACTGTTGTTGTTGGGTTGTGCTGAGTTTCCATCACCGCCCTAGATTCAGTGGATGTAATATTTTCCGAATGGGAGGTGGTGTATATGGGATCCGAGTTTAAGTTGAAGGATCCCCATCGTATTAATTTGAGTTCCGAAGTCCTGTTGCTCTTAGGTTAATTTATGAGGCATTTTGCTCGTCTTGGCTGTATCACGTATGTGCTTTTCGGAACATAGCAAGTGTAATTGCTGTCTATGTCCTGGGCTCTTCTTTCTTAGCGTTCCAAAAGGAATTGACTTTGTCCGCTTGTGGAGTTCAAGTTTGAAGTCCTTTATTGTAGATTACTTGTGGAATGTGGCTTTGGTGATAAGTAGCACGTTCTATTTTCTGGAAGTGCCTAATACTTTCTCATGGTCAATGGAACTGTTCTTGTTGGATTGTGCTAAGTTTGTTCGCCACAAATGTCAGGCGGTGTATATGGGATCCAAGTAAAAGTTGAAGGTTCCCCATTGTATTAAATTGAGTTTCGGAGTCTCATGTGTTTCTTAGATAAGATGAGTTGCTACTTTCTCATTTTGCCTAAAGAATAATTCCACTGCACTGTGTTTTTTTAGCTCTGGCTTTTAGTTTGCGAAGAGCAGAAGAAAGGTCCCGTAGCAACCTATCAGAACAGTCTCACATACCACGGCTCTGCTGTAAATATCCTGCGCTTTTCACCTTCGGGTAAGAATACCCGGTGCTGGTTAAATATGCTCTATGGGTTTAAAGTATATGAGGAGGTTTTTCATCTGATGCTTCTTCTACATTTCTTAAGAAATAGATAGCATATCGAGCACATTGTTATTTACTAGTCATACATACCACCACGTCTTGCAACTTACTGACACGCTTATAGGCATTCCTGCATTGCATCTCTTGAGAGTGAGACTCTATCTCATGATAATAGAAGCTATGACAATTGAACATAATGCAAAATCTTACAACACTAGGCAGTACCTAAATGTTTTCATCAATAAAGAGATTTAATTGTAGCTCTGGTTAAATCATTTGTTCTTTTTTAGAGGTAAAGGATTTTTTTTTTTTTCAGTTGTATCTATCTTTGGCTGGAAATCTTTTAAATTCAATCCTTGATATCAACATTGGTAGTTGTGTGGTGATAAAGGAAAGTTTCCATGCCCCAAACTTTTCATCTCATAAAAAACCCCAAACCAATACCCTTGTGACACATTTACCCCAATTTAAATTCCATCTCATAGAAAATTTCAAACTGGTACCCCTGATCGAAATCTCCTCTCTCTTAAAACGCATACATGTCAACACACGTGCATTCTCCACGTCGGATTTGTTGTTCTCCATGTCAGATCCACGTTGCACTCGTTTGCTGCATGCGGTAACATGTATGCATTTTAACAGGATATTGGTCAGAATGCTAATGGAGAGAATACTTGGGTCAGGGATATCGGTTTGGATTTTTTTTTTAGTGAGATCAAAATTAGCTTGGGAAAATGTGTCATGTGGTACCAATTTGAGATGTTTTGGAGAAACAAGAGTTAGCTTGCGGTGAATGTATCACTGGTTACCAATATGAGATTTTTACCGGTATTATCCCACATTATATTTTATCAGTGTGAGTTAGTGTAACTATTAGAGTTGTCGGTTTGGAGTTTTATTTAAAACACTTATGCATATAGAATCTAAAGTATGGTATCACATGGAACATCATTTGTTTTCTCTAATTCTTGAATAAAATGCTCATGCACTTTTTATTCACTTTAGTATGTTTCCTTTGTCACTGTATTTACTGCCGTGAATTCCCACGGTCAATAATAATCTTCTATGTCGTGCAGGGGAATTTCTGGCCTCTGGTGCTGATGGTATGGTGTCAACTCATGTTTCAAGCTACTTTCCCGGTGCAGGTTGGGAGCCAAAGAGGCTAATTAGTTTGATAGCATGTCTTGTTTTGCAGGAGGAGAGCTAATCTTATGGAAGTTGCACATGGGAGAAGCTGGTCAGACGTGGAAAGTTCTCAAGACATTATCGTACGGCCATCTCCTTTTGATATAATGTTGTGCTTTTTCCTTCAAGGAATTTGCTGATGTCTAATGTCCGATCATGCCAATCATCTTTAGCATTTTCTTCTCGGAAGTTATTTATTAATGACTTGACTCTCGAAAGTAGCAGCTAATGTCCCTTCAACTGGTGTTACTTGGAAAAGGAAATCTCTCCAACTAATTAATGCTATTGAAGAAGGGTTGACAATTCGTGTTTGTGAGATGCGTTCACGTCATTGTGTGCTGTTATCAAAATGATTCAAATTTTCATAAAAATGAGTGAAAACGTTTCATTTAGTATCAGTTTTGAGTTCAGTTGTGTCTGGTTGGATTTCTCCCAGTATATTCATTTCGGGTTCAAGTTGTGTTCCTGTGTCATGTTGGCAATCGCCAATGCAGGCTGTTTCATATATATATATATATATATATATTAGTGTTACTATTACTATTACTATTACTATTACTATTACTATTACTATCATCATCATCATCATCATCATTATTGGTATTATATATATAGGCGTTAGACTTAGCTAACATAGGCTGTCACGACTCAAGAGCACAACTTGAAGCATGAAAATAATGGTACTTGTATAATTTGTGGAAGCATAAGCTAAGTTCAAAGGCAGGTGGAACAGATTCATTGTGTTGTTGCCTGGCTTTTGGGATGTGGGTTTCAGCTCATACAGTGATGCACATATTTTGTATTTCATTTTGCTATTTTTGTTCATTAACTAGGGTGCATGCATGTTGGTAAGACATTGGGCTGACTTTGTAGAGTAAATCCTGTTTTAATGAGCGTCACTTTTTATGAGCCAGGTTTCATCGGAAGGACGTATTGGACCTTGAATGGTCTAAAGATAGTGCATTTCTGATTTCAGGATCAGTTGATAATTCTTGCATCATTTGGGATGTTAACAAAGGTAGGAAGGACTATCCAACTAAGAACTTTTAATTTCACAAGTGAAAATATTTATGACCAAATTATTCTACTTCTTTTCAGGATCAGTTCATCAGATTTTGGATGCTCATTTGCATTATGTTCAAGGGGTCGCATGGGATCCATTGGATAAATATGTTGCTTCTCTCAGTTCAGATAGGACCTGTCGAATTTATGTCAATAAGCCTCAGACAAAAGGAAAGAGTTCAGAGAAGATGAATTATGTCTGTCACCAAGTTATCTCCAAGGCAGAACCCCAGCTACCAGATGATTCAAGGGTATAGTTAGAGCAGATCATCTTCTTTCTCATTTACTAATGCCACTAAATCTAATATGGTGTTTAGGAATTTAAACATCTTTTGTGGTTTGTGACAGCCTGTGAAAAGTCATCTCTTTCATGATGAGACATTACCATCATTCTTTCGAAGATTAGCCTGGGCACCAGATGGATCCTTCTTACTTGCGCCTGCTGGTACTCACCTGATTACAGTGGCCTTTTTTTTTCTCAATATTATTGACAAACTAAGTTTGATGATTCTCAGTTCTGATTTTCGTGATTAGGCTTCATCTTAAAGTAGTGTATCTCAGCAATATTTTCCTGAAGTACTTTGAGCTTGCAATATTTGTCATGTAACATGAGGTCTCCTACCTTGTTGCTTCTCCACTACTGCAGGTTCTTACAAATTATTGCCTTCGGCAGATCCTGTAAATACTGCTTACATATTTTCTAGAAGAGATCTTTCAAGGTGAGACTCTGATTGCAATCTGTCTTTTTAGAAGACTTCTTCAGTTTTGAGTACACTATCCGTCTTAACAAGCTTAAAGTAATAATGGCTTGGAGATAGCATGATTAAAGCTAAAGTACCACATATTAGTTGCTTTGCATGAAAGTAATCTTGGGATTTACTCCTCAAATTATTGATCACATTTAGGAGATGGTCAGATCAAAGTGTAGGCAGATTTTTCTTGTGAGGTTTATAATTGTGGTTCCATTTTGATTCTGATATAACCTCAAGGAATAAATAACATAGGAACTGGGAATTCTGATGTTGCAGATGTATATGGGTAGCTTCTTTGTCTTGCTTTTTTAATCTTGTACATTGTGGTTTGTCTAATTCTTGTCAAGCTTTCTTATCTGACGGCAAACAAGAATTAAGACTGGCCTTCCATTTGTCCACTGAAGAAACTCTCAGGGCACGATTTTCTTTTCTTAATGTGCAGACCTGCTATACAGCTCCCTGGAGCTACCAAACCTGTTGTTGCAGTTCGTTTCTGTCCTGTAGTATTTGATCTTCGAGGATCCAACTCTGGTATATTACATAGATCATAATGTTGTTTCTGAGCAAAGAAAAGGATCATGTTTGGCATTAAAATTGGATGACTTTTGATGCTTTTGCAGCTGGGTTTTTCAAGCTCCCTTATCGCATCATTTTTGCTGTGGCTACTTTGAATTCCTTGTACGTCTATGACACAGAAAGTGTCCCTCCAATAGCAGTTTGGGCTGGTCTTCACTATGCAGCGATAACTGATATCGCATGGTGAGTTGGGTGATTTTTTTCAATAGTAATAAATTTTGCTCCATCAGCCAGAAGCTTTTTTCTGGTGCAAACAGCTATTCTTCGAAAGTCAAGACAAAAGTCGAATGTCTGCTAGCTGCGTTTTTGTGCTGTGATTACTTTGGTGCTGGAATATTTGTTGCCTTAATTCTGATCATAATACTTTTTCCTGAATTAGACGCCATGGGCTAAGTTCTGGAGCCACAGCAGAAAAAATTCTCCTGCATTTATCTATTCAAGATCTACATGTAAATTTGCACACAGCGCTGTAAAGGATTTAATTACTCTCTGGACCTTGTGTATTTGTTGAGCAGTTGTTGAGCAGTGAAATTTAGGAATTTGCTCTACATGGGCACCAAATTCCTGCTTCCATCTAATTCATTGGGGATTCTAATTTATGTCATTATATAAATGACACCTTGGCATTAACATTTAAGCTTTCTACGCTCTTCATATTCAATGAAGTATCTTAGGCAGTGTTTGATATAGCTTACCGATCATACTCTGGATGTTAGATCCCGTGTTATTTCTTAGGAACCTGATTCGTTTCCAGACACGGTAGCTGGTATACAGTATGTACTAATAAGTGCCACTAATTGCTCTTAAAAGGTCTCCAGATGCGCATTTCTTAGCAGTTTCTTCTCAAGACGGCTATTGTACCTTGGTGGAATTTGAAAATAATGAATTGGGATCCCGTGCTTCCGCATCAGGTTGGTTTACTTTTATGTCCATCATTTGCATGTCTTAAATTAGCTTCTCTTGGTTGCTTAAGACATTCTTTTCACTATTTCAGTGGAGATTAAGGTGGAGGAAAAGAAAAGTGATGAGCACAAGTCGGAGGTTTCAATTGAATCTACTACCAGTGATAGAAACACAAAGGCTCAGGCTTCGGTTGAATGTACTACCGATGATAGAAACACAAAGGCTCAGGCAGATGAGAGAGATGTTAAGGAGGTGTCTTCTATTGTAACGAGCTCTTCCGTCCCAAATAAGCAGGCCAAGAGGCGCATTACTCCAATGGCAATCGATTAGACAGAAATTTGTAAATGTTTTTTTTTTTTTTTTAAAGTATGTTTTATTTTATACCTTATGTTATATCCACATTACTTCCAATGGCATAAGGAGAAAAGGTTACTACTCAGTTTCCGCACCGCTAAAATTGTGTTCCATTTCTAGGATCTTCATGCTTCCTATTGGAATCGTCCTATTATCTTATTAGTATAGACCCGCTTCATATTTTAAATCATTCAGTAAATTACACTACTGAAGGCGGAATCGGTTGATTTGCTCTGTGTTTCGTTGTTAATGCTGTCCGAGTGGTCACAGGGCAATGACCGTCCGATTCCAGTGGTTATATACTGAAGTGATTCATTGCGATGCTGGACCATGTACTCTGCTTTTTCTGGATTTGCTTTTATCTCGATTGATCAATCAGTTTGAACTGTGCCTCCTTACAGTTTATTTAATTTACCTTGTTCTCCAAAAAGGGCCTAACTGTCGCAAGGAAAAAATTGAATACAAAAAAGATTCATAATGTCCGGCCCCCGCCAAGATGTATTTTTCATTATCCTGTCAGGTTTTGTTCATCATATCACTTGCAAAACTTGCATGCTCGTAGACTCAGACTCTCGACTGATTTCAAAGGCAATCTTAAGATGACAAGGTGCTTTCATGCAGCCATTTTGCTTCATATTTGCTTTCATGCAAAACTTGCGCATCGTTAGTTTCTTTTAAGCATTATCGCCTTGAATGTGCCAGCTTTGTTTCATCAGACATCACAATTACAGCACCAACAACTACAGTCACCTCAAAGGAATGGATAGCATCTGTAGCCTCTGTTTCAGCCTCATGCCAGAACCAGAAACGAGCACACCGAAATCAGGATGTTTGAACCTTTTTACCACTTCTTTCCTTTTTGTTGCAAACAAAATTTTGTAGTTGTTGGTCAAATACAGAGTGTACAGAGGGAAAATGATTGTTACATCTGACAGACAAAATTTTGACCTCTGAAAAAAACAAAAGAATTGCAGAAAGAATGAAAATAATCACTTCACTTCGTATCACGTAACTGTTCTTACTTGAGTAGCTCTATCGTTCTCCAAGGAATCTGGATTTGGTCGGGACTTGCCAAAAGTTTCAGGCATTGTGCCAAAAGAATCAGAAAGGAAAAATCAATGTAGACAGATCAATAAAACTTGATCATTCCAGCTCTTTAGGGGTTGGAGAATGTAGCAATTGCTCTCATACACTGCGAAGCTATATATTCTCTTCTTCAATCTGCAGTCATTTAAAACAGGTCAGAGAAGTAAAATATTTTGAAAAGCAGGAAACAATTGAGGATATTCGGCAGTATCAGAAGTCCATAAAGGCTTTGCCATGTGGGAGTGGTCATTTAGAAGAAAGGAATGCAATGACAGGTCAGAAGGAAGAAAATTGCAGCTGTGGTCAATCGCGGTTGAATAAGATCGTCATATGCATCAGTCACCAACTGTAAAGTAGAAGATATTCTACTCAAATACGTTAAAATCAGGAAGACTTCCTTTTTAAAGTTCTGAATAACAAATGGAGTCCTACCAGAATGTAATAAATGAATACGAAAAGGTAACTGTGGGTGAATAATATTATGGGTGCTTAATACTTTTTCAAACTAATATCCTTTACAAGGAGAAAGTTCTTATGTTATGGATACACGTGTGGCATTGTGGACGTGGTATAACCAATCAATCACTACTATCCATTTGCTATACATCTCATCCTATTTGATGCCATGTGCATATGCATCTCACTTTTGATTAACATGTTACCAACATGTCACTTCCACGTGGTGTACTTGTTACATAAAATACCTTGTCCTTTACAAGTTTAATTCTAACTTCATTTCCAAGTAAGCGGCAAGAAGAGACAAACAAGCAAAAGGATGAGATAGATGAATGCAAAGAGATTGGAACTGACCCCCTGGTGCCAATCTCTACAGAGGCTATTCATGGTTGGTAAGAAGATAATAAAGGAGAATTTCGTTCCACATATCAGGTAATCCTGGAAGACACCAGTGGCTGCAGTCAGGCACAGACGGGTTATTGCTCCAATTGCCCACGTGTGCATCAATTCGGAAAGCTGACAGTGATGTAATGCGCAAAAGGGTAGCAGGAAAGCTCATGTTCTTCACCACCTCCTCTGCAATGTCTGCGAGTACATGTTGATCACTCCTGCTAGCTTCCAGCAGGGGATACCGAGTCACATTGCAAGATCTAATTCTTTGGTCACTGATACTGAGGTATTAAATGGTATTAGTCATATGGAAAGACAAAAAAGTCAATGCCCAAATTGATATGGAGTCTTGCATGAAAATGAAACAGCATGACGAACTACTTATGCAATCTCTTAAAATTTATCCCAACAAAGATGACAACAGGAATTTATGCTTTTGATAAATGTTTCCTTTAGATCAAATAATCAGGCATCCTGAGAAATCAAATTTAATAAATTGACTACGAAGAAAGATAAAACTTATCCTTCAGGCATCTGTGATCTATCCTAACGACAATCCTTCTTCCATGGAAAAGTTGGAATCATAAGCTAAGCTTGATATTACATTAAGCAAAAGGAGAGTCCTACTTCTAAAGATAAAACTTGAGTTTTATTCCAGAAACAACGTTTAGAGATAGAATAGTTGCTGAGCAAGGTGATGGTGCAGCATATCTCTGATACATATCAAAAGAAATGTAAAGCAATACCTCCAATGAGATGGTTCAAAAGTCCTGAAAAAGACACTTGTTCGTTTTCTGTCAATTGCTCTCTCGACCCATGATGCCCAAGTGTCAAGTGCTACTCTGAAAGCACCAGGAATTGACATCCCAAGCTTTAATGAACTTCCAACCTGGAAATAACAACCCCTGCCGAACATAAAGTTCAGAAGAAAAGCAAACGCTGAAACAAAATAAAATAACAGAACACAACTTAAGAGCTGATTTCGCAAGACTTATTCTTCATCTGTACAGTGGGAGAGTATCAGGGATGGAAAAGAAGATATTGCAATCTGTCAAGTCTTCAGTAGCATTACACATTCAGTGGAGAACAAAGGCCAAGGGTGGACGATATATACAAACAATAGCCCGAGATAATTTGGAAAACAAATGCTTTTAGCTGGACAATGATATCATAAATCATGTTCATAATTAAGAAACTGCATTGGCACAGAATCCGATGCAGGCTGCCATAACTTTCAGATGAGATAGAAGACAATTAACGAAACCTATGAAGTATAGATTAAACACTGGGCAAGATCACAAAGTCTATGTACTTTCTGATAAGAAATTTGTCAGGAACATATGTAAAACTTGCTGCATTATCACTAATCTTGAACATTGGAAGCATTCCCCTCAATCTCCACACGTAAGAAGAAAGACAGAAGTAAACAAAGGAAGATGATGTTATGGGGCCAGAATTTGACCCTAACAAAAGAAAGAGCTATCTTAGTAAGAGTGAATGCTTGGAAGAGCCAACAAACATGACTAGCAATAGAGAATAATTGTCATGTGTGAATGTTGAAACTTTGATATGCACAAATATCTAAGATAACCCATAAGTATAAAGCATAAAAACTTGGAACATTTGATGCTGTAGACACTAGCACGGTGCATCATCGATAAGCATCTGAGTACCACTAATGTTGATGACAGGACAAAAAACTTACGTTTCAAAAAGCTTCCCTGGCACCCACCACTGCCCTGTGTTGAATATTAGAACATCCGAATCAATCCAATGACTACTAATATCATCAAGTTTGTCCAACATAAGCGCTGACCTAACCCTTTTCGGTGCATGCCTAGGCATCCAACCATGTTGCACCAGGAAAACAGACCGAAAGAATTCGATGGTGAAGTTGAAGGAGCTAAATCGAACACCTAAGAATCTGATCTGCTTTGTGATCTTACTCCCATTTACTTCATACACACTCTTCTTATCCTCCACTCCAGTCATGAGCAAACATATCAATGACTCCCACTGCGACCTGCTCATTGAATCACCGACAAAGACAAGCCTTCTGTTTCTCAGCCACTCAAGTACGGCATGCACATCAAATTTCGGAACAGCACAGTTCTTGGGCTTCCACCTCCACTTAAGATATTCTTCATCTGTCCTACCATTACCCAAGCAATTAAATCCTTGCTCAGCAAAAGGACATTCCGAAGCATTATACAATGGATAGCTATCATCCAGAACCCAGCTCCCATCAGAAACGTCACAAACGCTCGTGGACTCATTACTCTGGGAAATAGAATCACCAACGAAGGTATGCTTTAGACTAGGAACCACGAATATATAGCTGGCAGAAATAGCCAGCAGAAAAGTAAACAGAAATCCTAACACAATAGGCACATGAAGGTGGCGCGTAACCACAGTGGGTCGGCCAAGTCTTGGGCTTCCGACAGTCAAGGCCCTCCGGTTCAACGACGCACTTCTGTTGAAAGTATGCATTATCTTACATAGCCACGGAACCAAGATTCAATGGACACTCTTGCCACAAAAAAGACTGTTTGTGTACCAGCATGCCATAAACCACTTCTCCTCACAGGACCCAAATGCATCAACCGATCCAGAAAGCTCCATTCCATCAAAATCCATCAGGCTAGCATTGCAACAGTGCTCTTATCCATTCAAGGCACAAAGTCATCGCCAAATCGAAGTAGAAACGTAATTAAAGATCGAAACTTGACATTCCAATAACGAATCCACAAGATCCCCCCATACAACCCAGAGCTATACGCATATCCCGAAGCCTCGTATTACCATTTAATCATGACCCAGAAGAGAAACCGGCCGAAATATCAGATGGGCATGGACCAAATCTCAGAAAGCAACGAACTTGAACGCCGAAACATCGCACTCGCGCGGTGTCTCATATATCAACACCAGGAAAAAAGCATGGAGATTCAAACAGCGTATTGGGTGATGGTGAGAGTTCAAGATGGTAACCCTCCGATGCGAACAGATCAACGAGCGATTCAACACCGGGACAAGATCCAGAGTGGTTGCGAGAAACAGAGAGAGAAAGACAGAGAGAGAGAGGGTGGCATTTCAAAAGTGGGAGACACAGAGAAGCCTGGCGGAGGAGAGTAGTTGACATTCAAAGCAGTTATTACTCGGAAGGAGAGAGGTCAACCTCGTCATTTCGGGTTCAGCAAGCGGCATGGGAACGCCAAAGGGAAAACGAAACACGACCAAAAAGCTCCGTCCCTGTCCCCGTCCCTGTCTCTCCACCTGCCGACTGCCCTCTCTCTACGAAAATTCCTTTCTTTAATCACCGCCACGATCGCAAGCTTCCCCACCCAATCCCCTTCGCACCGATCTCCTTTCCTGGATGATGATGTCTTTGCAGAAATTTCAAGAATTCTCCATCATTTCCTCTCCGGAAAAGTCCAATTTCCACAGCCACGGAAACTTTAAAGCACTGATTTTTACAAACAAAGGAACTTAGATACCCTTTAAAGCTTGTGATATATGAGAACGCCTCTCTGCACTATTGATTCGGATAACCTTTGTATACACGAATGAGAACATTGGACTATTTATAGCCTTTACAAGAGGGCAGTTCGCTCTCCTCATATTATTCTAGAAATTAATCATCAACCTCCCCCACAAACGTTTAAGATTCTTTGGATAAGAGAGGTAGTGAATCTTAGTCTTCATTAACTCATTTTTTCGAAATAGGTAAGAGAAATCTAGAGTTATGCTTATGCCGTCTAATCCTTTCTTGGGACATCCCCACACATTTCAAATAGGTCTTTTCGCAAAATTTCTTAGAATGAATTATTATTTCGATATTTTTATCGTGATCTATCAAAATAATTAGGATTTGTCATCAGCCCATGTGAGATTTTCTTTCATAGGCAACGCTAGATCTGCTTGAAAGGGTGGGCTAAAATAATCGAGCCAATATAGCTGCAGGATGACCACACAACTATGATATTTGAGTAATAAAAGACATTGTAAAATGGGAAAAATTATAGGAGAAAAAAAAGTCATCAATTTATTATAAGTTTTTTAATTTGACCAATTTAATCCTAAACATTTTAATAATTTACCAATATAGTCCTTTCGGCCAATTTGGGTAACAATTGTTGAGGTGGACATCGGTTGTCATGTGTAACATAGTCGGTGCTAACATGAATAATTTTTTATATCTTTTTAAATTCTTATGAATTTTTTATTTTCCTTTTTCTTTTATGTTTTCTTTTTTTTCCCCTTCTTCCTCTATTGGTCTCCAGGCCTTTGCAATAGCTAGCGAGGGTATCACTCACCAGATTTGACGAGGATTGACCTTGACAACCTCAATTGAGGCACACCCTCGCCAAACAAGGAGGGTTTTAGGTGAGGTTTGACTTGCCAACCAAAGCAACTATTGGAGGAAGAATGGAAAAAAGATTAAAGAACTTTATATAAAATAAAATAAAATTTCAGAAAATTTTAAATAAAAAAGCAACAAAAAAAAATAAAGACCACGTCATCTCTAGGATAGTGATTGTGAGCTAAAATTAGCCATAGGAACAACATTGGTAAATCATTAAAAAAGTTAGACTAAATTATCTAAATTGAAATGTTATGACTAAATTGACATTCATACAGTAAGTTTATAATCTTTTGTTTTTTTTTTTTTTTTTTT
The DNA here is from genome assembly GCA_014182725.1 of Eucalyptus brandiana. NCBI lineage: Eukaryota > Viridiplantae > Streptophyta > Magnoliopsida > Myrtales > Myrtaceae > Eucalyptus > Eucalyptus brandiana. The sequence goes on along the minus strand of CM024675.1, from coordinate 66,661,431 downwards.
TTTTTGGTAAGGTTTATAATCTTTTGTTGATAATAGTCCCTTATAAATTTTTAAATGGAAAATAATATCGATGAGCACAAATTCAAGAAATAACAAATTTGTATTAGAAGTATGACCAAGAGAACTGCAATAACATGAATGATGTCACATCTTTGAAATGAGTAACAACTTCTTGACGACATGAACTAACACTAATTAATTTGGAAGATTCACACCAACTCGGTCTTTGTGTATGCACACCACCTTAAATCAATTGATGTTACCATCATCTCATCTTTTTATGAATGAAACCTCATTAAATGTTCGAAAGTCCCTTTTGCAAAATATATTATAGAATATAGTCTATAGATGTCAAATTTAGTTTATTTATTTATTATCTTCTACACAGCACTGAAATTTAATTCACTTGTGCTTAGATCAGTTTGAGCTCTTATTGAATTAACGATGGCAATTTTCCCTTTTTGGCAAAAAGAAGGGTGGCCAACCTGATAGTTTCATTATCTTGTCAAAACTGTTTGCAAATCATCGTAATTAATCTACGGATCCTATTCAAGTTCAACCCATTTAACCCAGAATTAAATCGTCTAAACTATTTATAGTTAAACGTCGTATTTTCCCAATTAATGATTAACCTATATTCATTTTTTTATTTAGAAAAGTTATATTATTCTATACTTTAATACTAAACTCAACAGTATAAGCTAATATAGTGATACTAAGCATTGTTATACTGCAAAAATGTATCGGAAAAATTACCCAATCATTCCTAAAGTTATTGTACCGATGTCAATTTAGTCCATCCAAAGTTGGCCAAATTGTAATCTCATGCAGATGTTCAAGACTTAATTAGTAAAATTGGAAAATTTTTACTAAATCGACATTTATACACTAGGTTTAGGAATAATTGAATAATTTCTTCTAATGTATTATAAGCATAAAATATTTATAGATTATCTAGAATGAACGTTTACCTAATCATAAATTACACAGAAAGAATTAAATGAAAATATTGATAAATTTACTTGATTATGTTTAAATATTCATCTCAACTTATTGATAAAGTGTGTCAATTCATAAGCACAACCTTAAGGCTTAAATTCAATAACAGGAAAACTATTTGGATATTGTTCGTATCATGTTTATGTCGAATTAGCCCGATTTGAATCATTAGATTGAATAATTTATGTGGATCAAGTCTGTATTGTATATTTAATAAACAGTACCTATTGTGCTTGAGCTTTCTGATGTAACCAAGAAACGTGTCATATTTGATTGACCTATTTAACATTATACCAATATGTCAACACAACAAACTTGTAATGACATTAGCACTAACTAACCAACGCTATTGTGTGGTCGGATGATCTAGCCGTCACACTTGATAAGGATTAATTGGTTACATCGAGGTCAAATGGCCAGTCCGATGTTAACCTAATTTAGCATTTCCAGCTAGCTAATTAGCGTACACACACAACTAACAACCACATCAGCAAAACGAGACTTGATCACGTCGTTGCCCATGGTTGAGTTCACTTCAATTAGGGTTTCCTAATTTTCTAGTTGGGAGGTCTTTTTTCCGAGTGTCCTGCACCTGCATGTGTTGAGCCTCTTTTCTTTTTCTGTACTGACCATCACTAATGCATATGCGCATGCAAATAAAAGTAATCATTCTCTAGAGTTTATCTCGTTTAGGAATTGCAGAAATGATGATATCAAATTCCCCCAAAGAAACTATATAGTCTCTTTTACAAGGCAACACAGGCTTGATTCGTTGGTTTAGACCAGACCAATCCAATCACATGATATAACGACAAAATGTGCCCATTAGGCCATACGAAAAGAAAAAAAAATTCCATCCACCTCCATGTACTACGGTAGGCGCTAACCCTAAAGTCCGCCCTCAAAAGATCTAAATGAATGGCCTTTTGAGGCTCTTCTAATTTGTCGCAAGGGGGGGCCAAGGGAAGCTGCAACACACCCAACAAAGATCATCTTTGCTCTAGAAGTGACAATTTTCCTTGAGCAAAACCCACACTGTGTACCATTCTAGGTTATTGCCCAAGCATGATTCTCGTTCTCCCAAGGCAATAACCATGTTCAAGTGTTATATATTTTGGAAATTCATAGTAGTTGGCATAATCCCATTCATTTGGACACATGAAACATCATTTCAAATTGGTACGAACCATATGGTATGAATTAAACTAACTAAACCTGATTCTCGATTAATTTGGGAACAAAAACCATCAAGTATGCTTCATTACAGATTTTGTCTGCCTTGAGAGTTCAACTTGAGAGGAACTATTAGCAAAATTGCACACAGTCATCTTCTCCTTCTAGAAAATTAGAGGTGTAGATGTCGTTATATTCACATGGTTTAGTGTCTCTTTCTCATCCAAACTCGTAAACAGACCCTGGGAATTCCATATCGATATAACAATGATTCACCCCATGCATTCAATGTGTCTTAACACACGTTATGTTCCTTTTTTAGGTTTTTCCCTTCACTTGACTTAAAAGAGCTTAAGTTACAAGAAATATAATCACAATATTATTTTTGCCAAAGCAGTTACCTATCAAAAGCTATAATGTGTGCTTCGGCGAAGAGTTGATCTAAACCATTCATGGATTAACAAACTTTCATCTTGTGTTTTTTGTAATGTTGGTCCTCCGTGAGCTTTTGTGGGCTTCGAGCACTGCATACTCGTGATCATAGAGCAATTTAAAATAAGAGGAATGCTAGGTATACCAAAGGAAATATATTTAAAAAAATCGGTTAGTAGATGATACATCACACTTAAACATTTGCTAGAGAAGTGGTGGTTCGAAGCACGAGATAATGAATTCGCCCTAATGTCCGACAAAGAAACCAAATTTGCTCACCCTATTGTTATAACAAGTGTCTATGTTTTTACGATGACTTTGCATTCATTTATTGGTACGAAAAGGACAGGATTCTCACAAAGGTCGACATTTAATCTTCTGCCTTGTGGATCTCGACCAAGGATCAGTTAGTTTGGAACAAGACCAAAAGTAAATAGACCTTGAATTGGTTGTTCTCCTCGTCCGCAGAACTAGGGTTTTGATTCAAGGAAGCGAGCGAGCGAGCAAGTAATACCAAACACGGAAAGATTGTCCAAACGGAAAGAAGAAGGTCTGGGATTATCATCATCATTATAACGTCATGAAAAGAGAGACCTGCTGCATCAACTGTAATGGAGCGAAGTACGTAATGCGATGGAAAAAGAACGGCAAACATGTGTATATTTTTCGAGAGGAGGACTCATTCAGATCTGACACACCCATGCTTTTTCGCCAGACATTTAAAGAGAGGAAAATGAAAGGTCATAGAATTCAACACCCTTTGGCCTCCCCTCAATGCAAGTACTAATAGCGACCGGGCGTACATGCAAGAATATCAAGTTCTGCATTAATGGAAAAAGATGTAGAAAAGTGAGAGTCTCTCCTGTTGGGTCTTAAAACGGCACTTGGATAGCTCCCCAGATATTTCTCTTCTAGCCCTTGAAAGAAAAATGCACAAATCTAGTGGAGATTGCTTCCTCTTTTCGGCTTGTTCTTCCTCATGGAAAGCCCTAGTTTACTTGTGAAACCATAATCGATTCTGAAGCATTTTCCCCAAAAAAAAAAGTATGGTGTCTTGGCCTAGCAATGGTATAAACCTGGTTTATCTCCCGGAAAATGCTAATTGGGATGACAGGACTAAGGCATGTACAATAATGGGGAAAATTATTTATAATGTCTTAAACCTACTGTACGGAGGCTAATTCAATCATAAACATTTTAATGATTTGTCAAAACAGTCATTCCAAGCATATATCCAAATTATATATTTAAAACTAAATTGGAAAATCGTCAAAATGTTTAGGACTAAGTTGACACAATTGAAATATATATAATTGAATTAGTTGTTATATAATAGGTTTAACACTTTTTAGACAATTATCCCTACAATAATGTCTATGGTTTCATGATGTCTCCATTTTTTTGAAACATGTATTGACGTGAATAGTGAAGAATGGAGGCATTTCACTTCAAAAAGAGGCAACTTGTGTTAGTTTCCGATACTCCACTGTATTATCAAGCAATTTTTTTATTCTTAAAATTGAAGTTTGAACCATTCAGTCAAGCAAATGTCAGGTATATAAACTGGGATCCATCATACTTGCAATACATCCAATTAGAATGCAAGAAATCATCTACAATAATGAGAAAAATAGAAGAGCCACCCATAAGATTCGAACAAAGGTGGAGAACATTATGTACTCGAATGTAAAAGGTTAAATGGCTCTTGAGTTACGGAATTATTGTAGTAGACAACGAATATGTACTTTGCTTTACAAGATGGTGGGGTTCAACATTTTTTTCCTGATAGCACCCAATTACTAGAAATCAAGGAGAATAAACGACCGAATGCCATGCAATCCGGATGATAAAGCACCGTTGATATAGAAAGATAAATCATACAGGAACGTTTAAGAAGAGAGCTCAAGCAAGCATCCAAATTACATCCACTCTCAGTGATTTCAATTTGTTAAAGGATCCCGCGCAATAAAATCCATCCAAAAATAGGGTGAAAGCAAGGTGAACGGTTTCAAGTTTCGTATAAGTTCTATTTGGAACTTGAAACCTAAAACATACTAGCAAGAACAAGTTCCTTATATTTTGGAGTCTAAAACCTACTCCCACATACCCTAGAACTTGGAATCTACCCCGTAATAGGTTTTAGATTCTAAGGTCAATTCCAATTTCTATCTAGGTTCCATATATATGATTAATTAAACGGTTATAATGAATCATCACATTTAATGATGACCACTTTCTAACCACAATTTATATTTACACACATGAAAAATATGAAATATTAACAAAGTAAAAATCTTAATTGTAAAATGAAAACTCAGACTAGTAATTGTAAATTATACATTCATCATTGGACGCAGTTGAATACCATAGGATCACGCGAAAACATAGGCTAAGGAAAACGCCAAAACTTCTTTAAAGTTTTAAGTTCTAAATTCCAACTATTTAGACATCAAACCTACCGGTTGAAACATGTTGTCCTTTTTTTAGAACTTGGAACCGGATAGATTCTTTCCAAGTTTCCAATAATCTAGTTTTTCAGTTCCAGATTCTACTCTGGAATTATGCTCACCTCTAATGAAAGCCACTATATCTCTACTTTGACAAATAAATGACAAAGTTTAAGAGTAACTTTTAGGAACAGGACAACTATGTACACCGCTAATATGGTTGCAATTATTGTTCTAATCAACATGTCCTATTGAGAGCCATTAGTAGTACCGATGTCAAGCAAACAAGGTACATCAATTTACTATGGAAACAATGTCAAAATATAAGTGATCGTTACATGAATTGATAGGCTAATAAGAGTAAATATCACAAGATGTGTTTGAATGGTGACTAAAAATGCGGGTAAATCACTACAAATGAATATCTGGGCAGACCAATAATCTTCCAAATAGGAAAAGAGACAGTAGGTTGCACCATAAAATTAACAGGTCAAAACATTTCGAAAATGCGATGCTCATATTTTCTGCACACCGGTGACTTTTAACGATCTATTTGGCTTGGTGATTTCTTAACAAAAATAAGCCCAACATTGAGAGGTCGCACATCAAAAAACTTTCAGGACCGATACAACGAACTCAAGTTGAGTAAGATATAAAACAAATCTCACTCTATCTCTAGCACGGCGATATGCCGTCACTTCACCATCAAGTATGTTGCGATTGTAAAGTTTACACATCATAGTGCTACAATTATTGTTGATCTGCTATCCACCGATACTATAGTTACGGTATGAGAACCTAAAACCGCTGCTTTCTGCACGCAAGACTCTCCTTCAGAGCCTAAGTCAGCAATGGATAGAGCATGTTTTCAGGGAGGCTAATCAATACGCAGACATCTACGACGGTGAAAGTTTAATATTCTCAAAGGCCCACCAACGGAGATTTTTGCAGCACCTGCAACTGGGTCGCAGAAGCTGTAGTTTTGCTGGACTCGCTGGAATTACCTAAGCTGTAGTTTCTTCTCTATCGTAGGACTTGCGTCCGCTTGGGTGTACCCGGAAAGGAATGAAAGAATCAAACCGTTCCAAAGAAATGTTTTTCATAAGTCCAGGAAGATTTCAAAACCTCCTTGGAATTCCACTTGGGTATATATAACTAAAAATCAATCACAATTGCAACCCACCATGGACATCTTTCTGAAAGGATCATGCACGTGCATTAACTCATATTACAGGGGTGAAGAGAGAGAGTGTAATCATAAGCAATGATATCTTCCAAACGTCAGTGTTTTGTTCCAGGAAGAGAGTTGGCCAAACCAAACTAGCAGACTTCATAACTCTCTCTCTCTCTCTCTCTCTCTCTCTCTCTCTCTCTCTCTCTCTCTCAAATATAAAATCGCATGCAAATATAAATATACTATATATTATAAATATGGTGGTACGTAATCAAGCTGTGACGGTTATGATTATTCTACATCCCTCGTAGTCAACCAAATCCTAACAAACTTTCGGTTCGACGACCTCTTAGAAACTATTACACTAGATCTTACATAAATTAATATATCTCACAACTTCACCAGTATATAGTATACACTTCCTTATAATAAATTATTATAATTCAAATACGATGACCCCATAAAGTACAAGCGTACAACCTTAAATCATTCACTGATTACCTCATGGCCATTGAAGCACGAATTCCCACCACCACCATCACCACCACCACCATTGGACCAGAACCCAAACCTTGATCCGACCTGTGCTTCGAAGGACGTTGACGAGGTAGTGGAGGGTGGTTTGCTCGGTGCAATCACGCCTTGCCAATCCCCTCCCACCAAGCTCCCCGTGACTGCGCCCGGATCTGGTGTAGGGTTTTGGTTATTTGGCTGTTGAAGCAAACGGATTTGTCGCTTCAAGAACTTGACATAGCGAATAGCCTCGTCCAACATCGAAGCCGTGTCCATCTTCGTCCCCCCGGGGACGAGCCTCTGGAGGATCCTGATCTTCTCGCTTATCCTTTCCCGCCGGAGGCGTGCCGCTACACTTTGAGGATCATCACTGATCCGGACATTCCGCCTCTTCGGCTTCCGAATCGTCGTCGGGTCGACGTCGACCGGTTGCATCGCCGCAATCTTGTACATCATCTCCTTCATGGCTCCAAGCTCCTCTTCAGGCTCTTCATCCTTGTCTTCGATGTGATTTGCCACAACCCCAATGCTACTATCATTCACAAAGTGGGAAGATGGAATCTGGGAAGTAGTTGGAGTTGTTTGGTGCATTGATGGGAGATGGATGCTAGGCCAAAGGGAAGTGAAAGGCGGCTGATGATGATGTTGGTCATTGGTATGGAGGGTTTGATCTTCCATGCCCAAGCCAAGATCCCAAAAGTTGTTCGAGAACTTGCTTTGGTTGAAGTCCATGGCCAAAAGGTGAAAAGGGGTAAGGGTTTGCTGTTGTGTACAAGAGATGGAGAGAAAAAGAAAAATCCGTAGTATGTATATTTACTATGCTTTCCAAAAATGGTTATGACTTGTGGCTATAATTATTCCTAGTTGTTTGGATAAAAGGTTCGCCTAAAAGGGTATAAAGAAGGGTTTTTTGGGTAAAATCTCTGTGCAAGCATCCTGTAGATTCATGAAGGTTGATGGCACTTTGGGGAAGGGGAGAGAGAGAGAGAGAGATGTATATACGCTACTTCTTTGATTGAAGAGGGATATGACGAAACCGTGATAAAGCGAAGGAGAAAATAGTTAGAAAATGGATGGCCCGAACGGGCTTAGGATTGACATTTCTTGTCTCCATTTTTTTATTTATTTTGGCAGCAGCTTGGATTTTTCTTTTCTCAGTTTTTTTCTTGATAATATCAATTTATTCATATGGGTTGATTAAGTTTACAATTCGCAATATTACAAAATAGTGGGTTTAGAACGACTGTTGACATCAAACCGCTTCTTAACAATAATTAAATAATTAAGTTTAAAAAAAATTCTCAAAATGTGGGATTTAGAACTTTCGCCATTTGCCTTGTACCTTTGTTAATCTTCTAAAGATTATCTCCTCAAAATAATTTGTAGATGAGATTGAATTGAACTACTACTACTGAAATCTTTTAAGGTAAACTAATTTTAATTGTCTCATACAATGTTTTTTTTTTTTTTTTTTTTTTTTTTGTCCGCTTGTTTATTTGTTAGGACACATGTTCTGATAGGTCATACATATTAGTGTTATCATACTTCGAGAGATAACAATTGACCTCGAGGAAAATTATGTATCCCTTTATCTTTTATAATTATCCTTTTGATCTGTCGTTCCAATTTATAGTCATAAACGGTGATGATTTTCACTTGAAGATGGGACTGCAAAGGTCCTTTTAAAAGCAAGTGCCGCTAAAATCTCTCTCTCTCTCTCTCTCCCCCCCCTCTCCTTCCCTCCCTCCATCTAATGTGGCAGCTAGCCACCATATTAATACACGTAATTCCTTAATGACCATCTTATTAAAATCGAAATTTAAACGCGTTATGGGGAAATCTCCAAGCTTAGTTTCTAGTCTGTTTTTCCTTGCTTGATCATGAATATCCAAATGACAATCTTCAAGTCACTCATTGCAAAGAGGGATGATAGAACTTCAATTTATCAAAATTTGTCGATTGCCATTGTATTGAATCCTTATGTACAGATGGATCTTTCCAAAGAAAAGGTCACTTGATTTCAAATTGCGCATGACATTATATGTCGAACACTAGCTATGAAACTTCCATCGCAGAAATACCTAAACCACAGAAAATTATTGGATCATGTATATGGTCCATAAAGAGCAAATTTGGAACTAAAGATTCATAAGGCATGCTAAATGTGACAAAAATTAGATAAATTTCATAGTAACTTGGTTGTTCAATTAGTGTCTAGTGAAATCCAAAAAAAGTGTCTGATAATATGCTATGGTTGTTAGGGTTCATATGAAAGCTGCAGGTGGCAATACATATAGAGATATAGGTTATTGAAAGCAAACTTTTCCCCTTATTTGACTTACAATCGAATTGGTCAAGTTATAGATGGCAAAAGTGGCAAGCAGTGTGAATTCTAAGTGTGAATAAAATTATGAAATCATGCATGACATGTTTTTTGGCCTTTTTTCTCTCTTCCTTCTGTTTCCTTATGGCGAGAGACGTGTAGTTCATCTTGTTAACTTTTGGGTCCTTTTTCTTTACTAAATCATGCCCTTTTTGTTTAAGGAGATATCGTATTAGTGCCCAATTAGGGTTTGGGAATTTCTATAGGAACTTTTAGCTAAGCAAGGCAACTTCTTATTATGTATAAAAAAAATACTTCATCACCCACTTTCGACGCTGTCTACGACACTTTTTGTAGAGTCTTATATAAATTTGACATAATTTGGTGAAAATGTGATTGATTGAGTCTCGATGTATAAATCGGAATCTCTTAGCCAATATTTACCATTTGCAATGGTGTACTGTAGTTACACGAGGTTGGACCAACCTGCCTAATTTGAACGGGACGGCAGGGTAAATGTATACCTAGTTTTCCTTTTTCTCTCTCTCTCTCTTTTTTGTTTTTTTTTTTTATTTAAGATTTTTGGAGGGACCTTTTCCCAAGTGTCCTGCATATGCATTATGGCGACTTTCGTATGTTGGCATCAAATTGTATTGGCAGTGCGAAGACATGCGCATGCACACAGCGCAATCATTCCCTAGGGTTTCAATTTCGGGCATTCTCGGAAACATGTGTGATGAAGCCTGAATATGTTTGCAACCCTTGCACGGTAAACCAAACGAAATACGTGAAGTCACTCTCCATGATTGCGAGCCTGAGTAGTAAGCATATAGTTCGTGATATATATATGAAAACTTTTTTCCTTTTCTCTTCTATACTTCTTTTTGTGCTTTTGGCTGAAAATAAGGACAGACATTTTCATTTTATTCCAAAAAGAAGGCAATACCTACCTGCCACTTCTGTCATTTTCACGAATATTAGCTGGAAACATTTCGTGGTTTTGCATTTTCTTTATTTTCTTACTGACACAGTGTGCAATAATTATAATACTTTTTTGTGTCCTGAGCTTTATAGCATGTTATTTCTTAAGTCGGGTTCTTACCTCATTTGTAGTAACCCCTTAGACATATGATCTGTAGAGAGTCCTAGCCTGACAAATGTCAAGAGTCATTATAACCTTGCGAGATTTGGGGTTATGATCTAAGTTGACCCATGTTAGAGATCAAATTCGCCATTTTTTCTTTCGTCATTGAGATTGTTAACATTCATATGTTGTCTATGACAAATTCAGATTGCTACAAAATCGTGAAATTCAGAAAAAGAAATTAATAATCTCTTAAATGCTCGAGATATTTGTTCAATTTTAAAATTAAGGGCTCCTATTGTGCAAAGGAATTTAGAAATGCAATCTGATTGAAATTTCATGGTCCAAATGAAAGATGCTAAGATGCTGAGGCTAGCCAACATTTCATCGTTTGCAATGATATCTTGGCCATATGTATCTCACAAAAGCATATCTAGTGCTCACCACACACTAAGCAATGTTAAAATTAATTGCAAGTCTTGTTAGCCATCCAGCCAAGACATTTTTGTGCGATTCCTTTCTTTTCTAGGATAGATAAGGACAATGGCACAAATGGTTAGTAAACTTTAGTTCAATGTTCGATTTCTTGACTAAACTTTTAATTTGTGCAATATGATCCCTAACTTTGGTCCAATATGTAATATCATCCTAAGACTTTTAGTTTCTTCAATATGATCCATGAATTATTAGTAAATGTTTAATATAATCCCTAGACAATAAGAAGATATTTAAAAGTTCACAGACTACATTGAATATTAGAATAAAATTCAAAGACCGTATTGAACAAATTAGAAGTTTATGGACGATATTATACATTAGACCAAAGTTTATAGACCATTTGTGTCATTCTCAAAAAATACCAATGTAGTCAGCTTGTAAAGTTAAATATCTCTTATGAACTGCGGTTAACTATTATATACAAATTTTAAGATTACACCTGTAAGTAAAGTTCATCGGCTAGAAAGCTACATGTAGACGCTACAAGTCTACCTATCAAAAGTCACCACGTTGAGGTCATGAACCCCGTAGAGCGGGGCCGTCCAAGTAAAATAGATGAGGTAGGCCGGTAGGCTAGATAAACAAGAGTTTATATGCAAATCTTGAATGTTCAGAGACTGGACATGAAGTCCTTTAATTGCTGACTCGGAGCTCTCAACTTAAACACGGTTATGGAAGTTCGGTGACATAAGTACAAATCGATGCCCGACAGCGAAATCAACACAATCTTTCTATTTTCCTTCATTATTTGAAAAGAACCTCACAGCAAATTTATGGTGAATAAAGTAGCAACAGATTGTAAGATAAATACTTAAGATTTAACTCGTTCATACATTAATGCGTACTGAGTTTCGCTTTAGCATTTTGGAGACGATTTCCCGAAAGTCAGTCATTTGTGAATGGCGCATATCGGAAACATGAATTTTTTGGTGTTACTTTAGATACTCGTTCATGCTAGGCTAAATGTTTATGTCATCTTGAAAAAGGGACAAATGCGATGTACTTTTTTGTAATGGCAGCTTAAGAGTTTTCTGAATAATTAAAAGACGTTCAAATCGATTACCATCGCACCGCTAACATGCTTATGGGAATTAGGTTGGCTAATTAATACATTAATCGCGTAAGAAATGATCAAAAAGGAAATTGTTAGCGTCTTCTATCAATTGAACTTTATAGTAAGTAAGCATGCGCCAATTAGGGTTGAAGCCTATGCATGTAAACGTGGAAACTCCATGAACAAATTAGCTGGCGAGCTCCAGAGCTAGGGTTTCAGATTATTGCTTTTTCCAGGAGCTAATGATCGAATTACCAGGTCGGCAAGATCTTCCAAATGGAAACAGGAGGGGGCAGGGCTTACATACACCCTTCTCTCAAAAGACAAAGGAACTTACTTTACCGGTTAATTGAATGTGATGAAAGAAGCTAGCTTATTACTACGAGGAGGATCGATTCAGATCTGACACCCATGCCCAGCCCAAGCATTCAAAAGTGGAGAAAACGAAGGGTCGTGAGATTCAACACCCTTTTGGCTCCACAAGAGTCAGTACTAATATAGCGACTGGGCTTACATGCGTGAAGAATTTCAACTTCTCTATTAATGGAAAAAGAGCAGGAAAAGTGAGCATCTCTCTTGTTGGGTCTCAAAATGGCCCTTGGAAAATCTCCCCCAAGGCAAATTCTCTCTCGAACCCTAGAGAACACCCGCAAATCAATGGAGATTTCTTCCTCCTTTTCTTTTACTTTTTCTTCTCTCTCTCTTGTTGAAAAAATTATTGACTAGGCTTAGCTCAGTTGATGGTGAAAAGAAAAAAAAAATATTATGCGTTGATTGCCGCTAGATCTAATCTCCTAGTCCTTGCATAAAGGAAAAAAGAATGGGTTTTGTTAGCATAATAGTTTTTGAGCTATTGTGAGAACAACAGTTTGTTGTAAGTCACAAATTTTTGAAAGAATAGACTTCATAACAATTTATAACTATTTGTAATTTGATTTTTTGTGGTACAAAATAAACTGTTATTCCTTTCATTCATTTCATCACAGTAAATTAAAGATTATTACCCAATCATTTCTCAAAAGAATTTCACGCACTTCCTTTCAGGAAGAAAAAAATCTTATTACTTGCTGCTTTCTCCAAACGTCCCAGAAAAGCATGAAAAAAAATATGGTAGATGGAACAATCATTCCATCACCCTAGAATGAAAGGGGTGATCTCATAATTTTTTTTTATCTATAAAGGAACATTAATAGGTACTCCATATTATTTTCTCATTAAGGCCAGATCTAAAACTATGCTTGAGAGATAGTTGTCAATATACTGATAAGGGTTGTATAGATTCTCTATAAGGGAGGGAGGAAACGTGGAGGTCCCCCACAATTGCTTGAATTTTATTAGTAAATAGAAAGTTGGATCTACATTGAATCTCATATAAATTGCTCTACGAGAGGTTTAATTTCAAATCCGATTCAAACAAGAGAAGTACTCTATGATAATATGCCTTAGACAATCCACATCTCAAGATGAAGTGCTGATGAAAATGTTGAACTATCCATATGGTTGAGAGCCGTCATAGTCCAAGCAAAACGACATAATAATCAGCACCACAATTATCAAGATAATGCAAGAAAGAAAAGCACTTCGAATTATTGATTCATTAGTAGAGTTGGCTTAGAACCAATAATTTATCATCTACTGGAAATTTTTGTTCTAATACTTATATGAGAGTTATTAATATTTATCAAATTTGTTCCTATCTAACAAAAGGTTATGGGATCAATCGACAAAGACATTGTTGAAAAAGATGGCTTGTCCTAGATGAAAAGAAAATCTGAGTCATTTGACAATAGAAAGATCTCCTAAAAAAGAAATCAATATGCAATAGCCTTGGCATTGAGAATGATATGTAGAGTGGCATTCAAAAAACTCATCGAATTAAGTTTCTCTATTAGATAATTTAATGTAAAAAAATTCCGGAAAAAAAAAAAAGAAAAAGAAAACATATCTCACTTTTCATCCAATGACCATTTAACATATCTCTACTTTATAAAATACCAAATATGTACACGATTTTTATCTTTGGAGATCATTTTGCACTTGTGCATTAATTATTCACGTGTGCCTATTTATTAAAATGTCATTTTCTTTCCAAAGATGCTCATCCTCAAATGCCCAATTCTCACAACCACTCAAAATAAAGCCTCTTGCACCCTAAGCAAGATGTTAGGATGAGTTGCGAGGAGGGGTAATTTGGTCTTTGCAATGTAGGATTTTGTTTGGAGGTATGTTAATGATATTTGCAAAAATAAAGTTATATAAGTGGTCAGTGGATTAAAAAAATTATGCATATTTTTTATACTTTCCCAAAATGTTCTTTTTTTAATTTATCCAATTTATAAACAAAATTTTGGTACTGGAATCTCATTTTAAAGAAGACGAGCATAAGCTATGAAGCACGGACACTCTTCGGGACCCTTCGTGTCGTGTCCGACACGCGGTCAACGCAAGTCGGAAAAACCGACACACGGTCAACTGTTTCCGACACGCTTCGACACGCGAGTCGGAAATTCCGACACGTGACTCCGACACGCACGGGGTTATTTTTATAAATTTTCAAAAATTCTGGGGTCTAAATATAAATATATGAAAAAAATAAAAAAATAAAAACTAAAAAAATAAAAGCTAAACTTCAATCATGCACGGGGTCTGGAGAGTGGAGAGTGGAGACTCTGGACTCTTCTCTTCAGTCTTCATGGGAAGTAGCTGTTGGAGGTGAAGGGGCTAGGCGAGGCGCTTCTTATTTGTATATTTTGTATTAACAATTTATGCATTGTGTCGAATCCGAGTATTACATTGATGCTTATTAGGAGAACTGGGATTGCTGAATTGTTGCTTGCGATTATGGTAGAAGGATACACGGACAAGAGTAAGGGAAATTCTGAAACCTAACAATGATCCAGAGATTAAGGCGGAGTTGAATTTGCTAGGCATTATAAAAATGATTTCAAATGGGAAGAGTTCTTATTTGCTGCTCTGCACCAAGTAGGATTTACCCTGAGTGAACGGACTGATTTTTGTCATTTTTATGTATTGAGCGCTCTATTTTGAATAAGTCATCTATGAAGTAAGTGGCATCAAAATTGAAAACCTGAAGGGCATATCGGTTTTGATATGATTTTTCTCTATTTTTATTTCCCTTCCACTTTTGATATGATATTAACAAATGTAGGATTATTGTTTTTAGTATAGATTAATTCTAGGCTCTTTTTAATATTATTATTTAGTTATTTATGTATTTATATATAAAAATATTTATTTAATATTTAACGTGTCGGAACGTGTCGGAATTCTATATTTTTTTAGAAATGACGTGTCGCGTGTCGTGTCGTGTCGTGTCGCGTGTCGCGTGTCGCGTGTCGGTGCTACATAGGGCATAAGACAACATTGTCATGCATCTTTCCACATATTGTTTTCTGTAAAAGATTGTGATTAATCAAAAAGATATCAAGGCAGACAGCGTTGTTCACATTTTATGATCCATATTTACTTCTAGTCTCCCACGGAAATGAGAATAACCAAATTAAGTTCAGTTAGATAAGACTTTAGTGAACCTTTTCAGCAAGACCCTCTTGGATTATTTGTATAGCTATGAATGCTACACTAGCCTCGAACTCTTGGCAATATATTCGGGAATTAACAGAAATTGGAGTTTCTATATAATACTCCATCAGAGACAGAACTACATTGATATTTTCCTAGGCTTAACATCTCTTTGTAGCATTTAGTTATAGCTGCCGATTTTGAAAAATTAAATATATAGACTATGAGACTAGTATATTCCCCCCCTCCCCTCGTTCTTTACCAGGGCATTTGTTCTAGATTCATCTTGATTTTGCTCTTGATTCTCATGCTTGTTCCACCTTTTTCTTGGACCATGTTGGTTTTTTTTTCTGTCTGCACACCTAGGGTTTGGATCGAGCTGGGAAGAATATCGAATCGAGTATCATCTTGAAGTAAACCTATACATGATATAACAAAGGAAAGAACAAAAATGACCGAAGATAGACAACCAAACAAGGGAATGCATACAAGTAAACCGTTTCTTGGTTGAGACAGCGCCCGAACATATGATACTCCATGGATTTATAAAATGCATCTGTAGTCAAAAACAGTAACAACGATAACCCATCCACATGCTACAATCGCGTCGTTGAGATGATAGCTCTAAACATGTTTTACTTAGTAGTACAATTCTTTCTTCTTTCATTAGTAAGGAAACCTGTGACTACTGGAGCAAAGTGTTGGTAAAAAGTATACTCGATGCCCTTTTGTTGGAGGACTAAGGAAAGATAATTAATTTTCCTGCATGGAGCATGACGACTGAAGGGTACAGCACCCTTTTTGTCTTTTGGCTTTTTAATTTTTTTTTATATACAATGTTAGGACAATAAAAACTTTAAACGGTGCTATGAAGTCCCTGTGACGGTAGTTTACATAGGTTGACAGAACGAAAGAGGGTTAGACATGCAGAAGCCGCGTACATAAAGGGACGACCCAAAGATGGTTGCACAATTAATGCAACCAGCAGCAATTATTTTCGCAGCAGACATCACAATCGAGATGAACTTTATGGTAATCAAACACGTGCATAAGGTCCAATTATTAGATTTTGTCAAAAAAATCAAATCGTACCATGCTTACATCACCTAATATATATTGATATGAATATCAATAACCAACTAAGTATTCTTAATTATTGATAATAGGTGACGTAAATATAGATGGTGTGAAAATAAAGCCATGCCGGATCGATGTGATGAGATTCAATGTTCATAATTATTTTGTTTCATAAGTCCATAATGTTCCACGAGATGCAGTAAATGGGACCATCCGGATGCTGGCATAAGTAGTTTGCTGCTTCTCTTATATGTACTTCTTTTGATACATTTTCACATGCTGTGCATTTTTTTTCCAACTACTTTAAATTTGACGCTCCTCAGTCAATCGTGATTTCTTTGGCCAGCATGACCACTGGTATTTAATGCCTATCAAAAACATAAGTACGTAGGTACGTACATAGGCATCATAATAGATATGTGCATTAAATTCAAATATCATTTCACGATGATTAATCTACACAACCTTTATTAGGAACCTCTAAAAAACTTTCGGGATAACAAAAAACTAGTGTTGTCAACATGTTGAGAATAGTAGTACATAAAGATTTCAATCCGAATTTTTCTAAAATTAAAAGATGTATTATAAACAACTTTTTGATAAATTGCTAGAGAGGAGAAAATAATCGATATGTAATGGATTTGCACTTTTATCATTTATGTCAAAAAACATTTGGTATCTTACAATAACTTATCATCAAAATGATAAAATGTATTTCTTGTCTCTGTTAAAGAGACGATAGACTATATAGTGAGCATAGTCTTTTTCTTTGATCTTTGGATGGAAACTTTTTTGAAATGTGAAACATCCTTAGAAAAAAATTGAATATATATATATAATCTACATAGCAAATATGGCTAGCTAAACCATATCATTCAAGGAAAAAGTTTAGAAGTACACAAATGACTTGAAAGACATCATATTAACATAGGGCCAACAAAAAGGTTTTTTCATATCAATACGATAACTATGTTATGCATCTTGTTAATTTAAATTTCAGAATTATCAGTCCATGCATATAAAATAAAAGTTAAAGTAAGTGTGTTGTAATGTGAATCCAAATCTGTTTTAATGTCGATATCAACTTATATTCTCATATGGCACACTAGCATTAAATGTACTCTGTCATTTTGAATATTGAAAACTACATAAAGAAATGTATATTTTTAGATAATTGCATGAAGAATAGTTATGTGAAATGTCACATAAAAAGGTATAAATATATATATGAGAGGGAATAAAATGTTTTAATGCCGAGATCAATTTATATTCTCATATGGCACACTAGCATTAAACGTACTATGTCATTTCGAATATTGAAAACCAATCTAAGAAATGTATATTTTTAGACAATTGCATGAAGAATAGTTATGTGAAATGTCATATATATATGAGAGAGGGAATAAAAGGTGGAAGTAGATGAAGGGGAGATTACCATTGGGAGCTACGCTCCCTTGATTATTTGTGGTAAACAAATTAGTCAACCTGCCCATTTTCATGTATTTATATATTCAAGTGTGCTTTCTTGCAAAATAATTTATGTGAATATATATACACACACATATACTTCCTCTTAATTTTTTTTCTTTTTTCCTTTTTTGGTGAAGGGGAATTCGGTTCATCTCATGGTTTTCCCCAACTTTTTTGGTCATATGGATTATACTAATTTTACTGTATCGACTACTTCGCCATATACCTGATTTTTTCTTTGGTGTATATACTCGGCTTTGCGGCTCCATAAATCGTATAAGATATCTTTGATTGGAAAAAAAAAAAGAAGGAAAAACTGCATGTCGGCTCAAAGGTTCAACCTTACAAGGGCAAATCAAACTCAAGTTTCATATGTGAAAGCCCAAACCCAAAAGCAGGCTCCAAGAAAACACATTTATTCTTCTGAGCTTCACAAGTGCAAATTAAACTCAAGATCCAAAAGGAACTTGAGCCCAACTTTAGACCTAGAAGGCCAGAAACCCTAAAGCCCAATGAGAGATAAGTATAAGTGAAATACCCCTTTAAAAAATGGACAAAAACATCTACAAAGTAGTAGAGACTACTCCAAGCCCAATGGGACGAACGGCTCAAACGTGAAATTATTTGCACTTTCTTGGGGTGGAAAATCGAACATATGCTTTGCGCTAATCCTTAGTCGAACTCCATTCGCCAATCAAGCCAATGCCATGTAATCAAAGTGGACTTCCATATAGGAATTGCCTATTGCTTTGAAGGAGGAGTCAAGTCACTATGATTAAATTTTATGGATTGAAATCACTACAACTTACTAGCACCCTCACTCTTGGTTGGAACGATTCGTTCAACTCCACTAATGATTCATCATGATTTTACCATTATCTCATTTGTAATAATATAAAATGATGATGAATGGAAGTCTATGAGATATGTGAATGCCACAGGCCGAAAGCTTCCTGGTCAAGGTGACACAGAGGAAGTTATGCTTGGCAAGGATTCCAAAGATAATATTTATTTTTAATAATGAAGTGCAGATTTTAATATCTTAGGCTTCTATTTATAGGGAGGTTGCCATCTAGAAAATAATCAAATAATTAAAATCGAATAACAAAATTAAAAAAGAAGATATTGATACAATGGAAAGTTATCAAAACACAACTAGAAAATATGTAAAATAAATCTGAAATTTATGATCTCGAAAATCAAGGGAAACGCATGAATCAAATATTGTAACATATTTATAATCTCGAAGATCACGCAATCCTCTTTAATTTGTGGGACCGTTTGCTCCGCTCCAATGTTTGCATAAAGGCATTTACATGTTGTTCCACATCATAAGGACAAGCCTATGTGGCGCCTAATGAACCAAAGCAACATGTTGGCTTTCTTTCAATAGATCATAGTATACCAAATTACATATTCATAGTTAATGTATCATGCCCACTTTAGCCAATGCATCCAATCTCTCGAGCAAAACGAAAAATCACTTGATTGCAACAATTGGTACCAATGTAATATGGTTATCATAAAGAGATGAACATCGGTTCGGATACAAAAGGCCAAAGCAAAAGGTTTGGAGTACTTTATTTAAATTATCATAAGCGCAAATGCCAAAAAACTTGAAATTGATAGAGTAGACTGGTTGTTTCTTTTTCTTCTTAATTTGATGAGTCACCCTCCTCCTTTTTGGCTAAAACACTCCTCAACACGGTAATCTTACTATATCGCCTTTTGTGGGTCTCATTTTCTGGCATCCGTCTTGGCCAATATTCTATGAAAGTGTTCCATCTTTTATTTTATTTTTTTGGGTCGAGTCTCTTTTTTTATATTATATTCTGTTTCCTTTCTTATGGATCCCACATTCATTTTCCTTGGTCTTCTTCCTTCTGCGCGTTCTCTCTCATGGAAACCACTCCGAGGAATAGAGAGGTAGAGAAATGGAGACTTCCATGCTTTTGTGTAGGTGGGAAGGATGATAGGAGGCTAAGGGTGGCAGCCTTAAGGCATACTCTTCGCAATTCAAAACCCTTTCTTGAAAGATCCTTCTTTGCACAAAGAATCAATAAGATTTGCAAAAGCAGCATTGCTCACAAGCGCAAGTTCTATTGGTAATTCATTGCCTTTCGGAGCTTGGGAATCAGTTTCCTCACCTTCTCCCCATCCAGCTATCAAAAGTATCCAGCAACCAATTTGCTATATTACAAAGAATTACTATCTTCAACCATTTCATCAAGTAAATTTTGCGCAACCCTCTCCTTGCCCACTTTGTAGTTACCCATTGATCGAAGGAGTGTAAGAAACGCAACTCGGGCGATTCCCCTGCTTCTCATATCTAGAAACACGACCCCATATGCCTAAAGCTAGTCTTTAAATATAGCACCACCGATCAATAAAGTGACCACCGGCCCTTTGTCGTACATGCCTTTTTATAGTTCCAAGATCGCCTTTTTCAGAACAAATTTAAGTCCAAAGTGGAAAATAGAAGAGAATGGCAAATGGACCTAAAACGACAGCACCTCACCTCTCTCTCTCTCTCTCTCTCTCTCTCTTACACTCATCTAATCGGCCATGGCAACTTCAAGAACTTCGAAGCTTCACTCATCCTAGCCTTCTCTTCACCAAACAGCAAAGCATATAAATCTCGCTCTCTTGCTTCATATCTCGTCCCTCAACCTCGACGAAGATGGACATTTCATCTGCTTGCGACTAACTTGGCCACCGTTCCCTCATGTGAAGTAAATTCGAAACAAATCCTAGACAACGATATTTATTTCTAAATGGAGGAAATATTTCATATCAATCTTTCCACCAAAAATCGTTAAGCCGGAAAAATCTCAACTGTGCGTGCCGGAAAACTGGTAGAAAGATACGGTATTCTGAAACGATATAACGAAAGTGGGTCTCGAATGCCGAAAGATTAAAAAGAAAAAAACCAAAACAGATTCCTGCCACCATCGGAAGAACCGAAGTTCCAGATCCCATTTTGTTAGGGCGGGGAACTGAAGCACTCCTGCAAACCCTCATCTCTCTCTATCTCGATATCTTTCCCTCGGACATGAACATGGAACAGAGAATCCGTGGGCTTCCCAAACTCCATCGCCAAAGAAAGGAAACGACCTGTGACGCCAATTCCTCCTCTCGTGAACCCCCCATCGCCATCTCTTTCCCATCGACCCACCATCTCTATCCACCACCAATTCCATGTTCTTCCAAATCACTACCTTCCAAACCCACTCCCAACTGCACCATAGCGCCATGACACTCCCCTTCCCCTCCAAGAGATCACCTATAAGACCCACCTCCTCTCTCCTTCTCCCCTTCTCCCCTTCAAGCCCACCTCCCCCTTCCTCTGCATTTCCATGGCTTCCCTCTTCCTCCTCTCCCTCCTCTCCCTCTCTCTCCTCCCCTCTCCCTCCTACTCCCGCCATACCCACCTCTCTAAACCTCCCCTTCTCCCGCATTCCGCTTCCTCCTCGTCCCCGGAGATCCAGCAGGCCTGCAAGTCCACCAGGTTCCCCGACCTCTGCGCCTCCCAGCCCTACCCCCTCCCCTCCGCCGCCCCCTCCTCCCTCGACGTCATCCTCTCCGCCATCCAGATCTCCTCCGACCGCCTCGCCACCGCCCAGTCCATGATCGACTCCATCCTCGCCTCCTCCGCTGGCAACGTCACCCGCGCCATCGCCGCTAAGAACTGCGCCGTGATCCTCACCTACTCCCGCCGCCGGACGGAGTCGACGGCGGGGGAGGCGATCCCGGGCGGCCGCACCAAGGACGCCCGCGCCTGGCTCTCCGCCGCGCTGCTCTACCAGACCGGCTGCTGGTCGGGCCTCAGGTCCGTCAACGACACGAGCCAGGTCGACCAAACCATTGCGACCTTGAAAACGCTGACGATGCTGACCAGCAACGCCCTCAGCATGCTGGTCTCGTACGACCGGTTCGGGAAGGACACGGCGGCGTGGAGGCCGCCGGCGACGGAGCGCGACGGGTTCTGGGAGGACTCTCCCGGTGGCGGCGGGGGGCCGTGGGGCCTGGGGTTCGACGGCGGGGTCCCTTCGGGGCTGACGGCGGACGCGACGGTGTGCAAGGACGGGGGAAGCGGGTGCTACGCGACGGTGCAGGCCGCCGTCGACGCAGCGCCGGAGAACGTCGGCGGAGGGAAGAGGTTCGTGATCCACATCAAGGAAGGGGTGTACGAGGAAACGGTGAGGGTCCCGTTCGAGAAGAAGAACGTGGTGTTCCTGGGGGACGGCATGGGCAAAACCGTCATCACGGGGTCCTCGAACGCGGGGCAACCTCGGGTCTCCACCTACAACACCGCCGCTGTCGGTGAGCTTTCGTTCATTTTTCAATAATATCTTAATATACTTTCGTTCTTATGTAGAATGTTTTCGATCAATTAGTAGTATTTTTTTTTAAGTAATCTTCTGGTATTTTACTAGTGATTCGCCTCTTAAATTTCCTGGGACACCGACAAGATCTAGTAGGAATCGTTCTTTGTTCAAGCCGGAATTGTCCAGAGAAGGATCAATTAATTCTCGTCGTGACGCGACACGGGACATGGCTTGTGCTGCAAGGCTTGTCCATGTCTTGTGGCGTTTGACAAGATTTGGCTCTTTTCTTTCATCTTTCGAGAGGGTCTTTTCTCATTTCTAGTGCCAAATTTCAGGTTCATGAATGTGAACTGAAGTTGGCATTGGGTGCAATTGCAATTTGTGGAGGACCGTCGATCTGATTAGCGTTTGGCGAATTTGTTGCAGGAGTGCTCGGCGACGGATTCATGGCAAGCGGGCTCACGATCCAGAACACCGCAGGTCCGATCACCCACCAGGCGGTGGCGTTCCGGTCGGACAGCGATTTCTCAGTCGTCGAGAACTGCGAATTCTTGGGGAACCAAGACACGCTCTACGCCCACTCCCTCCGGCAGTACTACAAGTCCTGCCGCATCGAGGGCAACGTGGACTTCATCTTCGGGAACTCGGCCTCCTACTTCCAGGACTGCCAGATCCTGGTCCGCCCCAAGCAGGTCAATCCCGAGAAGGGCGAGAACAATGCGGTCACGGCCCATGGCCGGACCGACCCCGCGCAGTCGACGGGCTTCGTCTTCCGGAACTGCTTGGTCAATGGGACCGAGGAGTACATGGCGCTCTACCGGAGCAAGCCCAAAGTGCATAAAAACTTCCTGGGGAGGCCGTGGAAGGAGTACTCGAGGACGGTCTTCATCGAGTGCAACCTCGAGGCCCTGATCGCGCCTCAGGGCTGGATCCCATGGACTGGGGATTTCGCCCTGAAGACGCTCTACTACGGGGAGTTCAAGAACACGGGGCCAGGATCCGACACGTCGAGCAGAGTGTCGTGGAGCAGTCGGGTCCCAGCCGAACACGTCGATACATATTCGGTGAAGAGTTTCATCCAGGGAGATGAGTGGATTCCGACATCTCGATCCAAGAGGATAGAGAAAACGTTAAAATGAAGTCGAGATTTCTAGTTTAGAGACGAGTGAGACGGGGTTTCGAACCCACGAGCCACGACTTGGACAAAAAAACCCGTACTCAATAAAGAAAAAAGAATAATATATTATCTATTTTCGAGCGCGGGTTTTCTATTCAGCGGGCGTGGTTATTGGCAAGAACTTATTGAATCCATCGCATTGTACTCACCCGTTCGATGCACATGAAAGTCATCGAAGTTGTCTAAGTTTCATTAAAATCAATTAGCGGCATCGGCTGACTTTGGTCGAACCCATCCTGGGTGAGTGGAATTACATTGTCCATTAAAGGATGCGTTCGGTTCATGAATAGAGCAGACTGCAGAGTTCGGATCGACAGACCCTTTTTTTTTCTATAATGCCTTGTCTGATCTGATTATTAATGTCGGGTACCTCTTGGTTTCTCATTGCTGGATGCAAATGCTTGTGTCTCGAGCAACAGTGTGGCTATTGCTCTGGTGACGTGGGAAAGCATGCATCTTGCTTGACTTGTAAGAAAATATTAAAGGGGAATGACAAACTAAAATTTCTATTCCAAAAATAATTTTTTTACTTCAAATTTGTTTATGAAATAAAAATTCATTTGGTAAAATTATTTTATTTTTTTATTTATAGGATAGATTTCTACTTTATAAATAGGTTTTAAATAAAAATTAGAAATTAAAAAAAAAAAAAAAAAAGCATTCTTATCGTTCGTCCTCACTACTAGTTGACCACCCACTTGTCTCCCACCTTCCACCACTTGCCGATTGCCATCGCCAGCTACTGCAGCCGCCACTTTCCACAACTAGCCAAGAGGGAGAAATTTTGTTTGATAATTCTATTCCAAGAACAGAAAATTTACATCATTACTAAATACAAATTTTTACTCAAAAACTCGTCTAGATATTGAAATAAAAAAAAATTAATTTTCTTTTAGAAATCAATTTTTGACTAGAAATTTTATCGTTCGTGCCATAAGTGAACCCATCAGGCCAAGCTCGACACAGATGAAAGGACGACAGCGATCGCTTCCTTTCATCCGTGGCCATACAAAGTTGCAGGGATCGGAAATGGGAAATGGCTTATGGGACGGGGCCATATTTTTTCCCCCGAGAAGAATGTGAAATGGCTCTCTTGAACATGGGCGTGAGGCTACCGTGTCTGTGTCTGAGATGCGCGTGAGGGTACAGAATTTATTGCTGATGGCAGGAGCATTTGGCCGAATTTGCAGGGAAGGTTTCGACTGTTCCGTCAGTCCGAGTCTTCTCTGACGGGTTTCCAAATGCCAACGAGCCATAAAGTTGTCCGTTTGGAGTTTAGTGAACAAGACTCTAGGCCTCGTGGCTTGGCTTTCCAATGGCGTGAATTGTCGCGTGACGTGTTACCTCGACGATGTTTCCGCTCGGATTCTTGACCCACGTCAACTTCAGTCGCTGGGACCGGCTGGTTCCTGAAATCACGGGATAAAGCTGGAAGAAGTTCTTCCAATCAGACGATTAGTAGGCAGTCACGAGATGAAGGACATCAAATTGTATACGCTTTGCTTTTCAATCGCCCGGACTGGCACCCAGGCCCAGCCTCGATTGATACAGGACAGGGCACAGCCTTTGGGGACCTAGACTCGGGTATTGGGATCCCATGCTCAGCCCTTGGACACCCGGGCACAGACACTGGGGGGCATGGCACGGGATCGAGGTCTCAGGCACTACTTCAATGGACTCGGGAGAGGTCGTTTATCGTGGCACGGGCGCTAGGATCCTAGGCACGTGCACTGGGGTCATGGGCCAGCACTCAATGGACCCAATCTAAGCGCCGGAAACCTGATCTAGGACGTTATGTTCCAAGAATTGGCATTGGGTTTCAATGCCCAAATGTAAAATTTCGTACCAAAATGCTAATACCCAATCTATATTTTGAAAATTAATTTTTGATTTTTTATAGAAGAAATCACTAGTCTAAATTTAAGCATAGATTTTCCATTGATTCATTTTTCAAATAGCCAATGCCGTCCATATGTTGAGAATACATAAAGATTTCAATCCGAATTTTTCTAAGATTAAAAGATGTATTATTAACGACTTTTTGCTAAACCTCTAGAGAGGAGAAAATAATAGATATGTAATAAATTTGCACTTTTTATCATTTATGTCAAAAAATATTTGGTATTTTACAACAAATTATCATCAAAATCCAAAAATGTACTTCTTGTCTCTATTAAAGAGACGAGATTATATAGTGAGCAAAGTCTTTTTCTTTGATCCTTGGAAGGAAACTTTTTTGAAATGTGAAACGAAAAATTTGAGACACTACTTATTTATATATATTGATAATATACATATCAAGCATGGCCAGCTAAAACCATATCATTCAAGGAAAAAGTTTAGAAGTACACAAATGACTTGAAAGACATCATATTAACATAGGGCCGACAAAAAGAGTTTGTCCATATCCATACGATAACTATGTTACGCATCTTGTTAATTTAAATTTCAGAATTATTGGTCCACGCATATCAAATAAAAGTTAAAGTAAGTGTGTTGTAAAGTGAATCCAAATCTGCTTTTATGTCTAGATCAACTTATATTATCATATGGCACACTAGCATCAAACGTATTTTGTCATTTCGAATATTGAAAACTACATTAACTAAATGTATATTTTTAGACAATTGCATGAAGAATAGTTAAGTGAAAAGTCACGTAAAAAGGTAAAATATATATATGAGAGAGGGAATAAAAGGTGGAAGTAGATGAAGGGGAGATTAGCATTGGGAGCTACACTCTCTTAATTATATGTGGTCAACAAATTAGTCAACCTGCCCATTCTCATGCATTTAGATTATTCAAGCGTGTTTTCTTGCGAATTAAGTTATGAAACTTTATATATTTCCTCTTAATTATTTTTCCTTTTTCTTTTTTGGAAAAGGGGAATTCGGTGCATCTCATGGTTTTCCCCCACTTTTTTGGCCATATGGATTATACTAATTTTACTATATCAACTACGTCACCATTTACCTGATGTTTCCTTTGGTGTATATACTTGGCTCTGTGGCTCCAAAAATAGTATAAGGTATCTTTGATTGGAAAAACAAAAGTAAGGTAAGTCGGCTCAACGGGTCAACCTTGAAAGTGCAAATCAAACTCAAGTTTTACCAGTGTGAAAAACCCAAACCCATATGCAAGCTCCAAGAAAATACATTTTTCCTCCTAAGTTTTACGAGTGCAAATCAAACTCAAGGTCCAAAAGGAACTTGAGCCCAACTTTAGACCCGGAAGGCCAGAACAACCCTAGAGCTCAAATGAGAAATGATGAGTGGAAATACCCCTGAGAAAAATGGACAAAAACATCTACAAAGTCGTAGATACTACTCCAAGCCCAATGGGACGAGTGGCTCAATCGTGAAATTATTTGCACTTTCTGGGGTGGAAAATCGAACGTATGCTCTGCGCTGTCAAACTCCATTAGCCAATCAAGCCAATGCCATGGAATCAAGTGGACTTCCATATAGGAATTGCCTATTGCTTTGAAGGAGGAGCCAAGTCACTATGATTAAATTTTATGAATTGAAATCACTATAACTTTCTAGCATCCTTACTTTTGATTGGAACGATTCATTCAACCTAAACTCCACCAACGATTCATCATGGTTTTACCATTTTCTCATTTGTAATGATACAAAATGATGATGAATGGAAGTCGATGAGACATGTGAGTGTGATAGGCCAAAACTTCCTAATCAAGGACAAGCTTGTGAGCGCCCAATGAGCCAAAGCAACATGATAGCTTTCTTTTGATAGATGGTCCCCGAGAACAGTACACCAAATTAGATCTTCATAATTAATGTCTTGTGCCCAATTTAGTTAGGGAATCCAGTCCCTCAAGCAAAATGTCAGAACCACTTCATCACAACAATTAATATCAATGTAATATGGCCATCATAAAAAGAGACGCATCGGTTTGGGTACAATAGGCCAAAGCAAAAGAGGAGTACTTTATTTAAACTATCATAAGCGCACACTAAAAAACTTGAAATTGAGAGGGTAAATTGGTTGTTTATTTTTCTTCCTAATTTGATGAGCCACCCTTTTCCCGCCTCCTCTTTAGCGAAAACACTCCTCAACACTATAATCTGACTACACTGCCCACTGTGAGGCCCCTTTTTAGCATCGTCTTCGGCCAATGTTCTAAGAAAGTGTTCCATTTTTTCTAGCAGTGTCCCTTTTTTTTCATATTGATTCTCTATTTTTTTTCTTGCGCGTCCCGCACTCACTTTCCTTGGTCTTTTTCCTTCTATCCGTTCTCTGTCGTGTAAACCACTCAAAGCAACAGAGAGGTAGAGGAATGGAGACTTCCACGTTATGCAGGCGAAGGCGACTGAGCTGGTCCTCACTCCTCAGGACCCACAAGGGGATCGTGTTTACGGAGAGTGGCGCATACTACGGGGCGTGAGGAGATTGTACACGCTGCATCTAATGAGTCTGGCGAAGGTGGAGTCGTTCGCGCCAATGAGGAGATAGGAAGGGTAGTGGGGAGGCTAAGGGCGGTAGCCTTGAGGCATATTCTTTGCAATTTGAAACACTCCATCCAAAAACTGTTCCCTACATAAAGAATCGATGAGATTCGCTAAAGCAGCGTCGCTCACGAGAAAGTTCTCTTGGTATTTCGTTACCTCTTAGAGCGTGATAATCAATTTCCTCGCCTCTCCCGATCTAGCTTTCGCAAGTACTCACTGGCCAATGTGCTACATTTGAAAGAATTGAGCCTTATACCATCTCCGGCTACTTCATCAAGCAGCTTCTGTGCAGTCCTCACCTCGCTTTGCCCATCCATCAAAGTAGCATAAGAAATGCAGCTCATGCAATGCCCCCTACTCTTCATATCCGGAATCACCTTATCTGCCTCTTAACTAGTCTCGAAATATAGCACCACTGATCAATCAAGCAGTTAAAATTACTCAAGGAACACATGTACCCGAGCTTGACATCCGCCAAACGCCTAATGACCCGCAACATGCCATGTAAGCCACAAAAATCGAGCAATCTAGCAACAATTATATTCGTCCAGAACATCATAAACAAAAGAACGAAGGGGATACTCGATGATGGGCCTCCTCAAACCGTTTCGCGTCGCAAAAAGCATGAGTTGGATTGCTAACGTTGAGTGAGCCAGATCGGTAGCGCAGAGATGAAGGTGGTCAAGGAGGCAGAGGGCTTCATTGATGTCTCGATGGCAAGTTGATGTGGCCTTGACTAGGATATGTGAGCACAAATGCATGACATATTTTATTCTTCCTTTCAAAATAGATATGTCATAAGTATTATAACTTTTGTACGATACTTACTTAAATGGATATTCCAGCCAGAACATTGGAGATAAAGAGAGTCTCCTCGGATGCAACATGGACTCTCTAGAGAATGCATCGACGGAACAGAGACGGCTGTCGTGCTCTTATTTGCCACCGTAGCCATCTCTCTAGTCCTAGAAGGTGGCGATTCAAAGAGTTGATGCTGGTGAGGGAGGGCTTGTTGCATTGAAGAATAACAAGAAGGTCGAGAAGTTGCTATCCGTGCCTCTTGAAATTGGGACTAGGGTTTTCATGTTCTGATTTTGCCCCAATCTAAAGAATTGGGGTTAGGGTTTTGTGAAGTACATGTTGAATTTTGCCCCAAATTGTCAATTTGGTGTTAACATATGGCTTAAATGATATTATTTAGTGGCTAACTTGCTGACTTTATTTTGCCAGTGAGGCACATCGGACATAATATAACAAATTAGTGCCATGTCGGATTTTTCGACAAAACAAATCGTTACTAGAATATAAGTAAATGATATTTAATAAATGTGGCACTCAAGTGATTGAAAAAAAATAATGACACTCAAATGAGTACCATACAAAAATTATGGCTTAAGTAGCACAAATATGCGACACAACACAACATAACACGCCAACATATCTTTTCTCAAAAGTAGAGAATTTCGGCACGCTGAGACACATTATATATTAAATAAATATTTTTATTTTATTTTAATTTAATTCAAATTCACAATTAATAAATAAATAAAAAGCATACGGTGAATTTACACTAATAATATTAATAAATCTCTCCACATTTTCCCCCCAGCCCCAGCCCCACCACTTATTAGGTTGTTACTTTCTTATTAAAAATTGAAGTCGCCCTTTTCTCCAAAACCCTTCGAAAAAGAATAATGTCCCATCAAAATCTAATTTTTAATTTTTTTGAAATTCCTCCTTCAAAAATCCTAAAATCCTAGCCCTTGCCTTCTCCTCCTCCTCACAGTACCCTATTCTTCTTGATCTCTACTCTCTCTCCATCGCCTCATCACAATCGCTTGCTGCCCCCACCTCTCCTTTGCAGCTGTACCCTTGCCGTCGGCCCTCCATCACGGCATCACAGGCATGATCCTTTGGTCGTCTCAATCTCTACTCTTCCTCTAGCCCTTCCATGCCGTTGTGCCCTTGCCGTCACTCACGGCCTCACTTTCGCTCTCTTGCCCCCACCTCCACCCTCCATCATCTTCTTCAACGATTCTCTCTACTGGACACACATGTCGAAACATGTCAAGAAGAGTTGACCATGTGTCGAAAAATTCAACACATGTTGATCGTGTGCATGAGCGTGCCCAATATGTCGACATGTGTCGAGCACGACACGGAAGCTTTGACAATGTGTCCGTATTTCATAAGTTATGACATTTGCGATATCTTTATCCTCTTTATATCTCTATCTCTTGAGGGAGGATAAAGAAAAGGAAGAAGATTAAGGAAAGTGGATATGGGAACCACAAGAAAAAAATTAGAAAATCAATATAAAAAGGGAAAGAACAAAAAGGGGACTACTTTCTAAGAACGACAGTCAAGGGATGCTACAAAGTAGGATCCACAAAGAGAAATATTGTTAGAACACTTTATTGAGGAGTGTTTTAGTTGGGAAAAATAACAAAACGATTCATGAACTTTAGTTCAATATATAATGTAATCTCTAAACTTTTATTTTATTTAATACAATCCATGAACTTTAATCCAATATATAATATGATATATGGACTTTTAATTTTTTTTAACATAGTTTGTAAAATTTTGATACATGCTGAATTTAATCAATAAACTATATGAAAATATTCTACATTATTACTTTTCTTAAATTAATGAAAGAACAACATTAAATATTTTTAACCGCGCTGCGGTGGCACAAACTGATAAGAGCCCTCATGACATCTATCCAAGATGGAGGGGTTCAAATCTTGCAAGACGCACGGGATCTTAAGTGCGACGTCGGGGTAGTGGGTCCTCCGCTAGCGCCGCTCCAGGGTTTACCTGCCGCCTGCCGGTTGTACAGGGTTCCCTAGGTATAAAAAAAAACATTAAATATTTTTATATAATTCAAAGACTATATATTATATATTGAATTAAAGTTCAAGAAGCACATTATATATCATATCAAAGCTTAGAAATTATCTGGGTCATTATCCATTTTAATTAAAAAGGGTGGAAAAAGTGTGGTCCTAATTTGATTTGATGATCCTGCGAT
Organism: Eucalyptus brandiana; assembly: GCA_014182725.1. Lineage (NCBI taxonomy): Eukaryota > Viridiplantae > Streptophyta > Magnoliopsida > Myrtales > Myrtaceae > Eucalyptus > Eucalyptus brandiana. The sequence continues at coordinate 66,630,633 of CM024675.1, read as the reverse complement.
GCTCGCTGCCCATCAATTCAAATCTGGGTGGATAACACGGCTTACGGTAAGCAGCAAGGGACGGAAAAAAAAAAAAGAATAAAAAAATCAGATGGGGTGCGAGATCTATTTTGACTTAAATTAAAGCATAAAAAAAATGATATTCGATAACTTTTGTTGAGAAGGTTTTTGCTATCGAAATTCCCAAGCCTTCCAAAAAGATTACTGTCAAGCAACAGTAACAGTCGAAAGAGAGATGAAAAGGAGTGAGAAAAGAAGAGGACAATCCTAGACCGAATGCTAGGTGGCTGACATAAATGGTGAGGCAGCTCATTATCCATTTTCCATTAGGGGTTCGCAGCCCTCAAGTCCGGAGATGTAGAGTTCATAAAGGCGCCGAAACCCGGACGTTTCGAACCCAAACAAGTCCGTTCGATGAGTAAATTGACTAGGGCATTCATAGTTGGAGGACCAAAAGAAATGGTTGAGGATTTTGACATGAGGAACCGATGATTTCACGGTGGCACGTGCCAGGTGGGATAGGCTAATCATAGGTTATCCCTTGTCAAGATAATGTGGCCGACACCAAGCGCGCCAGAGATGGTGAGGGAACACGTCGGGCCAACTCCTAACGAGCCCTGCTGCAACCCTGTCAAGCCAAAATTATCTTAAACATCCCAAGCTAACAAGAGTAACATAAGATTTCATTCTTCTATAGAATAATGCTCATTTGAAGTAAAATGAAAACGAATCCTCGACAACGATATTTGTTTCGAAATACAGGAAACATTTTACCTCAATCTTCCCCCGATAAAAAGACGCGGCATTCCGAAACAATATGATGAAAGCGGGCCTCCAATGCCGAAAGATCAAAAGGATTACGTGGAAAGAAAATCCAAACAGATTCCTTCCACCTTCGGAAGAACCGAAGTTCCAGATCCCATCCTGTTACGGCGGGGAACCAAAGCACTCCTGCAAACCCTCCTCTCGATCTCTTTCCCTCGGGCGTGAACATCGAACAGTGAATCCGTGGGCTTCCCAAACTCCATCGCCAAAGAAAGAAGGCAGCAACCCGTGACCCCAATTCCTCTCGTGAACCGCCCCCGTCGCCATCTCTTTCCCATCGACCCACCATCCCTGTCCACCATCAAATTCCATGCTCTTCCAAATCACAACCATCCAAACCCCCACCCCTCCCCCCACTCCCAACTGCACCATAACGCCATGACACTCCCCTTCGCCCCCAAGAGATCGCCTATAAAAGCCACCTCCTCTCTCCTTCCCCACTTCAAGCCCGCCTCCTCCTTCCTCTGCATTTCCATGGCTTCCCTCATCCTCCTCTCCCTCCTCTCCCTCTCTCTCCTCCTCTCTCCCTCCTCCGCCTCCTCCCGCCATACCCACCTCTCCAAATCTCCCCCTCTCCCGCATTCCCCTCCCTCCTCCGCTTCCTCCCCGGCGATCCAGCAGGCCTGCAAGTCCACCAGGTTCCCCGACCTCTGCGCCTCCCAGCCCTACCGCCTCCCCTCCACCTCCCCCTCCTCTCTCGATGTCATCCTCTCCGCCATCCAGATCTCCTCCGACAATCTCGCCAACGCCCAGTCCATGGTCGACTCCATCCTCTCCTCCTCCGCCGGCAACGTCAACCGCACCATCGCCGCAAAGAACTGCATCGAGGTCCTCGCCAACTCCCGCCGCCGGACGGAGTCGACGGTCGGGGAGGCGATCCCCGGCGGCCGCACCAAGGACGGCCGCGCCTGGCTCTCCGCCGCGCTGCTCTACCAGTACGACTGCTGGTCGGCCCTCAAGTACGCCAACGACACGAGCGAGGTCGACCGGACCATGGCGTTCTTGAACACGCTCACGATGCTGACCAGCAACGCCCTCAGCATGCTGGTCTCGTACGATCGGTTCGGGAAGGACGCGGCGGCGTGGAGGCCGCCGGCGACGGAGCGCGACAACTTCTGGGAGGACGGCGTCGTCGGCGGGGGCGGGGGGGCGTCGGGACTGGGGTTCAACGGCGGGGTCCCTGCGGGCCTGAAGGCGGACGCGACGGTGTGCAAGGACGGGGGAAGCGGGTGCTACGCGACGGTGCAGGCCGCCGTCGACGCCGCGCCGAAGAACGTCGGCGGAGGGAAGAGGTTCGTGATCCACATCAAGGAAGGGGTGTACGAGGAGACGGTGAGGGTCCCGTTCGAGAAGACGAACTTGGTGTTCCTGGGGGACGGCATGGGCAAAACCGTCATCACCGGGTCCTCGAACGTGGGCCAACCTGGGGTCTCCACCTACAACACCGCCACCGTCGGTGAGCTTCCGTTCGTTTTTCGACAATTTATTAATATATTTTAGTTCTAATGCGGAATGTTTTCGATCAATTAGAAGTATTTTTTAAAGCAAACTTCTGGTATTTTAGTAGTGATTCGCCTCTTAAATTTTCTGGGAGATTGACAAGATCTAGTGGGAATTGTTCTTTTATTCAAGTTGGAATTTCGATCATTAATTCTTGTCGTGATGCGACATGGGACATGGCATGTGCCTCAAGGCTTGTCCATGTCTTATGGGGTTTTAAGAAAATTGGCACTTTTCTTTATCTTTTGAGAGGGACTTTTCTCACTTCCGGTACCAAATTTCAGGTTCATGATAAATGAATCTTGGTAAAATATGCCCAATGTGAACTGAAATTGGCATTGGGTGCTATTGCAATTTGTGGAGGACCATCAATCTGACATTGTCGATTTTGTTGCAGGAGTGGTTGGCGACGGATTCATGGCGACCGGGCTCACGATCCAGAACACCGCGGGTCCAGACGCCCACCAGGCGGTGGCATTCCTGTCGGACAGCGATTTCTCGGTCATCGAGAACTGCGAGTTCCTGGGAAACCAAGACACGCTCTACGCCCACGCCCTCCGGCAGTACTACAAGTCTTGCCACATCGAGGGCAATGTGGACTTCATCTTCGGGAACTCGGCCTCCTACTTCCAGGACTGCCAGATCCTGGTCCGCCCCCGGCAGGTCAAGCCCGAGAAGGGCGAGAACAACGCTGTCACAGCCCATGGCCGGACCGACCCCGCGCAGTCGACGGGCTTTGTGTTCCAGAACTGCTTGGTCAATGGTACTGAGGAGTACATGGCGCTGTACCGGAGCAAGCCCGACAAGCACAAGAACTTCCTGGGGAGGCCGTGGAAGGAGTACTCAAGGACGGTCTTCATCGAGTGCAACCTCGAGGCCCTGATCACACCTCAGGGCTGGATGCCATGGAGCGGGGATTTCGCCCTGAAGACCCTCTACTATGGGGAGTTCGAGAACACGGGGCCAGGGTCCGAGAGGTCGAGCAGAGTGTCGTGGAGCAGTCAGGTCCCGGCCGAACATGTCAATACATATTCAGTGAAGAGTTTCATCCAAGGAGACCAGTGGATTCCGACATCTTCTTGATCCGAGACGATAGAAAGAAAGTTAATAAGGTCAAGATAACTAGTTTAGAGAGAGTGAGATGGGGAGTTTTTCGAACCCGCGAGACCACAGTTCTCACCCGATCGATGTACATGAAAGTCATCAAAGTTCTCTATTTTCATTAAAATCAATCAGCTTCATCGGCTGATTTTGGTCGAGTTACCATTCTGTGTGATTGGAGTTACATTGTCCGTTGAAGGATGTGTTCAATTCACGAATAGAGCAGACAGCAGAGTTTGGATCTACAGACCCTTTTCTTCTATAATGCTTTGTCTGATCTGCTAATTAATGTCTGGTACCTTTTGGTTCCTCATTGCTGGATGCAACCGTTTGATGTCTCAAGCAACGATGGGTTTTGAAGGTATTCCCTTTTCCTACCATTGGATGAAGAAAGCAGGAAGCAAAGAATCACTACATACATAGTCTTGTCTGTATGTGGCGTGCCGTGCTGGTGTTTATATTTATCTGTGCGGACGGCACTAGACCGACCACTAATCAGTAGTGGAAGCATGGGACAATGGGGCTATTGCTTTGGTGACATGGGGAAGCATGCATCTTGCTTAACTTGTAGGCAAAAATGAAGAGGATGACAATGATCGCTTCCTTCCATTCGCTGCCACAGAAAGTTGCGTGGATTGGAAATGGATAATGGGACGAGGCCATGTTTTTCACCCTGAAAAGAATGGGAAACGGCTCTTTTGGGCATGGGCGTGAGGCACACGTGTCTGCTCCTCGGATGCGCGTGAAGGCTTTTACGGTCATTGCTGATGGCAGGATATCGTCTGGCCGAATTGACAGGGAACGGCTGGACCGTTCGGTCCGTCCGAGATTTCTCGAACGGGTATCAAGTGACAACGAGCGATAAGGTTGTCCGTTTGGAGTTTAGTGAACGAGACTCTAGACCTTGTGGCTTGGCTTCCCGATGGCGAGAACTGTCTCGTGACGTGTTACCTCGACGACGTTTCCCCTTGGAATCTTGACCCAGGTCAACTTCAATCGCTGGGACCGGCTGATTTAAGGAATCACGGGATAAAGCTGGAAGAAGTTCTTCCAATCAAAAAGCCAATAGGAGGCGTGACGAGCTGAAGGGCATCACATTGTATATGCTTTGCTTTTCAATCACTCGGACGGGCGGCATCCGGTCCTGCCTCGATGGATCCATGACAACCTTTGTAGACTCGAGGCAGGACCCAAACTCGGACTGGGATTCCACGCTTGACCTTTCCGGACCCGCCCTGGTGCCACGACATTAGACATAGGCATTGGGCAGTAGGGCATGGGAATTGAAGTCTAGGCACTACTTCAATGGATCCAAGAGAGGGTGTCAAGATCCAAGCATGAACGCTAGGATCCCGGGCACAAAATCAAAGACTTGATCTTGAATGCTGTGTCTCAAGAATCAGCATTGAGTTTCCATGCTCATGCATAAAGCTTTGCACCCAAAGTACCGATGATACCTATTCATGTTTTTGGAAAATTATTTTTGATTTTTTAATAAGGGAATCATAAGCCTAAATTAAAGCATAGATTTTTTATTAATTGGGAAAATATTTTCCGTTCATTCATTTTCCTAAACAAATTTAACGTCGGAAAATAAGGAAAAACATTTTCCTACGAAACAAACGAAGCCCTTGAAGTCGGGCTTTGTTTTCATGAATACGCCATCACGAAATCTTCCTTTTACTCGACAATCTTTACTTGTTTAATTTGGCACCTTAGATCAACTCGCCCCACGTCGATGGTTTATTCCACAACTTCCTAACTATTACAATAGCCCATATTTCTCGACCATTATCATTCGTGGCTTTCAAGACTTTTGGCCTCGCAAATTAGTGATGGTGCTAGCTTCGCAATCGAATGGGTCATGATTGCAATTGAAATTGTTGGCTTCGTGAATTGAATGCTTATCTTGCTATTGATTCACGGATCTTCACTTTTCTTTGATTCCTTTATTAATTGAACCAAGTTTGTCTATACTCGTGGCTCAATACTTAGTAATTTTCTCTTTTATAGCCTATCAGCGACTTTTCATCGCCTTTGTTGATTACCTAAAGTTGCCAATCAAAAGGACATGACAAATTTTGCCTCAAAGATGTCTTGCTCGGTCTATTCTAGTTCGAGTCGACGGTCAAAGAGTTGTATAGTTTTATGTCGACGCTACTCCCAACAAGTTGAGATGGCCGAGTTGGTCTAAGGCGCCAGATTAAGGTTCTGGTCCGAAAGGGCGTGGGTTCAAATCCCACTCTCAACAATCCTATAATGTTTTTTAGCCAAAACAAAAAAATCAATCATTTTGTGTGTGGAATCTCCTTCGACAATTTTTTCCCCAAAAAAGATCAAATCTCCTTATCCCGTTTTCTTCTTTCAAATTAACAACTCCATGAGGTTAAGTTTTTTAGGGAAAAAAACCATAAAAAAAAAAAAAATCACAAATTATGTCTATTTCAATACTTTCAACCCATTTTTTTTAGGACACTAATAACTCCTAATGAATGTCCCTATTCCATTTTCTTTCAAATTTACAACCCGATAAAGTTAAGTTTTTGAGGGAAAAAAAAAAAAACCAACAAAAAATCACAAATTATGTCTATTGTGATACATTTAACCCATTTTTTGTTTTTAATATTGAAAACTCCAAACTTGTATTCAAGTTATACATTAAGAGTCTGTTAAAAATCCTCACGTAGTACCGTATTTGAAAATTTTAAAAAGAAAACTAAAATTTAAGTTACTAATCATCGTGAGTTACCGTTCATCGTCTTTAATCTCGTTTCTAACACTCGTCTGTCGCTACCCACTGCGGCTTAGACCCTCAGGGAGTATTCGTCGTAGTTGTTGGCCATGGTGGCTGCGAACTTCAAGGTTGGATCTAGCTTCGTGACTGCCATGGCCGCTCGAGCTCGAAGCTGGACCATTCAAATTGGATTAGAGATGGAAAGTCTTTGGTTGATGGCTTATTCAAATCATTTGACTGTAACATCAATTGCATGCCGCTCAATTCGGAGACAACATCTTATGGAAGATAATATCCTTTTGAAACGAGGGCCTATTCCTCCAGTCAGATAAGTGCTTGCGGACCCATCTGAACAGAAAGTCTCGTTCAGAATTGATAAATTTTGTTGCTGTCTCCTTTGTCAAAGTTTAGTTAAAAACACCTGGTGGCGTTCAAAGCAAACAAGTTCTTATAAGCTTGTTTTCATAGAAGTGGCAATCTGAGGGTGCCGAGAGTTTCTCACAAATTGTGCTTCATTCGTTAGAAACTTTTTACGCGCAACCGGCCCCTATATTTTTATGACACTCTTGAGGACCAAGATTCTAAGCGCGCCATGAGTGAAAGTTTTTTGTGCTGGTTTTTTGTATAGTTGGCTTTTGTTCTATATATTCTTACCTTACCAAAAAAAAAAGATTCTAAGCACACCCAAGCTTCGAATTCGAGCAGCCATGGCGGTTGCAAGATCTCGCGGCTGCCATGGCTAGTAGCTAACGAATGCTCCCAGAGATCCAAGCAGCAGTGGACAGCTACAGACGAGTGCCAAAAGAGCTTTGGCCAAGCGATCGTGACGTTGAAGACGATGAACAATAACTTGAATTTTAGTTTTTACTAATATGGCACTATGCGAGCATTATGTCCAAAAATTTAACACAGGGATTTTTAACAAAACCCTATGGAAAGGGTAAATGTGTTATCCAAAATACAAATTTGGATATTTCAATGTCACAAAAAAAAAAAAAAAAAAGATTTGGGTAAACGTTTCTTGATGAGTATAATTTGAGATTTTTTGTATTTTTTTTTTCCCAAAACTTCTTATAATTAGGGAGAATTTGTCTTCGTCAGATAGGCTTCTGAAAGGAACTGCACAAGGCCCTTCCCGTAGCAGTTAGAATAATCTCAAAGGGTGCAAACCAACTCCTACCATCTTCTGGTTCGATACTTTTTCATTACTCACTCATTTAGATGTTCGTATCTATATCTAAACAAAAGTCTCCACTCTAAATAAATTTAATTACATTAAAAGCTTCTCACAATCCTTAGCAATTCAACGGGCACATGCGAGTTGGTAATAGGCAGAAACGAAATTGCAACCTGACCCGCCTTTCGGTTCTCAATCTCAACCACTTTGAAAGAGCTGGTGATGCTCATTAAATAGCTTTTGACATAGGCTTACCATAGTAGTAGTAGGGCAGCCCCTAAATTTAACTACCTCCCCCACTACTTTTTTGACCTTTGGCAGCACCGTGGGACCATACCTTTTTTCCTTCGACAAAAATAGATAGATGATGCTCGATATTTCGTGATTGATTGAGTGCATAGTTGACTAAATGCTCTCGAAAGCACCTAATAATCTTTCTCATTTGTCCGTTTTTGTTCAATTTATCGTGAACATGTCCTGGGATATCAAAAGGAAAGCCTGTCGTAAAGCGATTATGTAAGTAGATATGTATCAGAAATGTTTTTTCTTTAGATGTCCAAGTAACTTCTTTGAAAAAATATAGAAAATCTAACTCGTCACATAATGACTCAAATTTCTCGTCTCTAGTGACTAGTTATGATAAGATAAATACCGTTAAAAACCCTAAACTATGCTCACTATAAAATAAATATCTCGAATTTTTTTATATCACCAAAAATTTTAAACTTACTCACTATAATAATACCCTTAACTTTTTTTTGTGATTAAACCCCAAATTTATACAAATATAACATATATTTCCTCTCATTCAGTTCCAACAAGGTATATTTATCTTTAGAGTTTTATGAAATAAAAACAAAGAGTAGGAGTAATTCTGTCATCGCTTGGAGGTTTTTGTGGTATTTATCATTTAAATAATTTTTTATTTGAGTGGCCATATCCTTATTTCCTCTATAGTATTTAAATGCGGGACATATCCATAAAGTCAGCATTTATGTCTGACGAAACATATGAGATTCAAAAAATCTCTTGAAGGACGCTGTGCAATGTGTACGGACGTGCAGCGACGTGTAGCTAATTGCTCGCCGTCTCCACCACCTGATGGCGGGTAATGCGCTGGATGTGACAAGCGTCTTTCGCTAATTTCATGGTTCCAGCAGTTGATAGGACATAGATTAAATATAATAATGATTTTCTCAGCAATTTGTCGAAAGAGATTATGATTTAGTCAAAAAAGGACTTCGAAAATTCTTTGGATTGATCAACGAGAGTAGGAAATTCTCGAGCCTCTCTTCTCACGGCCCTGATGCCACATTCTCTCTCTCTTCTTCTTCTTCTTCTTCTTTTTTTGACAAATGCAAATTATATGCATCATTCAGAAATAGTAGAAAAATTGGAATAACAAAAGAAACAAAATATTGACAAGCGGTATGACTATTTTTGTTAACATAAACTAATGTCCTAAAGGTACTTGTCAACAAAACGCGTACTTGTAACATCAGGATGTGTTGTATTCATATTTTCAAATCATTTTTTACATCATGTGCAGATAATTCATACTTTTGAAAAACTCAAGGGAAAATTTCATAAAAAGCCTTTGAAAAAAAATCTCGATTTTAAGAGTAATAGTTTTTACAAATTTCAACAGTAATAGAGATTGACATATAACAACGTATTGTGAATGGATAAGAATCGTAATGCCTAAATGAATTTGTAATGTGATAACTATCATGGCTTTTGTGTTTGCATTGGTTTTCATGATACCTTTGCATGTTTTCATCGTTTAGGTGATGATAACCGGTAAGTACAATTCTCTTTCTCAAGCAAGGTGGGCTATTTTGTGAGATCCGACTTGCATACTAAGGGATACACATTCTTGATCATTGCCATACCTCACCTAGTCTCGGCCCGGCCCACCTTTGTTCCGCCAAATGCCCAAGACAACTTAGGTTGTCTTTTAATTGGGGGGAAATGGCTCTATCACTTAGGGGTAAGTGGTTCTATGGTGGATAGTTTCTAGACCTATAGAACTTACCTTATTAAAACCAATTCCCAGTTTATGAAACTTTGAAACCTATCTTGTAAACCTCAAAAATTGGCCATATTGGTCTAGTTTGATTTCAAGGTCTATTTAGGAACTAACCAATTCCTTTTTCTTTTTGGATTAATACTATTAAAAACCTCAAATTAGTACATTGTGACAAATTTACTACAAATTAATTTTTTGATCATGAAAAATCCCAAACTTGTACACCCATGACAAATTTGTTTCAATTGATTATAAAAAACCCCAAAGTGGTACACTTGTGATAAATTTACCAAAAACTAATTTATTCGATCGCCAAAAACCCAAAACTAGTACATTTGTGACATATATATTTTCCGTTAAATTATATTAATATCACAAAAAATTACAAAAATTATATAACTATAACAAACGGAGAATAAAATCTTAAACTGATACATTAGTCAACTGTCACATGTCATTCTACTCAGTAATTTGATAGTAAAATTCAACGGAAACTAATAGAGGGTAATTTTGTTACAACTATGCTAATTTAAGATAAATTTATCGAAAGTGTACCGGTTTTGGGTTTTTGGTGGTCAAAAAATTAGTTTTGAGTAAATTTATCACAGATATACTAGTTTAGGGTTTTTTAGAATATTAACCCTTCTTTTTTTTAATTTCCTTGAGATAACAAACTTAAATAAAACATCCTCTTATTTTCAAGAGGCAGAGGTGGCAACAACAAAAACACAATTTGGAAGGTAAAACTAAAAGAAGAGAATTAAAGTTTTTTCATATGGTTCTCTAGTTCGGTCCGCTTCCTTAGCTTAGTTTGGCTCTATATCTAGAACCGGGAACTAGATCAAGAATAGTCGAAAATCAAAACCGAACCAACTTGAGTCTAGGTCTGGTCTAGCTCCAGGTCCATCCTAGATCGATACTCATCCGTTCTTTTATTGGTACGAAGTTTCCTTGCCTAATCTCAAGTCTTGATCTATGGTCAACATTCACGGGATGAGCCTGCCAGAATCCGAGGTAACGCATTCACGCTCCATAATGACCAAACGGCCCAACACAAAACCATTAATGCCACACACACACCTCTCGTAAAGCGGAAATGCTTTGCGGTCTGGGCTTTGGTACGACGACATTGGTCGATCTCATGGATCGGCCATCTCCATAATGATCATTATTCATCATTCCTTGGATTAGACTCCTCAATTCCTAAATTCTCATCATAATTCTTAACCACGAAATGAATGTTCTTGGCGTAGCCTGTGAAGCCAGCAAAGCATAATCAACACCACAGGTTGAAAAAGCATTTCGTTAACGTGTGGCCCGTAAAACTACCCGTGAAGTAATTAACATAGAAAAAAATTTGTCGTTTCGAATTTCCATCAAGAGTCTCATAATTTTACGTACAATTGCTGTCGTGAAAATAAATTATTTTTTTTATATACTATGCTTTTGTAAGTATTTTTGGAAATTGATTGAGTGGACAGATTTAAAAAAGAAACAGCTTTTTTCCTTTTTGTTTTGGAAAACAGTTGTCGGAGTTCACTGCACTCGATGTCTAAGCAATAATCGACATTGTCCGCACTTGTCACCGATCCTCCGCCTCCTCCATCTCCATCCTCTCAGCTCTCCTCCATGGCGGCCCTCCTCCACCTCCTCCTCCTCCTGTCTCTCTCCGCGGCCACCTCCGCCGCCGCCGCCGCCGCCGCCGCCGCCGCCGCCGCCCACAGCCTGCACTTCACAGACCCATCGCACCCCTCCCTCTCCGTCGTCCCCCCCAAGGTCACCCAGGCCTGCCGGGCCACCCGGTTCCAGGACCTCTGCGTCTCCACCCTCTCCCGCTCCAAGCCCCCCGTCACCAAGTACTCCTCCACTTCCCTCTCCGCCATCCTCGCCGCCGTCGCCGCCTCCTCCGACGGCCTCAACACCGCCCAGTCCATGGTCAAGTCCCTCCTCGCCCCCTCCTCCGGCCACCGCAGCCTCAACCTCACCGTCCACTCCAAGAACTGCCTCCAGCTCCTCCCCCTGTCCAACTACCGGATGAGCTCGACGGCGTCGGCGCTGCCCCGCGGCGGGGTCAAGGACGCCCGCGCGTACATGAGCGCGGCCCTGGAGTACCAGTACAACTGCTGGTCGGAGCTGAGCTACGCGAACGAGACGGCGGCGGTGGACCGCACGATGGCGTACCTGAACACCCTCATGTCGCTCACCAGCAACGCCCTGAGCATGATCGTCGCGTACGACGTCCGCGGCGCCAAGATGGACTCCTGGACCCCGCCCGCCACCGAGCGGAACGGCTTCTGGGAACACGGCCCCGGCCGAGGCCCTCCCTCGGGGTCCCCCGGCGGGGTCCCGCGGGGGCTGGCGGCGGACGCGACGGTGTGCAAGGCCGCCGGCAAGGGGTGCCACCGGACGGTGCAGGACGCCGTGAACGCGGCGCCGAACAACGCCGAGAGGGGGAAGAGGTTCGTGATCCACATCGAGGCAGGGGTGTACGAGGAGACCGTGAGGGTTCCGCTGGAGAAGAAGAACGTGGTGTTCGTCGGCGACGGCGCCGGCAGGACGGTAATTACGGGGTCCCTTAGCGCGGCGATGCCTGGAGTGTTCACCTACAATACGGCTACTGTTGGTACGCTTTTTCTCTTTCTTTTCTTTTCTTTTGACGTCCTTGGGTTTGCCGAGGCTTTTAATCTTGTCGGCTTGCTCTTTCTGTCATTATCATACACTGCCGTTGCTGGAAAGATCTAAGGAAGATAGGTTTGCGTGGTAAAACAGTGAAAAAAAAAAGAAAGGGTTACAAGTGTTGGTGCAATGAATTACAAATGGATTGCAGCAAAGCAATTAAATAATGTGGCGGTGAATCATTGTTGCTTGCTAAAGTGAGTTTTGCTTTTGAGACTTGTCTTTGCTGCAGTGACTTTTCATTTTGGACCCTTTTGACTTTATAGGCCTTGCACTGCTCTTTTCACTGCTTTTCTTTTTGAAACTTGTGGTTGTGGATGTGTTTGCTGCCGTTGCTTTCACCTGCATATGGTGAAATTAGGGTTATATGATGATCTGCTTACATGATCAAATGCTGTTGTTATTCATTGATGTGATTCTCTGTTGAGGAAAAATTGGTCTTCGCAGCACATCTGAGCTATTATTATAGAGAGAAGCGGACTCGGGTTAATGGCAAAAATTTATGGCATGATGTTTGATCGACAAATGCGCAGGTGTGTTCGGGGATGGGTTCATGGCCCTTGGAATCACGTTCCAGAACACAGCCGGTCCAGATGTCCACCAGGCTGTGGCCTTCATGTCGGACAGCGACCTGTCCGTCGTTGAGGACTGCGAGTTCTTAGGCAATCAAGACACTCTCTACGCCCACTCTCTCCGCCAGTTCTACAAGTCCTGCCACATCGAAGGGAACGTGGACTTCATATTTGGGAATGCCGCCTCGGTGTTCCAGGACTGCACGATCCTGGTGCGGCCCCGGCAAGTCACCCCTGAGAAGGGCGAGAACAACGCAGTCACGGCCCAAGGGAGGACGGACCCGGCCCAGTCGACGGCCCTCATTCTCCACAATTGCTTGATTAACGGCACGGAGAGGTACATGGAGCTGTACCGCAGCAATCCTAAAGTGCACAGCAACTTTTTGGGCAGGCCGTGGAAGGAGTACTCCAGGACGGTGTTCATAGGTTGTCGCATGGAAGAGCTCATAAGCCGGGAGGGATGGATGCAATTCAGGGAGGGTTTTGCACTGAAAACGCTTTATTACGGAGAGTTTGGGAATTCAGGACCCGGGGCGGACACCTCAGGGAGAGTTTCATGGAGCAGCCGCATCCCGGCGAACCACTTGAACGAGTACTCCGTGCAGAACTTCATCCAGGGCAACGATTGGATTCCTTCGTCCACCCCTTCTCAGCTGTGAATCAAAATTGACGTCGGGGAAGACGGATCGGACATGGTTGTTGTGCTTGTGGAAGATCTAGTAAGAAACCTTGGCATGAGCTTGTAGGAGTTTGTATCGCAACTATAGTAGCGGGATGTAACATTAAATGCCATCTTCTGTGCGTGTAGACATATGAAAACTATAACGTTATCTCTGCAGTTTTAGAGAATTCTACACATATGATATGAGCTAATTTTGCTTGTTAAATGTAGGGTAAAGTTCATGCAAAGAGGATTCGAGAATATTACTTCCTCATGGCCTATTCTCACGGTTTACAGAGCGTAACCTGTGAGAACTCCTTTTATAGTAAATTCTCGTCCAAGAAAATGAAAGATTCCTTTTCCTCCTATGTTACATTAAGATTGTGCAACGTGAGCACGATAAACTAAGTTTTAATTGGGCACACACGAAAGATTCCTTTTCCTCCTATGTTACATTAAGAGTATGCGACATGAACACGATAAACTAAGTTTTAATTGGGCACAAGTTTAGTATAATCCAGAGAGGCAAACAAAAGGGGGAAAAAAGTGAAAGAAACTAAAAAGGAATATCTAAGGGCCCAACCGGGTTCGAACCGGTGACCTCTTGATCTGCAGTCAAATGCTCTACCACTGAGCTATGGACCCTTTGTTGCTTAATCCTTGATACTATTAATTTATAACGATAAAATCATGACTCTGCTCTGGCTCAGCGCAGAGCGATGTCCTCATATTTCTCGTGTGGTATATGATGCTGAGCGACGTTTAATTTCAGGTACGAAGTACAAAGAAACTGTGGAGAGTGGTGCTTGATTCTTGTAGCATTGCAAGACAAGAGCACAGTAGACGAACAGCATTCTTGATTCTTCTAACCAAAGTTCGTTCATTTCTCCAGTTGTTATTTGCAGTCGAATCCAATTTCGAAGCATCAAGGAGGGTCTCTATCAGACGCCTTATGCGATAGGAAGAGGCAGGAAAAGAAAAAACCGAACCGATCGCCGGAAGATCAGTCTCTCATCTACGTTCCGTGTGAAGAAATTATAGCTTGGCATGACAAAAATAGATAGAAGCATCCTCTGTACTCATTGCTGGGAGAGAGATGCCGAAGAGATCGCCGGAGGCGAGGGCGGGAGGAACTGGTCGTCGGTCCAGTTCATCTCGCCCCAATGTCGCAACATGCTCTTCCAGTTGCACAAATTGTCGATGCACTTGCCTAGCCGCGCATCCTTGACCTTGATCTTCCAATGCCCGTCCGCGTAGTTAGCCTTCTCGGCCTCTCTCCGATCCCATTCCAGCTGCGCCTTCTGCTTTGAACCCAACATACAGAACTGCTTCAGGACCTCTGGCATCGCGTCATGCACTCTCCACCACCGCTCGTGCGCGACGTTACTGGCAAACTCCTGGAAGAAGTCGACGTTCCAGTTGCAGTCGTAGTCCCGGAAGCAAAGCCACGGCTTCACTCCTAGATAGTGAAGCACGTAGAGGATCGGGGGGTCCGCCCCGAAGAGCCGAGTCTTCATTTGCTTCTTCTCTTCCTCGTCACCAATCCAGAAGTGCTTCAAGAAGTTCATCTGTCTAGGGATCCGGTGCCACCACGTGAAGATCTCGTTCAAGTAGCCTTGGTCGCCGCCATTGTAGGACTCTATCTCATTGATGTGCTTCATCAGAAGGTTGAACGTGCAATTCGATGGCTCAATCACCATGACACCAGAGTTGAATAGCGTGGCATTGTTCCCAGTGGCCGATATTTCAGGCATGGCGAAGAGGAAATCGATGTTTCGGAGGATGAGCAAGTCGGCGTCGATGAATATGATCTTGTCATAGTCGGTCAGCTGCCACAACCGGAACTTGCTGTAGTTCCACTCGTTGTAGGCGTCTTTCTCGGCCTTTGGGTTCCTGATCCGCTGTATTGTGCGGATCTTCCAACCGGCTGCCTCCAGACCGCTCCTGTGGTAGTTGCTGATCGAATCGTCCACGAGTATTATGAGGTCACGGGTCGAACCGGCCATTCGTATGCTTTGAGCAGCAGCTATTGCCCCACAGACGTACACATCAGCAGAGTGAAGGATGGTCGCATAAGCTTCTCGCCGTGCATCTCCCGTGTAAACCCGTTCTGTTTGCGACAAACCGGACTTGTGACATCACATATGGGATAGCATATAAGATGGTGGCGCACGCTCGCGCAAGAGAGAGAGAGAGAGGGAGAGAGAGAGAGCTTGTTATAGAACTGACCTCTGACATTGAGAGGAAGAGCAAGTTCACATGACCCAACAGGGAGCTGCAACTTCTCTCTCAGGACACTCAGATTTGGCCTGTAAAGCCAAACGTTGCCTATCTTCTGGACAAGCTCTTTGCAGGTGAACAAGTTGGGTATCGGAAAGCACTTGGAGACGAAGAGGACATGCACTGGATAGCTCCCTTTGGCTGCTGACGCGAGCCGCGCCGCTGTGAGCTGCAAGTGGAGCCTCGCCACATCTCTCGACCAATTGCCCTCGTTCCTGCATGGAAGTTTCACGGCGATAAGGTCAAGCCGCACAGCCGGTGGTTTGATGCGCGGTAGGTTCGGGCAAACGGGTACATCAGTTTCTTCTTCCTCGTCGATCCACTCCGGATATAATGAATCCCAAGTGACGTTTTTGGCAGCATATTCCAAGGGCAGAACAATGTGGTTTGCCCTCGGAAAAAGCAGCTTCCAATATGCGTTTTCACTTTCGTTGAAGTTTAAAAGGCCGATTCCATGATAGTCATTTTTCCCATTTAGGCTGTCTGTTACGTCTCTTACATCCTCCCAATCTATGTCCAAAAGCGCCGCATATCGTGGGTCTGATCCGCCCCATATCCATCTGTTGACAAAACTTGGCCTGAAGCAATAGAATAAGAAAGTTATGCTTGCTGCCTGGAAGAGTAAGAAATCGATGCTTGTCTATGTGTTTGTTCATCAAGCAATGTGTGAACACTGCATGTTTTTTGAAATATTTCTTACCGAATCGTGGATGATGATAGACTGTCACTGCTGTAAACTTCGGGACGGTAGAGTATCGTTGCCAACGTGCCGCATATAGTAATGGCAAGGAGGAATTTCAATAGAGAGAACTTGCAGTTTGCACTCTTATATTGGAGGGGCAACTGCAAAGATTTGCCGATTCCTTTGGGTTTACTCCGGTGCAGTTTCCGCTTGTGTATATCTTCACTGATTCAAGAGGACATTGGCGAATGGGTCAGCAAACAAAAGAAATGAGAAAGTACATGAAAGTCGTCGATGATTCCAAGCAGCTTAACAGAATTATTCATAATATGTGCGATAGATGTAGCAAACCAACCATAAAATGGAAGATATTCATAAACTAAATTCAAATGTTAGTAGTCTATCTTTAGTCAGAACAGAGGACACAATAAAACCCTCAACCGTCACGAGGGATACTAAGTGAATCGGCAGACAACTGCTCGTTTCAAGTTGTGTCCCTTGAAGTATGAACCTGTAGAAGTTCTGAATTTTTACTGATTATTCAAGACTGCATTTTTTTCTAATCCTAAAGCTGAACTCTTTGCAGATGAGGAGCAAATTGCTGCACCAGCTGCTTTTCTTGATTGTTGATCAACTGGTCTGACTAATTAGTTCACGGAAGAAAATCCTTGAGCATGAGATCGGGTTTTTGGTGATGCCATACCGATATATACATCGTGCAAAACTATGCAGCAGTGTTCATCTGGGATACATTTCAATGCACATTCTTTATGAAGATGACATTGATCTGCTTCGTAAGTATAAATAAGCAAAACTGTTATGAGGAGGCTTTTTCTATGACTGCATAGAAATTCACGTTGACTTAGCGATCGCAAGCAGATCATGTTGGAATTTACAGAGCATTACCAATTCAAGTATTTGATCAAGATGTAAAAACTAAGATCGCGTTGCTTGTTACTGTTTACATTCAGGTTGCAGGGGACCTCAACTTTTTAAATGAAGCTTTCCCTGTAAGTAGTTCCCCCATCGATTAATGAAACCAAATCTGATATTTGAATGAAGAAGAAACTCACTTTGACAACGATAACCTGTGTTTGATCTCGAGATTATCGTCTGAACTTCCCATTGCTTCTCTCAGCTGGATTTACTTGAAGCAGGGGAATCCACCATCTGATCGACAGGACAGTGCAGGAAGAATCATCAAACATGGTCAGAGGAAGGCTAAGCCATATGCATTCGCCATGATGATTTGATAAGCCGAAAAATAAATGGATGTTACTTAAACCGCAGAAAGAATGACAGAATCAAGAAGTGGGTGAGTAAGCATTTCAAATTCGAGAAGATTGTTGTGTCAAGAAGCTGTTTTTGTACAGACAATTCAACGAAAATCCAAATTAAGTTCCTTCTGTGACATTCACAACATTGCACATTCCTAGCCAAGAGAGGGGTAACAAAAACGCTTCCCTGACTAAAATTTGCTAGAGAAGAAGAAACTAAAGTAGAAAATCGTGGACCGCTGAACATTACATGCATAAAGCGGGAGAACTAATTCAAGAAAAACCATCACATGAAACTGGATCAAGGACGATAGCATTTACACAGTTGAGAGAGAGAGAGAGAGAGAGAGAGAGAGAGAGAGAGAGAGAGATTACAAATCTATGTGGTTCTGGGGTTTCTTCTGAATGACATGGAGAAGCAAATGAGGTGAGATAGGTGCAAGTGGGGTCAATATAGAGGGATCCGACCTCTGTTTGAATTCTCGTTCACACTTTGCTTTCCATTGTTTTTTAAACTGCTTCATCATCGATACCAAGTTACCAACTTTTTCATTTATTTTCTTTTTCCTGTATGTTTTTTCTACTTCTCTCCCGCTTTATCCTTTTTGTCCTGGCAAGGATAGATCAACTGTAATTTTCTCGAAGTTGATATCTGACTGCAAGTTGCGGTTACACTAACATGTGGAAATAGTTGAAATGACAATTAAATATGAAAAACATGCCACTTTTATGTTAGTTGTTAGGACTAAAACACAGATTCACATTCAGAAAATGCAGAGAATGCATTACAAAAATGCAGAGGAGAGGAATTTGCAGGCCAGCTTGAAAAAATGCAGAGAACATGCAGGGTAGCAATTGTTACAAAAATTGATTGAGCACTAGCCCTCTCAGCTTGTGCCAAGCCACCAAACCCCAAAAGACAGGCTTAAAAATGATCATTATAAAGGTGGAAAAAATAAGTTGCTCTAATCTTCAAACCTCTTTTCTCCAAAAGTACAAAACAAAAATTGCCCTCATATGAGGTAGTTGCACATTAGGTTGAAGAGAACAGATTAGTTGATGATTCATGATGCATCTGACAATGGAAAGCGAGTCAACTCATGTCCCATCTCACTTACCCGATTGAGCGAACCTATTATTTTACTTAAAGCTGTAGGCAGAAGATGCAAGCTATAAGCAGAAGATGCATATGATCTGTTGGAAAGCTGACTGTTAAACCGATTGATAAATTATAGTCAATGCTTTTTGGCTAAGTTAAAAGTTCCTGTGAATCATACCCCTTTTATTGTAAAGGTGTGGTGTCATTTGTGAGAGAGTTGAAACCTCCATATTGCCCTCTTTTTTCGGCTTATAATAAGTACGGATAAGAACTACAGAATAATAATATCAGTTGCATGAGCATCTACAGGTCAAGTCGGTGTTTATCTACAGATATTTCTTTTTCCTTTTTTCCTGAATCATTGTCCTCAATGACACCTTTAAGGAGAATTTTTCACCATGTAATCCAATATTTTCTACTTTTCTTTATTTTTTTGCAGTTTTTCTTATTAAACCCTAATAGAAAGAACCAGAAATAACTACTACAGAAACCATTCTTATCTTTCTTGGTCTTGCTCCATATTCCATGATGCTAAAGTAAAGACAAATTAAGGTGAAATTGAAAGATTAATCAAGACTGATAATGCAATCAAATTTCACCGAACGAAAAAAGGGAATACAAACGCGGTCAAAGACACCAATTAGAATGTTTAATGAAATTAAAGTTGGTTGACACCCACTACGCATCACTTTCCAAAGGGACATCTCACTTTCCATTTTGTCACCCGAAAGACCTAAGCATTGTGGTGTGATAAAAATTATCCACGAAATCAGAAAAGAAGTAACTCAAAAGTCAGAATTAAGTTTGGTTTGGTCTCTTCTATTTATAACAAATCTGAGTACATTAGTCAAACATTAGATTGACCACCATGAATATTAGCTTCGAAGCTTCATAAAGCGTGGGAAAAGGGAGCATCAGAAGTCCACGTGGCAGCGACCCGACCGCCCACTAGTGATGCAGACGTGAGCCGAGCTTTGCTATTATAATTCTTCCCTTCAGGATGGAAGTCGTGCACTCATCGCTACGTATCTCTCCGTTACTCCATCCCATGCACTTGTCTTCCTACTATATTTCATATAAAAGTACGAAGATAGTATAAATGGAGATGTGACAGAGTATGAATGTTGTCGTAGAAGCGAAGCAAACCGACCAAATTGGAAAGAATAGATTTTCTGGGGAGTCTTCCAGCTGTCGATCCATTCATCGGGAAGCAAGAGCGAGGGATTTTTCCACCAATGTTTCACTTCCACATCCAATATAGATATAAATAGGATAGAGTATAAATTATTTTTATTCCGTTATTCACCCTTTGATTGGTATGCCCATCTTTTGCTTTTGGTTTTTTGTTATTTTCATGTTGATGTTGAGATTTGGTTTGATGTGGCTTCTTTGGACCACTTAAGACGTAGGAAAACGAAATATACCTAGAAAACATGGGTATCTGTTGGGAGATTTTTGGCTTATGATAGGCCCAATGTTTGGCAATACTTGGTTGGTCTACTTGGTGAATTCAAGGAGAATTTTCTGACAAGACGAGAAATAGTTTGCTATTCCTCTCCTAACAATCATCCGGATCCTCCTCTTAATTCCACATCACAACCAAACATGAAAAAGTGCTACATAGAGTGAGGTCTTATTGGTCGCCAAAAGAGCAACTAAATGGGCGAGATTAACGCATCTAGATCACACTTAAGCAATACTTAATGGTAACTTCAAGGATGACCAACGGAAAAAAGATAAAGCTTGAAGGAACCTCTTCATAATTACTGACTGCACGGAGAGAGAGAGAGAGAGAGAGAGAGAGAGAGAGAGAAGCTGCCAATTAGCTCATCAACATCAGGTACATACAAGCATGCGCAGCCCCACATCCCTTAAATTCTCTTTTGCCGATTAAATGCACTCACACTCCTCTAGCCTTACACGTTAAACCCATGAAAATGCAAGTTTTCTGCTTATGAAACCCAAAGTTTGGCAATCAATCCTGGCTGAATGACTTGACATTGCGGACAATATAAATTATGCACAATTTCAAGGGAAGGTTTCTTCCAGCCCAAAAGATAGAGGAATGAATGTATTAAATTTATTCATGAATGGCTGCCGCGGAACAAGGCTCAATGAGCAGTTAAAAATTCTTCATTCTGAAGCATGGACCTCAGCACCCAAAAAAGCAAATGATATAAATCGAAACACCAAAGGCATCCTAGAACCATTGAATGATTGAATTGACGGTGGTACAAGCCTATGTTTGCTTGATGCTCTGGAGAATGACGATGCTTATCATTATCGCCTCCACAGCCACTACTCAAATACAGAGCACAAAAATAAACAGCACAAAGGTTCCTCTTGATCTATATGGCCAACGACAGATTATGAGGGGTAAAGGAATCCCTTTACTTGATAAATAAAGGACTATCAAGTGGCCTCTTCCAAGTTTATGCATCAGGCTCGGAGAATTTTTCCTCTTTAGGAGGTGCGAACTGTTTGCAAAGCTTCGATCTTGTCCAGGGATCCATAGGAGGTCTCTGTGGAGGTTGAGGGACTGGAGGCTTCGACTGTCTAAGTTCATTTTCTCTGTCAATAAACCTGTTCAAACATCATTCAGCAAAATATAACCAGTTAAGACATCTAATTGCATAACCCCCTGAGAATGCACACGAAAACATCACCAAAGTGACATCATGATTCATCATGAACTACTAGTGCAGGTTATTAAAAAAAAAAAAAAATTTGAAAAAACTTAATCAATTAGGATCACTTTTCACTGGGTATTCAATGGGCTCGCGTGAAGCTTCCTCAAACCTCCTCTAATAAACTCATTAGAGGGGTGGTCCATCCTCACTCAAAAACATGCTTGAGATAATACCCTCAATCTTTCCCAAAATAAGGAATGAACTATACATCTAAAAGCTTCTTTATCTATCTACAGTCTCCCCCCACCCCCCCCCTCTCTCTCTCTCTCTCTCTCTCTCTCTCTCTCTCTCTCTCTCTCTCTCTCTCTCTCTCTCTCTCTCTTTCCCTCTCCCCCCAAAACACAGGAAACTGATGTTGAAGTCTCATACTGTTCCGCTTAACGACTCGCTGAACTCCCTCTCTCTGTCACAAGTAACTATATAGACATTGGATCAAACTAGATACATATATTGGATATTATTAATCCACCTACACAGCCTATTCTAGCTCATGAGATGGCAGAGTGGAAGACAGATTTAATACATTTTACAGACTTTATAAGCAAGAAATAGAATTATGGCCTTACTCAATATAAGCCATGGGTGCAGCATCACCAACTCGAATGCGAGTTCGAAGAAGTCTCGTATATCCACCAGCTCGATCTCTGTGTTCACATATATTGAAAAGGGTAAGGTTCATGACAAATGAAGGGATGAAAGATTAATGAGCTTATAGTCACTTGTATCTATAGGCCAGTTCTGTGAATAGTTTGTGAAGGACATCATCTCCTCGCACAAAAGCAGCTGCTTGCCTAGCAGCATGAAGGGTACCCTGGCAAAATATAACAAGTATCACAAAAGTGCCAATCAGTCAAACTAAAATAAACTCAGCACACTTTACCAAAAAAAAAATAAACTCAGCACAAAATTTCACTTGACTGGCAGTAGAGATAGTCAAATAGGATAGGACAATACTATCAAGTGTATGAAGATGCATACCCAAGACACTAAGGTAAAACTCTTCGTCAATTGTTAAACTTTCAGTAGTATTTCATTTTTACCATGGAACTTCACTTTGAATTAGCAAAACACTCAACTTTCAATATTCTTTCAATTTTATCACTCCAACAATATCTAGTCAAGATACAAACAGAAATATCACATGAACATCCTACTTGTCAAAGTTTGAACAGTAAAATCGTAGTACCAATCTCAAAAATTGAATGTTGAAATTGAATCAATGCAAGAGCTGAGCCATTACAGTCATGTCCAAAAAAATGTCTCCCGTCAGAGTTTCAATATGTGATCTTAATGATAATAAACAAAATGGTAAAAATGAAACAATGTCAAAAGACGAGTGCTCACAATTGAGAAACGTCAAGCCCTTTGGCCCTAATGTCCCATATTACAAGTTTCGTACCGATCAACATAAAGTATTTCAACTAGTATACTTTCAGATAAGTTGAGCACTACAATACCAGATGTTCAAGTTCTGAAAAAATTTTGTTTTCAACAACCTAACATCTAGAAGCAGCACAGCTAACATCTTCAGTATCCAGATTGAACCAGCCACCAGCAAGTGCTTAAGCAGTAGAACTGTGATGGCAAAAGGCTAACCTAACCCCACTTTGGAGTGTAAGATGACAATGAAGCAAAGTCCAACATTGATTAATAAAGCTCCCATAACATCTCAAGGCATTGAACAGCAATATTATTGGCTACAACCTAAAAACCATGTCCTTCAGGGGTAACTGTAAATCTATCATCGTCAAAGGGAATAATATAAGAATAATGACATGATCCTACCTCTTTACCAAACTGTACCATATTATCCGCTAACCGCCGGACCTCTTTGGCCTGCATTTTCAAGGATCAATCAGAAATTTGCAGTTAAAATGGTAATCATGGTCAAGCACTCCATAGACGCAAAAATGAATCGTATGGCAACTTACCTTAGCCACAGTGGTTTCGATGCGCTCATGTTTCACCAGCTGCGATACCATTGTCCTGTCCACCCGAATAATTCCATCAAATGAAAAACCTTTACAAGCCCAAAAGGTTCAAATCCAAATCTTTAGGACAGGGTTGCAAACAAAACCTCAGCATGGACATTCTGTGGGCAGCAGGCCTACCAAGCTTCCTAAACTTCGTCATTTCTGGCGAAAAGACTGTAGACACAGTAAGCATAAATCCTCAAGAATTTATCAAAACAGAAGCTTTCCCAACACTAAAACCACCCCAACAAGAAAAAGAAAAAAGAAAAGAAAAGAAAGAATGACAATATGGTTCGGCCAAGTTCATCATTTCAGGGTCTTCTTCCTTTCCAAATTTCGACTTCATCAACAGTTCCCCACAACCCGCTCTCAGCTATCGCGAAAGTAAGCGGGTTCATCTAAACCCATCTCGATCTCAGCAAACCGAAACGTGGGAAATCACGCGCGGACAGTTCGAACCCGCCTTCAACTGGCGGTGTGCTACAGCCCCGGACCCGACGAATCGACCAGAAAGCGGCGAGGACAAAACGGGACGGACATCGACCCATCGAGCAAACGACGAATTTCCAAGACAACCCCAGGAAAACCCACGAACGGGCGAAGATCAGGAGAAGGAGGAAACACGTACCGGCGTCCGATCGGCGACGGCCGGAGGAGGCGTAGATGGAGCGGCCTCTGGATTTCGACGACGGAAGTCGGAAGAGCGAGTGAAAAAGAGGGGTTTTGAGGCGGTTTTAGGCTAAGCCAAGCCGGCTGGAATGACGGGCCGGGCCGGGTCGGGCCGTAATAGGCCAATCTGGGCCGAATATCTGTCGGGCCGAAGCCAAAAGCAATGCTAAATTTGGGCTTGGGTGAGCTAATGCCGGGCAATGGTCAACGTACTAGGAAATTAAATCACGTAAAAAACTAAGTTCTAATTCATTATCACTTACATATATATAAATAGTTAAAGCCGGAAATGAGAGAATATTTCAAAACCATTGATGCAGTTGAATTGTCCTTGAGAGAAGAAAGAATCATAAGACTTTTAGGGTTTGATGTCATAATCTTATATGGACCGCATTTATTCAAGGTGATGCAATTTATGTACATTTTTTTATCCAGTTCAGATTGCAATTTTTTTTCTACGGAAATATGTATAGATATGTTTGTGAATATATGCTTGTGTAACTGGCTAGCCATATAATATATACATATATATTGTTAAATTTAAAATGTGCTGTATAAAATTACTCGCATTTCACACGAGTATTAAATTTAAGACACAAGAAAAGAGTATGATTTTCTGAAAGTTTTAGACAATTTTCTTGCGTGATGTATTAAACCCTTCAAATAGGGCAGGTTGAGTAAAAAAAGCCGATCCAAATTGGCTCAATTAGATTGTTCTTGACTTATTTCCATATACTACAAATCTAGTGACTCATAGTCAACTCGATCCATATTACTAAAATATTTATATATTTAATCAAATCTAAGAAAACTCATACCCAAACTAAGGCGAGAGTGCAAAGTGAGTAAAGGCGAGATTGAATGAAGGTGAGAGACAATGAAGAGAGAGTTATAGAAATGAGTTAAATCTAAATAAGTTAACTCATTATTAACATTCATATTATTTCGGGTTTTATCTTTTAAAACATATTTGTAACACATTTATTAAATATAACTAACTCATGAGGTTGACGTGTCTATAATGTATATCCTCTCTTATACTATTTTTATGTTATCTATGCTTAGACGCAACATCTCTCCAAACTCTTTTTCATTGATCTTTTCCTCTGATTCCTTTATTGCATTATATATAGTCTTGTTATAGTGCATAATTTATGCAGTATATGGAGCCAAATCTGTCCGAGTTAAATTGTACAAAATATTCACTTTGCTTATGTTATAATAATTGTTTTTAGAACTAGGTCAAAGATTAGAAAGATTAGATTCTTAGCAATGAATGCTATATTTTTTTCCGAGATTTATGTAGTCGCCCTTTCTTCCTCCAATTAAAAATCTGTCCAATTGATGAATGATATCACATCTAGATTTATTCTTACATACCATTATATCACTTTCCTTATATTAAGTCGCATTCTAGGTAATTTCATCGAAATTATACTTTTTGGCGTGGCATTGACAAAATTGTCGCCAAAAGAAGATAACATTTGATTGATTTGTACCTATGGTCTAAAATGGTGATTGATGGGTATCTTTCATTTGTTTATTCTAACAAGTAAAAAATGTCATAATGGGTTGTACGATGGACAGGGACACGATTCCTCCATAGTCTGTATATATAAAGTAAATGAGGCAATGGAAGATTATTTTTAATAACAATTTGTTCATGGATTCTTCTAATTGTCGCCATCAATTTCCCTTTCGTTGGCAAAATTTCCATTCGCCGAGGCACCTTTTGATTTTTCTTTTCTTGGCCTCCACCTTTGATTGGTCGCTAGAGCTCTTTCATGAGGTGGCCTCTCTTGACAATGGTGTCCAATTGGGAATGAAGAAATTTTACTTTTGCCAATTGATCATCCATATCTTATTAATCTGATATACTACACAAATATAAATACGATGCCTAAATTTGTTCAAGTTGCTTAGGCCGGGATTTGTTCTCTTAAAACCTTATACTAAGACGGGGATTTCATCTTACTTTTCTTTTCATTCTCTTTTCTTTTCAGACATATCGCATAGAATTTTCCGAAACAAAAGAAAATAAAAGAAAATTTTATAGTGGAACTTATCTTTTAAATGCAACAGTTTTTTTTTTTCTCATTTAAAAAATGATAGTAGAAGTCATTGCACTGGCATAGTTGATAAAGCATCTCCAGATGTGTCTAGTACATCTTACGAAAATCAAAATTTACATATCATAGAATGAGTAGCATAGTCCAATTAAGCTTTAATGCATAATTTTATGACATGTTGACATGGTGAACAATGGGGCAATCTTTTGGGATAATTATGTGAGTCGGCAAAACTAGTTTCATGTAACAAGTTTTAATGTGCTAGTGAACCCATAACTCTTGTTATATAGACACAATTGACTCCCTAACTTTTTTTGTGCGATCAAATTTTCTAACTTCCTTTCTTCCACGATTAGATGCCTACCATCAGTTTTGTTGATGTGATTAGCTTATGTGGCGATAACTTACCACGTAGGATTTACGTGATATGTCCCCTTAGTCAAATGCATGATGGGCAACACCTTTCGCCCTTGCAACACTGGCAAAAGCAACGAGGATTAATTGTCAACCCTCACTGATGTCTGGTGACTAGTGAGGGCAAGGGCCTTCAATGGACAACGGCATCTCCTCCACGAAGGCGTTGGCCGGTGGCGGCAGGTGATGGCGGGTGACGGCATCACCGTATATAGAGCACGGGCGTTGACCTCTACTTGATCTAGATAAGGGGTCACTAATTTTATTGTGGAAAAAATAAAGAGGAGTTCAACCCAAATTATAATGATATAAATTGTTCATTGATATCGTGAATATGTTTTCACATGATAGCATAAGAAATATTCACCCAAGTGCTCAAGATAAGATGACATTAAAGTTGTCAACAACCATTTTTTTCTTCATAGACTTTAGCAAGGAAAAATCGATCACTTTGTATGCGCTCGCACACACACATACGTATAGATTCCCAATATCCTATTCGAAATGATTTCATGGTTTTCCACATCATTGCGGTACACAAATTTCAAATTTAGTAGGCTAAATAAAAGTTGCCTAGCAAGTAATTCAAAAAGGTACATATATATCACTATGAGAAACAGTGAAAGCCCTTTTCTCAGTCTTAGGCGAAATAATGGTCACGATCATAAGGTCGAATTACTCATCATTTCTACAAGGATTTCTTATGAGCTCTCATTTCACCATTGTAAATAAATTACCAAGATGCATCTTGCAGTGCTTGGGGAGCTGTCCTCGATATTACTCTATCAATATTGGGATTTGCTTGTTTTACTACTTATTTATTTTCTCTATAAAATTCAAGAATGAAAAATACATTCTTATATCAGTGAACACAATGGAAAAAAAAATTAAAAGACCTGACATATCATATTTGCATTTCTTTTTCATAAAATTTTAAGCGTTTATGGTAAATAGAGGTTTAATTTTTTTAATATATAGCTAATGAAAGCATAAATGCCAATTCAAGAAAAAAATTGTTGAAATACTCTCAATTGCGTTTTCCATCTCTCTTTAAGTATAGAAGATAGTATTTATATAAATATATATATTTGGAATTGATTAACAATACGAATAAAAATGAAAGTGCTTGCGTGTCAATACTTGTTCCTCAGTACGTTACGGATTTTGAGGGAAATTTATCAAGTCTCTATTAGTCATAAAACATTAAGTTCTAAACATATAAACGGAAGATAATAGTCACTTCTTGCAAAATTGTTGAAGTAGGCTCTCTGTGTTTTTTTTTCTGCTTTCGCGTGATCTTTGCGCCCTTCGAAGAGACCGAGCAATTTATGTTCGTCTCTTGTCAAATCAGCATCGACTTTAAAGCAACAAGACAAGGCCAGATTCGGCAGAGGAAATGAAAGAAACTGAGAGTTTTTGATATCTGACAAAAGCACACTTGCATCTACACGCACCAGAGACAGAGACGCCTCTCTCTAGCTCTCTCCCTTCGCCCTTGTTTTACGCCACTTGTTTCCCCATGGCCAGTGGTTTTCCTGTGGAATTCCCATGCCTCTATTGTTCTTATTGGCTGCCCTTGCCTCGATATTATTCTTTCTTGATATGGTTGATGATGTAGCTTGAGGTGCTCTGGCCCTATGGCTCCGTGCTATAATATATTTTGTTGGGGTTGCCAGGGACTATTGGGATCAGACAGAATCTGTCTTGAACTTATGATCATCAATCCCCATACGTAAGTTAGGGTGCAGATGCTCTGAGAACTTGGATGATGTTGCGAATTCCTATAAAATATTTTATCTTGGAAACCACCCAAAAAAAAAAAAAAAATTGCTCCGGATGAATTTAAAAGGAATAATCAACAAGGATAGAGTATTCTGTGGGTATATATCTTAGAAACAGTCGGATATATACAATTATACATATCAAGCTAACAGTATCTATAAAAGCTTTCAAACAAGGATGCAACGGTTTAGATGACCGAATTATCGCAATAAGTATTTCTAGACCTCATGATTTAAGTCGCTTAGAACTTAGACGAAGTGAATTTCTCATTATAATCTACTTTTTATAACTTCAATGAGAGTTAATGCTTATTGGGTATTTTGATCCGATGATTTATTTACATTGCATATTGACGGTGGAAGGTAGAAAAAAAAGTTATGGAGTGGTAGTTTTGTGGGTGCAAAAATGGAAATGCCTCCAGAGAGTTACGCATGTATGTAATTTCAAAGAAAACGACCACAAAATAACAAAGGTAAAAGTCCACTTTTGGTGAGGAAAGTCATCCATATTTGAGAATTTGATTAAGCAAATTAGAAATTCAAGAATTTGATCAGAAAAATAAACAATTTTAAGGATTGAGAATGAACTTCTTACCTATTAAGCCAAAAAAAAAAAAGAAGCAAGAGGGGCAAGAAAGTGCAAACTGATTATGTATAATCAATTTAGCACAAAAATGCTCCTTTCACACGTTATGTGAACTAAAGGCATAAATAGCCACAGTCAAAGAGTTCAAGGAAGAGAAATTGCAATTAAGACTTATAATAGGGGTTCAACACCTTGTGTCTACGTCCTTCCTTCCAACTATAATAGCTCAAATAAGCTGAATTTCGCTAGTTCAGCCAAGAGTACAAGTGCTGCATCGCTACAGGTGTAGAAGCTTCTCTCGCACAAAACTAGACTCATGCAACAACCGTCCTATAGATCATGTCGCTAACGGAACCCTCTAATATGTGCTCTCACACCCTGTATACATAGGCTAGTTGAATGCACTCCACCAACTATAAAAACACGCATCTCTAGTGATTACACAGGATCCATCATGAACTTTCTCTCACATAAACAAATCATTCTCCCTAAGTACAATCACTCTTTGGTGTGTCTATAAATGGGTTTGTCACTCTTACTAACTTTTAGAAGTAACACTCAAATGAGTATTACAAGTTCATAGAAAGGATGGACTAAAAAACCTCTAGATAATGTTCAATTTCTCTTGCTTTATGCTTCTCAATTGCGTCACTTCTATCCATAAGGGAATGGAGTGAGATGGGGCCGTCTAGTTTCAAGTATGTGGTTTAATTCATACGCTTTGCAAATAGCCAAATTAAAAGTCTAAGAGAGATAGTAGAACATAAAAGAAAAAAAAAATACTATGTGACTTCTCTCCAAGTTTTCTTCTTTTATAGTGATCTTACAATATTCCATTGTATCATATAGTGAGTATATAATTTGAAACCACTAATCTGAATTTTTATTTATAACTGAGACTTTTGCTTTATTAATATTTTGTATTCTTCGTGTGTTTAAATATAAGTCGCGATTAGTGGATTATGGCAACAAATGGTGGTTATTAAAAATGATGA
The DNA here is from genome assembly GCA_014182725.1 of Eucalyptus brandiana. Lineage (NCBI taxonomy): Eukaryota > Viridiplantae > Streptophyta > Magnoliopsida > Myrtales > Myrtaceae > Eucalyptus > Eucalyptus brandiana. Next base: position 66,600,843 of record CM024675.1, on the reverse strand, counting down.
TTCATTATGAATGTTCAATTAATAATATATGTTGAATATGGGTAGAATTGGAAAGTGACCTTGGAACCTGTGATAGGATAGGTTTCGGGTTCCAAAATATAAAGAACCTGTTTTAACGGATAGGTTATAGATTATAGGTGGAACATATACGGAATCTGAAATCACTCATCCTTACTTATAGCTGTAGCCTAATGACTTGACTAATTGCAGAACTTACGTTTGGTTCTACATCTTATTTTTTTGCAATTTTTCAAACTTAACAAAATATGAATTGTGTGATAGTTGAATCTAGTCCTGGCTTTGACTTGGTTGAAATAAAAACCTCTGCATATTTAAATAAGTACATTGAATACTATGGGCTAAGCATTTTAATTTATCTCATAAAACTTTTATGTGCATCTTTCTAACAAAATATCAAGCCCGATATTCATCTGGCCCCCCTTCAAATCATTGGAATTTTACCTACATTCTGCGACTGTTTCCCACTTAAATGTCAATGAAGTATGAACCATATAGAGTTAAATCGATATAGCAATGATCTTAACCAATTTGGTTAAAAGGAAAGGTCTGCTCCAGTGAAAACTAGCATGATTCTTTATTAAAAATAAAATAAAATTCGAGCCCATCATTTGGTCAAATATAATATCTTCTTACCTAAATTCGCATCGAAGGGAAGTGGAATAATGTTCCCTCTCTTTATGATGGTATATACAAATATATCATCTCATCATGCCCACTCCACCCCCTCCCCATTCGTTCATTTCCTCCATCTTTATGCATGCCTTTCGTACCCCTTTCATTAACGGCATAAATACACTCAAAAGGCACTATAGGTTATATACATTATTTGGATAGTAAAAAGAAATAAAGCATTGAATTATTAGGACAGAGAATTCTGTCTCGGATAGATAAATCATTTAGACAACTGAAGAAAGGCTATTCACCAATTAGTGTGGGAAAATAATCGGTTCGATATCCATCAACTCCTCATCAACAAAAATAGATTACGGTTTCCCTCTTCACCTCGACATAAATCACTCACTCACTCACCCAAAATTTGTCCAAATCTTGGACAGCTTCCTTGTCCAAAACAAGCATCAAAAGCCCTAGTTAAGCACTCTAAATCAGCAGCAGTTGATGCTCATGTTCGAGAATTGGCTAGACAGGCCAGACCCACGATTATCCAGATCACCCTTGTTGGATTTCACCATAGACTTAGGCAAGAAAGAAGCACCATTCTTGATCTTGCGCCCAATATCACCATCTTTTCTGTTGCCTGAAATTGAAGCGCCACCGGCAGCACCGATGGTTCTCGATACCGGGTCTCTGAGACAGCTCTCGGAGAGCCACTTGGAGAGCATGTAAGTGGTGGTCCTCCATGGAGGCAAGTAAAGGCCTCGCTCCCGGAGCGACTCCTTGGCCGCTGAGCAGAGGAGGGAAATGATCCGGTGGAGCTTGACCTCGTCCCCAACGAAGATCGATGGCAGCGTGTCTGTGAGCTCCTTGTAGCTCTGGGTCGGCCTCGCCACTTCGAACTGAGACTTGAAGTCCACGTCCACTATCAGCCTCTTCATTTGATGGTGCTGGTGATGATTCTTATGACCATCCTCGTCTTTGATCAACACATCGATGTACTCATAATCCCCTGTTTGAATATCAGAGAGAAACATAAGATGGACTAGTTCATATAATACTTCTCCATGCTTGGAAGATGAAAATTCATGACACACTCTTCCAGATTTGTGTTAATTCACACATCTTTTTACTGTTGGGCAGATTGATTTTGTGCTAAACCACCCTAATTGGTGGGGAGTTTGCCGGCGGGAAGAGAGAGAGAGAGAGAGAGACCCACCGCCGGGGCAACAGAAGGAGGTGGCCCAAGAAGTGTGGCAGAGAGAAGCGTGGAAGCCGTCCATCTTCAGCCTCATCACCAACCATTTCTTCAAGCCCGTGGTCTTCTCTGCGTCCCTCTTGCGCCTCATGTGCTTCAACAGGCTCTTGAGAACATCAACCTCAGCTCCGGTTCCGCTTTCAAGCACATCCTGCACCCCCCCCAAAAAAAAAAAACAATTCAGTTCAGAAACACACATGCAAACACGGAAAAGAAGAAGACTTAATGAAAAAACAGGTGCATATACCCTCAAAGCAAAGTAATAGGAGTGGCGTTGGTTATCAGAGGCTTGCAAGCGCTGGGCGGAAGATGACGATGACGACGGTGGTGATGATGGGTAGTCATCAGATTCAATGAAGTCTTGTACCATCTGAACCAGCTTCTCATCATCTTCCATGCTGTCCATCTCGCTTCCTCTCTCGCTCTCTGTCTCTCTCCCCGTGGAGAGTGGTTTATGGGTTAAAGCTCTGGCTATGGAGTTGGGTCAGGCAATGGGATATATATATATATCTCGGACTACACGACACGGGATGACTTAGGCGGTGGGGAAAACTGGTTTTGCACAGTGGTGAGTGGCGACAGATGAGGTCATGATAAGTACTTTCATCTTTTCGCTCACAGAAAAGGTCGAGTATATGGTAAATAAGAGATTAGTATGTCGACAGAATATGTCTGCAGAATATCCTCCCTCCTTTCCCTTCCCTTTTTCTTCTATATATCAAAGGAAGGGCGTGAAATGATACGCTAGAGGCTCAACTGTTCCAACATGTCCGTAATGGAAATCTTACTCGGACTGGCTGTTGCACAATCTCGTGAGGCTCTCCAAAGTTCCTCCACATCGTATCCAGAAGAGATATGCTCTTTGACGTTTTTACAAAGATGCTCACGAGTCAATCTTGAGTGAATTTTGGATACCATGGATGTCAATGGGTGGACCTGGCCTTGGCTAAGAGTGAGTGCAACGTGGTTGAAAAAATTACCATATTCGCTTAGCAGGAGCAAAGTAGAGAACTGTGTGTGTAATCTCCTAGAGACAAGTGAAATACAATTCCTTTCATTATCTACCTTGGGCTTCTCCCTTCTTGCGCAATTACTATCTGTCACAGTTCCATGCAACTCTCGCGCATAACAAACCATAGGTAAAATCGTAATAGATTGGAGAATCGATTAAGATTCGAAAAAATAGACCATAGTTTGAGGAACTTGCTCACGGATTAGGGCTTCATAGCAGCAACCCTTTTCTATGGTCATTTGAAACTCTTCCCATCTCAACAATCACCTCAACAATGGTAGGATATGAAAACTGTTTGAAAGAATGAGATTGGTTGAGGGGGGCTGCTATAATTCTCAAATCAACGGCCAACATAATCCCTTGCATAAAATTCCCTTTGTGTATGTTCTATATTTTCAATAAATATTATCCAAGAAAAGCATAAAACAAAGAAACTCAAATTATGAAAGAAACAAAAATGAGAAAAAAACAAGAGTCAAAGGTGGAGTAGGCATACGACCGGAAAGAGGGGAATCCCATGAACCTAGATATTGCCTGGTGAGGAAGGAGGCATATCCTAGTAAAATCTTGGGTACTAGATTTCCCAGTGAGTGACAATTATAATGGCAGGCAACAAAATTGACACGATCCAGATCTGATGCCCCTGATATGGATGTACAAGATATGTCCTTTTGTGGTGACCCCATTCTCGGCGAATAAATACACTACTGGCAGATTTTAAAAAGCAAGCTAATCCTCGTCCTTTTCCCCCCGTGCCTATGCTACGTTCGAGAGACATTTAAGGGAAGAAAAGAGAGACAAGTTCATCCAATTTGAAATTTGATCTGTTTCGTACTCTCCTAAATTTCAAAATGAGTTTGGTGAGCAAGTCGGATGTGGATTGATAACGAAAAAACTTCTTAATTCCTAAAATCAAAGAAAATATGGCCACATCAGAAAAAAGTTCAAAAGAAAGAAGGATGAAAAATAACATCTCCTTTTTGGTCATAAAAATAAAATAAAATAAATAACATCTTACTCATCGTGCTTGGCCATGGCCACTTGAGCTTCGTTGAAGCCATGGTCACTCAAGCTTCTCTAAGCTCCAGGCCATGGTTACTAGAGTTTCATTGAGCATGGTAGGGAAAAGTGTTCGAAATATCATAAACTGATTACATTGATGCTAATTTGGTTGCAAACATTTTATTTATGTCAATTTAATTTTAAACCTTTTGATTTAGAGTCAATTCAGTCATTGCAGCTAATTTTGGATGGATATTACTAATGTGGACATCAATTGGCTTACATAACATGGTTGGCACTGATTCAGACTTTTTTAATAATATTTATTATTTCTTTTCCTTTTTTTCTCCTCTTTTCTTTGATGGATGGCGAGAAAAGATGAGGAAAAAATAAAAATAGAAAATTATTAAAAAATTATTAAAAGTGTTTAGGCGAATGTTGATTATGCCATGGTGATTGACGTCCACATCAACGATATGAAATTAATTAGAATGACTAAATTGGCATTAAGTCAAAATATTTAGAATTAAACTGTTACAACTAAAAAGTTTAAGATTAAATTAGCACAAATGCAATAAATTTAAGAATTTATTTACACTTTTCCTGGGCTTAGCAAGCTAGGGTGGCCATGCTTGCACGAGCTTCTTCGACGAACTTGTCCATTGATCTCGGATGTACTTCTCCCTCTTGAACGGACTTTGGACCATTTCCCCTGAAAAAGCAATTAATTATGGATGGCAAAAACCATCCATTGATAGTCCCTCTTGATTGGACTTTGAACCATTTCCGTTGAAAAAGCAGTTAATTATGGATAGCAAAAACCATCCATTGATAGTCGACCAACACAACGTTGCAATCGATTATGTCCAACACAGTAATAGTAGAGGAAACGTGTCAAAAAAGTTATAAATCTATCACATTTGTACCAATTTAGTCTTGAACTTTCTAATGATGTCAATTTAGTTATAAAATTTTTGACTCAGTATTAATTCAATCATAAACATTTTAATAGTATTAATTTAGTCCAAAACATTTTGAGCTAGTATCAATTTAGTCATAAATTTATTAACTTGGTGCCAATTCAATCATTTTGACTAATTTTGACCGAATTTCATTGACATGAATATCAACTGGTTTACTTAGCACCACTGGCCATGGTCGGGCGAGTTGGCCACTGGCCATGGTCGAGTGAGCTGGCGCTTCTCAACATGGCGAGGTTGAGCCCTAGTGAGGGTTGACCTCTCCAGATCTAGCCTGGGCAAGGTCGCCTTGTTGAATTTGGCAAGGGGAGCCCTCTCCTAGGCTAGATCTGGCAAGGTCGACCCTCATTAGGACTTGATCTTACCATAGCCTAGTGAGGCCAGTCGCCCAACCATACCCAATGGTTGGCCATGGCCTGTGGCCAATGGTTGGCCACTGTCTAAAGGAAGAAGAAAGAAAGGTGAGAGAAAAAAAAATCAGAAATAAGAAAAATAATTAAAAAATATTCACATTAGCACTTTGGTGGTGCCATGTAAATCGACCGGTGTTCATGTCAACAAAATTCGGCTAAAATTAATTGAAATGATTGAATTGGTACTAAGTTAAAAAGTTTATGACTTAATTGATATTAGTTTAAAAATTTATGACTAAATTGACATTATTAAAATGTTTAGGACTAAATTGGCATAATTAAAATGTTTAGGATTAAATTAACATAAATACAATAAGTTTACAACTTCTATGACACTTTTTCCTAATAGTGGCCATGAAGCTTCAACAAAGCCGAGTGTTTTTTGCAGCGAGTAACATCGAAATGGCTAGAGTACCAAAAAAGGGGATAAAATCTGTGGACGAAAATGTTGCTTACGAATTTGCAGGTGGATGTGCGTACAAGATCGGTTTGCGTTATGAAGCAATATGTGAAGCGAACGAAGAAAGGGAGGATAAAAAGCGGGACATTATGTTGTTTAAGATTTGATTTTAACTATAAGAAAATCCAACTTACAAGTTTATGGTCTCACAAAATCTCATATTATATCAGAGCAAGAAATCTTGAATAAAATCTTCTTAGGCCTCTATTTGCTTTCCCAATTATATATATTCACATTTTAGACTTAGATCAAAATTCAACGCATATTTAAGGGATTAAAAATCACGTATTTATCTAATAGCTTAAGATTTGATACCATGTAAGAAAACCAATCCAAAAGCTTAAGTTTTTAGAGTATAGCCAGTGATCCCACAAAATCCCACAATAGTTTAGCTAAAAAATGCTCGAGTGGCCATGGTTGCGAGCTCAACAAAACTTGGGTGGCCTCGAGTAGCCATGGCTGAGCTTGACAAAGTAGCTCAAGTGACAAGCATTTATGGCTACACTCAGCGAAGAAGATGAGCAATGATTTTTTTATTCTGAAATTTTTCAAATTTTTTTCTTGACGTGACACTTGATAGTTGAGACTCTATTGAACTTAGGTTAATCTGGCAAAAAGCAAACTTACGTCTAGATAACCTTTCTTGAAAATCACCGCGAGCCCCAATTAAATTCAGGCATGATACAATTTTTCATTTTTGGGATGATGATAGACACCTTTAATCCATTCCATATAATGTCTTTTTCGAGAGCCAGAGGAAATGCATCTCAAGCACACTAATTAGTAGGTACGAGAGAATTAATGTCAAATCCTCAATGACAAATGATTGATTTATCCATTCAAAGCAATTTATGCGAAGGCACATTGGCACAACGTCTTAAGAAAGTAATTATAAAGCCACGTCAGTATTTCCATTAGTTAAATTAGATGGACTTAATGGGAAGACTTGATAAGCGTTATGACTTAATAGTATTTTCATGACAAGTTTTGAGACTTTTGGCTCATTTGTCCTCAAAAATTGCATAAGCACTTTCCCGCTTTCACTTGAAGTTATAGCTTGATTTCAGCTTAAAAATTGCGTATTGTAAGATCCGAACTCTTTCTCATTTCATTCTCTTAAGTTGCATCTTCTCTGTTGACTTGTCAATTAGAACTGTGGAGTGAAAAAGAAAGCACTGCTGAGGCTGGTGGTAATAGTTTCAGTCCAGATCCTTTGACGGGCATAACCAATCGTCTTGATAGCATTAAGGAAAGCACTAGAACAAGGTCAGCTCAGCTATTGGTCCACAAGCAAGGTAAGTAGGTCCACTGCCGGCCGCCTCAAAAACGGAAAGACCTAATGGAGTAATCCCAACTTTAGGATCGGAGATGCTAACGGAAAGACCTATTTACCACCAGTGTTTTCCTCCTGTTAAGTATGCTCCCCGACATAGACTACGTATAGGAAGTACCTTTGGTAAGATAAGAATATAACTACGTGAACATAACGTGTTTGAAAATAATCCCCCAAGGGATCAACCCAATAATCAAAATATAGTCACATCTAGAGTCCCAAAACACAGAGACGCTATATTCTATGTTAATCTCAGCATGGATTCAAGGTTTTCAAGGTCATATATGACGCTGTTATCTGTTTTCTTTGAAAATGAGCCAACATAAGTATGCTAATAAGAGGATGAGCTATTCATTTTATCACCATTTCTTGTATCCGCTTCAGCTTCATTTTCTAAATCAAACCATCGGATCTTTGGAAACATTTGGCCACATGATTGTCCTATTCAATTATGAAAAATGTACTAAAGCAAGCTAAGTAATAACTTATACCGATCTGCGATTCATGTGTAGGTAGTAGATACTAGATAACAACGCTTCTCTAAGTACTTTGTCCATCCAAGCCTATCTTCAACTCTCTGTGTTATCTCTAGCAAATGGTTCATGGCACATGTCTTCACTCTTTTATAGAAACAAGTCAAACTGAGTGAAGGGTCCAACAAACGATAGTCGAAATAGGGACCATGGACTTGGCCATGCGATAGACCGTCCAAGATCCAAGACGTCTTCAGTTCAATTCCCATCTTCCACTACCCATCTTACCAAATGAAAGAAATATGATCACAAAACTTACTGGAAACAGAAATAAGCTACCCGAATGAAGTTGACCAACTCCAATGTAGGAACACGGAGCAAGAATCTCTAATCAAAGAAATTGCATTCCTTTTCCACAGTTGTAATGCAAAGAAGATTTGCTTTATAGCTAGAACTTTTGCACATCTACAATTCCAAAATGCAAAACTTCAGAAAAATCCTCCTTTGTCCTACTGTCACTAAGCTGCATAGAGGCCGGCTCGTTAGATGAAGACCATACCATAACTTCAAAGGATAAACAAAATTCCTCAGATTCTCCAACGCCCGGAAGATAAGAAAAATTTGAATGGTAGAATGGATATATTATAATTGATTATTAGTAAAATCGGGCCCATTTTTGGCGACAACTTAGATGAAGTGATGAGTAGGATATTCATGCTCGTACCCATTATAGTCATAATAGAGTCTCTCCCCCTTGGCAATATCACGAGTCGCAACCAAAAAGACCTTGCATTCGCCGTTCACATTGTACCTGACGCATTTACAGTTCTGCTTCTTTTTACCATCCCTGCATAATATTTTATGAAGTCTAAGCAGAAGGACCAGCACAAGCTCTTGATATCTTTGGGAGAAGGGACGAAAAACATATGGTATGAAAATACTTCAAAACAATTTGAGATGGCAAATCATGCAATTAAAGTTCGAAATTCAGCTACACAAATAGTAAAGGTGATTTTCTTTTCTATTACAATGCATTAAAATTAAAAAGTCGATGACGGAAAAAAGGATTAAAGTGGCTTACACTGTGTGATTGTTGATGCCATTTACAAAACGCGCAATATTTCCACGTTTATCAGGGCAGATGACAAGACTTCTAGATGGATCATTTGCTAGAAGAAGAGTCATCATACTATCGCAATCGTCTTTTTCTCGGTTCTTAAGGTAATCCACATCACCGGTGTACTCTGCAATAAATGTCATGTCCTTAATCGGACCATCAGCTTCTACAGTGAAGCTGCATCATGATGGAGTGAGCAAAAAGGACCAATTAAACAAATGCATAATGGTATGGTAGATATCATAATAAAGGTCCATGGTGATAGTAAAGTAGTACCCTTCACATGAATCAAAAACAACTGAAAGAGGAGGCCATTCGCCTCTTTTAGACATTGCTCTACACTGCTCCAGAGTTTCAATGTCTTCTTTTGGAAGAACCTGGTAGGAAATCAAAACACTTCAGAAAACAGAAAATAAAATGTCAATTTAGTGTGCGAATGATGTCAAAATAGAAGTATATAATCCAAACCTGCATGCCACCTTTTTCAAGCTTTGCCTGATTAGCTGATCTAGGAGCCCATCCTGGCAAGTAGGTGAGATCATCACTGAACTCCATCTTTAGTGTTGTCAAAGCAGAAGCAAGTGAACGCATTTCTTCCAACCTTTCGGAAGGATCCTCCACTGGAGTAAATGGAAGGAGTCTCCTCTTTTTCTTCTGCATAACCAGAGGCCCTGAACGCTTCCGACGCTTTCTAGCGTCTAAATGAAAGGAATAATCAAACTAGTTGCCTCAATAGTCACCAAATGTATGAGATTAGAGACTTTTTGGGGAGTGGTCTCTTTTGCCAATAATGACTTCAACAATTGGTGTAGTCACTATTGTAAGTGTAACCATAAAAGTAGGCAGATTTGAAATGTAAGATGAAGTTCAGACTGAAATACTTTTTAAGACAAAATAATCCATGTAATTCAGTGGACTAAGATAAAGTCAGTGGAAGGCCAAATCTAGAAACTCAGTTTCTTGCAACAGAAATATAATAGCACAATCAAATCATTATACAGCAAAAACTTAAGAAAGGACATGTAGACAAGCACAAAGAATTAATGAAGTAGCATGGTTGATTGAATAATGTTCTCTGTGGTTCTTGAACTTTTTAGTACAATATTCAATTTTGTCCCCGTCAATTTACATTATTCAATGTGTTGCAGGCACATATTATATATGTGCAGTCTAGTGCTAACGCCAGTTTAGGGGGGGTTCTCCTTGCCTTCCTGACCAAACACTCGAAGTCGGGCCACCACATCCAATTACACATCAGGGTACGTACAATGGCGTCTTTGCCTGGGCTCAATGGCCTAATATGGGTGGTTGTAGTCTATAAACTTTTATTCTAGACAAGAGGAAAGAAACACCAACAAACTCGGTTCTTTCTTTAAATCTCATGGTAAAAAAGCAAAATGGTCAAACATTGAGGGACATAAGGAAACTGGTCACACATGCTCGAGTAAGATGTAAGCCTGCGAAGCAGGTCAAAACTCAGAGGTTGCAGCATTAGTGCAATGCCAGAACTACCTAAATCAACCACATTTAGCTAGGACGCATTTGTTCCTTCTTATTCTCTACGGCATCAACCACATTCAGCTAGGAGCTCTAAGACTGTTAAGCTCCATCTGTTATGTCCACTATCTATTCCGGACAACTCCTATTAACTAACAACGCAACAATCAGATATCAAAACACGAAAGATCAAAAATGCCAATGGGTCAAGATTGCCCATTCACTTCAACAATAACATTAAAGATGGGCATATCAAAATCTTGACCTTGAGCTTGAGGAGACCCGCATTTCTCATCGACAAAACTGGTCTTTTGGATCCTGAAGAAGTCGATGATCTTCTTCTGCGAAAACTCTACAACAGAGAGGCATGACGGCCCAATCAATCACACCCACCTCAAAAAAGCATATCTTGCACAACAAACAGACAAGAAACCAAGAATCGAAGCATCGAATCGATAATGCCCCCCTACTTCTTACTCTTCTCTGTTCACAGCACTTGGGGCAGAGCCACGCCCCTATCGGCAGCTTCACGACGATCGGCCTCAGGCAATTCATGTGGAACCCCTTGTCGCATTTGTCGCACAGCAGCAGCTCCTCGGCCCGGTCGCCGGACCGGCATTGCTCGCAGATCACGTCGCTGTAGCTCTCGCGCTCCACCACCGCGTACCTGGCCTTGGCCAGCACCTCCGCGATCGCCTTGTACTTCCTGGGCTGCGGCGGCGACGGGGGCACCGTCCGCCGCGACGACCCGCTGAAACGTATGAATTTCCTGGCCGGTGCCATTTTCGGCCGGGGGGGGGGGAGGGGTGGGGGCTGAGATAGGGTTTGAAAGGATTCGTTCCAAGGCTGTTTTTTCAGCTGGGAAGGAGTAGGGGAAAATGCCTTGTCTATGTAGAAATTGCCATTGGATAAAAATCACCCTCTAGACCGATTCTTAGCTCCTTCTTAAGACATGAATTAATTGAAACTCACATATCAACAGCCCCTCACAGCTTTACCAAACTGATAGGATTAGGCTAATTAGTATACGCGGTAGTGGTTTCAACTATGAAAAAGAGGTTAGTACACATTTGTAAAATTCTTGGCAAATGCCATAAAGATCTTGCACCCCTAGAGTCACGGCAACTTTCCAAAAAGTACTTTTTGAACTGTCAAGGAGTTGCGGATGTAAAATGAATATTACCAAAACATATGAATTATAAAACTTCAAAACACATTTACATACCGCGACTAATACCAAACATATTCTAAATCCCCATACTAAACTCATGAGGTGAATCATCAGTAGAGTTCCATTTTGTTTTGTGAAAAATTTTACATTTTTGAAAAATATTTTCGAAAGAAATAATGGTGTTTGACTCAAATATGAAAATAAATTGGAAATCATTTTCCATCCTTTGGAAAAGAAAACTAAGGGCCCAACATAGAGGCATTTGGGTCTAGCCTTTGTGGACTCGGGCCTAAGATTGAAGGAACCAAGGTCTAATGCTAGTGACTTGGGTGCAAGAGCTAAGTACTTGGATATGACCGCTAAAGACTTGAGAATGAGCATTGGGTTTGGGCCAAGCCTATGTGGACTTGGCCCTCACTTAGATGAGGGAGGTAGGGTGCCTAGGCATGGCCTCCAAGACTTAGGCATAGGTATCGGGGTCCCAGGCGTGGCTGTTGGGGACTTAGTCACAAGCACTAGGGTCTCAGCCCTTCTTTATGGACCTAGGCCTGACTTGGACAAGGGAATCAAGTATTTGGTCATGGCCACTTGGGACTGTCACATACATCAGGTCCTAGGTGTCGACTGCTCAAGCAAGGGCTTGAAGGTCCTATGCCCAACCTCAAGAGCCTCAGTCCTGACCTTTGTGGACTTAGGCCTAGGCATCGATGACTTGGGCATGGGAGTGGGGTACCTGGCAAGGTCACTGGGTCTATGGCCCAGCATCGAGGGAATCGAGGGACTTGGAACTAAGTCTAGCCTTAATGGGCTTAGGCACGAGAGTTGGGTACTTAAACATGGTTGTCAAGACCTAAGCAAAAGCATTGAGCAAGCCTAGCCTTTGTGGATCCAACTCTAGTCTCAATGGACTCAAGCTTGGGCATTGATGACTTGGATGCAAGAGCCAAGTGCTTGCGCATAAACATTGGAGTCCTGGGTCCAACCTTTGTTACCTAGGCCCAATTGCCAAGGAATCAATCTCGGCCTTGATGGACTCGGGCTGACCTGGGATTGGATGCTGAGCTTTCTTGCCAAGTGTAAATGTCTTTGGTCTGAGCTCCATTGTCTGGTCATATTTTAGAAATGAATTCTGATTTTTAAAAAGAGAAAATTATTTTCCTGAATTTGAGTATAAAGTTTCTGTTGATTATGCAATGTATCTTCATTAACTCATTTTTCTAAGCAATCCAAATGCTGGAAAATGAGAAAAAAAAAATTGAGGGAATATATTTGCGAAACAATTGGAGCCTAAGACTCATCCTAAATAGTCAACACCTTGAGTATTCCTTTTGATATTCACCATGTGTGAAATGCATTGAGTTGTTACAAGTGATGTTAGAATAAGTTCTCGGCTCCTGGCAAGAGAAGGGTATCGAGTGATCACCAATGCAAGAGAGATTCCATGAGGGAGAGTTTGTAGCCATGCAAGGTAATTCATTAAAAAGACTAATTCTCAAATTGTCGCCATATTGAGTACTCTTTCAGGGGCATAACTCACATGGAACGGGTAATTGAAGTGCAACGAATGGCATTGGAATAGAATTCTATAAGGTGAATGCATGATTTATGGATGGATTAGGCCCTTAGTCAATCCAATTGGGGTGGAAAATGATCACCACGCTGAAAAAAGGTATGGTTCTTGGTAGACATTTAAAATGCAAGAAAGAGGGAAGAGCACCAAGTCAAATATGAAATTAAGATTTGACAAAAAAAAAAAAAAAAAACCATTTTTGAGAGTGTTGCTATGCAATAGGGGTCATGTGGGATCAAATCCTAGCGTCGTAAGCTAAATATTTAACAAATGAGACCTACATTATGAAAATTTATTTATTACTCATACTTCCTGAATTTTGGGAAGTTTGCATCTTCCCATGACTGTCAACCGACACACGTGCTTCTTGAATTTTAATTTGCTACAGTCCTTGACTCTTTTCTTTTTTTCGTCAATATGTGGGATGCATATGACTTTTCAAGAGCAAAAGTGTTTTTTTTTTTTTTTTTTTTTATCATTTACTTTTTTGTGTAAAAATGATAAGATCTACAAAATTTCTCTTATCTTTGAAAGTATGAGAGAGAGAGAGAGAACTAGAAAAAAAAATGAAAAATAAACTAGTCAAAAATAAAATTGGACATATTGATTTTGCTCTAGTTTGGAATATAATATCAACGGAAAAATAACACAAATGATCTTTAAACTTTGGTCTAATATGTAATGTGGTCCATAAACTATTAATTTATTCAATGTGATGCCTAAACTTTCAATTTGTTGAATAAGGTCCATGAACTTTTAATTTGTTCGATGTGATTCTTAAACTTTTGGTACATGCTCAATATGATTCTTGAACCGTATAAAGGTGTTCAAAGTCGCCTCTAGACTTGAATTAATGGAATGATAACACTGAATATTTTCATATGATTCATGGATTAAATTGAACATGTATAAAAAGTTCAGAGACCACATCGAACAAATTAGAAATTCATGGACAACATATAACAAATTAAAAGTTTATGCATCACATGCACATTAGGCCAATATTTAAGAATCATTTGTGTCGTTATCCTAATATCAAGTGTTGTAAAAGGAAAAATGAGTTATGAAACACTTGAGGAATATGTAAAATCTCAATTTGTCAATCAAGAGGGGTGAAAATTTGAGCGAAAAACAAGAATAAAAAAATCAAGAGGGGTGAATTATTTGATAAATAAAATGTTCTCAATTATTTTGCAATCTAAGATAACGGTAAAGCACTTAGATAAATAGACGATGCAATGCACTAAATAACAAGCCTAACTCCTTGAAAAAACATAAACTTTGGGTTAAGTTCCAATGTTGGTCCAAACTTTCTTTTGTATCATAAAAATTCATAAACTTTCATTTTGTACCCAAATCTAGCCCTCATTAACTTTCCGTCCAATTTTATTGTTAAAAGCGTGACATGTCATCCACATGTAATTTTCCTTTTCCAAGTCAACTCAAGTTGATATATTCTTGTTTATTGTTTCCCCCTCTTTTCCTTCCTATCACTTTCGCCATGGACCACCTGTGTGAAGTTTGAACGACTCCCCGTTTATCATCTTCTTCGCACCTCAGCCATAGCTTCACCGGCGCTCACCCATCGGCACCCAAACCTCTAACACTACCCCACGACGAGATGAGCTCAAGCTCTTCTTGTTATAATATATTTTATTATTTTAAATGTGACCTCAATTTTGTATTTCTCAATTAATTCCGATTTATTGTCTAATTAATTACTTGCATTTATTACGTGATATTTGTCTGTTAATATGTTACTATAATGGTCTTGATGGAAGATGTTGGTAACATACGGAATGTAATAAAATGTCAGATCGTCTAGTTCAAACTCTATCACTACAAAAAATATGCCATTTGAGTTTTTAGGAGTATTGGCTAGTGGAACAAAACGTAGAGATCTGGTAATTCTATATTCACATATTGATTCCATATTTGCAAATCGATCACGCTTTGTGCATCCGTCCAAGGTTTTAGGATTTTCCACATTTGTAGATTTTCATCAATGCCGGAGGTATGTCGATCTTTACGTTTCTGTAAATCGATCTCGAATTTTATACAAATTTATCCGTGAATGATAAATTGGGATCGTCTATTTTTATTAAGATTTAGTATAATAGTTGGCATCATAGCATGTTTATAATCTATGCCTTGATGAAAATTTTGGAATTTTATATGTTTTAATTGGATTATGAATGAGTAAAATTTGGATCTTTCGTGGCTTGGAACGGAATTTCAAATTCCGGTCAAATTCGAACAACCCATCATGCGATAACGGATTTGCATGGTTACATCGCCATTAGAAAGAAAAACCATGAGATTATTTGGCATATTACTAACCGCGAGAGGCTGATCGAGCGGTGAAATTTTTAGTGATCAAGGTTTTAAGGTAGATCGTTTTAGGCTTAATTTCGATCAATTTATTAGCTATTTTTGCCTGATCTTAGAATTATACGTTTGTCTCGGCTTTGTCTTCAAAACCCATTGATCAATTTGATCAGACATGGGCTGTGGAAGAAGACTTAAGCAACAAAACAGAGGCTGGTCGCAACGGAAGAAGAAATCACATGGAGAGAAGACCTCGCATGTGCTTAGGAGCCCAACAACATGTGTGTATGATGCACACACCCGAGCGCAGTTAATGCATGTGCGCCGTGGGGCCTCGTGGTGTAGAATTACAGTTCTGCCCTTGCTTGCCTAAATTTACGATCTTGCCCCTCCGTATAAAGAAAAATTATAGCTCTACCTTGTCCACATAAACTTCTGATTTTGCCCCCTTTGGGTGTGGCAATTTACGATTTTACCCTTTTAGGCATAAAATTCCTATTTTGGCCCTTACAAGTAAAATTTCAATTCTGTCCTTTTATGTAAAATTCTAGTTTTAACCACTTTACATGTGATTTTACTGTTTTGCCCTGACTTGCAATTTTATGAATATTTTCTCGTGAATTTAAATGTCTAGTGATTCGTATATATTTAATTAATTAAAGATTAGTCACAGCATCTTTGATTATATTAAATTATAATTATTAAGAGCCTTTAGATCAAATATAGTCAAATACACTAATTGTGATTAGTCACATTAATATTATGAATTTTATCCCACATGATTTTTCAATATAGTAATGTGATTAGCTAGGATGAAATATTATTAAAGAATGGAATATAATTTGATAGTTTCATCATGAAGTATTATGAATATATTTAAATTAGAAGCTTAGTTCACAGTTAGTTTTTAATGTTATGTGATTTATATTTTATAATATGTTTTACATTGGTAAAATATGGTTTAAGTTTATTTGTCTCAATATATTGTTACATAAGTTTTCCTTTTATTATGATGCAGTCTTACCGCTTACAATTAGTTCCGGTATAATTGTTCTCGAGTTGAACAATAACAATTATAAAGAATGGAGGGAATTAATTCTTTTCCAGTTGGGGTGCATGGATATTGATCATGCTCTACGGTCAAATGAGCCACTTGAGCCTACTAAGGCTAACACTCAAGCTGAATATGCTCTTTATGCACAATGGGAGTAGTCTAATTGCCTCCGTGTGATGTATATAAAGACAAAATTTTCTATCAATATTCGTGGCTTAGTCATTTAGCATAACAATGCCAATGAATTATTGGAGGCTATTGATGCACAATTTGAGTTTTTAGAGAAAGTGCATGCCATGACTTTGATTATGAAATTCTCATTGTTGAAGCTTACTAGTGTAAGAAGTGTGCGTGAGCACATCATGAAGGTGGGGGGACATTACGGCTCAGCTAAAAAAATCTTGAGGTTGGGATATCAAAATCTTTTCTTGTGTACAATATTTTGAACACTCTCCTTTCAAGATCTCATACAACATATATAATACTAAATGGTCAATCAATGAAATCTTGACCATGTGTGTTCAAGAAGAAAAGATGCTATTAATGGAAAAATGAGAAAATGCTCATATGGCAATACATGATAATTATAAAAGGCAATGCAAGTAGAAGGGGAAAATGTAAAATACCTCTACCTCCTCAAGTTGGCATTAAGAAGGAATCCAAGTGCTTCTTCTGTAAAAAGAAGAGACACATGAAGAAAAATTGCATCAAATTTAAGGCTTGGCTCAAGAAGAAAGATAGCATAATGTCATGTGTTTGTTATGAATCTAATATGGTTGATGTAGATTGATTCTGGTTCTACAATCCACATTTTGAATTCCTTGTAAAGTTTTTAGAACCAACGGAAATCAGTGGGAAGTGAACAGTGCATTTATTTGGGAAACAAAATGCACTCGCATGTAGAAGTTATTGGGACATGTAGATTAGTTCTCAATAGTAGCTTAGTTTTGAATTTAGAAATGACTTTTTATATTTCTAGTTTTTCTAGGAATTTAATTTCAATTTCAAAACTTGTACCTTTAGGATACTCTTTTAAATTTTTAGGTTCAACTTTCAATTTGTCGTATAATCTGAAATGGTTGGGAGTGACATTTTATCTAATGGTATCTTTCGAATTAATTTACAAGACAATGCCATTTATAATGTGATGCATGTTCGCGATAACGTTGTGAATGATGATTCTTCTATATTATAGCATCGTAAATCGAGACATATTTCCATCGATAGAATTAAGCAATTAATAAATGATTGAGTACTTAGTACTATAGATTTTACTAATTAAAACATTTTAGTGGATTGCATAAGAGAAAACAGACCAACAAGTCAAATAAATGTGCTAAGAGGAGTATGCAAATACTAAAAATCATACATATAGATGTTTGTAGTCTAGATATGAACTCAAATAGTCGGAGATATTTCATCTCTTTCATAGACGATTATTCACGATTTATGTATTTCTACTTGTTTCGTAATAAATATGAAGCGTTGGATGCATTTAATGTATTTAAAATCAAAATACAGAAACAATGCGGTAAACAAATTAAGATCGTGAAATTAGATAGATGTGGAGAATACTATAGTAGATACACTGAAGATGGACAAGCACCTAGTCCATTTGTGAAGTTTCTTAAAAAGCATGAGATTATTGCCCAATAAACAATGCCTGGTTCTTCGGACTAGAATGGTGTAGCAAAAAGAAGAAACTGAACTTTATTGGACATGGTGCTGAGTATGCTTAGTAATTCCAAACTTCCTAAGTTCTTGTGGACTGAGGCTCTTAAAACGACAATATACATATTAAACCGAGTTCTGACCAAGGCCATCCCAAAGACGCCTTTTGAGTTATTCAAATGTCAGAAATTGAGTTTGCGACATGTACGCATTTGGAGGTGCCCATTTGCAATAAGAGTTTAGGATCCACAAGAAAAGAAGTTAGACCCAAAAACTATAAGTGGGTATTTCGTTGGATACGCCAAAAAGTCCAAAGGATATAGGTTTTATTGTTCATCTCATACCACTAGGTTTATGGGATTGAGAAATGTTAAGTTTTTTTAGAATGACCTGATCAGTGAAAGCAATTGATTTGAGGACCTTATTTCTAAAGAAGATTATTCAAATACTCAACATTCTACCTTAGGTACTAGATTGGTTGTTGTTTACAACGTCCTTTTAGTTTAACTGTCTATTAAACAACTAATTATTGAATCCACAACCTGCTGATGTTGATCCGATAGACCCAACTGTTCAGCAATTACTAGATACTATTGAGCATCCAACTGAACAACAAACTCCTCAAGAGAATGTTGATGCAACATTAAAAAGGTCCATTAGAATGAAGAAATAAGCAATCCCTAGTGATTACATTGTGTATCTGCAAGAATCTGATTGTAATATTAGAGCTGAAAATGATTTTGAAATATTTTCACAAATCATGAGTTGTGACAAATTCGATTTGTGGTACAATGCCATAAAAGAAGATATGGGCTTCATGGCATTTAACGAGGTCGGGGATTTAGTTGAATTGCCTGATGGTGCGAAGACCATTGGTTGTAAATGGGTCATCAAAATTAATAAGGATTCATTAGGCAACATTAAGAGAAATCAAGCCAGACTTGTTGCCAAGGGATTCATTTAAAAAGAAGGAATCAATTACACGAAGACATTTTATCCTATACTAAGAAAGATTCTCTTCCTATTATTTTGGTATTGATTGTTCATTTTGATATGAAGTTACATCAAATAGATGTCAAAACGGCATTCCTTAATGGTAAACTAGAAGAAGTGGTTTATATGAAACAACCGGAATAATTATTCTCTAGTGCTGGTAAGCATTTGATGTGCAAGCTTAAGAAGTCTCTTTATGACTCGAAACAAGCATCCCACTAATCGTATTTGAGGTTTCATGAGATCATATTTTCATTCAATTTTGTAGAAAATGTCATGGATCAATATATATACCAAAATGTTAGTGGGAGCAAGATTTTTTCTTTTTGTCCTATATGTGGATGGTATTTTACTTAAAACTAATGATAAAGGGGTTCTTACATAAGACGAAACAATTTCTCTTTAAGAGTTTTGACATGAAGGATATGGGTGAAACATCTTATATTATTGGTATTAAGATCCATAAGGATAGACTTCAAGGTATATTATGACTATCTTAAGAAACCTATATCAATAAAATTTTAGAGAGATTTTGGATGAAAGATTATTCATCGAGTATAACATCTATTGTGAAAGGTGACAAGTTTAATTTGAACCAGTGCCTAAAGAACAATTTTGAAAGGGAACAAAAGAACATCCCATATGCTTATGCTGTTGGAAGTTTGATGTATACTTAGGTTTGCACTCGACCTGACATTACTTTTGTTGTGGGAATGTTGGAAAGATACCAAAGTAATTCAAGTAGACCACTGGAGAGTTGCAAAGAAAGTGATAAGATACCTTTAAGGTACAAAGGGACACATGCTTATGTATAGACAGACAGACAGCTCGGAGGTAGTTGATTACTTGGATTCAGACTTTACTAGCTGCGTTGATTCCTATAAATCAACATGGAGATACATTGTTATGGGGATAAGTACACTAATGGTGTCATAAGTTGTGTACGGCGCTCACTTTGATGCCAAAAGTTTCTGTCAGATCACTTAAGTGTCAAAAAATTTGAAAAACGCTCACTTTAGTGTCAACGTCGATCTGATTGGCCGGAAATCCAACGTGGCATTTTTTAAATTAATTTCTTATACTGATGTGGCTCGCTGGAGAGTCCAGTCAGCGTGTAAACCACCAAACGACGTCGTTTGGCGTCTTAAACCCCAAATCGAAACCCTAAATCCCCAAATTGAGAGAGAGAGAGAGAGAGAGAGAGAGAGAGAGAGGCCATGGTAACGTTGTCTTCTTCCCCGAAGAACAACACCAGTAGAGAGAGGGAGAAGCCATGGCAGCATCATCTTCTTCCCCGAAGAACAACACCAGCAGAGAGAGAGAGAGAGAGAAGCCATGGCGGTGTCGTCTTCTTCCCTGAAGAACAACACTAGCAGAGAGAGAGAGAAGCCATGGCGGCGGTGTCTTCTTCCCCAAAGAACAACACAAGCACCAGCCACATACTAAACAGAGCCCAATCCACCATCTCCATATGCGCCCTCCTTGTTTCCCTCGCACTCATCGTCTTCTCTCTCTCTCTTTGCACCTTCAACCCCCCTTCTTCCTCCTCCTCCTCTGCCCTCGCCTCCTATTTTCCCATCACTTCTTGGTCGAGCGATGGTGGCCGAGCACGGTGGCCGAGCGACGGTGGCCGAGCTACGGTGGCCGAGCAAGCTAGGTCGGCGATGATGAACAAAAAAAAACCTAATTTCAATCACAAATGAGCTATACGGCGTCGTTTTTCCTAAGCCATCCACATAGGACGGCAAAACGACGTTGTTTTCTAAAGTAGGACAGAAAACAACGTCGTTTAAAGGGTTTATCAATTTTTTTTTTAAAATATAAAGCCACGTAATCATTTTGGCCGGAATTTCTTGCCAGTGGCACCAAAGTGATCGTTTTTTCTTCGATTTGGCACTTAAGTGATCTGATGAAAACTTTTGGCACCAAAGTGAGCGCCATACACAACTTATGACACAATTAGTATATTTATCCCCATTTTTATGTTTGCCGGAAAAACTGTATCTTGGAGGAGTGCAAAACAGACCTTCATTGCCACTTCCACTATGGAGGCAGAATTCATTTCTTGTTTTGAGACCACCTTACATGGTATATAGTTGATAAGTTTTATATCGGGGTTTAGAGTTGTGGATTCTATTGTTAGGCCATTAAGAATATTTTGCTACAATTCAGTTGTAGTTTTCACGGTTAAGAAACACAAAAACGATAGTCGAAACAAACACATTGACATCAAGTATTTAGCCATCTGAGAACATGTTAAAGAGAAGAAAGTGATCATAAAACACGTAAGTATTAGATTAATGATAGTTGACTCTTTAACTAAAGACATGCCACCAATGCGTTACAAGGATTATGTATTAAGAATGGACATTGGTCCAATCATGTAAAAAATTTTCTTCATATGGAAAAATTTGTGAGACTTTTATTCATTTGCAATATTTTTCTCAATGTAGTTGTATACATTCAATTATTCTGAGAAAAACAATCACATTTGACCTGAAATAAACATAAGGTTTATTTATTAAGTTATGTTATCACATATGGGCTGATGAAATGCATTGTAATACACGAAAGATAATACTCGCTCTAAGAGAACTCATCGCCGTGATTTATGTGTTTTATTTCAACATGAAGTTTATGTGGGTTTGGGTTAATATTTCATTTGATGGAATATTAGAATCAAGTGGGAGAATGTTATAATATATTTTATTATTTTAAATGTGATCCCAATTTTGTATTTCTCAATTAATTCCGATTTGTTGCCTAATTTATTACTTGCGTTATTACATGATATTGTCCATTTATATGTTGCCATAACAATCTTGATGGAAGGCGTTGGTAATGTAAAAAATGGAATAAAACACCAGGTCGTCTAGTTGAAACCCTGTTACTACAGAAAACACACCATCGAGTTTTGAGGGGCATTGGCGAGTGGAACATGAAGTACAGATCTGGTGATTCCATATTCGCATATCGATTACGCTTCATGCATCCGTCCAAGATTTTAGTGTTTTCCACATTTGTAGATTTTCATCAATGGCTTGAGGTATGTCGATCTTTACGTTTTCGCAAATCGATCTCGAATTTTGTACAAAAAATTTATCCGTGAATGATAAATCGTAATCGTTAGTTTTTATCTAGATTTAGTCTAACACTTCTCTCTTGGTCTCACTCCGTGTCCTTTGGTCGACCTCCACTAATGGAGGTTGCTGCACAAGATTGAGGCGCACGACCAATCTCTCCTCTTAAGCTGAACCAAACAGACCCGAGATTAAGTTTTTGCACATTGCCCTCTGAGCTCTGACTCACAGATTCACTCTCAAAATCGAATCTTTTTTGCCTCAAAATCATTGATTTCAACCATTTTCAGTCCTCAAAACTCTTAGACCTCGACCTTTTTTCTGGTAGGTCTCCCTCAGAAAGGAGGTGAAAAATTGCACCAAGACCCATCATCAGTGTCTCAACCAACGACGAGGCCACAATTACAAGAGCAAGAATAGCTGAAATGCCCTCGTTGCGATTCCACCAACACCAAGTTCTGCTACCACAACAACTACAACCTCTCTCAGCCGCGCCACTTCTGCAAGAGCTGTCGTCGCCATCGAACCAAAGGCACGCCCTCCACAACATCCCCGTTGGAATAAGTTATTACAACCCTCCCTTTGTTGACAAGAGAGCAAAACCTCCCTAAATACAACTTAGAAGTTTTCTCGAGATATTCGCTCAAGCTAAGTATAAGAGTAATAACGGTAATCATAAATAGGCTCACGATTTTTCTTTCTTGTCGTATGCTTCTCCTCTTCTTATTTTGACTTCTTGACCTTATGTAGATTCTAATTACGAACTCTGGAGAAGCCCTCGACTAGTAGTTACACTTTCAAACATTTCTATTCTCATATTGTTCTTCACTTAAGCAGAAATCACAGAGTATTATAAGATTACTCTCGTTCTCGGTATCAATCAAACTTGATTCTTCCACGTGTGACTTCAATAAATTAGAAATCCCAAATATGAAATACATTACTAAAAGAGTTATAAATTTTCCATGGACGAAGATCCGCTAAAGTTTTGCTCAGTGATCTACATAGAATTATCGTTGACATAAAAAATGTAAAGTATACGATTAAGCATAGTATAAAAAGGTGGCAGAGCCGTTATTGGGAGGCAAGGGACGGTGTGTTCGCCACTACAAAGATTGCAAGAAAAACTAGAGAACTTGTTTTACCAATTTCTCTTTGCTTATTCATGCACTTCCCACCATTCATCGTATACAAAAACAAGGGAGAAGGAAACTAGAAGTGCTAAAAATTGTGTACAACGCTCACTTTAGTGTCAAAAGTTTTTTTTTTTTTTTTCAAATCACTTAATTGCCACTTAAAAAAAAAAGATCAATTAAATGCCAACCTCCATCTAGGTCATTGGAAATCTGACACAACTATATTTTTTTAATTATTTAGTCCTTCGTGTCTCATCGACGTGTCTAGTCAGCACATAACCCCTAAACGACGTTGTCTAAAAATTGTAAATAATGATCATTTGAGTACCAAATTTTATTTAAAAGCTATCATTTCAGTGCCAATCGTTGTTTAAAAGAGATCACTTCAATGCCAAGCACGTTATGTGGAAATGCCATGTGAATTGGACTTTTTAAAAATCATGCCAAGTCATGTTATAATTTTAATTACAAATACCAAGTGATCAATTCGGCCGGAATTTTCGTCATTGGTACTTAAGTGATCGTTTTTTCTCCGATTTGGCACTTAAGTAAGTCAGCGAAAACTTTTAACACTTTTAGTATTCTTTTACCAAAGAACAAAGGCAAGTCTAAAATGACAATTATTTTAATTGCAGCTAAAAAAAAAATCTTTCATGTTACACTTTCATTTTTTACAACTAAAATGGTATCCTACATGACTTTGGCATAACAATATATAATTTTACCTACTCAATTCAATGAATAAAAAGTCAACTAAACATGACAATTATCTTAGCGAGAAAATTACTTTGTTAATGGTCTAATTCTAATAACACCAAATAACAAGAGATCACACACTTAATTCCTTTCTTTGGCCATAAATCACAAATTTAACTAAGAAAAAAATATCTTTACTGAAAAAAGGGTTAGTACTGCAAAAAAAAAAAAAAAAAAAAAAAAACCCAAAACCATGCTCACTATTATGACACAAATACCTCGGACTTTTTTTTTTTTTTTGTATCATTAAAAACCTTAAATTTGCCTATTTCCAAACGTTTTTTGTGTAATAAAAAACCTCAAATTTATACCACTGTGACAGAAATATCTTAGATGAAATTGAAAGAAATGGTATATATGCCACATATGAATAAGTTTTGGGTTTTTTGTGATACAAAAAAGTTGGGGGGTTTTTGGTCACAATGGGTCAATTTAGGGTTTTTGGTGACATAAAAAATGTTGGGTGTTATGTTACAATGGGCATAATTTATGGTTTTTTTGTGGTATTTGCCCCTAAGAAAACTAAGAAAAAAGATATAGTAAAACCTATATGCATTGCTTAAATTTGTCAATAGTAACGTTTTACTCAACTTAAAGCTAATACAAGTCCAAATCAGAAATATCACAAATTCATTAAGCTTGCGCTTATTTCACTCCAATTTTAACTTTTGACACTTTTATCACCTTAAAGTGACTATATTATTCATTGTAAATTCTACTCTTAATTTAAGATTATTTTTTCTTTTTTCTTTAATGCTTGGTTTCAATTTTACTAAAAGACAAAAGGGCCCAGGTAGCTTAATGGTGAGGCTTTTGTGATGGTAAGAACTGTCAAATTTTAGCCACATATTTTCGTGGAGGAAATTGGAAGATGGGTTCCACGGGTTTCGGTTTTATTTATTTATTTATTTATTTTACTTCTCATTGCTTCCCATCTTCTTGGCTTATTTTAAGATTCGATTAGAGGATTTAAAAAGGCCCAAGAAGCATTAATTTGAAAGGGAAACCCTCACAAATCTCATTAAGTGGAATTTTTTGAATATGGAGGATGAAAAAACAAGTTAAATACTGAAATATAGATAACCACAAATCACAAGTAGAATAATATAATCACTAACTAAAAAGAAATCATTAATAATAAATTAGTAGACAGAAAAAATTATCCGTTGATTCAAATTTCGTAGATGAAAATATTTAAGGACCTAAAACATTACAAGATCAATTTTAGGATCACATGAGTCAAAGCTAAAGTTAAAAAAAAAAAAAAGGATTTTCAATAAAATTCCATATAAAGTTTCTTTTTGTGCTATCAAGTTTCTTTAATTCAGGAAAAATATCCCTTAAATCTTTTCTTTAGCTAGAGAATAATATTCACTATTTTAAATGTTGCATTAAAACTTTGGAGTCTACTTAAATATCTACTAGATATTCACCTTAAATCTTTTTTTCACCAGTGAATCTCCCATTTTTCATCTTTAACACTTGTAGCTAACATTGCATTGTCTGTTTCTTTATATAGCAGCACTGCTCTCTACTCATTTCCCAAGACAAAACTACCTATACCCCTCTAAAACGACTAACAACGAGGTCAAATGTGAGGTCTACTCTTGATTTAAGATTAATTTTTACATTTTCTCCTTTCCTTTCTGTTTTCTTCTCATTTGCGACGAAATTGGCATCCCACTTTTAAAGAAATAGTTTATTTGACAAATAATCAATTAATTATGGTATTAATGAGTTGCATATTTCTTTTTTCTTTTTTTTTTTGTACTAGCAAACCATTATTATAAAAACAACCTAGGCACAAATAAAAGAGAATCTACAAATTTTGCTAAATGCATTTAGTTTAATTATAACTCTATATTTGTCATTACAATTCATGTATTTAAATTGTCCAACTTTCGTTTTATTCGTGAATCTAATAATTCAATTTTTTTTCATGACGTCATTGCATGATTTTCTAAAAGATATCATTAAAAAATTTAAAATTTGACAAAGTTAAGTACAATTCTATACATCCATTATTATAATGAAAAAAATGCTCTCTAAAACATTATATTTGCTTGGATTACATGGAATAATTAGCTATTGATGATGTAAGTAATAATTTTAAATCAAGAGTGCGATCCACAATGGATAATGTGGTCAATACAAAGTGGTAAAAGATGTCAGACGCCAAAAATGGAATGAAAAAAGTGCGAACCATTCATTAATCGTAAACTTTTCTACTACAATTTTTTTTTTTTTTTAACTTAAGGCCCTTTGTTTTAGCAATAGCAATACCTAATCAACACTACTTGAAAAAATAAATTCAGGAGTGGGTTTCGACTCCCACGCCCTGTAAGAAGGCAAGGCAAAAGTCTGAGAGTGAGTGTTAGAGTAGGATTAGAGTAGGATCGACCAAAAAAAAAAAAAAAACTAGAGTCATGACAATTCAAATTAACTTGAAAATCAACATCATCATCTTGTGACTAGCCAAAAATGAAATTTATTTAAAAATTTTGAGTATATTGAATTCATTCGATTAGATTATTTTGCCTCGCTTTTTTTTTTTTTTTTTTTTTTTTGTACAACCCTAATCACCATGCTAGCCAATTTTCAATCCAAAACAACTTAACTAGATAAGAATGTATTAAATTCAACAAATGCCAGAAATGGACTTATTGCAGTGTACACATTTTTACTCGTTGAGTTGAAATCTCATTAAATTAGGTAAAAATACATGTGTCGGTTACTAATTTGACTTTCATTGTATCTATAATAAGAGAAAATGTATTTGTGAGTATGCTATAAAAGAATTGAGTTTTACATTTAAGTAGTTATTCCAAGTGTTAATATAAATGCTCACAAGTAGTAATTATGTTTCCTTCTTGTTGGGATCACTATCTCCTTCTATTATCTAAGAATTTTCTGTCAAGATTCTTTTCCAAATTTGCTCCTTGTCTATTTATCAGGTTGCCAATTCCATTTCAATTGCAACGTTGAAAAGAAAGCCACCGTTATTCATAGGGAATAACGGTGCCGTCAGCGGAATAACGGTGCCGTCGGCATAGCAGCATTTTTTAAAAAAAAAAATGCTCACAAGCAGTAATTAAGTTTCCTTTCTTTTTTGGTTTCGTTTTCTTTTTTAAAAAGAGAAATATCCTCCAATAGAAGCTTTGTATTGCGGAAGTAGTGGATGTTTACAAATGAAGGAGGACACCCCTTTTATAGTTGAGGGCCTCGGATTACATCCATTGATCTGGAATTCTATCGGCGGACGAGATCGCACTGCCTCAACTATCGACATAAGTATTCAACTACTGGGCATAAATGCCAACTACTAGCTACCGACATTAATGAAAGGAGGCTTCTAGAATCAGGCGCAATGATGGTGTCGCCCGCCCTTGGAAACTTCAAGGAGAAGCCTTGATGGGAATCCAAGTGAGAGGAGGAGGTCTTCCACAGACGAGTCATGGTTGACTCTGGGGAACTCTCGGGTCATCCTTTTTTCGGCCCGTGACATTCTCCCCCACTCAATCGAGCGACGCCCTCGTCGCTCACAGCTTGGCGGTCGGCCTTCTTGGCACGAGCACAGGCTTTGGCACGAGCTTTGTTGTTTCGACCTCGTTTGGTGCGGACGCTTACGTATGATGGACCACACCCTTCGATAATGAAATCGAACTTGTCACGTGGCTCGGTCTTCGGCTTGGACGGAGCAAGCGGTGCGCACTCAACCTCGGGGAAGAGCACTTGGATGGGCATGGCATGTGTTGGAGTAGGATCCAACTCTACCTTCGGCTTCACCTCGGACAGCTTGTTGAGTCTCTTCACGGACTTCAAGTCTTTGTCGAGGCGTCGGATCGTGGCGATGGTCTTGGTGTCGACCACCCCTTTGATCATAGGGACCGTCGTCGGGTATTGCGGGTCAAGGATCACGAGGCACTTGGTCCTCATGTTGATCATAGATCTCACACTATGGAAGAATTGAATACCAAGGATGAGATCATAATCATCGAGTGGGATTACCTCGAAATCCATCTTGCCCTTCCATGTGCCAATCTTGACAGCTACATCCGAAGTTGACCCTATGCCATGGACGCATTCCGAGTTGACCGGCTTGAAGATGTTCCCAGTTGGCTCCACACGAAGCTCCAAGGTCTTTGCAACCTCGGTCGACATGAACATGTTTGACGTGCCAGTGTCGACCAAAGCATAAAGCGTTCGGCCACACACTTCGACTTCGACGAAGAACATGTCAGTGTTTGGTGTGATTCTTTTGGGCGGTGATCGAGCTCAGATAGAATTGATTGTCTTCACACCTCCGAGTCGGGTTTGTTGCCGCTCTTCTTTGGGCCCCTCCTCCACCTCATCGATGGCTAGGAGAGCGTTGATTCATCCCCTCTTCGGGCACTTTTGGGTCCAGTGCGGACCTTTGCAAATAAAGCAAGGAGAGGGTGGAGGTTGATCGAACTTACTCGCGTAGTCCACTTGCGGTCGACCTCTTTGGAAGGATGGCTTAGAAGTCCCTTCTCCCCATGTTTTGGCTCGGCCGCCTTGATCATGCGCGCCTCGGGGAGTGCTTCTCGTGTCGTCTTCGGGTCGATCCGACCTCCAATCTCTTGCTCGGTTGTTCCTCAGCTCAACCTTGGTGAGGTCGACGAGAGACTCGGCTATGCTCAGCGCTCGCGCAAGACTACTCACGTCCCGCCGCTTCACCTCAAGTTGTGCCCATGGCTTGAGTCCATCCATGAATGCTCCAAAGGCCTCCTATTCGCTTAGGTTGCGAATTTGGAGTTTGAGCTCCGTGAAATCCTTCACATACTCTTGGATCGCGCCTCTTTGCTCGAGGTGATGGAGCATGCTTCAGGCTTCTTGTTGAGCGAACTCGGGGAAGAAGTAGTCGCGGAACTCCCTCACGAAGTCGTCCCACGTGTTCATGGGATCGGCGCCGCGTCTACTCTCGTCACACCTATTACGCCACCACAGCATCGCCGTATCAGACAGGAACATGGAAGCGGTTCGTACCTTGATCGACTCGTCGTGTATGTTGACGGCGCCGAAGTACTGCTCCATGCTCCACACGAAGTTGTCCACCTCTTGGGCGGACCAGTTGCCTTTGAACTCCTTTGGCTTCGGCACCTCGATCTTGGTCACCGTTTGAGTAGGCACCACACCGTTCGTGATGCTTAGCTTGCATAGGGCGAGCTCGGTCTTGAGCTCTTGGATCTCCGCCTTCATGGCTTCAACCTCGTCCCTACACGGGCTTACCTCCTCGATTATTTGGACGCGCTCGTTCAAACCATCGATCGATGCTTCGAGAGCTTCGTCCTTGTCAAACAATGGAGCCGTGGCTTGGTTGATGCCGGTCGTGAAGTCTTCACGGAGTGAGCCCTCAACCTCCATGATCCGGTCTCGTACGTCATCAAGACCTTCCATGAGTTCGAGCACGGCACTCCGGACCTTCCCGATCTTCTCATCGAACGTGGCCGCAGGATCCACCGAGGTATCTCTTTTCTTTGTTTTGCTGCGCGTGTCCTTGACTGGCACAGCCTCTCCAACTATAGCCGCTTCATGGCTTGACATTCTCTCGAACAGTTGGCGCTCTTCAATCTCTTGGAAACGGATCTCTCTTTGGCTCTGATACCACTTGTCACAGGCTGATCAATTGGGATTGTGACCGCGCGGCGACTCGGGCACTTTAGGATCGGATTGGATCGCCGAAGCACCTAAGCCAAGCCTTGCTCGGTCGAACGCTCACTCGCCTCGCCTTACCCGGATCGTAGAGAGAGAAAGAATCTAGAGAGAAGAGCTCTGGAAAGATAGAAGCTTTGTATTGCGGAAGTAGTGGATGTTTACAAATGAAGGAGAACACCCATTTTATAGTTGAGGGCCTCGGATTACATCCATTGATCTAGAATTCTATCGGCGGACGAGATCGCACTGCCTCAACTACCGACATAAGTATTCAACTACTAGGCATAAATGCCAACTACTAGCTATCGACATTAATGAAAGGAGGCTTCTAGAATCAGGCGCAATGACGGTGTCACCCGCCCTTGGAAACTTCGGGGAGAAGCCTTGATGGGAATCCGAGTGAGAGGAGGAGGTCTTCCACAAACGAGTCATGGTCGACTCTGGGGAACCTCTCGGGTCGTCCTTCTTTTGGCCCGTGACACTTGCCTGCGGTTGATGAGGGCTTCACGGCTCTCGCCTAGCACTAGCCACTAGGCGGAAAAAGAATAAATAATTATGAAAACTAGAAAAAAAATATTATCAAAATTTGTTTGTGTCAACATTGGTCAGACGGCCAAAACGGGCCGATGTCCACGTTAGAACTAGTTGGCCAGATAAATTGAATTGGCACAAATGTAAAAAGTTTGTAATTGAATTGGTGAAAAAAAAATGATTAGGATTGAACTCGTATAATTACAATAAATTTATTTATTTTTGGTAATTCCCCATCTTCCCTTACGAGGGTTAATGGACCCCGTGAGGAGGTGGCACGACAGCTAGCACTTATGACCACGATTTCATCGTAAATCCAACCGTGATCAAATCTCGACACAGTCAATTTGTTTCATATAAACACTCAATTTGCTTTCGTAACATGATGAGGTCTCTACATATCTCATACGTTCGCCCCCACCAGCTCTATCTCTCGAGTCTCTCCACCTTTGAAGACGCTTCGTACGTCCTTCAGTGCATTTGGAACTGGTGCGGTGGTAGCAAGCAATGGCGTCACCATTGCAAGAGCCCCTCATTGCTGCATAGGTCCCTGGGGAAAACGGGTGGCGGTGCCGTCCCTAACAAGATTTTCTGTGCGATTCGCCAACTTCTTTTTATAAACAAATTTTATTTTTTATTTGGCCCGTTTTGTTTCTCAATTGATACTTTTTCTAAGGTGGAGTCCACTTGGCGTCATATCACATTTTTCGAGTAATCAAATTTGACTGTGTTTAACCGGAATACTTTATCGCACTTCTTATTTTTTCGACATATTTTTTTTATTGCACTATTTAAAATTTTTAAGACTTGATATTAATAACAGATTTTAGGATTTTCGATAGATTTATCTCAAAACTGAACAAAGAAACGAAAGAGCAGGAGATACATCTAAGTTACTATTTCTTTCTTCAGCAAAAAGGCAGGAATTTGAGTGTTTTACCCTAAAGGCCTAATGACGAAATGTCTGTTTCAGTGGTAATTATTTTGCATAAGCATATAACTCAGTTCCAAAATTGGCAAACCAGTATTAGTTGGACAATAGAGCAGGAATTGTTCTCTAAATCTATCAAAATTGATCATAAATTCATTTATTGATCTATATTTGATGAATTGGATTGTTATATAAATTATATTCAATAAATGGCTTGTAAGGTAAAGTCAAAGATAATATAAGTGTTAAATGAGTATATAACTTATTTAGACTCAATTCATCTCTATGACTCTCTTTTGCCCTCATTTAATCTCGCGCTTTCTTACCTTGTTCTCACACTTTAATTTGGGTATGGATTTTCCTAAATTATGTTAAGTGTTGAAGTGTTTTAGTAATATGAATTGCATCGAGTATGGGTCTCGAGTATTTGTATTGTATGGAAATATATCAGAAAGATTTAAATATATTAATTTAAGTTGAACATTTAATCTGATTATTCACTCGCCGCTGCAGAATTACAGTCACCACTACTTTCTCCATGCAATTACAAAAGCCAAACGCATGCGATTGAAAATTTTACGATTGGCGTGTCGGTTCGCGACACAGTGATGGTTACAAGTTACGACCAACGCATCGATGGCGATGAAAACTTGCGGAGGAGCTTTTCTTCCCTACTAGGTGTTTTTGAAAAAATAAAAAATAAAACGCTAATTATTTACGGGCGGTAACTTGAAACCCACATGCTCGTTAAAGAGGTGTGGAAGTGAATCTTGAAAGGGCCAACTTTAGAATTAAGAAATCAGAATAATTAGTCACACAACTAAAGGTGTGTAGTATCATAGTCAATTCAGCTTTCATTTGAAATTTACTTGTTGAAATCAGTTCTCAAATTTTTGGAACTTGGACGTACTTGTGTACTTTGGGATTTTTATGATATATTCAAGTTCCACCTATATTCTTAATTGAATGATTGCGGGAAATTATTATTTCTTACCATTTGCCGTTACAATCTATTAATTACAACTTATATTAAGATATACGAAAAATATGAAACATTAACACTGTAAAGATTTTAGTCATGGATATGCCAGAAATGGAAGTCCAAGCTAGTGGCTCAATATTACACCCTCATAATCAGATAGAACAAAAAAATACAAAAACTTGTTCTAGGAACTTGGAACTTACTCATTGGAACTGATTCCCTAATTTTTTTAGCCTAAAATCTACCATGGTGGGAATTGATTTGGTTCTTTGGTTCCTGGTTCTATATTGGAATCATGCTCACTCGTACACACAACCTTATGTTTCACATATGAGAACAAACCTTCTCAAAAAAATATTATGCAAGGTTTAATTGTCTTTGGGATAATTAGACCTTGCATTAAGGAGTTGCGGATGTAAAACGAATATTACCAAAACATATGATTTACAAAGCTTCAAAAACACATTTACATACCACAACTAATACCAAACAGATTCTAGCTCCCCATACTAAACTCGCGAGGTGAATCATCAGTAGGCTTCCGTTTTGTTTTGTGAAAAAATTTACATTTTTGAAAAATGTTTTCCAAAGAAATAATGGTGTTTGATTCAAATATGAAAATAAATTGGAAATTATTTTTCATCCTTTGGAAAAGAAAACTAAGGGCCCAACATAAAGGCACTTGGGTCTAGCCTTTGTGGACTCGGGCCTAAGATTCAAGGAACCAATGTCTAATGCTAGTGACTTGGGTACGAGAGCTAGGTACTTGGATATGACCGCAGAGGACCTGAGAATGAGCATTGGGTTTGGGCAAAGCCTTTATGGACTTAGCCCTAACTTAGATGAGGGAGGTAAAGTGCTTAGGCATGGCTTCCAAGACTTAGGCACGGCCTCCAAGACTTAGGCACAGGTACCATGTCCCAAGTGTGGCCGTTGGGGACTTAGTTATGAGCACTAGGCCTAGGCCTGACTTGGATGCGGGAATCAAGTATATGGGCATGGCCACTTGGGACTAGGTCACATACATCGGGTCCCAAGTGTCGGCTGCTCAAGCATGGCCTTGAAGGTCCTATGCCCAACCTCAAGAGCCTTAGGCCTAACCTTTGTGGACTTAGGCCTAGGCGTCGATGATTTGGGCATGGGAGTGGGATACTTGGCAAGGTCACTGGGTCTAAGGCCTATCATTGAGGGAATCGAGGGGCTTGGAACCACGTTCTAGCCTTAATGGGCTTAGGTGCAAGAGTTGGGTACCTAAACATGGTTGTCAAGACCTAAGCACAAGCATTAAGCAAGCCTAGCCGTTGCGGATCCAACTCTGGTCTCAATGGACTCAAGCTTGGGCATTGACAACTTGGATGCAAGAGCCGGGTGCTCGGGCATAAACACTGGAGTCCCAGGTCCAACCTTTGTTACCTAGGCCCGATCGCTGAGGAATCGATCTTGGCCTTGATGGACTCAAGCTAACCTAGGATTGGGTGCCAAGCTTTCTTACCAAGTGTAAATGTCTTTGGTCCAAGCTCCATTGTTTGGTCATATTTTAGAAAAGAATTCTAATTTTTAAAAGAGAAAATTATTTTTCTGAATTTGAGTATAGAGTTTCTGTTGATTATACAAATGTTGGAAAATGAGAAAAAAAATTCAAGAGAATATATTTGCCAAACAATTGGAGCCTAAGACTCATCCTAACTAGTCAACACCTTGAGTATTCCTTTCGATATTCACCATGTGCAAAATGCATTGAGTCGTTAAAAGTGATGTTAGAATAAGTTCCCGGGTCCTGGCAAGAGAAGGGTATCAAGTGACCGCCAACGCAAGAGAGATTCCATAAGGGCGAGTTTGTAGCCATGCAAGGTAATTCATTAAAAAGACTAATTCTCAAATTGTCACCATATTGAGTACTCTTTCGGGGGCATAACTCACATGGAACGGGTAATTGAAGTGCAACAAATGGCTCTGGTATAGAATTCTATCAGGTGAATGCATGGTTTAAGGATGGATTAGGCCTCTAGTCGATCCAATGAGGGTGGAGAATGATCGCCACGCTCAAATAAGGTATGGTTCTTGGTAGACATTTAAAATGCAAGAAAGAGGTAAGAGCACCAAATCAAATACCAAATTAAGATTCGACAAAAAAAAAAAGACCAAATTAAGAGAGTGTTGCTATGCAATAGGGGTCATGTGGAATCAAATCCTAGCGTCGTAAGCTAAATATTTAACAAATGAGACCTACATTATGAAAATTTATTTATTACCCATACTTCCTAAATTTTGGGAAGTTTTCATCTTCCCATGACTGTCAACCATCACACATGCTTCTTGACTTTTAACTTTGCTACACTCCTTGACTCTTTTCTTTTTTCGTCAATATGTGGGATTTATATGACTTTTCAAGAGCAAAAGTGTTTTTTTTATCATTTACTTTTTTGTGTAAAAATGAGAAGATCTACATAATCTCTCTTATGTTTGAAAGTATTAGAGAGAGAGAACTGGAAAAAATGAAAAATAAACTAGTAAAAAATAAAATTGGACGTATTGATTTTGCTCTAGTTTGGAATATAATATCAAGGGAAAAATAACACAAATGATCCCATAATTTTGGTCTAATATGTAATGTGGTCCAAGAACTTTTAACTTATTTAATGTAATGCATAAACATTCAATTTGTGAATAAGGTCCATGAACTTTTAATTTGTCTGATGTGGTCCTTAAACTTTTGGTACATGCTCAATATGATTCTTGAACCGTATAAAAGTGTTTAATGTTGCCTCTAGACTTGAATTAATGAAAGGACAACAGTAAACAATTTCATATGGTTCATGGATTAAATTGAATATATATTAAAAGTTTAGAGACCACATCGAACAAATTAAAAGTTCATGGACAATATAGAACAAATTAAAAGTTTATGCATCACATTACATATATTTTGATGCGTCATATGATACTTAATCGTTACGTACACATCACATATCATGCAGCATATGTCATATCTAGAACTTAGGTCCATACACATTTCATGTTTAAAGAAATGCACCTTGATGTCTAAGATTCATACAATATCATGATAATTTTCCTTTAATAAAAGAAAAAAAAAGAAACAAAAAAAATGTTATTTATGTCATATAGATTTCATAATATGCACACCATATGTTACGCTTTAGTTAGTGAGTCGTACTTTTAGATTTAATGTCTTAGTATTCCATCATGTAGCTTCTTTTTTTTTTTAACTAAAAAAATGCCAAAAGATTAGCGTTGCATATTTATGTTGCTTTCTTTTCAATAAAAATTATTAAGTCATTTAAAACAAAAAAGGGAAAACACAAAGGTCATTTGCTTGGTTAGTCAATAGGGTTAATTCATAATTAATCCCATTTCATGTCATTGTTATTTAGTGTAGGTTGCATATATATGTGAAATATAATTTATCAAGGTTGCATTATTTTTAAAAAAGAAATATCATAAAAAGAACATGCATTAGAATTACCACGTCATCCATCCCGTATCATGTAGCACATGCATATTTAGGATTATATAAATTAGATTGCACACATATTGTGATAGTTCAAGTTATGTCATATGAATTGCATCTCACGTGTCATTGAAGTAAAACTCATGCATATCAAATTTAAATTAAGATTGCATATAATTAATATTAGGTGTCATGTCATTTAGAAATCATATTTGGGGCATGCATTTTTAGAGAGTAGACCTTAATAAAGTTGTAGTTTATAATTTTTTACAATCTATTACTTTGGTTTATTGAATGTTATTTTATTGATTGTGTATCCGTATGATCACCCTTTGTATGTTAGTAGCATGGGTTAAAATTAATCAAAACTGCTTACAAAAATATTTTTGAAATGAAAATAAAAATGTACCAAAAGGGCGTTAGATTAATCTAGCGTAACCATGTTCCCGGACTTATTGAATCTCTGGTTCGCAAAAGTAAAGTATTCCCCCATACTTTACTTGGGTTTCTAATCAACCATAATTGGTTAGTGGCGGCTCCAAATTGAATATAACTACACATTTAAATGAATTAATTTTTTAGTGTCAATGCGATTGATAGGACTTTGGGGGTCCGTGCTAAGTATTCGAACTTAGTAATCTATTAGCTTTCTTTTGGGTAAACACTTTCAGAAAAGTCGCAACAGTGGTTAATCTTTAAGACTTCTTACTTAAAAAAATCTCTGCTCATCTCTTTCCAGCAGTAGATATATTATAGATTTGTGTAGGCCAAAGCTGGAGTCGCGGGGCGGCAATCCCCGATCGCATACTTGTTGCATCTTTTGCAGCTGCTCATGTTTGCTTCTTGTTATCTAAGGACTCAGTGGCCAGGACTCAGTGGAAGGTACGCGTTCGACAAGTTTTGGCACCATTACTGACTAATCTAAAGAACGTACACTTCGCTCAATGCATGCCTCGTGTACTTCGTGGCGAGTCAATCGGCCTGAGCGGATTGTCGAGTCAAAGCAAGAGATGACTGCTGATTTGGGAAACCTCAAAAACATGTTGGGTTTTGCTATTTATTCACAACTTTAATCTTATGTGCTCTGACCCTCCATAGACTGGTATCATCGTAATTTCGAAAAAAGATTAGGGTCTGATGAAAAAATAATAATAATAACAAATAAGATTGATTAGCTGTCCTCTTGATAAAAAAACAAAATATTGTATATATATTTCTGCCAGACTATCTTGGCCGACATAGGATCGTGTCAATGCCAGTCAGAGTATCTTGGGCACCATGTGATCGGATTTTGCAATTCCCACCTAATTACTCATTTGTAAGTACTGACAAACGAGAGGTTGACCTAAAAAGTACAATTGCCAATGAGAGTCTTGCTTTGTAAGTGGTGGCTTATAGTATTGGCCCATTTGTATTTTGTTTATTATTTGCTCTGTCTCTCTCTCAAGTGAATGTGACTGGACATCCAGTTAAAGTACCCCAATGTTAATTCATCAAGCATCCGACGTTGTATCCAACGTTGTGAGCACTATTTAAAAAATAAAACGTGTTTTTAAAATGATATGGATGCCATTCGTCACACCTCTTTGGCCACTAGTCATCCATAGACCACCATTGTCCAACATAAGCCGAGCACTTGGTTGTCCTTTCTCTC
This sequence comes from Eucalyptus brandiana, assembly GCA_014182725.1. Classification (NCBI taxonomy): domain Eukaryota; kingdom Viridiplantae; phylum Streptophyta; class Magnoliopsida; order Myrtales; family Myrtaceae; genus Eucalyptus; species Eucalyptus brandiana. The sequence goes on along the minus strand of CM024675.1, from coordinate 66,563,663 downwards.
CCACCTTTTTTCTCGAGGAACACACCCTTTTTCTCTTTGAATTAACTTAATCATTAGATTTAGAGAGCCACTCCGAGCACAAACAAAGTTGCAAAACAAGTTCGTGGTTCCCATTTGCAGCTTCGATAGTTATCATATTCTTACTTATTGCTTCAAGAAGTATTTTTTGCATCAATCGTTCGCGGGATAATTGTCCATAAAGTCATAAGTTTATTATACGACAATTAATTCAATTTCAAACTTTTCGATTGTATCAATTTAACGATTTACCATTTTAGTCGTAAACCTTTCAATCGTGTCAATTTAATTATAAACCTGAAAATCCACCAATTTAATCTTAAATATGTTGATAATTTGTCAATTTAGTCATTCAGAACAATTTTAGTTGGAGCCGTTGACGTGTACGTCAACCAACTAGTGACTATCCTAAGTGACATGAGTGGCATTGTTAGTGCTGATGAACATAATTTTTGCATTTTATTTAAATCTTCTTCCTTTTTTTCCTTTTTTTCCTTTTTCCCATGGCTAGTTTTCAGCCACAGCCGGTGAGGGTGTCGTGGCCATTGCCAGATGAGGGCGGCCCTCGCCTGTTGTTGGCCGTGGCCAAGTACTGACCAAAAGTATAAGGAAAAGAAGGGGAAAAAAGGAAGAAAAATTACAGAATTTTTTTTGAAAAAAAAAAGCGAAAATTATTCACATTAGCCTCATCCATGTCATGTAGGATGGTTAGTAACTGGCCATCGTCCATGTTAGCAATTTCTAATAAAATTGATAATTGACAAATTATCAAAAAGTTTAAGATTAAATTGACAAAATTTTAAAAGGTTTTAGTTTTAATTAACACAATTGAGAGGTTAAAAGCTAAATTGACAAATTATCAAAGGTTTTAAGACTAAATTTGCACAATATAATGGTTTAAGACTAAATTAACCATTTACGATATGTTTAGGACTTTTTGGATAATTTTCCCACTTATTCACAGTCGCACATTGAAGATCCAACTACTTGAGGAGATCGAATAAGTTGAAAAAAGAATGAGGTTCGTTACTTAATTTTCAAATCTTGTCTAACGTTCAAGAAGTTGAATTTCAGTGGACCATCATAAGTGGAAATCGTCTTTTGAGTGATGATTCCAATTTCTGCCTCCAAGGGCAAGAGTCATGACAGAACCTTAATCATTCGACCTGAAGCTCAATCCAAATGGAATAACGCATCGAGCTCAGAATTAACTTAAGCATTTGATGTAGAAAGCCACTCCGAGCACAAAGTTGCAAAACAAGTTCCTGGTTCCCATTTGCAGCTTCGATAGTTATCATATTCTTACGAGAAGTACTTTTTGCATCAATCATTTGCGGGATAATTGTCCATAAAGTCCTAAGTTTATTGTACGACAATTAATTCAGTTCCAAACTTTTCAATTGTATTAATTTAATTCTAAACCTTTTGACGATTTACCGCTTTAGTCGTAAACCTTCCAATCGTGTCAATTTAATTATAAACCTGAAGATCCACCGATTTAGTCTTAAATCTGTTGATGATTCGTCAATTTAGTCATTCAGAACAATTTTAGTTGGAGCCATTGACATGTACGTCGGCCAACTAGTGACTATTCTAAGTGACATGAGTGGCATGGTTAGTGTTAATGTACATAATTTTTGCATTTTATTTAAATCTTCTTTCTTTTTTTCCTTCTTTTCCTTTTTCCCATGGCTAGTTTTCAGCCACAACCGGTGAGGGCATCATGGCCCTTGCCAAATAAGGGCGGCCCTCGCTTAGGCTGCAAGGGCGATGGCCCTCACCTGTCGTCGACCGTGGCCAAGAACTGACCAAAAGTACAAGGAAAAAGAAGGGGAAAAAGGAAGAAAAAGTACATAATTTTTTTTGAAAAAAAAAAAGGCAAAAATTATTCACGTTAGCCTCATCCACGTCATGTAGGATGGTTGATGTGTATGGTAATGTTTATGTTCCCGGAAACAGTTTCTTTTCATAAACACTTTTTTCTAATTCTGTTTTCGAGAACAGTTTCTGAGCATTTTAAGACATTTGATAACTATATAAAATTTCTGTTCCGGGAACAGAAACATGTTTGGTACAACCCCAAAAATTTTTGTGACGTAAAATTTCTTTTAATATATTAATAATTTTATTACATTTTTTCTTTTTCTTTCCTTTTTTTTTTTTTTCCTTCTCCTTTCTCTTAGCCGATCACTGGCTTGGCCATGGCCGGTTGACGATGGGCCAGACGAGGTCGCTGGCCTCAAGGGAGCCTCGCCAGCCACTGGTGAGGTCCCCTTGAGCCTCGTCGTGGCTCAACCTTGCTCAACCACCACGAGGCTCGACCTCGCCCGACCACCGCGAGGCCAGATGACACCGACCGGGCAACGCCGAGCCTCACGGTGGCTAGGCAAGGCTCGGCCTCGCTAGATCTAGGCGAGGTCGAGCCTCGCCGGTGGCCGACGAGCTCGGGGCAACCTCGCTAAGTGCCGACGAGGCTCTAGCGAGGTCGCCAAGCCTTGTCTGGCCAGTCGTCGGCCATTGCCGGGCCAGTGACTATCTAGCGTAGAAGAAAATAAGAGAAAAATAAAGAAAAGAAACAAAAACTTGTTTCTTGAGTTATTCCCGGGAACAAGAAATGACTTTTTATTTCTTGTTTCTATTCTAAATTTATTCCCAGGAACAAAAAAAATTTACCAAATGCATTTATGTTCTATTTCTATTCTGGGGAATAAAAAAACAGAAACAGTTATTCCCCGAAATGTTACCAAACAATACCTTAGGGCCTGTTTGTTAAAAAAAGTTTATGTTCCCCGAAACAAAAATTTATGTTCTTTTGTTCCCAAGAACAGAAACAAGAAGTAGAAAAAAGTAGTTTTTTGTTCTTGGGAACAATTCTGAGAAACAATTTTTCTCTCTCTTCTTTTTTCTTCTTCTCTTTTCTTTCCTTCTTCTTCCTTTTGGCCGGTTGTCGGCCTTGGCAATGGCTGATGACCGATCGACGAGGGCCAACGACCTCATCGGAGCGTCGCCGGCCCCCAATGACGCCAAGCCTCGCCATGGCTTGGCGAGGCTTGGCCTTGCCTTGGCTGAGTGAGCTTGAGCTCGCCTAGATCTGGTGAGGCCAACGTCGCGCCGCCTGGGCGAGATCGAGCCTCATCGGTGGCCTGGCAAGGCTCGCCTGGCCACCAAGGCCACCGGCGAGCTCGCTGGCCCTCGCGGTGGCTTGGCAAGGCTCCGACGAACTCACCGGACCTTGCCCGGCCCGGTTGCCGGCAACCAACCACAAAGGAGGAAGAAGGAAAAAAAAAAAAAAAAGGAAAAAAAGGAAAAAAATAATAAAAATATAGAAAAATTAAAGTAACAACAAAATTATACAAGTTTACCAAACGCATTTCTATTCTGGAATATAAATTGTTTGCAGTTATCAAATGCATTCTTATATTCATAAATTATTCCTAGGAACAGAAATAGAAAAAAACTATTTCTGTTCAAAAATTGTTCCCCGGAACATAATGGTTACCAAACGCGCTCTTAGTAAACAGCCGACGTCCACATTAGCAATTTCTAGTAAAATTGATAATTGGCAAATTGTCAAAAGGTTTAAAATTAAATTGATAATTTTTTAAAAGGTTTTAGTTTTAATTAACACAATTGAAAAGTTAAAAGCTAAATTGACAAATCATCAAATGTTTTAATATTAAATTTGCACAAAAGAAAGGTTTAAGACTAAATTAACCATTTACAATATGTTTAGGACTTTTTAAAAAAAATTCCCACTTATTCACAGTCGCACATTGAAGATCCAACTACTTGAGGAGATCGAATAAGTTGGAAAAAGAATGAGATTCGTTACTTAACTTTCAAATCCTGTCTAAAGTTCAAGAAGTTGAATTTCAGTGGACCATCATAAGTGGAAATCGTCTTTTGAGTGATAATTCCAATTTCTGCCTCCAAGGGCCAGAGTCATGACAGAACCTTAGTCAACTGACCTGAAGCTCAATCCAAATGGAATAACGCATCGAGCTCAGAATTTCGTAATCTGAGTCAAGCTCGAGAAGCAGACTATGCTTCCTTGATTTGGTTAAAATGAACCCATGAGTACCACATAATATAAATAAATTCACTTGATTGAATCATTATTTATCATGATAGTCTTTAAGAATGCTATCTCACTCGAATCATCAAGTAATCATCATGGTTCGTCAATTAATCTCAATGATTCGGTGGCCATCAGGGGCCATTAGCGTAATCCTTCGGCTAAATCTTTGATCAAGGTGGACTTTTTTTGCATCCAAAACAAATCAAATCATGGAGCTTTTAGCTCCTATTTCTCACTTCCAGAGATTCTCTTCCTCATATACCATACGGTCTTTCAATTGAAAATTAATGGTTGGACGACTCTCACATACTTCCATCTACTCTGTTGACAAGGATCTTCCTTACTGGATTATGACAAAGCGAGTGCCATTGGTAAAATTTTTAAACAATCCATCTAATTACCCCATTATCGATCAACCCAACAGATATTGTTTACAAAGGTCAAATTTTTGTTCTTAGCTTCTTAGGTTAACCTTAATAAATTGCCCACATATGGTAATTTTGTTTGGTTTAAGTCCTTTAGAGTAATACGATATAAATTGGTCATGTAACGATAGAGAATATAAATTGTTGTTGATGATGGTAATTCTTACCAACGAATCAACCCTCGATACATGTCATTATTATGCCGACGGGTATATATGACAGCAATAAACAAATTTTAAGTATTCGACCCAATGAATATACCTAGTCACCAGATATATTGATCTTGATGAAATATTACTTTACTGTTACTCATTAGAGAATACATAGGTATTGCCACTATCTGAAAAGGTCGAAAGTGATTTGATCTTTAAAAGAGCATGGATGCCATTAGTGATGCCCCTTTAGTCACTTGTCATCCATAGCCCGCCACATATCCAACACAATCCAGCGACCCATTAACGATAACATAGAAATGGTAATCTGAGCACTTAATACTCTTTCTCTCCCACTTATTCTATAGGGATACACCTCCCTTCTCAACCTTAAGCTTCTACTCTCTCTCTCTCTCTCTCTCTCTCTCTCTCTCCTCATTTCTAGGGGTGTGCAACCAGATCGGGTATACCCGGTTCCTAGACCGGCCCACCCGGAAAATAGGGTCGAGAATCGGTTCCCGTTGAAATCGGTTCCCAAAATTCGGAACCAGTTTAAACCGATCTGGGAACAGATTCTCAATGATTACTCACTCGGAAACCGGTTTCTAGACCGGTTTTGGAACCGATTCCCATACCGGTTTTCTAAGTAGATGTCCAAAACCCTTTTTTTTTCCCGATTTATATTATTACTCCCGCAATCACACGACGTTTTGCCTCTTGGCTCTTTCAAACACGCACGACACTCCTCCTTTTGTCATCCCTCTTCCTCACTTGCTTCCCTCCCTCATCGGCCCCCTCTCGCACCGTCCGATGGATGGACCGTGTTCATCGCCGCCAATTTCTTGTGTATCACATAGATTGGCTCGCCTAATTTCTCTTTTGTAGGTGGAGTCATGCTTGCATAAATGAGTAGTTTCATATAATAGTTGTGGGGATAAGACTAATATTAGACATATGTTTGTTCTTAATTTTTTGTCTTATGATTTTATTTATTATAATTAGCCTTGTGGATCCTTAATTTTTCATTTAGTCAAAATTAGGAGGATTACGTTATTTTCTCGCGTATTAATATAAATTTCGAAGTCGTATAGGATATCAGGAGATTACAAAACAGGTTCCAGTAGAAATAGGGTTGACCCTTGAACCGGATCGGAAAAACAGGGTGAATCGGGTACAGGGTTCAATACAAACAAGGTCAGATATAGGGTCCAAAAAAGAGGAACCGGTTATAACAGGGTCGGGTACAGGGTCCCGGTCTAGACCCTACCCACCTTGGACCCGATCACCCCTACTCATTTCCAATGATGACTTAAGCGACGGAGGACCAATTCGAGTACAAAACCTGGACGCCTGGACCTGTTTGTCGTGGGTGCACACCAATTTTCCTCTGAAGTGGCGGATCAAATTATTGTTTTCTGTTTATAGGTTCAACAACTAGCATATTCTGTACACATCAACTTGATCTTGATTGCTCTCTGAAGGTCCAAGTAGGAAGCAATTATTATACAAGTTGGTACGTGTATGAGATTCGTTACTTATAATTCCTGTCTAACATTCAGGGAACTAATCTTCAAAGGACCATTATGACTTGGGAGTCTTCTTATTGAATGACGATGCCAATTTGCGCCTGCCAAGAACTAAAGATGCAGCAAGCGCCAGTCATAACAGAACGTAGTCGTCGAGTGCTCCTCCGATCCGGACTGAAGATCAATCGAAGTCGAATAACAAATCGAGCCCAGAGTTTCGCAATCAAGTCAAGCTCAAGTAGCAGACTAAAGATACGGGCAGAAAACGGGTTTGTAAAATTTTATGAGAACCAAACTACATATTATTAAATTAATGTCTTGAGTTTAAATATAAATAACAGTTTGTTAAATTAAATTTATTGATAAAGATTTTCCAAGTAAATTTCAAATTGGATGAAGAAGCCCTTCTTTTTTTGGACTTCTTAAAGCTGCAGAAATGAGAAAATAAAATAAAGATAGAATAAAAAATGATGAGGGTTTTCTATCTTTCTAGAAGAAGGCAGAAGAAGAATCCATATAGGAGGAAAAGGATCAAGGGTGGGGCCAGAGTCAAAGTTTTGACTTTGGGCACACACGATACATAAGGCGTGCTCTTCAGCGGAAAAGAAAAAGACAGCCTTACGAGAGAAAGAGGAGCTGCACGTAGGAGCTGCATGTAGGAGCCGCGTGAAGCCTTGAATAGGAACGCGAAGCCATTCGTATGTAGACCAAAGACAAATGCTGAAGTTCTTGATTTTGACATGCGTAGAGTGTTTTTGTTTCGAACTTGAATGTGCAGTAATTTTGTGCAGTGAATTAATGTCTAAGTAAGTTGTTTATTTATAAACACTTTGGGTTTTGGCTTAAATTTAAGCATGGGAAACACTTGAGCGTGTGAGCGATTGTAAACTCTAATTCTCCGATTATAGTGGATTATTTGCTGCTGGCTCTCCCCGTGGATATAGATACTAATATTCATACCGAACCTTGAAAGTTATGGTATCTTTATTATTTCTCGTTTATTTCTCTGGTGATTTTGCATTGATGTAATTGCAAGATCTTGTCGTTTCCTCGTATTATATTCCAACACATATGAAATAAAATATCTAAAAATGAGATTGTTTTCCATCTTATGATAGAAAAAAAAAGGATTGATCAAATTCTATTGAGTTTGATTGATGGTGATCATTTACCAAAGAATGACTTTGGTTATCAAATGATTAAACAATTAGGAGCAATTTATTTACAATACTTTCTTTTGAGAATGGCGATTTTGGTGGTGGTGGCATCGGTTCTTTAGTATAAGTAGGCGAAGGTTGTGAATCAAAGGAAAAACAGCAAAATGTCGATACAGCTAAGGTCGATGCGGCTAACTTTGTTGACTAAAAGAGTAATAAGATGAGCGCGGCCAATGCGGCTGGTGTCGTACTTGTAAGTAGTTAATGCGGTTGGCTTTGCTTTTAAAACGTTTACTAAACGACACAACTCGTGCAAGTGGTGTCATAATGACCAAGCTAAGGTTGATGCGGTTGGCTTTGCTGATTAAAGAGACGACTAATCGCAGGGAAACAACAACGGCTAATGTAGCTGGCTTTGCTCATGAAACAACAACTCGCTGGCGCTTCCTCATATGATAGACATTGGCTAATAGACCATGCAACAATACTACAGTTTGACATTGGCTAATAGACAAGACGAACAACGTTAAAATCAATGTTGGCAGGAGGATGTTCGAACTTATTGGGAAAAAAAAAAATTACAAGAGGCAATCCAGATGCGCACTTGGTGTGCACCGAGCGCACTTAAAGTAACATATATTGATCAAACTATGCATAATTAAAGGGACATTATTCGCACAATCTCGATAGATATATAAAACCAACAAAAATATCCTAATTATCTCTAACATAGAAAAATATTCTAGAAAATTACTCTAATTATCTCTAACACCTTCCTTTGACACATTTTCAGTAGGATTATGGAAGCTCATGTGAATGAATTACTACGAATTGTGATAGCTTCTGCTCCAATGTATTGAGATAGTCTTTAAGATATGCTATTTTGACACTGAAACAATCTAATGACCGTGAATGAGTCTCCCAATGTTAGGCCATTCAAATCATCAAGTAACTATCAAGGTTCGATTAATTAATCTCATTGATTTGGTGGCCATCATCGACGTTTTCAATAAAGGTGAACTTTTTGCATCCTAAACAAACCAAAAATCATGGAAGTTTCTCACTTTGAACATTCTTACTCTCTTATCATACAACCCTTAAATTGAAATACAAGTATGATCTTGCCGCTCTCAACTTAGTTCACACACTGCACGTACGCGTTAGGAGGAGTAAATTAGGAGGTTAGTTAGTCGACTGGCATCCGTAAGTCAAGAAGAAATAGTCAAAATTCAGTAGTAGCTTTTATTAGTTGTTCTCAGAACAAAGGAAGAACAAAAGGCAAGGGCACTATTTATAATAAAAAGTTTGGTCAGAATTGTTCGCTTTCACTTGGTGATCCGGTATCTCAAAACTTCTTTGCTTGTGAGCTGTAAAGATCCGATGATAAAATTAATTATAAAAAAAAAGATTTATCGAATAATGTGAAAAATAAATAAGTCCGCATCCGATCTTAAGTAATAGAAAAGGGATATATGATAATATTGAATAAATTGACTTTTCAGGAGAAATATACTTAACAAGCGTCTCCGAACACGTGTTCACAACTTACTATTCTTAGACGGACTAGTCAGTCTCCACCTAAATCTCAATGCCTACAAGTCAAACCCACGAGACGAGACAAGAATAGGTACCACGACCATGTAACCTAGGGACTGTGCAAAAGAAGTCAACTAAAACCAAGATCTAACTTAAATGAAGCGAACAGAGAAAGACTGTTGCATAAATGCTCTGTGGTTCATCCACCACAAGAACCCATGGGGGAGAAGGAATGGATATGACTAATCAGCCTCCATCTAATCTCACTGCCGACAATTCAAACCCACGCCACACAACCTTAGATAGTCGAAGAGAAAATACAGCGTAAGTGGTTTGACTGTCCTCACCAATCAAGGTCTCATTTTTCATTTTTTTTTTCGAATCAAGGTCTCATTTAAATGAAGCCTAAAGTGAAAACTCTTCAGTCAGTGCCCTTTTGTTCCTCATCCACAAGAGCCCACCTGAGAAGAAGGAACGAAGACTACGGCAATGGCGGTCTGCGCGACGAAGCTATTGGTCTCAGCTTTTGTTGTTGTCGGGCTTCTTCTTCTCCTCTCTGCAAGCATCGTGCATGGCGACGTTCATTACCATGATTTCGTCGTGAGTTGCTTCCCTTTTTCCTTAGAAGAAAGCGAGTTTAACTTGATGTTGTTTCGCTACCTCTAAATTTCTTAAGCTTTCTCCATTGGTTAATGTCTCGTCAACCAATAAGTTATGTACACATGTTTAAATTATGCACACAGCTGAAGGAGAAAAACTACACGAGGCTGTGCAGCACAAAGAGCATGTTGGTCGTTAATGACAGTTTTCCGGGGCCAACCATTTATGTGAAGAAAGGGGACACTTTGTACGTGAACGTCCACAACCAAGGTGGCTACGGCGTCACTATCCACTGGTAATCTCTCTCTCTCTCTCTCTCTCTCATGTCAACTTGCAAATCTCATTCCCATCCTACGTACGGTATCCCACATGAAAGTTTGTCCCGTATGTCATTTTTCATATTAATTTCATGAATCGGTCTTAGTATACCATGTTTAAGCAAAAAATAGGTGAAATGTCAGGTTGATCCCCTCTACTTTTACCCGAAAAATCTATGTCATTTTTTTTTATAGCTCATCGGTTTTCGTTGACATGGACAACCGAATTGCTTAATTGGACGTCAGGATTTGCGCATCTTTTATGATACACAAAATTCTTTTAATTGGAGAGAAGGGGGGGGGGACTACTCGAGTTTTGTCAAACTTGGTCATTCAAACTTCTCCAAACTCACGAGCATGGATGCTTGAGCTTCGTTAAGTTTGCAGGGGGCTAGGGCTTGTTTGAGCCTGTGGCCATGACCGCTGTGGTCGCTTGAGCTTTGTCAAGTTCAGCCATCGCCGCTTGAGGTTTTGCATTGGTGAGGATGTTAGATTTTATGGGTCTTCGTTCTAATCACGGCGGTTAAAGTTGAAGAAGGAGAAGAAAATGAAGATGATGATGATGGTGGTGGTGGTGGTTACTCCGAGAGAGAGAGAGGAGAGAGAGTACTAAAGAAAGGGAACAAAAATTCCACTCGACAAACTTCTAACGGTACTAAGTCATGTCAATGAATTTTTAACTGACGTTAATGCTACAATAGCAAATTCCGCCATTAGATAATTTTAGAGATTTACCAATGACACTTTTAAAAGGTACAAAAGCAATTTTGAACCAAAGAAAATAAAGGAAAATATTGATTTTCAAACAAAAGTAAAGATATCGACCACAATGTTCCACTAAAAAATTTCACACCTAGGACGAATTCGACGACGAGCGAGGATACAAGAAATGATTGCGAATAAAACAGAAGCATGTATGTTCATCTGTCGATTTATTCCAGGAACTTTGGATTTCGAGGTTGATGTAGGGCTTGCGCAACAAGGAAAAAAAATCAAGAAAGAGGTCAATAACAACAGAAAAACTGGACCCGTCCACCGCGGTTTTAGGACGAAAAGTTAGGTACGCCGTAGAAGGCAATGATTGGAGTATGATTATTGCGATTGCGGTTAGCCCGTCCGGTCCACCCTATCAATGTCGCTTTTTTGCTCCACCAGAACTTTAAAAAACCAGTGCTCGTACATGGACCCACCATTAAAATGTTCGCATAAAATTTCCCTTGAACCATAAATCTACCCTTAAAAAAACCCAAGTTAATGTGACGAAACCTCCGAAAGAGTACTATTGCTTTTAAAAAAATTATTTCAAATTAATTTTTTGATTATCAAAAACCTCAAACTAATATATTTATAAAAATTTACACAAAAATAAATTTTTTTACTACAAAAAACTCAAACCAGTATATTTATGATAAATTTATCATTCATTAATTTCAATTAAATTGAATTAATATCACGAAAAAATACAAACGGTACGCATGTAATGAAAGGAGGGGACAAACCAAAATCAGTATATCCGCATTATCTAACTTAGCAATTTAACGTTAAAATGTAATAGAAATTAAAGGGGAATAAATTTGTTATAAGTGTACCATTTTAGGGATTTTATATACGAGCTAGCTATTTTTAATTTGAGTGAGACTTATCCAACTAAGTATTTCGGAACCAACTTATAGACTTGATCGTTCTTGCTTGATTAGTTGCGACTGCTAACTCAGATTTTGATAGGCATGGGGTGAACCAGCCGAGAAATCCATGGTTCGATGGGGCCGAGTACGTGACACAGTGTAACATTTCGCCGGGGACGAATTTCACGTATCAAGTTTTGTTTTCGGAAGAGGAGGGGTCGTTGTGGTGGCACGCTCACAGCGAGTGGGCAAGATATAGTATTCATGGCCTCATCGTCATTCACCCCGCCGACGGAACGTCCTATCCGTTTCCGCAGCCCGACGGCGAGAAAGAGATGGTGCTCGGTATGTACAACGGTTTCACCTGTAGTTTTCAAACAGTTCATTTCCTGTAATGTAGGCAATGTTACTGTTACTTCGCAGCGTCTTGGTACACGGAGGACGTTTACGAGTCCATCGCCGAGAAGCTCGCCGCAGGGTCAGACTTGCTTGTGTCGGAGGCGTACACCATCAACGGCGAACCTGGAGATTTCTGCGAATGCTCCATTGGTACATGCTTAAATTGCAGGAAGATGTATTAACACTAAGGCTGCAGATTCACTCAATTTCTCTGTTTCTTCTCCGTGCTGTGTAGAAACTACACACAGGTGGATGGTCGATTATGGCAAGACCTATCTTCTCCGCCTACTCAATGCCGACATGAATGCCGAGCTCTTCTTTGCAATCGCAGACCACAACGTCACCGTCGTTGGATCCGATGCGGCATACCTCAAGCCCTTTTCTTCGGAATACATCTTGATTAGTCCTGGACAAACTATAGACGTCCTGGTCACGGCAAATCAGCCTCCAGGTCAGTACTACGTTGCCGCTAGGCAATACTACAGCAACATGTTCAAATACAGTGGATACGATCACACCAACGCGACAGCGATTCTTGAGTATAGTGGAAACTACACTGCCCCATCGACTCCCGTCTTCCCGTCCGGTCTTCCATCGTACACCAACTATAAAGCTGCGACAGGCTTTGTGCAGAGTATGAGGAACATTATCGATCACGTCAATGTTCCGATGAATATAACGACTCGCATGTTCATCACTGTGTCGCTCAAACAGTTCATGGTCGAAATCAATGATACAACAGAAGAAGTTTACCCAGCTGCAAGCGTAAATAACATCAGCTGGTATAACCCTTGGACCGACGTACTGCAAGCATATTACAGGTTACCTACGCAAGATCTTTGTTATTACAATCTCATTCCTCGATGCTCAAAATGCAAATATAGGTTAAAGGGTGAATTTAGATGTTTAAATTGATTAGCGAATGTAAAGTTCGCTAAATGCGATCTAATTTCGAGTAATGTTTCTTCAATTGCGCTACATATCACTTGCAGAAATGTCAGCGGCTTCTACACGACCGATTTTCCAGATGATCCACCAACTTTCTTCAACTTCACCCAGCATAATTTGCCTCTCAACACCACGGCTGAACCAGAGAGAGGGACGAAGGTGAAGGTGCTCGAGTACAATGAGGAGGTGGAGATAGTGTTCCAGAACACCGACGTGATGAACTCGTCCGAGAATCATCCTATGCATCTGCATGGCCACAGCTTCTACGTGCTCGGCACGGGTTTCGGCATCTATAACAACGAGACCGACCCTCTGACGTTCAATTTGATCGATCCTCCTTATCAGAACACCGCTTCAGTACCCAAGGACGGATGGCTTGCCATTAGATTCAGGGCAAGCAATCCAGGTTAGTACAGTACGGAAACAGCTGGTCACATTTTCCACTTCTCTCCAGCTCAGCCGAGACAGCGACCCCTGCGGTGATGGACAGAAGTTTTGAGAATTCAAGAGAACACCTTGATGGGCAGGGACAAAACTTAATGCTTTTGTGTTTTTCTCAGGAGTGTGGCTATGGCACTGTCACCTGGATAAACACCTCACTTGGGGCATGAACTCCGTGTTCATTGTGAAAAATGGCGGCACCGAGGACACGAGCATCCGAGACCCCCCGGGTTACATGCCTCCCTGCTATCCTGACAGCAAACTTCGGCTCGAGGAGTTCTCCGACTCGGATGAGAAGCTATACTCGACTTTGATGTGATCCGACTCAATACATCTTCGAGGCATTAGCACAGGAACTCTCTCCTCCTTGAAATAGTTCACCGAACGCATCAGGCGTCAGTCATTAAAAAACGGTTTGATTGTGCCTTTATGTAAGTTGATAATTGACTTAGTCCTATTATCGGCATAAATTTCATGTTCATAGTTATGGAAGCCCTTGGCCTGCCTTATAATAAACTTGAGATGATTTTGGTTCTTCTGCTGTATTATTATTATTATTATTATTATTATTATTATTATTATTATTATTATTATTATTAGTGGTGGTGGTGGTGGTGTTGTGATTATTTTTGATCATGAATTATAGTTGTGTTGGGCCTATTTATGTAGAGCCCATTTTAATAATTATGTAGAGTTGGCCCAGACGCAAAGCCCTCAAGTTTAAAGCAGAGACTATGAAAGTTGCGCCTCGTTCGCACTCATCATTTCCTATGCATGACCAAAGAATTTTAAGCTTTTTTTTTATAAATTATCTCTGATTTTCACATGTTGAAGTTAAGGGTGAGTAACGACTGGGATTTACCTCAATGGCCACCATTCCAATATGGAAGAGGAGGTGGGGGATTTGAATTCTTATCTTCTCAAGGGGGTTGAGATGGGAACGATTTAGTTTTAAGTGTAAGTTTCAACTCCCACGCCTTATAAGAAGGCAGGGCAAAAGTCATAGAGTGAGAGTTAGAGTAGGAGTAAAATAAGACCAACAAAAAAATAAAATAAAAAAAGTTAGGGGTGAGCATATCGGATGGATCAAACTAGGAACTATCTAGATCGGACTGTTTGGTCCGATTCCCAAGGCTGTCAGTCCTATTTTCGATTCCAGGGGCAACCACATCAACTCTTTTTTAAAAAAAAAAAAAATATTTTTCATTTCTTAAAAATAGCAATAAAAACCAAAGCAGTAACAATTCTAGTATTTTTTAATTTTTTTTCATAAATGATTGGTTTCATTAGATTGGACTAAACCATCCAGTCAAGTCCATGATCCCCGAACCTTAAACAATTATCAAAAGTCACTTTAACTAAGGGTAATCAATTCCCAATCTAGTCCGATCCCATCTAGGAATTAAGACACAGTAGTTATATTTTAATCACATGTTCTTCAATGTTAATGTTCGCAAATATAGTTGTATAAAATGGAAAATTTACTTCACAAATTTTTAAAGTTGAAAAACCAAAACATGAACTTATGGTTTGTTAGAATATTTAAATAATAAAAAACGTATTTATCTAACAACTTAAATTTTTAGAACAATTGGTAATGGTCTTATAAATTTTTACATAGTATTAGCGCTGAAGATCATAAGTTTGAATTTTTCAGGCCTCATTTGCCTCACTAATTGAATTTCCATGCTTAGTAAGAGTCAATTAACTCTGAAAACTTCATCCAAAGAATCCATAATTGCCATCTCATTAACTTTATCCAATTTGAATGACAGAAAATATAAACATAGTAATTTTTTTCAAATATTTTAGCACACGTGGCGCTGCAAACAAAAACAAAAAGAACAACCGCGAAGAGAGGAAGAGAGATATAGTGTTTGCTGTTTGGGTCAACCAGATGAGATGTTGCTAAATGTTTTACTATGTCAAAAAATAGGAAAAATAGATTTACTACGTTAAATTCGTGTATTTAGCTTTAACCCTTCTATGATTAAAAAAAAAAAAAAAAAGGAAAAGGATGTTGCTACTTGCTACCACTTCATCTCCCAAAAAAATTAACAAAGAAGTTATAAATCTTGCAATTATACTAAACCCCCTTTTCTTGCCAATTTGATCATGAATTTTTCGCATTTATACAAATTTAGTCCATCAACTCAATATTGGGCAGCCAGCACTAACATAGATAACTTTTAATAATATTTTATTTTTTCCCAATTATTTATTTTTTTCTTTTATTTCTTCGTTTTTTCCTTCTTTTCTTTTTTTCCTCCTCGCATGCTATTGGGCAATGGCCACAAAGTCCTCACTCACCGCAAGTGAAGACGACCTCCCCTGCAGCTAGCGAGATCATGGTCGCCTTTGCCTGTGGCTCCCAAGCCTCACACCTAGATTGTCGTGTGTGTGGGTCTTGAAGATTAGTACAATTTCTCTCGCAATGTGGGCATGAGGCCCGGGTCCTAGGTGCGAGGTAGCCCCCAAGCCTCACCCAGATTTGGGCAAAGTTGAGCAAGGGCCATGACCCATGCCTGGGGTTGATGAGGGCTTCATGGCTCTCACCTAGCACTAGTTGCTAGGGGGAAAAAGAATAAATAATCATGAAAATTAGAAGAAAATATTATCAAAATTTGTTCGTGTCAACATTGGTCGGACGGCCAAAACGGGCCGATGTCCCCGTTAGAACTAGTTGGCCATATAAATTGAATTGGCACAAATATAAAAATTTTGGAATTGAATTGGTGAAAGAAAAATAATTAGGACTGAACTCCTATAATTACAATAAATTTAGTTATTTTTGGTAGTTTCCCCATCTTCCCTTGCGAGGGTTAATGGACCGCATGAGGAGGTGGCACGACGATTAGCACTCATGAGTTATGACAATGATTTCGTCGTAAATCCAACCGTGATCAAATCTCGACACAGTCAATTTGTTTCATATAAACACTCAATTTGCTTTCGTAACATGATGAGGTCTCTACATATCGCATACGTTCGCCCCCACCAGCTCTATCTCTCGAGTCTCTCCACCTTTGAAGACGCTTCGTACGTCCTTCAGTGCATTTGGAACTGGTGCGGTGGTAGCAAGCAATGGCGTCACCATTGCAAGAGCCCCTCATTGCTGCATAGGTCCCTGGGGAAAACGGGTGGCGGTGCCGTCCCTAACAAGATTTTCTGTGCGATTCGCCAACTTCTTTTTATAAACAAATTTTATTTTTTATTTGGCCCGTTTTGTTTCTCAATTTTGATACTTTTTCTAAGGTGGAGTCCACTTGGCGTCATATCACATTTTTCGAGTAATCAAATTTGACTTGACTGCGTTAACCGGAACACTTTATTGCACTTCTTATTTTTTCGACATATTATTTTGATTGCACTATTTGAAATTTTTAAGATTTGATTATAATTTAAAAATAAATTTTAGGATTTTCGATGTATTTATCGCAAAAATGAACAAAGAAACAAAAGAGCGGGAGATACATCTAAGTTACTATTTCTTTCTTCAATAGAAAGGCAGGAATTTGAGTGTTTTACCCTAAAGGCCTAATTACGGAGTGTCTTGTTTCAGTTGTAAATATTTTGCATAAGCATATAACTCAATTCCGAAATTGGCGGATCAGTATTAGTTGGACAATAGAGCAGGAATTGTTCTCTAAATTTATAAAAATTGATCATAAATCCATTTTTTTGATCCATATTTGATGAATTGGGTTGATATATAAATTACATTCGATAAATGGGTTGTAATGGTAAAGTCAAAGATAATAGAAGTGTTAAATGAGTACACAACTTATTTATACGCAATTCATATCTATGACTCTCTTTTGCCCTCGTTCAATCTCGCGTTCTCTTACTTTGTACTCACACTTTAATTTGGATATGGATTTTTCTAGATTAGGTTAAGTGTTGAAGTGTTTTAATAATATGGATTGGATCGAGCATGAGTATTGAGTACTTGTATTGTATGGAAATATATCAGAAAGATTTAAATAGGTTAATTTAAGTCCAACAATTTTTAATTTGATCATCCGTTTGATAGATCTATAATTTGCTTACGGCGTGAATTGAATGCACGATCTTACGAAAGACTTGCAATCATTTCAACACTTGAGCATCGAGGTGTTACTTCTATTACTTGCCAAATAGAGGGTAATGGCATCAGCTTCTGACATATCGTCTTCTCACTTTGATAAAAATTTGGAAATAAAGGAACAGATGATAAGGAAAATAGAATCCCACTCCTTTTTCCTGCTCCGTCATTTAATAACGCCAAAAAATCGTCCCTTTCAATCTTTTGCCTTTTCGGTGCAAAATACTCAAGTCCAAACAGTACAAGGAATGGGACATAGATTTCTTAAAAATTCAGTCTGCAAGTGCAAATAGTACGAGATTTGTTCACTTACTGTTGCCGCAAAATCGACCCCCCTGCAGCTGCAGACTTGCAGTCCCATCCACAACACGCTCGCCGCTGCAGGATTGC
Organism: Eucalyptus brandiana; assembly: GCA_014182725.1. Taxonomy (NCBI): domain Eukaryota; kingdom Viridiplantae; phylum Streptophyta; class Magnoliopsida; order Myrtales; family Myrtaceae; genus Eucalyptus; species Eucalyptus brandiana. Next base: position 66,545,967 of record CM024675.1, on the reverse strand, counting down.
AGTCACCATCTACTTTTTCCACGCAATTTTACAAAAGCCAAACGCGTGCAATTGAAATTTTTACGATTGGTGTGTCGGTTCGCGATACAGTGATGGTTACACGTTACGACCAACGCATCGATGGCGATGAACACTTGCGGGGGAGCTTTTCTTCCCTACTACGTGTTCTTGAAATAAAATAAAATAAAACGCTAATTATTTACCGGCGGTAACTTGAAACCCACATGCTCATTAAAGAGGTGTGGCAGTGAATCTTGAAAGGGCCAACTTTAGAATTAAGAAATCAGAATAATCAGTCACACAACTAAAGGTGTGTAGTATCATAGTCAATTCAAGTTTCACTTGAAACTTATTCGATAAAATCGGTTCTCAAATTTTTGAAATTTGGATGTATTTGCGTACTTTGAAATCCCTCTTATATATTTTAGGATATATAAGTTCTCCTTATATCCTTAATTGAATGATTGTAGGAAATTATTATTTATAATGATTATCATTTACCATTACAATCTATTAACTACAACTTATAATAAGACATACGAAAAATATGAAATATTAACATTGTAAATATTTTAGTCATGGGTAGGCCATAAATGGAAGTCCAAGCTACTGGCTCTAGATTACATACTCATAATTGGATAGAACAAAAAAATACAAAAACTTGTTCTAGGAACTTGAAACTTAGGCTGCGCATGACAACATTTTTTGGTTAAGGAAGAGTTTTTTTTTTTGTTCAAAAATAGTTCTTTTCTATTTCTATTATAGAAAACAATTTCCGAGTAAAATAAGATGTTTGGTAATTATACAAAATTTCTACTCGAGAAATAAAAAACGAATAGACATGCGTTTGATACGAAACAGTTTTTTTTTTTTGTATTTATTCATTTTTTATTCTTGCTCATAGATCGCCGACCGCCAACTGCCGATCGCTGGCTGTCGACCGCAGGAGGTGGCAATCGATGGGCTGTGCGACAACAGTCGACGATGACGGTTGGCGGCCGACGGTCGTGCAATGGCGACGGCGGGCGACGGCGAGCAAAGTGGTCAACGGCGGCCAATAATCGACAGTGGCTCCGAGCGGTTGGAGGTGGCTGCAGCAAGAGAGAGGAACAAAAGAAAAATAAAAAAGAAAATTTGCTTATTTCTAGAAATTATTTCTAGGAACAAGAAGCAACTTTTTTTTGTTTCTCTTTTCTATTCCAAATCTATTCATAGGCTAACTTTCTATTTCGGGGAACAAAAAAATAACTTAGCGTTACCAAACGGATTTCTGTTCTTTTTTTGTTCCAAGGAACAAAAGAACAGAAATCCGGAGGAATAGAAATATTGCCGTGCGCAACTTTACTCATTGGAACTGATTCCCTAATTTTTTTTAGCCTAAAATCTACCATGGTGGGAATTGATATGGTTCTTTGGTTCTTGGTTCTACATTGGAATCATGCTTACACGTACACACAACTTTATGTTTCACATATGAGAACAAACCTTCTCAAAAAAATACGATGCAAGGTCTAATTGTCTTTGGGTTAATTACACAAATGATCAATATATTTTATCTCAATGTTCAATTTAATTCATGAACTTTTAATTCATTTAATATAGTCCGTAAATGTTAACACAATATGCAAGATGATCTATGAATTTTAAGTTTATTTAATATGATCCTTGAATTTTTTGTAAATGTTCAATCTAGTTGCTGAAATATTATATCTCCAAATTCAATCTAGTCCTTAGATTATCTAGTTTGGGGACTCAAATTGAAAATGAATCAAAGGTTCAATGAACTATGTTGAACAAACTAAAAAATTAGGGATCATATTACATATCAAGTTGAAGTTCAGGGACTACATTAAATAAATTAAATGTTCATGGACCACATTATATATTGAAGCAAAGTTCATGAATCATTTGTGTTATCTTCCCATTGTATGGCCAATCACAAGAATTATTTAGGGAGAAATTTCTTGATAAGGATGGTAGAACATGTACTCGAATATATTTGATGAGACTCGCTGTCCGCCTAAGGCCCTCATGAAACTCATCAGATCAAATGTTAGAGATGATTTTTTACTGTATGAAATATATTCATCGAAATACTTGTCGAACTAGAACTTAACCCGTCTACATGCTAAAGTTTACACTCCAACACAGAAATTCCGTGTCTTAGAATTTATTTCAAAAGTAGAAAAGTAACTACTAAAAATATTAATGTAATCCATTTCAGGGTAACTCTTTTTTTTTTTTTTTTTATCATAATGGGTGACTTTTTTTTTTTGGTCGAAATAATGGGTGACTTGACTAATAGTAGAATAGACCCCCAAAAAATCCGGCTAATAAAATAGAATATCTATAAGTTAAACTTGTAAAAATAAATTAAAAAAATATACATGTCATTACATTTATAATGATTTTTTCAATGATAAATTGGAAATAAACCCTCTAAGAACATTGCGAAATGGAATTTATAGTTTATAGGTAGCATAACCCAATTGTTTAATCGGTACTTTAAGAAGAAACTAAAAAATATCGATCTTAAATTGAGAAAATGAATTTTTTTTTTTTGGTGTCAAGGAGTAAAACAAATTTATAGAAACACTTGGTCGGTCGTATTTTAACTACACTGTCCAAGTTGAAATTTTCAGCAATATATTGTCCGATGAAGGTTTAAAGTACTCCCACAAGCAGACGAGCAAATAGATAGAAGAAAAAGATGCGTATAGCATTCATCAGCTTGAGAACCCATAAAAATTTGAAAAAAGGAGAGGGAAAGAATTTTCAAGTCAGGTTAGTCTGCAGCAAAGACCAAAAAACATTTTCGCTTATTTACCAAAAGAAAAACAAAAGCAAATCAAGATAACAACATATAATTGGGATATTAAGTGATATTAAGAAATCACTGTCTATGAAAATCATATATTAGACATTCGTAATGTATATGGTAGACTTCTCGTGGATGTTCACATTGGTAATTTTCATTCAATCTTATCTCATCACCTAATTCATCACGTCCATAAGATAAAAATAAAACTTAATTGATTACTAAGCTCGTTGCACAATGATTAGCAATTTTTGTTTGTTGGGAAAGAAAGTTTGGTTTTTCATATATTTTAACAAAATTTCACAATCTCTAGGGTTTCCGTTGAGGAAATCGTTTGTATCAATGTCCTCCAAGTTTCAATCTTTACATGTGAAATGTTAAAAGATGTCATATGCACGTTTACAAGTTACTAAGGTCCCTAATAGTAGGTTTTATCTCACCCCACCATGCCAAAGAAAAAAATTCTTTTGCAAATAAATGAATAATCAACAAAGTTTAATTTGCAAAAATACTTTATTCAATGATTAAAAATAAATTGGTCCAAAGAAATGGAGGTAAAGATCAAACATGAATTTGCACTTACTGACCAACCAAACGAAAAAAGAAGAAACTTTGAGTTTTTCTTTTTTCTCATTTTGACCAAGTTAAAGAAAGTGAAAAGGTACATGCCTCTCTCAAGGCCTCCACTATAAGTTACCCCAACATCAAAATGCAAGACTTAAAAAGCAGAAAGTTTTGTGAATCCTCAAAGTGGTCACGTCAACTCATCGAGAGAGAGAGAGAGAGAGAGAGAGAGTGCATGAGTTGCGGTCACCTTTAATTTGGGGAATGGCTGACCAGAAAGCGAAAAGGCGAGTGAGAGGAAACGAGAAGTGATCAAATCAAGGCTGGGACAGGCTTTCCTGTACAGAGGGGGGGGGGTCGGAAACTACAGTTTTTCCCAGTTCCTCAAGTCGTCCCGTGCCATCAATATGAAGTGGGACCAAACACTCACCTACCCCTACACAAAATAAAGATAGGGGATATGACACAACATCAACCTCCTTGCTTTTCTCTCTTTTCTCTTCAATTGCTTGGCCCACATGATCTTTCTTTCTATTCCTCCTGTCCAGGGAAAAAAAGTCCTCTTACATGTTCCTCATCGAGAAAACTAATATTGCCGAATTCTTTTAGTGTCCTGTGAATTCAGTATGCTTATTGATGAGGTAGATTCTATTGGGTTATTGATCTGATTCACTTATCTAGATTATCATTTATGGTCTAAGCATAATTTTGTAAGTGTTGCTTTTGTAAGTTTGTCATAATAAATATAATATTATCTCAGTAACATAATAAATATTGAGTTTTTCTAGCATAAGATAACAGTTTTTAAGGTATTGTGAGAATAACAGTTTATTATGAGTTATAAATTTTTAAAAAATATGTCTTACACTAATTTATAATTATTTAAAATTTAATTTTTTATAATCCGAAATAAAGTATTATTCTTACCGTATATTAAAGATTATTGCATAATCATTTCTCTAAATATTATATTACTAAAACAAACTATCTTGGAACTCTCGTATCATTATATATATATATATATTGATGTGTCACACGTCAATAAGAAGATTTGATCATATAATAAGGTGAGGTAATTCGATGAGATAGATCGCATCGCAATATCGCATCAAGTTATGTAAGCCTCGTACCGTAGACTCTCTCTCCTTTTCCTGTCATTTGACAGAGAGAAAAAAATATTTCTTTTGATGGACGTCACTCCTCTCTTGAGATCACCCTTCAACCAATTAGACCCATTCAAAAGCTTCTTCCATCTTTTTCTACTTTTTTGCTTCTACCCCATTTGGTACCCTTTCTCCCTCTTTCCTTCAAATCCTAACTTTGGTAGCTTGGCTAGTTTGATACTAGACAGAGCTGGTTCTCACGCACGTTTGACAAAATCACATGAGCCGATAGTCCTCCATATTTGATCAAATTTGCCCCATGTTTCATTCTGGTTTTCTCACCACTTTTTGCACTCCGATCTTCCCAGCCAAAGCCAAGCCAGCACAGAGTACCCAGAAGTGAAACATGGGTGTGTTTATACGAGCTCTTAAGTTGCTGCTTTGGTTGTCTCTGTACTTGTTCATTCTCTTTGTTGCGCATTGTCATGGATCAAGAAGCTCCCAGCATGCGTTTAAGATTAAGCCAAAGCAACCTCATGATAATGGGATCGGCCACTTCTTGGGGTTCTTGCCTAAACACTTCCCAGTACCAGCCTCTGGTCCTTCAAGGAAGCACAACGACATTGGCTTGCAAAGCCGGACTTCATCATCATCACCATGAAGATTTCGTCAGAGAGAATTTTGGCAAGAAGGTGATGGATCGCATATTATTATAGTCGTGCCTTTTAGTCTCTCTTTTTTCGGACCTTTTTTTTCCTTTTTTATATCTTTTGCCATTTTGTTGAAGCAAAATGGAAAAAGGCTGGGTTGTTACTATGTACATGGAGTGGTTGGGCAAAATCTTTTTGGAGATTGAAGACATGGGTTAGGGGGATATGTTGATTTATGTACTTTTTAATCGCTTACTTTATACATGAAGATTTTGATGCTTGTTCTCTTGCTTTATTTGAAAAAGAAAATCAAAGATTAAAAGATTCAGATGTCCAGTGTCTTCTTAAGCGTTAGCTTCTGCGTTTGGGGTTTCTTTACTTTCTGAACATGTCTTGTTGTCGCCATGCAGCCACCGTTTCTGGTTCTCGTTATCCACAACCATAAAGATGATAGATAAAGCATAGAGCTGAGAATGCTTTATTTTGTAGAATTAAAGTATAAAAAGTGAACGGTTTCCAAATGATTCGCATCAACACGATATAGCGGATCCAAGGTCTCAGGACATGATTGACTCTTGCATTGGATTCGAATTATGTTTAAACTGAGGTTTTGAAATCTCTCTCTATATATATACATATAAAAGAAAAGGAGCTTCATGATTGTTGGCTCCACAACATTGTGAGTCTGTGACTGGCTTTTTCTTTTTCATTTTTTTTTAAGAAACGGGGCAAAGTCTGAGTATTACATTAAACTCACCTAATAAAGCTTAAATAGGGGAATTAAACCTATTGATGGTCTATCTAATGCCGGAGTAGTATTTACATAACAAGATTGAATAATCCACTTTGCTAACCAATTTGCACATAAATTTTCTTCCCTAAAAGCATGAAGAATTCTGACTTGTTGGAAGTACTTAACAGTTTCCAAATTCAAAAGTCAGAGGATTTCGCCGAATGGTGAGAGATAGTGGATTTCTGAAACAGTGCAGTTGCCGCTTGTGAGTCCACCTTCACAATTATTTTGAGAATTCCCAAAGAGATTGCCAATTTGAATCCCAAAAGAATACCTCCAAAGTTCATCTCTTAATGCACACTTCCAGATGTCGAGCAAAACTGGCAAGCCAATTGCCTGACTCGTTGCGGAGAAGTCCATCGACCAAAGCTGGACACGAGTTGCTTTTAGAGACCCTGTTGGTGTTGAGGTTAATCCAACCAGAGGGAGGGGCTATCTCCAGCCAGAGCGAGGAGCTATCCAACACACACACGTCTCTATAAATGCATATAAATCGTGAGTGTATCATGTGTGTACAAATTAATCATGTCGCCATGCGCCATATGACAAATGTGGCTTCGAGACTTTACGGAGAGATTGAGATTTTGGAACAAGGTGTGTGCAAGTCCTCAAAATCATAGCCTTAGATTTCGTTGTTTTGCCAGAATGTGAATTGTTTGAAAAGTATTTTCTTTAAAAATGTATATCACTTAAAATAATTATTCAATAAAAAATATTTTCATTATAAATAATAATAATTCAATTTCCTAAATGATATAAATGAATATTTTTAGGAAGATATTTATCAAATCATCTTCTTTTTTTTATGAAAAAAATATAAAGTGATGTGTAATTCATGTGTTCTGAATTTTTTTCAAGAGTCAGCTCCATAATTTCTTCAGAGGATGCAATCTAGGAATCCGACAGCTTCTGCTTCCTTCGCATCGGAAAATCTAGCAAGTCATGCAAGAAAGTTGACATTTCGAAGAGTTATCTGGACGGCTTGCACGATATAGCTGTCGATTTGCTGGAAGGCCTTGTGGCTAAGGGCATAGAAAGGGCCACCTACAGATAGTGCACGGTGACTGTGTCTTAGGTTAGCTGAAATTCATGTCGACTGGGTGACGACAAGACAACTTCATCAAAATCTGTACCTGCCAATCAGTCTGCCAAAGCCGATGGCAACGCTAGCAGTTGCGACAATCTAAACCCCTGGGTCCAATTTGGGAGAGCCAGTAACAAATTTATGGCGTCATTCTGTGAACCGCTTGCTGTTTCTCTAGCATTATTCCAATGCCAATAGGTGTTTTGAGAGTATTTTTCTGCATAAATTGTATCATATCATACTCTGTTCTTTATAAATGTCTCGAGAATATCAACTTTATATGTTTGTTTTAATGCTTGATAAGCACCTCTAGAGCACCCGTGGTCAACAGCTGTGAAACATATCAGAGGGGGAAAATAGTAAAGTGGACTTCCTTGCTATAGAGTATGAACTCTTTGTATTGTCAATTAAGCTCAAGCTGTCAGCCACAAAAAGAGCTTTCGTCGTTATCTCTCGTTTTCGTCAAAGCTTTACGAAGCATATGTCAATCTGCTTATTATATTATATAAAATAAGTTCGCGGTAAAAGACAAGGACGGAAAATTATTGCGTGGACGCACAAGCTAGTATGGTCCTAGGTCATGATTTAATAGATTTAAAGCTGGATTTGTTTGCTGAAAATTTCATATTAAATTTTTTTCGTAATTTTTTTTTCAAGAAAATTAATCAACTTTTTTTTTTTATATATTTTTATGATTTAGGAAAAAGGTTCTTTCTTGACAAAAGCGGAAATCATTTTCTTTCAATCTAAATTTGTTATATGTATTTTATCGACAAAATTATTCATAAATCAATGAATTTCTTGTCATCCAAGTATAAAAAAGTCAAAAAATAATTTCTCACAAACGAACTGTAATTCAAAGTGGGTCTCCTAAGAAAACTACTTATAATCATGCAAAAGGAAGAGCACTCATTCGATCCTTGAAAGTTGAAAGCAGGTACTTAGGAATCTCTTAATCTCCATGCTGTTAGAGCTACAGAACCTAGAAAAGAAGTCCAACGTTGATTTTCTCACAAGTTGTTGTGGCCCAACCAATTTTGACTGGGAACATAATGAGAAAATATCCCCTTTAAATCAAAGCGAAATTGTTTTTTCTCAGATTATGTCAATTGTCAATCATGAGCTTTCAAAACCGAATACGCCAACTAATTGCTTTTGGCACCTTCATCACCTCAAAGACACAATGGGTTATCACATTGAATTGAAAAGTTTGAGGTGATATTCAAGCTTACATTAGAAATGACAGATGAGCCATCACTAATCCGGTGTGATAACATAAGTGGCTTAACTAAATGAGGTCGATTGTCTTACAGTAGATCCAATCAAACATGAGAAGTTCAATTTAATAATGTCAACCTGATAATACATGGTCTTTCGGTCATTATTCTGTTAAATTACAAGACATATATTCAGGTTCCTGGTCTTGTTATCTTAAAATTGGGCACCTGCAGTAATGTAACTATATATAATCAGCTTCAGATGATAGGGGCAACCTGGGTCAATGAGAAGTCGGTGCTTAACTTGTAATGGTAGTAGAACTTCATGAAGAGTTCACCAAGTTTGGGTAGAGCTAGCAAAATGGATCATAGACCCTTATTATGACCCATTTTTAATTAAATGGGTCATATATGAGTCAAGTAAAGATTAAATATGAGTCAGAAATGGGTTTGAAAAAGTAAAATACAAAAAAAAAAAAAAGAATTTAAATGGGTTATTAAGAAACCCACTTTAAACCCATGGCCTTCTTTAACTTTATAAATGTTTTTTAATAAAAATCGAAATTATAATTATTTTTCATATTTCAATTTTTTTTTTCTTTTTTTTTTTTTTTTTTTTTTTTTCTTCCTTCCTTAGTCGACGGCCAGTCGCCAACCAATGATAGGCCAGGTGAGGCTCAAGCTTGCCGGCAAGTTGCCGATGACTAGCGAGGCTCGGCCTTTGTCGACAATTGGTGAGGCTCAAGCTCGCTGGCGTCGGGCGAGGCCTCGGCCTTGCCAGATTTGGCAAGGCTCGAGCCTCGCTAACAACTGACAAGACTCGAGCTCACCTGCATCAGGAGAGGCTTCGGCTTTGCCGGATTGGCGAGATCGAGCCCTACCCAACACCGGCGAGCTTGATCTCGCCTCGTGGCCGGTCGTCGACCGTTGTCGTGGCTGGTCGTCGGCCGTTGTCGTGGCCGGTGGTCGGCCAAAGAAGAAGAAAAAAGAAAAGAGAAAAAGAAAAAAATAATTATTAAAAATTGTATTTAAAAAAATTAAAATAATTGAAAATTATATTTTAAAAAAATATTTAAAAAATTATAAAATTTTTCCATTAAATTTGCATTGCATAAAAAGTGTTAAAAAATTTTTATTGCATAAAAATGTTTTAACAATACTTTTTTTTTAATAAAAAAATCATAAAAATGAGCTTTTTAGGTTTAGTTAAAAAATTTCTTATTACACTTTTTAGTTATTCAATGATATGTTCACTTCAAATAAGAAGCATGTGCATAGTCTATTTCTTTATAAATATTTCAATTTATAGGTTTTTTTTAACTTTATTTTTATTTTTATTTTTATTTTTATTTGAAGTTTTAATCCAATTAGCATATAATAGAAGTGGGTTTTCCTATAATATTAATAAGTTTTAGCAATACAGGTCGAATCGGGTATGGGTCACTTGATTTACACTACGTGAATATAAGTTAAAACGGGTTAAATGAATCAAATACGAATCGACTCATTTTCAATCCGACCCACCCATTTGACAGGTCTAAGTTTAGGCAATGTAACAGAGGAAAGTGATTGAGCCAAAAAACTAATACAACAAAATAATTTAGCATAAGCAGATGTTTATTTTCAGCTGTATATATACACAGTACAAAGATCCTGGTTTGGAATTAGTATCTCAACAAAAAGACTCTACATCTTTGCTCGTTCTTGTTGGCCCTGTTTTTTTGCTTTTCCTGTTTCCATAGCTAGCAAGATCCAACTCGCAGGCAGCACCACTTCTCTGGTGCTAATCTGTTCATCCTTTGACGCAAGAACAATGACAACAGCCAAATATACAAATTCGATGTTTATAGTTACCGAATTTAGAACACAATTAGATGCTTGTATACCTATGCCACTGCTTGAGTGTGAACCAAATTAGCTGACTAATGGCTCATCATCGATATTGCATCTTCTAGGTACTGAGGTCATGATTCTGTGGTAAGCTGGGAATCCAGTATTTACTTTTGGAATCGTAAAGATAACTTTCCATTGCTGTGAATTTTAATCCCTCTTGCAGCAAGGTCTAAATCTGCAGCATTTGTTCGCCTGACAAGAGAGATGGACTGTCCGTTTATTAATATGCCTATGGGCCAATGAACCTCTGGAACTTGACCAAGCTATGTAAAACGATTCTGCAGCATTCTTGCTGAATCCGTTATTGCTCAGATCCAACAACTCCAACTGCTTTGCCATCCCAATGGCCATGGAAAGCTTTTCAACAAATGGGCTCTCCGCTGCACCAATACTCTCCCACGAACTAGCACAGCTTTGATTGACCCCAGATGCATCAGGCTCTATCCCAGTCTGAACATCTTCACTGTCAGCAACTTCAAGCTGATTGCACCCATGATTCAGGGTACATGGCCCATTCTGTTCTGGAGCTATTTCCTTCGCAGCAGAGCTATTTAAAGATGGAGGATGAATAAGACTTAGCTCTATTTGCGAATTTGACAATATTTCCTCATTGTTGGCATTATCAGCAAGATTGAGCTCCTCCAGGGAGTTGTTTTCTGTTACCAGAATCAAATGGCAGATGCATCAACTAAATTTTTTTGTAAGAAACAAATATTGTAAGAGAGGGTTTTGGGTATCTAACCTGCCAGTGCCTGTATTATTTCAACAACCCCGGAAAGGCCAAGCTGACACTTATTTAAGATCAAAATTTTTATGCCGCATTGAGGATGCACAAGTACTGACGCTAATGCACTAATTCCCTGTTTTCATGAGCATCCAGCATAAGCTCATTTCAGGTGCATTAAAATTTTAAGAATTCAATACTCTGAGAGAGCTCACACAAGAAAAGGTATTGTTTTAGGAAGAAAGACATATAATTAACATAGGCAAAGGAAATACCAACAGAATATAATCTAATTTCAAGTCCGTTCTTATCAGGAATGTATATTGAGAAAGCTCATACAGCAAACCTGTAGTCTAATCATGTTGAAAATACACACGTCAATAACTTAGGCAGAGAACTTAAAGGAGGGGCAAGACAATCAAATTTATTAGCTTAGCTACAATCCCAAGCCAACTCCCACTTGAAAAATAAGAACAGTGATACTGAACCAGAAACGAAGCAAATAGGAACATGTCACCAAATCACTAAAAGATTTTGTTAAGCTGCTTCAACTAATGGCCAATATAAAGATAAGCTTTCACATACACAACAAGCTTATCAAAGATGCTAATAGATTAAATTGGAAATACATAGATAACATTCTGAAATATCCTATCATCTGGTAGAAACAAATGTCATACAAATGTCACTTATTTATTTGTATGGTTATGGCACCCAAAATTATAACTGGTAAAGCCAACAAAATCTCCAGTAGTGTTGGTTGTTGCAGCATCTACACTTCACTGATATGGAAGCCTCGTTATAGTAGTAAGCAGACAGAATTTCGAAACAAACTAATTTCAAGGATTTCATATAACGGAGAATGGTCATATCATAGCACCACTTACGATAATCGGGAAGTAAACAGCATACCTCTTGCTTGATCAAATTCCCTCCAAGGTTCAGCTCCATGATTCCACAAACCAGACTATCAACAGTTTGTTTTGAAAAGTACTTGGATGTCAATCCACAAAATGACAAGTCCAACTTCACAAGCTCTTGATTCTCAAAGGGAAGTGATTCACTCAACTGTAGTGCTCCATCCTGGAACCCAAACAAGCACATCAATATAAAGATGCGCAAAATGCCAAAGGGCCATTCGTGTGAATGATGCACTTATAACTTGAAAAAAGTACTCACCGTTCCAATATTGGTACCTCCAAGCATTAGTCCCGACAGAGACAACCTTTTAGATATCTGACATAGGCTGTCAACTACAGTTTTGCTAAGTTTCAAGCCACTCAGACTTAGTTCAGAAAATCTATGCAAAATAAGAAGTCACTAAAATCAGATGAAAAGTTGAATTTCATTTCCAACCCGTGACAAGAAATGACGGTATGGTTTAAAGTCTTAAAGTACCTTTCCAGTGAGGCGAGCTTGGAAAGCAGATAGACAATAGCATTTCCTGATATCAAGTCATTATGTCCTATTGATTTGAAAAAGGAGTTAATGTTCCATTACATAAATAATGCTCAGTAATGATTTGAAAAAAAACCTATTATGTACCTATATAAAGTTGTGCAAGTGTTGATCCAGCTTCCAGTGCTTCAGCGGCCTTGTTAATTGTTCTAGATGTAATTGAACAGCGCTCTACATTCAAGCTATACAAGGCTACAGAATGAACAATCCATCAAAAGGAAGTAATTAATATTCAGTTAACTAGATAGATGCATGTGCCTGTGGGTAGGTGGCTCAATGTGCGTACTCTCATGTACGCATTGACCTTTGTGTGCTTGTACATGCCGTATGTGCTTGTTAAAATGCTACAGCGGATGGACCTTACCCCTACAATTTTTCAGAATTGTGGAAATGTAAGATCCACAGGCATCAGTGAGACGATTGCCGGATATATTAAGTACCACCAGTCGTTCAAACAGCACAGGACATTCACAGATCTGCACGCGTAAACTAAATAAGCTCATTCAAGGCTATCAAATAGGCATGCGGTTTATAGACACTAATGAGACGTTGTCACAATACTCAAGATCCACTAGCCATTTTTAGAGTTCAACATCTTTCTCGATTTCAGTTAAACATCAAAGTTTCCACATGAAAGGACTGATTTCTCCCAAATTGCAAGGTGAAACGAAAAGTTAAATGGGGGAAGTAAATGTTTGCTGGACAGTTATTATTCAATATGAACCTGAAACAATGCCGTTGGACCAAACCGGTTGCAATGCAGATCCAGACTCAGGTCTCCATAGCTCTGACCTGAAGACTGGAGTGCTTGTTGAAGTTTCTCCATGGTTCCATTTCCTGGAAAAATCATTCAAATTGTAACAGCTTTTGAAATCTATATACTGCCCTTTTTATGGAAAAATTATTAAGGAGAAATGACGGCAGCTACAAACCACAAGAGTCGAGGAAAAGGCTCTGGTTGAAACTAGATACCAGATAATTACCTAGGAGATTATGAGAAAGGTTAAGCATCGCAATTGTTCCGTGCATGCGCAATGCATTCAACAATGGAGTTACGGATACATCTTGTAGTTCACATTCTGACAGGATGACTTCATCTTCCGAGACCTATTAAACAGGTAAGTATCGTAGCTTTTCCTCAATAAACTCACCAATTCAGGAGAAGTTAAGATATTCCAAAAAGGATGAAAGTAGAAGCAAACAACAGAACGGTAACCTACCTCCAAGTTGTATAACCTTTTGAGCAACTTCAAATTCGGTTGCTCAAATAGGTCCTCACAGCAGTCGACATAGAGCTTCATCAAGGGCTTCTGCACCCAACCTGTAAGGTGACATTTTAATATTAAATACAACTTTGTAAAAGTGACTTTTACAAAAACCCCAGCAGATACTCTGCTCCAATGAAAAGTATCATGTGTCGCTCACACATGGCTAATGAGCATAAACGATCAATCACAATTCCCATGGGAAATGCATTTCAACCAACTTTTTGCATTTAAATATAGAAACTTGTGTGAAAAAATGATATTTTTTTTCAGGCAACGCTGATGTAGTTACCAAAAGAACATTTCTGATTATAAAATTCTTTGAGTGTCCACAAGTGCTACAGTTCATAGTGATGATTCATGTACTCATAAACCACACACTGTTTTCTTTTATCATGAGGTAGCCTGAGATGACATTATCCATGACATGAAAGACATTTTTACATCATGCGAATATAATATGTTCTGGTACATACCATTAACAAGTACTTCAACTAATCCCTTTCCCAAGAGATCCCTCAAGCTTTGAACAGTTTCTAAGAATGGGAGGGGTTTTCCCTCATATATTATTTGTTGGATGATTGGCAAGAGACCTGTATTAGATACGAGCATCAGAAAATTGCAAGGATGGCAGTCTCGTTAAGTGTGCTTGCCTTTGTGTGTGTGTGTCTGTGTGAGAGAGATAGATGCCAGAACACTGCAACTAATAGAAGCCAAAATGATGCATCATTAAGAATTTGAAGGTGGGTTTTTTTTTCTGATGGATGGATTGCAAGACCATAAGCAGTAGATGTTTAATTGACTAACCCTTCGATCTCTTTTCTTTAGAAAGATGTAGGTAGTACAGGCATGCCAATTCAGCCTTCAAAGAGTTGATGTCGAATTCATCATCAGACCCAAAGCTCTCAGCCTCTACATGGATAAGTTCATTGTCGATTTTGAACAATATGAATTGCTGCAATAATCACAATGCATAACAGGTTGGAAAAAAAGATAGTTAAATTCTGAAAGATCAGCCGTTGTGACACAGGTGTATTGAGGTAGGCCATGGATTGAATAGAGAAAGACTCTTAATCAGTCTTAATCAAGAATTTTGATAATGGCAGATGACACAATTTTCACTAGGTTCCAATTGGTGTCATGTTGTTCTAAATGCAGATGAATTTGGTATTGACTTAGCATTAGCAGCACAAAATGAGGGACAGCTTTAACAATTCAAAAAGAACAGCTACGTTGAAATTCTAAATGAAGTTAAATGAACATGGCCACATTACCGTAACGCAAAATCTAAATGCACCAGAGGCAAACTGACTCTTACTTTGGATTTGTCAGTGCAAGCAGGGAAATCCAAATGAACAGTGTGTGATAGGTTATTGGAGACATCAAAGTCACATTTTGAGCTATCTGCCACAAAATAGTCGGGAAAAACATCCTTGGTGCTCAAGGATCTGTCTTCTTTTCCATTTTCAGATGCCACTCTACTGGAACTCCTGGTTTTATAAGAACATGTGCTCTCTTCTACATTAACAAGCTTCCGAAAACTGTTAGTACATTCTGATCCAATAGTGGGTGCATCCTGATGAAGGAAAAACAAACTTGAATAAAGAGATAGAGAAATACCATCATGGGCTCAGAAAGACAAATAATTCTATGTTTGGCCAAAGACCCACTTACGTGACATCCCGCTGCTGCTGCTGTTGCTTTATTCCCTACACCATTTAGGCATACAATTCAGATATAGTCATGATATCATAGGTGTGAAGCTAAAATCAAGCAAAGTAATTCTCACTTTCATCAGAAGTAGCTGCCCTATCCATAGAATGCGGCCCAGCCATTGAGCTGCCCGCCTGAGCATGCATTTCTCCTTCATCATCAGAAAGGACTAACCGAATGCGCTTACGATCAACAACTTTCTGCTTATCACCAGTTGATTTAGATGAACTTTTGGATGATGCCATCATAAGGTTCATGGTATTACTACACTTCTCTACAGGAGCAGCTGTTCTGAACCTTGGTGAAACTTTTTTTGAATGGAGAAGCGATATCAAAGGAGCATCATCATTTAGCTCTTCCACAGTGTTGTGAAGTTTTCTCTTACAAGAATTAGATGTAAGTGGAGAACTGCATGTGCTGGACCTGCTATTTGATAAACAATCATCACCTTCTGTGTCTGTTTCAGGGCAGCAATCTCCTGCCACTTTTGACTGTTCAAGCTCTTTCCTTTCTGATTGCTTCAACTTGTCAATTAGAAGCTGCAACCTCCTGCACAGAAGAATGCGCCCTAGTTTACATACAATTGGGTGGATTCAATTGTGGTGAAACCTAGTAATCTGGGATATTGGAGTTCCACTTATTATACTGTAATTCCAGGAGTTCACTATTTGGTTCCATAAACTACTCTATCATTCCACTTTCTAAAACAGATAACTCACCTCGCCTCTTCAACATTGTCAAATCTTATCATGTGGCTATAGTGCATGTTCTCTAGGGCAGAAAGCTGTACTGAGATGAGGTTAGCTTCCACAGCAATCCTGCAACACACAATTGGGAAACAATGCCGAGTATTTATGTTGAAAGTAACGAGGATAACTCTGGGTAGAAGGCAATGATAATTGGCATTCAAGGATTTGAGAAACAGCAGGCTTGTAAACGCATTAGTTCAACTTAGAGCAAAGCATCTCAGAGGTAGCAAAGAAAATTAATAATGGATGCATCCTGCACGTGAAGCGCAGACATTCATTCCATACACAGGCAGGTTCATGCATCTGTTGATCTTCCTAGCAGTAATTGTTGTTGGAGCAATACTTGTTTGTGTACTCCAACCTCACATAGGCACCAGTTTTGCTATGCACATGCAGTCACACATCAAATGCATGGCAAATTAATTCTAGATATTTTGAACATATCCTAGTAATGTTAGAGAAAATTCATAGTTGACAAGACAAAAACATTTATTATATCTGACACTGGAGAAGCCTCTCATGCTACCTTTAATAAAAGAAACAACTGAAAAGATTAACATAAAGGAGGGCAATCACCTGTACCCCTCTTCAAAAGCGTCCAATGCACCTGCCCAGTTTCCATCACAGTCCAAAACATCACCAATATTAATTTTAACTAAAGCCTGCCCCTGGATACGATATTGACCTTGAGTAAGTGTCAATAGACCATTAATGAAACATATACTAAAATGCTCTCACCATAAATATCAAGAATGTGATCAATTTATAAGCCAAAGGAAAATGAAGAGTACCAACCCTCAGAATCTTAAAATTAGCTATAGAAGATACTCCTATGTGGCAACAAACATTAAAGCAGCTGCATGGTTATCAAATCAAAATATAAATCATGAGTCAAGTTTTCAAAACTATGAATGGTGAAATGATAATTAAATCGATAGATTTGTTAAAGTACCAAAGTTAAAGTTTTACACTATAGTTATGTATCAGTATATGTGGAGAAGTTGGTTAAAAAGGTGGCAAAAAAGTGGTCTTTCAGGAGGAACCACTATTGGCTTATGGAGTTTTTTTTTTTTTTTGGTCAGTTGGCTTATGGAGTTAAGGTGGAAAGAAGTTGTGCAAATATGATTTAGTGAGTTCGTTGAAGACGGAAATGCAAGGCTACTACATATATATTAGTAGGTTCCAATTGGAAATGCTTAAATATTATCAATTGGTTTGATTAAGAAAAACTGCATTGTGGAGTTACTGACAGAACACAACAAGGAATCTCACACAAAAATTCATCAAACAAAGCTGCCATTATTTTTTTAAGTACAATTTAAGAGAGCAATTAGAAAGATAACATCAACTATGTCCTACGATTCTGGACATGAAATTGCTACATTTGTCCATCAAACACACAAATATAAAGTTAATGAGCCATTTTGTTGCAAATGATCCAGTTAAAATTATTGAGAAAGATCATATAACTCAGTGATGATGACGCCAAAATTATTCTATAAGTAACAATTTAATTAATCCTGAACTTTTACTAATTTATCACATGGATTTAGTACTTGCATATTCTTCTGATAGCTATGACTTTTCGAACCTTGAATCAAGTTATGATCTTCAATAGCAAATCAGCAGAATTAGAAAAGAAAATTATTAAGGGATTAGAATTCAGAGACGAACGACCAACGAACCTCCATGTTGCCAATGGATTTATAAATCTCCCAACTCTTGTTGTACCATTTCAGAGCTTTGTTGAATTTTCGGAGCTTCTGGTATGATTCTCCAATAACAAGGTACGAATCACTGAGCTTTTCCTTGTCGCAAAGTTCACTTGCTATTCTTTTCTTGCGTTTAGCAAAGTCAAGATGCTGAAATAAATCACAGAAAACAAACCAATGTAAGACTACGCCAAAATAAAGTATTTGGAAATAGTGTAATTATTCTAGAGAATCAGGAAATGACTCAATCAATCTAACGGCACCACTTAATCATCTAGAATGGCGTATCTCCATATGCAGCTTCAAACTTTCATGAAGATTCATGTTGATCATTCAGAGAAGCTTATTGAAGAATCACTCCTTTGACGCTACTTCTATACGTCAATAATGCTTGTGCTATGGACAATTGAAACCAGAAGTTTGCAAGTGGCAAATCTAGTTACAAGTATCAACATCCTATATCAGTATCAGTGATCACTTGATTTTTCTTTATTTTTATTGGTTGGGGTGGGGTGTGTCTAAAAATGTACGAAGAGAGAATGTTAGGTCTTCCTTTCAAAGGTGGCCTTCAATAAATCCCATGGTTGCCACTCTTGGAGTTTAGTTTTTCTCTTGGATGGTCTAGATCTCATCCTTCATTTTTTTTAAAAGGGTTAATACTACAAAAAACCCCAAACTATGTCCACTATGACACAAATACCCTAATTTTTTTTTTTTGTTGTGTCACTAAAAATCCTAAACTTGCCTTGACAAAAAGACCCCATTTTTTTTTTGGTCACAAAAAATCCCAAACTTATACCAGTATGACAAATATACCTTGGATGGATATAAAATAGCAATTAGATATGTCACAGGTGTACATATTTAGGTTTTTTTGTGACACAAACGAAAAAAGTTTGGGGCATTAGTGTCACAGTGAGCAAGTTTGGGGATTTTGGCGACACAAAAAAAAAAATTTTGGGGTATTAATGTCACATTAGGCATATTTTGGAGTTTTTTTACAGTACTTGCCTATGCAACTACTTGTGCAACTTACAAATCATCAACAAACTAATTCAATTATTGTATCGGTGACCATTTTCTTCCCTGAAACTGCTAGAACTTTAACAAAAGATGCAACTTCAGCGATTATGTTGACTACGTCAAATATCATGATTAAGTTCCATTAGTGGATTGTATGTACCTACAAAATCCCTGTTATTGTTATGATGCATTCTATTCTAAAGAATTAAAAGTAAAACATTATCCAGTTATAGAGCTTGCATTATGGCTGACCCTTTTCCAGTCATCTCTTGAGAAGACAGTCTCTAACAATGCCAAACCACGAAATGTTTGCTAAAAAATGTACGAAGCGGTTATTTTCTAGTATTTCGTGAGAAAGAATATCATAAAGCTGCTTCACACTCAAGCCAAACGTTCCTAGTATCCAATGCAGCAAAAAGGTCCAATGTTCAAAAGGATTGAATACAATTTTCATCATGAATGATCTCAGGAAGTAAGAAAGTTCTAAAAATTAGCAATCTTTCAATTGATATGGAAGCAATATCATAATTATTATATAAAGCATGATTTGACAGATGGAACTCGCTGCAGAAGCCAAGCCATCTAAAACTTAACAGAGAAGGAGACTTACTTTTAACCATGCAGCAATCATACTTGATTTCTCGATAAGACAGTCAAGGGACTTATTCTGTTGCAGAAGCCATTTCCTTTCACTTCCGGTGCCTCGAGCACTGACCGACTTTCTCGACAGCTTTTTAAAGTTCTGCTCTTCAAGCCTCAGCTCATCCATCACCTTAATAGCTTGATTCACCGTTTCGATATTTTGGTTAATTTGACCCACCAAAGCATCCTCGTCCACCATAGAATCTGCCAGATCAAGTGCCTTTTGATAGCAAAGAGTTGCCTCATCATACTTTTGTACCCTGTAATGCAGTTCGCCAAGATTTATGTACCCCTTTGCCTCACCTTGGCAATGCCCGATCCTCTTACAGATTATTATGTCCCTCTCAATATGCTCCCGCGCCTCATTCCACATCCTCAGTTCCGTGTAAACGTTTCCAAGATTATGATGTAGCCTACTACGTCCATCATCGTCTTCAATAACCTCTTCTTCATCACATATGTCTATTCCTTTAGATAATATCTTCTGGGCCTCCACCAAATTGTCGAGATCTATCTCAAGCATACCGATATTATTATGTGCATCAATATATTCCTTCAAGAAAGACTTATTGGCCGGCGGGTTCTCCTTCAGTTCCTTGGCGAGCTTCATGGCGGATCTGAAATACTTCTTAGCATTCCGAATGGAGTAGTGGTCATCCGCAGATCTCAGGAACATCTCGTGGTACGTGCGACCGAGCTGCGTACTCGCTCGTTGCTGCTCGACAAGATCATCGGAGTCCTTAGCGAGCTCCAAATGTTTCTTCTGCGACAGTCGACAAAGCACACATAAAAAACCAAGACCGTAAAATCGCCATCCCTCCGAGTCCATAACGAGAACCAACAGGAAGGATCTGCCCCTAAATTCCGACAATCGCCGCCGGAATCGAAACCCGGGCATTCAAAAAAGGGGCCGGGAGCGGTTACCTGATAGAAGAGCGCGTCCTGGAAGCACTCGAGCCGGAGGTACATCTCCCCGAGGGACTGGCACGTCGGCAGCAGGTGCTTCTCCGGCAGGTGCCGGGACGTGACGTCGTAGTCGATGCGGAGCCACTTGAGGGCCTCCACGTACTCCCCGCGGTTCTTGAGGATGTCCCCGATCACGTTCGCCCACCGCGCCTCCTCCTGGCGGTTCCCCTCGTCCCTCGCGCTCCGGTACGCCCGCTTCGCCGCCCTGAGCTGCCCCTCGTCCCTCGCCATCTCCGGCCTGCTCCGATCGGCGATCGGCCTAGGGTTTCTCTGCGACAGAGAGAGAGAGGGAGAGGGAGAGGGAGAGGGAGAGGCTCGGTGGAATTTCGTTCAGTTTGAAAAATGCGAACTTTGCCCGCCAAATCCCTTCGCTGGTGCCGCCAATTTATGGCGGCTATATTTTCGAAATTAAAAAATTGAACAGAATATTGTGAAAATAGAATAATAACTAATAGGGATATCAAAGGGATCGCACGCCAAAATAAAATAAGTAACATGTCGGGAATATGAAATTAAATTTTATGAAATGGATTTTGTTAATAAGTACTCAAAATCACTAATTACAAATATATGGTTAAATAAGCAGGTCACGTTGGACACCAAATGATAACACTATATCACTTCATGGGTCAATTTTGGAGAATTGATTTTAATATACTTGATGTTTCTTAAACAAAAATAGCAGTGATTTTTTTTTTTCGTTAGTAATAGATGAGGACTAAGGGTTGGAAAGATAATACACCAAAAAGAACTGGCTGATAATACTCTCATTCTCATAAAAAAATTTCTAAATTCTCGGTTCGAATTTTTGTACATGCCATTTCTCCTATTTTTGAGGTGGTGCATTAATGTAAGTTTCATCTAATGTGATTGCCATACTCTTCGATTAATCAAGATGTATGAATAACTTGCTCGATATTGACACTTAAATTTTTACCTAAATTTTGTAAAAGAGTATGGTGCACATAAATTATAATTACCAATTCTCTCAAACAAAATTGCCGAGCATTATGTAAAAAGAAGATCAGGAAAATCTACAACCCAAATAAAAAGGAAAGGCCATAGAAAGAAGCACCAAAGTGTCAAGCCCCCGCATTAAATGAAAGTTCTATTTGAAACTCATTCCTGAAATTAGTTCGTTCCCACCCTAACCTCTGAGAAAGTAGGGATTCAAACCCTCACCTCCACTTTCCATGTTGAAATTAATCCCACTTTCCATGTTGAAATGAATCCGTTTGTATTGCTTAAAACAATCAATTTTATTACTTTCAATAATTAATTTATGAAAAATTAAAAAAAAAAAAAAAAAACTTATGTCTCGACCAAGGAAATACTTTTCATTTATTCATTTCATTTTTGAGAAAATATATCCCAAATCATTCAAAAGTCGGCAAAACAAACTTAGAGACAAAGGTAATTGCCACTTTGCCAGGACTACTTAGCTACAGAGATGGAATCATCCAAAACCCATTTGCTGCCTGCTTAACTGAATAAAAGTTCAGATGTAAGTCAAACGGTTGCAGGAGGAAGCATACTTACTTGCCCCAGACCTCTTTACAAAAGCAAACTTTGTACAGTTGAGATGGAATTGAAACAAAGAATGAAGCAATCAAAGAGAAGAAGGAACGTAAAGAGGCTGCATAACGCGAAATCTATCGAATGACAAAAGACGGCCCGGAGGGCAGGCTTAGTGAGACTCTTCCACTTTCTTCCGCAACTGTCTTCTCCTCGACTCGACGATAGCTTCGTCCCTTCGTTTCGTAATTTCTCTAATCTGCTCCCGGAACTTCCGCTCGATCATCTCGAGCTCCATTCTCATTTCTTCGTCATCATCTTCACCAAACAGAACAGAAACGTTGGTCGGGTGAGAAGTGGTCACCACACTACTCTTCCCCCCATCCAAATCCTTGCTATTGCCACTGCTACAAGCGTGCAAATCGGCACTCGAGCCTACTGCCGAGCACTTGTCATTCCACTCATTAGAGGTAGCAGAGAGATAAGACATTTCGGAACCCTGATCGTCTAAAATGGTCGGGTTCTCAGGACCAACAGCATGTGACGTCGTCACTGCAAATGGCTCACATCTCAGCAAATTGACTGCCTCATGAGCATCTATCAGATATCCACCGGAACCTTGTCCACATTCTCGCCAATTGGGGTCACTCTGATGAGAAACTCTTACCAAATGACTGATGGGTACACCAGGTTCCCAGTTCTTTACCAAGTTTATCAAAAGCAAATCAATTAACTCTGCTATAAACATGACATTCTGATCTTCCAACTCCAGTTGCTCAACCATTTCACTTGAAACTGAACAAGCTGTATCAGTGTTGAGGTAGAACAAGAAATGGATATTCCTGGCATGACCTGCACATCAAAGAGCATATGAATCGCTGATAGGAAAATGGCAACTAAAGCAACAGGGATAAATATCGGCAATCTAGAGTGGTAGACCAACCATTTTGATCAGCTATGCGGAGTATTAAAGACACAGAGTCTTCATCATTCACTTCTCCTTTTAACACGAAAGAACTGCCTCTTCTTGTCCTTTGGACCTCCAGAGACAATAAATGTGACCCATTGCTTCCAAAGTGATCAAAAGAATTGATTATGGGTAGCTCACCAT
The DNA here is from genome assembly GCA_014182725.1 of Eucalyptus brandiana. NCBI lineage: Eukaryota > Viridiplantae > Streptophyta > Magnoliopsida > Myrtales > Myrtaceae > Eucalyptus > Eucalyptus brandiana. The sequence goes on along the minus strand of CM024675.1, from coordinate 66,522,967 downwards.
CATCAACATCCATCGGAAAGGTTTTGCTTCGGGCAGTAACTGGCCCTTCTGAAACCAGACAACGGTCCCCAAATGCTCCTATTTTAGGCATGACTATGTCAGGAAGCAGCATAGGGCGATTTTTCACGGATGCATTCATTTGAAGGAAGGGCTCCATCAAAAGCTCATTTGCGGACAATCTTTGAGATGCTGGAAGTAAACATTTCTCAATAAATAATTTTACTTCAGGATCTTTCACCTTAGAAAGGCCAGCAGGCTTGATACCCTACACAGACAAGATTATAAGCAAGATCTCTTGAATCTAGCTATTTATAATTGACTCTTAATAAGGCAGACACCGCTTAGTAAGTCATTAGATAACTTACACATGAAACCTTCTTATATATTTGAGCAGAATTCCTGCACTCACTATAGGGATATTCAAAAGTAACCATCTCAAGCATGCACATCCCAAAAGAGTATATATCTGCTAACTCATTGTATTTCTCATCATACATCTCAGGTGCCATAAATTCAGGAGTTCCTGTAAACACCACATTCTGACAGATCAGTGCCCTTGTATATTATGAAACAAAAACTAAAGGCTATCACGTAATTAAAGAGTTCCGCTGGCCACAACCATTGGATTTTTTTCTTTTAAGGTAGAAAAGATATAACGGAACTAAAACATAGTGATGAGTAAGTGTAAAGCACCAATTCAAATTAACAAGTGAGGAGAAGCCCAAGTTCAGAAACAAACACTTAGAATAGAAAAATACCAATTACACTTTTGGCAAAGGTCTGCTGCATGACAGTTGCCAATCCAAGGTCTCCAATTTTAACTTCTCCCAGGTGTCCATTTATGAATATGTTGTCACACTTGAGGTCCCTATGCATAACCGGTGGATTCTGACTATGAAGGAAGCTCAAACCCATTAATATCTGCCTTGCCCATCCCTTCACAGCCTTCATGTCGACTTTCTTGTGTTTCTTACGATACCTAGATCATAAATTCCATCCACTAACGATAGGGTTAATCTCATCATCGCTGAAAGATAAACTTCAAAAGCATATTGAATAAGGAAAGGAACTTACTGTCTGAGGCTACCTGACGTGAACAACTCTGTGATTATATTAACTGTCTTATTTTTCTCATCAATCCATGAATTGTAAAACTTAATAATATTGGTATGCCTCAGTGACTTCAGGAGATGCACTTCAGAGTACAGCCGTTCCAAGTCATCAGGAGATTGTAGCACGTCATCAATTCGAACTTGGTTCCATGCCACTTCAATTCCATCTACTTCATCGAATGCCTTGTAACTATATAATATATGATTAAGGAATGCCATGGAACCAAATATTGTAGCAACGAAATGTGGCATGCAGCCACTCCTATCGAATAATACAATCGATACTTCTCTAAAAAAGCTTGATAAAAAGAATCATCGTATGGGATGCACCCATCATTTTAAACTTTCAAGTGATAGTAACACTGGTGAACTTCTCTCACTAAGTCTGTCACAAAGTATTTATATAGGACAAAATACAATCTTGCTGAAATATATGAATTCACACTTGGTTGATGTTTAATTTCTCCTCCTAATCAAAAAAAAAATCTCTACCTGAAATGTGGCATGTACAAAATGCAGATAGTCCATCAACACAAAAAGTGAAAAACAGTGGTAGTGCTATAAATACGTCAGGACAATGGATACACGGTCTTGAAAGCACCTTTTCCAAGCACATCCCTATACTGTACAAAGGCACAACGAGTCACAAGTCAATAAAATAAATAAAAGTATAAGGAAATCAAGTGACAGATAATGGAAAGAACTTAAGCACTTCATTGCTGTTGCATTTACCCAGTTTCTTAAGAATTGAATATCATGCAAGGACCACAATGAGTCAACAATAGAATTTCCCACAACATAATTTATGTTAGCAACCAGTGAAAAAAAAAAAGGCTAAGCAGCAAAAGGAAAAACCATGCCACAATTACCCGAATGTATCGATAAGTTGGATCTGTCTCGACAACATCAGGATCGGGGGGCTCCGCAAGCGCTGCACCCTCATCTTCACTATCCACACCGACCATACTCACAGCTCCGCTGCCAAAACCCCGCCCTATCTCAAGACAAGTCAATATTGAAACCCAGAAAAGTCAAATCCCAAACCAACACCACATGTGTCTTACCAGTCTATAATCCTAGAACAAAACGAAGCAAAATCTATGGAATTTCGCAGAAACAGCTGAACAATTGCCCAAGAACCACATCAAACTCTAATCGCCGCAACACAATTTCACTCGCCACAATCACCAGGGTTAAAAAAGAAGAAGAAAAAAGCCACCCATTCCGCTCACATGCAAGCTCATACGAATTGGGTACCCAAACCATCGCCGACATCACTCAATCCCCTAAAGATCACATCTTTAATGGACAGTCTATAATCCTAGAACAAAACGAAGCAAATCTACGGAATTCAGCAGAAACGGCCGACAATTCGCCAAGAACCAGATAAAACGCCAATCGACACAAACGCATTTTCATTCACCACAGCACCCTCATGCAAGCTCACACGAATTGGGCACTCAAACCGTCCCCGACATCACTCAAATCACCTAAAGATCACATCTTTATCCAAAAAAAAAAAAAGAAAAAAATGCAAACCCACCCACCAACTCCGCGGAATCGCACCAATTCTCTCCTAAAAACCGCGACAAACAAAATCACACGCGCGTACACAAATGCTGCGACCGGCGAGGCACGAGGAATTACCAGAAGAAAAGAATTGGCGAAAAAATGCCCGATCAGCTGAACGATTCGGAGACCGCTCGCCCCATGGAAATGGCCCCGGACGGAATCGAATCACCGAACCCTAATCGGGAAGAAGACGGCGATGGTCGATTTCATCGAAACGAGGCGGTGGATTCTTGATCGAATACCGAACCAGCGACGGCAACTTGTCTGGATTTTTTATTTATTTATTATTATTGGCTCCTTTTTACCCAGCAGTAAGTAATCTCTCTCGGAAATAAATAAATAGAAGAGAGAAAAGATTATTACCAAGTTAAATGCGATTGCGTTTCCACTCTAATCCATTAATGATAAAGATAAAATCCCCAATTAATACCCGGGGATTTTCCTTGCCGATTCACATCGTGTGTGGGCCCAACCATATCCATATGCTATTTATCTTGAGATCTTAGATATTTATAAATCATAATTTCGAGAATTTTATCGCCCAAGTGATTTTACTAAATTAAGGGTCCGTAAAAAAGAATAATTTTAAAAGCATTTTCTTAAGATTAATAGTTTGCATTGTTTAAAATAATTAGTAATGAATAATATCTCGATTAACTATCAACAGATGGTCAAATGAATGATCTCTAAGCATTGGTTCAATATACAATCATCCTGATACTTTTAATTTTTTTAATGTTGTTCGTGAAATTTTGAACATTTTCATATAATCTAAATACTACAGTAAAAATTTACTGATACTTCATAGACCATATTGAATAAATTAAAAGTTTAAGGATGATATTGAACACTGTGCTAAAGTTCATAGATTACATTACATAAATTAAAAGTTATAAGATGACATTGCACATTTAACCAAAGTTTAGGGGCTATTTGTGATAATTATAACATCTGAAAATTTCTACATCCATTAATTGTATGTGGGAAATAAATTTGATAATGTCATAAGTGGAAATTCTAATTGGATTATTAACATTGTAACATAGGAAGGTCCGAATTGTATTCTCCTTGTACATAGTTTTTGGAAAATGATTCCATTGGTTATCGATGGAGACTAATATGCTCCGAGATTATGTATCAAATTAGTAATAGATTAGAAATTTACTGTGTTGAGAGCCTCCTAACGTCTAATAAATTTTGCTCAACGTTTTAGTGGGTTTAAATTATATTTTCATATCATCAATATTTAGAACGAATAATGATTTTTTATTTACATATTGATTTACTAATTATTGTGGCAATTTATCAAAATATCTACTTCGGAACCATATGGTTAAGCCAAATGTCACTCTTTGATTTGTACACCTCTTGTCATCCACTACCAACTATTTTTAACCAAAGTCATAATTACTTTTACCCTTAGCTAATTGTTCTTATCATTTCGTACCTCATGTAAGTTTTTAAATATATCCCCCGTGATCATGTAATTCTATTCCGTAATGCCTCAAGTCTTCAATCTCTCCCTCTCTCTCTCGACTCTGTTAGCGTTGAAGAGTCAGAATGTGCAACGACTTCATTTTCAATTTGTGATACTAGATTGTTTTCGACAACACTGTCCGCCTCTTGTCGGTTTTTGGTTCTTGCCATGAAAGCTTCCTCAAATCAACAAACAAGGGTCCCTTCGACTGTGCTAGAAAGATCATGAAATATACTTCAAGATATAGAGCGAGTGCGGATGGTCCTTTGTTGATTTTTGGACGTAAAATATAAACGACCAGAAATCTATAGATATTGCAACTAGGAGCATTTGTTAACAGTCATGTAAAAGGTACTGAAAATATAAAGATGAACTGAAAATAAAGATGAACGATGTAGTTCTCCAATCGATTTGCGTTCCCTTGTAAAAACTACAATTCAAGTATTTATATCTACAACCAACGGTTAACAAACGGTCACTAAGAAATTAAATCTATTATATGTGCTTCCTACGATTCAATAATCCGTATTGAAATCACCGAGATTGTTGACTCCACTGCCTAACAGTTATGTCGTTTCCGCTTCTTTGATGGTTACTTCTTCGATAGTTGCATTTGAAATTGTTGACTTCGCCATTAAACAATTACATCGCCTTCACTTATATGACAATAGCCTCCCTAACAGTTGTATCAATAATCGTTGGCTCAACTTCTTGACAATTGTTGCTTCCACTTCCTTTACAGCTACGATGTTTGCCTTCGGTCTTCCTTTAACTAACCTGACTAAGTTGTTGACCTAACACTTGGACATTTTTTAGTGTCAACGGTTATCGAGGGTGCGTTTGGGAGTTAGAATAAAATTCGAGATAGGATAAAATTTATCACATCCTATGTTTGATGCCTACCCAATACAGAATAAAATAGGATAAAATTATCCCATGGAAGATGAGTAATAAAAGTGGATAGGATTTTTAAAATTTATAATATGAAAGTTATTTTTCTTGAATGAAAAACTTTTTAAATTAATAAAATTAGAATTATATCTCAATATAAATAATATTTGAATTCTAATATAAGAAATTCAAAATAACAAAAAAAATTGGCTATTTTAATTTAATCTTATATATTTGAATTTAATTATATTTTATAAAATAATTTCAATATATAAATATAAATATTTATTTATATTTATTATATATTTTAGGTATATTAGCACAATTTACTATTTAATAAAATTTTATTAGAGAACGGTGGGAAGGGAAAAAAAAAAAAAAGAAATTAATTAATAAAAGGGAGAAAATAAAATAAAAAGCAATAAAATAAAGTAAGTAAGAGTGATGCGAGAGAAAATTATTTTTCTGGAAGGACAAATTTTTTAATTAACAAAATTAAAATTCTATCTCAATATAAATAATATTTGAGTTCTAAGATAAGAAATTCAAAATAACAAAAAAATAACACTTTAGTTATTTTAATTTAATCTTATTTTTATTTTTATATATTAGAATTTAATTATTTTTTATAAAATAATTTCAATATATAAATATAAATATATATTTATTATATTTTTTAGGTATTTTAGTATTTTGGTTATATTAGTACAATCTACTATTTAATAAAATTTTGTTAGAGAATGATGGGAAAGGAAAAAAAAAAAAAAATTAATAAAAGAGAGGAAAATAAAATGAGTAAGAAGCGAGAGATTTTCACTATCTTCGTTTTTAAATTTTTGGTTCATTTTTACTAATATGTCGTTTATACCAAATAATATAAATGATATGATATAAATATATCTGACTTTATTACTGTAATCACCAAATAGTGGATGTGATATATCAAAATCCCCTAGATTTCATATCTTATCTTATCAAATCCTATCATAATTAGAAATCTGGATGACTAAACATAGCCTGAATGTATTTTCTAGAGTTGTATGCTTTTTAGGAACATTAATGAATACATTAGAATATTTAAATAATAAACCATGCATTCATCTACAAGTTTCAGCTTTTAGAATTGTTGGCATTGATTCTACAAAAATCTCACATGGTATCAGAACAATTAGAGATTGAGGAGCGCCAACTAAGGGCCTGTTTGATAAAATCTATTTATGTTCCTTGGAATAATTTTTTTTTTTTTTTTTTTTTTTTTTCTGGGGAACGAAAAATAATAGAAATGTGTTTGGTAAAACTTTTGGAATAGAAACAAGAAGTAGAAAAAAACAACTTTTTTTCTTCTTCTCTTTCTCTTCTTGTTCTTCTTCCTTTTGGCCGGTCGTCGGTGCCGGCCCTTGGAGATGCCGAGCCACGACAAGAGGCTCGGCCATCGACAAGCCAATGTGAGGTTGACCTCATGCCCATTGACAAGCCAATGTGAGGTTGACCTCACGCCGCCTGGGTGAGGTCGAGCCTCGCCGCTGGCCTGGCGAGGCTCACTTGGCCACCGAGGCCACCGGCGAGGCTTGACCTCGCCTAAATCTAGCAAGGCCAAGCCTCACGGTGGCCTGGCAAGGCTCCAACGAGCTTGCCAGACCTCACCCGGCCAGTCATTGGCCGCCCTAGCCACCAAGGAGGAAGAAGGAAAAAAAAAAAAAAAAAAAAAAGAAAGAAGAAAAAAAGGAAAAATATAATAAAATTATTAAAAAATAAAATAAAATTATATACTTTTAATAAAATTGTTAAGAAACGAAATAAAAAAAAACCATTTATCATAAAAAAATTATTCTCCGAAACAAAATTGTTACAAAACGTGTCTTTAAGTCTCTTATAAGGTGTTGGCCGCAACAACATTAGTCAGCCGCCTGGTGTCTGGTCAAACTCAGAAAACTCCACAACTTTATTTTCCGCTTTACACTTTTCAAAATACACAATGTTTACCTATAACCTATATTTGTTATACAATGGGGAAGTTACCAGCTACATCAGAAAATCTACCATTCATTGTCTAGATTTTTCACGTTCTTGTAGGCGTGGGGCATTGATTTTTCTGGATAACAGATCGATCTTCTTAATTGCTGCAACCCGGCCACGACAAAGGTAGGGCGTAACCAAATGTAAATGCATTGTCAAAAAAGTAAATTTGTCTTATGATGTTACGACGTTTTCATTGATGCAAGTGTAAAAATCCCGTAGCTACAAAATACGAGTGAATTGACGTTGGAAACTCTTTGGATTTTCAGTATATCGAGTAGATGCGACTACACAGACATGAGCACTAGATAAGCTGGGATCGTAAAGGAGACTTGACACATAACCACATATGGATAATCTTGCATGCAGATTATGAAAGATAACCCGTTCTGCACTAGATGAGAACATGGACTATTCTCGATTGATGTGAACAACGATAAACAGGAACATCGAGCCCTAACTACGTCGTGTACAGAACTCAAACTTGAGAGCTAAATAACTAAATTTGCACAATTAAAAGATTTATGATTAAAAGGTTCTATGATTGAAGGCTCGGTCAATGTTCCAATCCCTCCCTATCCTACTTCCTTTCTTAGTGTTATCTGAATCATCTACGCAATTGCATTTATCACCACCAAAACCTGCTCGGGTTCGAGAGAAATTGAGCTGTTTCTACTATAGGCATTTCCAGAGCAGAGAACATTTTATTGGGTTTATCTGTGCAAAGTGCATAGTCTGTCTCTCATTTCAACAGAAATAAGTTCCCTGTTCTGTCCTATGCAATTCTTCCTTCTTATAGGAAGTAAAACAACCTCGAGTTCATTTCAACAATTCCTTAACTTTCCTGTGGTGGCAGATATTAGTTTATCAGTATGCGTCCCGTTAGCTGCCCATGAATTTAAGAATGCGTTTCGGGGGAGAGGGGACAGCACTATTTTGCCTATGGGCCATTGTCCATGTAAATGTTCGATGCTGTTTTGACTGATCAGCTGACCTCATGCAGAAGGTAGACGGAACTTTCCATCTTTCAGCCTCGAACCGGTTCATGGAAATTCAGAATTATTTAGAGACACCAAAATTTGCCATATTCTCTATTTTTCCCCCTCCTAAACAGGATTCGCACCTATCTTATGTGTCAAAAATCTGAAATTTTATTTTAGTAAGACGTCTCTAGCATGATAAGTGCGTTGAGAAGCATACTCAACATTGACACCAGAAAGTGAACTTCTCATTCCTTTCGATTGTTCATGGGGGCCAGCTTTCTATTAAGTATTGTCAGATTTACACATGAAACTGTACTATCCGGACATGAAAAAACTAACAGCGTAATTGAAGTTTATAATGGTACAGCACCACTCTCTTCTCACTCTCCCGAGCTACTCTTAGTTTCTCTATTTTTTTTTCTCTAATTGATCTAGCTTTTAGTTCTGGTTCTCTCTCCTATTGCTGGTCGTGCATCCAAGCCATTTACATAGGCTTGTTTACCATACTTTGGCAAAGGGAAAGTCATCTCGCCACTTTGATTTAGGCAACTGCCTTAGTCATTCTAATATTTTAAATTCTTCAACAGTCAAATTACAAAACTTTGCTACCCTCGGCCATAATTTCCAGCATGTTCTTTGACTCTGTCTTCACTTTTTTGCGTGCTAGCTGGATAAATAGGTTGGTCATCTCTTGATTTGGTGGGATATTGTTGTCTCGGCTGCACATGCCTTCACTTCATGCCCTTATTTGAGGTAAAGTCCATTTTGGACCCCCCTTTTTTTTTGAGAAAATGCATTCGTTTCAGGCCCTTAATGGAAATTTTTCCTCTTTTTTGGGGAGTAACTTTTGTTTTCTGTGTGTCCGCAAGAGAATACTTCCACAGGCCACTCCTGAAGAAGACTATCCCTCCTTTGGCACTAAAAGGGAGTTGCATGAAGACAACCGAGAAGATGAATTCTTCCATGCACACAATATTATTTAATGTGCAGACTTATTTTGTTTCTTTCATTGATTCCCTCCTATGGTAGCTGAAGAGAAATGAAGACTTTGGCTTTGTTTGTTTCATGAAAAATGAATGATTGGAAAAAGATTTTTCTAAAAATAATCGTCTATATCAATTGAAATAATTAATCAACAAAACATATTTTCAATATTGATAACAATTTATACCTAAATATTTTCGTGGTTAATGAAAACATATTTCACTTATTGACTTTTGTGAGCCATACAAATAATCATTTTTAGGAAAATGTCTTTAAATTAGTTATTTTTTGTAAAATAAATGGAGCTTATTCACGTGTAATAATGAATAATGAGACCAAGTTCTTCTTTGTGTATATATAGAGAGCTCATTGTAAGTTTTCTACAAGCTAGAACAAGCAGAGCATTCCTTCAATCAAGCGGAGGATCTCACGTGAGGTTTTGTGCAGAAAATCCTTGAGTGTTTTTGATTGGGAAAAGTGTCAAAAAAGTCATAAATCTCTTGTCTTTATGCCGATTTACTCCTAAACATTTTTTTGGTGCCGATTTAATCATAAACTTTTTACATTGTACCAATTTAGTCATTTCGACCAATTTTGGCCAGATTTTTTGCTAACTAGACGCCGGTTGGGCGACGTAAACAATTTTTAATAATATTTTAATATTTTTGAATTTTGAATTTTGAATTTTGAATTTTGAATTTTGAATTTTTATTTTTGTTTTTTCTTTCTCCAGCTAGCGAGGTCAAGGTTGACCTCGTCGGCCGCCTTGCCAGTGGCAGCGAGGGCAGCCTCACGTGGGGTGGCGAGGCTCACTCGCTTGGTGCTGCCATGGGCGAGGCTCGACCCTCGCTCGCCTGGCGCGAGGTCGCCCTTGAGGCTTGGGCGGCGAGGGCGAGCCCCGCCAACCGGGCGCGAGGCTAGCTCAAGGCCGCCCTCGCGGCCACTAGTGAGGTGGCCGGCGAGGTTGACCTTGACCTCACCGCCCCGCGTGAGGCCGCCCTCGCGGCCACTAGCGAGGTGGCCGGCAAGGTTGAGATCGACCTCACTAGCCATTGCCTCTGGTCGGTCGCCGAGGTCTGGCGACTGGCTGGAGGAAGGAGGAGGAGAAAGAAAAATAAAAAATAAAAATTCAAAAATTCAAAAATATTAAAATACTATTAAAAGTTGTTCACGTCAACGCCGATGAGGCCACGTCGGTGGCTAGTGTCCAGTCAGCAAAATCCGGCCAAAATTGGCCGGAAAGGACTAAATTAGCACAGCGTAAAAATGTTTAGGACTAAATTGGCACAAAAAAAATATTTAGGATTAATTCGGCACAAAGACAAAAAGGTCTGGACATTTTTGACACTTTTCCCGTTTTTGATTAGTGACGTAAACTCAATATATAATGAGCAAGTACGTGAGGCTAAACACTATGAATTTGGATATAATTTTAGGGCTGGAAAATACTCGAGTGCATGAGCAATTGCAATCATGCAATTATCTGATTGATTGGTGGATTATTTCTAGATAGTTCTTCCCATGAATGTAGGTACCAACGATCTAATCGAACCACGTAAATGTCTTGTGTCCATTTATTATTCCTTGTTTTGTTGTTCTTTGATAATTTTGTGTCCCAATATAATTGCAAAGATCCGATTGTTTAAGAACATAGACAGTGACATCACATGGCAAGACGAGTGTAAGTATATGCCTTGCCTCGACTTTGATAACTAGCCCAACTTGAACGTATATTGTTTGCATGAAAGACAGTGTGAAATAGGTTGGGGTCACCCTCATAACTATAAGCATTTAAATATCCTCAATAGAAAAGAATTTCATATTCGGGAATAAATCGAGCCACATCGAAATGTCCAATCGATTAATTGACATTTTTGTGGAGTTGCTCCTACCATATAGAAGATCGATTCTTGGGAGGTTTTAGTGAATGAATGATAGATAATTCTATATAAAATTGAAAAAAAAGATAGTTATTTTTATGATTAAAAAAAAGTACTCATCAACAAAGATGCACTTCTTTGATTGTAATCCAAAGATGTCTTTTTCAAGGAGAAATTTCAAATATGGACTAGAAGTGAATCTATTTTCTCAAATAAGAACTCAAAGTAAACTTTGTGTCATATAAAGACCCAAAATGGACCAATTGTTTCAAATAAGAACCTGAAGTGAATTTTGTATCAAATAAGGACTCGGAGTGATCAAGTTAATCTCTATTGAGGACCTTCGCTCATCGGCAGACATTTTCCGGCGATTACAATAGGGGTAATTTTGTCAGAAATTTGTGATTGGAAAAAAATGGAAAATTCTAAATTAATTAAGTTTAGGTTATTCATTTAGATGTTTACGTTTTCTTCTTTCTTCTCCCCGCTGCTGCTCAACCAAATTGGTGCACGATCATCGTCGCGACTCGATTCTCATCGCTCCTCGCCTTGCTCAACCAGCGGAGAATTTGGGTCTCCGCAAACAAAGAAAGAAGCATATGGTTTTCTTCTTGTTTTTGAATTCGTGCCTCAACCGATGAAGATTTTGGGTCTTCGACTTTGTGGAGGATGGGTACAAGGAATATGGAGACCGTAGAAAACCTAAGGTTTCTTATGTTTTAGGATTTGTTAATTTTTTGTATATTTTTTTTGGACAAAATTGCCCAAACTTTGGTTGTCGAAAATGTCACATGATTGATAGATGGCGAATATTTGGCTGACCAGCAAGCTCAGGTTCTTAGTTGGAATCGATTCAACTACTTTGGATCCTTATTTGAGACAACAAGTCTACTTTAAATCTTTATTTGACACAAAATTCATTTTGGGTCCTTATTTGAGAAAATTGGTCAACTTCAGGTCCTTATTTGAAATTTTACCCTCTTTTAATAAAGCAATTAGTAAAAGATATTTGGCCGTTTTGAATAGAATTCACTCAATAATATTTAAGTACTACAAGAGCTCTTGGCTTTTTATGATTGTAATCACAATAAGATTTTTTCCCTAACAATAGAATTCTTTCCTCAATTCTCTTCTAAAATCCAATAAATGGAAACTTTAATGGATACTCGATATTACCAAAACTGCAATGGCCACACACAAAATTTTGTTATTTCTTAAGCTGGGAACTATTGCTCCCTCAATTATCTTACTATTATCGCAAGATTCAGCTCTTAGATGCAACCATCGTTAAAAGATTGAGGGGCCAAAGCATGATATCATACTTACTACATCAATCAACTCTGTGAATTAAATGTCTGTATAAGAAATATTATTCAACTAAGTAAACTAATAATGTAGCTTCATGAATAATTTAGGGGGGCCTTCTGTTCACATTTACATGGATGAGTACTATATTATGTAATTTCATTGACATTATAAGGAGCTAGCAACCCAAAAAGAAAAATCAAACTATAATGAGGTATATACTAGGTAAGATCGGCTAAACTGATGTACTCAATGAGGTGATAGACTATGACACAACAAAATACATAATACATGATGACTTTCTAGGCTCGACATCTGCCAACAATTAGTGAGAGACCGCCATTTCCTCAATATACAGATTCTATAAAAGTAATCTTCAACATTTTTTTAGTACACAATGAAATGTATATGAAACCATGTTTAAACTTCAACTACAAAAAAAAAAACCACCGCTCTCTCAATTGGTGAGCTACCATCCAAGGACCATTAGAGAGAGAGAGAGAGAGAGAGAGAGAGAGAGAGAGAGAGAGAGAGAGAGAGAGAGAGAGAGAGAGAGAGAGAGAGAGAGAGAGAGTCCAATAAGGGGAAAATGCAAAAAAGTTCCAAGCCTATTGCACATGTACTAATTCAATAATAAATCTTTTAATTGTGTCAATTTAGTTCTCAACCTTTTCACAATTTATCAATTGAGTATTTCCAGCCAATTTTGGTTTGAAATTACTAACGTGGATGTCAGACGTCCCACCCTTATTGGAATATGCAAAAAAGTTCCAAGCCTATTGCACATGTACTAATTCAATAATAAATATTTTAATTGTGTCAATTTAGTTCTCAACCTTTTTACAATTTATCAATTGAGTATTTCCAGCCAATTTTGGTTTGAAATTACTAACGTGGATGTTAGACGTCCCACATGATAGGGTGGTACTGACATGGACAATTTTTATAATTTTATTATGCTTTATTTTTTCTTTTTCCTTTCATTTTGGCTGGTGAGGGTGGCAACTCTTGCTAGATCTAGGTGAGGCCCTAGCCGGCGGCCTTGCCCAAGGGCCTAGCCAACTGTGAGCAAAGGCATAAATACTATGAGGCGGGGGCGAGGGCTTGGGCGAGGGCCTAAAGTCTGTCACTGGTCTTTAGTCATTCTAATTGAACTTAGTAACTTTGAGTTGATTCAACTCATGCGTGCAACATATATATATATATATATATATATATATACTCATCCTATTTAGCTCTTTATGATATACTTGTCCTATTTAGCTTACATAAATTTGTTCTTTGCCCACAAATATGAGTATGTGGAGGTAGGGCCTGTGTCTTTTAACTCATTAGAGCTAGGCATTGAAGGCTCATGAGAATATCATGTCGCCAAAATATATTGACAAGACAATAAAAGGGAAAATAAAAAAAAAAGTAGATTTAGCATATTGAAGAAGGGAAATTAGTAAAGGCCATATATGGGAGTCTTTTATGGACTGATATGCGTCGCCCAATGAATGCCTTATACATTACTACAATATTGGTGAAGATAAAAGTAATAATGCCAATATTTTACATATACACCGCTTTAATATAGTTAAAGATGAAAGTGACAACAATAATTGTTAGAGAGATGGGAGGAATTTGTTGTATTGTATTGACTTATCCAATGTACATCTACACGTGTCGATTTATAATACAATGAATAAATCAAATTTAGGAAAAGAAATATAAAAGATTTCAATTTCCTATTCTACAAGATCAATTATGGATTGACTAAATCAATCAGTCCATAATCTAATTACAATGAATATAATTCGAATCTTCAATCATATCTCCAACACTCCCCCTCAAGCCGGTGGTCTATATATGTCAAAGACCCTTAGCTTGCTCAAGAGATATGAATGTTGTCTCTTACACAATGGTTTGGTGAAAATATTTGCAGGCTGTTCCACAGTCCCAATTCCTCTGATAATGAGTATTCCTTCTTGGATTTTGTCTTGAGTGAAGTGACAATCAATTTCTATATGTTTCGTTCTTTCATGAAAGACCGGATTTTTTTGCTACTTTGAGTGCAACATCATTATCACATAATAACTCACTTGGTCCATCAACTTTTACCCTAAGTTTTGAGAGTGAATTTTGAATCCAAACTATTTTGCAAACAGTTTTTGTCATGGCTCGATACTATGATTTTGTTGAAGATAAATAGATGGTTGGCTGTTTCTTTGTCTTCCATGAAATCAATGAATTTTCTTTTTTGATGCAAAAGCTAGTGATACATCTCTTGGTCATCGATAGGTGGCATTGTCCATGTCGCAATAGGTTGTCAGCTTCATATTAACATCTCAAGATAAAAATTTACCAAGTCCAGGATATTCCTTTAAATATTTCACAACCTTTAGTGCTACATTCATATGAGACTCATTTGGATTATGCATGAATTGATTGAGAATTTGCACCACGTAGCATAAATTAGGTCTTGCCTTGGTAAGATATATCAGTTTTCAAAAGAGCCGCCGATATCTTGACATATCCTTAGGTAGTGGATCTTCTATAGGAGACAGACCCTTGGCATCATACTCATGTGTCGTCAACTTAGGGCGCGTTTGGTAACGTTTCGTTCAAAAATTGTTCTAGGGAACAAAAAAAGAAAAATGTGTTTCTGTTCCGGGGAACAATTTTTGACCAGAAAGATGCATTTGGTAAATTTGTTCCGGAAATAAAAATGAATAGAAACACGTTTGGTAAATTTATATTCTTTTTTTGTTTCTTTTAATATTTTAAAATTTTAATATTATTTTTCCTTTTTCCCTTTCTTTTTCATTTTTCTTCTTTCGGCCGGTCGGGCGGCCTCGCCCGGCCAAGGCGAGGCCGAGTCTTGCTGGCGCGGGCGAGGCTCGGCCTTGCCTTGGCCGGGCGAGCTTGGTCTCGCCAGATCCGGCGAGGCCGAGCCTCGCCGGGGGCCGGCAACGCTCGGCCTCGCCGGGGCCGGCAACGCTCCGGCGAGGTCGCCGACCCTCGACGGCGTCGCCGGCCCTCGACGGCTAGTCGCCGGCCATGGCCGAGGCCGACCGGCCGGCCAAAAAAAGAAGAAGAAAAGAAGAAGAAAAGAGAAGAGAGAGAAGAAGTGTTTCTTCAAAAGTGTTTCTGGAATAATAAACAATTTTTTTTTGTTTCTCATTTCTGTTCTTTTTGTGTTCCGGGAACAAAAAATCCGATTTTGAACAAAAACGCAAACAAACGCGTTTCTGTTCTTTTTTTGTTCCCGGGAACAAAAAAACAAAATTTCTGTTCTTAAAAAGAAAAAAGAAACAAAAACATGCAGCCCCTTAACATCCTGCTCAATTTGTATGACAGCTAGCTTACACTTTAACAATCTTGCTTCCGAGATTATCTCCAAGACAAATTTTCATGCTTGAGACAAATTCCCTTTTCAGATTGAGCTATCTCAATCACTAGAATATTTTTAGGAGGTCCCAAATCATTGACGTGAAAAAGTAGAATGTAGATACTTTTTGAATTTTGCAATTGCAAATTCATTATTTCTCATAATAAGTATATCATCAACATATAACAATAAATAATTGATGATGAACCTTTGGTCAGAGTATAGTGATATTTGGAGTGTTGGAAACCTGCATTTGTAAGTGCACTAGTTAATTGGGCATACCACTACCGAGAGGCCTGTTTTAAGCTTGTATAGGGACTTATGGAGACGACATATTCAAGACTCCCCTTGTCTTTGTATGCCCTATGGAAGTTCCATATATATATATATATATATATATATATATTTCTTCATCCAAATCTCTATGTAGAAAAGCATCATGGATATCCATTTGGTGTGGGTGCCAATTGCAAAAAGTAGCAATAGTTAGAAAGGAACGAATAGTTACTTCCTTGGTGACTAGGGAAAATGTCTCATGATAATTAAAGCCCTCTCGTTGTGTAAAATCCCTTAGCTACTAAGCTGGCCTTGTAGCGTTCAACAGTACCATCGGCTTTGTATTTGATATGTACATCCGTTTGTAGCCAATGAGTTTACGATGTGGAGGCAATGGTACAATATCCCAAGTATGATTTTCCATGAGTGCAAATAATTTAGTCTTCATAGCATTCTACTAGCGTGTATCACGCAATGTTTCTATATAAGAGGATGGTTCTTGTCCCTCAAAAATACGACTAATACAGCACATGTGTTCTGGAGATAGTTGACTGAATAAGACACATGAAGATATTGGATAGTTTGTATGTGGACAATCCAGTGTAGGGCATACATAATCCTTGGTCCATGTCGGAGGACGAACTTGACATTTAGATCGTTGGGGATGCTTAGTAATTGTCTCTTTGAATGCTTTTGGAGGAGATCCATCAATATAGGTGATGGAAATGCCACTGGTGAGGTGGATGGATGATCCTCCTTGGAAGATAAATGATTTTCTTCTTGCGATATCACTGGAGATTGAGGAGTTTCCCCCAAAGAGTTAGGAGCTTCAAGTAGAGGTGGCTAGGGCGTCACAAAAATATGTTGGGAAGCCATGCATCTCTGATAAAAAAGCCTTGTTGCTCGAAGATGGGATTGATGATTGGGATGTAGATGTCATCTCTTGGAATGGAAATATGTCTTCATGGAAGATAACATCTCGACTTATAAAGAAATACTCTGAAGATATCTCCATAACTTGATAATCTTTATGTAGAGAGGAATATCCCATGAAAACACATTTGGTAGTACGAGGATCCATTTCATCTCGTGGACCCATAGTTGTGGCATAACATAGACATTCAAACACTCTTAAATGGTCTATTTTGGGTTGTTTCTGATATAGCTAGTACGATTACCTAGAGGGGGGTGAATAGGTATAAAGAATTTTTCTTTTGATAATTACACACTATTTAGATAAATAAACGATTTGCAGCAATTAAGAAAAACAATCGTAAGGCGAGTAAGGGAAAGAGAGAATTAGACACGAGGTTTACGGTGGTTCGGCTTGTGTCAAGCCTACGTCCACTCTTCGCACCGATGACCAATTGGCTGGATTCCACTATGAACAAAGAGATGTTACAGTGATGATCTTCCTTGACTTCTTGGTGTAGACGATCTTCCACACTCTCAAGGTGTCACTAGAAATGAACACTCTTTGTGTATACAATTTCGCTCAAAATGGTCTCGGCTAATAATCAAGGATCTTCAGACTCTGGAATTTTTCTATCAATCACTCTCTCTAAAACAACTGGAATGTCTTCATTTTATACTCCTTTATGCCATCATAGCCGTTGGCACTTACCAAAGGAATTCCTCCAATCTACCCGTTGGACGGAATCAATCACGAAGATCATTCGAGCTATTTAAGGAGTCGGCGATAGCCCATCAATCTGTTCGCCCATACAATCGGGATCTTGGTTTCCAAGAATAGAACATTCCAAGAATACTTCGACAACCATCGGATCTTTAATCGATCTAGATAAGAACAAACAAAGACTCCGAGATGTTTATCCAACCAAGGGATCTTTTCCGGAGGATAGGATCGAATCCTCAACCATAAGCTTCGGCTCTGGATTTCCTTTGCTCTTTGGAATAGAAAGACTGTTAGTGAGAATAGTCTTGAGTCTTGAGTCTTGAGTCTTGAGATAATAAGGTCTTGAGACTTTAATCTTCGGTCTCCGAATATCCGGACTTAGATCGATAGAAACGTTTTGTCGCCTTCAAAAGACTCGGAAAGATTTCTCCAACAATCTCCCCCTTTTTGATGGTGACAAAACTTCCTTGTAGATTTGAACAACTTTGACTAGCAAAAACATTTCTCAAGCAATATGGCTAACTCATAAATATTAATAAAACAACCACATTCTCGCATCCACAGCAAATTGGTTAGTCTTTCATGAGTAATACCATAAAACAACACTTGATATGAACGCAACCAGTCAAGCATTTAAATCCACAGTCAAGAGTACTCAAGTCAAACTCAAAAAAAATGACTACAAATAACCACAAATTCAAAGATTAAAAGATAAAATGATGTTTGAAGGTTGATGGATGATGGTGTTGATTGTTCAAATTGATTCTCCCCCTTTTTGTCATCATGAAAAAGTGAGAAAGGGATCAAGTCTGCTTGGGAATGCGAACGATTTGGAAATTTCCCATAGACTGGACTAAGCCTTCTAGCCTCTTCAAGTCTTCCCTTAACCGAGCTACCTCCTCTCCTTTTGCATTTGCTTGAAGTTGTAGAGCGAGGTCTTTCATTCGTCCTCCAGTAATCGAAGATGCTTGGCCGGCATTCTTGATGGATTGAATCTCACGTCTAGAGCATAAATCTGTCCCCGCATATCCATAAGGATATCAACAATACGACGAAAATCTGCTAAGTTATCCGTCGTGTACTTGCATCGCTTTTCGGATGGAGTGAATGCGGACGTTGTAGCTTCCGTGAAATCATGCAGATTTGGGTTCAAAGTATCGTGTCCTTCTTCGGGCAATTTAGAAACCCGAACTTCTTCTCGTGTCCTTTGGAGATGGTCTCGGACCTTCACTATTGGCAGCATGTGGTGAAGACCTTTCTTGCTCGCCAACTCCCCTGTCTCTAGGACATCACAAGGAGAATAGTGATGATCATGTTCTTGATCTCCCTTGTCTCCAGTCCGATGCACTGTTCTTTTTCACCTCCTCTCTCCTTTCTCCTTCTTTCTCCTTCTCTCCCTCTTTCTCCTTCCGCCGATCTTCTTCTCGATCTTTGCTTGCTCCTCTTCCTCTCTCTGTTCTCGTTGAAGTTCTCGTTGATCGAGGCACGTAACGTCCGGTTCTTGTTAAAGCAAAGATTGTGGGATCCTCATCTTCTTCATCTTCATCCTCTAAGACGAGAGTCCTTTTCTTCTTCCTCGATGGGGTTCCAACGATTTCTTTTCCTTTCCTTTTTGAAGCAGATGGGACGGGAGTCTTCACTCGAATTTCTCCATTGCCTTGGAAAGCTCTTGTAGACGCATCTTCGTCGGCATCTTCAAACCTACCACCATCTTATCGCACGGTCGAACACAAAGTGAATGGGGCGGTTCAATATTCATGTGTCTAAAGATCTTGGTCACCGGACCGGGATAAGGCAATTGTCCCTTGTCTTTTGACACCGCTTCGTACATATGGAAAAGAATCGTGTGCGGGAGAGAGAACTTCCTTCCGAGTTGATTGCATACATTAACTTTGCTTGAGAATAAGACACGAAGTCTATGATGTAGACTTTGGTCCGAGACATGATTGATTACGATCTTATGAAGCACAATGTTGATTGCATTCATCCCTGGAATAGGTAACTCTCTTGTCTCCGCGTCCCTATCCTTGACAAGATCCCGAGTAGTACGTGCGGGTGAGACTTTGATTGGCGAGATAACGCCCTCGTTCAACTCCAACAATGTCCGCCAACATATTCACATCTACCACGTAGACTTTGTCTCGAACACGAACGAAATTCTATTCGCATCCAAAAGCTCAGATTTGAATAGAAATAAGCGGTTAAATGTGCGTACCCATCCGTAGAGTCAGAGCAAAATTTCTCAAGTTGAAGCAAGTTCAACTTCTCTCTCAAGTTCATGTTGATGGCGTCTAGAAAGTTAAAATCAACACTTCGAGGGTTTATCACCCCTCTTTTCAACAAGTTTGCCATATACTTTCTCCTGTTCCTCGGATTTAAACAAATCCAATCGATTTCCTTTCGTCTTCGCTGCCACACCCATTCTCGGTTGAAACTCAAGGAACATTCTATCATCATCGTTCCCTTCAATTAAATTTTGTCCAGGCACACGAGGATCACTTGGAATATTTGCAAGTGCATCCTCTGCTTTTCCTCTCGGAGCAATTCCTAACTCCTCCATTTTCCCGAGAAAAAGATATTCATTTCCATAGTTCTTATTCTTAAGGAAATCGTCTATGTAATTCAATGGTGTACCGGTGATTTTCAACGCACGATAAAGCTTGTAGATATAGGAGGGTTTTGGACTCTTACGGGGTCGGCGTCCTCGATTATCTCTTCTTCAAGATGATGACTTTCACCATGTGGGGTAGGAGGCGATGAATGACGTGGATGAGAACGAATCGGACTTTGTTGCGACTTGAAAAGTCTTCCTCCTCGCATAAGATCGAAGTGTATTGGTCCCTTCTCCATTCTTTGTGGTCTTTGCTTGCTATTCTCGATGATTTCCTCGAAGAAGACATTCTTCTTTGTCGATTTGAGAGATTCCTTCGATTGCTTCCCAAAGAAAAATGACCACTTTCTCGACGATGAACAAGAGATTGAAACAGTTCGGGAGAAGAGTACTTTTTAGGGTTTTGACGATTGTGGAAAAAGCTGTATATATATATTTAACTCACTTTTGAAAAAGGAAGTTCAATCGTCGCGGGGAAAGAGTACGATCATTTCTTTTCAAAATCAATAACGCCAAAATTAATCTTTTTGAAAAGACAAGTTTTTGATTTTCACATAGATAATAATCGAACAACAAAATCGTACCTTTTCGAGTTCGAATAAAATAGCCACTTACGAGTCTATAGCCATGAATGTCCGAGTCCGAAGATCTCGAGGCGAGAGATTAGAGTCTAAGGATTGTTGAGTCTTTAGACTTTAACTTCTTCAAGCTTCAAAATGTTGAGTCTTGAACGGATAGCGTCAAATTGATTTTTCTCCAAAGGCTTTGTGAAAATATCCGCTAGTTGACTTTTTGAATCAACAAATTGAATCGAGATTTCTCTGTTTTGAATATGATCTCTAATGAAGTGGTGTCGAATCTCAATATGCTTTGCTCTTGAATGAAGAATTGGATTTTTGGTAAGATTGATCGCGCCGGTGTTGTCACATCGATTTCGTGCATGAGTCTTCAATGCCAAAGTCTTGTAGCTGTTGTTTGATCCATAGAATTTGCGAACAAAGAACTTCCAAGGGCTACATACTCGCTTCGTTGTTGAAAGAGCCACGGTACTTTGTTTCCTTGAAAACCAAGATCTTTGTTCTATTTCCAAGTAACCGACAAGTTCCGGAAGTGCTCTTTCTATCGACTCGCAACCGCCGGATCGCATCCGAGTACCCTAGAAGATCAAAGTCTCCCTTCTTTGGATACCAAAGACCGATGCTTGAGGATGAGGCAATGTATTTGATAATTCGTTTCACGGCATTGAGATGTGATTCTCTAGGATCTGATTGAAACCTAGCACAGACACAAACACTTAACAAAATATCGAGTCTAGAAGCGGTAAGATAAAGAAGTGAACCAATCATGCTCCTATATAGCTTTTGATCTACTTTCTTCCCTTCTTCATCCTTATCTATCTTCTGAGAACATGACATTGGTATGTCGGTCTTTTTGCATTTTTCCAATCCAAATCTTTTGACAAGATCATTTGCATACTTTTCTTGATGAATAAAAGTTCATTCCTTCATTTGCTTTACTTGGAGTCCAAGAAAGAATGTCAATTCTCCCATCATACTCATTTCAAACTCATCCTGCATAGACTTAGAAAATTTCTTGCATAGGCTTTCATTAGGAGATCCAAATATAATACCGTCTACATATATTTGAACAAGTAAAAAGCTTTTGTTTTCTTAGCCTATCATACCAAGCTCAAGGTGCTTGCTTTAAACCATACAAGGCCTTTTTCAGTCTAAAGACTGAATCTGGCTTCTTTGGGTCTTCAAATCCAGGTGGTTGTTCCACATAAACTTCCTCATGGATGAATCCATTTAGAAATGCACTCTTGACGTCCATTTGGAATAACCTGAAATTTTTATAGCAAGCAAACGCAAGTAATAGACGAATAGCTTCTAACCTTGCTATTGGTGCGTAGGTCTCATCATAGTCTATTCCTTCCTCTTGCGTGTATCCTTTGGCCACGAGTCTGGCTTTGTTCCGTACGACTTTTCCATCCTCGTTCATCTTGTTCCTGAATACCCATTTGGTTCCAATAACAGTTTTACCTTTTGGTTTAGATGTCAAATCCCGGACATCATTGATGTTAAACTGCTCGAGTTCTTCTTGCATAGCTTCAATCCAAAGCTTTCATCGATAAAGCTTCTTCTATGCTTTTTGGTTCAATTTCGAGATTAGAGCCACGGCACTAGATTCTTCACGTCTTTTTGATGGGGTGGATTCCTTCATTGATTTCACCGATAATGAGATCTTCGGGATGACTGGATTTGTGCTTCCGATTCTTGGTTGATTTTCTGGTTGATGATCTCTTTCTTTATTTGAATCTTCAAGAACATTTTGATGATGGACTTCCGAGACCGAGATGCTTCTTGAGTTGTAAGACTTGAAAGATCGGAGATGATTCGGACTCTTCATATTGAGTCGACTAGATTCAACTTGCGTTGAGTCTTGAAATTTGACATTCATAGATTCCTCCACCGATTGGCTTTTGTTGTTAAAGACTCGTAAGCCTTGCTTGTCATAGAATATCCAAGGAAAATGCCTTCATCCGATCTTTCTTCAAACTTACCAACTCGATCATTTGCATTTTTCAAAATAAAGCATTTGCAACCGAACACATGAAAATATGAAACAAAAGAGGCTTCTTACCTTTGAATAATTCATAGGGGTTTTCTCTAAAATGGGTCTTAGAAAGACTCTATTGATAATGTAACATCTTTGTTGAAAAGCTTGCTTCAGCCCAAAATCGAGAAGAAATTTTACTTTCAATTAAAAGTGTTCTAGCCATTTCTTGAAGAGATCTATTCTTTCTTTCCACAACTCCATTTTGTTCGGAGTATATGGAGAGGAAAATACATGATTAAGACCAGATTTATCACAAAACTTTGTAAAGTTTTGGTTTTCGAATTCACTTCCATGATCCGTTCTAATACTTGAAATAGCACATCCTTTTTCATTTTGAACCTTTTTAGCAAACTTTTCAAAGTACGAAAAGGTTTCGACTTACTTGCAAGAAAATATACCGGGTAAAACGAGAGTAATCATCTACAATTACTAGACAATATTTCTTACCTCCAATGCTCGGGTTCTTGTTGGTCCAAAGAGATCCATATGCGGCAAGAATTGGAGAACATGATTAGTAGAGATATGTTTTATAGGCTTAAATGAATTTCTTACTGTTTTCCCAGAATACATGGTGTGCATGAGTCAGACTTTTGATAGGGCAGTTTTGGTAGTCCTTGAACAAGCTTCTTTGATGATATTTTGGCTAATTGCTTCATGTTGACATGGCCAAGCTTTCTATGCCACAAGACCGCTTCATCTTGAATTGAGATGAGACATTGCGTTTCATTTGGTCTTACATCAAGAAGATAGATATTTCCATGCCTTCGACCCATGAAAGGCGAGTTGAGTCTTTACTTATTCAGAACATATGCCTTCTTGAAAAGAGATCTTGAACCCAAGTATCACACGTTGGCTAATCTTTGAGAAGATTATAGTTGAGTCCTTCCACTAAAGAAACATTGCTTATTGTGAGATTTCCAATTTTAACAGTTCCAAATCCCACAATGCTTCCTTTTCTTTGTTTCCACCAAATGAAACTTTTCCACCGTTTACTTGAACAATCTTTATAAAGCAATTTGAGTCTCTGTCATGTGTCTTGAGCATCCATTGTCAAGATACCATTTTACCTTCTTTTTGACAGAGACTCGTAATCAAAAGAGAGTCTCAAGCTTTCTTTGGTACCCAAATTTTCTTGGGTCCTTTGGTGTTAGTAGGAAAAACATTATTAGGCCATACCCTTTTAACAGGCTTCCGGATCATAGGACATTCTTTTTCAAAGTGATCTTGGACTGTTACACTTTGAACACCTTAGAGCATTTCGACCTACGAGACTTTACAAAAACCCTTTTGAAATGATTTTTGTACGCTTCTCTCGATGGTCTTTTCTTGATTCTTTCTTTTACTTTCGGAAAATCAATCAAAGGGATTGTTTTATTTGTCATACCTAAACCGGACTTGTTGAAGTAAGGTCTTTGAATTTGAAAGAACTTTCTCAAGTTTTTCAGACCCTATTGAAAATTTCTTTGAAATATTTGATAAGTCGGTTTTCAAGAAAGCATTTTCTTTTGAAAGTTTATCTTCATTCTCTTTAAGAGTAGAAACATTCAAGTCTAGACTTTTCACTTTTTCTTCTAAAATATTTTCCTTTCGTTTTAAAGCCGAGTTTTCCTTTTCGGTTCGGAAATCTTTTTGAGAGAAGTCTTAAGACCGAAACATAATTCATCAATATATTTAGAGACTTTGACAGGAATTTTAAAATCACTTACCTCAAATTCACCGTCCGAATCGATCCAGTCCGAGTCCGATTGTGCCATTAGACATAGATTGGCATATTCCTCATCACTTTCTTCACACTCGTATCGCTCCGGTTTCGGCTTTGAGAGCTTTTCGAGATTTTTCGGTTTTTCCTCTCTTCTTCTTCGAAGAGGACGGTTGGGTCCGATGTGTCCCTTTTTCTTACATTCGGGACTACATCTTTGTTTGGTTCCTCATCAACAAACTTGGTTTCTGTTTCGAAAACTTTGTTTTCTTGAGTTGAACCTTCTTCCTTTTCTATTCAGCTTTCGAATCTTCTTATCATAAGAGCAAGCTCCTCATCATCCAGATCTTCTTGAGAATCTGTATCATCGAGTCATCATTAGATCTTAATGCAATGGATTTCTTACCTCTTGGATCTTCGTCTTCATTAATTCGCTCCACTTCGTAAGCGAAGAGTTCCAATCAGCTCATCTACGAGATAATGGCATAATTCTTTGCGTCTCTCGTATTGAAGTCTTTATATGATTCCAATCCTTGGAGAGTCCTCTCAAAGAACTTGTTCACCTTCATAGGATCAGTAATTTTCTGTCCTTGATTATCAAGTCCATTGACAATATCGTAAAACGGCTAACATGTCGGTTATAGATTCTCCCGGTTTCATTTTGAAGGCTTCGTATTGACCAAGAAGAATATTAATTCTGGTTTCCTTCACTCGGTCCTGTCCCTTCATAGGTGATATGTAATCTATCCAGGACTTCTTTTCTTTGTGACACAAGAAGATATTCTGTTATATTCGGTTGGTGACAAAGCACAATATAAAGAATAAATTGCTTTTGCATCGAGTGCTTGTCTCTTGTTTATCTCATCTTGAGACATTCCGCCTGGTCTCAACGGTTTCTTTCCCTCTTTCGGATGCGATGCGATAATAGGAGTGATTCCTCTCTCCACAACATCCCATTCCGGAGGATCCTTAGATCGTAGGAAAGCTTTCATCTTGTTCTTCCGGATGTTATAATCCTTTCCATCGAAGTAGGGTGGTATGGTATTGCTTTGACCTTCCACCAGCCCGATCGATGCTAGCATACTAGCCATGGATCTTTTACTCGAAGTAAAATACTTCAAATAAAGTAAGAACACGAGGCTCGATACCAATTGATATAGCTAGTACGATTATCTAGAGGGGGTGAATAGGTATAAAGGATTTTTCTTTTGATAATTACACACTATTTAGATAAATAAACGATTTGCAGCAATTAAGAAAAACAATCGTAAGGCGAGTAAGGGAAAGAGAGAATTAGACACGAGGTTTATAGTGATTCGGCTTGTGTCAAGCCTACGTCCACTCTTCTGCACTGACAGCCAATTGGCTGGATTCCACTATGAACAAAGAGATGTTACACAGTGATGATCTTCCTTGACTTCTTGGTGTAGACGATCTTCCACACTCTCAAGGTGTCACTAGAAATGAACACTCTCTGTGTATACAATTTCGCTCAAAATGGTCTCGACTAATAATCAAGGATCTTCAGACTCTGGAATTTTTCTATCAATCACTCTCTCTAAAACAACTGGAATGTCTTTATTTTATATTCCTTTATGCCATCATAGCCGTTGGCACTTACCAAAGGAATTCCTCCAATCTACCCGTTGGACGGAATCAATCACGAAGATCATTCAAGCTATTTAAGGAGTCTGGCGATAGCCCATCAATCGTTCGCCCATACAATCGGGATCTTGGTTTCCAAGAATAGAACATTCCAAGAATACTTCGACAACCATCGGATCTTTAATCGATCTAGATAAGAACAAACAAAGACTCCGAGATGTTTATCCAACCAAGGGATCTTTTCCGGAGGATAGGATCGAATCCTCAACCATAAGTTTCGGCTCTGGATTTCCTTTGCTCTTTTGGAATAGAAAGGCGTCGGTGAGAATAGTCTTGAGTCAGAGTCTTGAGTCTTGAGTCTTGAGTCTTGAGTCTTGAGATAATAAAGTCTTGAGACTTTAATCTTCGGTCTCCGAATATCCAGACTTAGACTGATAGAAACGTTTTGTCAGCTTCAAAAGACTCTGGAAAGATTTTTCCAACAGTTTCCAAAAAGCATCTCAAAAGGAGTTCGCCCTTCAAGTATTTAAGTTGGCATGCGATTAATTAAGTAGGCTGCTGTGACTTCACAATCACCCCAAAAATTTTCTGGAATGGAAGCTTGGTATTTGAGAGCTCGAGCTAACTTCCAAAAGGTGTTTATGTTTGTGTTCAACAACTTCATTTTGTTAAGGAGTATAAGTGCAAGAGCTTTCATGGATTATTCCTTGAGAGGATGGGAAAGAATTGCATTCACTAGTGAAAAATCGAGTCCATTATTAGTACAAATTCTCTAGACAATCTCGTTGAATTGATTCTTAACAAAGGAGAGAAATTTCGACAGGTGATAAAAAGTTTGTCCCTTGGATTGCATAAGAAACACTCAAGTGGCATGAGAATAATCATCAATGATAGTGAGAAAAAAAGGGATCTATAACAATGTGGAGTATGATATGGTCTCCAAATATCCATATGAATCAAGGAAAAAACATTAGTAATTCGAGATGCACTAACTAGAAACAGTGTTTGTGATTGTTTAGCTAAAGGGCAGATGAAACACTTTGGATGAGGAAAATGAGCGCTATGACCCAGACGTTGATGAGAAATAATATTTTTATTGCTGATAGCAGTAATATAAGAGATGTTCTCATTCAATGAATCAAAATGTTTTAAAAAATATAGCCCTTGGGCGACATTACCCAAGCCCATCAACTTGCTAGTTTAATGGTCCCCAAAAAGGTAATTTTGGAATTGAATATGGCCAAACAAGAATTATCCTCACTGATTTTAGAGACAGAAATGAGATTGAACTCAAAATTAGGAACATAAAGGCAATCTTGATAATGATATTTGAAGTAAGATAGACAGTGCCAACTTTACTGACACAAGTTGTACTTCCATTCAGAAGACGTATTGAGATGGTAGATTAAGAATTTTTGTGGATGAAAAACTTTTTGTTGCAAATTATGTGGTCACTGGCACCCAAATCAATTATCCATGCGTCAATTGAAATTGAATTCCCTTTTGAGAAAGTGGTACCTGAAAAATTCCCAATCTTGTTTGTGGTTTCTAATTGTCCCAAAGCTTTCATGATGTTCCGGTACTTATCTTGAGTGATTGTCTGATGCGTCCTATTGGTAAGCAGAAAATTCTCTTTCTTTCTTGTCTTTATCAATTGGCTTTCCATGCACGTATCAACATTATGATGTGGGCATTTGCAATATTCACAAAATTTACATTTTCTTTTGGAAATTTGCCCATCATTTCTTTGTGATGACGTGTCACCTTTTGAACCATTGGATGGTTTATAAACAGGTGTTGATGTGGCCTGATACTGGCCATTAGATTCGGTTGAGTGATCGATCAAATGATGGACGTTGGATCCATTCCCTAAATTGTGGCCGTCCATCCGAGATAGCCCTTTAGGGTTAATGTTTTTTTCTCATTGAATAGATGCCACTCGATGGACTCCTTGTGCAGCGACACCCCCAAAGTCCCGACGACACCCATGAAGCCTCCGAAGCCTTTGTCAACTCCTCCGAAACCCCAATGGTCCTAAGACTCCTCTGCAGTTGCTTGGTTGGTACAGTGAGGATGATGCCTTCGTTTCTCCCATGCTCAGCTGCGACTAATTGCTGGCTCTCCTCTTGGACAACTAGTTGATAGATCAGGCTGAGTGTCGGCATCGGGTCCATCACTAAAATTTGTGACCTAAAAGGTGTGTATGTTTTGTTTAGGATTAGCGAAAAACGGGTCACCTTTTCTCTTTCTTTGATCATTAGGTATTGTTGAAGGGTGGCTTTGGGTCCTTCCAACCATTCGTCGGTCGCCTCGAGCTCATTCCACAACACCAAGAAACGATTGAAGCAAACGGTGATCGAGAGGTTCCCTTACTTCAATTCCAATAGGGCTTGGGTGAGCGTAAATAGCTTCACACGATCAAGTGTCCCATACATCTTGCATATGTTCTCCCACATTGTCTTCGAGTCCTCTGTTGGTGGGAGTCCGGCTGCGACATTGGGAGCTAGGCAATTCCTAATCCAGGTACAGACTAACTAATTACATCTTTGCCAGTGTCGTTGAAGTCGTTTGTCAGTCGGGAGGGGGACGACTCCGTCGAGGAAGCCGTCATTCTCCTTCGTGAACAGGGTTCGCCAGAATTCCTGAGGCCAGGTGGTGTAGGTGTCCGAACTCGTGAGCTGTAGGTTGATCAGCCAGAGTTCGGGTCCATTGGCCAGTGACGTGTAGAGGGGATCTTCAGGCTCTGGGCGATCGCCACTTGCTGCAGCTTCAAAGGGGAAGAATCTGGGTTGCCAATTGGATTGGAAAAATGGGTAGGAATTCATCCCTTGACCCGATTGAGAGAAGTCGGGTCTGTGACCCATATTTGCCCATCTCGACCCACTATTTGGATCGGCTCCAGAGACGGAAGGTGGCAGCACTCCTTCATTGGATGGATCTCCAAGGCGCAGGCCTCCTTCCTCTCTGGGCGGGCCATATTGAGCCCATGCGGGATTTGCTTCATTCGTCCGTTGACCCTGAACTGGAAACCAATGGACCAATGGCCACTGGGCCGGAAGAGATGCGGAGCTGTCAGGATGCTGAGGAGGCTGATTTTCTTGGATCGATTCATTCTGATCCGAGGTTTTGCTGTGTGGTGAATCTTCACTTGAGTTCTTCTTTTGATCCTTCTGCATGGTATCGTAGAATATGGATTCCTACGGATTCCTACCGAGGTGCTGAACTGTTTTGCAAATGTTGCACTACAACAACTCAAAAAGACCAAAGCAGAGCAATTCTAGGAGATTTTTGCAGAAGTTATGTCAAGAAAGAACGCTCTGATACTATGTCAGAAAACTAGAGAAATAGGAGGAATTTGTTGTATTGTATTCAATTATCCAATGTGCATCTACACTTGTCAATTTACAATACAATGAATAAAAGCAAATTTAGGAAAAGTGCAATTTCCTGTTCTACAAAATCAATTATGGATTGACTAAATCGAACAGTGCATAATCTAATTACAACGAATGTCCTCTGAATCTTCAGTCATATCTCCAACAATAATAATTCATCTTGACTTCAATTACAAATGAAATTGTAGAACAGTAAAACTCGCGGAATATTGGAAAATGAAAGGCGATGGAGCACGCGCAATTTCCGCAAGGAGTTATCGCAAGAAGACAACGACTTTTTCTTGCAGAAGAAAACAAAGGAAGACTACAACTGGTGGACAGAAGAA
This sequence comes from Eucalyptus brandiana, assembly GCA_014182725.1. Classification (NCBI taxonomy): domain Eukaryota; kingdom Viridiplantae; phylum Streptophyta; class Magnoliopsida; order Myrtales; family Myrtaceae; genus Eucalyptus; species Eucalyptus brandiana. The sequence goes on along the minus strand of CM024675.1, from coordinate 66,493,207 downwards.
GAAGCTCTCTCTCGTTACCCAACAGCGGTCAACAACTTGTTGGTCGGGGTTGGAAAAAGAAGTCAAGAAAAGGGACAAATTTTGGTACGTGTTCAAAAAAAAAAGAAAGAACATGGTGCCAAGAATTTATCGCAAGGAGACGACAACTTTTTCTTGCAGAAGAAAACAAAAGAAGACTAAGGGTGCGAATGGTAACGATACTTAGCTGCAGAAGAGTTTTTTTTTTCAGAAATAGTTTATTTCTATTTCTATTAGAGAATAATTCGAAAGTAAAATAACCCATTTTATAACTATACAAAATTTCTACTCTTAGAATAGAAAAAAAAAAAATATAAATGTGTTTGGTAACGTAACAATTTCTTTTTTTGTATTTATTCGTTTTTTATTCTTGTTCACGGATCGCCAACTGCCAATCGCCGCCCACTGCCGCCCACCGCCGGCGCCCGACGGCAGCCGGCGGCCAACGGTAGCTTCGGGCGGTTGGAGGTGGCCGCGGCAAGAGAGAGGAATAAAAGAAAAAAAAAAAAATAAAATTGGCTTATTTCTAGAAATTATTACTGAGAACAAGAAGTAACTTTTTTTTACTTCTCGTTTTTGCTCTAAATCTATTTCCGGATTAACTTTCTATTTCGAGGAATAAAAAAACAATTTGACGTTACTAAACGGATTTCTGTTCTTTTTTTGTTCCGAGGAACAAAATAACAAAAATCCAAAGTAATAGAAACGTTCTCATGCGAAGGCTAAAACGGGTGGAAAGGAGAAGAAGCACTCTCTCGTTAGTTACCCACAGCTGTGAACAACTTGTTGGTCGGGTCTGGAAAAAGAAGACAAGAAAAAGGACAAATTTTGGTACGTGACACATGGTGCCATTGCCGGAAGTGAATGCGAGACATACAGACCTGTCCGATCCTAATGCACGTCTGAACCTGGATTACATAAGAAAGAAAGACGAGGTTGAGCAAATGTTCGTTTTTCTGCAATAATCTCAGTTTACCCGCTTGGGCATAAAATAGTGAGTAGTAATTATGACGATCTTATTTGATCTTAATTTGATGATTAGTGAGGGAGTGACTGATTAAGACTCAGACCCTCGAATCTTAATTTGAGCAATGTTTGTTTTTTTGGTCCTTTTCCCAAATATATTAGTAAGACAATAAAAAGGAAATAAAAAAAACAGATTTAATATATTAAAGAAGGGAAATTAGTAAAGGTCCTATGTGGGAGTCTTTTATAGGGCAGTGCTGGACATTGAGTTCTTTAATAAGCATAATAAAATTTTCACAACATCCCCTATAAAAAATTTCACGAGTATGAGTGATTTACACTTGATTTTTCCATTTATAACCCTCTTCCAAGTATTAGTACAAGTACAAAAAAGAAGCAGAATACAACTTATCAAATCTGGAAAAAAGGGCAGGTCTCATCGATACTACCCCACTCCTACACCCAAAACTTGCCTACACAAAGCCATGCTTCTATACTGTGAATCAACAATTTTACTAATGTTACCAAGCATCTGTCCCAAATCCACACGCGTTGATACGTATGTATTTTTAACAAAAAGGTAGGTTTGGGTTAGGGATACCCGTTTAGGACTTTTTTGTGAGACAAAAATTAGATTGAAATAAATGTGTTATGAATATTGTGAGATAAAAATTAGTTTGGAGTAAACAAGTAATAACGATACTAATTCAAGATTTTTAATGGTATTAACCTTTCTAATAATGCAAATGCTCTACAGATAATAATTCTGATCCGATCCCATATCATATACCACAACCAATGAAAGAGTTACATAAATAAGAAGGCCGTCCAAATGAATATGATTTCTCAGGACAACATTTTGGTGTTTGACCAACCAAAAAGAAGACCTTGACCCCAAAAAACTTGTCCGAACGGGTTACCCCCCAAGACGATATAAAGCACGCACCGAAGAGCTGATTCTTCACTGCGCCAGGCACTCTCACTCTACTGTTATGGCTGCTCCAATTTTCATTCTCCTCCCATTGGCACTCTTTTTCATAACAGCAACTTCCCAGGGACAGAAAGCCATCAGCCTCACCGACACTCTCACGCCCACCTCCAAATCCTCATGGCCTTCCCCTTCCGGCGTCTTTGCGTTTGGATTCTACCAGAGAGGCAACAGTTATTACGTGGGAGTCTTCCTTCCAAGGACTTCGAATAAAACCACAGTCTGGACTTATGGCCGAGATAACTCTTCGCTTCCGAGCAATTCCACTCTGCGTTTCGACGGCAGTGGCAGACTCGTTCTTCAGTCAGCACAAGCACAGGATATGTATGTTGCCACTCCTAATGACACGACCGTGACCGCTTCGGCTTCAATGCTTGATTCGGGGAACTTCGTTCTTTACAACTCTGACCAGAAGGTCATATGGCAGAGCTTCGACACACCGACAGATACCATTTTAGGCGGCCAAAGTCTACCGGCATCAAAAGAGTTGCATTCAAGTGCTTCGGTCACTGATCCGTCCACGGGTCTCTTTCTTGCCATCATGCAATTAGATGGAGTGCTTGCGTTATATCCAAAGGGCACTCCATTTACTGGCGAATACGGTTACTGGGATTCCAAGACACCTAATAATGGTCCGAATGTGACGCTACATCTTGAGGATGATGGGTTTCTCTACCTATTGAAACCCCAAGGTGTATACCTTGCGAATTTCACGAGCCAAGGACTTCCTAAAGAAGATATGATCTATCTTGCCAGGATTGACCCAGATGGGATTTTCCGGCTATACTCATACAACATCACCAGGAATGACGATTGGTCCATCAAATGGGATGTCCCAACCGACAGATGCAGCCCCAAGGGCCTATGCGGGCTTAATGGGTTTTGTGTGAATGTTGGTCAGGATTATGAGTGCCAGTGTCTTCCAGGATTCGTATCTGTTGAGGACGGCAACGGGACTGCAGGGTGCGAGAGGAACTTCACTGCAGAAAGCTGCAAGAACCCCACGGTCAGCAACAACATGCAACCTGTTCCTAACACCACATGGGAGGATGACACGTATTCTGCTCTTACGTCGCTGACCAAGGATGAATGTTTAGAAGCATGTCGGCAGGATTGCAATTGCGAGGCTGTTGCATACAATGTCAGTCAATCCTGCTATAAGTGGAAGCTTCCTTTAAGATTCGGTAGGAGAGTCCCTGATGGGAACTCAAACCCTCAACTTTACGTCAAGGTAGGCAACTTTACGTCAAGGTAGGCGATACCAGATCTGGAGAAAGCGAAATAAATGGTTTTGAGCAAAAGCATACTTGGAGAGACATTCTGGTTGCAATTGCATCATCGATTGCTTTTGCAATGATGGTTTTGCAATGGTGATATTGATGTAAGAGTTTTTTTTTTTGAAAGTTAATGTGGGTTATAGTAATTGATACTATAATTTATCGTTTTATGGGATTGGTCTAATAAGACGATATGAAGATTTCTTAATTAGTCTAATATCAGACTAGCTAATGTGGGCAGAGTTGAGATCGGCTCGTAATGAGATAGCCTAGTTGAAAACTCTATAAATAATGCTCAAGTCTCTTCTTTAATCTCAACACACACAATTATTCTCACATTAAAAGTGTTTACTGAATGCTAAGGGTGATGGACAATTTCATTGACCTAGTGATACAAAGGGTAATAGAGGAGAATCTCTTGAGTTTGGATCGCCGATATTCCGCATCAAGAACAATGTATTGCAAAACATGTATGCAAATATTTTTACTTGATTATTTATGTGTTCTTGATTTTAGCTATGGAGATCTTGAGATGCGTTTTTGTGGCTTACATGTGGTATCAAAGCAGCCATAGCTTAGAAGTCAAATGTACTGTTTTTGCCCGTTTTCAATTTTTTTTTTGTGCGGCAAAAATTGATTTTAATCACATGATCGGCAAGAGCTCATTGAGATGAGCATTTTGAGTGGTAGCATGCCATTAGGGGACGTCACCTGCACCCCATGTGTGGCCACACTCTGTTGGGCTTAGACGTGCGTTACCACATGCTCCCATGCACAAGGGGACACCAATGCTTGCCTTGCACGTGCTAAGGCTGATGTCTTTGTGATGTCAGTGACCAGGTGACTGACCCAAGATCTGACTCATTGAGCCATTCAACTTGGTTCTCCATTGATTGGACCAGTCAGATCGGCGATTCAGATTGGTCCAGGCAAGCCTGAGCGTGTGCTACATGTGCCATGCATTTTGGCTGCATGTACCGGCGTGTTCGAGCTTCAATTGGAGTGTTCTTGGTTCCCGCGTGCTTGTATAAAGATTGTCAATACTATGATACATTTATTTTACACGTTTGATAATTTTATGTATGTGAAAATATGTATAGGACCCTAAATACGTGTACTTTTTTAGGGGTGTGCATGGTTCGGATGGGCGGTTCCCAACTTAGAACCGGGAATCGTCCGCTAAGGACCGGTTTCGAAAAATTAGAACAAGGATCCACCTGTTTGTTGCATGGATTCACCCAAGACCCTGACTGCCGGTTCGATTCGATTCCCGAGTGGATCAATGGAACCGGTCTCGCAATAATAATAATATCTTTTTTCTAAATCCCACAATGAGAACTCTTCATATTGAGTAATATACTAGAAAGTTTCTACTAAACTCATGGTCCAAGGAAAAGAAATCACTAAATGTGGTTTAACTTGGAGGAGGATGAAAGTGACATTTTGCCTCTCAGTGGAATTAGGGGAAAGAAGAACCACCAGAGGGAGGATTCATAATTTGAAGATGAGAGGAGTAACAAGTAGATAGTAGTGTATGTTGATGACATTGACACCGAGCTATCCGAGATGATGGATACAATGCTACTCTTTAAAATTAAAGGCAGGAGTCGAGATTTGAATGCCGATGAATCCTTTGAAAAAAAAAGTAAATAAATATTTACAGCAGAGTAGACGGACACATGCTGCCGATGGTGGGAAGTTTCATGATAACACACCAACCCCAACAAAAAGCAATGTGATAGAGATGGTGGATCTCAGAACTTTGTTGATCCTTTTGATGCTAGGTTTGTTAATTAGTAATTTCAATTCTTTTTAATATTAAAAATTAATCGGTCCAGTTTAGGTGGGCGGGTGGACAGATTCGCCCATGGAATCGGGAATTGGACCGGTATCCACCGATTCCCTCAAGAACCACTGGTTCCGGGCAGTCCGGGCAGATCCCAATTCTTTTGCACACCCCTAATTTTTATGGTGTTTTCTTATATTTTCTTGTATTTTTCTATGATTTTGGAAATACAAGTGCTAGCTCACATGTATATCATCACATGAAGAATGTGTAGAGTGTGATTCATTGATAACATGTATAAGATTCAACATGTGTCAATGAATGAAGTAGGCCTTGTTTGGTTTGGCTTTTTCAAGGGGCTTTGGGCCCCAAAGCCCCTTGGGGAAAATATTTGGCGTTTGTGATACATTTTTGAAAGCTCATTGAGCAAATGTCAGCATTCACAATGCTGAAAGCCTAATGTAGGTCCTGAGGTGCTTTGAGCATTGGGCATTTTGGAAATGCGAGTTGTCACTGTTCATCTTCCCCGTTCATAGTTGTCATTATTCATCTTCCCCATTTGCCTTTGTCTTTCCCGCCTCTTCTTCGATAGCCAACATCGCCACTTGGGGGTCGTGTGTCCTCGGTGACCACCACCTGGGTTGGTGCGGCCCACGACCTCAAGTGGCGTCGCCTGGCTTGATAGTCAGATCTGGTGGTCTTGAGGCTAGATCTGGCCGTCAGATGGCTAGATCTGACCTCTGTGACCTCAGGCAGCCAGATCTGATTGTCCGGCGGCCAGATTTGGTTGTCCAGCGGTTGGCTGGCGGTTGGTCGGCCGTCGGAATTTGATTTTCAGACTTAAATAAAAAAATAAAAAATAGCAAAAGCCAATTACAAATGTGAATTTTGCCAAACGATGTTTATGCTAATTTACCTTTCAATGCTACAATTTATCAAACGGTGTAACATTTTCTCTTTCTCTGATCATTCGGTATTGTTGAAGGGTGGCTTTGGGTCCTTCCAAATATTCATCGGTCGCCTCGAGCTCATTCCACAATGTCGAGAATCGGTTGAAGCAAACAACGATCGAGAGGTTCCCTTGTTTCGATTCCAATAGGGCTTGGGTGAGCATAAATAGCTTCACACTATCGAGTATCCCATACATCTTGCGTATGTTCTCCCACCTTGTCTTCAAGTCCTTTGTTGCTAGGAGTCTGGCCATGACATTGGGAGCTAGGCAATTCCCAATCTAGGTACAAACTAACTAATTACATCTTCGCTAGTGTTGTTGAAGTTGTTTGTCAGTCGGGAGGGGGACGACTCCATTGAGGAAGCCGTCCTTCTCCTTTGTGAACAAGGTTCGCCGGAACTCCTGAGGCCAGGTGGTGTAGGTGTCCAAACCCATGTGTCCGAACCCGTGAGCTATAGGTTCATCAGCCGGAGTTTGGGTCCGTTGGCCGGTGACGTGTAGAGGGGTTCTTCAGGCTTTGGGCGATCGCCACTTGCTGTAGCTTCAAAGGGGAAGAATCTTGGTTGCCAATTGGATTGGATAAACGGGTAGGGATTCATCCCTTGACCCGATTGAGAGAAGTTGGGTCTGTGACCCAGATTTGCCCATCTTGACCCACTATTTGGATTGGCTCCAGAGACGGAAGGTGGCGGCACTCCTTCATTGGATTGATCTCCAAGGCCCAAGCCTCCTTCCTCTCTGGGCGGGCCATATTGAGCCCATGCTGGATTTGCTTCATTGGTCCATTGACCCTGAACTAGAAACCAATGGACCAATGGCCACTGGGCCGGAAGGAGATGCGGAGCTGTCAGGATGCTAAAGAGGCTGATTTTCTTGGATCGATTCATTCTGATCCGAGGTTTTGCTGTGTGGTGAATCTTCGCTTGAGTTCTTCTTTTGATCCTTCTGCATGGTATCGTAGAATATGGATTCTAACGGATTCCTAGCGAGGTGCTGAATTGTTTTGCAAATGTTGCGCTACAACAACTGAAAAGACCAAAGCAGAGGCAATCTAGGAGATTTTTGCAGAAGTTATGTCAGAAAAGACCGCTCTAATACCATGTCAGAAAACTAGAGAAATAGGAGGAATTTATTGTATTGTATTCAATTATCCAATGTACATCTACACTTGTCAATTTACAATACAATGAATAAAAGAAAATTCAGGAAAAGTGCAATTCTATTCTACAAAATCAATTATGGATTGACTAAATCAAACAGTCCATAATCTAATTACAACGAATATCCTCTGAATCTTCAGTCATTTCTCCAACAATAATAATTCATCCTGACTTCATTTACAAATGAAATTGTAGAACAGTAAAACTCGCGGAATATTGGAAAATGAAAGGCATTGGAGCATACGCAATTTCCGCAAGGAGTTATCGCAAGAAGACAACGACTTTTTCTTGCAGAAGAAAACAAAGGAAGACTAAAACGGGTGGACAGAAGAAGAAGCTCTCTCTCGTTACCGACAGCGGTCAACAACTTGTTGGTCGGGGCTGGAAAAAGAAGACAAGAAAAGGGACAAATTTTGGTACGTGTTCAAAAAAAAAAAAAAAAGAACATGGTGCCAAGAATTTATTGCAAGGAGACGACGACTTTTTCTTGCAGAAGAAAACAAAAGAAGACTAACACGGGTGGACAGGAGAAGAAGCACTCTCTCGTTAGTTACCCACAACAGTGAACAACTTGTTGGTCGGGTCTGGAAAAAGAAGACTAGAAAAAGGACAAATTTTGGTACGTGAACATGGTGCCATTGCCGGAAGTGAATGCGAGACATACAGACCTGTCGGATCCTAATGCACGTCTGAACCTGGATTACATAAGAAAGAAAGACGAGGTTGAGCAAATGTTCATTTTTCCTACAATAATCTCAGTTTAGCCGCTTGGGTATAAAATAGTGAGCAGTAATTATGATGATCTTATTTGATCTTAATTTGATGATTTGTGAGGGAGTGACTGATTAAGACTCAGACCCTCGACTCTTAATTTGAGCAATTACTATTTGTCGTCTTGTCATGAAGATGAGCATACCAAAAGAGAGCTTACAACAGCAAATCCTCCAACAAACTTTGCATGTGATACAGTCAAGTGAGAGAAGACATGACATAGGAATAATCCATGTCTCTCACTTCTATCCCCTTCTCAATATTAAGCCTAATTAAATATAAAGAGGAGCATAGATAGTAACCCCCCTAGCCAATACCGTGCAAAGGAATTCAAACTCAAAATTCAGGCATCCGAATGAAAATCATTCTAAAATTTCTTGATCATCCCAAAGAGGAGTGGTCGATCATGACAAAAGCAGGATTCAGGCTGATTTAAGCCACAAAAACTTAGTCAAGATTCCCTCGGAAAAATTATTGACAAGAAAATCTCACCATGTGACTTTCGGGCGCTACAGGTTCATTCAGGATAAGGATTTCCCCACCACTTCAGATTCTTCTAATTCTATCATTTTCCAAGTCCTCGGCTGACCCATCTAGGGGTGAGCAGCGGTCTAGGGTCGACCCTGGACCAATCCTGGCCCGACCTAACCCCGCTGGCCCCAGTTGCTCACCCTGAGGGGCCGGGTCGGTCCTTGGTCCCGAAATTCAGGGACCAACACCGCGCGGTTGGTCCTTTGGCCCCGAGTTTTGGGTGGCCCAACTCGTATATTATTATATTATATTATTTATAATTCTTTTTTATATATTCAAACCTAAGTAAAATTTCTATTATATTATATATAATTCTTTTATATATTCAAATCTAAGTAAAATGTCTGTTCAAAGAAAAAAAAAACCCAAGTAAAATGATGTTAAAGCTGTTGACTCATCGGGCTTACAGTCACGGACAAACGACATTCAATTCCAAAAGGCATGAAGTTTACGCCGCAAAGGTCTTCACGGCCTCTTCCTCCACAGTCCAGAGTACGTTCTTCACCGTGAGGACCAAGGACTCCTCACAGTCACGGACTCGCGACATCTAAAATGGCGCGAAGTTTACGTCGTAAATCTTCTCACAGCTTCCTTCCCCAAAGTACGTTCTCTTCCATTCTGTCTTCTTTGTTCTTCAATTTGCCAAAATCAAAAGTAGCAACATCCTGCTTGTCGCATTGTGGACCCTATCTTGTCCCATATCTCGATGAGCATTAGCGGGTACAAAATTTCTATTATCGTGTCATCTTAAATTTGCTGAATATGTATTCATATTTATAGTTTAGTTGCACAAATGCCGTATTGTGGATGGATGTGTAATTTGAATTTGTAGGTTTACTTTTTTAAGGAGTATAAAAAACAAGACGAAAAAATTATCGATCGGTAGGGTTGACCTAAGGCACCAAACCCGGCCGGTTGGGTCGGTCCTGGGTCCTTGGCCCTGCGCTAATAAGGTCGGTCCCTGGGCCCAAAATTGAGGACCAACACTGTACGGGTTGGTCCTAGGGTTTGGGGGTGGCCTGGACCAACCCGGACCATGCTCACCCCTAGACCCATCAATCCATATCTTAATCCTCGATTGTCATCATGCGAATTCTCTCTATCAAAAGATGGATTCAGAAAGTGCTAATCACTATCAACTCATGCTACTTGTTAAAAATATATTTAGAATATCATGTAATTATGTATATTTTTCCTGATTGGTCCTCATTGATTATATTTTACATTTTATCACTTTAGATAATTGTCATGTAAAATCTAATAAAAAAATCTCAAATTCTTTCTTTCACTTTGTTCTCAACATGGTATTAGAGCCAACACTTCTTTTTTTTTTTTTTTTTTTTTGCGTATGTGTCCATTTCTTATCAGTCGAATTTCGCATACCACTCATAATTTAACTTACAGATGAGAGGAAAAATTGAAATATTATTCCACATTATTTGACAATAAATCTTAGATGCTCTATATAATCTTCCTTCACATACCAATATTAAATTTTTGGATTGAACTTTCTAATACTACATTATTAGTAATGTGAAAGGACCATCAAAGAGCACATTGTCATAAGGAAAAAGTCCATTCGCCCGGTTAGTAATCTAGAGAGAGAGAGAGAGAATGAAAGGCGTTGGAGCACACCGCAATTTCCGCAAGGAAAGTTCTCGTGTAGAAGAAAACGAAACAAGACCAAACGGGTGGACAGAGAAGAAGCCCTCTTTCGTTACTGACAGCAAAGACGACGAGAAAAAGGACCAACTTTGGTACAGAAACAGTGTCATCGACGAATAAGAATGGGAGACATAGAGACCAATCGGATCCTAAGATCAAATAAGGAAAAAGAAGAGATTGAGCAAGTGTTCGTTTATTGGTGTTAAAAAATAAAAATCTTAAACCTTTTGTATTTGTATCAATTTGATTTTAAATCTTTTATTGACACCAATTTAGTTATAAACCTTTTGATTTTGTGTCAATTTAGTTGTTTTAGCTAATTTTGACCGGATTTTGCTAATTGAGCATCGGTCAACTAATGTGGCATGGCCGATATTGACATGGATGACTTTTACTAAATTTTTCATTTTTTCGAATTTTTTATTTTATTTTATTTTTCTTTTCATTTTCATTTTCATTTTTCCTTTTCCTTCTCCTTCCTTTAGTTGGTTGCTGAACCTCAACGATTGGTGAGGTTGAGGTTGACCTTGCCAGCCTCTAGTGAGCCTCACTGGCCATTGGGGAGGCTCGAGCCCTCGCCAGAGGCCGCAAGGTCGCGCTTGTGAGGGCTCGAGCCCTTGCTTGTGGCTGGGCGAGGCCTTGCCCTTTCGAATGGTCTACAGATAATAATTCCCCAAAGAGCATTCCCCAGGTTAAGCCCGATTGGTCATCGCAGGGAAGTCGAAGACTTCCATCATCGGTTCTACGAGGGCGACCCTTGGCCTACTACCTGACACGAGATAGAAAATATTCGAATCGTTCAATAAACCTCATGAGAGAATATACCATAAAAACGAGATTGAACAATTTTCCTCAATGGTCCAAATCCTCAAATGACAAAGCATGAAATGACATTTAAACAGAGGGATCGTGTCCAGGCATCCCTTAAGAGTTCGCATCATTTTGTCAATTTTTTTAGTCAATCTTAAGACACATGGTCACGAGGATAGAAAAAGAGGAACTACATATTTGCATTTGGATGCTGAGCTGCATAAAGCACACCCACGAGATGAGTCTTCACGCCACAATCCCGTGTAGACAGAACCTCCATTTCACAGCACAGGCACTCTCTCTCTCCCTCCCTCCCTCCCTCCTGTTATGGCTGCTCCAATTTTCATTCTCCTCCCATTGGCATTCCTGTTCATAATAGCAAATTCCCAAGGACAGAAAAACATCAGCCTCACCGATACTCTCACTCCCACCTCCACCTCCAATTCCTCATGGCTCTCCCCTTCCGGCGTCTTTGCGTTTGGATTCTACCAGAGAGGCAACGGTTATTACGTGGGAGTCTTCCTTCCGCGGACTTCAGATAAAACTGCGGTCTGGACTTATGGCCGAGATAACCTTTCGCTTCCGAGCAATTCCACCCTACGTTTCGATGGCAGTGGCAGACTCGTTCTGCAGTCAGCACAAGCACTGGATAAATATGTTGCCACTCCTAGTGATACGACTGCTTCGGCCAAAATGCTCGATTCGGGGAACTTCGTTCTATACAACTCTAACCAGGAAGTAATATGGCAGAGCTTCGACACACCAACAGATACCATTTTAGGCGGCCAAAGTCTACCGGCATCAAAAGAATTGCATTCAAGTGCTTCGGTCACTGATCCGTCAACGGGTCTCTTTCTTGCCATCATGCAGTTAGATGGAGTGCTTGCGTTGTATCCCGAGGACACTCCATTTACTGCCGACTACGGTTACTGGGATTCCAAGACACCAAATAATGGTCAGGATGTGACGCTACATCTTGAGAATGATGGGTTTCTCTACCTGTTGAAACCCCCAGGCATATACCTACACAATTTCACGAGCCAAGGAATTCCTAAAAAAGATATGATCTATCTTGCCAGGATTGACCCAGATGGGATTTTCCGGCTATACTCATACAACATAACCAGGAATGACGATTGGCGCGTCAAATGGTATGAACCAGAAGACAGATGCCTCCCCAAGGGCCTATGCGGGCTTAACGGGTTTTGTACGAATGTTGATCAGAATTATATGTGCCAGTGTCTTCCAGGATCTGTGAAGTACGGCAACGGGACTGCAGGCTGTGAGAGGAACATCACTGCAGAAAGCTGCAATAACCTCACGGTCAGCTACGACATGCAACCTGTTCTTGACACCACGTGGGAGTACACCACGGATTCCGCTCTTACATCGTTGACCAAGGATGAATGTCTAGAAGCGTGTCGGAAGGATTGCAAATGCGAAGCTGTGACATACAACGCCAGTCAATACTGCTACAAGCAGAACCATCCTCTAAGATTCGGTAGAGTCACTGAAGGGATCTCAAACCCACAACTTTACGTCAAGGTAGGTGGAGGCAATGGAACAAAAGGTGATGTTGGACGTGGAGGCAATGGAACAAAAGCCTCTGAGCAAAAGCATACTCGGAGAGGCATTCTGATTGCAGTTGCATCATCGATTGCTTTTGCAATAGTGATGTTGGCGGTGTCTGTAATTATTGTTCACAGGAATCGTTTCTGGGTTTACGAAAGGTCTCCAAAGGAGGGATTTCTCACAACAATTGAAGATGTTGCTCCTACATCGTATACTTTTGAAGACCTGAAGAAAGTGACCGGAAATTTTTCGGAAGAGATTGGCAGGGGAGCCTTCGGAACAGTCTACAAAGGCACGCTGATGAAGAATCAGCACAGCAGCAAAGCCGTAGCTGTCAAGAAGCTAAAAGAGATCTCATCCGATGGGGAAAGGGAGTTCCTAGCTGAGGTGAAAACTATTGGAAAGACTCATCACCGGAATTTGGTCCGACTGCTAGGTTATTGTCACGATGGAGAGAATAGGCTCTTGGTGTATGAGTACATGAGCAATGGGTCACTTGCCGATGTACTCTTTAAAGCTGAAAACCAAGCCAGTTGGGATGTGAAAATGGGAATAGCTCAGAATGTTGCCAGAGGGATTCTTTATCTACATGAAGAATGCGAGACACAGATCATTCATTGTGACATAAAGCCTCAGAACATATTGATAGATGACAACATGCAAGCAAAGATCGCTGATTTTGGGCTGTCAAAACTGCTGAAGCCAGATCAGACCAATACCACAACAATGATAAGGGGTACAAGAGGGTATGTTGCGCCGGAGTGGCACAAGCAACTGCCGGTGGTGACGGTGAAAGCGGACACTTACAGCTTCGGCGTTGTGCTGTTGGAGATCATCTGTGGCCGAAGGTGTGTGGATTCGAACCTTCCTGAGGAGGAAGCTGTTCTCGAGGATTGGGTTAACCACTGCTTCCAGGTCGGCGAGCTGGATAAACTGGTGCATTATCAAACTATTGACCAAAAACAATTGGAAAGGATGGTTAAAGTTGCACTTTTGTGTATCCAAGAAGAGCCAGCTCTTCGTCCTTCGATGAGAAAGGTGCTGCTGATGCTTGAAGGCACGGTCGACGTTCCAATCCCTCCTTGTCTTACTTCCTTCTCCAGTGTTATCTGAATCATCTTCGCAATTGCAATTATCGCCACCAAAACCTGCTCGATTTAGAGTAAAATTGAGCTGTTCTACTATAGGTATTTCCAGAGCAGAGAACATGTTTTTATGTTTATCTGTGCAAAGTGCTTTGTCTGTCTGTCATTTCAACATAAATAAGTTCCCTGTTCTGTCCTATGCAATTCTTCAATCTTATAGGAAGTAAAACAACTTTGAGTTTATTTCAACAATTCTTAACTTCCCGAGGTTGCGGATATAGTTTATCAGTATGAGTCCTGTTAGCTAACCATGAATTTAAAGATGCGTTTTGAGGGAGAGGAAACAGCACTATTTTGCCTATGGACCATTGCCCATGTAAATATTGGATGCTGTTTTGACTAATCGGCTGACCTCATGCAAAAGGTCAACGGAACTTCCCAATCTTTCAGCCTAAAACCGGCTTATGCAGATTCAGAATTATTCAGAGACGCCAAAATTTTTGCCATAATCTCATTTTTTTCCCTCTTTAACAGGATTCACACCTATTTTATGTGTCAAGAATCTGAGATTTAAATCAGTAATCTTTTTGCATACTTAAGGAGGATATCAGACGTCTCTAGCATGATAAGTGGGCTGAGAAGCAAACCCAACATTGACACAAGAAAGTGAACTTCTCATTCCTTTCAGTTGTTATTGTTAATGGGGGCGAGCTTTCTTTTAAGTATGGTCAGATTTACACATGAAACTATACTATCCCAACATGAAAAAACTTACAGTATAATTGAAGTTTATTATGGTATACAGCACCACTCTCTTCTCACTCCCCCGAGCTACCTCTCTCTCTCTCTCTCTCTCTCTCTCTCTCAGTTTCTCTATTTTCTTCTCTAGTTGATCTAATTTTTAGTTCTGGTTCTCTCCTTTTGCTGGTTGTGCATCAAAGTCATATACATTAGGGGTGAGCATGAATTCAGGATAAAACCGAGAACCTGAGATTCGGATATGTGGCAATCAGTGTGGTTTTAGGTTTTAGGATATGTAAAGTAGGTTTCAGGTTTCGACACACCTAGAGCCTAAAATTTGGAATAAGTCTTTATACTTTTCTTGTTCTATGTTTTCACATAATTTTGCGGCATTTTATGGTGTCCAATAATGAGTATGTATAAGTTTTTCATTTTAAGTGATATCCATGATTAGAACTTTTATTTCATATTCTTTGTGTGTCGAAATATGATTTGTAAATGGTTCATTATAACAAATGGTATTCATTAAAAGTCAAGATTCACTATAATCGTATATAATTACAAATGAAACTTGCATAGACCTTGGAACCTTTCATAGGGCAATCTCTATATTCTAAAAATTAGGAAATCTGTTTTGGTTGATGGGCCGTAACCTTAAATCGCTGACCCCTAATATACGTAGGCTTGTTTACTAGACTTTGACAAAGGGAAAGTCATCTCACGACCTAGAATAGGCAACCGCCTAAGACTTACTAAAATTTTAAATTACTTAGCTCCTCACGTCCATAATTTCCGGCATGTTCTTTGACATTATCTTCACTTCTTGCGTGCCGGCTGGATAAATAGGTTGGTCATCTCCTGATTTGTTGGGATCATGTGGTCTCGGCTGCACATGTTTTTTCTTTTTTCTTTTTCTGGAGTTACTTTTGTTTTCTGTGTGTCCGCAAGAGAAAGACTTCCACAGGCTACACCTATTCCTGGAGAAGATTCCATCCATCCTTTGGCATTAAAAGGGAGTAGCATGAAGACAACCGAGAAGACGAATTCTTCCATGCACACAATATTATCTAACGTGTGGATTTGTTTTGTTTCTTTCATCGATTCCCTCCACGGCAGCTGAAATGTTTGAAATCGATCGTTTATATTGATTAAAATAATTAGTTAATGAAAAATATTTTCAATATTGATAACAATTTATATTCATATATTTTCGTGGATGTTGAAAATATGTTTTGTTTATTGACTTTTGTAAGCTATACAAATGATCATTTTAAGAAAATATTTTTAAATTAGTCATTTTTCATGAAACAAACATGGTCTCTTTCATGTGTGATAAATGATATTCGGTTCTTGTCATGAGTTCTCTACAAGCAAGAGCAAGCAGAGCATTCCTTCAATTAAACGAAGGATCTCATGTGAAACCATATGAGGTTCTTTTCTATTGAGCATTCCTTCAGCTAAAGAGAGACCGCCATTTCCTCAAAATGTACTGGTTCCATAAAAGTCTAGTCCTAATATCCAAATTTTTTCCAAGATACAATGGAATGAATATGAAGACATGTTTCGACTTCAACTACAGTAAAACCACCGCTGTCTCCATAGAAGCTTCGTTTGGTCGAAATTGGTTGCCATTGCATTGCCTCACCGCAATATACTGGTGAGCTACATCCAAGGACCATCAATCAAAGAGCACATTGTCATAAGGAAAAACTCATTGCCCCGGTCAGTAATCGAGATAGATAGATAGATAGATAGATAGATAGAGAGATAGAGAGAGAGAGATTGGAAAATGAAAGGCGTTGGAGCACGCGCAATTTCCGCAAGAAAAGTTCTCGCAAGAAGACGATTTCTTTCTCATGCAGAAGAAAACAAAACAAGACTTCAACGGGGACAGTAGAAGAAGCCCTCTCTTGTTACCGACGGCAAAGGAGACAAGAAAAGGGACCAACTTTGGTACATAAACATAGTGTTATTCACATAGAAGAATGGGAGACATATACACCTATCGAATCCTAATACATGTCCGAACCAGGAACACATAAGAAAAAGTAAGAGATTGGGCAAAGGTTTGTTTTCTTGCAATGATCTTAATTTACCAACTTGGGTATAAAATAGCGAGCGATCTTATTCAATCTTAATTCGATGATTAGTGACGGAGTGATTGGTTAAGACTTGCGACCCTCCTCGAATCAATAATGAATAAGGTGGCTTGTAGAAAATTTTCTTTACATGAGTGATAAATGCTCCAATTATCTAAAATAAATTGTGGATAGAAAACTCTTTGTATCATGGCACGTACTTATATTATTTCTCTTTTTCCCGTAGAATTCTAGAGCATATAAGTTATGATGGAAATTACGTATATGTGTCGCAACTTACCTTTTCTCTTCTTCCGAGAGGAGGGAGGGGGAGGAAGACATAGGTTTAGGGGTATTGCCTAAAATGTGAGCCTATAGCTTTCATTTAAGATACAGGCTCTTTTAAGCCTGCACCCCGCACGATGTTAGGTATTTAAGTTGACGCTATGGGCATTTTCTAATGAGGAGTCGCCATTGGCCTATTGAGATCGACTAGAAATCAAGTGAGGAATGAGAGCATATCTTACTTCCTAAGCAACTAGAGATTTAGGACCGGGGACTTGGTTATACTGATTGATTAACTAATGCCTTTTCGGTACCTAATCTTATTTAATTCAAAAGATATTTGTCAAGCAATTTCGATTGATTTTAGATCTATCCATTAACATGGAAAAGTAATCATGCAGGTGTAAAATCATTAAAGTAATAATCAACAACCAGGGAAGCATTAAATAAATTGAAAGGAAAAACAAGCATTTAATGCTAATAAATAAGAAAGATACCATTCCTAACTAGGCCAAAGGAAAATGAAAATTAATATATTGAAAGCACACAAACAATTGATAATTTGTCTCAAAAAAGGAAACAAGGAAACCCCGTCACAAAGCCCTAAGAGTTTGTTTAATTTTGAGTGCAATTTTTTATCAAGCGATTTCACGCATTTTTTATGTTAAACCTTTTTTAAACCAAGATTAACATGAAAAATCTAATGAAACTAGTCAAAATCTAATTTCTAAAGTTTTTCTATTTTTTTTTTAGCTTTTTCCAAAGACTTCTGAGTTTTCGGAACTTTTTTAATTCTTAAAAAAGGCCTCGGGTCGCGTCAAAGGATCTGACCCGAATATGGGTTTAACCCGGACCATAGAGGTCCAGGTTGGGTCGGGCCTGGTCCCACTGCAGCCCTAACCTGATGGGTTCGAATTATTTCAATAAAGAAAGCCCAGATTTCTAATTTCCCTTTAAGTGATCAAAGCCCAAAGTCAAAATCAGCCCACACGCTTAGTGCAGATTCACGAAAACCTCTAACCCATGTTTCTATTCTTTTATTATTCCATTTTTCTTTTCTTTTCATTTTTCCTTTTTTCTTTTCTTGTTCGTACCCACCCCTTCACCGAACATAGGTCATCTTTTCCTTTCTGCCTCCATCCTCTCTTCTCACGAACGTCCGCACCCACGTCGCGCTCAGAATCCAACAGATCAATATATTCGCTCATCCTAAGCAAAAGCCGTCGAGATTAAGACTAAACCTCCATTGGTTCTTACTGAAGATGCAGAACTGAAAGCTTCCCATTTGTCCACCATCCATCCTCACCCTTTACGAAAGTCACGGTTGGGCACCATCCATCACCGGAACGATGAACGCAAAACCCACCACGCACACGAAAGTAACAGTAATGAAGAACGGAAGCGAGGAATCGCGACGTGACCACAGGGATCTACGAATTCGGTAAGACGGACATAACTTTCATGAGCACCGCAGAGGCATTTCATCGAGCGCTTAGTGGGCATCGACTGGAGGGCCAATCATCACTCAACCGGGACATCAAACGGCGATCGAGATAGAAACAGACAACCACGCAGGGTCCAGAGGCAACAAAACGCAGCACCTCCGGGTTCGGAACTCGAGCGAACCGAAGAACCGCGAGCCCCGGTCCGGCGGCCCGAAAACAGAGCGACGCGGAGCGCACCTATGCGCTCGGGCGATGGGGCCCTGCCCGGCTCGGCAGCGGCGGACAGGGGGCGAGCTCGGGATGGATCGAGCCATGACCGGCCGCCTTGGTGTCGTCGAGATGGGATCCTCGAGTCGAAGGTGTCTGAACTTAAAAAAAAAAATAGACTTACCAGAAGAACGACAGACGCGGGGAAGTGGGGTCTCGAGCGCGGCCGAGCTTCTCTCTTGCTCTCTGCCCTCTCTCAACTCTCGACTTCTCTCTCCGCTCTCACTCTCAGTCGTTCTCTCAACCTTTCTCTCGGACCTCACTCTCTTTCCCCAAACAAATCCCCCCTTCTAGCCGACTCTCCCTCTCTCGCCTTTAAGCTCCGACTCTCCCTCTCTAGCTTTTAAGCTCGACCAGCAATCGCGCATGGCTCCTGCCACTACCAGCTGCCTTGCCGGCCTAGCCCCGATCCTGGGATGATGCTGCGCGATCCTCTGCCTCGCTTGCTCCTCTGGCTTGTACCTTGCTTTCCCATTTTTCTCCAGAGAGCGTGAGAGAGAGAGGGGAAGAGGAAGAGGAAAACTAGACTGGGCCGGTGAAGGAAGGATGAAATAAATTTCCTCTTGCATGAAAACCCGACGAAGAAAAATAATCCACATATATACTCGCTATAGAGAAATTAGATCTCTCTTCAATGCAAAATTCTCATTAGAGACTCTGTCATTCCTTGCCTAAGATTTTCACGTTCTTGCAGTGGGTGGGGCTCTAATTTTTGGATGACAGATTGATCTTCTTAATTGCTGCAACCCCGAGACCAAGACAATGATACGGCGTAACCACGTGCAAATGCATTGTAAAAAGAGTAATTTTGTTTGACGATTTGAAGATGCGAATATACAGACATGAGTCACTAAATAAACTGGGATCATTAAAGAGACTAAACACATGACTATATCTAGTCTTAGTAATATATATGTTGACACCTAAAATTGCCCAATTGACTATCAACTTGGACTTGATAAGACCAAGCAAAAAGACAAAGCTAACATAATTTTGGTCAACAACTATAGATAAGGTGATGAGGAGTTGCTGACAAGCGATATAAGAGGAAATTACTAAGTATTGAGCCACGAAATGTCAGTAAGTAAATTTTGGTTCAATCATCTAAATAGAATTGCAAAGATTGTTTATATCAGCACCATCTGTGTCATGTAGGATGGTGTCACATCAGCGATTTCTTGTTAAAATTAGTTTGAATGACTAAATTGAAAAATCTTTAAAATATTTAAGACTAAATTAATAGATTATCAAAATGTTTAGGATTAATTTGTTACGATTGAAATATTTAGGACTAAATTGGCAAGTTGTCAAAATGTTTAAGACCAAATAAATTTAAGACTTTTTGTACAATTTTCTCATTGTTTTACAATCCTAAATAATTGACAATGTTGGACAAAACAAGCAATCGAACAATAAAACTTCAGTTAAAGAGATAATTCAAGTCAATTTGAGGAAATGCAAGTTAAATAGGACTTCTTGCTGTCGCATCAAGTGAGTTCATCCATCTGGACACAAACACGATTAATTACCAAGCACGTCAATTGTTATAATAGTAATTGATTACAAAAAAACCATAGAAACTAAAGATTAACTCAAATTACAGAGCTTGATGCAAGTTGGGTATACATATCTATGTCATATGACCAGATTTTAGCAAAAACCTGATTAATTTAAACCCAGGTACAAATCAAAACGCACAAAGTGAACACTTCATGTACTATTAACATGATCAGTATGCTTTGCGACCTTTTCATGAGCCATCATCACATTGCTCTAACAAGTTAAAGGTAAGTCACAAACACCAATAAGCTATAAGCACTGCATCCACACAGTCATATTTGCGGAGTGCTAGATTTGTCGCCCCACAGATATCCATAAATACAGCTTTAACTATGTAAAAGAAGAAATTTAGGTAAGGTAACAGGACAAGCATATTATAGGAAAGTATATAATTAGAATAAAAAAGAAATTAGATAGGTGGTAAAAGATTAAAAAATGGCAATTAGTAAAGGCCCTACATGGGAGCTTTGCATGGATGTGTCGCCCTATAAAGGCCGCTTACAATACTTTTTGGGGAAAAAGGACATGACAATTATCATAACTTTTGTATGGTACTTATTCAACTGCTATATTTTTCTTTCTCATTTTCTTGAGTGTCATAGCTTAGAACATCACTCACTTGAATGTTATAACTGTTTTTTTTTTATCACTTGAGTCATATATAACTTTTCATGCGATCTTTTGAGTGCCGTGACTTTTTAAAGCGTTTACCACGAGTCTTATATCACGTCGAATTTTTGGCACTTGGGTGAATGTTTTAAAAAAAATTATGACACAAAGGGATTAATTGAAAGTTATAGTACTTTTAGAAGTTATGCTACTCAAGTAGTCGAAAAAATTGTAGTTAAAAAATTATGGCACTTGTGACATGCAGTCCTTATCCCCACTACTTTGATATATGACTTTCCCATGCACTCATGCAGAAGAAAACAGAGAAAAGGCTTAAAGCCTTCTAGTGCTTCCCCATACGCGTTGAACGGATCAACCGTGGAAGAAGCTCTCTCACGGTTTTGGACAAAAGCATTGGAGAGGCATGTGGAAAATAATAGAAGAAAACGACAGTTTGGTACGAAAATGGAACACCATTAATGTATGCTAATGAAAGACATAAACCAATAGGATAAAAATGTATTATGTCCTTACCCATAAGAAATAAGTATATTGAAAGTCCTAAAAGTTGTTATAAGAGTGCAATTAAATTTTAAAAATTTCAAAAAGTATAATCAAATCATAAAATTTAGTACAATCGAGTCTCAAGAGCTTATCATCATTTTCCATTCGTCAAAATTATACAAAGTTAGTAAAAGAACTCGAATACATCAATATGACAAGTATTAGAATTTGACTACACTTTTAAAAGGTTATGATTCAATTGTATTTTCGTGACAAGTTTTAAAACTTAATTGCACTTTTTGAAAACTTTAGCACTCAATTGTAATTTGCTTATTCTTAAATAAAACTGTAGAATAGTGCAACTTACGGAAAATTGGAGAAATAGAAGGGGTTGGAGCGTGCAATTTCCGCAAGGAGTTCATGCAAGAGAACAATGACTTTTTTCTCATGCAGAAGAAAATAGAAAAAAGACTAAAAACTTCCAGTGCTTCCCCACATGCGTTGAACGGATCAATGGTAGAAAAAGCTCTATCTTGTTATTGAAAAAACATTGGAGAGGCTTGAACGGATCAATGGTAGAAAAAGCTCTCTCTTGTTATTGATAAAACATTGGAGAGGCTTGTGGAAAAGAAGCGAAGAAAAGGACAACTTGGTACGAAAATTGAACACCGATTGATGAATGGAATGAAAGACATATAAACCAATCGGATAAAAATTATCAAGTCCTTATCCATAAGCAATCCTATTCATCCTTAATTTGATGATTACTGAAAAAGTGGGTGGTTAAAACCCCCAAATTAATTGTAAATTGGGTAGCTTGTAGAAAATCTTCTTTTCTCCGGTGATATATGCTCTAAAAATAAATCGTGGGTAAGGAGTATTGTGTATCATTGCATATGTTTATTTTATTCTCTTTTTCCGATGAAAAATAGGGTAATGATGTTAAAAGTTATACTACATACATCATTCATTGGCGGTGAAAAATTCATTGAAAATTTTACCTTGAGCATTGAATTAATGCTGAGACATTGGAAGCAATTATTGCATAAATTAAGTCTACTTGTAACGCTTCCAGTTTGGCATTGTATGAGAGAGACTTTATTGAGTTATCATAAGTAAATGATCCCAGCCAGTGTAATTACACTTTGGGTACTCCTTCACCTCTTGCGTGATTACACTTAAATTTTCTCTTTGAGGCATGGTCCACACGGATGAGTCGAGTCGTCATAAACAACATCAAAGTGGGGACCCTTTTATTAGATTGTATGGTTCGAGGATGGATTAGGCTTAATTGATCCGAAGAGGGTTAGGCAGTGATTATGAGGACGAAAAGACAATATTCTTTTGGGGATTGGACCCCTGTAGAATGGACTTGATTTTTTGAACTACTACATCAAGCTATTTGCTTATTAAGATGTAAGACTCGCGTTGAGATCTAATATGATTGGTTTTGTCCATTGCAAGGCCCATAGGCTAGTTTAGAAAAATAAGAGTTACGTTATTTTTTTTATGAATTTTTTTTACCTTTCTTATTAATAGCATTTACTGACTTATTGACTTTTTTCTGATTAACTTAGAGTACATTGTCAACATTTATTTATATTGACTTATAAGCTTTTTTCCGATGAAGTTACCAACGAAATTTTTAGTTACAAATTATCACTTGTGTTACTTCCAAAAATATATTTTTATCTTTTTTAATATACCAAGTTGCCTATTGAGTTGCCAGCTTTTTCTACCTTTTTCTAGTAACATTTTTTTTTTTTAATTTACCAACTCTTTTTAGAAATTACCAACTACAATTAAAGTGATTATAAACTATTTTATGTTTAAGTTGTTAATTAATTTTGTGTTATCAACTCTAATTTGAGTTAATTACGAACGTTTATTAGAATTCTTTCTTTAAATTATCAGCTTTTTGTATCTCTACAAATACAAAAAACTTTTTTTGAACTTGAAATCCTGGATCCAACAAGTGGATGCTCTATCAAATCACATCGTTTTGACAAAATTGAAGCTTTGCCTTGATAAACAAACGTCGTTCCATTTCGACTGCAGATTAATAATGAAATCCAAGTCTTCAAGCGCATTGCCGGGCTTAACACACTGGAGGTCATAATGAAATCCAAGTCTTCAAGCGCGTTGCCGTGCTTAGCACACTGGAAGTCTTGAGATGACCTTGGCCAATTCTTTCTAAAAAGTAGACTTTTCTAGAGTCAAGGTCTCTGTAATAGAGAGAAGGAAAAAAAACACTGGGCACATTATCTTCCAATCTAGGTGCTTAGCTCTATAAAGTACAGGCAAGGAACTAATTCTTCACACCACAAAACAAGTTCAAACATCAAGACAGTCTCAAGAGCTACATGATCTCGCTTTGCTTTGATGGCTGATTCAACCCTCCATTGCATGCGCTTCACTTCTATTGTTGCTCCCCTTCCCATTCTTCTCTCATTTGCATTCATCTTCATAACTGCTACTTCACAGAGACAGACAAACATAAGCCTTGGTGCATCTCTCACCCCCTCCTTTAACAACTCATGGCTCTCACCTTCTGGCCTCTTCGCATTCGGATTCTACCAGACCGACCGTAGTTACTGGGTTGGAGTTGTTGAACGCAAATTGCGTAACCCCAGGATCTCCATAACCAGAACAAGAACATGCATAATTGAGTAGAAAGATTAACGCACCTGGATCCATCGAACATAAAGCGGAAGCAGAAAAGGGATTACCCACATATAAAGGGGATCCACGCATCAAGTCCTTCTCCTCTATTGCCCTCCGTATCACTGGCTCAATGAGGCGGCCCCCTCACGTTTAGCGTTAGGTAAACGCCCCTTAGGTGAGGATACATGTGAGAAATTAGGGTTAGAGGAGAGACTTGAGCACTATTTATAGAGTTTCTAGCCAGTCCCTCTCATTACGGGCCAGGCTCAACTCGGCCCACACTAGCCAGCCCATATTAGACTAATTAAGAAACCTTCTATCTCACCTTAGATCAACCCTGTTTTACGGTAACCGTAAAAACAGTAAATTACAATATCAATTAATTTAGTCCACATTAGGAAAACTCTTACATTCTCCCACTTGGACTATATTAATTGAAATCGTACCGTATGTGCGCACATTTGGTCCAGAGATAATTCTTAATTGTCAATCCTATCCCATAAAGTCTTAAACACCGAATCATGGCGGTAACTGCATGTATACACATAGAGCCTTCCATGGTCACAAATGTTCTCAACTTTATTTATATGAATTCAATATGGTAGTGTGTCAAATGGATAACATCTCTCATAGAGAGATCCCATTTGTTAGTCACTATTCTCTTACCTTAGGTGTCACAAAAAACTTGTGCCACTAGAGAATACTTTATGGTTCCAATGAACCCACATATGTCTTGTCCTTATGGTTAACCTTTCTTTATGTATCACAAGACATATGCACAAGGCTAATAACCGGATGCCCCTAGCCCTCACTCAAGGTTTATACAATCCTTTGAGACTTTATCAATATGTATTCAACATAATAACAATACATTCAAAAATATTTTATTGAATGCAAAAGTTGATACATATCAAACCGTTACAAAGTGTAACGAACACAGATGAAACATTTATCAGAGTAAAGCCAAAATAGCTCCCACTAAACAACAGTATCCGAAGATACTCCTAGGCCCATGCTAATGACATGTCACTCAAATACACATGGGCGTAGGCTTTTAGTTAGTGGATCTACAACCACATCATCTGTGAAAATATATTATATTAAAATGTCACCTTTTTGTACCGTTTGCTTTTGGTCAAAAATTTTGACCACCATATATTTAGACCCATTGAGACCTCTATAGTAAATAAATAATACTACAAATTTGTTATCTCAATACAACCGTATGGGTCTATCCATCAAGTTAAAACGATCAACTCCGTCATGAGGTTCGGAGCTTAAAAGCCCAAGTAATGCCTAAAAGAATGTTACTAACACTGCTTATATAGTATTACTGCACTTCCTACTAACATAAATCTGTATCTTGTTATTGATATTATAAAGTTAACATATGAATACCTTACTCATTGCAAGAATTAAATATGTCTGTAAATTAGTATATAATATCGTGTCTTCTTTAAGTACCTTAAAACCTTCTTGACAGCAACCTAGTGATCATGTCTTGGATTTGACTGATATCTGCCTAGAAGTCCCGTCACAAAGACAACATTTAGTCTAGTGCAAATTCGAACATACATTATACTTTTAAGTGCACTGACACAAGGCACTCCCTTTAATTAGATTTTATCAATATCTAAATAGGATAGTGTGATAGATTTCATCTATCACCCTTAACAACAGGAGCAATTCCTGGCTTGCAATAATGTATATTGAATATTTCCAATATACAATCAGCAAATGTCCTCCGAGAAAATCTAATATAATATGGCAAAAACAATCCTTACAGACTTCAGTACAAATGATATAAGATATCTCAAAGTCACAACTTGCAAGCAAAATATCAAATACATAGAGTATGAGAAAAATAAATTTCCTCCCACCGACCTTGCAGTATATTGAATTACTTTGTTCCCAATTAAACAAAAAATAACAACATTATGATACTTTAATAATATTGTCTGAAAACTTGCTTAAGACCATGAATTAGAACTTTTCAGTCTACACACAAGTTTACTTGAATCTGCTACAAAATCATCCAATTGCACAATATAGATTTTGTATCTATTTGGCGTAACTCCATATATAAATAAATAAATAAATAAAGCCGCATTAACTCTGAAAGAATCTTTTAAAGAAATAGTTATTTCTTCACTATAAACAATCCATCCCTCTTTCAGAGTTAAAACTTTAGTTATCAATTTGGCTTTAAATTCCACAATCTTTCTTTGAAATTCTTTTAGTTTTGTATGCCAATTTGCAACTAATAAACTTGTGATCTTTAGACAAGTCAGTAAGTTTCCAAACATGTTTCATAGATTGTATATCGCCTTTTATGGCATCTAATCACATACTTGATTGAGGATAAGAAACAACATTTATTTATGTCGTTAAATCAATCATGTAGTGGATATTATAGTCATGCCCTCACAAATAGACTATATAGTCTAATGGAATAACTGATCGTCTTTCCCTAACAAATCTCCTTAATAAAATTACCACCACTTCATTCTGCACTTGAGAGGTTTAAGAAATTTCATTATAAACTATATCAAGAATAGTACCTTGAACCTCAACAAGTTTAGTCTATGGTACGGGAGATTCCATAATTATCTCGTATAGGTAAAGACAAAGACACAGTGATATTCCATCACACTATTATCATTAATAGTCTGAGAGTAGCTATCCTCTACAATTACGTTGAACTGTAGAAATTTAGAAGTATGTGATTCAATAATTCTTGTATCTTAAAATTAATACCATTTTGAACAATCTAGGTAAGATACAAAATAATTTCGAGTGAATCTTTTGTCAGGATTTTCAGGCATAGTAATTAAGTTACCACCCCAGAATCTAACAAGTATTTGACAAATGACCATTTAAGTTATTTCGCATTGTCATATTTGCCAAAATACTCACGGCCACTGTTAAGCCTGACAACCTTTTAATCATATACAAGATGTATATATCATTAGGACTTAAAGACAATATTTGCAGATATGTCCTAATTTCAATATCAGATAAGACATAATTTCAAGCAACTAAGGCTTCCATCATCTTATAGCAGTGCAGTCCGCAGGTAAACCTCTTTTCAAGTGTTCCAGAATGGAACGCTTCATGGACAGTAAGCAAAAATTCAATTGCTCTTTTCTCAAGCAACAAATCATATGTCCACAACTTAAAATTTGCAGTAAAAACCTCAATAATAGTGGAGTTATTAATTACATAAAAGGTGACTGAAAAACAAGCAATGTATATAATTAGCATCATGTGAGTACCGTGTAACTTAACGTACAAGTACACATCCAGAGAGTTACACGCATAATCATATAATCACCTTTGGGCAGAATACATGACATGCAATTGTACACTCCTCACATGATAGCGGTTATGAGAATATATTCCAATTTTTCGTGAATTCATCACCTTTGGGCATATGAATCACTAGAATCAGTCACTCCTCCATCACATTATCATGTATCCCTCCATGAACTAATACACAATCACCTCCTTTGGGAGTATAACTATGCATTAGACCAGGAGACATCCCAATCAAATATACGAGACCGAAATTTCTCAAACCCAATCAAGCGTGCCACTTTGGCGGTCACAACTCAATTGAATCATTGAAATTCTCTCATACCAGGGATATAAACTTTACTCATCACATACACCATATATATGTGATTTTAACTTTAGTGATAGGGGCAACATATCACCAAAATCACATATCATGCTAATTACATTATTTTATTCATTAATAAAATTAATCATACATATATATAAATATATATACAGCGAACCTGAAAGACAGATTCCAATGAGATCATTGATCACAAGTAACACAAGAAACTTCTCATAATAGAGAATAAAACATCTCTTATGCACCCCAATTACATATTACGAACAACATAAAAAGAATGCCGATCTAAAATATCTCTCATAAATTAACATCAATAGTAATACGGGGTACACCATATCGACAAGCTTAACAGGTGATCAACTATTGCTCATGAGTTTCATAAGGCAAAACATGACTCCAAGGCCAACAATTGATTTATTAATCAATTTTAAGTAACAAATATCATTACTTCAACCAAGTAGCCTATAAATTGAGTCAAACCACGAGAACTAAATATCTAAACTATAACAGTAGATACTATTGCTCTGCATAAATATTGCCATACTCCTTAACCATAAAAAATATTAACTTGATAGACATTAACAAGTGACCAGATGAATTCATGTACAATATGCAGTAACTTAATCGACATGCATTACCCACATACAGCAGATATGTTAATTAGTACATCAGTTTGGTCACGAGTCCTTAAGTCGTCTATCATTCAAAGATTACCAGTGTGTAAAGGAGTATACTTGAGTAACAAAAGTTTTATAATCTTTATTGTTTCTCATCAATTCAATACACAGCTCAAATACAATCTCATACAAATTGTATCTCATTAAGCCAGCTTCAGTTCACAATAAAGTTTGATTTTTATTGATGAATCACACCTTTTTATTATGTGATAACATACTAGTAACCCATCACCTGTATTTCCAAATTCACAGAAAATACAAGAAAAATACGCAAAAATACACTAAAAATACACGTATTTAGGATTCCATATGCAATTTCACATCAATATAACCACCAAACATATAAAATAAATATACCACAAGATAGGAAATCACCATACGAGTCCAACGCCACCAACCACGCGCCAAAATAAGCACCACGCGCCCGCACGCGCCGCCTGAGTGCGCGACGCGCGTTCGACGCCCAGGCGGCACGTGGCCGCGCGTGGGGGCGCGTGTAGCATCCCCCGGCGACACGCCGCCGACCCTCTTGCTCGTCTCGTCTCCCCCAATCCAAATTTGTGATTTAATTTAATTTTTATTGAACAAAAAGTCTCGAAAATCACAAATTAGGGCAAAATCCGTACTAATTAGGGCTAATCCGTACAAATTAGGGCGAAATCAATTGCATTTAAGTTCAAGAGTTATGGTTGCTCTGATACCACATGTTGAACGCAAATTGCGTAACCCCAGGATCTCCATAACCAGAACAAGAACATGCATAATTGAGTAGAAAGATTAACGCACCTGGATCCATCGAACATAAAGCGGAAGCAGAAAAGAGATTACCCACATAAAAAGGGGATCCACGCATCAAGTCCTTCTCCTCTATTGCCCTCCGTATCACTGGCTCAATGAGGCGCCCCCCTCACGTTTAGCGTTAGGTAAACGCCCGCAGGTGAGGATACATGTGAGAAATTAGGGTTAGAGGAGAGACTTGAAGACTATTTATAGAGTTTCAGTGGTCCTCTCATTACGGCCAGCTCAACTCGGCCCACACTAAGCCATGTACCCCATATTAGACTAATTAAGAAACCTTCTATCTCACCTTAGACCAACCCTGTTTTACGGTAACCGTAAAAATAGTAAATTACAATATCAATTAATTTAGTCCACATTAGGAAAACTCTTACAGGAGTAACTCTAGGTGGAACCGTGGTTTGGACGGCCAACCGAAACGACCCTCCGGTCCCGAGCAGTTCCACCCTGCTCTTCACCAATGACGGGAGACTCGTCCTGCAGTCCACAGGAGCGCAAGATACGCTCGTCGCCAATGCTAGCGAGAAGGCAGTCTTGGCTTCCTTTTCCGATACGGACAATTTCGTCTTGTATAACTCGAGGGGGGACAAAATATGGCAGAGTTTCCATTCGCCAACCGATACCCTCTTGGCAGGGCAAATCTTATCACCGGGCCAACAGTTGCTTTCGAGCATTTCCGATAGCGACCCATCGACTGGTATCTTTCGTCTTGACATGCAGACAAACGGGAACCTCGTGCAATATCCGGTAGATAGTCCGGTGGGCGAGAACTATTACTGGTCGTCTGAGACCTTTGGACTCAGTAACACTGCAACACTATATCTCGATAATGATGGTTCTCTCTACTTGTTGAACATAACAGGTGAAATTTTAAAGAATGTCACCCCTAGTAGGGGACCTCCCAAGGAAGGAATCATCTATCTTATGAGACTCGATGTAGATGGGATTTTGCGACTGTACTCATACAACGCGACTGGGAAGAACTTGTCCGTGGAATGGTATTCTTCTAATAACAAATGCAGCCCTGGTGGCATATGCGGCTTCAACATGTTCTGCGTGATGATCGATCCGAACGCCGAGTGCGAGTGTCTCCCAGGATTCGTGCCTGTGAACAAGGGCGACTGGAGATCTGGCTGCAAGAGGAAGTTCACCGCCCAAACCTGCGAGGAAACAAACCCCCTCCCTGGATACAACATTGAACCGATCAATAACACCGTGTGGGAGAACACCGCCTATGACTCACTGACGTCCTTGACCGAGAAAGAATGTCAAGAAGCATGTCTACGGGATTGCAATTGCGAAGCTGTGATATACAAAGATGGAAACTGCGGAAAGCAGAGGCTCCCTCTTAGGTACGGCAGGAGAAACCTCGACGAGTTGAGCACTCTTTATATCAAGGTTATCAAGGTTGGTGAGACTGGATTAAAAAGATCTTTTGGGAGAGAGATTCCAATCGCGATTGCATCTTCTGTTGCTTTTGCATTAGTCACACTAGCTGTGTCTGGATTCATTGTTTCCAAGTATCGTGCTCGGGTACACGTAACATTTTCCGAGGAGGGAAATACTAGAATAGTAGAGAACGTTTCGCCGAAATTATATACTTATGAAGAGCTGAAGAAAGTGACCAAAGATTTTGCCGAACAGATTGGCAAGGGAGCATTTGGCACAGTTTATAAAGGCACGCTGTCCAATGGCCTCGAGGTTGTGGCTGTCAAGAAACTAGAGAAGATCGCATCTGATGGGGATACTGAATTCCAAACTGAGGTGAAAATTATTGGGAGGACGCATCATCGGAATCTCGTCAAGCTGCTTGGCTATTGTGTTGATGGACAGCACAGGCTTTTGGTGTACGAGTACATGAGCAATGGATCACTCGCGGATCTGCTTTTTGCGCCAGAAAGACGACCTCGTGGGGATGAGAAGATGGGAATCGCTCGGAACATAGCTAGAGGTCTCCTCTATCTACATGAAGAGTGCGAAACCCAGATCATTCACTGCGATATAAAGCCCCAGAACATACTAATCGACGAACATAAGCATGCAAAAATATCCGATTTTGGGTTGTCAAAGCTGCTCAAGCCAGATCAAACCAACACCATGACAAGGATTAGAGGAACGCGCGGGTACGTTGCGCCAGAGTGGCACAAGAAACTGCCAGTGACAGTGAAGGCGGATGTTTACAGCTTTGGAATCATGTTGCTGGAGATCATCTGCTGCCGAAGGAGTGTGGATTGGAAGCTCCCGGATGAGGAAGCCGTTCTCGAAGAATGGGTCCACAACTGTTTTCAAGCTGGGGAACTAGAGAAGCTTGTAGATGATGAATTAATGGACAGAAGACAGTTGGAGAGAATGGTTAAAGTGGGTCTCTGGTGCATCCTGGAAGAGCCATCACTTCGTCCTTCAATGAAGAAGGTGCTTCTGATGCTCGAGGGCACAGTGGACATTCCAATACCTCCTTGTCCTTCTTCGATAATCAGTGCCATCTAAACTCTCCACAGCTGCGCCCCTAGCCGTCAGGGACTGCTCTGACATGAGAAATAATGTATTAGATTGCTAATAACAAAGTTATTTATTAATTTTGCGTTGTTTACTCTTTTTTGAGTTAATTATCAGCATTTATTAGATTTTTTAAATTGCCAACTTTTCTTGTCTCCGACAGCCAAAAAAATAAATAAAAAACTTCGCTTTTATTTGGAATCCTTGATCCACGACTGACTATTGGATGCCCAGTCCAACCACATCATTTTGACACAACTGAAGCTCTCTCTTGATAAATAAATGTGGTTCCCTTTCCACCGCAAATTCTTGGTGAAGTCCAAGTCTTCAAGCACTAAATTTTTGCTTTGCCGTGCTTGACCCACTAGAAGTCATGAGATGACCTTCGCTATCATTAATCCTATTCTTTCTATAAATCCAAAGCTCTATAAAGCACAAACAAAGAGTTGATGCTTCGCATTACAAAACAAGTTCAAACATAAAGATAGGCTCAGGAGCTGCATAATCTTACTTTGCTTTGATGGCTGATTCAACCCTCCATTACAGGCGCTTAACTTTTATAATGGCTGCTGTCACAGCCCCAACTCAACAAGAACAGAGACAATGACGTGATCATCCTTTTAACCAAAGAACGTAGTCTCAAACATAACCATAATTCAATCTATATCGAAATATGTACATTCATATATATTTAATAAAAAGTCATATTGTTATAATATCAGATTTTTCATAGACTGAAAAATAATATTTACCGCTTAAGTCAGCCAACCCAACAACTATTGTCAGACATATATATAACTCTAGCTAACAACTAAATCTAGCAACCTCAACTCAATCTTACAAGATAACTAAATCCGTACCCAAAAATTCAACCCCAAAGGTCTCCATGATAGCGCTCTCGTACAATAGGCCGCTAGCCAAGGAACCTAAAAAGCATTAAAGCCGAAACATATTGAGCATTCATTATACACATTTGAGACACAAAAACATAAGTGATTTACACTAAATCTAGATTGTAACAAACCTTCAAGATCAAAATGAGCTATATATTACTTGAACATAACGTACTCATAGTAGAAATACCATTTTCATCACCAAAATCAAAACAAATAATCAATGGTTTAGTCCACTAATCAATCGCATCAATTACATGTCAATTGTCAATTTTATTGTCCAATCTTGTGTTCAAGAATATAACCATGATCACACATAATACCACGTGACAAAACCAACCAAGATTCCCCATTGAGTAGTTCTCTACCTATATTGTTGATGACTGGCCCACGAAGATATCCTAAAACTAGTATACATACACACAAATCCCTTAATGGGTTGACGGAGGCACTTAGCATAATCTATCAACCTCAATCTCCAATAAGCCACAACCAAAATCAGAAAGCATATTAATACTTTGATTCACAAACTAAATCGTATAATTTTTCACAATTCAATAATCAAAATACCTTTCATAAATCTCTTAACTTCACCATATATATATATCTTTCATAAATCATAATCATAAATCATGAACTTTTTCATGATTTTTTCGTAAAAGGTTTCACAAACAATTTACAACCAACTAACTCAAACCATAATCAACAAATACTTTTCCATTTAAAATGAACAAAATGGTAGTAAAATCTTGATCCATATTATGTGCAATAAACATGTCATCTCGGTACTCATAGTATATCTAATCTGTATCGCTTACTCAAAGAAGAGATGGCACCACTTACTCAGAAAAGCTTAACACCAATTTATGATGGTTACTCGAGCTAACACACTCGTATTCCAATTACTTAATTGAAAATGACATGAAAAAACCGAGTAATACGCTACTCTAATGAACGACTCGTCTAAACTATGCCTATTCGTTGATAAAATGACACATGCGCGCTAACAAAGAAACTCGTTTATAGCAAACACTCATCTTTATCTGTTTGTGTAAATCGAATGTGACTCGAATGCGGAACTTCAGAATTTTGTTACGATCAAACCATACTTCGGAATTGATTTTCATTGAACCCTAATCAAATTGTACTTCCAAATCGATTTTCGTCGAACTCCACAATTTCACAATACCCTTATCTATCATTTTCATAGAAATCTAAAACTAAAAAATCATCAGTTGAATCTCGCCGTTCAACTTTTCATAACTCCAAATTTACAACCTAACTTTGAAAATTTCTTCAATTAAATGAATAATAGGCTTGAATACATACTAGGCGTCACAATTTGAATTTGATTTGGCTTGTTGGGATGTCCGTATGAGCGAAAATTCTCTCTCTCTCTCTCTCTCTCTCTTTCTCTCCACCTTTTCCTCTCTTCACGAACGCGCTTCTTCTATTTTCAATTCCTTGTTCTGTCCACTGCTTGCTCTCACGTGAATTATCTGGAGAAGAAAAAAATGGGCCAGGCTTTAAACTTAACTAATAAAATAATGGGCTGGATTTATGGCCCATATATTACAGCTCCATTTACCTTTCTTCCCTCATTTGCATTCATCTTCCCACTGGCAACTTCACGAAGACAGATGAACATAAGCCTTGTTGCATTCAGATTCTACCAGAGAGACAGCGGTACTAGGGGGGAGTCTTCCTTGCGAGAGCTATATTAAGAGCCGTGATCTGGACGGCCAACTGAACTTCCGATCGTGAGTTATTCCACCCTGCTCTTCACTGGCCACGGGAGACTTGTCCTACAGTTTGCGGAAGCGCAAGAGATGCTCGTTGCCAATGCTAGTGAGACGGCGGTCTCGGCTTCCATGTTTGATACGGCAATTTTGTTCCGCATAACTCAAGGGGGGACAAATTATGGTAGAATATTGATTCGCCAACCGATACCCTCTTGGCAGGGCAACATTTATCATTGGGTCAACAGTTCTTTTCCAATCTTCAAACAGCAACGATCGGTATCTTTTGCCCTGACATGCAAACCGATAGAAACCTCATGCAATATCTGGAAGATATTTCGTAGGCACGAACTTTGCAGGTCGTGCGGAACCTATGGAGTTAGTGAAAATGTGACAGCTATATCTAAAAAATGTTGGTTCTCTCTACCGGTTGAACATAAGAGGTAAATATTTAAAGAATATCACCACTAGTACTTGTTGGGAGAAATGCTTCGGATCAAGAAGAGTTGGAGTCAGATTTTGAAGCGTGATAACACTATCTTTAAGAAATTATTTGCCTCTCAACATCGTTAATGGTACCTAGAAAAAATCTTCCAATATAGAACAAAGTCTCAAATAAGAATACCATATATCAAATTTGATATATCTCCAAGAACTCTCAAAGGAAAACAATTGGAAAGAAGCTTGTATTATTGGAATGAAAATTCGATAATATATTTTTTTTTTGGTAACCTGGGAACTCCCGTACAGCCGACAGCCGGCGAGGTAAACCCAGAGCGGTTCTACTGCAAGACCCACCATCACGACACCGCGCTTAAGACCACTAGCGACGACGGTGAGATTCGAACACCATCCCTTGCGTTAGGGGAAGGAGCCTGAAGCCAATGCCGCCACCACATGGGGTGGAAAATTCATCAATATTTGATAATTATTGCTACCAAAAATTTGACATACTTATCTTAGTCCTTTTGAACGGAAGCAACCATTCAAAAAAGGTTGCAAAGTGAATAGATTCTTTCTCAAAAGATACGTTGAAAAAAATTTAGCAAAATAACCGCACAAAAAAATATAAAAATAATGAACAAGGATTAATTCTAGCTATGTTCCACGATCTTGCACTTAATAATCATGTGCCAACACGTGAGTATTGTAAGGTCTAGCCCATAGCCCATTGTCTTTATTTAAACAAGTTAGAGGACATCCACATTTATACAGTGGCCTACATGCTTCTAACTTTCCTACGTGGGATAGGGAAATTTTTTATTTATTTTACAAACAAACAACTAACAATTCCCTACTTTGTTTGTAAAACAAAATTTCTGAACTAAAACAAAATTTTAAGAAAATATATAGCCAAAATTTTTATAATATTAATAAAAAAATACATAAAGCCCTATTTCAAGTTAAACTTTACTTAGTGCAAATATCTGAATATTCTATAAAAAATTTCAAGTAGCTATGCTTTAAACTTGCCACTTTCATAATAGAATTGGATACACTTTAAATGTACTAACATCTTGTTTTAACGATAAGTTTATAATTTACTTAGCATGGGTTCTCCTAAAGGAGGAATCGTCTATCTCATGAGACTCGATGTGGATGGGATTTTGAGACTGTACCCATGCAACGTGAGCAAGAACAACTTGTCATTGGACTGGGAGTCTTTCGGTGCCAAATGCAGCCCTGTTGACACATGCGGACTGAGAATGTACTGCGCGACGTACAATCAGAAAGCCGACTGCAAATGTCTCCCAGGATTTGTGGATGCGAACCAGTGCAACTGGACATCCGGGTACAAAAGGAAGCTCACCGCCCAAACCTTCGAGGGAACGAACCCTGGATAATGGATACAACAGTTGACTGGTCACTTTCACTCTGTGGGAGGACGTCACCAAGAAGGAATCTCAAGAAACATGTCTGCGGGATCGCAACTGTGAAGTCTTGATATGCAAAGATGGAAATTGCACGAAGCAGAGGCTCCCTCTTGGATACGGCCGCACAGACCTCAACAACTCGAGCCAACCTTACATCAAAGGTAAGTGAGACCAGACTGGAAGAAATGGTTTTTCAGAGAGAGATTCTAGTCGTGATTACATCGTCAATTGCTTCTGTATTAGTCACGCGAGCGGTGTCTGGATTCATTGTTTACAATTATTACGCTTAGACCCTTTGAACCAAAAAGAAAAAGAAAGAAAAGGGAAAGAAAAAGTAAAAAAATCAATAAAATTATTAAAAAAAATAGAAAAAATATTTAAAATGTATTGAAATTTATCCATGTTATTGTCAATCATGCTATTTAGGATGGTTGACATTGACTAGACTGCCACATCAACGATTTCCAATCAAAATTAGCCTAATGGGTTCAATTAGCAAAACTTAAAAAGGTTTAGAACTCAATTAATAATATTAAAATGTTTAAGATTGAATTCAAAAAAGTGCAATAAATTTAGAATTTTTTGAACAATTTACCTATCTTGCTATGCTGGTAATAGAAATACCAAGCGGTCTGATCATACCTTACGAGTAGTTCTAGTCATAGTTTAACACCTTTACTATTTGTCGTTTGATTATGAAGATGAGATACCAAAAGAGAGTTTACAACTGCAAATCCTCCAATAAACTTTGCATGCGATATAGTCAAGTGAGAGAAGATGTGACATAGATATCATCCATGTCTCTCACATCCATCTAAAATTCCTTGATCACCCAAAGAGTAGTCAATCACGACGAAAGCAGGATTTAGGCTGATACAAGCAACAAAAACTTTAATCAAGATTCCCTCGGAAAAAGTCTTACACGAGAATTTTACCAAGTGACTCTCGTGACGCTATAGGTTCATTAAACCTGTCCTTGTGGTCTACCATTTTAGATTCTCCCAATTCTGTTAATTTTCCAAGTCCTCGGCTAATTCATCAGTCAATATCTTGATCCTCTATTGTCATCATGTGAATTCTATCTATCAAAAAGATGGATTCATAAATGCTAATCACTTTCAACTCATGCTACTTGTTAGAGATGTATTTAAAATATAGTGTGATTCTATATATTTTCCTTGATTAGTCCTCACTTATTGTACTTAATGTTTTATTACTTCATATAGTCTTCATGTAAAGCCCATAAATTAGCTTTTGTACTCTTCACTTAATAATGAACAAAGATACAAAAAATTCCAAATTCTCTCTTCCACTTTGTTCTCAACATGACATGAGAGTCAGGTTTTGCTATATTGACATACTTATGCCTCGGAATTTAGAGGTTAGCAAATCACAATTATCAGAAAGATACACGTGAGAAAAGAGTGAGAAGGTGAGCTCTTGGCCAAGCCTCGGTTGAGAAAAGAGGTTAGAATTTCGAAAGTTAATCCTCAAATTAGGTAATTATTTTATCCTTAGTCGATCTGAAATATTTGATTGCCTAGTTAGAATAATTGCTATCTTCCGTAGAATATTTGATGAGAATATGCATATCCGCAAAATCCAAAAAAAAAAAAAAAAAAAAAAATCCTCCAAATTAGTAAACAATCCTAACTTATTGGACGGCTATTCAATCTCGATCACGAACCAAGGACTTCCTAAAGAAGATATGGCCTATCTTGCCAGGATTGACCCAGATGGGCTTTTCAGGCTATACTCATGCAACATAATCAGAAAGGACGATTGGTCCATTGAAATGGATGTCCCAACTGACGGATGCAGCGCAGCGGGCGAATGCGGGCTTAACGGGTTTTGTATGAATATTGATTAGGATTATATTATGTTGTGCTGGTAACAGAATTATTAAACGGTCCAATCATACTTTACAAGTATTTCTAGTCATAGTTTAATACCTTTACTATCTGCCTTTTTATCTTGAAGATGAGTATATCAAAAGAGAGTTTACATCTGCAAATCCTCCAACGAATTTTCTATGTGATATATAGTCAAGTGAGAGAAGATGTGACATAGGAATCATTCATGTCTCTCACTTCCATCCCTGGCCAATACCATACAAAGGAGTCCAAACTCAAAACTCAGGCCCCCGGATGAAAATCACTCTAAAATTACATGATCATCCCAAAAATCTTCAGTCAAGATTCCCACAGAAAAAAAATACGCGTGACTTTCGGGCTCCATGGGTTCCCCGTATCCAGCAAGGTCTTCTAGATTCCCATCCCCGTATTCTCTCAATCTAGATCATTCCAATTCTATTAACCTCCATTTGTTTCACAGCAAATAAATGATTTAATAAATATTTTCCTTAAAAAAATCACTTGCATTACTTAAAATAATTAACCAATGGAAAATATTTTCATTATTGATAACAATTTATCTTAAGTATTTTTGTGGACGATGAAAATATTTTTTATTCATTTATTTTTGTAAGCGATATAAACGATTGGTTTTAAGGAAATATTTCTAAATCATTCAATTTTCGTGAAACAAACAAAGCCTTAATTTCTAAGTCTTCAGCTAAACCATCAGCCAATATCTTAGTTAAAGTAATGATGCAGAAGAGAGGAATTTGAATTTTTTTTTTTCAATATAATTCGATATATATTGAAAAAGAATTCACAAGCCTATTTATAAACTTTATTAGATGACTATCTAAGATAATATATCAGTCAAGATATACACGCAATCTTGAGAGTTACAAAGAGTCTACGTAATTATCAAATATCTCTAATATAAGTTCTCCTAGAGAAGTCCTTAATTATCTCTAACAATCTTAATCTTTGATTGTCATCATGTGAATTCTATCTATCAAAAGATGGATTCAGAAGTGCTAATCACTTTCGACTCATGCTATTGCAATAATAATGTGAAAGGACCACCGATGACAATCCTAGTCGTAGCCCCTGTTTCTGTTTCACATTCCAGGAAAGTGCCTTCGCATGAAACCAACACATAACCAATGAAAGAGTCTCTCACAATTAAAATATCAAGGCTTCGAGACGGAAATGAGTTCTCGGGATAACCTTCGGTGTATGGCAATGTCTCTTTCAAGCACACACCGACTGAATAACTTGTTTGAACAGGAAGACGATTCATACTCTGTCCAGCAATTACAATCCATTGAGGAATGTAGAGCCACATGTTTGCCCGACTACAATTGCGGTGCCGTGATATACAACAAAGGAGTGCAAAAAGCAAGGCCTCCCTTTGAGGTTCGGCAGGAGAGCCCTCAGCAATTCGAACATAGTTTCCATCAAGCTGAGTACCGCTACATTGGATGCAAATGCACCGAAGCACGTCAAAAAGCAGATCAGGATTGACATTTTGGTCGTGAGCATCTCATTGATTGCTTTGGCGTTGATAATTCTAGTCTATCTCGGGGTCTGCGTTTACCAGAACAGGCTCTTGGGACATCAAATGTTTATAGATCATGGAGTAAGCATCGGATCCGTAGAGAATGTTGGACTGAGATGCTTCACTTATGAGGAGCTCAAGGAAGTGACCAAGGATTTTAAGGATGAGAATGGTAAGGGGGCTTTCGGAGCAGTTTAGAAAGGCATGCTACTGAATCTTTGAAAAGTGGTAGCCATAAAGAGGCTCGAGAACATCTCATCTGATGGGGACGTCGAATTCCGAGCTGAGGTGAAAATCATTGGGAGGACTCGTCACCGGAACCTGGTCTGCCTGCTCGGTTATTGTCAGGATGGGAACAACAGGCCTTTGGTCTGCGAATATATGACCAATTGCTCACTCGTGGATCTACTCTTTACACCAGAAAGACAGCCTCATTGGGATGAAAAAATGAGCATCGCTCGCAATATAGCCAGAGGCCTCCTTTACCTCCACGAGGAGTGTGAGACGCAGATTATTCACTGTGATATAAAGCCTCACAACATACTAATCGACCGGAATAGGAGGGCGAAAGTATCTGATTTTGGACCATCGAAGATGTTGAACCCGGATCAGACCAAGACCAAGACTAGAATCCGGGGAACCAGAGGGTACGTAGCACCTGAGGGGCACAAGAAATTACCTGTGACAGTGAAAGTCGACATCTACAGCTTCGGGATTGTGTTGCTGGAGATAATTTGCAACCAGAGGAGCCTGGATTGGTGCCGCTCTGAGGAGGAAGCAGTTCTCGAAGAATGGGTTTACGGATGCTTTCAGGCAGGTGATCTGGCAAAGCTAGAGGACTTCGAGGAGGTCGAAATGAGGCAACTGGAGAGGGTGGTTAAAGTAGGCTTGTGGTGCGTCCTGGAAGAGCCATCGCTTCGTCCCTCCATGAGGAAGTGGTGTTGCTGATGCTTGAAGGCAGCGTGGATATCCCCATGCTGCCTTCTCCGACTTCCTTCCTCAGTTCCATGTGACTGTCTTCTTCATCTCTTCCACTTCCCTCCTCGCCGAAATTTGTCAATAATGTGAGTGACTTGAGCTCAAGCATGCGACTATGCTTGGTCTATTTTCGTTTTCTTGATGCTTTAATTACTGTTGTTTGATCCAATTCCAGTTGCTTAGTGTATTTATAATAAAGGATTAGCAAATGTGCTCACTTTAGCAAGATGGTTGATGTTGGCTACGCGCAGCAGAGTTTGGATCCACCTTTCCAATACATATTGTGAGCGGACCACCGAACCATTGGAATGAACAGATTCTCACAAGTCAGTCTCTTCTGCATGGAATGTAGACAAAGTTGGTAATCTTCTTTAGGGCTTAAACACATGATCAACTAAGTTATCAAGGGCGCGGAATGCTTATTAGTTGGAAACTTTAATGAATAGACGACTTTTACCAATTACGCTCTGCAATAGGGAGACTACCACCTACGTTAGAAAATTACTAGGTGATCATTTTGCGGGCATACTTGATCCAGCTCTTTGCAAGAATTTCTTTGATATATTTGGAGGATGGACATTGGAACCGCTAAAAAAATTCCTCTTGCCGAAAACTAGATGAGGAAAAATAATCCACATATACACTCTCAAGAGAGAAATTAGATCTCTCTTCACTTCAGATATCTCATCAGAAACTCTACCTTTCCTAGATCTCTCTTCACTTCAGATATCTCATTGAAAACTTTACCATTCCTTGTCTAAGATTTATCACGTTCTTTCAGTGTATGGAGCTCGAATTTTTATTTTTTTATTTTGGTTACAGATTGATCTTCTTAACCCCGTGGAGAAGACAATGATGCGGCATAACCACGTGCAAGCATTGTAAAAAGAGTAATTTCGTTTGACGATGTGAAGAAGCGAATATATGGACATGAGCACTGACTAAACTGGGATTATAAAAGAGACTCAACAAACGATTATATCTAGTTTTAGGGAAAAAAATCGACTATATTGACATCCAAAATTTCCCATGTCTTGTGACTGTCGACTCGGACCGGATAAGACCGAACAAGAAGACAAAGCTAAAATAAAATTTGGTAAGTCCTTTTGGCCGGCCACCGCACAAGGACCATCTCCACGACAACCGATCATCATTGCCTCTGATCATCATTATCAACCGGCTGATCTTGTTCCGACGATTAAGGTGAAAAGGAGAAGTCATCGCCGATTACCATCCACGAACATGTTCGCCCATAGAACGTGACAAAAAT
The DNA here is from genome assembly GCA_014182725.1 of Eucalyptus brandiana. Taxonomy (NCBI): domain Eukaryota; kingdom Viridiplantae; phylum Streptophyta; class Magnoliopsida; order Myrtales; family Myrtaceae; genus Eucalyptus; species Eucalyptus brandiana. The sequence goes on along the minus strand of CM024675.1, from coordinate 66,451,697 downwards.
AATATCATCTCTATTAGCTCTAGCGATGAAAATAGATTGGTCACCACATAATAAAACATCGGATCTCACTTCCATTGGTCACCACATATTACTATATCATAATTACATTATTTCTAAACCCCAACTTGCCAAAACGATCTCATATCAGTTTGCAATCCCGTCCATAAAAGCCAAATCTAAGATATTTAGCGTAGGAAAATTACAGATCAATAATCAAGATTTTTCGAAATTTTTGGTGCTCCTCACTACCCCCAGATCGTATCCAACGTCAAGTGACGTTCGAGCTTCGTGTCAGGGGACGTTTCTATCCCAACTAGTCTAGAATTGGAGTTTTTGGTGTGTACGATTTTGGGGGGTTTCGCTTCTCTTAGGTTTCGGTGGTGCACAGTCTTGTGTCGAATGAGCAGAGGAGTTTTTGAAGGCTTTGCTCTCACAAGTGTAAAATTTGTGTGTGTTCAACCTTATTACTCCAAATGGTGATTTGATTAGGGTTGTCAAACCTAGATGCACACTGTTAAAAGGCAAAGCCGTAGCAACAAATAGAGATCTTGATGTATGCTTAATATTGAAGATGAATTTAGTGACTAGCCACCAATTTTGATTTAAAGAAGTGACAAATCTGCTGTTTGAGTGTGTGATCCTAATCTTCTTTTGAATATTTATCTTCTTATCAGGACTTTTTTTTTTTTTTTTTTTTTGGTTGGGGGGCGGGGGGAGAAAATTTGTTTGAGATTTATCTTGGTTTCTCTACTGTATTTATGTGGAAATGAATGAAATTTTTCATTTGACAAAAAAAGGAAAAAGAAAAAAAAGATTTCCAGCGATGGCCTTCCCGATTCAGGGTAAGGATTTCCCGTCGTCGTGTTCTACCACTAAAGATTATTCCAATTCTCTTAATTTTCAGTCTTCGGCTAAACCACAGGTTAATATCATGACCCTCGATTGTCATTATGTGAATTTTATACTATCAAAAGATGGACATAGAAGTGCCAATCACTTTCAACTCATGCTATTTTAAAAATAATGCGAATGGTTCACCGACAAAATAGTCTCACAATTAAAATAACAAGGCCTTCCAGATTAATACGATTTCTCGAGACAACATTTTGGCGTTTGCCCAATGCTTCTTTCAAGCGCACAATATTTATTGGGAAAAGAGCACAATGAATTTCATAACTTTCATATGGCACTCACATGATGGTCATAATTTTTATTAGTACTTTTAAAAAATTGAGAAAAAAGAAGAAAAAAAATTAATTTCATGCATGCGTGATTGACTGGTGGATCACTTATTCAATTGACAGGCGCCAATCACAATCACATGTATTTTTAATAAATGAAATAGTTTCATGCATGCATGATTCATGTGATGCTTCAAAGATTTGGATTTATTTGAAACATCAAGAAAGGAAAGCGAAACATTTAGACAAATGAGCATCTTGGTTATGGAGCACATTTAATTGCCAAGGCTAGTTTGGGACACATATCATGCATTCACAAATGTTGCATGCATTTTAAATACGATCCAAACCTTGACAATTCCAATGCCTAATCAAAAGTTGAAAAGATTTTAAACAATTAATGTTGGAAGCATCACATGTACCAAATTCACTTTGATATGCAGAATTAACACTTTAAATCAATTTTGGAGAAAATGTCATCAAAAGATCATTTCAATTTTTTTTATTTTTTTGAGTTGATCTTTTCTCACAATTAAAATAACAAGTCCTTCCAGATTAATATGATTTCTGGAGATAACATTTTGGCATTTACCTAATGCTTCTTTCAAGCACATGTTATTTATTGGAAAAAGAGCACTACAAATTTCATAACTTCTATATGACACTCACATGAGAGTCACAGATTTTTTTTTTTTTCCGATTACTTAAGTGTCATAACTTATTTACAGAGCTCATTTTTGCATAGTAACTTTTTTTTTTTTTCTGATCTCTTGAGTGCCATATGAGTTTTCAATTGATCACTTTATTGTCATAAGTTTTTAAAAACATTCACTACAAGTGTCATGCCAATGTTGAATTTCCAATACTTAGGTGAACAGTATCAAAAAATTATGGTACTTAAGTGATCAATTGAAAGTTATGACATTGAAGTAAACATTTTTTAGAAGTTACAACATTCAAGTGGTTTAGGAAAAGTTATAATATTAAAGTAAGTGTCTATGAAAGTTGTAGCACTTGTAGTGATCTTCTTCCCACCGACAACTTAAAAAAGAGAGAGGAGACTTGACTTAAAAAGTTTGTTTGAATGGGTCATTCCCAAAGAGCACTCCCCAGGTTAAACCCGATTGGCCATCACAGGGAAGTGGAGGACTCGCATGGTCCTTCCAGGTGACTACACCTACCATTTGACACGAGGTAGGAATTTTTTGAATCAGTGGATTTATTATACCTCATGAGAGATTCATCCAATCTAAAAATTCAAGTTAAGATGTGCTGTGCGTACACGGGGGCTGAACCTGAAGCTAATGCATGTACTCGTAAGAACGAGATTGAACAAGTTTCCTAAATGGTCCAAATCAACAGACAAGTAAGCAAATTTTTGTGATTTTTGCAAATCAAATATCGTTGACGTGGACATCAGCCTTCATACATGGCTAGCCTATGCTGATGTGGACAATTTTTTGTAATTTTTTAAATTTTTTAATATTTTCTATTTTTTTCCTTTTTTTTCACTTTCTCTTCCCTTTTCCCTATGGCGAGTGCCACAAGTGAGGGTGGTGCTCGTCGATTGCAAGCAATGGTCACCCTTGTTGGCCACAAGTGAGCCTAGGCAAAGGGTGGTTTGCAAGGGCCATGATGCCCTTGCTAGATTCGATGGGGGTGATGGTTGCGCAAGTGAGGGTGGCCCTCACTTGTGGCTAGTCAAGGGGAAAAAAGAAAAGAAAAGAAAAGAAAAATTAAAATATAAAAAATTGTCTATATTAGCTACATGTGTCAAGTAAGAGGAGTAGTGCTCACATTATCAATTTTCGGCCAAAATTGACCAGAAAGATCATCTTAAAATTTGGGACTAAATTGAAAAATTTTGAGCTGAATTAATCATAATACAATAGGATTAAGACTATTCTGGCAATTATCCCCACTACTTTAGTATAGATAAAGATAATATAATAATGATAAAAATGCACATCATTTTTTGTTCCTGGTCGAACATAATGCACTCCCCTTTAATATAGTTACAAGATAACAATAATGACAATTACAAACCCACCTATGAGCAGCACAGTTGGTTGAGATCTCTCCTCCAGTAAAGGAGGTCAAAGGTTCGAAAGCCTGCTTGTTAGTGATTAAAGTGGGGGGTAAAAAGGCCTCGGTGGTGGGTTGCTGGGCTAGTTTCTCCTGAGGTATAATTGCTGTTGGGCCTCTACCGCATGAAGGCTCGTGAGACCCCAAATCGGTGAAGCCGACAAGGTCAGGCTCCTACGGATCTTCAGTCACCAAAATAAATAAATGTTCACATTATTTCATTTATAAGTAAGGCTGTGGAACAGTAAAAGTTGTGGCAAATTGGAGAATAAAAAGGCGGTGGAGCGTGCACTTTCCGCCAGAAAAGTTCTCGCAAGAAGACGACGACTTACCAACTTAAAAAAACAAAAGAAGACTTATAAAAACTTCGGGTGTTTCCCCACCCGCAATGAACCGATCGACCGCAGAAGAAGCTGTCTCTCCCTCCTTACTAAAATAATCAGCGAAGAGACTTGTGCAAAAGTAGGCCCGGCTGCTAAAATCGACAGAAGTGAGCAACTTGTTGGTCAAAGCTAAAACAAGAAGAGGCAAAAAAAAAAAAAAAAAAAAAAAAAAGGACAACAACGGAAGTAATTAATGTAGAAATTAGGAACCCCGCTGGAAGGCGGTGTGGTTCGACCATGGACTAAACTGAAGCCATCCAATCGTGACAGCACCGCGTCAGCGAGTTTATGAAAACAAAAATAGGAGAAATCTCTGGGAACATGGCATTTGAACGTCCGTGTCTGGAGTCTCATGCTTTCTTTGAACGAGACTTTTCTAGAGTCAAGACCTCTAGTTATTATTTCCATTTTAGAAGCTGATGTTGCTCTATAAAGCATGGACCAAAGAGCTAATTGTTCACACCACAAAACGAGTTCTGTAGCATTAAAAGTAGACCTCAGTTTGCTTTAATGGCTAATTCTGCCCTTCGTTGTAAGCACTTCATTCGTATGGTTGCTACGCTTCCCTTTCTTCTCGCACTTGCATTCATCTTCTTCACACCTGCAACTGCACAAAGACAGATCAACATAACCCTCGGTGCTTCTCTCGCACCCAACACCACCACCTTCAACTCCTTCTGGCTCTCGCCTTCCGGTGCCTTCGCGTTCGGATTCTATCAGCAAGGCGACGGTTATGCGGTCGGGGTTTTCCTTCCACGAACTCCGCGTAAAACCATAGTCTGGACCGCTAACCGAGACTATCCTCCGGTCCCACGAAATTCCACCCTACGTTTCACCAGCGACGGGAGACTTGTCCTGCAGTCTACAGAAGCGCAAGAGACGTTTGTTGCCATTCCGAGGGAGACTGCGGTCTCAGCTTCTATGCTCGACACTGGCAATTTCGTTCTGTATAACTCAAGGCGGGACGTCATATGGCAGACTTTTGATTTGCCGACTGACACCCTCTTGGCAGGCCAGCATTTATCACCAAGCCAACAGTTGTGCTCGAGCGCTTCCGAGAGCGACCAATCGACTGGTTTGTTTCGCCTCAAAATGCAAAAGGATGGAAACCTCGTGCAGTATCCTGTAGCTACTCCAGAGACGGGCGAGCACGCTTACTGGGCATCTGGCACCGCCGGAGTCGGTGACAATGTGACACTATATCTCGATAATGATGGTTCTCTCTACCTGTTGAACGCAACAGGTACATATGTGAACAATATCACCGCAAGTAGAGGACCTCCAAAAGAAGGAATAATCTACCTTTTGAGAATCGACCCAGATGGGATTTTGCGACTGTACTTGTACAACGCGACCCAGAATGCGGATTTGTCAAAAATATGGTCGCTTTCTGACAACAAATGTATGCCCAAGGGCTTATGCGGGCTCAACGGGTTTTGCGCCATGAATGATCAAAATCTCGAGTGCAAGTGTCTTCCAGGATTCGGATATGTGAACCCGAGGAACTGGACATCTGGGTGCGAGAGGAACTTCACTGCAGATAGCTGCACGAGAGCAGACGCAGCCCCTAGGTACACTATTCAACCGGTCTCTAACACTGTATGGGAGGATACTGCGTATGCTGATCTTACTTTTTCTACCAACGAAGAATGTCAAAAGGCATGCTTGCAGGATTGCAATTGCGAAGCTGTGATATACAATGCCCAATCCTGCAAAAAGATGAGGCTTCCTTTGAAATATGGCAGGAGAGACCTCAATAATGCAAACATACTCTCCATCAAGGTAGGGGAGACTGGATCTAATGGGAATGGAGCGAATGGCTTCACGCCGGAGGGAAAGAAAAGGTCTTCTCGGAGAGACATTCTATTTGCAATTGCATCATCTACTGCTTTCGCATTAATGACACTGGCAGTGTCAGGATTCGTTGTTTACAGGTATCGCGTTCGGCTATATGAAATACTTCCCAAGGAGGGAAGCGCTACAATGATAGAGAATATTTCGCCGAGATCATTTACTTATGAAGAGCTGAAGAGGGTAACCAAAGATTTCGCCGAAGAGATTGGTAGGGGAGCATTCGGAACAGTGTATAAAGGCACACTGTTGAATAGCCTCGAGGTTGTTGCAGTTAAGAAACTAGAGAAGGTCTCATCGGATGTTGAAAGCGAATTCCAAAACGAGGTGAAAATTATCGGGAGGACTCATCACCGGAGCCTCGTCCAATTGCTTGGTTATTGTCTTGACGGACATGACAGGCTTTTGGTGTACAAGTACATGAGCAACGGGTCGCTTGCGGATCTGCTCTTCACGCCTGAGAAACAACCTTGCTGGGATGAAAAAATGGGAATTGCTCGAAACATAGCCAGAGGCCTCCTCTATCTCCATGAAGAGTGTGAAACCCAGATCATTCACTGCGATATCAAGCCACAGAACATACTAATCGACGAATGTAGGCGAGCAAAATATCCGATTTTGGGTTATCAAAGCTGATGAAGCCAGATCAAACCAACACCATGACAAGAATTAGAGGAACGAGGGGTTACGTTGCACCGGAGTGGCACAAGAATTTGCCAGTGACGGTGAAAGCAGATGTTTACAGCTTTGGCATCGTGTTGCTGGAGATCATCTGCTGCCGAAGAAGTGTGGATTGGAGCCTTCCCGATGATGAAGCCGTGCTCGAAGAATGGGCCTACAGCTGTTTCCAGGAGCGTGAGCTAGAGAAACTAGTCAATGATGAATCGACCGACAGAAGACAGTTGGAGAGAATGGTTAAAGTGGCTCTTTGGTGCATCCTTGAAGAGCCATCGCTCCGTCCTTCGATGAGGAAGGTGCTTCTGATGCTGGAAGGCACGGTGGACATCCCCATACCTCCTTGTCCTTCTTCCTTCCTCAGTGCTATCTAGACTTTCACCAACACTGTGCCGATCATCATTGACAGAAATGCATTTGATTGTCAATACCATGTGTAGAAACTGTCCGAGAAGTTTATTCATGTGAGGCGCAATACTTGTTTGCCAATATTGTTCTTTCTCTGCTATTCTTTCTTCTGGGAAGTTAAAATAATGCAGATACTATTTTGACAAATTCATTGCTTTCCAATGGAGACAGATATGATCACAAGTTCTCTGTTTCCTTATAGTGCTATTCTGCCGGATACGATGAAAGTGCAAAGAATGGGGAGGAGGGAGAGGGGACAGGGAAGTTTGCCTATCAACTGAATTTGAAAACATGTTTCGTAATGTGAGCGGTGTCAAACTTCTTACAGATAAAATATTCGACGATTCTACTTTCCTGTTAAAAGAAATTGGAATACTTTTTTGTGCCAGTAGATTTAGAAAGGAGCTAGTGTCGAAAATGAGAGTAAAGGAAAAATTACCCCTCAACTGATTTTCAGTAACTTGTGGGTAATTTCTCAACATTTTTATTAAATTATCGAGTCAGCATATTACTAATGTTTTTTTTATTTTTTATCCTTCACTAATTTTTCTCTGTCTTTCTTGCCAATGCCTTAAACTTACCGAATCTCATATGAATTTGCCCATCTTTATTGGAGTGATTTATCGACTTTTTGTGATTAAATTATTAATTGATTTTGGATTATCAACTTTTGCTTGAGTGACGGCATTCATTTTTTTTTTTAATTAGAAAATTTTGTTACTATTACCAAATTTTATTTGTCTTTCTTACAGATGCCTTAACTTTACCCTTTCTCATTTGAATTTATCAACCTTTGTTTTTGTCAAATATACGCTTTTGTCCCTTACTAAGTTACTAAGAGCCCGTTTGGCAACTTGTCAAACAGTGTTTGTTTCTATTCTTTTGTTCTCGAGAGTAGATTTGAAACAAAAATGCGTTTGGTAAATTTTTGTTCCGAAAACAGATTTGGAGTAAAATCGAGAATTAAAAAAAAGTTGATTCTCGTTCTTGGGAACAATTCTAGAATCAAGCACCTATTTTCTTTTTTTCCTTTTTTTTTTGTTCTTCTTCCCTCTTTCTTCTTCTTCATCTGCTGCCACCGCCGTTGCCATCCGCGGCCCACCGTTGCTAGTCGTCCAACTGATCCAGCGATCTCACTAGGCCAGGGCAAGGTCCAGCAAGCTTGCCGAAGGCAAGCCTAGCCGCTAATGAGAGATTTGGCAAGGCCAAACCTTGCCGGTGGCCAGGCAGGCCTTGCTCGGGCCTCCCTCGACCACCTGCAAAGCTCAACTAGCCTCGCTAAGGCTTGGCTAGCCCCATCAAGGCTCGGTTGACGAGGGCCGGCCTCACGCCAAGGGCCGGTGACGCTCCGATGAGGTCGTTGGCCCTCGCCCGGCCGGTTGCCAATCATCCCAAGGCTTGTGACCGGCAACTTGAAGAAGAAGAAGAAGAAAAAAGAAGGGAAAAAAAAAAAAAAGAAGAAGAAAGGAAAAAAAGTAATAAATTTATTTAAAAATTAAAAGAAAATAATTTTGAGTATAAATTTTGAGCACGGTCAAGCGTAATTCTATTCCAAAATCATAAATTCTGTATAGTTACCAAACGCATTCTTTTGTTTAGAAATTGTTTCCAAGACCATAATTAAAAAAAAAAAAATCACTTCTAATCAAAAAAATTATTCCCGAAAATAGAAGTATTACCAAACGTGCCATGTAACTTACTACTTTACTCATAAAGCCTGCAAATTACGCAGGTGGACCGACTCATTTCGTCCAGAGCCATCCAAAGATGGGTTGGAGAGATTAATCGAATCAACTCTTATCTTTTATTTCTCAGAGCTTGGATACAAAATTACTGCTCACTTTTCCCATATAGTCCACTAAAGCAAAATCAAGGCCTTCACCTATTTTGTCATAGTAATGTATTTCACCTCAAGATGTACGCAACTTGCGAAAGATTTTATCTTAAGTTAATGTAATTCTACCACCATTAAGCATAAGAGCCGCACAAGCTATTCAAAGGCATTTCACCAGTGATGGCCATTTCACTATTCTTGCGCATTCCATTTGTATTGATGTTCCCAACAGCAACTTCACAAAACCAGACCCATCATAAGCCTTGGCGCTTCTGTCACACCCACCGCCAAATTCCTCAAGGCCCTCACCTTCCGGTCTCTTTACATTTGGTCAAGAGAGGCGATGGCTGGTCAGTAGTGACTTTTCTTTCCAGTAACTAAAACCGGGGTCCGGACTGCCATCGAGACAGTCCTGTTCCAAGCAATTTTGTCACCACATTTCACTATGGATGGGAGGCTTGTTCCGCAGTCAGCCACTTCTTGAGAATTTGCTGTAAGGGCCGACCTTTGAACTTGCCAACAATATTGTCCGTTTTAGGTCAGAGCCCGGTCTTGTTCTTCTAGGTTTCGCCCAGAAAAGCTCTCCTTGGTAATTAAGACTGGTGCCACACATTATAAGGCACATTACCTCACCGTCCCCAAGTGATGTGGGATTCAGTCCATTCTTACCCCCATTGCCATCAACACGAGGTGTGCTCTTGGTCCATCTCTCACAAGACTGGGTCATTACAATTGCTGTTCAAGCTTCTCTGCTCGATACAGGCAATTATGTACTTTATGACTCTAAGAAGGATGTAATATGGCAGAGTTCGATCCACCGAATGATAGCATTATGGCAGGCCAGCATCTATCATCAGGTGAACAGATGTTCTCAAGCAGTTCTGCCACTGATCATCAGAAGGCATCTTGCGTCTCGACATGAAAAAAGATGGAAATCATATGCAATATCGGGTAAATACTCCAGACATACCGCCAAACGCTTGTCGAGCAACGGCGAAATATGGAAGAGCCGATAATGCGGTGCTCTATCTTGACAATGACAGATTTCTACCTATTGAACACCACAGGTCATAAGATAAGGAGTATCACCAGAGGAGGGTTTCCTAAAGAATGAATAATCTAGCTAATGAGAATCGATGCAGATGGGATTTTATGGTTTTACTTATACAACACAACCAAGAAAGTAATTTGTCCACCGAGTGGTCATCTACTGATGACAAATGCAGCCCCAGAGGCATCTCCGAGCTCAATTGGTTCGGTGCAAATAAAGATCGAGATGACCAAATGCTCGCCCCTCAGAGGACATCGCGCCAAAATCATATTCTTACAAATAGATGAAGGACTGGAGATTTTGCAGAAGAAATTGCTGTTAAGAAACTATACAACATCACATCTGATGCGGAAAGCAAAGCCCATAGAGACATCAAGCAGGTGCTGATAGAAAGAACTGCATAAAAGACCCAAAGAGACCATATCAAGCGAAGAAGATAAACCTGAGAGCAGGTTTGCTGACTGATTGAGGAACAACAACTAGCTCGAGAACCATCAACTGTGCTATTACATCACGTCTGTACAAAAACATAACATGGTGAAAATCCATGCTACCACACTTTCCAGCGTTGCTTCAGCATCGGTCCGGCTTCCATGTATTGCACATTAATTGAAAAGCACTCAGCTTTAGTTACAAAAGCACTATGATCTTACATTGCAGACAAAAGAGACAACCTTCGCACAGCAACCCATGAATCTTGGTGCTGTCTGGGCTCTTGAAGACGTGAATCTCTTCCTGTATGTTCTCGTTCTGCTAGCTGGGTATGCCTCATCTCCTCTGCCACCCACCCATCATCGCCTTCATTTCGAAGCTCTTGCCAGGGCATCGAAGACGGTCTTCACGGTCACCTCCTCCACGATCACGACCTTGTCCCTCGATTTCGAGCCCGAACGGATCGAGACCTGCCTCTTCTTCACCCCCAAAACCTGCCCCAGAGAACAAGAACGGAAACCAAAACAGAGGATCTTCAATTAGAAAAAGTAATAAAAAACCAATCTTTGCAAGCTTCGCATTCGAGATTGCTCTTCATCTCCGCAATCTTCGCTCATGCGATGCCCTAGCCACGCGCAGGGACCGACTCGTCGCGTGAAAGGGGGAGATAACGAACCGAGCTCATGTACTCGAGCAGCGCCGCGTTGGCCTCGCCGTCCTTGGCCGGCGCGTCGATCTGGACCCCCACCGCCTCGTCGCTGAGATCTTCCACCGGCATCAGAACAACAACAACAACGAGATCAGAACGGAAGAGACAGAGAGAGGTCACGGAATCGAAGGTGATTCCGGGAAGGGGCGCGACGACGAGGGGGAGGGGGAGGGGGAGGGAGGATCGGACCTGTGATGGAGGCCGACTTGGAGCCCGGCTTGGCGTGGATGGTGATGGCGACGGAGGAGGGAGGGACGGGGCGGAGGCACGAAGGGAAGCTCTCGGCGGCGGCGGCGGCGGCGGCGGCGGCGGCGGAAGAGGACCGAGTTGACTGGGCCGCGTTCGGCTGCGATTTGCTCTTCCTCGGCGGAGGCATCGCTTCGGATCCCCCCCCCTGCTGAAATTACCTTTTGTTTTTGGAAATATATATAAAGCTATATATAATATATAATATTTATACTTGATTTTCGAATATTAAAAGGGTGCTAATCAATTACATTCGGAATTCGGACAGCTTTGAGAGTTAATTTAACCTGGCTGGTTATTAAACTTAGATAAAGATAATAAATCTATGATTGGAGAAACTTAACTTTTTAAATTGATTGAAGTTGTTGGCTAAATGGAAAAACTTGCTATCTTGTGATACGGTGTGATTTATCATTTTTAATGTGAAATAACTCCTTAAAGTGATTATAAGACGCTTTATGATTGAATTATTTTTTATAGAATAAAATAAGTGATTTCAAGGTATATTTTTACAATAAGGTCTACAACTTTTTCGATTAATAGAAGTATGATTTAATAACCATAATTTGTTTGATAATCCAACTAAGTATTGAAAATTATATAGTCAAAATTCTCCTATTCCCATAAGTAAGGAAGGAGTTACTGAATTTCTTCAATAAAAAAAAAAGAATTGATGGTAATTGAAATCTTGTCAAATATATTAATAAAACTTATCAAAAATAGGTAGGTTTATGTCCGAGAAAAATCAATAATATTGGGTTATCAACTTTCAATTATCATGGAACAATTTCTTTATCCTATTTTCAACACTTAGATTATCAGCACTTCAAATTCAGTTTTTAAAGTTTTTGCACTTAAGTTCACTTTTTCCAAACAATTTTTGCTTAGTAACCCCGAATTACTTAAAATGAATTTTGAATTATATGTAAGCTCTTCACGTGAAAATAAACAAAACATATCACTCTCTTTGTAGTAAAAATAAAAAAGCAAGAAATTCTATGTGGCTAGCTTTCCAAATCTGAAAGTATCTGCGTTGATGTCTATAGTGATATTCATATAGGAATATTTTATGTACATTGAACTAAAGATCCAATACCTGAAAGTTTATATATCAATATATTATTTAAATTTCAAAAAATTATGAAATATATATGCATTAATCCACATATCAATGTTTAAGTATTATGAAATTTCTATGAATTTCGGATTTTTTAAAAGGCGCTAAAATACACGAGTCTGAAGATTATGATTAAGCAAAAAGTATGGAATGAAAAATCAAACTAAACTGGCAAAAGAAATCTTATGCCTCAATGCTGATTTGAATTAAGATGGAATGGAAGATGGAAATTACTAACAAATCTGAACTGGGAACAAAATACAAATACTAATCTTCATTTGCTACTGAAAATTTGAGACTCGAGAATGATTTTGAGCACACTGTAGCTCAAAATTATTGTAACATTACGTCCATTCATGACTAGGAATTGTGATGAGATCTGAACTCGAGTTCATATGGTGGCGGTGGCGGTTGGACATGGAGGAAACGAAATTTCAGTTGTTCCATCCAACATCATCACCACGGATTTCATCGAAGGACGAAGAGCCGGGGCATCCTGGATGCACCACAGGTTCACTTTCACCAGTTTCTCCAGCAACCACTTATCAACTTCCTCGCCCAGGACCAACTTGTCCAGCTCTCCATCCCCGAAATGCCTCTATGCCCAACTGGAAAGAACGATCGCCTCAGGAGTTGACGCGTAGCCATCCATGTGCCTGCGACAGAATACGATCTCCAGGAGTATGATCCCATAGCTATAGACATCTGCCTTCACCGATATCGGGGTGCCCTTGTGCCATTCTGGTGCCATATAGCCTTTCGCCCCCTGATGACCTTGAAGGTCCTGGTTTGATCCGGCATCAGTAGCTCGGCGAGCCCAAAGTCGGAGATTTTGACCGCCCAGAAGTCATCCATCAGGATGTTCTGGGGCTTAATGTCGCAGTGTATGATGGGCGTGTTGCACTCTTCGTGTAGGTAGAGGATTCCCCAGGCAGTTTCCAAGGCGATTCTCATCCGCTCGTTCCAATCAGGACGCCTTTCAGATCGGAAGAGCAGATCCGCAAGGGAGCCATTGCTCATAAATTCTAGACAAACAACCTCTTGGATGCCTCAGCACAGAAGCTGAGCAACCGAACCAAGTGCCGGTGATTAGCTGTGCCGATGACGCACATTTCCATGTGGAACTCCCTTTCACCTTCATTAAGCAGCTTCTCTAGTCTTTTGACAGCAACAACTCTTTTGCCCCTGTACAAGGTTCCTTTGTAGAATGCACCGAAAGATCCCTTGCCCAACTCTTCCTTGAAGCCGTTTGTTGCTCTCTTCAGCTCCTTGTAAGAAAATGGCCTCAGAGGAAGTTCCTCCGTCAAGCCAAAATTGCCACTTTCCACTATCTTCTTGTACTCAAGTACTCACAACTTGAAGGCAAAAAAGACCAGCGACTGCCAGGGCGATGCACGAGCATGTTGTAAGGCCTACAGTCACCAAAAGTAGTTGAATTGTTTCTTCCTTGCTGTCGACATTTTCCAGCACCTGTGAATCAGAGTTATTGGTGTTGGCAGCTTCGATACCTTTTGGTGAAGACTGTTGTAAGGCCTACTCCCACCTTGAAAAATGCTCTGAATGATTTTTCAGGAGCTGTCCAAGCATACATAAGAGGAAGCTTTTGTTTCGTACAAGTTCCTTGATCGAAGTCATATAAAGCTACCTCACAATCGCAATCTTCTAAGCATGACATGTTGCAATCCGCTACTTCCATTGTCACCTGAAAATAGGGAGGGTCCTGCCAGTACAAATGGTCGATGGATTTAAAGGTAAATGATGATAAGTTTTCTTGGGCGTCCTTGCACCATTCTTCCTTGAAGTTCCTCTCGCACCCACTAGATTGGTTTGTACTGTCAACATAATCCGTACCAGGAAAACACCGACATACGGGTTGCTCGATAGTACAATAACTATTGAAGCCACATAAGCCCTTCATTCTGCACTTATTATCTGGTTGGGTCCACATTAAGGATACCACATCGTCGCAATCAAGAAGCTGAAGACTGCAATCGGGCAACACAGAACTGCAAAGGAACCCAAGCTAATTGATAAGATCAAAATAAGCATCTTCTTTCCCTTGGTCACATGTTGATTGGGCTGCTCTGGTTTTCCAGGAGGGGCAGGCATTAATTTCTTGATCAAAACTGTGGAAGATTTATTTGGAGTTGTAGCTGCATACATGGTGGGAAGCTTGTTTTTCTCACAGATATCACTGATGTGCAAAGCAGCTTCACAACGGCAATCGTCTGAACAAGACCTGCTGCATTCTTCTAGGGAAAGTGGTATCACAGAATAAGGATGGCCCCCTATCGTAGTACTGTTCATTTGGATTGTTGGGAATAACAGATTCCAAAAACCGGATTCGACACTAAATCGAACCCCTTAAACGAATGCGGAAGACAAGCCCGGGAAAAACACATATCACCGATCCTAAAGTACACCACGGATTCGAGCGTACCTTGTTAGCCACAGATTAAACACCAATGCTGAAGATCAAGGAAGAAATTCTGATCCGATGATATCAATTTGCCTTGAAAGGGAAGACGGCGCCGCCTTTAGCGTTTTGTCTTTTTCTTTTTGGAGGGAGAGAGGGAGAGAAAACGTACGCACGTTATATTGCCAAAGGTGCGTCCTCCCTCTCTCTCCTCCCTTTATATACGTGCCTCTAAAAATAGCAACGTACCTCTTCATCTATGGGCCCTAATCTCGTGGGCCGGGCTTTTAGGCCCAACATGGACGGACGGGCCTTAAGCCCATCTCATATAAAACCATCATGGACAATACTAAAAGACAGGGCAGACTCTTCAGCCCTGCAGAGTTGTTCATAGTTAGACCTCCTGTAACAGCCGAGGAGATCATGACTTCCATCAACAAAATCAAACCCTGGCAAGCAATGACACCCTGCCTTTTTGTCTGTGACTTTGCAGAAGCTGTTTGATCTGCAAAACCTTCTATATCACACGAGGAATCCCGTGCTGACCATATTACCGACACATTTGAGTTCAAGGCATCAACATAAATGAAAATGTGCAAATAGAGCCTAAAATTTCCATCACAACCCAGCGTTGCACGGTAAAGTAGAATGCTCTTCTGATCTATAAGCGCCCATCCTCAAAGAACAAGGCTACTCTAACCTAGACCAATGTGTATGTGACATCGCTTTCTGTTAGGGCATTGGTGGACCAATATGCATCGGTATCAGCATTAGTGGAATTAACACCGTATGCAACGAGGTTGGCGATCACCCTGCATTACAACATGAAATCGCCCACTCGAGGGGTCTACTGGAGATTTGCTTGAAACCAATTCCTTATAATTTAACAGATGTTGACCAACTACAAGGGTGTCCGTTGGGGAATCAAAGCTTTGCCAAATTACATTAGACGGGTTTTTGTAAGTGACAAAATTACCAGAATCAAGCATCGAGGCTGTCTGCCGGCTTTTGCCATGATGAAATGATCGGCTTGGCTTGTCCTGCCTGATTGGTTCGAACGACGAGCTTATAAAAGGTGAACTCAATAGAAGAACTAAAACGACAAGAGGATTATCTCGATTCGCTGTCCATATGATAGTGTTGTTGTAATATATGGGCCATAAAATCCAGCCCATTATTTTTTATAGCCAAAGCCCAACCCATCTCTTTTCCTTTTCCCCTCAATTAGTGCAATTGAGCGTGAGCATAAATGGAAAGAAGGCAGCGACGGCAAAAGCAAGGAAAATTTCCCCTCAATTGGTGCAATTGACCGTGAGCATAAATGAAAAGAAGGTAGTGACGGCAAAAGCAATGAAAAATAAAATAAAAGAAGCGTTCCTGAAGACGGGAAAGAGGAAAGGAATAAGAGAGAAAGAGAAAGAAATTCTGGCACACACACGATCCGAACACCCTGACTAGTCGAATCAACTACAAATCGCACTGCTTGGTGAGTATTCAAGTCGATCGTTCGTCTAATTGGAGTACTTTTCTAATTTAGGGCACAAATTCAAACTTATGTCGACTCAAACTATGAGGTTAGATTGAGGAGTTTTTAGGCTGTGTTTTTGTGGAGATGAAAGTTTAAGATGTCATGGAGCCATGGGGTATGACAAAAATGGGATCCGAAGTACAGGTTAATTGGAATGAAATTCTAAGTTACGCGTAACAGGTAGTACACATAACGTTTGCTTTAAACGAGGTTACTTGGTTGCACATCAATATCATTTTATCAATGATTAAGCATGGTTTAGTCAATCGTTCATTGAAGTAGTGGTTTTAGTTAGATTTTGATATTATTTTCGGTTAACTATTAGGAAGTTGAGTACATTTGCTCGAGTAACTATCGTGCATTGGTTTTCAGCTCTTTCAAGTGAGTGATGGTATCTCTTCTAGGCATTTGTAAACTCATGTCTTTAAGATGATAGAGGTTTTCTATTTTATGAGTTATGAATAAGTATATTTGTTGCATAAAAGTCTAAATTGGGCAATTACTACCTTTTAATATTTGAGGATGATTTGAAATGGTTCTACGAAAGGTATTATGAAAGGATATATATATGGCATTGTGAACTAGTTTATGATATGATCTTTTAAATGATATGATACTCTACAAAAATATTTATAGCGAATGAGCTTATTTGTGAAAGGTTATTTGTTGGTTTAGAAGATTACATATTTGGGTTTATGAAGAATCTGAAATGATGTGAGGAATATCTTTTGAAATGTGTATATTTTGATGAACGAAATTTAGAAAGATTATGCGTTTTGTTTTGTGAAATCGATTACTAATAGCGATTGTGGATTTGATTGATGGTATTAGAAAATGTGAGTTTGGTGCTCAATATCGTCATGAGTTCAGTGAGTGGCTTGTGAGTATACGCATACTAATCTAGAACATCCTTGTGGGCCAAGTCACTGGCTAATAATAGGTGGAGATTTAACTAAGAGGGGAATCTTGGTTGCTTTATCACGGGCATCATGCATGACCATAATTAGATATTTGACAGCAAGTTTGGTCAATGGGGTGGACCATTGACATGTGATTTGAGTTTGGTTAATGAATTGGACCATTGACTTATGAATTGAGATATGAAATGAACCATCGACGTATGGTTCAATGAGATTAATTATAGAATAGACCATTGATAATTAATTTGTTACCGTGAATTGATTTCATTATTGATTTATAAGTAAAGGAGTTTATCGGAAATATATTATCTACTTTTGATATTTTGCGTATATAGTACTCTAGCTTTGGAATTGATAACTAGTGATATGGTGTTTGTAAATATGCAAAGTGAATGTTTGATCCACTCAGAAGAAATGTACTACTTACTGAGTTGTGATTGTTCACCTCTCTATTTTTCAATCTTTTTCAGGTTCTTTAACTAGTATGAATAGTATGAGAGCGAAATCGACGAGGGGACTTTTGCGAGTTGAATTTTGGTGGTTTGAGGTTGCATTCTTCTAGAGGAAGGATGGGCATGTTACCCCCATTCTTGATGGTTTTGCAGTATGATGGTAATTTGGATTACCAACAAGCTAGATTCCCACAACATATGTGCCGCCTTCTGGATAAAACCCAAAGGCAAAGAGACCAAAAGGCGAAAGCCATGAAGTCTGGTTGGTGCTCGGAGAAAGTGAAGAATCAACATGTATCAACTTGGACGAGGTATTAGAGATCATTTGTTGGGCACTGGCAGCCATGGAAAGCAATAATAGGAGGCAAGCAACCTGCAGAGAGGCCATCAGAGAAAAGTTGTATATGAATATGTAAAACTTGTTATCAGTTATGTGATTAAGTACAGAGTGAAGGAAGAAAGAAACATCTGCATTTCAAAGAAAAAACAAATTTCAGTTTTTCCCCACTACAATTTTCATTGGAGAGGAACTTTCTTGGTACTTTTCCAAGTCAATGGCTCTTCAAAGTCCTTGGATGCGCAAATACATGTTTGTAAAGTCTTTGTACTAGGAAGATTTAATGTCAGCATACAGGGATATATCCTAGTTCTTCTGTACAACACTTGCTTAGAGACCCTTGTGTCGGTCAAAGCCAGATCAACGACGGGGTGTCCAGCGGCATTTGTGGAAGAATTGCTACAGAACAGAAGATAATTTCTGAAGAACACATTTTGCCGTGTAATCGAATACTATGAGTGTAACAATTGGCTAACAAAATGGAAAAGAAAAAGAAAAAGGAGGGGGACAGGTGGAGGTCACTTGGTTAAAGGACGGTAAACAGGTGGCAACCAAAAAAGAAAAAAAGAAAGAAAAAAGAGCTAAGGCCAAAGAATAATAGAAGAAGAAAAGAAACAAGAACAAAGAGCGTGGAAACAAGCGGAAAAGAAAAGAAGAGAGGAAGAGAAGAAAGGAGTTCATGCCCTCAAGTTTCGAACGTCTTGACAAGTCGGATTAATTTCAATTCACAAGCCCAATAAGGATTGCAGTCATTCGTCCGTCAAATCGGATATATTTTCCTAGTTTAGCCATAAATTTCAGAAGTACGTAAATTTTGAAAAACCGGTTCGACTTAGGAGTTATTTAGCTATGAAATAATATAACAATAAAAATTTAGACTGTCGTGAAACCGTGGGGATATTACAGAAGTTAATTTAGTCTCACGGATTGGTCCAAATGAATTTTTAAAGCACTGCGTGCAAGCTACATGGAACAAACAACAGTGAATATGAGCTTCTTGTTGGTGCACGGGGAGTGTTTGTGACTCCTATGAATTTGTAGGCTTGTATCTTAAAAGTGATACAGATTTAATATATTATTAAAGAGCATGTTTACTACATAAATCTGGATCAAAATTTTATTATTATTGGTTATTTGTGAATGGTATGAAAAACGTTCTAAGAAGTTTATGTGAAAAAGGTCATACGCACTATTTTCTGAATCTAATGTATGAAATGAATTTTCAAATAATTTGAAAAATGAATTACGAAAGATATTTTGACTAATGAATTGGCTTAAGAAGTGTTATTAGTTTTGGTTATGAAAAATTTATAATCTGTACTTTGGATTGCCTTTGTGGAATTTTGGAGGATAATGTTAGTTATTTGATACTCATTATCACTATGAATCCATTAAGGGGTCATATTGTTTTAGGATATTCTATTGGGCTAAGCCATCAGCTAATAATAATGGTTGATAAATGAAATAAACTGTTGGTGTTTGATTTGTTATTATTAATTGGTTAAGTAATTCTAATATGTGCAAGATCCGTTGAAATCAAATAACTCACATTTGGAATACTACACATATTAAATTTCTGGTATTGTTTGATAAATATGTATAATGAATGCTCAATCTGTTTAGGAGAAATAAGTACTATTCACTAAATAGTGTTTGCTTATATCATTCATCGCAATCCCTTTTCAAGTTCTTTAGTTAAGGGCTAGTAGTGAGAGCACTATCAACAGGAAAATTTTTCTATAGTTGAATAGTGGGTATGAGTTGAGATAGTTGGGCATATGTTTGAATAGACATTTGTTGAGGTTTAGTTTGTTAGTTTGGAAAAGTATATATTTATTATGGTGAATTTAAGAAAGATACTAAAATTAAATTACAACTTAGTCAAATGTATAGATAGAGATATATATTTTGATAATAGATTAATGTTAGTTATGTTTGAGGTTTTGTCCTTCAAATAGGAGGACGGTCGTGTCATATTCAATGTGGTCCATGAACTTTTAATTTGTTTGATGTGGTCCCTAGACTTTTGGTACGTGTTCAATATAATTTCTGAACTATATATATATGTTCAATGTAATCCTTCTATTAATTCAAGATCAGGAACAATATTGAACAATTTTACGGTCTAAGAACTAAATTGAACATGTACCAAAAATTCATTAATTACATTAAATACATTAAAAGTTTAGAGATCACATTACAAAATGAGTTAAAGTTCAGGGATGACATTACACATTTAGACAAAGTTTAAGGAACATTTACGTCATCTTCTAAATAAAATAAAATAAACCATCATGTCCTTAGTTGCACCCTTGTTATCTTTTTCTTTTTTGGCTTCAAAAGTAGGGTTCACCGCTCTACGCAGCCCCATTAATTCTCGTTGGTGTAATTGAGGCCAGTAAGAGAAAGGAATGGAAGTTATTGATAGGGCTAGTAAGAACACCTAGAAGAAGGTGAATAGGTATTAAAAGAAAATTTCGCGAGACTTAACAAATTAGCTCGTCTTTAGAGGATAGTACACTGAAGATGTGAACGACTATAAGCAGTTATGTAAATTTATGAATTAAAGTAAGGAGTTCTGGGAAAGAGAATAGAAACACAAAATTTATAGTGGTTCGACTTAGATCAAGCCTACGTTCACTCTCCCGCATTGACAACCCACTGACTGGATTTCACTATGAACCAAAAGAGATTTTACAGCCTCATGTTCTTGACCCCACAGTATAGAAATTCTACTACACTTCTTTAATGTCTCACAATTGTTTTATTTCTCTTTTGAGTACAATAAGCTTAACAATTGAAATAGTAAAGAATTAAGAGTTTCAGACTTTGAAATTTTTCTTTCATGCACACTCTCGAATAACTTGAGCGTTTTCCTTATATACTCTTTTATGCCTCTATAATCGTTGGCACTTTTCAAAGGAGTTCTTCCAATCTACCCGTTTGACAGAATCAATCAAGGAAATCTCGAGTCATATAAGAAATGTGATGATAGCCCACCAATCCTATTTGCCCATACAATCAGGATCTAGGTTTTCATAAGTAGAACCTTCCAAGTATACTTCACCTTTCAAAAGATCCGATTATCCAAATTGATTCTAATAAGAATAATTGATCACTAGGTGCTATCTCCAGTTGTAAGATCTTCTTCAACCGTACGAACCAAATCCTTGAAACGCGCATCTAGATAAGTTTTCTCTTCATCGGTCTGGAATCTATCAGTATGGTCAAACTTTGAGAATAAAGTCTAATCGGTCTTCAGACTTTGACAGATGAGTCTTGAATTCTACAAGTCTTCAGACTAGGCTTTTGGAAAGATTTTGTCAGTTTCAAAACAGTTAAGGAGTTTTCTCTCATAGTTATAGTATCATGATTCGAAAGGTCATCTTTTATATATATATATATATTCAAAACTAAAAGAGGCATAAATTTAAGAAAGAATGGCATAAACGAGAAATAGAAAAAAGCAAATGTTTGTTAACTAGCTCAAATGACTTGAACCCCCTAATACCTCAAATTAGCCGGAGAAAATGATGCGATATCCAATGGAAGAACAAACTGCTGTGAAATTTTAGTCTTTACCTTTTATTTAAGGATCAATATAACCAAAAAATTTAAATTGGTACACTCATGCCACATTTACTCCAAACTTATATAATGGTACCACATTTATGTTAAACTAATTTATGTCACAAAAAATCTCAAATTATTATACTCATGTCACATTTACCCCAAACTAGTAGATATGCATCATATTTACGCCAAATTATGGTAAGTCTAGGATTTTATGGGGTAATGTGATATGAGTGTACCGGTTTTGAGAAAATGTGACATGGGTGTACTAGTTTAATATCTTTTATAATATACAAGTTAATTTTGGATAAGTGTATTAATTTGGAGTTTTCGGTGGTATTAATACTTAATTTAATTATAATCCCACTTCAAACGCACCTTAACTTTCTCCAACACGAAATAGCATAAACTTTCACAAAAAAAAAAAATAAAAATAAAAATATTGACACGTGAATTCATATACATATTTTCTTGTAATATTTAAAATCTAAATTATATATCAAATTTCGATGGAAAAACTTTTGCTTTGAAATATAATAATAGTAATGTACGAAATCATCCAAAATTCTTTTCATAATTTTAGCACTCCAAATTTCTCGAGAAGTTGAGGGGTCCAGAGAAGTTGCTTACAGCTTGCATGGACGACTTTGTGAGGTCGTCTTTGACTTGCCGTCTCCTCTCCCACTCCCTGCACACAGACCGACCGAATGTCTTCCAGTCTCCCCGTGTGCACGAAAAGGAAGAAAAATCAGCACACGAAGACCGTTCAATATCCTGTCCGACGTGGGGAAAAAATGCTTGTAAGGAAAACCTACGAGTGATTTGAAAGTCGACCCGAATTGACCCATTTTAATATAATGCAGATTGAACGAGTCAATGTCTATAAAATTGAGTTGTTCCCCTCCTTGAATGTCTTCCAGTCAAACAAAGAAAAACCAGTACCACAAAGATCGTTCAATATGCTGCCCTGCACGTTAAAGAAATGCTTGCAAGGAAAATCTACAAGGTTGCGTTTGGTCGTCTGGATTTCTAGACAGGATAGGACTGGATATGATAGGATAATAAATCTATGGATTTTTTCATATCCTATCCACTGTTTGGTGAGCTACGGATTTAAAGTCAATATTCATATATCATATCCTATCCACTATTTGGTGAATTGTGGATTTAAACTTGGATATTTTCATGAACAATCATATTCTTGGAAAAAAAATTAGGAAAGTACAAACTAACATATTAGATTATAGCAAAATCATCCAAAACGAAATATTTTTTTAAGTCAACAGATTCCCACAAAATCGCAAAAAATCAATCCATGATTATGCATTATATGCGAAATGCATAAAGGATTAAAAAGGGATATTGCGTATGCTAATATGAGATGAGTCAATTAAGAATGTTGCCTTGAAAGAATGTTGACTTGTTAGAATTAGACCATTGCAAATTATTTGTTGATGAGAATTTGTTTTCCTTATACCCACTGTGAGTAACTCCCATTGTGTTACATTAAGGTATATAATTTGGCTCTAGAATAGATGAGCAACTAACTGTAGCTAGCCTTTATTGCGGCATGTTCTATAGCACTTTAGTCAATTAATTCAATCAAGATCTAAGATCTAAGCCCGTGTAGATGATGCATTCCAGTATACCAACTGCAGTTCACAGAAAATTGAGAGTGCCAGGCTTCTAGAATGAATTAATACATACACACGTTCTGATGCCAAAATCTCCCATAGCTTTAATTCTTTACTAAAAGTTCAATCATTATCTTGCTACTTGCATTGTCCATTGAGGAAACATGCTACGCTACAGAAGTCAATGATGGAAACCTAATATTCAATTCAGGCCAGCCTGAATAGAAACACTCAAAGAAAAAAGCATATGTCCTTAAGACTGGCCAAAGCCAAGCAATAGAAATTTAAGAAGCTCTCCTTCACGAGAAGGATGCAATTAGGAAATAAATAAATAAAATTGCAAATATGCAACCACAAGAATACATAAATGGACAAGGTAAAACAACATTGTAATTCTAACATTTACTTCTAATTTATATATGTTTTCCCACGTAGAACTTGCAAATAACAAGTAATGAATATCTCCTACTGAGATAAGGTATTCACCAATAAATCAATGATGATCCACCACACGAATAAAATTGCAAATATATAACCACAAGAACACATAAACCAACAACAACATAGTTCTAATATTTACTTCTAATTTATATTTTTTTCCCACATTGAACTTGTAAAATATAATACCACACAAGCAATGAATATCTCCTACTGAAATCGGGTATTCACAAAGCATAATCGTGAAAAGTTATAGATAGCTTTAACGCTAGAAACATTATCAATCGAATCTCATTCCAAATAAACATTAGCTCATCCTCACAAAAATAGGGTATGAAAAGAAACGGTGACCAAGTGATGAAATTTGTGGAAAAACAAAAGTGGGGCGCACTGTAAAGTAGGATTTCATGGAAAAAGAGTTGCATTTTCATGAGCCACAATTGACTGACCTATCAAAGCAAAACCAAGGAAGGAAATCACAAACCTTGTAAATCGTGCGAATATCAATGCATAGAGAAAGACGAAATCTTGCGAGAAAGCAGAATTGTTGTGGCTCCTCGCCAAAGATGGTGCTTGAATTCGTCGGATTAGAGATACTGAGAAAAAGACGTGTTTTTTGTGAGAGGAGTCGTGTGTGTGAGAGAAGGAGAAGGCAAATGAGAGCATAGGGTTTTTTTTTTTTAAATAATAGATCAACAAGAGAAATCCTATCCGGGTCTATCCCACTCCTCCCCCTCGGATTTTTTATCCGGGTTATATCCCATCTATATCCGACCTTATCCTCTCTTAGCCGGCTACCAAACACCGGATAGGATAAAACATATCCTATCCAAACTTTTATCCGGTTGACCAAATGCAGCCTAAGGGATTTGAAAGTCAATCCAAATTGACCAATTTTGATATAATGCATATTTAAGGAGTCAATGTCTATAAAATTGAGTTGTTCCTCGAACTACAATTTTTATTTGGGAGGAACTAACCTTATCTTTTCTTAGTACTCTTCCAAGTCAATGCATAAGTCCTTAAATTTAAAATAAGGTTAATATCCTAAAAAATCTCAAACTGTTACACGTGTAACAAATAAATTTACCAAAAACTAATTTTTTGACCATGAAAAACCCAAAACTGATATACCTGTCACAAATTTACCCCAACTGACCATAAAAAATCCCAAACCGATATGCTTATAATAAATTTACCTCAAACTAATTTATTCAACTGTCAAAAACCCTAAATTGATATATTTATGACAAATATACCCCATGTTAAATTAAATTAATATCACAAAAAATTATATAACTATGACAAATGGAGAGTAAATCCCAAATCGGTATACCAATCAACTGTTATATGTCATTTAATTTAGCAATTTAATAGTAAAATTTGACGGAAACTAACAGAAGATAAGTTTATCACAATTATACCAAGTTGGGAGAATTACCAAAAAGTCATAAACCTATTATAATTGTGCCAATTCAGTCCTAAACTTTTTTTTTTAGCCAATTTAGTCCCAAACCTTTTACAATTGTATCAATTCAATCCATCCGGCCAAAATTGGGCGGCCGGTCTTGCCGACGTGGACCGGCGAACGCCGACGTGGCATTTTCAAATATTTTTTTTATATTTTTTTTTTCAAAATTTTAATATTTTTTTTGTAATTTTGTAATTTTTTTTTTTTTTTTTTTTTTTCCATCATCTTCTTCGCCTCCTAGCCGGCCGGAGGTGAGGGCCGGCGAGGTTAGCCTCGCCGGCCAATGGCGAGGCTCGCCCTCGCCCGCCGGGAGGCAAGGGTCGGCGAGGGCGAGGCCTTACCGGATCCGGCAAGGTCGGCCTCGCCGCCCCGGCCAAGGTTCGGCCCCGCCAGATCCGACGAGCTTGGCCCTCACCAGATCCAGCGGGGCCTCACCCGGCCAAGGCGAGGGGTCGACCTTGCCAGTGGCCGGCGAGGCCGACCTCGCCGGATCTGGCGGGGCCGAACCCTCGCCGGCCCTTGCCTCCCCGGCGGGGCGAGCCTCGCCATTGGCCGGCGAGGCTGACCTCGCTAGCCCTTGCCTCCAACTGGCGCCAGACGGCCAAGAGGCGAAGAAGATGATGGAAAACAAAAAGAAAAAGAATTAAAAAAATTTAAAAAAAATTTAAAAATTCGAAAAATTTTTTTTAAAAATTTTAAAAATGCCACGTCGCCGTTTCTTTGGTCCACATCAGCACCGGCCGGCCAATTTTGGTCGGATGGACTGAATTGATACAATTGTAAAAGGTTTAGGACTAAATTGGCCAAAAAAAAAGTTTAGGACTGAATTGGCACAATTGCAATAGGTTTAGGATTTTTTTGGTAATTCTCCCCAAGTTGGGGTTTTTGGTGGTAAAAAAATTAGTTTGGGGCAAATTTGTCTAAGGGTATTAGTTTAAGGTTTTTCAGGGCATTGATTTTTTAAAATATGCGTTTGTAAGTCTTAGATAAGAAAGATTCAATGTCAACATACAGCAACATATTTCGGTCCTGCAGTACAACATTTTCTTAGATGCCCGGTCAAAGACGGGTTGTATGGGGGCGTTCATCGAAGAATTGCTACAGAAAATAAATTCTCAAGAAAACATTTTGCCATGAAACAAAAGAGCGTCCACGCCTCTCCCAAGGCTCTGCTAATTCTCACCGGTGTGCTCAAGGCTAGTAAGGGAAAGGAAAGGAAATTAATGCATTATATATGAATTAATCCAACATATCAACGTTTAAACATTATGAAAGTTTTACGAATTTTGCATTAAAAAGCAGCTAAAATGCATGAGTCGGAAGATTTTGTTTAAACAAAAGGTATAAAATGAAAATCAAACTAGACCGGGAAGGGAAATCTTAAGCCTCAATGCTGATTTGAATTAAGATGGAATGGAAGATAGAAATTACTAACACATCTAAGCTGGGTACAAAATACAAATACTAATGTTCATCTGTTACAGAAAATTCAAGACTTGAGAGTGATTCTGAGCACACCGTGACTCAAAATTATTGTAACATTACATGCATTGATGACTAGGAATTGCAATGAGATCCAAACTTGAGTTCATATAGTGGTAGCGGCAGTCGAACATGGAGGAACCGAAATTTCAGTTGTTCCGTCCAACATCATCTGTGACGACCCAGACCTGGGGCAGTACGGAGGGATGGACTAAGATCGCCTCAGCAATACGCGGGCGAGGCTAAGGGCATTTCTCCTATCCCACATCGCTTAGGGTGGAGTCCTGGGAGCCTTTATAAGGCTTGGGTCTCTCTTAACCTGTGTAACGCGTTTTAAAGCCGTGATAATTCAATATCCAAAGCGGACAATATTACACAGTGGGACTCGGGTCGTTACAAATAGTATCAGAGCCGACTCCCGCAGCGTGGGTGTGGGGCCACAGCGAGGGCACTGTGCCTTGAGGGGGAGAGAATGTAATGACCCATACTCGGGGCAGTACGAAGGGACAGACTAAGATCGCCTCGGTAGTATGCGGGCGAGGCTAAGGGCATTTCTCCTGTCCCACATCGCTTAGAGGGGAGTCTTGGGAGCCTTTATAAGGCTTGGGTCCCTTAATATGTGTGACACATTTTAAAACCGTGAGAGAAAAGACCGTGGTTGGGATGGCGGTTCGTCCACGTCAGGGCGGGTGACCTAAAGCGGACAATATCACACAATGAGGCCCGGGCCCTTACAAATGGTATCAGAGCCGACTCCCACAGTGTGTGGGGCCACAGCGAGGGCACTGTGCCTTAAAGGGGGGGAGAACGTCACGACCTAGACCCAGGGCAGTACGAGGTATCAGAGCCGACTCCCACAGTGTGTGGGGCCACAGCGAGGGCACTGTGCCTTAAAGGGGGGGAGAACGTCACGACCTAGACCCAGGGCAGTACGAAGGGACGGACTAAGATCGCCTCGGCAGTACGTGGGTGAGGCTAAGAGAATTTCTCCTATCCCACATTGCTTAGGGGGGAGTCCTGGGAGCCTTTATAAGGCTTGGGTCTCTCTTAACCTGTGTAACGACTTTTAAAGTCATGAGGATTCGGTATCCAAAGCGGACAATATTACACAATGAGAAACGGGTCATTACATCATCACCACGGATTTCATCAAAGGACAAAGAGCCGGCTCGTCCTGGATTTCATCGAAGGACAAAGAGCCGGCTCGTCCTAAATGCACCAGAGGCTCACTTTCACCAGTTTCTCCAACAACCACTTATCGACTTCCTCACCTAGGACCAACTTGTCCAGCTCTCCATCCCTGAAATGCCCGTATACCCAACTGGAAAGGACGATCTCCTCAGGAGTCGACGCGTTGACATCCATGTGCCGGCGACAGAATACAATCTCCAAGAGCATGATCCCATAGCTATAGACATCTGTCTTCACTGATATCGGGGTGCCCTTGTGCCATTCTGGTGCCATATAGCCTCTCGTCCCCCTGATGACTGTGAAGGTCCTGGTTTGATCTGGCATCAGTAGCTTGGCCAGCCCGAAGTCGGAGATTTTGACTGCCCAGAAGTCATCCATCAGGATGTTTTGGGGCTTAATGTCGCAGTGTATTATGGGCGTGTCGCACTCTTCGTGTAGGTAGAGGATTCCCCGGGCAATTTCCAAGGCGATTCTCATCCGCTCGTTCCAATCAGGACGCCTTTCAGATTGGAAGAGCAGATCTGCACGGGAGCCGTTGCTCATGTATTCATAGACAAGTAACCTCTTGGATGCCTCAGCACAGAAGCCGAGCAACCGAACCAACTGCCGGTGATTAGTGGTGCCGATGATGTGCATTTCCGCGCGGAACTCCCTTTCACCTTCGTTGAGCAGCTTCTCTAGTCTTTTGACAGCAACAACTCTTTTGCCCCTGTACAAGGTTCCTTTGTAGACCGCACCGAATGATCCCTTGCCCAACTCTTCCTTGAAGCCGTTTGTTGCTCCCTTCAGCTCCTTGTAAGAAAATGGCCTCAGAGCAAGTTCCTCCGTCAAGCCAAAAGTTCCACTTTCCACTATCTTCTTGTACTCAAGTACTCGCAACTTGAAGGCAAAAAGACAAGCGACTGCCAGGGCGATGCACGAGCATGCCGTAAGTCCTACAGTCACCAAAAGTAGTTGGATTGTTTCTTTCTTGCTGTCGACTTTTTCCAGCACCTGTGAATCGGAGTTATTGGTGTCGGCAGCTTCAATACCTTCTAGTCCCACCTTGAAAAATGCTCTGAATGATTTTTCAGGAACTGTCCGGGCATACATCAGAGGAAGCTTTTGTTTCATACAAGTTCCTTGACTGAAGTCGTATAAAGCTACCTCACAATTGCAATCTTCCAAGCACGACATGTTGCATTCCGCTACTTCCATTGTCACCTGAAAATAGGGAGGGTCCTGCCAGTACACATGGTCGATGGATTCAAAGGTAAACAATGATGAGTTTTCTCTGGCGTCCCTGCACCATTCTTCCTTGAAGTTCCTCTCGCACCCACTAAACTGGTTTGTACTGTCAACATAATCCGTACCGGGAAAACACCGACATACAGGTTGCTCATCCTCCATAGTACAGTAACTATTAAAGCCACATAAGCCCTTCACTCCGCACTTATTATCTGGTTGTGTCCACATTGAGGACACCACATCGTTGCCATTTTCAGCAAACCTATGAGAATACAGTTGGAGTATTCCCCCAGAGTCCAGTATCAAACGGTAAATTGTTGAATTATGGTTCACAGAAGAGGTATCCAGATCTGATATAACTACGTATTCTGCTGAGTTGTCTAGTAGAAGAAGTGCACCAGTGAAATTGAGATACAGGTGAAAATGAACAGGCTGTACGTAACAACACGTATTTGAAGCCCAGTAAGCATCTATTCCAGATGTCAGAGTATCCTTAGGGTAGAGAACCGAGTTATTATCATATTGCATACAGAGACGAAACCTGCCTTTTAAATGATTAGTCCAAGACACGCTCGAATGTAATTCAGCACCAGTGGGTAAGGACTGGCCTCCAAGTAATGTATCAGTAGGAAAATTGAAACTTTGCCAGATGACCTCAGAATGCTAGTTATAGAGGATGAAATTCCCTGCATCGTCCATGGCTGCACATGAAGCACTATCTGACGAGTTAGCAATCAGTTCAGTCTCCCCAGGACCAATTTTAAGAACGAGCTGACCATCAGGGGTTAACTCCAGTGCAGCATTTGAGGACACTGGCGGATTGTCTCGATTTGCTGTCCAGACAGTGGTGTTCTGTGATTTACGAACCATCCAAATCCCCACTTTAAACCCACCACCTTCCTGGTAGAAGCCGAATGCAAAGTGACCAGAAGGCGAGGTCCAGGAAGTGGGATGAGTTATGGGATGGATTGCTGAGTTTAAGCTTATCGAGCACTTTTCAGATCCATCTGCTGCGCAATACCCTGTAAGCAGAAAGATCAGTATGATGTATGAAGAAGCCATGGGCAGTATCTGTTAATAAAGTGGGAATTCACTTCAGGGTATGTGAGAGTTGTAAACAAGAGTCATAACTTCCTCCTCCTTTTAAATGTTGTATATTGAGAACTTTCTTGTGGCTTGCTTGCATGACTTTGGTGAGTCATGTTGACTGGCAAAGTCATTGCTTCTCGAAAAATCAAGGAAAATGAGAATCCAGCCAAGCATCTTTCACCCCTGTTGACTTGCAAGACTCCAACTGGTGTAATGTCAGACAGATACTTGTCACGGTCCATAATGATGTCTGGACTTGGAAATAAAACATAGCTGTCAAAATTACGTGAGGAAATTCAACTAAAACTCTCGTCAGAGAATATAACCATATATTGCTGAAACTTCTGCAAAGACCTTGAATTATCTCATCGGGAAATAATCACGCCTACACATGAAAAAACCTGTCCAGTTGGATCTAAACAATACAAATGTCAGTGATTCTGGAAAACGACTTCTGTTCTAGTCGAAAGGCATTGGCCTGAAATTATTCTACTGAGACTCGATATCATTCCTTAGAATATTGCTGTCCCAATCAATCTGCAAATGAGCCAGTAAACTATATTGAACATGTTGAGCTGTCCAGTAAAATCAATGCCCTTCTGTCCGTTCAGGTCCCTAACCTGAGTGAACAATATTTTAGCCAACAATATGAAAATTAATTCGATGAAGACTTCATCGGTGTGGAGATGCCAAATAATCCAACTGAGACTCAAACTGTCTCTACCCTAGCATATTGCCGACCCGACAGTAAAATTTAAGAGGACATGGCCAATTGCTCTACAGAATGAATACCTTCTACAGTTCCACACTTTCATAACCCGACTGAACGTATTATGACCAACAATGTCTAGATCAACGAAGATTTAAGTTTTATTGGAAAGCACTTGAAAAGGTCACCCAGTTATGTCATTCTCGCTCTTCAAATCTGTTATGCAGAAGTTTCAATTTTGATGAGTATGCTTGGTCAGTTTGTTGTCAAACTGTACCAGCTTGAACTTGGATGAACAATAGTGTGTATCGGTAATGCCACCAAGATAAGTCGTTATTCAGGAAGAATAAACTCTCTAAAGCAAGTGATTAGATTCTCTTTCCAAAGTTATACCCAGCTTCTTACCAACGAATCAGTTTTATCATTCCTGTCATCAGTAACAAAGCAGCTAGAATCAAGCCAATCATACTAAGAGCTTGAACATATCAACGATTGTTAGCACACAGTTACACCTTGGATGTATTATTCAACACACGACAGTCATGCAAATATAGTTTGCTGATAAACCAACCAGTTATTTTTTAATGCAAAAAGAGATAACGAATGTATAAAAGGGTGAGATTTAAGTTTTCAAGGACTTCTTTCAAAGTCTAAAAATCATACATCTCACTTCTGCGTTCAAAATAGCTTTCCACCAATGGAAGGAGAAGGCCATATTTCAGAAAAGGCACAATAACTTATACATATGATACAGACTAAAAGCAAACTGAGGACATTGTTATGAAGGGGGGTCCGGTGAATCCTTGGTGCCTTCCAACATCAATATTACATCTTTGATTGAAGGGCGAAGACTTGGATCATCTTGAGTGCAAAGAAGTCCCACTTTCACCATCTTTTCCCGGCTTTTCATGTCCACTTGTGCATCATCCATAATAAGTTTTTTCAACTCTCCGGCAACATAACACTTTTGCACCCACGTGGAAAGAAGCACTTCATCTGCCGTTGGAGCATCAACCACGATGTTGCTTCGGCAGCACACGGTTTCCAATAGCACAACTCCAAAGCTATAAATATCAACCTTTGTGGACAATAAGGCATGCTTGTGCTGTTCAGATGCCACACATGTTCTCTTACTTTTGACGTTATAGAGGATTCCTGTTTGATTTGGCATTAAAACCTTTGCTAACCTGAAATCTGAGATCTTTGCCCTCCATGATTCATCGATTAGAATATTTCGAGTCGAAATAGCACCATGAATTATTTGAAGATCACATTCTTCATGTAGATACAGGATTCCTCTTGCAACTTCCAATGCAATTCTCACTCTCTCTCTCCAGGCCAGCCGGTTTTCAACATTGAACAGAAGATTCGCCAGGGGTCCATTTTTCAGGTATTCATAGACAAGAATTTTCCTAGAGTTTTCCTTGCAAAACCCGAGCAGCCGAACTAAGTTTTTGTGATGAGTACGTCCAACTGTAGCCATTTCTGCTCGGAACTCCTGTTCTCCTTCTTCCACTTCTCTTTCTAGCCTCTTCACTGCTACAGGCCTTTTACCATCAGATATAGCCCCTTTGTACACCGTCCATAGGGAGCCCTTGTGAAGCTTTTCCCTGAACCCAGCAGTGGCTTTCTCAAGCTCGTTATATGAAAAAGATTGCAGGCTAAACTCTTGCGCTGGACCCAAAGTAGGAATTTTTGCCAGCCTTTCATACTTACGAACTTGGTGATGATACATCAAGAAGCTGAAGACTGCTATCAGGCAACACAGAACTGCAAAGGAACCCAAGCTGATTGATAAGAGAAAAATAAGCATCTTCTTTCCCTTGGTCACATGTTGATTGGGCTCCTCTGGTTTTCCAGGAGGCGCAGGCATTAATTTCTTGATCAAAACAGTGGAAGAATATTCTGGAGTTTTAGCTGCATACATGATGGGAAGCTTGTTTTTCTCACAGATATCATTGACGTGCAAAGCAGCTTCCAAATGGCAGTCGTCTGAGCAAGACCTGCTGCATTCTTCAAGGGAAAGTGGTATCACAGAATAAGGATGGCCCCCCATCGTAGTACTGTTCATTTGAACAATACTAAAAGACAAGGCAGACTCTTCAGCCCTGCAGAGTTGTTCATAGTTAGACCTCCTGTAACAGCCGAGGAAATCATGACTTTCATCAACAAAGTCAAACCCTGGGAAGCAATGACACCCTGCCTTTTTGTCTGTGACTTTGCAGAAGCTGTTTGATCCACAAAAACCTTTTATATCACACAAGGAGTCCCGTGCTGACCATATTCCCAACACATTTGAGTTCAAGGCATCACCATTAATGAAACTGTGCAAATAGAGCCTGAAATTTCCATCATAATCCAGTGTTGCACGGTAAAGTAGAATACTCTTCTGATCTGGATCTGAGTTGTTAGCTCGGAGCGTTACAAGCCCATCCTCGAAGAACAAGGCTACTCTATCCTGGACCAATGTGTATGTGACGTTGCTTTCTGTTAGGGTATTGGTGGACCAATATGCATCGGTATCAGCATTAGTGGAATTAACGGGGTATGCAACAAGGTTGCTGTCACCCTGCATTACAACATGAAATCGCCCACTGGAGTGGTCTAGTGGAGATTTGCCTGAAACTAATTCCTTAATATTTAACAGATGTTGACCAACTACAAGGGTGTCCGTTGGGGAATCAAAGCTTTGCCAAATTACATTAGATGGGTTATTGTAGATGAAAAAATTACCAGAATCAAGCATCGAGGCCGAGTCTTCTGGCTTTGGCCATGAAATGATCGGCTTGGCTTGTCCTCCCTGATAGGTTCGAACAACAAGCTTATAAAGGGTGAACTCAATAGAAGAACTAGAATCAACAAGAGGATCATCTCAATTCGCTGTCCAAATGACAGTGTTATTTGGATTACCAACAAGCCAGATTCCCACAGCATATTTGCCGGCCTCTGGATAAAACCCGTAGGCAAATAGACCAGAAGGCGAAAGCTATGAAGTCTGGCCGGTGCTTGGAGAAAGTGAAGAACCAACAAGTATCCTTTTGGAGGAGGTATTAGAGGTCATTTTTTGGGCACCGACAGCCATGGAAAGCAATAATAGGAGGCAAGCAACTTGCAGGGAGGCCATCAGAGAGAGAGAGAGAGAGAGTGATGCAGCCCACATTGAAGACCGGCTCCCTCGACCGAGAAGATCGGCCCGCATTAAAGCTCGACGAAACCGAGAAGCTATAATGATATCTTGAGTGCATTCCCGAAGTTTGAAAGAAGACACATTGGGAGCCATGAAGACGTTATGCTTTTATTATTTTTCTAGTTCCTAAGCTCTTTATTATTTTTCTAGTTTCTAGGCTCTTTAATGCTTTCAAGTTTCTATGCTCTGTTTTTATTTCTTTGATGATATAAGCTATCCAATCCCTTGTAGAAGACAGACGACTTTTGATAAATGAAAAGCTTTGCTTGAAGCAAGTATCATGAACCTTGTAGAGTTCATACCTTGAAAACCTAGAAGAGTTTTCACTCCGTCCTTGAAGAGTCGGAGCTTTCGAAATCTGCATCCTTGAAGAGTTGCAGTCATCGATCTAGAAGAATCGGTGTCCCTTACAACTTCCTTGGAGGCCTAGAAGAGCAACCAACGGAGTTCCTATCTTTTACTGTTCTGTTCGTTACTTCCAACCCAATTTCGACTATCCTACAGTGCTTATTTCAGAAAACCCAAAACACAGAAATTGTAGATCCAGAAGTCTTTGTTCATTTGGCTTTGGAATCAGGTCAATCCGATCTGTATTGACAAAGATACGACTGTTTTCCTGAGCTTGCGCAGTGCTGAAATTACTGTTCATCCCGTTTCTTGTGCGCGAGTCACTCTCCCGATCCTATTGTTTGAGAAAGCCTCCCCTAGGCTTGCATCATTTGGTATCAGAGCTTTGGAGGAGAGGACAATGCCTCCAAGACAAGCTAAGCGTCGTGGCGGCAGAACCCTTCCCCTCAATGAATTGCACACACTCGCTGAGAATATGCAACAACAAATTGATGAATTGACGCAAGAAGTTCAGCGATTGAGGGCTGAAGCAAATAATTCTCCACCCCGTTCCAGGACTGAAAATTCCCATGGTGACTCTTCCTCTTCGGAGAGTGTTCAATCTATTCACGGTCGGAGGCATGTTCGACATCGTTTACAACATATTCGTGAGCCAGATTGGGAAAAGGAAATCAAGAAAGATGTTCCAGAATTTACAGGTAATGAGTCTCCTGATGAAATTATTGATTGGCTAACACTTGTGAATGAGGTGTTTGAGCATCGGAATGTTCCGGAGAATCGTCGGGTTGGTATCATTGCTATGCGATTCCGAGGCAAGGCGATTGCTTGGTGGAGACGTGAAAAACAAACTCGCCAATCCGTTGGCAAAGCACCAGTCACTTCGTGGAGAAAGATGGAGGGCAAGATTCAAAAATATTTTCTCCCCAAAGGATATAAGAGAGAGCTCTACCAACGGTACCAAAATCTAAAACAAGGTATGCGAACGGTGGACCAATACACCAATGAATTCAATGAGTTGGTGATTCGTAACAATATCCAGGACCCAGAGGATGTGCTTGTGAACAAATACTTGAACGGTCTTCAATTTTACATTCAAGACGCCTTGGAAGTCCTTGACATTTGGGACTTAGGAGATGCACACCAACGGGCACTCAAAATGGAGCGCTCTCATTCTCGGAGACAACAATATGCTAGTAAGCCTTCTACTCAACCCCATGTTTCGAATCAACCTGCTACATCCGAAATACGTTGCTATTCTTGTGGGGAGTTGGGTCATCGTGCTAGCAATTGTCGAATCAATA
Source organism: Eucalyptus brandiana (assembly GCA_014182725.1). NCBI lineage: Eukaryota > Viridiplantae > Streptophyta > Magnoliopsida > Myrtales > Myrtaceae > Eucalyptus > Eucalyptus brandiana. The sequence goes on along the minus strand of CM024675.1, from coordinate 66,416,422 downwards.
AGAATCGACCAGCCGGTAAAGCCTTCTTGGTGGATAATGATTCTGACGAGAATGCTGAGGATCCACTTGAAGAAGAGGAGTTGAAAAATGATGAAGAAGCTGCGGATGATGAACAAATAGTGCATGCTGACACTGGCGAACTTCTTATGGTGAGGAAAATTTTTCCTACTCCTCGAGATGACACTGGAGATAGGTGGCTACGTACCAATATTTTCCATTCTGCTTGCACAATCATGGGAAAGGTATGTCAATTAATTATTGACTCTGGTTGTTGTGAGAATATAATTTCTGAAGTATCAGCAAACAAGCTGAAGTTGGAATTAAAAACGCACCCTACGCCTTATAAAATGTCGTGGTTGAAGAAAGGCGATGAGGTAACTATTTCAAAACGATGCCTTGTTAATTTGTCCATTGGTTCTGTTTATAGTGACAAAATATGGTGTGATGTTCTGCCGATGGATGCTAGTCACATTATTCTTGGTCGACCATGGCAATTCGATAAGAGGACTATGCATGATGGTTATCGAAATACATATTCTTTTGAATTTGGAGGCAAGAAGATTACGTTGGCACCTAGTAGGGTGGGAGATTCTTCTGATGATGATGGCAAGAATTCGAGGGCGAATTCTTTTAAAGATGGGGAGGATGATGCAGCCCACATTGAAGACCGGCTCCCTCGACCGAGAAGATCGGCCCGCATTAAAGCTCGACGAAACCGAGAAGCTATAATGATATCTTGAGTGCATTCCCGAAGTTTGAAAGAAGACACATTGGGAGCCATGAAGACATTATGCTTTTATTATTTTTCTAGTTCCTAAGCTCTTTATTATTTTTCTAGTTTCTAGGCTCTTTAATGCTTTTAAGTTTCTATGCTCTGTTTTTATTTCTTTGATGATATAAGCCATCAAATCCCTTGTAGAAGACAGACGACTTTTGATAAATGAAAAGCTTTGCTTGAAGCAAGTATCATGAACCTTGTAGAGTTCATACCTTGAAAACCTAGAAGAGTTTTCACTCCGTCCTTGAAGAGTCGGAGCTTTCGAAATCTGCACCCTTGAAGAGTTGCAGTCATCGATCTAGAAGAATCGGTGTCCCTTTCAACTTCCTTGGAGGCCTAGAAGAGCAACCAACGGAGTTCCTATCTTTTACTGTTCTGTTTGTTACTTCCAACCCAATTTCGACTATCCTACAGTGCTTATTTCAGAAAACCCAAAACACAGAAATTGTAGATCCAGAAGTCTTTGTTCATTTGGCTTTGGAATCAGGTCAATCCGATCTGTATTGACAAAGATACGACTGTTCTCCTGAGCTTGCACAGTGCTGAAATTACTGTTCATCCCGTTTCTTGTGCGCGAGTCACTCTCCCGATCCTATTGTTTGAGAAAGCCTCCCCTAGGCTTGCATCAGAGAGAGAGGGAGAGCAGACAAGTTCTATATGAATCTTGAAAACCTGTTATCAGTTTTGTGATTAAGTAGAGAATGAAGGAAGAAAGAAACATCTGGGAAGGACTGGAAGTAATACTTCACAAAAGAAGACTTAACTGCATTTCAAAGAAAAAACAAAATTCAGTCTTTCCCTACCACAATTTTCATTGGAGGGGAACTTTCTTGCTGCTTTTACAAGTCAATGTCTCTTCAAAGTCCTTGAGTGCACAAATACATGTCTGTAAGTCTTTATACTAGGAAGATTCAATGTCAGCATACAGGAACATATCTAGTTCTTCCGCACAACACTTGCTTAAAGGCCCTTGTGTCGGTCAAGCCAGGTCAACGGCGGGGTGTCCAGCGGCATTCGTGGAATAATTGCTATAGAACAGAAGATAGTATCTGAAAAACACATTTTGCCGTGTAATCGAACACTATGAGTGTAACAACAGGCTAACTAAAAGGAAAATAAAAAGAAAAAGGAGGGGGACAGGTGGAGGTCACTTGGTTAAAAGACGGTAAACAGGTGGCAACCAAAAAAGAGAAAAAGAAAAGAAGAGTTGAGGCGAAAATAAAATAGAAGAAGAAAAGAACCAAGAACAAAGAGCGTGAAAACAAGCAGAAAAGAAAAGGAGGGAGACAAGAAAGGGGTTCATGCACTTAAGTTTCGAATGTCTTGACAAGTCGGATTAATTTCAATTCACAAGCCCGGTAAGGATTGAAGTCATTCGTCTGTCTAATCGATAAATTTTCCTAGTTTAGCCATAAATTCAAAAGTACGTAAATTTTCAAAAACCAGTTCGATTTGGGAGTTCTTTAGCTATGAAATGATATAACAATAAAATTCTAGAGTGTCATGAAATCATGGGATATTACAAAAGTTAATTTAGTCTCACAAATTGGTCGAAATGAATTTTTAAAGTTCCACATGCAAGTTACGTGGAACAAACAACAATGAATATGAGCATTTCATGGGTGCATAGGGATTGTTTGCAAAGCTGAAGTAGCCTACATTATTTGGTTTCGCAACCTAGGTGACTAGTGTTTATCTCTCCTATTAATTTGTAAGCTTGTGTCTTAAAAGTGATATGGATTTGATATATTATTAAAGAGCATGTTTGCTACATAAAATTTAGATCAAACTTTTATTACTGTTGGTTATTTGTGAATGGTATGAAAAACGTTCTATGAAGTTAATGTAATAAAGGTCATATGCACTATTTTGTGAATGTTTGAAAAAGAATTCTAAAACAATTTGAAAAATAAATTACGAAAGATATTTTGCCGGATGAATTGACTTAGGAATTGTTATTAGTTTTGGTTATGAAACAAATTTATGATATGTATTTTGGATAAACTTTGTGGAATTTTGGAAGATAATGTTAGTTATTTGATGCTCATTATCGCTATGAACCCATTAAGGAATTTATGCATACTGTTTTCAGGATATCCTGTTGGGCCGAGCTACCGACTCATAATAGGTGGAGACATTGCCAATGAAGAATCTTGATTGGCTTTTCACAGGGCATTATGTCATGACCACAATTGGATATTAAACAATAGATGATCAATAGAATAGTTCATTAATGTGTGATTTAATAATGGTTGATAAATACAATAGATGTGACATCCTAGATTTTCAACTCTATTTTCTACTGAATTAATCGGACATTTCATTGACGTGCCTATAGGGTTGTTCACAAAGCTGATCACTCTCGAGAAAACTAGACTAACTGGGGAAGCTATTAAGGACTATAAAGCAAATAGACTTGAGAATTCGACTAGGAATCGGTTTTTCGATCGTGCTTATCTTTAGAGGCCATTACGGCATAGTTAAAAATCAATTTGAGATCAGAGATAGGGTCTATTCAACTGAGATGTGTGGCCGATCGTGGGTGACTTCACTAAATTGGAAAATTCTCATCAACCGACACTAATTTGATTTTATTGTCATTTTGGTACCCTGTGTCCGTAATTGAATTCTCGAGATTTTCATGACAATCGAGCATCGCCATTGAGTCGAGTGGGTTCATAGTGGCTCGAAGAAAATTGACCATGAGTCATTTGCCCTAAAAAGTTTTGAAAACTACCCGGTAGTCTAGGTCACGCTAAAAACGCGCCGAATGGAAATTAACCACCAATTCAAGTCTGATTTCAGAAATTGAAGATTATGTTATTTCACAATAAATTCTAGGACCCACGACCCAGTCTCAGAAGATTTTTCTGACAATCGAGACTTTTTGGATAAAAAGTCGGTTTAGGATCGTTTTGTGCAGAAAATGCCAAGGATTATTTTTGATCACAAATTTGGGAAGCAAGATGGATATATGGGTGAGGAAAAATGCTAAAATGATTAATGAGGTATCAATTGATTTTATAGAAGCCATTTGAGGTTGAATTGAAGAGAAATGAGTGGCCAATTGAAGCCAATTGAAGCCAAATTTGTAGCTCTTCCTTCCCCCCAGCATTGGACCATTTGAGATGTTGTGAGGGAGTGCCTTGGTGGCCAATTGGCAGCAATGGAGGGCTGGCTTGATGGACAAGCTTGTAGGGGACAAGGGTGTGGAAAAATTTGACCAAGGACCCCACTAAAGCCAACTTGTTCTTCACTCTTTACTCTCCCTTCTCCCTTGCCATGCATCCACCTCCATTCTCTCCCTCTCCCAACCTTATGTGATGCCAGCAGCTGAAGAGGAGAACCGGAGCAGCTCGCCGCACGCCAAGCCGTTGCCACCGTCCACTGTTGCACGCCATCTTGCCGCTCCAACTCCACCCGTGCCAGGCCACGCTCACCGTCCACCTTGCTCACTTCCCCTCGCTATCCAACCACTGTGCCATGACCTGAGGAGCTCAACCGGAGCTGCCCTTCACCGTTTCTTCGCCGGTAAACTTCCGTCAAGGCCTCGGTTTGACCTATTCTATCTTACCCGAGCAATTCCCGCCTTGAATCAAGTTGTTTGGCTTCTGTTTTCAGCAAGATCATATCAGGTTTGGTGTGGGTTTCTAGCCACCTTGCAAGCTCGTTTGAGGTGTTTCCGGGTCCCAAACCCGAGGCCCACTTTGGAGTTAAATGTCCCTTGCGACGTTCCCGATGTTTCAATCTGAATGGATTGTTAAACGGGTGAGTTTAGCTCACTAATCCTTGATTAGTTTGCTAATGATGCTTAAGAGTTGATTAATGTTAATTAAGCATGATTAGGTGGTTAGATTAGTTTAGGATAATTTAATTAGTGACTTAATGATGCATGTTAGATATTTGGTTAGTGTAATTAGCAAGTAGAGACATACTTCTATTTATTGAATGCATCTCGGGATTTTTCCCGATCCGTTATGGCGTCCAATTAGGCATTACGGGCCTAAATTGAATTTTTAGTATTTATTTATTAATTTTCGAAATTAATTAATTATTTATTTATTTTCCGAAAATTAGGCAAGGATAGCCAACGACCGGAATTTTATACTGATTGGCGTGGTGCAGTCCGTTTATTTAATTGTGTTGAATTGAATTATCTGTGAATTTGGAAATTATTTCTAAATTAATTAATGTTGGTTATTAATTGAAAAATAACCAGGTATCGGTTGATAATGCCAAAATATTTTAGTGGACTACAGAAAATGTGAGAGTTATGGAAAGGAAAATATTATATTTTGACTAAGGCCAACCGTGTGCCCACGCACGATATTTTATAGGGTATGATAAAAGATGAGAAGAAATGATGTGTGACGTGGCTTGGCGATTATTACGTTGCTTTAGTGAATAGGTCACCTTAAAGAATGCACGTAATTATTGAATATATATCACCTAGAAAAGCACGTGGTTCGATTGTTAGTACGTTATCTTGGCGAAAAATCGTCTTAAAGAATGCAAGTGGCTTGGTGATTTGGTATATCGCCTTAGAGAATGCACGTGACTCGGTAATTAGTACATTGCCTTGGCATATAAGATGCCTTAGAAAATGCACGGGGCTCGGTGATTAGTACATTACCTTGGTGATATGGCACCTTAGAGAATGCATGTGACTCGGTAACTAAGTATGTCGCCTTGGTGATTCGGCACCTTAGAGAATGCACGTGGCTCAACGACTAAGTATATTATATTGGAAATTGTATAGTATGGATGGAATTGACCGGTGAATGCTCTGATTGACATGTAATCGACTAAGTCAATTGATCGAGATATCGATCTGTGATTGCTTGGGTGCCTATTGAACTATGCTAATATGCAGGTGGAATCTGAGGCCAAGGTAAGTCCTCCGACCCGTGTGTGCATAAGCAGCCTGGTTAGCATATTGGTTTACTAATCGAGTCTTAAGGGGTAGAACTCGCTGAGACGTAATCTTAATGGTTATTGTATAACCATTTCAGGCCCCTAGATTGCAGCACCCCCACCCCCTCGTCCCCCTATGCATTTTGGTGTTCTAGTGGAAGTCATAGAGATGGAGACTCACTTCCCGATACATCCCCACCCTGAAGGACTGGAGTACGTCTTGGTTCAGTCGACCGTCTGGGTTGACGTGGGAAAAGACGCCCTGAGACTCCACAAGTATCGATCATGGTATCGTGAGTACTATGATGAGCGAAGAGTGGATTTCATGCCAGAGATTGATGTGCCTATGTTTGTCCTAGAGGAGGCATTCAGGAATGGGACAGCCGATCACAAGGATGGGTCAGTAGTTGATGCAAAGGACCTGAAGCTCGAGAGCAATACTGAGTCCCCTATATACTCAGCAGCAGGATCCAATTGGAGCATGCCAGAAGAAGGGGAGATAGTCGAGTAAGAGGAGGGACAGGAGGAGGATCAGAAGTGGGAATGGCCAGAGGGGGAGCCTGTAGTAGAGGAAGTTGAGGACGAGCCTGAGGTGAATTTTGAAGAATAAGAGCTCGAGGATGAATCGGAAGAAGACGAGGAGCTAGAAGAAAACGAGTTTAGTGAAGAGGAATCTGAGGAGGATGACCTCGAGGAGGATCCTGAGTACGACTCAGATGAGGATTGAGATCCCATCCTGTCTTGCAAACTTTGGGTTTTGATTGGATATATAGTAGATCAAACTTGTGAATAGTATTGTATTATACTATAGTTTGCTTTGTATAAAAGTGTGGTTATGTGTTTTCATGTTGTAAAAATTATGGCCTACTTTTTTATCCCAATATTTTATTGTCTGGGGATTATTATTTGCTTCCATATGCATATTAGAATGAAAGGGGTCGGCAATACATCCTAGGACGTTGCTTTTAATCGACCAAGTGAGGGATGGGCACGCATTCGAGGATCGGGGCGTGACAATAGACTATTGTCGTTTGATTTGTTATTAATAATTGGTTAAGTAATTCTAATATGTGAAAGATTGTTGAAATCGAATAACTCACATTTGAAATAGTATATACTATATTTGACATTATTAAATTTTTGGTATTGTTTTATAAATATGTATAATGAATGCTCAATTTGTTTAGAAGAAATAAGTACTATTCACTGAATTGTATTTGCTTATATCATTCATTGCAATCCCTATTCAAGTTCTTTAGTTAAGGGTAAGTAGCGAGAGTGCTATCAACAGCAAAAATTTTCTATAGTTGAATAGTGGATATGAGTTGAGATAGTTGGGCATATGTTTGAATAGACAATTATTGAGATTTAGTTTGTTAGTTTGGAAAAGTATATACTTATTATGGTGAATATAAGAAAGATACTATAACCAAATTACTACTTAGTCAAATATATAGATAGAGATATATATTTTTATAAGAGATTAATATTAGTTATGTTTAAGGTTCCATCCTTCAAATAGGAGGACGACTGTGTTATTTTCCCTATATTTATAGGAGTTTGGGCGTGACAATGAGTAATTGACAATATTCAATTGAAAAAAGGGGGGGGAGGTAGGGATAATAACACAAATGATCTATAAACTTTAGCTTAATGTATAATGTGGTTTATGAACTTTTCATTTATTCAATATGGTTTATAAACTTTAGCCTAATGTTCAATGTGGTTGATGAACTTTAGCCCTAACATTTAATGTGATTCATGAACTTTAAATTTGTTCAATGTGGTCCCTAGACTTTCGATACTGAGTTATATGAATGCATTTAATATAGTCCTTCCATTAATTTAAGATTAGGAACAATATTGAACAATTTTATAGTTTATGGACTAAATTGAACATATATAAAAAATTCATGAACTACATTGAACAAATTAAAAGTTTAGAGATCACATTGCACAATGAGCTAAAGTTTAAAGATCACATTCCACATTTAGACAAAGTTTAAGAAACATTTGTGTCATTTTCTAAATAAAATAATATAAACCATTTTTTCCTTGGTTGCGCCCTTGTTATCTTTTCTTTTTTGGCTTCGAAAGGAGGGTTCACCGCTCTACGAGGCCCCATTAATTCTCGCCAGTGTAATCGAGGCTAGTAAGAGAAAGGAATGGAAGTTACAGTATTATAATTCAAAAGGTCATCTTTCTATGTTTATTCAAAACTTAAAGACTAAAAGGGCGCATAAATTTAAGAAAGAATGGCATAAACGAAAAATAGGAAAAAACAACTGTTTGTGTAATATATGGGCTCTTTAATAAAATAAATTAAAAAAGAAAGAAAGAAAGAAAGAAAAAGGAAAAGAAAGGTTTGAAAAGTCAAAAAGGGAGGCTGAAGAGAACTGTGGAACCTTCGGCTAGGCTTTAAAAAGAGAGAAAGAGGGAGAGAAAGAGAAGAGCAGCGGGCAGAAACAGGGGAAAACGCGAAACAGGGGAGGAGAGAAAGAAGAGAAAGGAAAAAGAGAAAAAGGGAAAAAATTTGGCGCGCTTGTGGTCCGGACGCCTCATCAAGCTGACTCAAGGGTGTTTTGTAAGGCCGGTAAGAAATTGAAGCCTTTAATCACTTACTTGAAGTAATCACCGCAATTAGGGCCCGAAATTCGGATTTCTTGGGTATTTGTGTGACGAAGCCCGATTTTTGAGTCGTTAAGCTGTATATTTTTTAGAAATGATACTTTGGGATGTTGTGAAGCTATAGCATCTTACGAATCATGATTTGAGCTTGCGGTTTGTTCGGAATGGAATTTTGAAGTTGGGGATGCAATTTGGTACTGTAGCGAACAGTGGCTTCGAGTCTCTTTTTTTTTTGTTTTCGGTACTGTTTTGGGGCGGCTGAGTTGGGGTCGTTGTTGTACACTAAGAGAACTTTCTAAAAACTATAAGATGGCTTGAAATGGAATTTTGTGAAAGGAGTTATGGCATGACGAAGTTGGCGCATGGGCTACGCCTAGCTGAAAATGATGAATTTCTGCTAAATTGAGAGCTTTTGTGCCGCATATGTGTCGTTTTATCGACAAATAGGCCTAGTATAGACGAGTCGTTATGCAGATATCATTTTTACTCGGCATTTTGATATTATTTTTCCGTTAATTGTTAGGGATCCGAATGCGTTGGTTCGTGTGAGCGTCGTAGTTGATTTTTGGCTTTTTCCAGGTGAGTGACACTATTTCTTCTTTGTATTTTAAACTCATGTTTTGAGAAACATGGTGGATTAAATACTCTATAAGTTGGTAAAAAGCATATTTTGTTGCATAAAATAGGATCGAGCTATTACTGCCATTTTTGTTGTTCGAATGGAGTTATATTCCGACTTCGATTTGAATGGTTGTTTGAAAAATGATTTGTGAAATTCTTTGTGAAAGAATCTTGAAATGTTTTGGAGAATGCTTTGATATTTATATATCAAATTTCGAGTTGTGATATGATTCTCTTTCTGATGTTGGATTACTGGATATTGTGATTGGTGGTTGGTGCTCAATGTCTCTGTGGACCCTGAGGGGTGTGGGTATGCGCATACTATTTTAGGATATCTTTGTGGACCGAGCCACCGGCTAATAATAGGTGGAGATCTTGTCAAGGGGGGAATCTTGGTCGTCTTGTCACGGGCGTTACGCGTGACCATGGTTAGATATTTGAGCATGAATTGGTCAATGGAGTGGACCATTGACGTGTGATTTGAGTTTGGTCGATGGAGTGGACCATCGATATGATTTGATGAAATTAATTAATGGAATAGACCATTGATGCATGTTTTACGAGATTGACTAATGGACTCGACCATTGGTACTTTCGGTATTTGAGTTATGATTTGGAATTATGATAAAGTGAGTTATGTTTGTGTTTTAACATGTGCATAGTGATTTCTCGATCCGCTTAGAAGAAATGTGTTATTCACTGAGCTGTGGTAGCTCACTCCTTTCTAATACTTGTTTTTCAGGTTCTTCAACGAGTTGCGAATTGGCGTGAGCATTCGTTCGGGGAGGACTTTTGCGGTGGAAATTTTTGGGTATGGCTTATACATAGTTAATAGGTTTATAAGATAGTCTTTGTAGAATGTTTATGTTTTGATTTTTGTGGATTATAGATATACTCTGATATTGTAACCAATTGCCCCTTTTTGGTCAAATATATATATATATATATATATATATGGATGTATATATGTTGATATCGGGTTGAAATTTTGGTTACGTTGAGGCTGCATCCTTTGGAAAAAGGACGGCTGTGTCATGTCCCTTTTTCTTGTGAATCGGGGTGTGACATTTGTTGGTATCAAAGTTTAGGTTTTGATTTGTTTGGGTAGATATGGGACGATGTGAGATTGTGTGATAGATTTTTTTTAATGCGTTAGCCTTTTAGATATTAAGTCGTAGCTCCGTTTTTGGATTCAGGTGATCATGCGTGACTCGGAGATGCTTGCTTCATTTCGTAGAAATAGTAAAGGTAAGCAAGTTGTCGCCCCTGATGCTAGAGACACGCCTCAAGCTTCTTGACGTGCGTCTTTAAGGAGGAGACGGGAGGATTGGCGTGATGGAAGTCCTAACTCGCATGAAGCCAGGGAAGTTAACCAACGGTCGTTTCCCCGGAGTGACTTTGAGCAAGCCATGATTTATTAGTATTGTCAGGCAAAGGAACTAAGTGGAGATTGAGCAACTGGCTCATACACCTTTGCCCAATTCAGAGAAGTGAAACCACCCACTTATGATGGGAAAGCTGATCCTCTTGCAGCTGAGTAGTGGACTAGAAAGATTGAGGGGATCTTTGAAGCAGAAGGTGTTCCTGAAGATAAGAAGGTTAACTTTGCTTCTCGATACTTAGAAGGCGAGGCAGAGCATTGGTGGGAGGGAATGAGGCTAGCTCTTGGAGATAGGGGTGGTGTTATAGCTTGGGAGGACTTTAAGCAGGCTTTCAATGCCCAATTCTTCCCAGTGTCATTTCAGACAAAAATGAAGAGTGATTTTATACACATATCTCAAGGCGACTCCATGGTTTTGGAGCGCAGCCCGCTTTAATCAGATGAGTAGATTTGCTGAGTAATATGTGTCTAATGAGCAAGATAAAGCTGATCACTTTCAGAGGGAGCTCCGATATGAAATTGGTTTGGCACTCACACCTCTAGCATTGACATCTTATAAAGACGTTTTGGAACGAGCGATCAGAGTGGAACAAAAGATTTTGGAGCGTGACGTGCAAGGCGTACCTCAACATAAGAAGTTGAGATTCACTAACTATCAGGATAGCGGCGCTGGTGGCAGCGGAAAGAGGAAAGCTTTTAACCAACCAGGAAAGCCTAGAATTCAGAATAATCCAGGCCCTTGTACTACATGTGGAAGACGACATAGCGGTCCTTATTATCGCAAGAGAGGAGCATGTTTCACTTTTGGAAAAATGGGACATATGGCGCATGATTGTCCAGCACAGAAGAATGCCCCTGAAGATAGTAGAGTATGTTTTGTATGTGGACAACCTGGACATCGAGCCTATACTTGTTCTATGAGGAAGACTGCACCTCCAGTTGATAAGCCACAAGAAGGCCAGCAAAGGCAAAGGATGACTGGGAAAGTTTTTACGATGACAGGAGAGGATGCAGCGGCTTCTAATACAGTTGTTGCAGGTAATATTTCTATTGCCTCACAACCTGCTTATGCATTGTTTGATCCCGGTGCTACGCATTCCTTTACTTCCATTGACTTTGCAAAGAAACTTGATGTGTTGCTTGAGCTTCTAAAATATGAATTGTGTATCGATACTCCCACTGGTGATTTCTTGATTGCCGATCGTGTTTTCAAGAATTGTTTGTTGCGAATTGATGATGTACCGTTGCTTGTGAATTTGGTGGAGTTAGATATACGAGATTTTGATGTTATTCTAGGGATGGATTGGTTATCAAAATATCATGCCATTGTCGATTGTTATTCAAAGAAAGTTATTTTTCGACCTCCAAATCAACCAGAATTCTCTTTTTCGGGAAGTTATGAAGGCACTTTTCTAAGGTTAATTTCAGCTATGCGAGCAAGAAAGCTTTTGAGAAAGGGTTGTTGCAGTTATTTGGCTTGTGTAAAAGATACAAGTAAGGAGCCGGTAAAGCTAGAAAATGTTCATGTTGTCAGAGAATTTCCTGACGTATTTCCTGAAGATTTACCTAGCTTGCCTCCTGATAGAGAGATAGAGTTTTGCATCGATTTAATACCTGGTACAACACCTATCTCTAAGACCCATATCGGATGGCACCTTCTGAATTGAGTGAATTGAAAACACAACTGGAACAGCTTTTGGATAAGGGTTTTATGAGGCCTAGTGTATCGCCTTGGGGAGCTCATGATCTATTTGTGAAGAAGAAAGACGATAGTATGCGACTTTGCATAGATTATCGAGAACTTAACAAGGTGACGATCAAAAATAAATATCTTTTACCTTGGATTGATGATTTATTTGATCAACTTCAAGGGGCTCAAGTATTTTCTAAGATTGACCTTTGTTTTGGGTATTATCAGTTGAAGATAAAAGTTGATAATGTGCCAAAGACCGCTTTCAGAACAAGGTATGGGCATTATAAATTTCTTGTCATGCCTTTTGGGTTAACGAATGCACCTACGGCTTTCATGGATTTGATGAATAGGGTATTCAGGCAATTTCCTGACAGATTTATTGTGGTATTCATTGATGATATTTTGGTGTATTCGAGGAGTTTGGGAGAACATGAACAACACTTAAGAGTTGTTTTACAAACTTTGCGTGAAAAGAAGTTGTATGCTAAATTTAGTAAGTGTGCCTTCTGGCTTGATCATATAGAATTCTTGGGTCATGTAATATCAAAGGATGATATCTCAATTGATTCAAAGAAAGTTGAAGCAGTTGTTCAATGGAATCGCCCTACCAATGTTACGGAGGTGAGAAGTTTTCTTGGGTTAGCAGGTTATTACAGGAGATTTATAGAAGGGTTTTTTAAAATTGCCAGTCCACTTACTCGCTTAACTTAGAAAGGAGTTAAATTTGTGTGGTCAGATCAATGTGAGCGCAGTTTCCAAGAGTTGAAGAGGCGATTGGTGTCAGCTCCTATATTAACTTTGCCTTTAGGAACTAGTGGCTTTACAATTTATTACGATGCATCTAAGGAAGGTTTATGTTGTGTTCTTATGCAAGATGGTAAAGTTGTGGCATATGCCTCTAGACAGTTGAAGGCTCATGAGAAGAACTATCCTACTCATGATCTGGAGTTGGCGGCAGTTGCGTTTGCATTAAAAATATGGCGGCACTACTTGTATGGTGAGAAATGTGAAGTCTTTACCGATCACAAAAGTTTGAAATATATTTTTACTCAGAAAGAACTTAACATGAGGCAGAGGAGATGGCTAGAACTTCTGAAGGATTATGACTTATCCATCAATTACCATCCAGGTAAAGCTAACGTGGTGGCTGATGCATTGAGTCGCAAATCCTCTGGAAATATGGCAGCATTGCTCACTTCTCAAAAGCCTATTCTTGAAGATATGAGAAAGCTAGACTTGGAGGTTTTGGTTTATCAGCTTGGTGCTCGATTAGCTAATCTTTTCGAGTACAACCGACATTGATTGATAGAATCAAGGCTAAATAAAATGAAGATCCTCAATTGGAGAAGATTAAAGAAGGTGTAGAAGTTGGGAAACAAGATGACTTTAGTATCCATGTAGGTGGGTCATTGAGGTTCCGTGGTCGATTATGTGTTCCCAATGATTCAGAATTGAAAAAGGAGATATTACAAGGAGCTCATAGCACTAGATTCTCGATTCATCCAGGAAGCACCAAGATGTACAGGGATTTGAGAGGAAATTTTTGGTGGATCAATATGAAGAAAGATATTGTGAAGTTTGTCGACCAATGTCCAGTTTGCCAGCAAATGAAAATTGAGCATTAAAAACCAGGTGGTCAGCTACACCCACTTGAAGTACCTAAATGGAAGTGGGAGCACATTACCATGGATTTCATCGTCGGCTTACTGAGGACACCTAGTGGTAAGAATGCTATATGGGTGATTGTTAATTGATTGACTAAATCTGCACATTTTTTGTCTTATCGATTTGGTCTTTCACTTGAAGACATGGCGAAGCGATACATCAATGAGATAGTGAGACTTCATGGAGTTCCAGTGAGTATTGTTTCCGATAGAGATCCCAAGTTTGTGTCCAACTTTTGGAAGAGTTTACAAGGGGCGTTAGGTACTCAACTCAACTTTAGCACAGCTTTTCACCCATAGATGGATGGTCAGTCAGAAAGAACTATTCAGACATTAGAGGATATGCTACGATCCTGAATTATTGACTTTGGTGGTTCGTGGGATGAACATTTACACTTGGCAGAGTTTTCTTATAATAACATCTATCATTCTAGTATTAAAATGGCTCCTTTTGAAGCTTTGTATGGGCGTAAATGTAGGACTCCTGTTTGCTGGGATGATGTTGGTGAGAAAAGATTAACCGGCCCTGAATTCATACAATAATCAGAAGAGAAAATCAGACTCATTCGAGAGCGTTTGAAAATAGCACAAAGCCATCAGAAAAGTTATGTAGACCTTAAGAGGTGCAAAGTAGAATTTAATATAGGAGACCATGTATTCTTAAAGGTTTCTCCTATGAAGGGCGTCATGAGATTTGTCAAACGTGGTAAATTAAGCCCAAGGTACATGGGACCATTTTTGATATTAGAAAAGATTGGTGAAGTTGCTTATAAGCTAGCTTTACCTCCAGCATTATCCGGAGTCCATAATGTGTTTCATGTATCCTTATTACGGAAATATGTGCCAAATCCTGATCACGTATTGGATTTTACACCATTGAAGTTGAGAGAAAACTTAACATACGAAGAGCAACCCATTCGTATTATTGATAAGAAGGATCAAGTGTTGTGACTATGCACTATTCCTTATGTGAAGATCCAATGGCAAAATCACAGAGAGAGAGAGGCCACTTGGGAACTCGAGGAAGAGGCAAGGCGCAAATACCCTCGCTTGTTTCATGATTGAGGTGCTTGTAAATTTCGGGGACGAAATTTTTTTTAAGGAGGGGAGAATGTAATATATGGGCTCTTTAATAAATAAAAAGAAAGAAAGAAAGAAAGAAAAAGGAAAAGAAAGGTTTGAAAAGTCAAAAAGGGAGGCTGAAGAGAACTGTGGAACCTTCAGCTGGGCTTTAAAAAGAGAGAAAAAGGGAGAGAAAGAGAAGAGCAGCGGGTAGAAACAGGGGAAAACGTGAAACAGGGGAGGAGAGAAAGAAGAGAAAGGAAAAAGAGAAAAAGGGAAAAATTTTGGCGCACTTGTGGTTCGGACGCCTCATCAACCCAACTCAAGGGTGTTTTGTAAGGCCGATAAGAAATTGAAGCCTTTAATCACTTACTTGAAGCAATCGCCACAATTATGGCTCGAAATTCAGATTTCTTGGGTATTTGTGTGGCGAAACCCGATTTTTTAGTCGTTAAGTTGTATATTTTTTAGAAATGGTACTTTGGGATGTTGTGAAGCCATAACATCTTACGGATCATGATTTGAGCTTGTGGTTTGTTCGGAACGAAATTTTGAAGTTGGGGGCACAATCTGGTACTGTAGTGAACAGTGGCTTCGAGTCTCTTTTTTTGTTGTTTTCAGTACTGTTTTGAGGTGGTTGAGTTGGGTTTGTTTGTTGTATGTTAAGAGAGCTTTTTAAAGACTATAAGATGGCTTGAAACGGAATTTTGTGGAAGGAGTTATGGCATGACGAAGTTGGCGCATGGGCCGCGCCTAGCTAAAAATGATGGGTTTCTGCTAAATTGAGAGCTTTTGTGGCGCATATGTGTCGTTTTATCGACAAATAGGCCTAGTATAGACGAGTCGTTATGCAGATATCCTTTTTACTCGGCCTTTTGATATTATTTTTCCGTTAATTGTTAGGGATCCAAATGCATTAGTTCATGTGAGCGTCGTAATTGATTTTTGGCTTTTCCTAAGTAAGTGACACTATTTCTTCTTTGTATTTTAAACTCATGTTTTGAGAAACATGGTGGATTAAATACTCTATGAGTTTATAAAAGCATATTTTGTTGCATAAAATAGGATCAAGCTATTATTGCCATTTTTGTTGTTCGAAGGGAGTTATATTCCGACTTCGATTTGAATGGTTGTTTGAAAAATGATTTGTGAAATTCTTTGTGAAAGAATCTTGAAATGTTTTGGAGAATGCTTTGATATTTATATATCAAATTTCGAGTTGTGATATGATTCTCTTCCTAATGTTGGATTACTGGATATTGTGATTGGTGGTTGGTGTTCAATGTCTCTGTGGACCCTGAGGGGTGTGGGTATGCGCATACTATTTTAGGATATCCTTGTGGGCCGAGCCATCGGCTAATAATAGGTGGAGACCTTACCAAGGGGGGAATCTTGTTCGTCTTGTCACGGGCGTTACGCGTGACCATGGTTAGATATTTGAGCATGAATTAGTCAATGGAGTGGACCATTGACTTGTGATTTGAGTTTGGTTGATGGAGTGGACCATCGATATGATTTGATGAGATTAATCAATGGAATAGATCATTGGTGCTTGTTTTACGAGATTGACTAATGGACTCGACCATTGGTACTTTCGGTATTTGAGTTATGATTTGGAATTATGATAAAGTTAGTTATGTTTGTATTTTAAAATGTGCATAGTGATTTTTCAATCCGCTTAAAAGAAATGTGTTACTCACTAAGTCGTGGTAGCTCACTCCTCTCTTATACTTGTTTTTCAGGTTCTTCAACGAGTGGCGAATAGACGTGAGCATTCGTTCGGGGAGGACTTTTGCGGTGGAAATTTTTGGGTATGGCTTATACATAGTTAATAGGTTTATAAGATAGTCTTTGTAGAAGGTTTATGTTTTGATTTTTGTGGATTATAGATATACTCTGATATTGTAACCAATTGTCCCTTTTTGGTCATATATATATATATATATATATATATATATATATATATATATATATATGTGGATGTATATATGTTGATATCGGGTTGAAATTTTGGTTACGTTGAGGCTGCGTCCTTTGGAAAAAGGACGGCCGTGTCATGCCCCTTCTTCTTGTGAATCGAGGTGTGACAGTTTGTTAACCAGCTCAAATGACTTGAACCCCCTAATACCTCAAATTAGCCTGGAGAAAGTGATGCAATATCCAGTGGAGGAACAAACTGCTGTGAAATTTTAGTCTTTACCTTTTAATTAAGATCAATATAAACAAAAACTCTAAATTTGTACAGTTATGCCACATTTACTCCAACCTAATATATCTACGCCACATTTATCTCAAACTAATTTGTGTCACAAAAAATCTACACTCATATCACATTTACCCCAAATTAGTATACATGCGTCATATTTATGCCAAATTATGGTAAATCTAGGATTCGGGGAGAGGGGGGGTAAATGTGACATCAATGCACCGGTTTTGGATAAATGTGATACGGGTGTATTAGTTTGAGATTTTTATAACATAAAAATTAATTTTTGATAGGTGTATTAATTCGGAGTTTTTAGTGGCATTAATCCTTAATTTTATTAGAATTCCGCTTCAAATGCACCTTAAGTTTTGTTCAACACGAAATATCATAAACTTTCGCAACAAAAAAAGTATTGACGCATGAATTCATATACATATTTTCTTATAATCTTTAAAATCTAAATTACATATCAAATTTCGATGGAAAAACTATAGGTTTGAAACATGTTAATAGTAATGTATGAAATCATCCAAAATTCCTTTCATAATTTTAGCACTTCAAATTTCTCGAGAAGTTTAGGGGTCCAGAGAAGTTGCTTACAGCTTGCATGAACGACTTTGTGAGGTCGTCTGACTTGCTGTCTCCTCTCCCACTCCCTGCACACAGACCGACCGAATGTCTTCCTGTGATGACCCGAGCGGCGGTGCGCGGGGAGGAGGGATGGCGGTGCGTCCGCGTCTCGGTCCTCGGACGTGTGCAAGGAAGGGATACCTTTCCCTCTTGTCCCACATCGCTTAAGGGGGGAGTCCTGGGAGCCTTTATAAGGCTTGGGTCCCTCTTAACTTGTGTGACACGTTTTAAAACCGTGAGGGAAAAGACCGTGGTTGGGATGGCGGTTCGTCTGCACCAGGGTAGGTGACCCAAAGCGGACAATATCATACAGTGGGGCCCGGGTCCTTACAAATGATATCAGAGCCGACTCCCGCAGCGTGTGGGGCCACAGTGTCCTGGGTGGTGCACGGGGAGGAGGGATGGCGGTGCGTCCACGCCTCGGTCCCCGGACGTGCGCAAGGAAGGGATCCCTCTCCCTCTTGTCCCACATCGCTTAAGAGGGGAGTCCTGGGAGCCTTTATAAGGTTTGGGTCCCTCTTAACTTGTGTGACGCATTTTAAAACCGTGAGGGAAAAGACCGTGATTGGGATGGCGGTTCGTCCACACCAGGGCGGGTGACCCAAAGCGGACAATATCACACAGTGGGGCCCGGGTCCTTACACTTCCAGTCTCCCCATGTGCACGAAAAGGAAGAAAAATCAGCACCACGAAGATCGTTCAATATCCTGCCCCGCGCAGGGAGAAAAATGCTTGCAAGGAAAACCTACAAGTGATTTGACAGTCAGATCCAAATTGACCCATTTTAATATAATACAGATTGAACCAGTCAATGTCTATAAAATTGGGTTGTTCCCCTCCTTGAATGTCTTCTAGTCTCCACATGTGCAAGAAAAGAAAGAAAAACCAGAACCACAAAGATCGTTCAATATCCTGCCCCACACGTTAAAGAAATGCCTGCAAGGAAAACCTATAAGGGATTTGAAAGTCGATCCAAATTGACCAATTTTAATATAATGCAGATTTAAGGGGTCAAAGTCTATAAAATTGAGTTGTTCCCCTGACTACAATTTTTACTGGGGAGGAACTAACCTTATCATTTTCGGTGCTCTTCCAAGTCAATGCAGAAGTCCTTAAATTTAAAATACGCGTTTGTAAGTCTTACATTAGAAATATTCAATGTCAGCATACAGCAACATGTTTCGGTCCTGCTGTACAACATTTTCTTAGATGCCTGGTCAAAGACGGGTTGTATGGGGGCGTTCATCGAAGAATTGCTACAGAAAATACTTTCTCGAGAAAAGATTTTGCCATGCAACAAAAGAGCGTCCACGCCTCTCCTAAGGCTCCGCTAATTCTCACCGGGGTGCTCAAGGCTACTAAGGGAAAGGAATGGAAATTAATGCATTATATATGAATTAATCCAACATATCAACGTTTAAACATTATAAGAGTTTTACGAATTTTGCATTTAAAAGCAGCTAAAATGCATGAGTCGGAAGATTTTGTTTAAACAAAAGGTATAAAATGAAAATCAAACTAGACCGGGAAGGGAAATCTTAAGCCTCAATGCTGATTTGAATTAAGATGGAATGGAAGATAGAAATTACTAACACATCTAAGCTGGGTACAAAATACAAATACTAATGTTCATCTGTTACAGAAAATTCAAGACTCGAGAGTGATTCTGAGCACACTGTGACTTAAAATTATTGTAACATTACATGCATTGATGACTAGGAATTGCAATGAGATCCAAACTTGAGTTCATACAGTGCAAGCGGCAGTCGGACAAGGAGGAACCGAAATTTCAGTTGTTCCGTCCAACATCATCACCACGGATTTCATCGAGGGACGAAGAGCCGGCTCGTCCTGAATGCACCAGAGGCTCACTTTCACCAGTTTCTCCAACAACCACTTATCAACTTCCTCGCCTAGGACCAACTTGTCCAGCTCTCCATCCCTGAAATGCCCGTATACCCAACTGGAAAGGACGATCTCCTCAGGAGTCGACGAGTTGACATCCATGTGCCTGCGACAGAATACGATCTCCAGGAGCATGATCCCATAGCTATAGACATCTGTCTTCACTGATATCGGGGTGCCCTTGTGCCATTCTGGCGCCATATAGCCTCTCGTCCCCCTAATGACTGTGAAGGTCCTGGTTTGATCTGGCATCAGTAGCTTGGCCAGCCCGAAGTCGGAGATTTTGACTGCCCAGAAGTCATCCATCAGGATGTTTTGGGGCTTAATGTCGCAGTGTATTATGGGCGTGTCGCACTCTTCGTGTAGGTAGAGGATTCCCCGGGCAATTTCCAAGGCGATTCTCATCCGCTCGTTCCAATCAGGACGCCTTTCAGATCGGAAGAGCAGATCTGCAAGGGAGCCGTTGCTCATGTATTCATAGACAAGTAACCTCTTGGATGCCTCAGCACAGAAGCCAAGCAACCGAACCAAGTGCCGGTGATTAGTGGCGCCGATGACGCGCATTTCCGCGCGGAACTCCCTTTCACCTTCGTTGAGCAGCTTCTCTAGTCTTTTGACAGCAACAACTCTTTTGCCCCTGTACAAGGTTCCTTTGTAGACCGCACCGAATGATCCCTTGCCCAACTCTTCCTTGAAGCCGTTTGTTGCTCCCTTCAGCTCCTTGTAAGAAAATGGCCTCAGAGCAAGTTCCTCCGTCAAGCCAAAAGTTCCCCTTTCCACTATCTTCTTGTACTCAAGTACTCGCAACTTGAAGGCAAAAAGACAAGCGACTGCCAGGGCGATGCACGAGCATGCCGTAAGTCCTACAGTCACCAAAAGTAGTTGGATTGTTTCTTTCTTGCTGTCGACTTTTTCCAGCACCTGTGAATCGGAGTTATTGGTGTCGGCAGCTTCAATACCTTCTACTCCCACCTTGAAAAATGCTCTGAATGATTTTTCAGGAACTGTCCGGGCATACATCAGAGGAAGCTTTTGTTTCATACAAGTTCCTTGACTGAAGTCGTATAAAGCTACCTCACAATTGCAATCTTCCAAGCACGACATGTTGCATTCCGCTACTTCCATTGTCACCTGAAAATAGGGAGGGTCCTGCCAGTACACATGGTCGATGGATTCAAAGGTAAACAATGATGAGTTTTCTCTGGCGTCCCTGCACCATTCTTCCTTGAAGTTCCTCTCGCACCCACTAAACTGGTTTGTACTGTCAACATAATCCGTACCGGGAAAACACCGACATACAGGTTGCTCATCCTCCATAGTACAGTAACTATTAAAGCCACATAAGCCCTTCACTCCGCACTTATTATCTGGTTGTGTCCACATTGAGGACACCACATCGTTGCCATTTTCAGCAAACCTATGAGAATACAGTTGGAGTATTCCCCCAGAGTCCAGTATCAAACGGTAAATTGTTGAATTATGGTTCACAGAAGAGGTATCCAGATCTGATATAACTACGTATTCTGCTGAGTTGTCTAGTAGAAGAAGTGCACCAGTGAAATTGAGATACAGGTGAAAATGAACAGGCTGTACGTAACAACACGTATTTGAAGCCCAGTAAGCATCTATTCCAGATGTCAGAGTATCCTTAGGGTAGAGAACCGAGTTATTATCATATTGCATACAGAGACGAAACCTGCCTTTTAAATGATTAGTCCAAGACACGCTCGAATGTAATTCAGCACCAGTGGGTAAGGACTGGCCTCCAAGTAATGTATCAGTAGGAAAATTGAAACTTTGCCAGATGACCTCAGAATGCTAGTTATAGAGGATGAAATTCCCTGCATCGTCCATGGCTGCACATGAAGCACTATCTGACGAGTTAGCAATCAGTTCAGTCTCCCCAGGACCAATTTTAAGAACGAGCTGACCATCAGGGGTTAACTCCAGTGCAGCATTTGAGGACACTGGCGGATTGTCTCGATTTGCTGTCCAGACAGTGGTGTTCTGTGATTTACGAACCATCCAAATCCCCACTTTAAACCCACCACCTTCCTGGTAGAAGCCGAATGCAAAGTGACCAGAAGGCGAGGTCCAGGAAGTGGGATGAGTTATGGGATGGATTGCTGAGTTTAAGCTTATCGAGCACTTTTCAGATCCATCTGCTGCGCAATACCCTGTAAGCAGAAAGATCAGTATGATGTATGAAGAAGCCATGGGCAGTATCTGTTAATAAAGTGGGAATTCACTTCAGGGTATGTGAGAGTTGTAAACAAGAGTCATAACTTCTCCTTTTAAATGTTGTATATTGAGAACTTTCTTGTGGCTTGCTTGCATGACTTTGGTGAGTCATGTTGACTGGCAAAGTCATTGCTTCTCGAAAAATCAAGGAAAATGAGAATCCAGCCAAGCATCTTTCACCCCTGTTGACTTGCAAGACTCCAACTGGTGTAATCTCAGACAGATACTTGTCACGGTCCATAATGATGTCTGGACTTGGAAATAAAAAACATAGCTGTCAAAATTACGTGAGGAAATACAACTAAAACTCTCGTCAGAGAATATAACCATATATTGCTGAAACTTCTGCAAAGACCTTGAATTATCTCATCGGGAAATAATCACGCCCACACATGAAAATAATACTGACCGATTTCCCCAGAAAAAACCTGTCCAGTTGGGTCTAAACAATACAAATGTCAGTGATTCTGGAAAACGACTTCTCTTCTAGTCGAAAGGCATTGGCCTGAAATTATTCTACTGAGACTCGATGATAATTTCCTTAGAATATTGCTGTCCCAATCAATCTGCAAATGAGCCAGTAAACTATATTGAACATGTTGAGCTGTCCAGTAAAATCAATGCCCTTCTGTCCGTTCAGGTCCCTAACCTGAGTAAACAATATTTTAGCCAACAATATGAAAATTAATTTGATGAAGACTTCATCGGTGTGGAGATGCCAAATAATCCAACTGAGACTCAAACTGTCTCTACCCTAGCACCCAACAGTAAAATTTAAGAGGACATGGCCAATTGCTCTACAGAATGAATACCTTCTACAGTTCCACACTTTCATAAACTGAGTGAACGTATTTTGACCAACAGTGTCTAGATCAACAAAGATTTAAGTTTTATTGGAAAGCACTTGAAAAGGTCACCCAGTTATGTCATTCTCGCTCTTCAAATCTGTCATGCAGAAGTTTCAATTTTGATGAGTATGCTTGGTCAGTTTGTTGTCAAACTGTACCAGCTTGAACTTGGATGGACAATAGTGTGTATCAGTAATGCCACCAAGATAAGTCATTATTCAGGAAGAATAAACTCTCTAAAGCAAGTGATCAGATTCTCTTTCCAAAGTTATACCCAGCTTCTTACCACCGAATCAGTTTTATCATTCCTGTCATCAGTAACAAAGCAGCTAGAATCAAGCCAATCATACCAAGAGCTTGAACATATCAACGATTGTTAGCACACAGTTACACCTTGGATGTATTATTCAACACACGACAGTCATGCAAATATAGTTTGCTGATAAACCAACCAGTTATTTTTTAATGCAAAAAGAGATAACGAATGTATAAAAGGGTGAGATTTAAGTTTTCAAGGACTTCTTTCAAAGTCTAAAAATCATACATCTCACTTCTGCGTTCAAAATAGCCTTCCACCAATGGAAGGAGAAGGCCATATTTCAGAAAAGGTACAATAACTTATACATATGATACAGACTAAAAGCAAACTGAGGACATTGTTATGAAGAGGGGGTCCGGTGTATCCTTGGTGCCTTCCAACATCAATATTACATCTTTGATTGAGGGGCGAAGACTTGGATCATCTTGAGTGCAAAGCAATCCCACTTTCACCATCTTTTCCAGGCTTTTCATGTCCACTTGTGCATCATCCATAATAAGTTTTTTCAACTCTCCAGCAACATAACACTTTTGCACCCACGTGGAAAGAAGCACTTCATCTGCCGTTGGAGCATCAACCACGATGTTGCTTCGGCAGCACACGGTTTCCAATAGCACAACTCCAAAGCTATAAATATCAACCTTTGTGGACAATAAGGCATGCTTGTGCTGTTCAGGTGCCACATATGTTCTCTTACCATTGACTTTATAGAGGATTCCTGTTTGATTTGGCATTAAAACCTTTGCTAACCTGAAATCTGAGATCTTTGCCGTCCATGATTCATCGATTAGAATATTTCGAGTCGAAATAGCACCATGAATTATTTGAAGATCACATTCTTCATGTAGATACAGGATTCCTCTTGCAACTTCCAATGCAATTCTCACTCTCTCTCTCCAGGCCAGCCGGTTTTCAACATTGAACAGAAGATTCGCCAGGGGTCCATTTTTCAGGTATTCATAGACAAGAATTTTCCTAGAGTTTTCCTTGCAAAACCCAAGCAGCCGAACTAAGTTTTTGTGATGAGTACGTCCAACTGTAGCCATTTCTGCTCGAAACTCCTGTTCTCCTTCTTCCACTTCTCTTTCTAGCCTCTTCACTGCTACAGGCCTTTTACCATCAGATATAGCCCCTTTGTACACCGTCCATAGGGAGCCCTTGTGAAGCTTTTCCCTGAACCCAGCAGTGGCTTTCTCAAGCTCGTTATATGAAAAGATTGCAGGCTAAACTCTTGCGCTGGACCCAAAGTAGGAATTTTTGCCAGCCTTTCATACTTACGAACTTGGTGATGATACATCAAGAAGCTGAAGACTGCTATCAGGCAACACAGAACTGCAAAGGAACCCAAGCTGATTGATAAGAGAAAAATAAGCATCTTCTTTCCCTTGGTCACATGTTGATTGGGCTCCTCTGGTTTTCCAGGAGGGGCAGGCATTAATTTCTTGATCAAAACAGTGGAAGAATATTCTGGAGTTTTAGCTGCATACATGATGGGAAGCTTGTTTTTCTCACAGATACCATTGACGTGCAAAGCAGCTTCACAATGGCAGTCGTCTGAGCAAGACCTGCTGCATTCTTCAAGGGAAAGTGGTATCACAGAATAAGGATGGCCCCCCATCGTAGTACTGTTCATTTGAACAATACTAAAAGACAAGGCAAACTCTTCAGCCCTGCAGAGTTGTTCATAGTTAGACCTCCTGTAACAGCCGAGGAAATCATGACTTTCATCAACAAAATCAAACCCTGGGAAGCAATGACACCCTGCCTTTTTGTCTGTGACTTTGCAGAAGCTGTTTGATCCACAAAAACCTTTTATATCACACAAGGAGTCCCGTGCTGACCATATTCCCAACACATTTGAGTTCAAGGCATCACCATTAATGAAACTGTGCAAATAGAGCCTGAAATTTCCATCATAATCCAGCGTTGCACGGTAAAGTAGAATTCTCTTCTGATCTGGATCTGAGTTGTTAGCTCGGAGTGTTACAAGCCCATCCTCGAAGAACAAGGCTACTCTATCCTGGACCAATGTGTATGTGACATTGCTTTCTGTTAGGGTGTTGGTGGACCAATATGCATCGGTATCAGCATTAGTGGAATTAACCGGGTATGCAACAAGGTTGCTGTCACCCTGCATTACAACATGAAATCGCCCACTGGAGTGGTCTAGTGGAGATTTGCTTGAAACCAATTCCTTAATATTTAACAGATGTTGACCAACTACAAGGGTGTCCGTTGGGGAATCAAAGCTTTGCCAAATTACATTAGATGGGTTATTGTAAATGACAAAATTACCAGAATCAAGCATCGAGGCCGAGTCTGCCGGCTTTGGCCATGAAATGATCGGCTTGGCTTGTCCTCCCTGATAGGTTCGAACAACAAGCTTATAAAGGGTGAACTCAATAGAAGAACTAGAATCAACAAGAGGATCGTCTCGATTCGCTGTCCAAATGACAGTGTTATTTGGATTACCAACAAGCCAGATTCCCACAGCATATTTGCCGCCCTCTGGATAAAACCCGAAGGCAAATAGACCAGAAGGCGAAAGCCATGAAGTCTGGCTGGTGCTCAGAGAAAGTGAAGAACCAACAAGTATCCTTTTGGAGGAGGTATTAGAGGTCATTTGTTGGGCACCGACAGCCATGGAAAGCAATAATAGGAGGCAAGCAACTTGCAGGGAGGCCATCAGAGAGAGAGAGAGAGAGAGAGAGAGAGAGAGAGAGAGAGAGAGGGAGGGAGGGAGAGCAGACAAGTTCTATATGAATCTTGAAAACCTGTTATCAGTTTTGTGATTAAGTAGAGAATGAAGGAAGAAAGAAACATCTGGGAAGGACTGGAAGTAATACTTCACAAAAGAAGACTTAACTGCATTTCAAAGAAAAAACAAAATTCAGTTTTTCCCTACCACAATTTTCATTGGAGGGGAACTTTCTTGCTGCTTTTACAAGTCAATGGCTCTTCAAAGTCCTTGAGTGCACAAATACATGTCTGTAAGTCTTTATACTAGGAAGATTCAATGTCAGCATACAGGAACATATCCTAGTTCTTCTGCACAACACTTGCTTAAAGGCCCTTGTGTCGGTCAAGCCAGGTCAACGGCGGGGTGTCCAGCGGCATTCGTGGAATAATTGCTATAGAACAGAAGATAGTATCTGAAGAACACATTTTGCCGTGTAATCGAACACTATGAGTGTAACAACAGGCTAACTAAAAGGAAAATAAAGAGAAAAAAGAGGGGGTCAGGTGGAGGTCACTTGGTTAAAAGACGGTAAACGGGTGGCAACCAAAAAAGAGAAAAAGAAAAGAAGAGTTGAGGCGAAAATAAAATAGAAGAAGAAAAGAACCAAGAACAAAGAGCGTGAAAACAAGCAGAAAAGAAAAGAAGGAAGGGAGACAAGAAAGGGTTCACGCACTTAAGTTTCGAACGTCTTGACAAGTCGGATTAATTTCAATTCACAAGCCTGGTAAGGATTGAAGTCATTCGCCTGTCTAATCGGATAAATTTTCCTAGTTTAGCCATAAATTCAAAAGTACGTAAATTTTCAAAAACCGGTTCGATTTGGGAGTTCTTTAGCTATGAAATGATATAACAATAAAATTCTAGAGTGTCATGAGATCGTGGGATATTACAAAAGTTAATTTAGTCTCACAAATTGGTCGAAGTGAATTTTTAAAGTTTCGCACGCAAGTTACGTGGAACAAACAACAATGAATATGAGCATTTCGTGGGTGCATAGGAATTGTTTGCAAAGCTGAAGTAGCCTACATTATTTGGTTTCGCAACCTAGGTGACTAGTGTTTATCTCTCCTATTAATTTGAAAGCTTGTGTCTTAAAAGTGATATTAATATATTATTAAAGAGCATGTTTGCTACATAAAATTTAGATCGAACTTCTATTACTGTTGGTTATTTGTGAATGGTATGAAAAACGTTCTATGAAGTTAATGTAAAAAAGGTCATATGCACTATTTTGTGAATGTATGAAAAGAATTCTAAAACAATTTGAAAAATAAATTACGAAAGATATTTTGCCGGATGAATTGACTTAAGAGTTGTTATTAGTTTTGGTTATGAAACAAATTTATGATATTTATTTTGGATAGACTTTGTGGAATTTGGAAGATAATGTTAGTTATTTGATGCTCATTATTGCTATGAACCCATTAAGGAATTTATGCATACTTTTTTCAGGATATCCTTTTGGGCCGAGCAACCGACTTATAATAGGTGGAGACATTGCCAATGAAGAATCTTGGTTGCCTTTTCACAGGGCATTATGTCATGACCACAATTGGATATTGAACAATAGATGATCAATAGAATAGTTCATTAATGTGTGATTTAATAATGGTTGATAAATGCAATAGATGTGACATCCCAGATTTTCAACCATATTTTCAACTAAATTAATCAGGTATTTCATTGACGCGTTTATAGGGTTGTTCTCAGAACTGATCACTCTCGAGATAACTAGATTAACTAGAGAAGCTATTAAGCATTATAAAGCAATATACTTGAGAATTCGACCAAGAATCGGCTTTTCAACCGTGCTTATCTTTAGAGACCATTACAGCACAATTAAAAATCAATTTGAGATTAGAGATAGGTCTGTTCAACTGAGATATGTGGCCGATCGTGGGTGACTCCATTAAATTGGAAAATTATCATCGACTAACACTAATTTGATTTTATTGTCGTTTTGGTACCTTGTGTCCGTAATTGAATCGAGATTTTCACGACAATCGAGCATCACCGTTGAGTCGAGTGGGTTCATAGTGGCTCGAAGAAAATCAACCACGGGTCATTTGCCCTAAAAAGTTCTGAAAACTACATGGTAGTCTAGGTTACGCTAAAAACACGTCGAATGGAAATTAACCGTCAATTCAAGTCCGATTTCAGAAATTGAAGATTCTATCATGTCACAATAAATTCTAGGACCCACGACTCAGTCTCAAAAGATTTTTTTGACAACCGAGACTTTTTAGAGAAAAGTCGGTTTAGGACCGTTTTGTGCAGAAAAGGCTGGAGATTTTTTTTTTTATCGCAAATTTAGGAAGCAAGATGGATATATGGGTGAGGAAAAATGCTAAAATGATTAATGAGGTATCAATTGATTTTATAAAAGCCATTTGAGGTTGAATTGAAGAAAAATGAGTGGCCAATTGAAGCTAATGGAAGACAAATTCGTAGCTCCCCCTTCCCCCTAGCATTTTGGACCATTTGAGATATTGTGGGGGAGTGCCTTGGTGGCCAATTAATAGCCATGGAGGGTTGGCTTGATGGACAAGCTTGTAGGGGACAAAGGTGTGGAAAAATTTGACCAATGACCCCACCAAAGCCAAGTTGTTCCTCACTCTTTCCTCTCCCTTCTCCCTTGCCATGCGTCCACCTCCATTCTCTCCCTCTCCTAGCCTTATGCGACGCCAGCAGCTGAAGAGGAGAACCGGAGTAACTCATCGCATGCCAAGCCATCGCCACCGTCCACCGTCGCACGTCGTCTTGCCGCTTTACCTCCACCCGTGCCAGGCCGCGCTTGCCGTTCGCCTTGCTTGCTTCCCCTCGCTGTCCAACCATTGTGTCGTGACCTGAGGAGCTCAACCGGAGCTGCCCTTCACCGTTTCTTCGCCGGTAAACCTCCGTCAAGGCCCGATTTGGCCTATTCTATCTTACCCGAGCAATTCCTGCCTTGAATCTGAAAGTGCTATTATGAACACCTTAGGTGTAAAAACATATTCTGCAAAATATAGTGAAAACATTTACTTTTAACCTGAGTCTGAATAACAACAGACTTTTGAAACTGAGTTTGAAGAGCAACAGACTTTAAGCGAGATCAGACTTTAGCAGTTAAATAGAACTATAAACAAAATAAAGAGATTCAAGGAAGAGAATCAGAACACAATGTTTATAGTGGTTCAGCTTAATCTAAGCCTACGTTCACTATCTCACGCTAACAGCCTTCTTGGCTGGATTCCACTATGCAATCAACAAGAGATTACAACTTTAAGTGCAAACATTTAGTAGTAGATCACACTATCTCACTAAGTCACTCTTTTGGTATTTCTCTCACGATCACAAACATTTAAGCTCACAAGAGACAAGTGTGTAATCAAAGGTCACTCAGACTTTGGAATTATATATTCTACACTCTGTCTCTTATTTGCTCATCTGTCCTTCATCTCTTTAAATACTCCTCAACTTCCAAACTAGCCGTTGGACGGTATCTCGATGATCGTTTTCCAATCTACTCATTGGACAGATCTGTATCTAGAAGATTTGGTAGCCGTTGAGTGATAGAAGTAGAATCCCAAATTGATTCTGATCATCCATACAAACAGAATCTTGGTTTCCATAAGTAGAGCTTCTTCATATAGAAAGTTCTTGTTTTAAATATACAATCGTCAATCAATTAGATTGAGTCAATCAAATCTATCTTGATGTAGAATCCAAACCAGATCACTAGCCGTTATATGATTGAGGCTTGTATTGCGTTTTGTCGAATCTGGACGTAAAGCCTGAGTGCAATAGACTTTACAATCTGAGTTTGAGTGTAATAGACTTTACAATCTGGGTCTGAACATATTCTACTTCTGAATAGATTTAGCTTTAAAATTTGAACACAGTTTGAATAAGTTTAGCTTCGGCGTAGAGTCTGTCTTCTAGTTATTCTTTCACGTTCATTCTGGAATTTATCAGAGTGAGCAGACTTCTGATGTAGAACAGACTTTGACACTAAAGTCTGGCAATCTTCAAATTTTGATACAAAAGTTTGGAAATCTTCAAAATATACTTTGGACATGTGTTACGTTAAGTCTTCTGGGTGTCTTTAGACTTTGACAATATCATTTACATATTCTATCATCTGCACGGTCTATTACTTAATCATTAAACACGTTAGTAGCCCTTAATTTATTTTGTCATCTTCAAAACATCATAAGGGATTTCCCTAACAAAATCAAGTTGTTTGGCTTATGTTTTCAGCAAGATCAGATCAAGTTTGATGTGGGTTTCTAGCCACCTTGCAAGCCCGTTTTGAGGTGTTTCTGAGTCCCGAACCTGATGCCCACTTTGGAGTTAAACGTCCCCTGCGACATTCTTGACATTTCAATCCGAGTGGATTGCTAAATGGGTGAGTTTAGCTCACTAATCCTTACTTATTTTGCTAATTATGCTTAAGAGTTGATTAGTGTTAATTAAGCATGATTAGGTGGTTATATTAGTTTAGGATAATTTAATTAGTGACTTAATGATGCATGTTAGGCATTTGGTTAGTGTAATTAGCAAGTAGAGACGTACTTCTATTTATTGAATGCATCTCGGGATTTTTCTTAATCCATTTTGGCATCCAATTAGGCATTACGGGCCTAAATTGGATTTTTAGTATTTATTTATAAATTTTCGAAATTAATTAATTAATTAATTATTTTCTGAAAATTTGGCAGGGATAGCCGACGACTGGAATTTTATGCCGATTGTCATGGCACAGTCCGTTTATTTAATTGAGCTTTATTTTGTGTGGAATTAAATTATTTGTGAATTTGGAAATTATTTCTAAATTAATTAATGTTGGTTATTAATTGAAAAATAACTGGGCATCGGTTGATAATGCCAAAAATATTTTAGTGGACTACAGAAAATGTGGAAGTTATGGAAATGAAAATATTATATTTTGGCTAAGTCCAACCGTGTACCTATGTACGATATTTTATCGAGTATGATAAAAGATGAGAAGAAATGTTGTATGACGTGGCTCGGCGATTATTACATCGCTTTGGTGAATAGGTCACCTTAAAGAATGCATGTAATTGTTGAATATATATCACCTAGAAAAGCATGTGGCTCGGTTGTTAGTACATTACCTTGGCGAAAAGTCGTCTTAGAGAATGCACGTGATTGGGTGATTTGGTATATCGCCTTAGAGAATGCACGTGGCTCGGTAATTAATACATCGCCTTAGCATATAAGATGCCTTAGAGAATGCACGGGGCTCGGTGATTAGTACGTCGCCTTGGTGATATGGCACCTTAGAGAATGCATGTGGCTTAGCGACTAGGTATATTATTTTGGAAATTGTATAGTATAGATGGAATTGACCGGTGAATGGTTCGATTAACATGTAATCGACTAGGTCGATTGATCGAGATATCGATCTGTGATTGCTTGGATATCTATTAAACTATGCTAATATGCAGGTGGAATCTGATGCCAAGGTAAGTCCTCCGACCCATGTGTGCATATGCAGCCTGATTAGCATATTGGTTTACTAATTAAGTCTTAGGAAGTAGAACTCGCTGAGACGTGGTCTCAATGGTTATTGTATAACCATTTCAGGCCCTTAGATGGCAGCACCTCTACCTCCTTATCCTCCCATGCATTTTGGTGTTCCAGTGGAAGTCACAGAGATGGAGACTCACTTCGCAATACATCCCCACCCTAAAGGACTAGAGTGCGTCCTAGTTCAGTCGACTATCTGGGTTGACGTGGGAAAAGACGCCCTGAGCCTCACAAGTATCGATCATGGTATCATGAGTACTATGATGGGGCGAAGAGTGGGTCCTATGCCAGAGATTGATGTGCCCATGTTTGTCCTGGAGGAGGCATTCGGGAAGAGGACAACTGATCACAAGGATGGGTCAGTAGTAGATGCAAAGGACTCGAAGCCCGAGAACAATACTGAGTCCCTTGTATACTTAGCAGCAGGATCCAATTGGAGCATGCCAGAAGAAAGGGAGATAGTCGAGTAAGAGGAGGAACAGGAGGAGGATTAGGAGTGGGAATGGCCAGAGGGGGAGCTTGTAGTAGAGGAAGCTGAGGACAAGCCTGAGGTGAATTTTGAAGAAGAAGAGCTTGAGGACGAACCAGAAGAAGACGAGGAGCTAGAAGAAAATGAGCTTAGTGAAGAGGAATCTAAGGAGGATCCTGAATACGACCCGAACGAGGATTGAGATCACAACCTGTCTTGCAAACTTTGGGTTTTGATCGGATATATAGTATATCAGACTTATGAATAGTATTGTATTATACTATAGTTTGTTTTGTATAAAAGTGTGGTTATGTGTTTTCATGTGAAAATTATGGCCTACTTTTCTATCCCAATGTTTTATTGTCTGGGGATTATTATCCGCTTCCACATGCGTATTAGAATGAAAGGGGTTGGTGATGCGTCCTGAGATGTCGCTTTTAATCGACCAGGTGAGGGATGTGCATGCATTCAAAGATCGGGGCGTGACAATAGACTATTGTTGTTTGATTTGTTATTAATAATTGGTTAAGTAATTCTAATACGTGAAAGATTGTTGAAATCAAATAACTCACATTTGAAATAGTATATATTGCATTTGACATTATTAAATTTTTGGTATTGTTTTATAAATATGTATAATGAATGCTCAATTTGTTTAGAAGAAATAAGTACTATTCACTGAATTGTATTTGCTTATATCATTCATTGAAATCCCTGTTCAAGTTCTTTAGTTAAGGGTAAGTAGCGAGAGTGCTATCAACAGCAAAAGTTTTCTATAGTTGAATAGTGGATATGAGTTGAGATAGTTGGGCATATGTTTGAATAGACAATTATTGAGACTTAGTTTGTTAGTTTGGAAAAGTATATACTTATTATGGTGAATTTAAGAAAGATACTATAACCACATTACTACTTAGTCAAATATATAGATAGAGATATATATTTTGATAACAGATTAATATTAGTTATGTTTAAGGTTTCGTCCTTCAAATAGGAGGACGACTGTGTTATTTTCCCTATATTTATAGGAGTTTGGGCGTGACAATGAGTAATTGACAATATTCAATTGAAAAAGGGGGGGGGGGAAGGTAGGGATAATAACACAAATGATCTATAAACTTTAGCTTAATATATAATGTGGTTTATGAACTTTTCATTTATTCAATACGGTCTATAAACTTTAGCCTAATGTTCAATGTGGTTCATGAACTTTAGCCCTAATATTTAATGTGATTCATGAACTTTAAATTTGTTCAATGTGGTCCCTAGACTTTCGATACTGAGTTATATGAGTACATTCAATGTAGTCCTTCCATTAATTTAAGATCAGGAACAATATTGAACAATTTTATAGTTTAGGGACTAAATTGAACATATATAAAAAATTCATGAACTACATTGAACAAATTAAAAGTTTAGAGATCACATTGTACAATGAGCTAAAGTTCAGAGATCGCATTCCACATTTAGACAAAGTTTAAGAAACATTTGTGTCATTTTCTAAATAAAATAATATAAACCATTTTTATCCTTGGTTGCGCCCTTGTTATCTTTTCTTTTTCGGCTTCGAAAGGAGGGTTCACCGCTCTACGAGGCCCCATTAATTCTCGCCAGTGTAATCGAGGCTAGTAAGAGAAAGGAATGGAAGTTATAGTATTATGATTCAAAAGGTCATCTTTCTATGTTTATTCAAAACTTAAAGACTAAATAGGGGCATAAATTTAAGAAAAAATGGCATAAACAAAAAAAAGGAAAAAGCAACTGTTTGTTAACCAGCTCAAATGACTTGAACCCCCTAATACCTCAACTAATACCTCAAATTAGCCGGGAGAAAGTGATGCAATATCCAGTGGAAGAACAAACTGATGTGAAATTTTAGTCTTTACCTTTTATTTAAGATCAATATAACCAAAAACTTTAAATTTGTACACTTATGCCACATTTACTCCAACCTAATATACTTACGTCACATTTATCTCAAACTAATTTGGGCGCGCATGGATTTGTTTCTATTCCTTTTTTGTTCCTGGGAACAGAAACAAAAAAAAGTGTTTCTGTTCTGGGGAACAGTTTTTGAACAAAAGAGCACGTTCGGTAACGTTTGGTCCGGGAATAAAAAATGAACGAAACACGTTTGGTAAATTTTATTCTTTTTTTGTTTCTTTTAATTTTTAAACATTTTTATTTTATTTTTTTTTTTTTCCTTTCTTTTAATTTTTTTTTTTTTTCGGCCGATCACCGGCCCGGCGACCGGCCGACGGGGCCGGCAGCAGCCTCGCCTTGGCCGGGCGAGCTCGGGCTCACCCAGATCCGGCGAGGCCGAGCGCCGCGGGCCCCGGGCGAGGCTCGACCTCGCCGCGCGCGGCGACGCCGAGCCTCGCCGGGGCCGGTGACGCTCGGCCTCGCCGGATCTGGGCGAGGCCGAGCCTCGACGGCCGGTCGCCGGCCATGGCCGAGGTCGGCGACCGGCGAAAGAAAAAAGAAGAAAAAAAAGAAGAAAAGAAGAAGAGAGAGAAGAGAAATGTTTCTCCGAGAAATGTTTCTGGAGCAAGAAACAACAAATTGTTGTTTCTTTTTTTTGTTCCTATTTCGTTCCAGAAACAAAAAAACAAAAAAGGAATAGAAACGCAACCAAACGCGGTTCTGTTCCTTTTTTGTTCCCGGGAACACTTTCCGTACAGAAGTGTGCCGGAAACACTTTTTTGGAGTGTTTCCATGCACACCCTTTGTGTCACAAAAAATCTACACTCATATCACATTTACCCCAAATTAGTATACATGCGTCATATTTAGCCAAATTATGGTAAATCTAGGATTCGGGGGAGGGGGGTAAATGTGACATGAGTGCACCAGTTTTAGATAAATGTGATACGGGTGTATTAGTTTGAGATTTTTTATAATATAAAAATTAATTTTTGATAGGTGTATTAATTCGGAGTTTTCAGTGGCATTGATCCTTAATTTTATTAGAATTCCGCTTCAAATGCACCTTAAGTTTTGTTCAACACAAAATATCATAAACTTTTGCAACAAAAAAAGTATTGACGCATGAATTTATATACATATTTTCTTATAATCTTTAAAATCTAAATTACATATCAAATTTCGATGGAAAAACTATAGGTTTGAAACATGTTAATAGTAATGTATGAAATCATCCAAAATTCCTTTCATAATTTTAGCACTTCAAATTTCTCGAGAAGTTTAGGGGTCCAGAGAAGTTGCTTACAGCTTGCATGGACGACTTTGCGAGGTCGGCTTTGACTTGCCGTCTCCTCTCCCGCTCCCTGCACACAGACCGACCGAATGTCTTCCAGTCTCCCCATGTGCACGAAAAGGAAGAAAAATCAGCACCACCAAGATCGTTCAATATCCTGCCCCACGCGGGGAGAAAAATGCTTGCAGGGAAAACCTACAAGTGATTTGACAGTCAGACCCAAATTGACCCATTTTAATATAATACAGATTGAACGAGTCAATGTCTATAAAATGGGGTTGTTCCCCTCCTTGAATGTCTTCTAGTCTCCACATGTGCAAGAAAAGAAAGAAAAACCAGTACCACAAAGATCGTTCAATATCCTGCCCCACACGTTAAAGAAATGCTTGCAAGGAAAACCTATAAGGGATTTGAAAGTCGATCCAAATTGACCAATTTTAATATAATGCAGATTTAAGGGGTCAAAGTCTATAAAATTGAGTTGTTCCCCTGACTACAATTTTTACTGGGGAGGAACTAACTTTATCTTTTTCGGTGATCTTCCAAGTCAATGCAGAAGTCCTTAAATTTAAAATACGCGTTTGTAAGTCTTACATTAGAAAGATTCAATGTCAGCATACAGCAACATGTTTCGGTCCTGCTGTACAACATTTTCTTAGATGCCTGGTCAAAGACGGGTTGTATGGAGGCGTTCATCGAAGAATTGCTACAGAAAATACTTTCTCGAGAAAAGATTTTGCCATGCAACAAAAGAGCGTCCACGCCTCTCCTAAGGCTCCGCTAATTCTCACCGGTGTGCTCAAGGCTATGAAGGGAAAGGAATGGAAATTAATGCATTATATATGAATTAATCCAACATATCAACGTTTAAACATTATGAAAGTTCTACGAATTTTGCATTTAAAAGCAGATAAAATGCATGAGTCGGAAGATTTTTTGTTTAAACAAAAAGTATAAAATGAAAATCAAACTAGACCGGCAAAGGAAATCTTAAGCCTCAATGCTGATTTGAATTAAGATGGAATGGAAGATGGAAATTACTAACACATCTGAACTAGGTACAAAATACAAATACTAATGTTCATCTACTACAGAAAATTCAAGACTTGAGAGTGATTCTGAGCATTATCGTGACTCAAAATTATTGTAACATTACATGCACTGATGACTAGGAATCGCAACAAGATCCGAACTTGAGTTCATACAGTGGCGGCAGCAGTCGGACATGGAGGAATCGAAATTTCAGTTGTTCCATCCAACATCATCACCACGGATTTCATCGAAGGACGAAGAGCCGGCTCGTCCTGAATGCACCAGAGGCTCACTTTCACCAGTTTCTCCAACAACCACTTATCGACTTCCTCACCTAGGACCAACTTGTCCAGCTCTCCATCTCTGAAATGCCTGTATGCCCAGCTGGAGAGGACGATCTCCTCAGGAGTCGATGCGTTGACATCCATGTGCCTGCGACAGAATACGATCTCCAGGAGCATGATCCCATAGCTATAGACATCTGCCTTCACCGATATCGGGGTGCCCTTGTGCCATTCTGGCGCCATATAGCCTCTTGTCCCTCTGATGACTGTGAAGGTCCTGGTTTGATCCGGCATCAGGAGCTTTGCTAGCCCGAAATCAGAGATTTTGGCTGTCCAAAAGTCGTCCATCAGGATGTTTTGGGGCTTAATGTCACAGTGGATGATTGGAGCGTCACACTCCTCATGTAAGTAAAGAATTCCCTTGGCGATCTCCAAGGCAATTCTCGCTCTTTCATTCCAATCTGGAGACCTTTGGGATCGGAACAGAAGGTCTGCGAGGGAGCCGTTTCTCATAAACTCGTAGACAAGAAGCCTCTTGGTTCCTTCAGCACAGTAACCAAGCAACCGGACTAAATTCTTGTGATGAGTCCTTCCAATCACCCGCATTTCAGCACAGAACTCCCTCTCGCCTTCATTGATCACCTTCTCCAGTCTCTTGACAGCGATGATTCTTTTGCCTCTCGACAAACTTCCCTTGTAGACTGCTCCGAACGATCCCTTTCCCAACTCTTCCTTGAAGCCATTAGTCGCCCTCTTGAGCTCTTTGTAGGAAAATGACCTCAGGGCGAGCTCCTCTGACAAACCGATATCTCCCCTATCTAATAACTTTCTGTACTCAAGAAACCGCAACTTGAACATAAAAAGACCAGAAATTGCAAGGGCAATGAATGACCATATCACGAGGCCTAAGGTCACTACAAGGAGGAGAACCGTTGCGTCCTTGGTCCTTATTATGACCGTGGGTGGCTCCTGTGAAGTGTTATCTCCTGTTTGTTTTTTCTTTACACCCTCAAACCCCACCTTGAAGAACGCTGTTGATGATGCTTGTCCATCTCCTAAGAACGCTCTTGATGATGCTTGTCCATCTCTCCTAGCATATTTCAGAGGAAGCTTTTGCTTCTTGCAGTATCCATCTGAATCCAGGAGTGCCACGTCGCAGTCGCAATCCTCCAAGCAGGACTTCCTGCAACTATCCTTTTGCATTATTGCCTGGAAATATGGAGGGTCATCCCAAGCCATGTTCTCCATAGGCATGATGTTGCGAGAGGAGGCGCTTCTTCCAGAGTCTCTACACCACTCTTCAGTGAAATTCCTCTTGCACCCGCGAGATTTCTGGTCCATATCGATGAAATCTGTGCCAGGTAGGCAACGACAAACGGGTTGATCATCGTCCAAAGTACAATAGCCGTTGAACCCACAAAAGCTCTTCACCTTGCATTTATCGTCCGGTTCTGACCACTCGAGGGAGGTTTTATACCCATAAAAGCCGTTGAAACTATGAGAGTATAGTTGAAGAATTCCGTTTGAGTCCAACACTGCACGGAACGTAATTGAATTGTTGAATGCCAAGAGGACATAATGCAATGTTCTATACACCGTCGAATCTGAATTGTTGATGAGAAGCAATGTGCCTGTCGAATTTAGATGCAAATTCAGATTCGGATGACCGCTTGTATCGGAAGCCCAGTAAGCGTCCACTGATGTGTTTGGAGTGTGAATGGGATAAAGCACAAGATTGCCATCGTACTGCATCTCGAGGCGAAATCGTCCTGTTGAGCGATTACTCTTGGACACGCTCGAAAGCAACGCAGCTCCACGAGATAGAGATTGGCCCCCCATTAATGTATCGGTAGGGAAACTAAAACTGTCCCAAATGACATGATGATCTTTATTGTAGAGTATAAAGTTCCCGGAATCACTCATGGCAGCGTAGGAAGCTGATTCATGCACAGACGCAATCGACTTACTGTTCCTAGAGTTAGTCCTCAGGAGGAGCTTACCATCAGATGTTAATTCGAGTATGGCTGTGGATGGCACTGGTTGATCATCTCGGTTTGCAGTCCATGTGATTGTGTTTTCTGCCTCACCCATCATCCAAATTCCTACTGAGAATCCATTTCCGTTCTGGTAGAAACCGAAAGCAAAGCGGCTGGAAGGCGAAAGCCATGAGGTGGGGTGATTTGTGGGGGAGAGTGAAGAGCCTAATCTGATGAAGTTGGGTTGTTTTTGGTCGCATGTTGCACATCGATAGTGCACTAACAGTAGGAGAAATAAAGCATATTTGGAAGCCATGAGAGGAATCTGTGAGAGGTGGAGTTAAGTTTCTTTGGCTAACTAGGAGCTGCTTTTGAATGTCGAATGCTCACCAAGACTTGAGGGGTTCAGAGAAGTTGCTCACAGCTTGTGTGGATGACTTTTGAGTTCATCTCGACTTGCTAAGTCTTTGCCTTCTTGACTGGAGAAATTGGAGTCGCTTGGAGTGAAAGATGAGGTACGTTTCCACGACCATTTACCACCACTAGACATAATGCCATATGTTTTGTAGTCAAAATGGCTAATTAGGGGAAATCTTTTGCTGTATCATACTGAGAACCCATTCAACCGGCGTGGTCACAAAACGTTAATCATTTTCAAGAGCAAGAACGGATTAATTAGGCATCAGTGACTCGTGGAGTGTGCACTCCTGGGATGTAAAATCTCCTATCATAAAGCTTCATTTAAACATCTGATAGGGCTGTTAATTTTTTGTTTTCATTCATAATCGCCGTTGTGCCAACTTAGAAGTATTGTCTTGGATGTACAGAGGCGACCTTTCTTTTGAACCCTTAATAGTAATGCTGTTAGGTTTCTTAAAGACCCCAATATAATTTAAATTTCTATCTGTTGGGAACCTCAATAATTATCACCAACTTTGCTCGAATTTGAGTCCTAAAGGTTCACTAAGCTTCACATCTCTTCACAAATGTATCAGATTACAACTGATAACTTCTATCCTCTAAAGATCGAGTTTGAAAGAAGGAATTCTGGTATTACATGGCGAAGCCTTGGCATTGCTCTGTTCTCTGTTCATTTACTGGCATTTTTCTCAATGCTGAAGTTTCTTTGTAGCATGCTAAGGACTCGAAACCGTATGGAGATATTTTATTCGACCTTGAGTCAGAAAACAACAGTATTCTTATGAAAACAGGGAAACGAAACTCTCATACCTAACGAGAGGTATGGAGGCTTCGGCTACAAAGATGCCTACTAAGTTACATTTACGAGATGTAGTAGCGGACATATGACCTGTTTATTCTTGACAGCAGAACAGATGCAAGGAGTACATGGCTGGAAATGGTTTACTAAGTTTCATGAATGAGACCTGTCACAGTGAATATTTGTGGATGCTCTACAAGTTACTGAGAAGCACCAAACAAAGTCGAAAATCGTCCTTTGAGTGAGGTGCAATGACATTATCATATGATGAGTCATGCAAGTTAAGATGAACAGGACGATGGGGTTGGGCATGGCGGGCGTGGCACATCCATAATACCTTCCAGCATCAATATCACATCCTTGATTGAAGGGCGAATCTCCGAATCATCTTGCACGCAAAGGAGCCCAATTTGCACCATTCTTTCGACGCTTTTCATGTCTACTTGTTCATCTTTTACGAGCTTGGGAAGCTCTCCGGTAATGTAGCAGTTGTAGACCCACGAGCAAAGCAGCACCTCATCTGCTGACGAGACATCGACCACCATGTTGCTCCTGCAGCACACTATTTCCAGCAACACCACTCCATAGCTGTAAATATCGGCCTTTGTGGATACCATGGCGCTCCTCTGCAGTTCCGGGGCCACATAGCCTCTTGTACCTCTGACTTCAGTTTTGGTACCAGTTTGACTTGGCATTAAGAGCTTCGCTAGGCCAAAATCCGAGATTTTTGCGGTCCGAGATTCATCCATGAGGATATTTTGCGTCGTGATGTCGCAGTGAATTATTTGGAGCTCACACTCTTCGTGCAAATATAGGATTCCTCTTGCTACTTCCAACGCAATTCTCACTCTTTCACTCCAAGGAGGCCACCTTTCAACATCAAACAGGAGATCTGCGAGTGATCCGTTCTCCATATATTCGAATACGAGAAGCTTCTTCGAGCTCTCCATGCAAAAGCCGAGCAATTGGACTATATTTTTGTGGTGAGTATGACCGATTGCAGCCATTTCAGCCTGGAACTCTTTCTCTCCTCGTTCGGTGGCTCTCTCTAATCTCTTTACCGCTACACGCTTGCTGCCATCGGACACTGTCCCTTTGTACACCGCCCCAAGAGAGCCCTTACGGATCGCTTCCGTGAACCCACTGGTAGCTTCTTCAAGCTCCTTATATGAGAAGGATTGTAGCATGAACTCTCGTGCTGGACCCAAAGTAGAATCTGTTGACAGCCTCGCGTACTTATGAACTCGGTATCGATACAACAAGAAACTAAACGCAGCTATCAAGGAGCAGAAAATTGCAATAGGACCCAAGCTGACCCCGACAATCAAAACAAGTGTATTCTTCTTCTCTGTCTCAATTTGCTGCCTAGTTGGGACCGGTGCCTTTTTTTTAGGAGCAACGGGGACTGGCAAGAGTATCTTTACTAACAGCGTGGAGGAATCATTCCCAGTTGCTTTCCCATAGACGATAGGTAGCTTCATCTTGCTGCACAATCCATCTCGATGCAGAGCGACATCACAATTGCAGTCTTCCAGGCATGAGCTCTTGCACTCACGGATAGGGAGTGGCAGTATCCAATAAGGATGACTCCCGACTTCTAGCCTCGGCAGTAGGGTGATACTCGAAGTAATATTAGCGTCTTCCACACCACAGTGCTGTTCGTAGTTGGAGCTCCTCCGGCAACCCAAAAATCTCTTGCTTTCATCGATGAAAGTGAAACCAGGAAAGCGATCACACCATGCCCCGTCGCTGCTGCCTCTGCAGTAACTGTTATATCCACAGAAGCCTTTAACATCACATTGGTGCTCTGGTGCGGACCACCGAATGGACACTTCTGGGCTTGAGAAGTCGCCTTTTAAGAACCGGTGTAAATAGA
Source organism: Eucalyptus brandiana (assembly GCA_014182725.1). NCBI lineage: Eukaryota > Viridiplantae > Streptophyta > Magnoliopsida > Myrtales > Myrtaceae > Eucalyptus > Eucalyptus brandiana. The sequence goes on along the minus strand of CM024675.1, from coordinate 66,375,187 downwards.
GCCTGAATATCCCATCGTCATCGAGTGTTGCGCGATGAACGGTACTGCCTTCTTTGCTAGAAAACGAGCTATGATTGGCGAGAATTTTCTTGTTAATGCCACTATAGGTCCGCAAAGCAAGAGTTCCTTGAGAATCAAGATGTAGCCACAGTGAGGATTGCCCGAGCGTATCACTCGACCAGTATGCGTCCGGGGCACCATTCGAGCAGTTGACAGAATAAGCGACAAGATTCCCATCACTTTGCATGGACATTTTAAAATGACAGCTTGAGCGGTCAAGCGATGATTTGCTCGAAATCAGTTCGTTTCCCACGGAGAGGTTCTGACCGCCCAGTATGGTGTTGGTCGGAAAATCGAAGCTCTCCCAGATCACACGAGAATTTTTGCCGTAGAGCACAAAATTACCAGAATCAAGCATGGAAGCCGAGGTAGCAGGCTCCAACAATTCAGAGCCGACAAGGGATTCCTCCTGACCTCCCAGACCGGTTCGGACGACGAGTTCACCCTCCACAGTGAGCTTGATTGTCGCGTTTGAGGAGACCAATGGGTCATCTCGGTTTGCAGTCCACACGACAGTGTTGTTAGGCTTACCAACAAGCCATATTCCAATGCCGTACTTATCACCTTGAGGATAGAACCCAAAGGCGAAAAGACCCGACGGCGAATGCCACGAATTGCGGTTGGTTCTCAGAGAAAGCGATGAACCGGTGGTTATCACGCTGAAGGTTGTTTGTTGAGTGTAAAAGGACAAGGAAAGCAGAAAGAGGAGCGGGTAAGCCACTTGCACAATCGCCATGGGAGAAAGCCGCGCAGAGAGAGGAATAGACAAAGTTGTTTTCCAAATTTTTCTACGTTGGTTTCACAGAAATAGAACTAGTCAATAATAACGTTTTCTACTATTAATAAAAACACCTTCAAAAGTGGGGAAAATATTTTCCATTTCTGAAAAAATAGAAAACATTTTCCATAACTTCTTCCATCTTACGTTCTTTCACCAAACACATTTTCCTTTTTTCTTTTTGTTTTTTTTATTTAATTCTTTTTCTTTTTCTTTTTCTTTTTCTTCTTCCTTTATTGATTGCCAACCAAAGTGACGGTCGCCAACCAGCCATAGGCCAACTCCAACCTCGCCCAAGGCCAAATCCGATGAGGGCGAGGCTCAAGCTTGTTAGATCTAGTGAGCCGCATGCTCGTTGGCCTCGGCGAAGCTTGAGCTATGCGGATGTAGTGAGTTGCGAGCTCACCAACCTTGGCGAAGTTTGGGCTCACCTAGATCGTTCGAGCCTCAAGTTCACTAGCATTAGTAGAGCTCAGGCTCGCTTGGATCAGGTCGGCAATCTCGCAGCTCACCCGATCCAAGCAAGCCTCGAGCTCGCCGAATCTGGCAACCCGCATCTTGGTCAATTGTTGGGCAGTTGGGCATTGTCTGGCCATGTGGTGGCGGAGGAAGGAGGAGGAAGAATGAGGAAGGAAAAGAAAAATAAAATTAAAATAATAAAAATTCGATTTTTAAATAAAAATAATTAAAATTCCATTTTTAAAAATATATATAAGTTAAAATTATTTTTTTTTGGATAATTTTTTGTTAAAAATCAAATTAGATAACGAAAAATGAAAAATATTTTTCACTCAAATTTCAAGTTTCAGCAAAATACAGGAAATATAGTCATTTTCATGGAAAATGACATTCTAAAAATATTTTTCGAAAAACATAATATTTTTTACGAAATTAACGGACCCTTAGTTGAAATCTCACTAACTAGTTGCTATGCGACCATTTCCAAGGAAATCCAGTTGTCCAGTGAACTAGCAAGACGAGGAGAAGAGAACCTGCGGACTTGGCGGGAGGACTGGACAAAGAAGCAAAACCGACACTAGAAGAAAAGCTGTCCTCCGCTTTTGTTTCCGCGACACAAGTACACAGGAAGATCTCACTTTAAGTTCTGTCTACTTCAATGAAGGAGGTGGCCAAAATGATTGCTTGCCAACTATAAACGTTAAATACACGCATAGACGAGAGACTTTGCTAATCACCCTTAGGAATTTTGCTCTAATTATCCATCTCACGAAATTTCCAAGCACTTTCGGCAAGAGGTGGCTTAGCATTTAGATTCATTTTAAGGACTTGGCACAGATGTGGTTAACATGTCGCCCCAAGCAGACCTCCAATGACTAGGTAATCTCTCCGTGTCTCTCAGACCAACTAGACGTTTCCAAGTCTCCCCAGGACTGGAGCACGCGGGAAGAAAATGCTTGCCAGGAAAACTGTATAGGGATAAAATGTATGTCAACTTCTCTTTTATTTCCTCGTCCTTCACTCAACCAAGAAAGAATCAGACAACTCATTATGCTATTTCTCCTTATGCCAAAAACACAAAAATTTAATCTATTTCCCCAACCTGGCAATCGACATATAATTTGGTTCCAGTTGATCATGTCTTGTGCATAAAGATGGCATCCATTTGAAGTTTTGAGGAAAATTCCAAATAAGGACCGGAAGTGCTCTCATTTTCTTAAATAAAGACCTTATGTAAACTTTATTTTAAATAATGGTCTGAAATGATCATATCAGTCTCAAAGAATGATCTTAAATGGTTATAACTGTTTCAAATAAGAACCGAGTCTCGCCGACTCACTAGCCAGCAAAATATTCCAACTAAGGATATTTTTGTCAAAACACCAGTTAAATTTAAATTAAATTAGATTAAAAAAAAAAAAAGAACACAAGCCAGAAGGGTCTGTCCAACTTGTGGCTGTCGCTCCATTGTTGGTGGGGCAGCAACAAAGGCCGGCAGGGTCCCAGTGCCTATGTTTTCTTTTTTTTTTTTTCAATTTTTTTAGAAGAAAAAAATGGAAAAAAAAAAAAGAAATAAAAAAATTAAGAATTAATAATTTTAAAAGACAAAATTGCCTTTCATATCAAGTGAGTTTAGTTTTTCTTTAAGATTGATATGGGCACTTCAGGGCCTTATGTGAAATAAAATCAACTTCAAACCCTTATTTGAGAAAATGAAGGTATTTCGGGCTTTTATTTAAAGCAATGTCCACTTCAGGTTTTTATTTGAGAAAATGAGAACATTTCCAGCCCTTATTTGAAATTTTCCCAAAGTTTTATGATTCTTTTGCAGCCCCGATTGACAGGCAAAGAATTCCAATGTTGGGCACTGCCGATACCAAACATGCCCGCAGATTCTAAATTGGGATCATCAGGTGTCCTGCACCATGAATCCCCATTTCTGCAAAGATAGCTCCATAGACCGCCCTATAATTCAAGCCGATGCGCAGAAAAGAATTCAACAAGAGAGCTTGTACAGACGCGGCACAAGCAATTTAGCTTTAAGAGCAGCACAGGCTGAAGAAAAAATTTCTTTTATTGCCCACTAAAGTTATGCACTATTAGTTTCTGTTTACATCTCAGAATATATACCTGCAAGCACTCTATATATACTGTCGACAGATATAAAAATTGACATAACAATCTGCTGATAATCACAACAGCAGCAGATTGAAACCATAACTAAGAAAAACAAAGCAATAAGGTAAGGTCTCTGTACAAAGTAGCCTGTGGGGTATACTTCCTCCATGGTAATACGTCATGTGGTAAAGCAAAAGCACCGGTTAGTATTTCCAATAGCAGGCAATAAGTATGTACGGATTAAATATGAACAGTAGGGCTCAGCTGCTAACTCAATCTCATAATGCTTGTCTGTACATGTGTAAAAAGATTTGAGGTCGGTCAGCAGTGAATTCCACAGGTACCTCCGCTAAAATTTAATGGTACCTCCACCGGCAGATTCTACAGCAGCAGTATAATTGGTCATGCTCTGCAATCTACTGGTACCCCCTTGAGAAAAGCAATAAATTCTTCATCTCCTTATAACCCTTAAGTTCTTCCAAAGCATCAGCTGTCATCTTGGATATGAGAAAAGCAGAGGATGCAACACTTGAAGTGCCATCCTGAGCTGATATGGATTTAGGGGTCTGGCAATACTCACGGAAGCTGTTGCTCCAGGTCTCAGATCCAGAGGCTTGTGAAGCTGTTGCCAAATTTGAGACGTCTTGGTGAAGAGGAGGAGCTTTCTTCAACATATCCACAAGAGCTCCAACAGCAGCACCCTGAGATTTTCTGATTGGCAAAAATGAACCAGACTGGAGTGGCTCATGCGCATGTCTTCTTTTATCGAATAAATCCACTCCGCAAACAATGCACTAATCAGATCACTCTAACACAAGAAGTATGGAGTTACTAGATTGATTCAGAGGAGAAAGGACTTTATAACAAATGCATTAGAAAAATAGGAAGTAAAAGGGAAAGCAGCACAAGTGAACTTGGATATACTTTTGCACTTCATCAACAAAGATTCTGGCAGAAACAATGCAGACATGAGTAATTTATGATCTTGGTAAATCGGTCAAGCTTAGAAGCAGTTTGCAGAAAGCTGTTTCGGCAGAATATTCATCCAATCTAACAACAGCTTATCAATCTACAAAAGTAAAATTATAACAAAGAGAGAAAGTTTGCCAACCTAGGAAAAAATCGATAACAAAGCTTGGTGCATGGACATCACCACATTCTTATCAATTTACAGGTGTACGTGGGTGATACCTCTAACTTGTAATCACCAATCTCAGAAACGGTTGGAAGGAAATTCCTCCAATCAGGGATGGAGAAAATTATAGCCCTTAAAGAAAGAAAAATAGTGTGGAAGTCACCAATTAAATAATGTGTTCATTGAAGAGCCAAGATAAAGAGACAAATGAGCATGACAAAGTAAATCCAATAAGAATAATAATTAGACATTAATAAATGGATAGCCTCATCATCGCATTGCAAGAAACTAATATATAGATCAACAAAAAAATAAAGACTAAAGAGGGCATCCCATCGCACAAGGCCGCCCGCACCGCATGCTCTAAGGAGGGGTTTATGAACACAGCCTTACCCTTGATTTTCCAGAAAGATTGTATCTGCAACTCAAACCTATGACCTCAGGCCACAATGGAGTAAAAGAAGAATCAACACAATCGTTCATGAGCTATGAATCAATTGTGATGGCAGCTCCGACAAAGCTCACAATCTCCTAACATTTTTCCAATCATACCTTTAAATTTCAGAAAATATGCATTATGAGAATACAAACATATATAGGTTTCCTTGAGGGAGTCCTCTTGGCTTTTGGTTTCCCTGAGTTTATAACTCGGCTGATTATGACGTGTGTTCACACTCCTAAGTTTTCGATTGTGGGGAGCTTCATGGATTCTTTGTGAGTGGTCGTGGCCTTCGTCAATGTGATCCTATCTCTCCCTATTTATTTACTTTAGTGATGGAAGTCCTATCATGGATTTTATTCAAATGCTCTTTGAAGCTGAAGTTTAAGTTCTTCTAAATATGCAAGCCCACTAGCCTTTCGTATCTTTTCTTTGCGGATGACGTTTTCTTGTTTTCGGATGCGAATTTGCCCACTACAACTCTCCTTAAAGAAGGCCTTCAAACCTTCTCTACTTGGAGTAGCTTGTTCCCAAATCCAAATAAGAGTGAAATCTTCCTTGCTGGAGGCACGTCATCCTTAAGGAATCAAATTATCTCTGAGTTGAGTTTTCATGAAGGTAACTTGCCGGTTCGCTATCTGGGGGTTCCTATCATTACCTCGAGGCTCACTAAGGCTAACTATTGCACTCTCATCAACCGCATCACGGTGAGGGTTCAATCTTGGACTCATCACTTCCTTTCTCTAGCTAGCCATTTGCAGCTCATCAGGTTAGTTCTTCAAGCTATCCAAGCCTATTTGGCTAGTGTTTTTATTTTACCTGTAGTTGTTCTAGATCAGATTGAGAAAATCCTTAAACAATTCATTTGGAAAGGCCGGGAATTAGGTAGAATGGGTGCCAAGGTTGCCGAAGAGGATGTGTGCCTTCTAGGGCTTGGTATCAAGAGGCTTAAAGATTGTAACAAAGCTACCACGTTGAAAACATATATGGCTTTTGTTCTCAAATAAAGAGGCTTTGTGGTGCAAGTGGGTTCATTCCATGTATTCACATCTAAATTTCGCCATTTTACTTAAAACTTAATAGCATTAAAAGTTGGGAATTAGTCGAAAAAAAAAAAAACAAAACAAAACAACATAAAAAAGAGGAAAAAAAAAAGAAGAGAGCTCGAGGGGGGCCGGGTTGGGCCAAATCCGGTCTCGGCCCAACGGGCCTCTCCCTTTTCCTTCCCCCACGTGCGGCCCAGCCTTTTCCTTTCTTCTCTCCCTCGCGCTGGGCCTGGCCCAGCCTTCTCCCTTCAGCCCAGCCCACGGCCAGCCGTCTTCCTCATCCGCGCGCGACCTGCAAAACAGAACAGAAAGGAGGAGCAGCGACGGAGGAGCAGCGACGGAGGAGCAGGGGGATCGGTTTGGCAGGCAAGCGGCGTGATCCGCGGGTCGGGGGCAGTCCGGTCGGCAAGCTGGCAACTGCAGGGGCCATGCCGGCCAGCCGGTCACCCTTAAAAGAGAGGGGCTCGCTCATTTGTCGGGGTTCTGTGGTTCAAGGGAAGGACGGAGAGCTAGAGAGAGTTTGAGCGAGTGAGAGGGAAGCGGCAGGAGAAGACGCACGGAGAGGAGACGGCCATGAGCTAGAGAGAGTGAAATCGAGAGAGTGTCGCTGTCGCTTGAGGTCCGCTCGTGGCTCGCTGTCCAAACTGGTAAGTCCTTTGAACCATGGGTACTCCGTTTTGAGAGGTGTCGGGCTGGAGCTCACGGTGATCAGTTCGCACGAGTTTCAGTCCCGTTGATCCTCCGTTGACTCTATTGTGTGTTAGGGTTGTGCTCCGCTGTGTGTTTGAGTCTTGAGCGAGTCAAAATGTGTCGTTTCAGTAGTGCCTACTAGGTGTTCAATAAAATGCCTGAGTAAATGGCCGAAGTCCTTGATGTTCAATAATCCAGTTTGATGATTGTTTGCCTTTGTATTGTTGAATGATGTCTGCTGTCACCTTTTTTTTTAGTATATTTTATTGTGATTCCGTGGCATGTCTACCATCTTTTTGAGCTATCGTGGGAAGGACCTCAAGTGGAACTACCTTTCCTCTGTGGCGGGTCCTGTGATTTAAGGCCGTCCCAGTCGGCACTTCTTCCCATTTTAGTGTACCCTTTTTGTTTGGCGAAAACCTGGGATCGAAAATGTTAGTTTCGGCATGGTTATTTCCTTTGGTTGTTGTGGTCGCCGATGTCACGCCCCATGCCTCGAGCGCGTGCCCATCCCTCTCTGGTCGATAATAATTTGCGACTTCCCAGGACGAGTCGCCGACCCTTTCCATTTTATTGCACATGCGGAAGCGAAAAGAAATCCCCTGACAATAATCATCTCGGGATAGAAAAGCAGGACAATAGATTTACAAACAAACATGCTTTTATATATACACTGAGTCATGCACAAAGGTCTATGACCAAAAGACTACAAAAGACTGGCCTTCCAAAAAGAAGCGGTCCTAACTGAACTACGCTTCCGATCACCTCCTCTCAGCTCCAGGTCCTCCACTCGACCCTGAAAATGTTGTCCCACAACGGGGTGAGATATCATCTCAGCGAGTCTAAGCTCTAAACCCCAATTAGGAGGGAAATACGCCAAGAAGCGTCCTAAGCACGCAATCACACAATCAAGGAGACTTACCTCGTCTCAGATCCACCCTGCAGGTCAGTACAATTTATCTCACAGACCACACGAGAGCATGAGCAACAAATAAGCTCCGAATAACTGAAACGCCACACTCAATTAATCATGCGTTCCTAGTTTTGATCTCGGCGTATAGCACGGCCTACTCTCAGTTCGGCGGTCTTCTGGCATTGCCAGGCTTCGTCTCCCCCCATGGAGCACGACTTCGTCACTACGTCGACGGCATTCCCGAAGGAGCATAGGGTCCAGAATCAACTGCGACCGGCTTCCCGTTGTCCAAGGGGTATCCCACATAGGGATAACGTCCACTCAACAGCCCGGGACGATTTCTCATGACCATCACACGATCACTCAAATATGGCCCAGGGCACCGTGCATTGCACTCAAATGCTTCAAATAAAATGGTGAGCCTGGCCTTTTTCTTCGTATTAGAAATTCACATGAAATTACTCGTGTGTGGGTACACGGTCAACTTGATCCAGAAAATTTGATATTCATCCTTTTTGAAATCCCACTGTTTCATATAATACTAAAAACCATTTTCGGTGTCAAAACCCGACACGTGGGATTTTTCGAATAAATATCGGAAATTCACAATTTTTGGAATTAAATACCAAAAATCAAATCAAGCACTCAATTTGCATAATTTAACACTCAATCGCGTAAATTAACCACACCATTGCAATCAAGCACGAAATCCTTCTAGCTGGCTATCCCGCCTAATTTCTGGAAACATAATTAATAATTAAATAATTACTGAAATCAATTAAATAAATCAATTTAAATTCTAAAAATACTAACCTAGGCCAAAATCATTAAATTAATAACCAATACGGACTCGGAAAATTCCCGAACCCTTCTAGATAAATAATACCATTTATTTAGGCCTTGGCTAAACCATGCTAACCACCTAACATGCTCAATTAAATAATTCAATTTCTAATTTAATCTAACTAACCACCTAATTCCTAATAAAATAAATCTAACACCCCTTAAACGTTATTATTTACTTAGCGAGTTTAGAGTATAAACTCACCGGTTAATTGCGGAAACCGGTTCACCGCGACGACGACGCGACGGCGGCCGAAACCTTAATTTTCGGCGGTGTCGGCAAACTCTCGGACTGGGCCTAGGACCGGCCCAACACAACTCAGCAAGGCTGAGTTTAGGTCTTGGGCTTTTGCAGGCTGCTGGTCGCGGCTTGGGCCTTCTTCTTGGGCCCAAAATGGGCTGCTAAAACCAATTGAACTTGGGCCTGAGCTTGGACTTCAAAATCTGTTGGAGATGGGCTAAACATTCATGGGCTTGCTAAAGCTAAATCCCACGGTTGGGCTTGACTGCACTTGGGCCGAAGGAAGAAACACGTGGGCTGCTCCCTGGCCTGTTGACCGCAAGCGAGAGAGGCACCCGGTCCACGAGCTGAAGAAGAGTGACCACGCGGACAGGAGCTGCTTCGACTTCGCTGGAATCACGAACAAGAAGATGGAAGCTGCGAAGTCCACGAGTTGGCTGGGGACGTTTCAGCGTGGAGGTGGCAAAGGTGCTGGAGCAGCGAAGATGAAGACGTGAGGCACGCCGAAGCAACCGCTTCTTCACGTGGGCAGCTCACGCTTCGGTGGACGTTGCTTCGTGGCAACTAATGGGGCAGGAAATGGAGCTGGATCCGTGAAGCAGCAGATGGATCCGAGGCAGCTGACGTCGTGGGCGTGAAGCAGCTGCGGGGACACCTCGGCGAGCTGAAGACGCGCGGCAAGGAGTCAGCAAATTTTGAGGAGCTCGCCGGCTGACTGAGGAGATTTCGGTGGGATGAGTGGCCTCGGTGAAAAAGTTGAAGAAGAAAAATGAAACACGAAATAGGAACAAAAGGAGTTGAGGTTGAATGAAGATAGGGATTCGAAGAAGAGAGGGGGAGGCTTCAGAATTCGGTGGTATAAAAATAAAATAGAAAGAAGCAGAAGCGGAAGAGATAAGAATGGAGAGGGATCGTGGAGATGGGACCGGTGAAGCAAGCTTGTCCAAGAAGCTTGAACAAGAAAGGAAAATAGTCAACAACTTTAGCCACTCCATTAATTGGATGTTCCCTATTACTTTCCAATCAATTATCCACCAAAATAACCCAATTTAAGTGCAAAATTCCATCCCCAATTATTGATCCGAATTTCACAAATTTTTAGGATAAATTTCTTCACTCAATTTCCCAAATGAGGTCCAATCTCAATGAAGAAAAATCCCAAACGACTTTCTATAAATCCCCGATACTCCTGCGGGGCTTGGTTCAAAGTCCAAACTCGATTAAATTCAGTCAGGATGAATTTCTATTAATTTTCCGTAACGTCCGAATCGATTTTCCGCAAAAATCCAGGAATCTCCGAAAATTTCGGAGAGTGAGTCGACGTTCCTAAAATAGCTTGTGACACCTCGAACTTTCAATTTCGAAATCGGGTTCAAATTCGCGGTTATTTTCAATCCGGCGCGCTTTTAGCGTGACCTAGTCTACCGGGTAACTTTTAGGAATTTTTTGTGCAATTGGCCCGTGATCGATTTATCTCGATTTACAATGTACATCTTCGACACATTGGCGACTCTTGATTGTCGTGAAAATCTCGAGGTTTCAATTACGAGCACCGGGTACCAAAACGACAGAAAATCAATTTAGTGCCGATCGATGAGAATTTTTCAATCAAGTGGAATCACCCACAATTTGATCACATATCTCAGTCGAATCGACCTATCTCTGATTTCTGATCAATCTCCGACGGTGCCGTAATGACCCTCGATCAACACGGTCGAGCGAGTCGATTCTTGGTCGATTCTCAAGTCGGTGCATTTAGATTCTCTAACCGCTTCCCGAGATAGTCAGGTTATCTCGTGAGTGATCATTTCGAGAGAATAAGACTATTAGCGTTTCGATGAAAGGCCCGATTTATTTAATCGAAAACAAATTATGAAAATTCAGGCTGTCACAGCCGAGGTTGGGTGTTGTTGGCCGGAGTTGGGTGCTGTTGGCCGGAGCGATGGTGGAGCGGTGCGGTGTACGTAAAGGATGGTTTAGTGTCTGGTTATGTGGGTTTAAAAAGAAAAGAAAAGAAAAAAAAAAGAATAAGATGAAGTTGCAGAGAAGGAAGGCGTCGGGGAAGAAGACGACGCCCGAAGAAGAGAACGTGTGGAGGGGTAGACCAAAGGGGAGGAGAAAAACAAAAGGAAAAGTAAGAAAAAAAGTGCAGCAAAAGAAAAATATAAAAAAATAAAAAAGCAAAAAACAAAAAGGAGGAAAAGAGGTGTAAAGACGTGAGGTGAAGATGAAGCAGCCGAAGAAGACAAAGGTGAAGAAGAAAAATATTAAATTTAAAAATAAAAAAATCTAAAAAAATTATTTTTTTTAAATGCCTTTTAACCGACTGGGTCAGATCCGAGTTTGGGCCGGGTCAGCGGGTCGGATCGGGTTCATCCGGTCCAAACCCGCTCCCTCAAATATTATAATATTAAAAAATTCGAAAAATAAAAAAATTCAAAAATTCCTCCGAAAATTAAAAAATTCAGAAAACATAAAAAAAAAATTTTGAAATTTCTTTTTTTCAAAAAATTCCAAAAAATTGTAAAATCTAGTTTTATTTGGGGAAATTCGAAAATTCATTTTTTCTATAAAAAATTGAAAAATCCCAAAAAAATTCTAAAATATTAAAAAAATCTTCAAAAATGTTAAAATCAATCTCTTGGGTTATTTTCTCCTAAAAAATGGAAGTATTCCAATTTAGAATTATGCTTAAATTTGGCTAAGTCTTTAGGGTTTTACTTTAGAGTTTCAATTGTCCTTAGGGACAAATGCCCTTGATTGTGCAATTTTGGTATGTTGATTTTGGCTTCCCTTTAATCTAGTTAGGATTAGTATTTATCTTTTCTTTGATGTTAAATTTTTGCTATTCCATGCAATTTATTTAATCGCTTTCCTTGGTTACTAATTGTTATTTTAATGATTGTGCACCCGTATAATCAACTCACATATTAGTGGATAGGTATAAAATCAATCCAAACTGCTTGATAGAAATCCTTTTTTTTTTTTTTCTAAAATGAACAAAATTAGGTATCGAAGTGGCACTAATTGATTAATTAGTGTAATCAAATCACAAACCCTAGATTCCTTAGTTGCATAGGAAGTGAGGTCCACTCACATACCTTACTTGGTTTCTAACCGACCCCAATAAACTAGTGACGACTTATTTTTGCAAATTTTTTAAGAATATCCCAATGTCACACGGGGTATGGGCTCGAGAGAGCCCACGCTTAATCATGGACCTTAGGCCCGTCCTTTAGATAATACCTTTAAACTTGTTCCCTTCTCCCAAGGGTAGGTCGTGACACGTTTTTAAAGGATATGAACTTTTGGGTCGCTAGGAAGCCAACATCTTGTTCTTGGGCCTGGAAAAAGCTTCTAAGTCTTAAGAGTGAATTTCGGAACGCCTTCTTTTGGAGGATTGGGAATGGTCGCTCGGTCTCTCTTTGCTTTGACAATTGATACCTTAGGGGACTGTTGAAATTAATCTTCTCAGACTTGCTTATCTACAACTTAGGATAATCTAGACAGACCTCAGTTGCAGATTTTTCTCTGATGCTGGCTAGGCTCTCAAAATAGTCCTTGAGTCGTGGGATTATCCTCTTCCGACCCCTGCTCAAGTACCAGATTGTTGTTGCTGGAGGGAAAACCCGTCGGGTCGGTTCACGGTAGCGACTGCTTGGGAAATCATCAGGTGCAAGCAGAACATCGTCTTTTGGCATGATTTCATCTGGGATAATGCAATCATGCCAATGTATCAGCTTAACCTTTGGTTTATGGCCAAGCGCAGATTGCCCGCACAATCTCTGTTATTGTTTCATGATAGAATAGAGAGGGGATCCTGCGCATTCTGCAATAGGTTACCTGATTCCACAGATCATTTGTATTTTGATTGCTTTGTCACAGCTGGTGTTGCTTTCTTTTGAGCGGCAAGATGCAATTTGCCTTGGCAGAACAGGTTTTGAGGAAAGAATCTCCATTAGGCCACCTCTTTCTTGAAGAGTAAGGACTTCTTTAAATGCATTTCTTGCTTTTCCTTTGAGGCTTTTTGTCACATTATTTGGAAAAATAAGAATAGCATATTATTAAGAGAACAACTCCTTACTGTCCCGGCTATGAAGAACCATCTTTTTAAGGTGGTTAGGGATAGAGCTAGCACCTTCAGAAATTTTGAGGATAGCTTAAGAGAAGGTTGCAAAGGAGTTGAGGCATCAATCCCATTATCTTTTTAAGGGACCCGTAATCGACCCTGGTTTCGGCCAACGCTTCAAGGAATTGCTAGTGCTCGGGAGCCGACGTCTCTCTTCTCCTTCGATGAGGTGTTTGTTTTTTTTGCCGATTGTTCATGCCGTGCTTCTCTAGTTGTTGTTTGCCTTCTTTTGGGCGCTGCATTGTGTTTTACTTCATGGCATATTTCCACTCATTATGATTGTTCATCTTGAGTGCAAGGTTTTGGTGCCATGATCTTTTGTACTTTTGGCATTTCATTTTTATATTTATTACCTTTTACCAAAAAAAAAAAAATAGATATAGGCAATAGTATTTCGCTGCAAGCATTTAAAGCAGATCGCCTATATGCGGAAGTAATGCAAGAAAATTGTTTGACAACTTGAGGGGTAGAGAACACATTTACCTGCTACCTGGATCAGTCACATCATCTTCAGCCACATCGAATGCACAAGTGTACTCGGGCTCATCAAAATCATCATGGAAAGACTTGCCGGAGCTTCTGGAATAGGAGATATTTGCTGAACTTTCAGATGATATTTTTAACCCAGGAGGTCTTCCTATGTCATCCCTTCCGACAAAAGACATCTACAAAAGAAAAGAGGGAATTTTCAATAGAGCTGCCGGAAAAGAAAAGCTCACCAGATGACTCTGCGGAGGTATTTAATAATATACCTTGTGTGTTGTAACATCACGGCTGGGACACATACTTTTATCAGCCATTGAAGGGCCATATCTAGTACCTTTGAGAGGAGGTGAAGGAGGGAGATTTTGGTTCTTGAACAACGTAGGGGAATTAAGAAACTTTGTTGCATGTATGTTAACTGGAGCACTCTCAGATCGTAAAAGAGCCCCCGAAAGATGACTCCCACCTATATAAATGGGTGGGGAGGGTGAGGGAGAAGGAGAAAAGGTAGGGGACGGATAGTATTCATCAAAGCTCGCATCATACTTATGAGCATGAGATACTTCAGGCGGGTGAGGTGGCAAACCTGGAGGGGGAAATCGACAAGAACTGGGGTTAGAAGCTGAAGCATAAGGTTCGGAATGGGTTGGTGAAGGCGAGAAAGTCACGGGAGGCGGAGAGGCGCAGTATTGATCAAAACTCCATTGTGTCCCCTTATAATTGCAATGACGAGGGGGAGCCACGAGATGCAGGAAGCACTGGAAATCTCTTAAGCGGGTCAGCTAATGGGCTGCCCACATGATCGTGTCAGCTAATGGGTTAGCTAATTTGATGCTTGAACTTTAATCTAATATATAATGTCATTTCTGAATTTTTTAATTTATTTAATGTGATCTCTAGACTTTTTGTACTTGTTTAATTTAGGTTCTAAACTGTATGAAAATGTTCAATGTTGTTCCTAAATTTGAATTAATAAAAATGATGATTTTGAATATTTTCATATAATTCAGTGACTAAATTAAACGTGTAACAAAAGTCTAAAAACCACATTGAACAAATAAAAAGTTCAAGGATAATCTTACATATTAAATTAAAGTTTACAGTCATTTGTGTGGTTTACCCTTCTTATTACTTGCTTTGCTCGTTTATTGACTTGTGCGGAAGCTGAAGGACAAGAAAGCACGTAGAATGGGTAAAGTGACTTGGACTTGGCCCATTGTTTTTCTTTAAAAAATTTTATAGGCCCAATTCTTACAATCAATGTCACGGTGACTTACTACTTACATTGCTAAGATTTAATATGGAGCGGTAAGTTCTCATAGAAGTTCAATAAATTCCAATTTCTCGAACAACGTCAGTTGGATGGTAAATTAACTTCAAAGCGGACCTATGTTGGTATGTTGTTTATTTCACCAGTAACTTGTTATCTGCACCGCTAAGATTTAGTTTTATAAAAAGAACATAAAAATTATTATTATATTGATGGTCTTGAGTCATTAACAACATGTGTAAATGACAACTAAGTATTTCATCAGCAAGTTACCAGTTGTACGAATTTACAGACTGAATTTGGATTTTACTAGTAGTGCAAATATTTACTATGTAAACAGTGTTCCCTTTTTTCCAAACGGAATTTCAGAAACTCCGTTTGTAGGTGATTTCTTCTTCCTTATTTATTGCCACGTTTTGGCCTAAACAAAATGGAAGTCAAACTAAAATACGGTGTCAAGTGGATAATTATATGAGCCTATTGCGCAAACTACTATAGTTTTTTTTTTTTCTTAAGGATAGACGTTAATATAAATGTGATAACATTGCGTCTATAAAAGCTATAGCTTTGTTCATTCACAAAAGTCTGACTCTTACACCAACTGGAGCAAACCAGCTGAAGGGTAAAAAAGGATAGAAAGGCATAGATAACAGAGAAACAATTGGATGATTCTGATCATTGGTCTAGAATGAAAGAGAACCTACATAATACCCATTGTTGCAGTCTTGCAGATGTCCTCTTCTTCCTGAGCTGATGATGTAGCATAGAACACACATAATCCTTATTTAACCCGGAAAAGATCAACTTTAAAAGGTACGGCATGTCTCAAGTGTCGAGAATGAAACTATGATCTCCTGAAGTGTTGTTAGATGAGACTCTTGAGTAGGGAAAGGTTCTACTTGGGGTGCTCAGTTACGAGGAAGCAGCAGTGGGACATGGAGGAACCGCTATATCAGTTATCCCTTCCAACATCATCACCACACATTTCACCGAAGGACGAAGCGCCGGCTCGTCCTGAATGCACCACAACCCGACCTTGATCAGGTTCTCCAGGGACTTCTTCTCTATTTCTTCGCCCCAAACCAGCTTCTCAAGCTCTCTCGCTTCGAAATGCTTGTAGACCCAAGAAGAAAGAACAATCTCCTCAGGCCTCTGAACATTGACCTCCATGCCCCGCCGACAGCACACGATCTCGAGGAGCATGATCCCGTAACTGTAGACATCCGTCTTCAATGAAATTGGAGTGTTCTTTTGCCATTCGGGAGCCATGTATCCTCTTGTCCCTCGGACACCCGTGAAAGTCCGGGTTTGGTCGGGCATCAGAAGCTTTGCTAGCCCGAAATCGGAGATTTTCGCTGTCCAAAAGTCGTCCATCAGGATGTTTTGGGGCTTAATGTCACAGTGGATGATCGGGGCGTCACACTCCTCATGTAAGTAAAGAATTCCCTTTGCGATCTCCAAGGCAATTCTCACTCTCTCATTCCAATCTGGACGCCTTTGGGATCGGAACAGAAGGTCTGCGAGGGAGCCGTTGCTCATAAACTCGTAGACGAGAAGCCTCTTGGTTCCTTCAGCACAGTAACCAAGCAACCGGACTAAATTCTTGTGATGAGTCCTTCCAATCACCCGCATTTCAGCACAGAACTCCCTCTCGCCTTCATTGATCACCTTCTCCAGTCTCTTGACAGCGATGATTCTTTTGCCTCTCGACAAACTTCCCTTGTACACTGCTCCGAACGATCCCTTTCCCAACTCTTCCTTGAAACCATTAGTTGCCCTCCTGAGCTCTTTGTAGGAAAATGACCTCAGGGCGAGCTCCTCTGACAAACCGATATCTCCCCTATCTAATAACCTTCTGTACTCAAGAAACCGCAACTTGAATGCAAAAAGACCAGAAATTGCAAGGGCTATGAAGGACCACATCACAAGGCCTAGGGTCACTACGAGGAGGAGAACCGTTGCGTCCTTGGTCCTTATTATGATCGTGGGCGGCTCCTGCGAAGTGTTATCACCTGTTTGTTTTTTCTTTACACCCTCAAGCCCCACCTTGAAGAATGCTTTTGATGATGCTTTTGGATCTCTCCTAGCGTACTTCAGAGGAAGCTTTTGCTTCCTGCAGTGTCCTGAATCCAGGAGTGCTACGTCGCAGTCGCAATCCTCCAAGCAGGACTTGCTGCAATCATCCTCTTGCATTTCTGCCTGGAAATATGGAGGGTCATCCAAAGCCATCTTCTCCATAGGCACAATGCTGGGAGAGGAGGTGCTTCTTCCAGCATCTCTACACCACTCTTCAGTGAAATTCCTCTCACATCCGCGAGATTTCTCGTCCATATCAACGAAATCAGTGCCAGGTAGGCAACGACAAACGGGTTGATCATCATCCAAAGTACAATAGCTGTTGAACCCACAAAAGCTCTTCACGCTGCATTTATCATCCGGTTTTGACCACTCGAGGGAGGTTCTGTACTCGTAAGAGTGGTTGAAACTATGAGAGTATAGTTGAAGAATTCCGTTCGAGTCCAACACTGCACGGTACATAACTGAATTGTTGAATGCCGAGGAGCCATAATTCAATGTGTAATACACCATCGAATCTGTACTGTTGATGAGAAGCAATGCGCCTGTTGAGTTTAGATGCAAATCCAGATTCTGATGACCCCATGTACCGGAATCCCAGTAAGCGTCCACTGATATGTTTGGAGTATGAATGGGGTAAAGCACAAGATTTCCATCGTACTGCATTTCAAGGCGAAATCGTCCTGTCGAGCGATTACTCTTGGACACGCTCGAAAGCAACGCATGTCCGCGAGACAGAAATTGGCCTCCCATTAATGTATCAGTAGGGAAACTAAAACTATCCCAAATGACACGATGATATTTATTGTAGAGTATAAAGTTCCCGGAATCATTCATGGCAGCATAGGAAGCTGATTCACGGACAGACGCAATTGACTTACTGTTCCTGGAGTCAGTCGTCAGGAGGAGCTTACCATCCAATGTTAAGTTGAGTATGGCTGTGGATGGCACTGGTCGATCATCTCGGTTTGCGGTCCATGTGGTTGTGTTTTCTGCCTCACCCATCATCCAAATTCCTACCGAGAATCCATTCCCGTTCCGGTAGAAACCGAAAGCGAAGCGGCCGGAAGGTGAAAGCCATGAGGAGTGATTTGTGGGGGAGAGAGAATGGCCTAATCTGATGATGTTGGGATGTTCTTGGTCGCATGTTGCCGATCGATAGTGCACTAACAGTAGGAGAAATAAAGCATATTTGGAAGCCATGAGAGAAATCTGTGAGAGGTGGAGTTCAGTTCCTTTGGCTAACTAGGAGTTGCTTTTGAATGTCGAATGCTCACCAGGACTTTTGAGGGGTTCGGAGAAGTTGCTCACAACTTGCGTGGATGACTTTATGAGGTCGTCTTGACTTGCCAAGTCTTTGCCTTTTTGACCGGAGAAGTTGGGAGTCGCTTGGAGTGAAAGACGGGGTACGTTTCCAGGACCATTTACCCCCGCTAGACATAATGTATATGATAAATCTTTTGCTGTATCATACCGAGAACCCTTTCGACCGACGTGCTCGCAAAACGTGAATCATTTTCAAGAGCAAGTTCAGATTAATTAGGCACCGGCAATTCGCGGAGAATGTGCATCCTGGGATGTAATACTTCACAATGGAAAATCTCCCATCATAAAGCTTCATTTAAACATCCGGAAGGGCTGGTAAGTTTTGGTTTTATTCAAATTTCTATCTGCTGGGAACCTCAATAACTATCACCAACTTTGCTCGAATTCGAGTCCTAGAGGTTCGCTAAGCTTCACATCTCTTCACAAAAGTATAAGATTACAACTGATAACTTCTGTCCTCTGCAGATCGAGTCTGGCAGAAGGAATTCTGGTATTACATGGCGAAGCCTTGGCATTGCTCTGTTCTCTGTCCATTTACTGGCATTTTTCTCAATGCTGATGTTTCTTCATAGAATGCTAAGGACTCAAAACCGTATGGAGATAGTTTATTCGACCTTGATTCAGAAAACAACAGTATTCTCATGAAAAAAGGGAAATGAAAGTCTCATACCTAATGAGAGGCATTGAGGCTTCGGCTACAAAGATGCCTACTAAGTTACATTTACGAAATGTAGCAGCAGACTTATGACCTGTTTATTCTTGACAGCAGAAAAGACGCAAGCAGTACATGGCTGGAACACTTTTTGAACAGAAACACAAACAAACGCGCCCTAAATTTCATGAATGTGACCTGTCACGGTGAATATTTGTGGATGCCCTACAAGTTACTAAGAAGCACCAAACAAAGTCAAAAATCGTCCTTTGAGTGAGGTGCAATGACGTTATCATATGATGAGTCATGCAAGTTAAGATGAACCGGACAATGGGGTTGGGCATGGCAGCCGTGGCACATCCATAATACCTTCCAGCATCAATATCACATCCTTGATCGAAGGGCGAATCTCCGAATCATCTTGCACGCAAAGAAGCCCAATTTGCACCATTCTTTCGACGCTTTTCATGTCTACTTGTTCATCTTTTACAAGTTTGGGAAGCTCCCCAGCGATGTAGCAGCTGTAGACCCACGAGCAAAGCAGCACCTCGTCTGCTGATGAAACGTCAACCACCATGTTGCTCCTGCAGCACACTATTTCCAGCAACACGACTCCGTAGCTGTAAATATCGACCTTTGCAGATACCATGGCACTCCTCTGCAGTTCCGGGGCCACATAGCCTCTTGTACCTCTGACTTCAGTTTTAGTACCAGTTTGATTTGGCATTAAGAGCTTCGCTAGGCCAAAATCCGAGATTTTTGCGGTCCGAGATTCATCCATGAGGATATTTTGTGTCGTGATGTTGCAGTGAATTATTTGGAGCTCACACTCTTCGTGCAAATATAGGATTCCTCTTGCTACTTCCAACGCAATTCTCACTCTTTCACTCCAAGGAGGCCACCTTTCAACATCAAACAGGAGATCTGCGAGTGATCCATTCTCCATATATTCGAATACGAGAAGCTTCTTCGAGCTCTCCATGCAAAAGCCGAGCAATTGGACTATATTTTTGTGGTGAGTATGACTGATTGCAGCCATTTCAGCCTGGAACTCTTTCTCTCCTCGTTCGATGGCTCTCTCTAATCTCTTTACCGCTACACGCTTGCTGCCATCGGACATTGTCCCTTTGTACACCACCCCAAGAGAGCCCCTACGGATCACTTCCGTGAACCCACTGGTAGCTTCTTCAAGCTCCTTATATGAGAAGGATTGCAGCATGAACTCTCGTGCTGGACCCAAAGTAGAACCTGTTGACAGCCTCGCGTACTTATGAACTCGGTATCGATACAACAAGAAACTAAACGCAGCTATCAAGGAGCAGAAAATTGCAATAGGACCCAAGCTGACCCCGACAATCAAAACAAGTGTATTCTTCTTCTCTGTCACAATTTGCTGCCTAGTTGGGACCGGTGGCGTTTGATAAGCAACGGGGACTGGCAAGAGTATCTTTACCAACCCCGTGGAGGAATCATTCCCAGTTTCTTTCCCATAGACGATAGGTAGCTTCATCTTGCTGCACAATCCGTCTCGATGCAGAGCGACATCACAATTGCAGTCTTCCAGGCACGAGCTCTTGCACTCGTGGATGGGAAGTGGTAGTATCCAATAAGGATGACTCCCGACTTCTAGCCTCGGCAGTAGGGTGATACTCGAAGTAATATTAGCGTCTTCCACACCACAGTGCTGTTCGTAGTTGGAGCTCCTCCGGCAACCCAAAAATCTCTTGCTTTCATTGATGAAAGCGAAACCAGGAAAGCAATCACACCATGCCCCGTCGCTGCTGCCTCTGCAGTAACTGTTATATCCACAGAAGCCTTTAACATCACATTGGTGCTCTGGTTGGGACCACCGATTGGACACTTCTGGGCTTGAGAAGTCGCCTTTTAAGAACCGGTGTAAATAGAGCCTGAATATCCCATCGTCATCGAGTGTTGCGCGATGAATGGTACTGCCTTCTTTGCTAGAAAACGAGCTATGATTGGCAAGAATTTTCTCGTAAATGCCACTATCAGTCCGCAAAGCAAGAGTTCCTTGAGAATCAAGATGTAGCCGCAGTGAGGATTGCCCGAGAGTATCACTCGACCAGTATGAGGATTGCCCGAGAGTATCACTCGACCAGTATGCGTCCAGCACGCTATCCGAGTAGTTGAGAGAATAGGCGACAAGATTCCCATCACTTTGCACGGAGATTCTAAACTGGCTTGAGCGGACAAGCGATGATTTGCTCGAAATCAGTTTGCTTTCCTTGGTGAGGTTCTGACCGCCTAGTATGGTGTCGGTCGGAAAATCGAAGCTCTGCCAGATCACACGAGAATTGTTGCCGTAGAGCACAAAATTACCGGAATCAAGCACGGAAGCCAAGGTAGCAGGCTCCGACAATTCAGAGCCGACAAGGGATGCCTCCTGATCTCCCAGACCGGTTCGGACAACGAGTTTACCGTCCTCAGTGAAATTAATTGTTGCGTCTGAGGAGACCAATGGATCATCCTGGTTTGCAGTCCACACGACAGTGTTGTTAGGCTCACCAACAAGCCATATTCCGATGCCGTACTTATCTCCTTGAGGATAGAACCCAAAGACGAAAAGACCCGACCGCGAAAGCCACGAAGCGCGGTTGGTTCTCAGAGAAAGCGATGAACCGGTGGTTATCATGCCAGAGGTTGTTTGTTGAGTGTATAAGAGCAAGAAAAGCAGGAAGAGAAGCGGGTGAGCGACTTGCACAATCGCCATCAGAGAAAGCCGCGTGGAGAGAGGGATAGGCAGAGACCAAGACACAAGTGTATATAACTTAGTTGGAATCTCACTAACCATAGGCAAGTTGTTATGTGACCATTTCCGAGGAAATCCAGGACTTGGCGGGATGCCTGGACAAAGAAGCAAAACCGACACGAGAAGAAAAGCTGTCCTCCGCTTTTGTTTCCGCAGCGACTTACAAGAGTCAAAGTACACAGGAAGATCTCAGTTTAGCTTCTGTCTACTTCAACGAAATATGTGGCCAATGATTGCTTGCCAACTATGAACGTTAAACGCACGCATAGACGAGAGACTTTGCTAGTCACCCTTCAGACCTTTAGTTATAATTGTCCATCTTACGAATTTTCCAAGCACTTTCAGCAAGAAGTGGATTAGCATCCAGATTCATTGTAAGGACTTGGCGCAAATGTGATTAACATGTCGCCCCGAGCAGACCTCCATTGACTTGGTAATCTCTCTCTCTCCTGTCTCCCAGACCAACCAGATGTCTTCAAAAGTCTCCCCAGGACTAGGAGCACGTGGGAAGAAAATGCTTGCCAGGAAAACTGATCAGGAATAAAATGTATGTCAACTTGTCTCTTATGTTCTCGTCCTTCACTCAACCAAGGAAGAATCAGACAACACATTATGCTATTTCTCCTGATGCCAAAAACACAAAAATTTAAGCTATTTCCCCAACCAGGCAATCGATATATAGTTTGGCTCAAGTCAATCATGTCTTGTGCATAAAGATGGCATCCATTTGAAGTTTTATGTCAGAAAACAGGACAGGTCGCTTCTTTTGCGGCCCCAATTGACAGGCAAAGAATTTCAATATTGGCACTGCCGATACCAAACTTGCCCACACATTCTAAATTGGGATCATCAGGTGTCCTGGCCCCATGAATCCCCATTCCTGCAAAGATGGCTCCATAGACCACCCCATAATACAAGCCAATGCACAGAAAAGAATTAAACAATAGAGCTCATACAGACCTAAAACAAGCAATTTAGCTTTAAGAGCAGCATAGGCTGAAGGAAATTTTCGTATATTGCCCACTGAAGTTATGCACGATTAGTTTTTGTTTACATCTCAGAATATATACCAGCACGTACTCTATATAACTGTCGACAGATATAACAATCGACATAACAATCTGCCAATAATCACACCAGCAGCAGATTGAAACCATAAGTAAGAAAAACAAAGCAATAAGGTAAGGTCTCTGTACAAAGTAGGGTATACTTCCTCCATGGTGATTCGTCATGTTGTAAAGCGAAAGCACCGGTTAGTATTTCCAATAGCAGGTAATAAGTATGTACGGATTAAATATGAACAGTAGGACTCAGCTGCTAACTCAATCTCATGATGCTCGTCTGTACATGTGTAAAAAGATTTGAGGTCGGTCAGCAGTGAATTCCACAGGTACCTCTGCTAAAATTTGACAGTACCTTCACCAGCAGATTCTACAGCAGCAGCATGATTGGTCACACTCTGTGACCTACTGGTACCCGCTTGAGAAAGCAATAAATTCTTCATCTCCTTATAACCCTTAAGTTCTTCCAAAGCATCAGCTGTCGTCTTGGGTGTGAGAAAAGCAGAGGATGCAACACTTGAAGTGCCATCCTGAGCTGATATGGATTTAGGGGTCTGGCAATACTCGTGGAAGGAGTTGCTCCAGGTCTCAGATCCAGAGGCTTGTGAAGCTGTTGCCAAATTTGAGACGTCTTGGTGAAGAGGAGGGGCTTTCTTCAACATATCCACAAGAGCTCCAACAGCAGCACCCTGAGATTTTCTGATTGGCAAAAATGAACCAGACTGGAGTGAATCATGCGCATGTCTTCTTTTATCGAATAAATCCGCTCTGCAAACAACGCACTAATCAGATCACTCTAACACAAGAAGTATGGAGTTACAAGATTGATTCAGAGGAGAAAGGACATTTATAACAATGCATTAGAACAATAGAAAGTAAAAGTGAAAGCAACATGAGTGAACTTGGATATACTCTTGCACTTCATCAGCAAAGTTTCTGGCAGAAACAATGCAGATATAAGTAACTTATGATCTTGGTAAATCAGTCAAGCTTAGAAGCAGTTTGCAGAAAGCTGCTTCAGCAGAATATTCATCCAATCTAACAACAGCTTATCAATCTACAAAAGTAAAATCATAACAGAGAGAGAAAGTTTGCTAACCTAGGAGAAAATCGATAAAAAAGCTTTCAGAAATGGTTGGAAGGAATTTCCTCCACTCAGGGATGGAGGAAATTATAGCCCTTAAAGAAAGAAAATTAGTGTAGAAGTTACCGATTAAATAATGTGTTCATTGAATTGTCAAGATGAAGAGACAAATAAGCGTGACAAAGTAACTTCAATAAGAATAATAATAATTAGACGTTAATAAATGCATAGCCTATTCACCACATTGCAAGAAACTAATATATAGATGAACAAAAAAATCAAGACTAAAGAGGGCATCTCATCGCACAAGGCCGCCTGCACAGTGTGCTCTAAGGAGGGGTTCATGTACACAGCCTTACCCTTGATTTTCCAGAAAGATTGTTTCCACAACTCAAACCTATGACTTAGGCCACAATGGAGTAAAAGAATAATCAATTCATGAGCTATGAATCGGACGAAGCTCACAATCTCTTAACATTTTTCCAATCATACCTTTAAATTCCAGAAAGTATGCATTATGAGAATTAAAAACACATACAGATGTAGCCAACAGTATTTCACTGTAGGCATTTAAAGCAGATCACCTATATGCTGAAGTAATGCAAGCAAATTGTTTGAAAACTTGAAGGGGCAGAGAACACATTTACCTGCTACCTGGATCAGTCACATCATCTTCATCCACATCGAATGCACAAGTGTACTCGGACTCATCAAAATCATCAGGGAAAGACCTGCAGGAGCTTCTGGAATAGGAGATATTTGCTGAACTTTCAGATGGTATTTTTAACCCAGAAGGTCTTCCTATGTCATCCCTTCCGACAAAAGACATCTACAAAAGGAAAGAGGGAATTTTCAATAGAGCTGCTGGAAAAAACAAAGTTCACCAGATGACTCTGCAGAGGTATTTAATAATATACCTTGTCCACTGTTGCACCGTCACGGCTGGGATACATACTTTTATCAGCCATTGAAGGGCCATATCTTGTACCTTTGAGAGGAGGTGAAGGAGGGAGATTTTGGTTCTTGAACAACGTAGGGGAATTAAGAAACTTTGCTGCATGTATATTAACTGGAGCACTCTCAGATCGTAAAAGAGCCCCCGGAAGACGACTCCCAGGCACATAAATGGGTGGGGAGGGTGAGGGAGAAGGAGAAAAGGTAGGGGATGGATAGTATTCATCAAAGCTCGCATTATATTTATGAGCATGAGATACTTCAGGTGGGTGAGGTGGCAAACCTGGAGGGGGAAACCGAGAAGAACTGGGGTTAGAAGCTGAAGCATAAGGTTCGGAATGGGTTGGTGAAGGCGAGAAAGTCATGGAAGGCGGAGAGGCGCGGTATTGATCAAAACTCCAACTGTGTCTCCTTGAGAATGGCAATGATGAGGGGGAGCCACGAGATACAGGAAGTGATGGGAATCTCTTAAGCGGGTCAGCTAATGGGCTACCCACATAATCTGGTATAAGCTGGGGGGACATTGGCGTAGATGCCTCAGAACTCACATCAGATAATGATGATCGATACAACACTGAAAGGCAAAGCCTACCGGATGAAGTATCCACAGGGGCAAACCCAAATCGCTGCATTTCAGCCTCTTCTCTACGGGTGAAGGGCTCAACAAAAGAAGAAACCCGATGAGCCAGAGAGAAAGAGCGGATTTGACCAGTTAAATTCAGGTCCCGAAATATTTTATATGCTGGCAAGAGCCGGACAGTTAGGTATAAGGATCTTAAGAGCAATATCGACTTCTTATAAATTGATGACAAGATATTACTGCTCGATCTTTTGCTCCCCTTGCCAGCATCCTTGGCCTTCCTCGCCTCATACTGCACTATCCATCTTTCTATAATCTTTTCACTCCTTCCATTTCCTAGCTCCTCCTGGTCAGAGTTCCAGCAATTTGAATGCACTTCTTTCGACGACAAATTCCTGAACAGTTCTGCCTTGGGATAAAAATTGGCTGGATCCCAGTTAATCACTCTCTTCACCAAAACAACATCAACAACCATAGGTTCAAGATTGCTTTGGCGCCAAAAATCGAGATTCTCCAATGCTTCAGGGCATTCTCTAAGAGCTAAATTGAACCATTTATCTCTGGGCCTCACGCTTGATGAGGAAGAAGAGGACGAAGATGGGGAGGACACGATATGTTCACCGCTGAAATTCCGTGAGGAAATGCAAGGGCTCCTTGACTCGAGTATTATGTGGAGACTCTTGGCAAAGAATTCAGTGATAATCTGCTCCATCTTTGCAGAATCCGAGTGGGACGACGCCATGTTCGAAGACACAACCTTTTATAGCCGCTGGAAACCGCCCCAGAGAGAACAGAACATCCTAGACACTCCAGCTAGAAGCACTCCACCTGCCCCAGAATCCAAAAAAACACATCACGGACACATCTCAAAAAGAGAACCAGCAATCGAGCGAGAGCAAATTCGCCCGCGAGCACGCATTCCACCGAGACGTACAGCAACTCATCACTAAAGCTAAAAAGCTGGCCAGCTCAGTGAAAGATAACTGCTCCAAGCATGAAAGCCGCACTGCCCAGTGACTGATCAAGCAGGCAGAGAGGAAAGAAAGAGAAAAAAAAACCAGGAACGAACAAAACGCGAACAAAGGCCTAGGCAAAAAGCATGAAGCGGCACATAGACGGTAGGGTTTATAGGATTCGCTCGGCAGAATTCCTCCTCCCCATGTCGCCTACTTATCGCCTACTTAAAACCCTAAAGAACATGCGCAGACACCATCGAGCAAAACCATTCCACATCAAACAATACCCAACGCTAGATAGAGAGAGAAGAGAGAGAGAGAGAGAGAGAGAGAGAGCATACAGAGAACGCGACAAGCACTGCGACGAGCGAGCAGCGAGCGACTGCGAGGAGGGCTCGAGACTGAATCGCCAGCATCTCTCTCTCTCTCTCTCTCTTCTTTCTCTCTCTTCGACGGTCCGACCACCTTCTTATCCAGTGGAACGACAACCCGCGACGACGACGACGACGACGACGACGATTGATGGATTAAGAAGAGGAGGAGGGGGAGGAGCAGGGGAGAGAGAAAGAGAGGGGAGGGACTGTGTGGGCGCGCCTACGGGATCCCCCGGGGACATGGCCCGTCCAGATCTCGCCACGTCAGCTCGGCCGCTGACCGGCTATGGCCCCCCAGCGTCAATCCGAGTGACACGCTAGCGGTCCCTCGGGCCTCGGCGGCGCCTTCCTTATCCTCCCGTTCAAACACGGCAGGTTACTTTGATGATGCGGGGATCGACCGCGGGGTAGCGTGGTTTATACGTTCAATCTTTTATTATATAATAACAATTCTATTTATAATCAGTATTACCTTTCTATTTTTGTGATTAAATTTAAAATAGAAATTTGTTTGGTAATGTAATTTTATTTTCTTTATTTCTGAAAAAATATTTAGTCTAGAAATATGTTTGAAATGAAAATGGAAAACAAAATTTCTATACTTCTCTATTTATACAATAGAAATGAGAAATAAAAATTTTATGGTTATCAAATGAATTTCCATTTCAAAAATATATAATGTTATATTGTTATTTAACGCGTATTTTTACTTCATTTGGAGAATAGAAAATTTAACAAAAAAAAAATTCTATTTCTTTATATTGGATAGAGATAGTTGGGCAAGTGCGGCTCCGCTTGAAGAACCAATTGCTTGGCATAAGACATGTCATCCCTTTGACTCAATAAGATTGATGCTCAAAACAATAGGGGGATTACTCCCGTTAAACTCTTAGATTAGCCTCATTTATCATCTCCGTTATGGCCCATTTCGCTGTGTTTAATGAATCGTCTGCTATCGCCATCAATATTTCCTACACATATCAAATAAGTATATGCTCTTATTTAAAATAAGATCCACTTCAAATTATTATTTAAGAAAATGAGGGTATTTCGAGTTCTTATTTAGAATTTTTCCTAAATTTTTTTTGGTCAATGGTAAGAAAAACGCTCTGACCTTAGAGGATGATAAATAGATAGATGCAAGAAAGGAACAGAGAATTTCTCACCGTAGCCTGTGCTTTGACCTAATGCGGCGTTGGCAACGGCTTCCCTTACGAATCCTTCAACGTGATAAGAACATCCAGCAAGTCTTGCTTGTCCATTGATTGTTTGATTCTCTCGTTTATGGTGGGCTCGCGCAACCACCAGGAATGGGAAATAATCGGAAATGCAGAATGCGTACAGAGAGTTTAGTGCATCGAACAGTGCGTCCACATGTTGTTCCTCATAAACGGTTGGTCCTCCATCTTGCATTTGCCAAAGTACCTCTTGTTTAGCACCAACCTCCTTGTCACATTCCCACAATTGCGCCTCGAGTTCACTTGCATTGGTTGAAGGCATGCTTCACTAGGTTATCGGCTTCGTCAGCACTCTAGTCGTAGAGCCAATTATGTCGTGTCGGGCATATGATCTCCGTCATCAAGACCTGCCTCATCTGCTCCCCGAAGGGCGAGACGATGGCAGTCATGTAGCCGCCATTGAACACCCAAGCCACCATCGAGACGGGCCTCGACACGAACGTGGCGTCTTGATTCTTGAGGAACTTCTGGGCGATCTTCGGGTCGGTGATGGGAATGACGTGCGGGGTCCCTATGTGAAAGCATGCGATGTTGGTGTCCATCTCCTCCATCAAGCGAAGGATCCACCGGCCCATGGGCTTGTTTCGGAGCATGTCCAGGGCGCAGCCGACCACTGGCCATGGGGCAGGCCCTGGAAGGAATGGGAGCAAGTCGGATTTTCCTTTGAGGCTTTTGCACCTAATTTGTTTGATGGTAAGGTATAAAATGACTAATGCCCAGGAAGAGTAGGGCATTAGTGGCGTCTGAGGCGGTGAAACTCGCCATTATGGTGGCAATCGGACTTTCGTCAACACGCTGGCTAGTCTTGGGCCATGAAGGTTTACTAAGATTCGCGTTTTGGGATAAAGAGGAACATTGGAGGGTTGGGCACTAACATGCACGCATATATAGAGAGAGAAATGCCTATAAATGGAAGCTGAAATTGACCAATCCATGTAATTGCAAGCTAGCTATTCTCCAAAAGGATCTGATTCTATTTAAATGTGATTAAATGTATTAGATTTGCAAGTAATTAACAACATCTGTGAATTAGAGTAAGTGTAATCTCTGTCTATGTTATGTCTATGTACATTCTGCCTTGAACTAATGGCGTGTGACGTGAACTTAAACGCAATCTCTAGGTGAACTAATCCTAATGATGAGCAAGAGAATCATGAACTAAGTTAATATGGTATGCAATTTGATTTATATGAGCCTAAGCATTTATTGATTAGATGACATGGATATTAACTAACTAATTCTATATAAGATATACATGTTATATTTTTTGTGGAATTCTTTTAAAGCTAAAATATGAAATTACTTAAGGTGTATGATGACCTAACTTAAACTAGGAAGTAATTTAGATAAAATCCTAATCTAAATAAGGTAATTTACTAAATTAGTAGATGGTTCCTATGAGAGGCAATTCTAATTTCGGTAACTTAGATATATGCAATCTAACCTAAATACAAAATGATTTTTTATTTTGGTATTTTCATAATAGGAATGTCTTGTGATTAACAATATCAACCGAAGAGGATGAATAGGTAATTAAAAAAATTGACAAATTTATGTAGAAATATAAGTGCCTAATTAGGCAGAAGCGTAAAAACTCGACGTTAGCAATAAATCGATACATAGAAGAATAGGTGATGATTGTCAATCTTCTATTAGACAGTTATGAAAATAAGCAGAGAAATAGAAAAAAAGTGCATGCAAAGCTATATAGTGGTTCAACTTAGTGCAAGCACACATTCACTCTCCTAGACTAGCAAATTTATTGACTGGATTCGACTAATAATCTTCTAGAATGTTATGGCAATATGTGTTGCTTATACTAAAGCACTTCTTCCCAAAGTTGATACTACTTATACCCAAGTGGATAGATCTCATTATCATACGCCTAAGCAAAAACTATAACACTGATACACTTCTCAACTAGATTACACTTTCAATACACTCAGAAAATAGTATAAAGATGTAAGGCTTTCTCTATTGATCGGATTGCTCATCACTCTTGATCTCTCACTTCTTCAATGTCTATTAATCTTCTTTTATACTCCTCAATATTCAATCATCCCTTTGGACAATCATCTCAAGGATCAATCTCCAAGCCATCCGTTGGATAATTATTGAGCAAATTTATTTAGCTATTGAAGTAAATCAATTTGAGATTATGGAGATTTAATCGCCCACATAATCAAATATGACATTTCTATAAACAAAGTAGCTCAAAATTTGGAAAAAATCCCGTCTTTGGGATGATTTTCAATCAATCAAAATTTTACAACCAATTAAGATCTTCCTTATAGTCAATCTTTCCATGAAATCAATAATCAATCAACGTCTTTGCTTGGGAATCTAAGCCAGATTACTAGCTATTATAATTGTTAAGATATCAAAACGTCATATGATATTTTTATCCAAAGCACATGGTTGATATTGGCTAGTAATATCACCGAGTGGGAGTGAATAGGTGATTTCAAAATACTTGACAAATTTTGCAGAAGTGAATTAGTCAAATTTGATATAAGCTTAACTAGTTGAAACGTAGTATTAATATAAGCACAAACTAGTTATCTCAAGCAATGTAGTGCAATGCTTTTATCAGGCAATGAATGAATATAAGTAGAGAGACAAACAATGCACACAAGGTTTATAGTGGTTCGACTTGATATAAACATATGTTCACTCTCTCACACTAAAGATCTACTTGTTTGATTTCAAGACCTTAGATTAGATCATGTTGCTTATACTCAAGTACTTATCCTTGAAGTTGGTGCTACTGATATCAAAACTGATAGATCTTATTATATAACACCTAAGCACGAACTATAACACTATCAACACTTTTTGAAAGATTGCAATTTTAACCTTTAAGAAGACAAATTTAAGAACGTAAAGCTCTCTCTAGAATTGGATTTTTAAATTCTTGATTAGTGTACTATATTTAGCATCTCATTTATACTTAGCATCCGATCTCTAAGCTAGCCATTGGATGATTGTTGAGAAGATTGGGGTAATTGTTAGAGTTAATCAATCAAAATTCCCATAGACTTGGTCACCCATATAATCAAATCTTGGTTTCTAGAATTAGAGTGACTCTAGCTATGGAAAGTATATTGCCTTCAGGATGATTGTCAATCGATCAAAATATCTCGTGTGATTAAATATTTCGCATGGATAATTTTTAAGATTGATGGTCAATCGATATATTCTAAACTTCAAAAAATGAGATAAAATGTTTAAAAATAATAATCTTGAATTTCTTGAAAAGATTTATGTCGCAAGTAATGTTGGTATCCGCTTATATCAGCAATTTCTGGTTATATCAAGCTTCCTTGTTATCTAATAATATTAGACTTTCAACAAGCTTCGGCCTATACCATACATTTGTAGGCTTCTCCTTATATCAGACTTTCTGGTAATATTTAATTGTTCTTCATTGTTCTCCTTAGTATCTTAGTATCTTCATTGATCTTTCTGGTAATATCAATTGTTTATTTTGTCTGGCAACTCCAAGTCTCCATAAACTTCCCATTCTTCATGACTTATTCACCTCCATAAAGGTTCGTTCTATTTTTGTCATTCTTCACTTCATACTTCGGATACGTTTGATATCAACAAGGTCTATCAACTTTTCTCTAGCTTCTATATTTTGATCGTTCCAAGCATATTGGCAATCATGACTCTATCTCGTCATTCACCTATCTACAATACCTCCAAGCTTTACCGAACTCCTCGTTCAAGGCTTATTTACCTTCTACTCAAGTACCTTTACCTTGTAGATACCTTTACACCCAATGCCTTACCACTATTAAATATGTTCAGAAGCAAAATATGTTCAGACTTAACTCTAGATTATAAAGTCTATTTTAGACGAAAGTCACTCAGACTTTACTTCAGATGGAAGACACTCAGATTTTATTTCTGACAGAACACACTCAAACTTTATATACAGAATGAGACACAAGTCCAGAACGTAACAAGGTCCAGATTGAGACATAAGTTCAGAATGTAGTAGATTTAGAACAAAACATGTTCAGAATGAGACAATTTGATAGAATGTAACGCAAGCCCCAACATATAACAGCTAGTGACCTGATTTAAATTCTACATCAAGATAGATTTGATTGACTCAATCTAATTTATTGACAATTGGATCTTGAAGACGAGAACTTTTTAAACGAAGAAACTCTACTAATGGAAACTAAGATTCTATTTGTATGGGCGATTATAATCAATATGAGATTCTGCTTTTGTCACTCAATGGCTACTAAATATTCTAGATACAGATCTATCCAATAGGTAGATTAGAAGACGATCATCTAGATACTATCCAACGGTTAGTTTGAAAGTGGAGAAGTATTTAAGGAGACCAAGGACTAATGTACAAGTAAGAGACGGAGCGTAGAATCTATAATTCTAAAGCCTGCGCGAATTTTGATCATACACTTGTTTTTCATGAGCTTAAACATTTGTGATTGTGAGAGAAATACCAAAAGAGTGACTTAGTGAGATAGTTTGCACTCAAAGTTGTTATCTCTTGTTAATCACATAGTGGAATCTAGCTAGAAGACTATTAGTGTGGAAAAATGGACATAGGCTTAATTTAAGCGGAACCACTATAAATCTCGTGTACAATTTTCTCCTCTTAACTCTTCTTATTTAAGTCTGTTGCGCACTTATATATTATTTTAAAAGTCTGTTCTATCGCACAACAGATTCTGAACATCTATCAGAAGTCTAGTGACTCGCTTATTAGACTTTGATTCTTATTCAGACTTTGCTCACAACTTATTTTACTCTACATTTATTTGTCAAGATTTTTTTTAAACACCTATTCATCTCCCTCTAGGTGTTCGTACTAGCATTTTCAATTGGTATCAAAGCCAAGTACTCATTTTGTTGAAGTTTTTTAACTTTTAAGCTAAAGGTCTTCTATGACTAGTATTTTGGCACCAGGGCTGATTGAAGGACAAAGTAATACCAAGCCACCCTATTTCAATAGAAATGAATACAACGTTTAGAAAAAATAAAATAAAGATATTCGTAATATCCAAAGATTCCTTGCAATGTGATGTTGTGGAAAAGGGAATCAATCTCACGGCTGCGTCTATATCAAATAAGAATGGCAAAGACAAAGAAGCCAAACCCCCCGCTCTTATGCCTCGGACAGAGATGTCCAAAAGAAAAACTTTTGATGCAAAAGCTATTTATTCTTTATATTGCGCCTTGTCTCCTACTGAGTATAATAAAATCTCTTCATGTGAAATAGTTAAAGAAGTCTGGGATATATTTCATGTTACTTATGAAAGGACTGATCGTGTAAAAGAAACAAAAGTAAACTTCATGCTTGGCCAATATGAATCCTTCAAGATGAAGCCTGGAGAGTCTATTGGAGATATATTCAGTTGCTTTATGAAAATTGTAAATGGATTGGCATATCAAGGTCAATCAATTTTTGCTCCAATAAAGGTCAACAAACTACTGCGAGGACTTACCACCGGCTGTAGTGGCTCCGCTGGGTAGGCTCCAAAGTTCCAAATGGGAAGTCGGGAGTTCGAAGCCCCTGCAACTTGCGTTGCAGGGAGGCTGGTGGGCCACTTGGTGACTTACCCGGTGGCATGGGGTGATGGTTTCTTCATGTTGCCCCCAGGTTCTACCCGCCGGCTGTCGGCTTTCGGGGTTTCCTGGGTCACCAAAAAAAAAAAAAAACTGCGAGTGTTGACACCTAAATTTTGGCGACCCATTTAGCCGTTTAGTCATTAAAAAATATGGGTTAATTTTATCCCTGAAAAAATATTAATTGCATAGCATATAATTTTAATTGCACTTATTCATTTGTTGCATTTGATCATCGGGGATGAGCTTCAATTTTATGAATTGACAATTCGGTATTTCATAAATGATTCATATTATTCTTCTAATATTCGGTAAATATATCATATATTCACGTTATTTATACATTAAGTGATATATTTTACTGAAGATTGGAAGTTTAAGATGAAATATCAAGAGCGGATATCGCACATGGGGCATATCTTGAGTGATATATTCAATGTTTCAAGACAAGAAATATTTCATGGTAGATTTCATATGTGAGCTGGAAAAGAAAAGAAATAGGAAATAAAGAAAAATTGGCTTACAAATGCATGATACGCAAGCGTGAGGAAGGAAAAGGAATTTCAATATATATCATGGATGCTCTCAGACAGGATTTTGTGCGTCCATTGGAGCCAAAAAAGAAAGGAAAGAAATAAATTATAGGCCGGGAGATTTCGGTCACGTCCTTGACCTATAAAAGATGGGCACACTATAGACAAAAAAAAAGGGGGGGGCCACATAATTCCATACACGGCCAGCATTGGGAGATGACACGACACATTGAGAAAGAACACAAGTCACGGATTGTGTTGCGGTGCTCCATCATGTTCTGCAGTGCCCTCGCGCGACTGCCCTTCCCATATTGCTGTGGGGGTCATATCTCACACCACCACCAGCTTCCACTACTTTTATCGAGCGTCCCTTGACGTGTATAGCTCGTTGCTCTGCATTCTCCTGTCCAACGCTCCTGCAATCCAACCCGGTGATCCTGTCGCAAAAACCAGCAAGCTCACGCGCACATCGAAGCCTTCCTGATCGTCAAAGATCGTGGGTTGTTTTGGCTTTTGGTCAAAACGGTGAATTTGTCTTCTTCCAATTTTGTCCGGGTTCGCTGAAGCAAAGTAGCGAATTTGTGGTGCTCTGAGTGTAACTGCTGTGCCGAGCTTGTCCAGCGAGCACTAAGCCTCTATTGAGAAGTCCCCACAGTGATTTGTTCCTTCCCTGGCCGAGAATTTACTGGACCAGTAGGCTTTGCCGAGCAACCCGTAATCAGAGTCCCATCGTCGTTCCGCACGTGACACCACCACGGATTCCCTATCGATGAAGCTGCTGCCGCACTGAGACCAAACCGAGGAGATCATCAAGCTATCAAGGGAGTTATTAATTCTCAATAAAAATTCCACTTTTCTTTCTCTATGGTCACGTAAGAGGGGCACATAAAGAACAAATAAAAAGGGGATAAAAAGATCACTTTCTTTTTCTTTGCAGGCCATTCACTTTCTTTTTCTTCACACGCCATTCACGTAGGCTGGTGAAGTCTTGCTGCTAGGCTTTCAACGAGGATTTTCTTTCCTTGTAATTTTTGTGTTACAGGTCATCCCCTCGTCTTTTGGAGAAAGACATGAGAAGCCTTTCCTAAGTGTCGACCCCTGCATGACAACCCGCTAACTGTGGTGCCAGTCACGGACCACCGCTAGCCGCCTCCCACCTCATCATCGACGAGCACACCTTCAAACATCGAGACTTATTTTGGCTTTTGGTCAAAGCGGTGGAAGTTGTCTCATATTGCATGGTGAAATCTGGAGACTTAACCGTGAGTTCTTGAGAAAGAAGCATACGTGAGATTGAAGACAAAAAGGTATTGACTTTAGAGATTATTTGGTCCGACTAAAAGACCAAATATTAATTCGCTACGATCTCCTTTGGCGAGCCACCTTATCGTGAGCGGTTCCCTCGCAAGTGCGTCGCGTCGCAACCACCGCTCGTGAGCCATCACCTGTCTCGAATCATCAAGGCATCACCGTGAGTCCACCATCTCGGCTGCTGTCCAAGCCGAACCACCGTTTGCAGCAGATTGCCGCCACGATCCACCGCTAGTTGTCATCCACCACCCCGTTGCCTGCCGATTGCAATCCCGGTCCGATTGCGCAAGGTCCAAATTTGGAAATCAATATCGGATTAGGTAAAAATTTCATTTTATTCCTAATATTCAATTTCCTTATTTGAAATATCCGTTGATGCACATGATGGAAACTTCCGATATGTTATGATATCCATAATTTCGAGTAGCCTTCTAAATTGGGAAATCTTCCTAATTTCGCAACGTACATATGATTGATGGTCCGATTTCACGTTTGAAATACGACCCGCAATCGTACGGAAAAATCACCAATCTGATCTCATGCTCGAGATACGATTTTGTGATTTTATTTAAAAATTGGCCAATCCGATCTCATGCGCGAGATACGATTCGTCAATTTATTTCCTATAATTAAATGAACATGGATGATATCTTGCTTGATTTGCTGCTATGCTGTTCTTGATGCCTTCATTTGTTTGCTGCCGTAAAAGAAAAATAAAAAAATATTTGAGTAGATTAGGTGCATGTTAGGATATTACTTGTTTTGGGCTATTTTACATGTCTAGAATAGGAAATTTATTTACTTCGAATTTCATAAAAGAAAAAAAGAAAAAATTAGAATTAGAGCATTCTTTGCACGTCATTGCATATTAGGATAGATTGCATGCTTATTAAGAAAATAAAAAATCATGTGCACGTCATATAGAATTAGGTTCATGAAATGCACGTCATTTAGCGATTGTTGCTAGGTTTATTTATATAGAAATTGTCCGTCACTAGGATGAGGTCATTTTGGTTAATTTAGATTGCATATTTAATTATTGCATGTTCATTAAGAAAACACAAAAAAAATTACTTTACTCATTCATATAGTTTAGGTCATATTGCCATACCATATTGTTTCATGTTGCATTGCATATAGATTTGATTCTCATTAAATAAACTGAAAACAAAAAGAAATTGCGTGTTAATTAGAAATCATATCTAAGATTGTTGATGTGAATTCTGATATAACAACGCAGATGCTTTCGTTGCTTTAAGGTAAGTTCCTGCAATTTATTCACTGCTTTCCTGGATGTTAAATTGGTGGATTGTGCACCCGTATGACCACCTCACATGTTAGGGAAATAGATTTAAAATCAATCCAAACTGCTTGCCAAACATTTTTCAAAATAAAAAGAAAGGTACCGAAAGGGCGTTAGAGAATTCTAGCGTAACCAAGTCCCCGTACCCATAGTCTCTGGTTCGTAGGAGTAAAATAATTCTCCCGTTATTTTACTTGGGTTTCTAATCGACCCACCAAAAATAGATTAGTGGCGACTCCTAATTGAAAATCAATTGCATGTTAAGAACTTAAACCTAAGTCGCAAATTGATATGGGCTTGGGAGAGCCCGAGTTAAGTCTAGGCTTAACAATCCATTAGCCAAACCTTAGGTGGTCCACACCCAAAAAATTGGTCGCGACAGCGAGGACTTTCAAAGGACTAGAACCTTGTGAAGACATCAATTTGGGAGATGCAAAGGATCATGCATCTTTCTATTGATGAACTTCTTGACACTCTTCAATCTTACGAAGTGGAACAAATTATTAATGAAGATCTGAAGGTAAGAAGTTCATTACACTTAAATCTAATGCTGATTCTGATGATACAGACTCAGAAAAAGACTTAGATGACGAAGAACTTACCTTTATGATCAAGAAATTCAAAAAGCTGAGTAGAAAAAAAAGGAAATTCATTGGAAGAAGATAATACAAGTAGAATGAGCAGAAAGAACAATGAAAGAGGATAACGAGCAAGTAAATATATTCTTGATGGCACATTCAGATTCAGACTCAAATTTGAAATCAGAATTAGAATCAAACTCAGAGTCTGAGTCTAACTTAGACACAGACTCGGAATCCAACAAGAAAATTGAGGTAAGTCATTCATAAATTCCTCAAAGTTTCTAAGTATACAAATGAGCTTTGCTTAATTATCAAATCTTCTCTTAAAATGATCTTCAAACTTAAAAATGAGAATTCATGGCTTAAGCAATAGGATCTTTCTAAAAAATAAAAGTTTGAAATTTTGCAAAAAAATATTTTCTACAAACAAGAGAAAGTCGAGATTTACTTGCAAAAAATAAATGATTCTTTAAAGAAAGAATTTTCAAATATTTTGACAAAATTTTCAAAGGGTTCAAAAACATTAGAGCATATCATTTCCATACAAGTACCTTATTATAACAAGTCGGGACTTGACTTCAATAAGAAAAGTGATTCGCTAATAGATTTTCCTAAAGTCAATGAGAGACTTAGATAAAGACCTCCTAGACTTGTGTACAAGAAGCATTTTCAAAAGATATTTATAAAATCTGTTGGTCGAAATGCCCTCAAGTGTTCAAATTGTGGAGGCGTAGAACACTTTGAGAAAAAAAACGTCCTAAAGTTTGGAGACCTATTTAGAAAGATTGGATAAAAACAACATACTCTACTAACTCTCATGGACCCAAGAAAATTTGGGTACCAAAGAAAAGATGATTTTTTTTTTTGCAAGAAATAAAGGAAAAGAAGAAAGAAAATTTGGTAAGGAGTGCATATTTTTTTCTCAATTTGATTTGGGCAATAATTCTAATTATACTTGATTTTCGATATATCCTCGGTTGATTCGGACTTTATAATGGTCGTATTCTATGGTTTGTTTTATTAAAGGAAGAATCGTGTGATTTTTTTTTTTATTCGTGAGTTGAGATTTGATTTAATACATGTGATTATTTTTTATATCTTGCTTAGTGACAATTGAGTTTATTTGGTTTGATTTTATGCTCTTAGATTTTGTTATATTTTGTAAAGTGAAAATCTATTTTATGTGATATTAATTATGCAAGATAGATATATATATATATTGGTACCAAGGGAATCTCCGTGCCCCACTTCGCGGCGGAGTAAAACCTGGAGGAGCAGGAGAGTCACCACCACCCTTTCTGCCCGGGCAAGTCGTGGGTTCTTTTCTAACAAGGCAGATGACGCAGGAATTCAAACTCCAGACCTCTCCCGAAAGGAACTAAAGCTTAACCATTACGCCGCCACCACGGGTGGTATTAATTATGCAAGATATTCTTTCTTAGATACTCAATGATTTTATTCCCTATGATTTTATCGTACTTTGACTAAGTGAGAATTTCTTTTTCAAGATATTATTGTACATAATGTTCTTTCCTTAAATAATATGTTGTGATGAATTAAGAAAGAATATTTGATTATCTATGGAGATTTTATATTTTTCTTTAACGAAATGGAATGATCCAAATTGATGGATAACAAAAAGGAATTGAGTTCATTGCAGGAAATTCTATAAGGGAAGAATGATTACAAATATACATAACTTTTGATGCAATCAAAAAATATCTCATGCAAAGATTGATAATGATAATTTTTAATCAATGGTATATTTCAAACATATATCTTGAGTAAATGAATAAGTTTTTTTTGTCATCCCGCCTTCTACATGCATTTATCATGATTTTGAATGATTGCTTATTTTTTATATTGCAAGTATTTCTTGTCATAAATATAATGCATTGCAATTTTTTTACTTAATTTGGTGCGTGATGAAAATATCTACTTTCTTTTTGCGAAATGCATCAATAATATATTTTTGAGATTTATGCTCAAGGAAATCCCTTCGCTATTATTGCATATTCATGAATACTCTTACTATATTTTTAGAAGATATCTAGCAAGTTTGATTTGCAAATTAGAGAAAGGTATTACGTTTTATTTTTGCAAAGATTGTTATCTATTATACAAGATTTTGCAGGTGAAAAAAGAATCTTTCATATGGATTTTGGAAAACTCGATTAAAAAATTGTGGAGATTTTGTACTATTTTCCGGAGATTAAAAAATTCTCTTCCTTGCGCAAAGTTTTTGCAAATTATTGAGCAATCCCCTAATGTGTCATACGAAATGTTAAGTAGCTCTGAATTTAAATATTTGATAATTTTATATATGCTATTCAATTTATTTATTTATAGAAAATGCATTATATATTATGTGAATATTATAACAGCGTATTTGTGCAAAAAGTTTGTTGAATTGATGCAAGTTGAATTCAAGACGAGCTTGATTGAAGAAAATAAATTTCTACCTTGAATTTCAAAAAGCAAATGATCATTGCGGATGTTGTTGCTACAAAGGAAATAATGGAAAAATATTATGTTCAACATGCACAAATTTTGTCCTGATGACAGGAGGAGAAAGTGAATCCAAAAGAAAGGAAAAAAATCGTAATCACCTCAAAATGGCAACTAATTGAGGGGGAGCATTGATCAATTATGGAAAAATATTTTTGAATTGATAATGATCTTGATTATTATGGGAGGAAGAAAAAAGTAAATGTGTTAGAACTTGTCAACTATTAAAAATATTCAGTTAATGCATCTTTTATTACCTTTTATCATTGACAAATCTCTTATTTATTTGTTATCGCTTTATATTCTCTACGTGATACTTTTTCCATTGTTATCGCTTTTTGATTATGACAAAAAGGGAGAGAGAATATAAATTTGCATATGTGTTGATATTAGTCATTGAGTTGCGATTATCTTTCCATATATAATTATGCTCAATCTATTTGCTATCTTCTGCTATCTTTTTATTTGAATTACATTATCTTTTAAGATTGCCCTGATTTATTAATATTTTTAAAAGCGTGTTTACACATCTGCATATTCAGAGATTATTCTGTAATCATAAAAAATGGGGAGATTATTAGGGAAATCCCTTATGATATTTTGAAGATGACAAAATAAATCAAATGCTATTAGCATGTTTAATGATTGAGTAATAAACTATACAGATGATAGAACGTGTAAATAATATTGTCAAAGTCTATACTTGAAAGAACTAAAAGATAAACTCTATGCTGAAGCTAAACTTATTCAGACTGTGTCCAGATCTGAAGGCTAAATATGTTCAAAAGCAAAATATGTTCAGATTCTATCTTAGACAAAAGTCACTCAGACTTTACTTCAAATGGAAGACACTCAGACTTTATTTCCGACAGAACACACTCAGACTTTACATACAAAATGAGACACAAGTTCAAAACGTGACAAAGTCTATAATAAGACACAAGTTTAGAACGTAGTAAATTCATAACGAAGCATGTTCAGAATGAGACAATTTGACAGAACGTAACACAAGCTCAAACATATAATGATTAGTAATTTGGTTTGGATTCTATATCAAGATAAATTGATTAACTCAATCTAATTGATTGACAATTGGATTTTAAAGACATGAAATTTCTAAACGGAGAAGCTCTACTTATGGAAACTAAGATTGTGTTTGTATGAGTGATCAGAATCAATTTGGGATTCTGCTTCCGTCACTTAATAGTTACTAAATTTTCTAGATACAAATCTGTCCAATAAATAGATTGGAAGAAAATCCTCTAGATACTATACAACACTTAGTTTGGAAGTTGAGGAGTATTTAAGGTAACCAAGGACTGATGAACAAGTAAGAGACGGAGCGTAAAATCTATAATTCAAATGTCTGAGTAAATTTCGATCATACACTTGTCTTTTATGAGCTTAAACGTTTGTGATCGTGAGAGAAATACCAAAATAGTGACTTAGTGAGATAGTGTAATCTACCACTAAGTGCTTATACTTAAAGTTATAATCTTTTATTGATCACATAGTGGAATCCAACTAGAAGGCTGTTAACATGGGAGAGTAGACGTAAGCTTAATCTAAGCTGAACTACTATAAATCTCATGTGCAATTTTCTCTTCTCTTAACTGTTCTTATTTAAGTCTGTCGCACACTTATAGATTATCTTAGAAGTCTGTTCTATCGCATGATAGATTCTGAACATCTATTAGAAGTCTGGTGACGCACTTATCAAACTTTGATTCTTATTCAGACTTTGCTCGCAACTTATTTTATTATGTATTTATTTGCCAAGATTTTTTGTAAACACCTATTCACCCCCTCTAGGTGCTCGTACTAGCATTTTCCTGGACATCATCTGCATAATGGCTTGTCATCTTTCATCCGATTTACTCAACCATTAACATATTAATAGCCCTCAATTATTTGTCATCTTCAAAATATCATAAGAAATTGTCCCAATAGTGATAAGCCGAAACAGTGATAAGCTGTTGTGCACTAATAATACAAGCACTTCACTTGTATCAACAGTTCCCAATTTTATGAGATTTCCCGACGATATTATGCTGCTTTTCTTTTGGCAACTTTGAGTATGATAGCAATATAGGTTTTATGGTCCAGTTGACCCTAGTACCTCCAAGTCTGTACTTCTCATTACTTTAGACTTGTTCACCCATACATCCTTCTAGTATTTATGAATCTTTTTAACTTGTCTGTCTAAGCTCCTTAGCTATGGATCTAAGTATTTCCTAAAATATAAACAACATTTTCACTTATCAAGCTCGTGAGATATTTATGGATTGTTTTATCAACTTCAAAAAAAAAATATATGAGGTTTTCTTGATAGAAAATTTCATGAACTAACGAGATGTTATACCTAAGCCCCACATAATCAAATATTCACCAAGACCGA
This sequence comes from Eucalyptus brandiana, assembly GCA_014182725.1. Taxonomy (NCBI): domain Eukaryota; kingdom Viridiplantae; phylum Streptophyta; class Magnoliopsida; order Myrtales; family Myrtaceae; genus Eucalyptus; species Eucalyptus brandiana. The sequence goes on along the minus strand of CM024675.1, from coordinate 66,333,271 downwards.
AAATAGGAAACGAATTAATCGTGGATATAATCTTTAGTCTCAAAGATTAAAACCTCAATTATCACAAATATGCACGACTAGAAAGATAAAATTCCGTACTTGGAAAAAGCCTAAAATCACACCAAATCAAGTTAGAATTGAATAAACTCAATTTTAGGCAATTATGTATTCAATTTGGACTTAGTTTAGCCAATTACCTAATCCAGACTGATCTAACAATGACCGGTAGCGTGATTCATGGCGACCAGTGAGGCAAGGATGGGATCACCGGCAAGGAGCTCACGGTGGAAGCTGTTGGAAATCGTCAAAGGAACTAGGACACACCAAGGCAATCGCTAGTGGTTATTTTTCGTGTGTTGGCGCTGTTGGGGTACTACTGAGTTCATTCGACGCCGGAGGGAAAACAACAGTTTGACTTGGCAATGCTGCACCGGCATTGGGATAACCTGCAGAAAAGAAACTAGGCACAACGAGGATGACAGGACAGCTAGCAGTGGCGTGCGGTACCGGCAGATGTGGACGAAGTACCGCCTTGGGCCGGAGCTTGCCTGGGATCGCTGGTTTTTCGTCAAAAGTGCAGCTGCACATCGGGGTGTTGGATGACGGTCACAGGACGTATCAATGTAAGGCAGAACACGGGGTCAGGTTTGTTATTGTGGGAGGTGTTGATCGCCAGGAACACCGGAGCTAGGCTGCAATCAAGGCGCGCCGAGATAGCGGTCGAGGTGCGGCAACAGCTGGGTGTGGCAGGATGCGTAGTCAAAAGACTCGTTTTTGTGCTGAGTTTCTGTAAACCTTTCTATAAGGTGTTCTCTCTCAATTGTGAACTTCTCAAATTGTGGACCCTCCTAATTGTGATGTGAACTGCTCTATGTATAGGCTTAGTTTAGGGCATCCTTGCAAGAAGCTACCTTCTTATTTCGAAATCGAGGTATGTATGATATACTCAACAATAGAAAACCTCTTTTATTCGCAAGAACTAAATTTTGAGGATATAAAAATTATTTGCACTGCTTGTTTGCCTTAATAAATCAAATTTGCCAATTTGAAGCACCCCATTTTTATTAGTTTCGGCCACTACATGATTAATGGGCTTTTGCCAAATTTTTAATTCACATGGGCTTAATCCAACAAACTCAATTAAGTCCAGATCCCCCCGCCGGAGTCCGTTGATTTTGGTCCAATTAAAATGCGGTTTATGTAGTTTTAATACTATGAAAATGCTCCTAATATGCAGAGGCAATTTGAAAAAAGAAAATTGTTTAGGGGTCGAGACCAACTCCTAATTTATCTATGCAATGGCTAATTAAATAGGTTGTCAAAATTTAAATGTCGACAACCATGTTTTTATCTAATTGTTTAAGTTTTTTTAAAATAGTTGATTGTGATCATATAGAGTCTCACAGAATAAATGGCTATTTTTATAAATAAAGCATTACCATTAATAATGCCAGTTGTCGTGAATGATAATGTTGACAATTTGGCAACACTCGGGCCCTAAATTGGCTCCTCCATTGAGGAAGAAAAGAAAGATCTCATTGGTACACAATTTCAACTCTGCCAGCACATTCCAACACTCGATGAGTCCGAGGGCCTCGAGTCGAGGCATGCCCCCAAGCCGAAGCCAAGGTTGTTGCAATTGGCAGGAGCTTTTATTTCATGAGTCACGGCTCCATCAGCTGCTACATTGGCTAGGGCTAGAAAAAAGAAGCAAGTAATATTTCAAGGCTAGAGTCAAAAATCGAATTTGTAAAAAGAAAATATGAAAAGAAACCACGAAGAGTTGGTCGATTAGGTATGATTCATTGGTGAGGGAACGATGGATTTTGCATTGCATGCCTGTATACTTCTAATTTAATGTTATATATAATCATTATTTCACTAAAAAATGAAAATTTTAAATTAGGGACAAAATTGATAGATTTTGAGGATGGACAGAAAAATAAATGGTTGAAAAACCCATAAAAATTTTTGAAATGCAAATGCTGGAAATAAAGGGTGTGAATGACAACTATTTTGTTCTTGAAATCAATTTTTAGCCTCTTTTGACAACTTTGCGAGCAAAATTATGCATTTAATAACAACAAAAAAGTTTTTCCTCCCAAGTGATCGACGATTGGTGGCGAGTAGCGATGGGTGGGCAGTCGACCGAAGTAGTGAGGGCGAGCAATGAGAAATGTTCTTATTTCTATTTTTTTTTGTTTCAGAAATAGAAAATTAGAAAATTTTTAATGATCATTTTTGTTACAAACCTATTTTCTTACTAAAAATTTATTCTAAAAATAGAAAAATGAAATTGCATTATCAAACGGATTTCTATTCCAAATCCGTTTCCTGAAAAAAAATAATAACAACAAAAAAAGCAAAAACAAAAACAAAACATAATGATTATCATGCGCATCCTAAAGGTTGCAAGAAAGGTAATGGCATGGGAAATTCAAATTTTTGGAAAGAGAAATTTGCAAGGAATTTGCGAATAAATTTGCTGGAAGAAACCATGAAGAGTTGGTGGATATCTCAATACATTTATGTATATGTATACAAAGGAACGATGCATATGCAAGGGAACGAAACGACTTTGCATTGCATGCCTAGATAGTTCTAATTTGATGTTATATATTATTAGGAAAAATTATCCAATTAATTCTAAATCTAGTGCATGAATGCCAATTCAGTTATAAACTTTTCATTTTTGTAAATTTAGCCCTTAATTTTTTTACGAAATGTCAATATACCCAATCTACAAAATTTTCATTAGAAGCCGATGATAAGGCGATTGAGTCATCGTCGGCCATCTTACGTAGCAGACAATCACATCATTGATTTTCAATAAAAATTGGCCAGAAAGACTACATCGAAATTTCGAATAAAGGTTTAAGATTAAATTGACAAAATCAAAAAGATTATGACTGAATTGACATTTGTACAATAAGTTTATGATTGATTGAATAATTTTCCCTTATTGTTATTCAATTTCAATGCAAATGAGAGGTTTTTCAAACTGGTATATATGCATGTTATTATTACTACTAATAATTATTTCTGTTTATTTATGCATCTTATTAATATAATTATGTCTTTGAAATAGGAGCGTGCAAAAGAGATTGCCCAAACTGGGAATTGCTCTTGCTCGAACCAAACCAGACTGGCTTGTTGGTCCAATTCCCAGGAGTGTTGGTCCATTTCTTGATCCCTAAAAGTAAAATTGGTGTCCGAACGGTCCAATTCCTAATTCAAAGGGAGAATTAGACTAGAATGGACTAGACTGATTAAATATACTTTTTTAATTTTTTAGTCTTTCAAAAAATTAGTAAAATGTGAATTAAACACTATCTTAATCCGATTTCAAGTAGTGGAAAAAAAAGTAATGAGAAAAAATAAGAGATCGGTTTCATTGGATCGGACCAATGGTGGGGTCCGACTCCTAGTCCTAGGACCAATTGGAAATCATCTGAGAACTGTGTTGTGTTTCCCAAGTGAGTTCTATCCCAGACGGCGCGCGGACAAATGTGGAGAACCAATGTAAGAGTAGAAATCGTTGAATTTGCGATAGAGTCAAACTCACCGGAGTGAATGCAACTCCAGGGAGAGAGCTCAAGCTCGAGCTCGAGTGTGGAGAGGTCACAAAAGCCAAACTAGAGATCTACCAACTCAAGGATTTGTCGGTTTGGCATTAATTGTCTAGCTCTTCGAGAGAGAGAGAGAGAGAGAGAGAGAGGGATGCGAAGGCAGACTGATGTTGGCGGTGGTGGTTACTGTTGCGAGAGAGAGAGAGAGATGCGAAGGCAGACTGACGTTGGCGGTGGTGGTTACTGTTGCGAAAGGGCGAGCAATTGAACACTAATATAGATACAAGAAGAAAATAAATCGGACACCGAATTTACGTGGTTCAGTCGTAAAAACCTACCTCCATGGGGAGAGCAGCAGCGAATTTCACTATAGATCAAGCGATACAAGGAGATTACACACTCGAGTCACTCAAACATTCTCTTAGTATTTCCCAAGCCTTAATTACACCCAATAACACACGCAATGTTTAGCCCCGAAATTCCTCAAGAAATAATCTCTCAATCTCACGAAGAAATTACACGTAAATCTTACCACAAGATTTAATTGGCTACAAATACTAATATTCCTTGGATGTAATTCACGGAAAAGAATGACAAAGAAAATCCCTCTCAAACACTTGCCAACGAGACGGCACTTCAAGACCAATTCTTCACGATCAACCCTCTTCCATCCATGGCCACAAGTCTATAAATATATATATATAAGTGAGACCCTTATTCTTTTGCCAACTTCTCATAGGATTCTGTTTCCTATCTTGCCCGATTTTATCCAAAACATATCTCTATATATTTTAAACAAAATCCAAGTCCAAGTCAAAGTTAAACTTTCCTATTTCAATGGCCAAATTCTCTAACGCATATTCAAACTTTGGCAAGTTGATCTTCGGATCTTCTTTGCTCAATTTCAAACATCCGCAACATATCCAATTCAAAATATTCAAAACTTTCACATTGGGCTTAAACTCAAGACATATCTTAACAATCTCCACCTTAGCTCGACGTTTGAGCCAAGTCGCAATCGCTTCGCAAAAATTCAAACTTTGCTGCTATTCTTCCATAGCCCCCATGGCCTCAACCGCCACAGATATTATCCAAGTCCAAGCCTCGCTTGAACTTCACCATAACCGAGGACCTCATCAGAATATCAACTCCACATGCACTTTTAACTGTTTTACAAGGATTTTCCGACGCAACCTCCTTAACCGCAGACAAAGTAAAACCATTGTTGCATCCATATCTATCAGGAAATTGAATACGTAACTTGTTAATTTCAATAGTTATGGCAACCATTGGCTCTATAGGCTCCACATTGCTATAAGCACCATCTGTATCGATTACTTTGCTAGTACCCATATACGCTACCTCAGGAGTTACTGGTCACAACTCCACCTTAAGCTGAACACCGTCCAGATCCGTATTAACACTGCCACAAACACTCCTAGCCAGAAGTATCGGAGACTTGTTAAGGATAACTTCTCTATTGTTAATATGTGAATTTATATCTGGGCACCACAACCAATCGCCCCGCTCACCTTGTGCATAGCCATGGAATATGCACATCGCCCTCCCATCGAGTTTACTATTACTCACTCGAAAATAACACGGACAACCAAACATTCTAATAATAGAATAACTAGCAACGTTACTTGACCACACTTCTTCAGGAGTCCACCATTCAATAGAAGTTGATGGGGATCTATTCACCAAGCAACTTATCGTACTAAGCACATCAGCTAGGATTCTCCTAGCAATACCAGCACCAGAGATCATTTTATGGGCTGTCTCTAGTAATGTTCTACTCATCAATTCTGCAAATTGTTGTGATTTATTGGCACTAGTGCAATGTTTCACTATGCCCTCTTTCATGCAGAATTTATTTATTAGCTCCGAGCAGAACTCCATACTATTGTCAGTCCGCACATGCTTAATCGACTTACCAGTCTCCGTCTCGATCAAAGCTCTCAACCGCGTGATCCTGACACCAGCATCAAACTTGTGCATTGGCACAAACACCTAGGTCTTCCTCGAGCAGTCAAAAGACTCTCAAACAGATGCATCCGACGTTTTCGCAACGAAATTTGTCACTATCTCACCTTGAAGTTTATACAGGCCTCCATGTTTAATTCCTTTCATTATCACCAAGGCACCTCGAACACCTTTCAGAACTCCAACTTTTGAAGAATACATGCAACCAACTTAATTTAGGGCACCTAAGGAAATTAAGTTCTTTTTCAATTTCGGAACGTGTCTTACTCTAGTTAATGTTCTCACAATGTCATCATGCATTCTGATTTTAACATCACCAACACCCACAACATCGCACTCAGCGTTGTTCCATAACTGGACTTTACCACTACCTGTGCATTGATAAGTGATAAACCAGTTTCTATTTGGTATGACATGAAAAGAACAACCAGAATCCATAATCCATCCATCAAATGATTAATCATTAGTGATAGATAAAACATAATCAGTATTATCTACTACAGCAGCAATATTATCTGCAGAATCAATTATAATTCCCTTACTTTTCTCATTTTTCAGCTTAAGGTAATTCCTTCTAAGATGCCCCCTCTTGCCACAGCTCCAACAGACAATATTAGCAGTGCCAGATTGACTACGTCTGTTTATATTAGTACTACTCTTACCCACACGTGTTATAGATATTCCTCTATTTTCACCTACTAAAGTAGTAGATACATATTCGCCAAATTCTCTTCTACGAATATCCTCGCTCAGAATCAAATCTCAAATCTCATCAAATGTCAAATTTGTTGACCTAGAGGGATTACTAACAGCAGTAACAGTAGTATTCAAACCATCAGACAATGAGGATAACAAAATCAAAGCACGTACCTCATCTTCAAAATCAATCTCAGTTGAACTCAATTGACTAATAATCACATTGAATCCATTGATATGATCTACAACTGACGCACCTTCGCTCATCTTCAAATTAAACAGACGTTGTATCAAATAGACCTTGTTGATCGCAAAGGGCTTCTCGTACATATCCGACAAGGCTTGTATCAAATCAATAGTGGTCTTCTCCTTTAGGATGTTAAATGTGACGTTACGAGCCAACGTCAACCGAATAACACTCATAGCTCGTCTATCCAGCAAATCCCAATCAGTTTGCTTCATCGTTTCTAGTTTCTCCCTAGACAACGGCAAATGTAGTTTCATTTGGTAAAGATAACCTTCAATCTGCATCTTCCAAAAACTAAAATGCTTCCCATCAAATCTGTCGATTCTCACGTTTACTTCTTCTATCGCTATCGATTTGCTTCAACTTAGCTAAGCCTAGCTCTGATACCACTTGTTGCGAAAGGGCGAGCGATCGAATACTAATATAGACACAAGAAGAAAATAAATTGGACACCGAATTTACGTGGTTCAATCGTAAAGACCTACGTTCACGGGGAGAGCAGTATCGAATTTCACTATAGATCAAGCGATACAAGGAGATTACACACTCGAGTTACTCAAACATTCTCTTGGTGTTTCCTAATCCCTAATTATACCCAATAATGCATGCAATTTTTAGCCCCGAAATTCCTCAAGAAATAATCTCTCAATCTCACGAAGAAATTATACGCAAATCTTACCACAAGATTTAATTGGCTACAAACACTAATATTTCTTGGATGTAATTCACGGACAAGAATGACAAAGAAAATCCCTCTCAAATACTCAACAACTAGACAGCGCTTCAAGACCAATTCTTCACGATCAACCCTCTTTCATCCATGACCACAAGTCTATATATATATAAGTGATACCCTTATTCTTTTGCCAACTTCTCATAGGATTCCATTTCCTATCTTGCCCAATTTTAGCCAAAACATATCTCTGTATATTTTAAACAAAATTTAAGTCCAAGTCAAAGTTGAACTTTCCTATTTCAGTGGTCAAATTCTCCAATGCAGATTCAAACTTTGGGAAGTTGATCTTCGGATCTTCTTTGCTCAATTTCGAACGTCTGCAACATATCCAATTTGGAATATTCAAAACTTTCACATCGGGCTTAAACTCGATACATATCTTAACAGATACGACGATGGAGGAGGTGGGGATGGTGGGTGAAATAGAATGAAATAGGTGGTGGTACCACTTTAAAAGGCAATAATTTGGATCCGTTGGCGAAGGGTTTGCTTCTGCATGGATCCACATATACGCTAGCAATTCCTCGAGGTAGTGTATTTTTATCTTCATGTCCAAACACACTATATACCTTAATTCCCAATATATCAATTTTTCGTCCTCTTTGAGAATGTTGGGAACAGACTGGCAACGTAATTACTATTATTGACATCATTATAAGTTTCTCATACCCATTTCAAAATAATGTAAGAGTTTTCTTAATGGGGTTACATTAATTGATATTATAATTTACTGTTTTACGGAATTAGTTTACGATAAGATAGAAGGTTTACTAATTAGTCTAATATTGGGCTAGTTAGTGTGGGCGGAGTTGAATCTAACCCGTAATGAGAGGATCTGGCTGAAAACTCTATAAATAGTATTTAAATATTTCCTCTAACCTTAATTTTCACAATTATCCTCACAAATAAGCGTTTATCTAGTGCTAAAAGGTGAGGAGGTCATTTCATGAAGCCGATGGGCAATATAAGAGAATGACTTGTACTTGGATCATTACTTTTATGCTTCTGCATCAAGAATGATAGATTTCAAAATAGCTGCGTTAAATTTTCTACTCAATTATATATGTTCTTGTTCTAGTTATGGAGATCATGAGATTGTGCATTTTAACATCTAACATGTAATATTAGAGCCAGCATAGATTAGAACACTGACGTATAGCTTTTTTTTGCCTTTTTTAATGATTTTTTATGTAGCAAAATTCGATTTTTATTATATAAATAGAAAGAACTCGACGAAATGAGCAAATTCGTAGGTGGCATGCCACTGACGGAGGTTCCACAAGCCCCCACACGTGACCACGCACCACCAAGGGTGTTGAGCAAGTGCCACGCGCCCTCATGCGCTCAAGTGCGGGCGCTGCTAATGCGTGCACTACACGCACCAAGGCTAACGTCAGCGATGTAACCTGTGAGACCCGACCTGATTCGGTGACCCAACCCATTAACCCTAAACCTGACCCGAGATCCAACCCGTTGACCTGCTTGAACCGAGTTACCGTTGACTAAATCGATTAACCGATTGGACCATGCAGTCAAATCGGGAACCAGTCGGACTGTCATCAGCTGGATCAGAAAGCAAGCCGAGTGAGGCTGCTTGCATGTGTGCTCCGTGCACCACGCACTCAAGTGGAGTATGCGGGCATGTGGAGGCTCTGATGGGCGCATGGTCAACGGCTACGTGCTCGTACATTGATACTCTACCTTGTGGTGTATTTATTTTGCATGTTTGATGATTTTATGAATGTGAAAATACATACAGAACCTTAAATACGTGTATTTTCTCGTATTTTTATTTTATTTTTCTATGATTTTGGAAAAATAGGTACTAGTGTACAAGTTTTTCATCACATAGATATTGTGTAGAGTATAATTCATTGATAATATATATAAATGTTAATTTATATCAATGAATAAAGTAATATAATTGACATGATATGTGATTTTAATGATCAATTGTCCATGTCACTAAAGTTAAAATCACATGAATATTGTATATGTGAGCAGTAAAGTTCATATCCCCGGTATAAGAAAGTTCAAGGATTCAATTGAATTATGATCACCAAAGTAGCACACTTGATTGGATTTAAGAAATATCGGTCTTGTATAATGATGAGATGTCTCATGTTCTAATGCATGGTCATACTTTCAAAAGAGATAATTGTGTATTAATTCATAGAGGGATACATAATGAAGAAATTACTGATTTTAGTGATTTATACATCCAAATGTGATGAATTCACGAATGTTAGAATATATTCTCATAGCCACTGTCATATGGAGAGTATACGACTGCAAGTCATGTATTCTGCCCAAAAGTAATTTTATGATTTTGTATGTAACTCTCTAGATGTGTAATTATACATCAAGTTACATAATACTAACATGATGCTAATTATGTTTCATGTTCTAATGCATGGTCATACTTTCAAAAGAGATAATTGTGTATTAATTCATAGAAAGATATATAATGAAGAAATTACTGATTCTAGTGATTTATACATCCAAATGTGATGAATTCACGAATGTTAGAATATATTATCATAGCCACTGTCATATGGAGAGTATACGACTGCAAATCATGTATTCTGCCCAAAAGTAATTTTATGATTTTGTATGTAACTCTCTAGATGTGTAATTATACATCAAGTTACATAATACTAACATGATGCTAATTATATATTACTTGTTTTTTTAGTCACTTTTTCTGTAAACAGTAACTCTGTTACTATTGAGGTTATTGCTGGTTCAAATTTTAAGAGATGTAGGGAAGATTTTTTGTTTAGTATGAAGATGACAGATATTCATATGGCTTTTACTGCCAATAAATCGACAGATCTTATTGCCAAAAGTACAAAACTTCAGAAAGCATATTTTGCTGCTTGGGAAAAGAGTAATTGAATTTGCTTACTGTCGATAAAACATTCCATTCAAAAACATTTGAAAAGTGATTTGTCTACAGACTGCACTGCTAGATAGATAATGGAAACCTTAGTGGCTAAAAACCGTGTCTCGTCTAATGCTGATATAGGGGCACATTTGCAAATACTGTTTAATATAAAATATGATAGTTCTTGTGGAGCTAGGGATTATATTTTGAGGATGGTAGATTTATAGACAAAATTTTAGGCTCTTAATATTGCTATTCCTACTACTTGCATTGTAACGACTCGGGCCCCACTGTATAATATTGTTCGCTTTGGACACTGAGTCCTCACAACTTTAAAACGCGTTGTACAGATTAAAGGGACCCAAATCTTTATAAACTAGCCCAAGACTCCCCCCTAAACGATGTGGGACGGGAGACATGTCCTTGGCCTCACCCACGTACTGCCAAGACGATCTCAGTCCATCCCTCCGTACTGCCCCAGGTTTGAGTCATCACATTCTCCCCCTCCCTTAAGGCACAGCGTCCTCGTTGTAGCCCCCACACACGGTCGGGAGTCTGCTTTGATACCATTTGTAACGACCCGGGCCGCACTGTATAATGTTGTCTGCTTTGGACACCGAATCCTTACGGCTTTAAAACGCGTTATGCAAATTAAAGGGACCCAAGCCTTTATAAACTAGCCCAGGATTCCCCTTTAAGCAATGTGGGACGGGAGACATGTCCTTAACCTCACTTGCATACTGCCAAGGCAATCTTAGTCCATCCCTCCGTACTGCCCCGAGTCTGGGTCGTCACAATGCATGCCCGTGATTTTTGATGTAATTTCTTTGTCCAAATAGTTAAGCACGAGAACATATTTTCCGTCAATCTCCTAAAAATGTAAAGGATCGTAATTTCAACACATCCTATCATTAAGGTGATAAGAGTCAATTGCTACGAAATTATTATTTATACTCATATCTCACAATCGCTATGAACGGATATAACCAAAACATCATGTGTCACTCTTTAATCCACCCTTGTGATTTTTGATGTAATTACTTTGTCCATTAGTTAAGCACGAGAAGATATTTTCTATCGATCTCCTAAAAATGTGAAAAATCGTAATTTAAACGCATCCTATCGATTAGGTGATAAGTCACTTGTTACGGAATTATTATTCACACTCAGATGTTGCAATTACTAAAATTGGATATACCCAAAACATCTCTGTGCAATTACTAATGCAAACGGACAAAATACAGCTGCTCAAATGTCCTAGTTGCTCATAAAATAAAATAAAAAATGTCCTAGTTGCGTCCGGTAAAAGCAGGTCCATACATTCGGTGATAAGAGTCACTTGCTACAAAATTATTGTTCACACTCGTATCTCACAATCGCTATGAACGGATATATCGAAAACATCATGTGTCTCTCTTTAATCCACCCATGCTCGTGATTTTTGATGTAATTACTTTGCCCATTAGTTAAGCACGAGAAGATATTTTCCGTCGATCTCTTAAAAATGTGAAAGATCGTAATTTAGACGCATCCTATCGATTAGGTGATAAAAGTCACTTGCTATGAAATTATTATTCACACTCACATCTCACAATTACTGTAGTCGGATACACCCAAAACATGTCCGCGCATTTACTCATGCAAACGGACAAAATACAGCTGCTCAAATGTCCCAGTTGCGTCCGGTAAAAGCAGGTCCACACATTAACAATCCAGCGACTCTATGGAATCCAATGAGCTACACTTCATTTTCTGGCTGTTCTTAAAACGCATCGAGCTCGTCGAACGACGTTTGGCGATGTGGTTCGAAATCCATCCCCGGAGAACTCGATCGTAGAGACAAGTCAAAAGGGCAAACGGTCGCGTCTTTACGTGGCTTTCGGCATGGATCAGTCGTACTACGACCGTTGGGATGCGTCGAGGAGGAGATGCAATCAAGGGCGAGGGATTTGGGTTAGAAGGGGAAGGAAAAGATCTAGGAAGATGTAAACTATTCGAAGCGGTCTAACGTGAATTGAGCGTGATGACTATGACCGGCAAATGCTATTGTTGTTACGTAGTTTGTAAATCATCGATATTTGTACCGGTTTACAAACTTTTATTTGTATAATTTACTCGTGTTTTGAATTTATGTTATTTAAAAAAAATTACTTTTTAAAATTAGAGCGACTTACCAAATCTTGTCATATTAAATTAACCAATAATTTTGGCTACCAATTTGGCTTACTTATCGAATTTTGGTTTCTGTTTTCTTAACTTAGCAATTTTTTTTTTTATAAAGTTACCAACTTTTATTCCCTTGATTAATAATTTCTTATTTACTAACCCTTTTTCAGCGGTTACAATCTAATTTAGCGTGACTTGCCAAATTTTCTTATATTACATTACTTGCTAGTATTGGGTTAGTTCTCAATGAGTTACTCAGTTATTTTGTTTTACCATTTACAAACTTTCATTTACATTTCTCAACAGCACTTTGATTTACCAACTCTTTCAAAAATTATTAAGTTCATTTTATTTTGATAAACAAATTCATATCTTTTACAACTTTTATTTACTTTGTTAACTACGCCTTAAATTTCTTGATACCTATAAATTACTAACTTTAAGTTAAGTGATTTATCAACTTTTCTTTAATTAAGCTGTAAACTAGTTTGGGATTACTCTCATCTGAGTTAGTCATCAAAGTTTATTTGGTTTATTTAATTTACTAACTTTTCTATTGTGTTACTTAAATGGAAAAAAGCTTTAAGTCACTGAAACAAAGGTTGATAATAAAATGTAATAGTTGATAAGTTTAAAGTGTCGATAAGAAAAGTAAATAAAAGTTGGTAATAGATAAGAGAATTATTGGAGAAGAAAAGTTGGTCATTTAAGGTGTAGTTTTTGACATTTTTTTTTTACTACTCAACATCTAATAAATCTAACAACACAAAAATTCCAACAGTCCAATACAAAATTCACAAGTCAACTCAATTCATATCTTTCATTGCTTAAAACGAAACAGGGGGTGAGATGAAAAACTATACATATGAAGAACCACAGTTCGATAGAGCTCTTAAATTATCAAATTTGTTCTCTTAACTTTTCATAACAAAGTCAACTTGGTCCTTCGGTTCTATTAACAAGTTTTCATAATTGCAACATTACCTAGATTTTAGAGTTATCTTTTCATTTCAATTGTTTTTAGGAATAAACCTTTTTGTTCTTTATAATATAGCGATGGTTCAACGTAAGTAAATTTTAATTTATGCTCTTTATCAAAACATACAAGAGTGAACCTTACCAAAAAAAAAACATACAAGAGTGAAAATTATATTAATGTCAATATTTAGGAAGAAGATCTATAAAAGTATGGGTGGTTATAGATAAATTAATATTGGTCCTGGATATTTTTAAGAAAACACATAGACTAGAAAGAGTAGAGATACTAATCCAATACGACTCTAAATTAGTTTCTACTTGATTTTAAGTGCAAATTTACTTTGTTAATTCATGGAAACAATTGAAATAAAAAGGTATTCTAAATTTTCGGAGAAATTGCCATTATGAAAAATTATGAATTGTATCGGATAACTTATATGAGTTTTTTATGAAAAGTTGATGAACTAGATTGAACAAACCGAATGTTTAAGAACTAAATTGAATATTTAGAAATAGTTCAAGAATCATATGCGATAAATTAAAAGTTTAAGGATGATATTACACCAATATCAATATTAAAAACGAAGAAGGTTTTTTCTTGATTAAGATAGGAATCAGTCTTTTTCGCCACATCGCGTATAACGGGAATTGAACAGAATTCTTCCACTACCCTATTTTTATCTAGCTATAGTCCACTCATTAAGGTCAACCCTTGTCTATTTACAGAGCGTCGATTTTCCCTGAAAATAAGATTCAATTAGGTCAAAATGTAAAGATTACTCGTATTATACGAGCACTTCTAGAAAGGGGATCGAGAGTGGGCGTGGAGCGACCGGTTTACAAGGGACGAGTCCAGATATATATGGCACGAAAACAGAGTTCAGCATACATCGGCAGTCCGCAAAACCATGAACTCCAACCGCATGATTGATTCACATGCATTGAACAGGCATGTGGATGGGCATTGCACGACCGGCGGGCATAGAGGATGCAGGGGCACGCCATCAATGCAGAGAAGCCCAAAGGAGATGTACAAGATCTCAAAAACTTTCCTCTGTCGATCCACTCGCTTCCCATGAGCACAGAAACCAGATGAACAGTCAGGAAGGCAGACTAATTTGCTGAGGTTTCACTACTGTAAAAGCATGCAAGATTAGGACAGCGAATGTGACTGTAGAATGTACATAAGGTATAAGTATCTTTATTTGTATTATCTAATGCTGAAAGATTCATAATTCCATTTGGAAGGAACTGGGCAAACTAACATATTGGAAATTAATGCTACTTCTTTTGATATGTTTTTGGAAGATGTGGGAATATGATAATAGTTCCCTTGAATCTACTCCTTCAAATGGAGAACCTCCTTAATGAATTTGTCAAAGTCATTGAAAGATGGCCCTCCACGACCGGCGGCTTCCACAGCTCTCTCCTTCCACTTCTTGGCATTCTCCCTCATCTTCTTCCCGCCAACGCCTTCCATCACTTCCCGAACAAGAGTTTCTATTTCCTCGCGCCTCACGTCCTGGTCCACTTCCATGCCGATCCCCCATTCCGTACATTAGTACCAACAGTTTGTCTGTTGCTCGGCAAAGAACGGCCAGCAAATGAGAGGAATGCCTCCATAGATAGCTTCCAAGGTAGAATTCCACCCACAGTGTGTTAGGAAAGCGCCTATCAATCCATGACTCAGGACTTGATCCTGCGAACACCAGGTCGTCAAGAACCCTCTGTCTTTCACTTCCTCAAGGAATTCCTCAGGTAGAATTGTAACGACCTAGGCCCCACTGTATAATATTGTTCGCTTTGGACACTGAGTTCTCACAGCTTTACAACGCGTTATACAGATTAAAGAGACTCAAGCCTTTATAAACTTGCCCAGGACTCCCCCCCTAAGCAATGTGGGATGAGAGACATGTCCTTGGCCTCACCTGTGTACTGCCAAGGCGATCTCAGTCCATCCCTCCGTATTGCCCTGGGTCTGGGTCGTTACATTCTCCCCCCCTTAAGGCATAGCGTCCTCGCTGTGGCTCCCACACGCGGTTGAGAGTTGGCTCTGATACCATTTGTAACGACCTGAGCCCCACTGTATAATATTGTCTGCTTTGAACACTAAGTCCTCACGGCTTTAAAACGTATTATAGAAATTAAAGGGACCTAAGCCTTTATAAACTAACCCAAGACTCCCCCCCTAAGCGATGTGGGATGGGAGACATGTCCTTGGCCTCACTCGCGTACTACCAAGACAATCTCAGTCCATCCCTCCGTACTACCCCGGGTCTGGGTCGTCACATGCATTGTGCATCCAGCTCTAAATACTCTTCCTCCTAATTTTGGGATTATCAAAACTAATTGTAGTTTTCAAGATGAGACCTAGTCAATTAATGACCCGATTGCAAGGGCAATGGTAGATGACAGAACATTAAAGAAAGATAAAGGGCACGTTGTCAGTTATGCTTCTAGTTCTAGTAACAAGGGTAGGAAGTTAAAAAATTATACTCATAAGGGCAATTCTGAAATTACCAGTCCTTCCAACAATAAAGGACATTCTGAAACTACTTGTCCTTCTAACAGTTTGGGCTCTAATAAAGCATCCATCAATAAGGATGGTATTATTTGCTACTTTTATAGGGAGAGATGACACGTAAAGAAATGTTGCAATAAATATAAAACTTGATTATCCAAGAGAACCAAGAGTGAGCCTAAAGATAATGATTCTTTGGCATTTGTTTATGAATCCAACCTATCTGAAGCCCCGTCCAGTTCTTAGTGGCTATATAACGGTGCAACTAATCATGTTGCATTTACCATATAAGGGTTCACAAACCGAAGGACGCCAAATCAAGATGAATCAAAGTTCGATGTAGGAAACAACATTAAAGTTGATGTCGAGTTCGTAGGAAATGTTATTTTGACTTTAGATTTTGGTTTTAGGATGATGTTAAGAAACACTTTTTTACGTACCTTCTTGTAGGCGAAACTTAATTTCTATGTTATGTTTGGACTTGCATGGATACTCTTTTGAAATAAAGATCAATAATATTTCTATATTTTTTTAATTCAAATAAGATTATGTGTTACAATTTATCCAATAGATTGCATCGGTTGTGTTTATCTCCCAACAATATGTACGTCACTTATTTAGCTGAAAATGTTATTTCCAAAAAGCCTTTACCTAAAGAACAGTCTTATGCATTGTGGCATAAACATCTTAATCACATCTTTAGAGAAAGAGTAGAAAAGCTAATAAAAACTGACATCTTGCCTACTCTTAAAAGTGATATAGAGACTTGCATAAACTATTGTAGAGGTAAGATGACTAAGAAAAAAAAAAAAAACCGCAATTCAAAGTTATGACCCGTTGAAGGTTATTCACACTGATATTAGTGGACCATACGCGGCAACCTTGAGTAGATTTTTTTTACTTCATCACATTTATTGATAATTATTTCCTATATGGATACCTATACTTAATTAAACAAAAATCCGAGTCTTTTGACAAATTCAAGATTTTTCGAATTGAAACATAGATACAGTTGGGAAAAGTCACATAGATTGTCAAATCTGATCATGGTGTGAGTATTTTGGCAATTATGGTGATACTAGATAACTTAAAGGGCCGTTTGCTAAATACTTGGAGATTATGGAATAGTAGCTCATTTTACTATGTCTGGGAGTTCTGAACAAAATGGTGTAGTTGAAAAATGCAATCGCACTCTTATGGATATGACAAGGAGTATGATTAGTAAAACAAATTTACCTGGTTTTCTCTAGGGTAAAGTTTTGACAACAGCATTTTATATTTTAAATTGTGTTCCTAACAAAATGGTTCCATCAACTTATTTTGAGTTATAGACTAGACGTAAACCTAGCTTGAATCATTTTAAGGTTTGGGAATGTCCTGCATAAGTGAAATTATATAATCCAATATTAAGTAAATTAGATTCCACAACTACTCAGTGTTACTTTGTATCTTACCTAGATCATTCAAATGAGTATATATTTTATAATCTTAATGGATGTACAAGAATTGTGGAATTGCAAACAGCAAAATTTTTTAAATTTGATGTAGCCGAAAAGGGTAGTTGTTCACGAACAATTAAAGATGATAGTATGGTGAGGATTACTGAATCCTTGTCTTTTCCAATGCAGACAATTATGGAGCCTCCTATGCCATAAACTAAGCCTATCGTGGCACAAGATCATGTTGTTAAGGCAATTCCTGATGAAGTTCTTCAAGCCTCTCAAGTTTATAATGAGGTTACAGTAGCTTCACTCGGGAGGTCAACTAGGAAAAGACATTCAACTATACCACCAGACTACGTAGTCTACTTGGGAGAGCATGATTATGATATCGGTTGCATTGTTGATCTAGTGACTTATACAAATACTATTACTTGTCCTCAATTAAGTGGCTAGATGCGATGAAAAATGATATGCATTCCATATAACACAATGGTATTTGGGAGCTTGTTGAATTGTTTGAAGGTTACAAGCCCATTGGTTGCAAATGGGTATACAAGACTAAAGAAATTTCACAGGAAAGATTGGGAAGTTTAAAGCCAAATTGGTAGCTAAGTGCTTCACTCAGAGAGAATTGATAGATTACAAAGAAACCTTTTATCTAGTCTCTTCTAAAGATTCTTTTAGAGTGACTTTGACATTAGTAGCTCATATTAATATGGAATTACATTATATGGATGCTAAAACTGCTTTTCTAAAAGGAGACCTTAATGAATAGGTCTATATGGTGCAACAAGAAGGTTTTGTAGCAGACGATTCATGTAAGCTTGTATGTAAATTGAAAAAATCTATTTATGACCTCAGGCAAATTTCTAGACTATGGTATTTAAAATTTCATAGTATTGTCACTTCATTCAAATTTATTGAGAACAAAGTAGATCAGTATATTTATTGCAAGGTTAGTGAGAGAAAATATATTTTTCTCATACTTTATGTAAATGATAACTTACTCATGAATAGTGACATTAGATTACTGCATGAGACAAAATGGATGTTATCAAAAAAATTTAACATGAAAGACCTTTGTGATTCGTCTTTTGTTCTTGGCATTAAGATCCATAGGAATTGTTCTCACCAGTTCTTGGTTTTGTCGGCATATGTTGATTGCACTTTAGAAAGATTCAATATGCAGCATTGCAAGCTAAAAATTGCTCCTATTATTAAGGGTGATAAACTCACATTGCCCTAGTTTAGATTTTAAGAAAGCCTAAATGAAGAATGTATGCTTGAAAGTATCATGTATGCTCAAGTTTGCAATAGACCAAACATTACTTTTACGACAAGACTTCTAGGTAGATATCAGTCAAATCCAAAACATGATCACTAGGTTGTTACCAAGAAGATTTTGAGGTACTTAAAAATAACAAAAGACTATATGCTTATTTATAAGCATATTTTGGACCTACAGCTAGTAAGGTATTCAGATGCAGATTTTGTTGGCTATCAAGATGATATGAAGTCGACGACAGGATACATATTTATGTTGACAGGAGGTGCAGTATCATGGAAGAGCGAGAAACATAAATCTATATCTTCTTATACCAAGCAAGTGGAATTTGTAGCATGCTTTTCAACTACTACTTAGGCTATTTAGCTAGAACCTCATTAGGGAGTTAACCATTTTTTATTTTGTGAACAAGCCCATATAGTTGTATTATGGCAATAACTCTACAGTGTTATTTATTAATAATAGCAAAAGTATCAAAGGGTCTAAACACATGGAGGTTAAGTTTTTTTATCATAAAGAAATTAGTATATAATGTTGACATTGTAGTATATCATGTTTCTACTGATAATATGATTGCAAATCCACTTACTAAAGGTCTACGCCCTTGTGTGATTGATCAACATGTCATTTGTATGGGTTTAGGAGCATCTTGGGATGCTGTTATCTAGTGGGAGTTTTTTTTTTTTTTTTTTCTCTAATAAAATTTACATTTGTATTTGTTACATTTAATAACGTTTTGATATGTATTTACTTTTACATTCAATAAAATATTTATGAATGAATTGTTATTATGTTAAATACATATTGATAAAAGTTTCAACGTATTGTATTAAACTTGAGTAAAGGCTAAGGACATCTAATTATTAGCCTTGAACATATATCTTGTTATACATAAAGAAAGCTTAATCATAAAGATAAGGCATATGTAAGTTCACTGGAATCATAAAAATATTCTCTAGTGGCATAGGGTTTTGTGATAGCTAAGGTAAAAGAAAGATGACTAACAAATGGAAGACATTTGTTATTTGTTTGCCACATTACCATATTGAATCAATATCAATAAAGTGAAAAACACCCGTGACCATGAAAGGTTTTATGTGTGTACATACAGTTACCGCCATAATCCGATATTTAAGACTTTATAGATAGGATTGACTATTATGAATTATCTCTAGACCAAGATGCGTACATATGATATAATTTTAATTAATATAGTCCAAGTGAAAGAATGTAAGAGTTTTCCTAATATGGGTTACATTAATTAATATTATAATTTATCGTTTTACGAGGTCGGTCTAAGGTGAGACAGAATATTTCTTAATTAGTCTAATATGGGGCTGGTTAGTATGAGTCGAGTTAAACCTAACCCGTAATCAAAGAGTCTGACTGGAAACTCTATAAATAGTATTCAAGTATCTCCTATAACCATAATTTTTACAATTATCCTCACAAATGATCGTTTACCTAGTGCTAAAAGGTGAGAGGACTGTCTCATTGAGTCAGTGATAAAGAGAGCAATAGAAGAGAATGATTTATGCTTGGATTATCGTTTTTCCGCTATCGTATCAAGAACGATAGATTTCAAAATAGGTACATTAATTATTCTACTCGATTATATGTGTTTTTACTCTAGCCATGGAGATTGTGGGATTATGCATTTTAGTGTCTAACAAATATTTCATCATGAGTGCTTAGAAGTTAGAACCACCGATGATTTGAAAGTACAAGAGGTTTGTCGAATCATCATTAGAGCTACGCTATGGGAGGTTTGGCAGTCTAGAATCTACACACACAAAGTCAGATGCATTTCCTACTATGCACAAGGTTTTAACATTGTGGCCTTACGTTTTGAATCGCTAGCTCTCATACCACTATGTCACCATAGGGGGTGCATGAGCAATTGACCCAAGGGTCAGCGGCATAGTTACGCCTCATATCTTTTCATTTTATTTGAATCATACAATGAATGAAATGTTTAAAATTAGATTGCTTTCTATCTATTAAAAAGTCTGGAATTTATTTCTGTTGGTAGGGTGATATTCTAAGATGTCACATAGAAAAATGTACTAAAGTCACATACTTCTCTATATGGGATAGAGATGATTCAGCAAGCATGGCTCAGCTTGAAGAATTAATGGCTCGGCAAGGGACAAGTCATCCATTGACTCAATAAGATTGATGCTCGAGACACTAGGGGGTTTACTCTAGTTAAACCCTTGGATTAGCCTGGCAAGGAGCATCACGGTCATTGTTGTCCCAAGTTGCATAGCAATGCACCCGCGCCGGCCGGTGCTAAAGGAAATTAATCGCAGGTCGGGATCTGTAAGCACGACTTCCACGGCGTCACTCATGATGTGCCGCTCCGGCATGAACTTGAGGGGCTCATCCCACACTTTAGGGTTTCTGCCAAGACCCATCCGGCTTACGAGGATGTGGCTACCCTTGGGGATGCGGTAACCGGCCACGACGGCATCGGACAGGGCGACATGCGGGACATTGAAGGGCGCGATTGGGTGGAGCCTAAAGGCCTCCCGAGCGCATGCT
Source organism: Eucalyptus brandiana (assembly GCA_014182725.1). Lineage (NCBI taxonomy): Eukaryota > Viridiplantae > Streptophyta > Magnoliopsida > Myrtales > Myrtaceae > Eucalyptus > Eucalyptus brandiana. Next base: position 66,312,214 of record CM024675.1, on the reverse strand, counting down.
TTAATGTAGTTGAGCTGGGGGATATCGGACTCTTGGACTAACCTCTCCTTTCCCACAACTCTATCTATTTCTTCTTTGGCTTTCTTAAGGAGTTCGGGACTATATATCATCTCCGCCATTGCCCATTCCACTGCATTTGATGGATTGTCTACTGCGGCCATCATAATTTCCTACACATATGAAGATGTGAGGGGAAAAAAAAACTTATGCATCTTGGAAATCTAATTTACAACCACAATATGCAAATAAGTTATTAGGAAAATCTTTCTTAAGAGTCTTGGTCATTCTTTGGTTTGACATTGACATTAACACGCTCAAAATATTGACTACATTTTTTGTAGGTAATTTTTTATGAAGAATCTTTCTTTAGGATTTTTAGGGTTAGTTGTAAGAATAATGCTCTATTCGAACAATTTACTAACAAAGTCCTCTTTTGACCGAATATATAACTTCCTATTGTCTGCTTTCTAACCTTTCACGATCGTAAATAGTTAAACACAAGAAGGAAGAATAAGTTTCTCACCGTAGCCTGTGCTTTGACTTCATGGGGCGTTAGCAACGGCTTCCCATCCGAATCCTTCAACATAATAAAAACGTCCAACAAGTCTTGAGGCTCTTTTCCATTGCTGTCCGAACTCGAATCGTCCCTCCATTGTTTGATTCTCTCGTTTATGATGGGCTCATGCAGCCTCTGAAACGTCCTCATGCACTCTCTCACTACCTTCTCATGCCCATCGAGGTCAAACCCCACCAGGAATGGGAAATAATCGGAAATACAGAATGCGTACAGATAGTTTAGTGCATTGAACATTGCGTCCACATGTTCTTCTTCATCAATGGTTGGTCCCCCATCTTCCCTTCCTTCGCCAAAGTACCTCTTGTTGAACACCAACCTTCTAATCACATTCCCACAATAGTGCCTTGTTGTATGCCTCAAGTTCACCTGCCCTAGGCTTTTGCATTGGTTGAAGACATGCTTCACTAGGTTGTCGGCTTCCTCGGCCCTCTTGTCATGGAGCCACTTGTGTCGCGCTGGGCATATTATCTCTGACGTTAAGACCCGCCTCATCTTCTTCCACTGCTCCCCATAGGGAGAGATGACGGCTGTCACGTAGCCACCACTGAACGCTTGTGCCGCCATCGAGACAGGCCTCAACGCGAACGTGGCATCTTGCTTCTTGAGGAACTCCCAGGCAATCTTCGGGTCAGTTACGGGAATGACGTGTGTGTTTCCTATGCAGAAGCACGCAATGCCGGTGTCCATCACCTCCATCCAACGAAGGATCCACCGGGCTGGAGGCTTGTTTCGAACCATGTCCAGGGCACAGCCAACCACTGGCCACGGGGCAGGCCCTGGCGGGAGCGGCTTAGGTTTTCCTTTGGCGCTTTTGTACCAGAAATGTTTGATGATATTGTGTAAGATGACCAGTCCCACGATAAGTAGGGCATAGGCCATGGTGGCGAAACTCATCATTGTGGCAGCAATCAGAATACCGTCGACTCTCTAGCTAGTCTTGTCCTCTGGAGAACTAGGATTTTGGGGAAACGAAGAAGATATGAGAGTTTGTGAATGAACATACACCGATATATATGTTGTTATACAGGGAAGCTGAAATTGACCAATCAATTACTTGACTTCAGCCAATAAATTAAAATATGGCGATGTGTTTTTTAAGGGATTTTCTTTTTTCACACCTAGTTTAAGTACATCGTTTATAATAGTTTTGATGGTCCAAAGCTAACGGGATCTTGAAGAAATGCTACTATGTAATTGTGCTCACCTCGTACCTTTGTCGGCCTTTGGGTTGAGATCTCATGCTAATCACATGCAAGCTTCTTTCTCTTTGATGAGTCAAATTTGTACATTAATGCTCTACGCAAGGAGAAAATGAAAGAAAAACATGTTTTTTAGCAAAAAAACATGTTGAATTGAACGAGTTATTAGGGAAAAGTACCAAAAAAGTCATAAACTTATTGTATTTATACCAATTTAGTCCTAAACTTTTCAATTTGACCAATTCAGTCCTAAATCTTTTTACATCGATACCAATTTAGTTTATTTGGCCAATTTTGGCCTGCCAGCACTAATGTGGACATTGGCCGGTGACCAAACGCTGACATGGCAATTTTTAAATATTTTTTGAATTTTTTTGAATTTTTTGAATTTTTTCCTTTTTCTTTTCTTTTTCCTTTTCTTTTCATCCTTCTTCCTCCTTGGACTATTCCAGCGATGGCCAATGAGGCTAGCCGGCCACTGTGCGAGGGCCTCGAAGCCCTCGCCTGCCGCTGGCAAGGGTCGTAGCCCTCTCCTGGCTTCTCCTAGGGCCGCCGGCAAGGCGGCTTTGCTCGGATCTGGGCAAGGCCAACCTCGCCTTGGCCTCACTGACCGCGAGCAAGGGGCCAGCAAGGCTCGCCTCGCCCTGGCCTTGCCGCAGGCAAAGGCGGCCTCACCGGCAAGGCCAATGCGGCCCTCGCTAGGCCTTGCCGGGGCGAAGGTGGCTATCGCCCACAACAAGGCTAGGGCGACGCCGAGCAAGGGCCGCGAAGCCCTTGCCGACCATCGGTAAGGGTCGCGGCCCTCACCCTGGTGGCGACGAGCCTCATCGGAGGCTCGCCAGCCACCGCCGGAATGAGTCAAGGAGGAAGAATGAAGAAAAGAAAAGGAAAAAGAAAAGAAAAAAAAAAGAAAAAGGAAAAGGAAAAATTCAAAAAATTCAAAAAGTATTTAAAAAATAAAAAAATTCACAAAAATATTTTAAAATATTTTAAAATTGCCACGTCGGCGTCCGGTCATCGGCTGATGTCTACGTCTACGCCGGCAGGCCAAAATTGGCCGAATGGATTGAATTGGTATTGATATAAAAAGGTTTAGGATTGAATTTGTTTAATTGAAAAGTTTAGGATTCAATTGGTACCAATACAATAGGTTTGAGATTTTTTTGGTACTTTACCCTAATAACTCGTTCAATTTGACATGTTTTTCTGCTAAAGAATGTGTTTTTCTTTCCCTTTCTCCTTGCGTAGAGCATTAGTGTACAAATTTGACTCGTCAAAGAGAAAGAAGCTTGCATGTGATGAGCATGAGATCTCAACCCAAAGGCCGACAAAGGGACAAGGTGAGTGTTAAATTATGTCGCGCGATTTGCTGGATTTTTTGAAGCCACATAAAAGAGGAAATATAAAATAAAATAAAAAGGGAGGAAAGTTTCCTCTTTGCTACGGAATCCGAAACATGGAAGATGAAATAAAACAAATCGTGGTGGTCCCTTTTGGCATGAGGAAGAAGTCCACGCGTGAAGCTCGCCGAAAACCTTTTGGATGAAGTCTTCTGCATGTAGACAGAAGGAGGTGGGCCCACATCAAAGCTTGACCTGGGCACACATATAAAATAAAGGAAATATTATGCAGGTTTTTTTTCTTAACGTGGAACATGCCGCCGAAGCTCTACGTAACGAAGCCGCACGTCCAACAATCATTGAAGTCGCAAGCCGCGAGAAGTTTTGAAGAACTACACAAAGCCGTAGGTTTTGGATTTGGTGTATGTAGAGCGTTTTGTTTAAAGCTTGAACAAAAATAAACACATTAAAAACTTATATGATTCGGTCTGATTATCGGTATCTACATCCATAGAGAGAGTCAGCAGCAAATAATTCACTATAATCGAAGTATCAGAGTTTACAATCGCTAAAACGCTTAAGTATTTTCCTCACTTAAATTTAATTCTAAACCAAAGTGTTTATAAATAAATAATTTATTTGAATATAAACTTACGATACAAGACTATCACGCGTTCAAACTTTAAATAAAACGCTTAAATTTGAATTATAGATTGTGATAATGCCCGGTCAGTCTCTTTCCGAAGGGTGAATGTGCATGGATGATCGGTTGCTGTCCCATCCCATTTGTAATGATATCACGAGCGATAAAAATTGGACCCACTTCCTGAATTTGCACCGTCTAAATCCAATCAGATCTTTCAATCGTAAATGTTGCTAGAAAGCAATGTATCTTCTCAGTCATAAAACCCTTAACCCAACTTGCACTGCGTTCTCGCCATCCAACGGCCCAAGACTCTTTATGTCGATCGAACGGCTGCGATGCATGCTGCATGGAAAAGCGCAAAATAATTGCACACGTGATTTCCTACAGCAACAGTACACGGGACAGGAGGTACGTGGAAAAGGACCTCTGCAGGGACCTTTCTGACTAGACTTGCTTTTCTCTATTAATAAAGATAACAGAGAAGACAACCAATGAGCATGCTCCTTGTTTAATGATGGAGGGAGAAGGGAAAAGGTGAAGAAGAAAAAGGAGGGCACTTTTCCTTTTCTTTTGTCCTTTTAGTTTTCTTCCCATCTTCCTCCTTCAACCGATTGCTGAGGCTCGGTGAGAGTCGGCGAGGGCAAGCCTCATTAGTGACAAGGTGAGGACAGGTGAGGTTGTCAGACTGGTTAGAGAGGAAGAAGGAAATGGAAAAAAAAAAAAAAAAGCAATGAAATTTTTTTAAAATTTCAAAAAAAAAACTTAGTATTATTAAAATTTGTTTGTCAATACCAGTCGCATCATATAAGACGACTGGCATTCGCATTAATTAATTAGATAATGCAAGTACTATTGTGCATGTTTTGACAATGCTACTTTCTTGCCATCCAACAGTCCATGACTCTTCATGCCGATCGAACTGCTGTGATGCATGCTGCACGGAAAGCTCAAGTGATTGCACACGTGATTTCTTGTAGTAGCCGTACGTGGGAGGTGCATGCAAAAGAAGTTTTGCAGCAATACCGGCCTTTTTGACTTGAATTTAATCCCAAATCAAAGTGTTTAAAGCTTGAACGCATGGTAGTCTTGTGTTATGAGTTTATATCCAAATGAGTTGTTTATTTATAAAGACTTTGGTTTGAAATTAAATTTAAGTGTGGGAAATACTTAAGTATTTTAGCGATTATAAACTCGTATACTCGATTATAGTGGATTATTTACTGCTGGCTCTCTTCATGGACATATGTACCAATAATCGAACCGAATCATGTAAATTTCTGGTGTCCTTATTTTTGTTCAAGCTTTAAACAAAACGTTCTACGTACACCAAATCCAAGACCTACGGCTTCGTGTATTTCTTTAAAACTTCTCGCGGCTTGCGACTTCAATGATCGTTGGACGTGCGGCTTCGTTACGTAGAGCTTCGGCGGCGTGTTCCACGTTAAGAAAAAAAACCTAAATAATATTTTCTTTATTTTATACGTGTGCCGAGGTCAAGCTTTGACCTGGCCCACCTCCTTCCGTCTACATGCAGAAGACTTCATCCAAAAGGAGAAAATATTGGGTACCCTAACAGTGCCACGTCATTCGTGCTCTGAACCATTCATTGCGCGACACGTGTCCGTCTGTCAGTCCACGTCGTCCACCTCTCCGTTTCGAACCAGCGCGCGGGAGCTTCTCTCTCTCCTCTCTCCCTGGCCCACCTCTCTGCACCTTCTGACGCTCTGCTCTGCTCTCCTCTCTCTCCTCTCTGTCTCTCTCCCCGTTCTCCGTTCCGTTGCGGGGAGGGAGAACAAAATTGCGACAACCCCGAGCAAAACATAAAGTCCGCTCTGCTCTCTCTCTCTCTCCCCCCTTCGACGGCCCTCCACCTCCGCCTCCGCCTCCGCCGGTTGCCTCCGTCGCCCCCGACGCCGACGCACCGACGCCGACTCCGACGCCGATGCAGCCTCCGCCTCCGCCTCCCTCTCGTGACCTCTGGTCCGCTTTATCTCTCTTTCGTCCTCTTAGTCGCCCCTCTCTTCCGGCAAACCGCGACGCCGACGCCCCTCCGCCTCCGCCTCCGCCTACGCGCCCGACGCCAACGCAGACGCCGACGCCCCTTCGCCTCCCTCTCGTGACCTGCGCTCCGCTGTCTCCCTCTTTTCTCTGCGGAGCGCCCTTACTAGCCAACCCCGACGCCGACGAACCCCTGCTCTCGCGTTTTGGCCTCCCTCTCCGCGAGCGAAGGTCGCGCTGCTCGCTCTGCTCGCTCTGCTCGCTCTTTCTCTCTTTCCTCCGCGAAGCGCCTCCTGCTCCTGAACGCGGACGCCGCCGACGCCGTCGCCTCCCGCCGTCGCCTTCCCAAGCCCCACCGATAGGCGCCCCATTGGCGACTCCCGTACGTTCGAAGGTTCGTTTTCTTTTTTTTTGTCATACTTAGTTCTTCAAGATCATGCTGTTAGTATAATGCAGGCCATCGAGATTCCATTCTCCCTCCCCCTCTCTCTCTCTCTCTTCCTCCTTCTGTGCTTTGTTTTTTCTCTTCTCATTTTCTATTTCGGGAGATTTTACGCCTTTTTTTTTTTTTTTTTTTTTGGTGTTTGATAGGAATTGGATGTGGCCATAGTCAAAGCGACGAACCACGTCGAGTGCCCGCCCAAGGAGAGGCACCTCCGCAGTGAGTGTTCCTCCTCCGATCAGATCGATATTAGAGTTTTTCTCTTCCTGCTGCTGCTGCCGCTGCTGTTTTTGATGCGCTTGTGGCGTGGATGGGATGTGAAATGATCGTGGATTGGCGGTTCTTGTCTTATTGCAGAGATTGCCTTCGCGACCTCGGCGGTTCGCCCGCGGGCCGACGTCGCCTACTGTATCCAGGCCCTCTCCAGGAGGCTCACCAAGACGCACAATTGGACGGTACGGATCGGTTCCTTAATTTGTAGTTGCTCAGATCGGATGCTGTCTAGTTCGATGTGGTTCGGCGTGGATCTATGCGTTGTTTGGATTGGAAAAACGACTGTTCTTTACGGTTGCTTAGCCTGATTGGTTTTGTATATAACTACTCATTGCGCAGCGCAGCACGTAGTCTATTCTACTGTAATGAACTTACGCTGACACTGATGCTAATGATGCCACTGCTGCACTTACTTACATGTAAACCTCGAATGTATTGGATTGTGGCTTCAGATTGATTTTAATTGAGAGAACAGAGTTTGAGAGCGTAGCTTTTTAGGTGGATCGTATTGCACTTTGAAGGTTTTGTTCTAGCTTGAAATGGTAGCCGTTTCTTCTTCGTAGGCTTTGTGATCTTAATGCAGCGATCAATATAAGGCTTGGATTTTTTTTTTAATTAAATAGCAGCAACTTATGTTGTTCGACACTCACATTCACCTTGAGCGAATAATCCATAATGAGATCTTTGTGTTGCCTTCACAACTGAAGGATTGTACATAGTTGTTACTGCATTCTGAGCTTTCATGATGGAGGAGTGGGGAGAAAGATGTCGAACTGGTCTAGCTCGGGCTTGGTTTTGTATGGGATCTATTTGCAACATCTTTGTGCATCTAGACGTAACCTGAGCTTGGCTGGTTAACTTTTTTAACTCTTGTAATTGAGACCTCAGAAAAGTTAAGAATATATACCGTACTTCATTCGGCAAGAAAAAAGCATTCTACAGAAATTTCGGTTGATATGACCCTGTGTTCTCTCAGTGACTCTTATCTTCCACAAGAGCTGCCTCAAATAGTCGTCACTTCTATGTTATTTTTGTGTTATTATGCCTAGTCTCTCTGTGCACCATGCGAGGGCCTGATATGTTGAGAAGAGGCATTGATGCTGATAGAAAGAGATGCAAATGGTGTGGGTTAGTTGTTGAACATAAAGGAAATAACCCTTTGTGAGCATGCGTTAAGAAAGTGGATTACAGGTGTGAAGTTTTGAAGGAGAGGTGTGTAACCGGAGATTAGTTGTGGTGTGAAGGTGGGTGGTATAGTATATTTTTTTGCATTGTTTCACCTTAAGGTAGGTTTTCATGTAGGGGCAGAAGCAGAAATTGAACTAACTAAAAGTGAGATCAAAGCAGTTTTTCTGGTTATATTAGTGGGTATTACAATGAGGAACTTATGTTATTTGTGATGAGCTAATCTTTAATTTACTGGTAGTCTCAGTAAAGGAAAACCTTCCTACTTATCTCTACTGATTTGCGTCTTTTACAAGTGCTGATTTTTTAACAGTCAGCATGTACTTTTGGAAGTTTGAATTCTATTACAGTCAGTGTTCACTTGTATATTATGAATGACACAATGTCTTTATGAAGTCTTGAAGTTAGTTTGATGTGAATTTTCGTTTTGTATACAGTCTTTTTTTGATGTTACATTTCATTAACCTGCTAATGTTCTTGAGTTCTTCATGCTCTAACAGGTGGCACTGAAAACACTGATAGTTATTCACAGACTCTTGAGAGAGGGAGATCCTACATTTCGGGAACAGCTTTTGGCTTTTTCACAGAGGGGACGAATTCTTCAGCTTTCTAATTTTAAGGATGACTCAAGTCCCATAGGTTTACCCCTCTCTCTCTCTCTCTCTCTCTCTCTCTGATGGCATTAGCTTTTAATTTTCTTGCACTAATCATTGTTCTTATCTTTAAAACATGGAATATGATGCTATCACTGTTTTTGGGATGGTTGCAGCTTGGGATTGTTCAGCCTGGGTGCGCACCTATGCACTGTTTATAGAGGAACGGCTTGAATGCTTTAGAATAATAAAATATGACATTGAAGCAGAGCGTCTTCCAAGACCTGCTCAAGGACAGGAGAAGGTATTACATTGTAGTGTATCTTCATTTTCTTTCCTTAGTGTAGTGAATAAATTCTCAATGAGGAGAACATGCTTGATTTGATTGATATTTGCAGTCAAGTTGACCAAGAAACTATGTGGAGGCTTGTGATGATGATTTCTGAGGTTTGTCGGTTTATTTATACCTATAGTTTTACAAGAATCATATAATTTGCATGAGTCATGTCATCATTGAAAGTAATTTTTCCCAAATCATCCTTACTTTTCGCTGTCTTTAACCCGACCCGATCCTTACTTTGACATACAGAGGTTGACCAATTTGTGAAGATGACTAATTTCACGTTTCTCCCTGTCTTTTGATTGCTACATGAGGGTATTGTTCTTGGTGTATTGATGGACACGCAACCTCTACCCATTGTGCATCCTTTTAGGGAAGAAAATTTGGTACTTCCCATCAATAAAATGCAAATTGTGCAAATGGAGGAAGAGGCTTTAATTTTTACTGATAGGATAGCGTGCCTTTTGGATGTCTAGGGAAAAAGACATCTGATTTCTAATCAACTGGGGTATAGAGTTAACAGATATATTTCCTTCTCGGACCTTGAATCCCTGGCCTGCCGTACAAATTAGGATGGAGTGTAAAATATGTTCTCTGCGATTATGTGTGTGTTCTTAGAGTGCTGTTTTCTCACACTATTGCTATTGGTGGTTTGAAGTTTTAGTTTGATGAAATAGTTCGTTTGTAATTCCATTTTCTAGTATGTTCACATTAATAAGAATAATTGATTTTGTAATTGTTGATTTTTCGGTTGGATGACTTGGGCAGAAAAAAAAAATCATTGGCTAAAAAAATTCGAGAAGTAGAAGAGGCAGCATGGCGCTCAAGAATAACAAAGGTGATTTAATATCTACTCTACCAGTGCCCCTTATGATTTTGTTTTTGATGCTCAATTTTTACGTGTAGCTTGTAATCTCGATATATAGCTTCTGTTCTATAGTTTAGAATCATGGATTGATGAAGTGTCTGGTGGCCCTTGTCTCTGTGTTCGTTTCTATTGGATATCAACAAAGATAATTATCTGTAGCCTATCTTGTTGAATTTTGATTAAGCACAATCAATATTCTTTTATAGTCAAGTGTGCTCATGAAAGTTTAGGGTATGTTTGTTTGTACTTAAGTAAAAGCAAAAGCTATTTTTTTATTTTCCGCCAAAATTTAAAATATTTGTCAAATTTTGAACTATAATGAAAAATCTTATGTGAGTCTATGCGCCATCATTAAAGGGCTGTGAAAATTAAAGGAGTTTCAGATTGAAAGAATCAAAGTGCGTGAATTTTAGATTAAGCAATAAGTAAATGTCAATCCAAATTGGTCCTTAATATCTGACATTGTATATTTTATGCAGTTGCATGCTTTTGTGCAATATGAATCCATCAATGTAGCTGAGAAAACAGTGAGTACTCCCTCTATCAATAAGATGAATCATGATGTATAATGTTCTCATCATAATTAAAATGTACATGTCCTATTATTGCAGGTTGAAGAGCTAAATGATGAGGGGAACTAGAGAAGTTGCATGCTTTTCTGCAAGGTGGACTGGATTCCTACATTACTCCAGAAGGAGGAGATGCGCTAAATCTTGGAGTACGTATCCCTTACATTGATTTTCTAAGGGTCTGCTTGTCTTGTCTTAAGAAGAAGTAGCTTCTGCTTTCCTTCCAAAATTTTGAAAAGGATATGAAATTTTTGAAGTTTGGGAAAATTTTGGGAAATTTCTGGATTGCTCTATTTGTCAATATCTGTACGTATGATAGGTTTCAGGTGTTTGACTCAAATTTCAAATGCTACGAGAAAAGGAATTACCAAAAGGTATTAAGTTGTTCAGAGATACCCCAATCTTGCATTTACACTCTGAATCCCTCTTTTGGAGAATTTGATTTGCAATCCTTCCCTCAATCTTACAAGATCAAAGATCCAATTTCCACCCTGGCTGTACTTTAATCAAATATGCTAGTTGCTTACTACTGTATCATTCTCGTCGTATATCCTTTGCTTTAGGTGGCCGATGTTTGCATTGGGAACTTTTAGCAGGGACTTGAAGGATTTTTGGATGAAGTTGATGATATGGAGGTTCTCGATTCTATGGATGGTCCTCCCATTGCATGTGAAGATTATCTTTTAGGTAATTCCAAGTCAGCATAACATATGCTAATTTTGTATGAATAAGACATTGATGACGGTGTCTTTCTGTATTAGACATGGATCTTGCTCAAGAAGTCTCTGCATTGGATGTTGGTCCCTGTGATGGCCTCCGCTTGGGGAATTCTAGTACAGACAGTCATTCACCGGGATATAGTGGAAGTAGTAATGGTGCCATTGAAATGTCAGAGTCATCTGATGGAAATAATCCAGAACTCAATTGTAATGACGATTCAAGTCAAGGAAGAATTGGTCCTGAGGATAGCAATTGTCTTTCACGTGATTCCATAAAGGTTGAGCAACTGCAAAATAGTCCAGATTGTGTTGTTAGTTTGCTGTCAAGCCGAAACAAAAACAATCCTGCTGCAGAAAGCAGATTGGTAGCGTGTCTCACACAAAAGAGACAGAGAAAGCCTACTCGGAGGTACATCGAGGAATCGGCAAATATGAAATCTAGTCATCTTAGGCCAGAGCAAAAGCCTTTTGCTGTTGATTCAAAGAAGCATGTGATCTTTACAACTCCTGATCAGCTACATAATGTGGAATCTAGAGAATTAATTTCGGTTCCTGTGAAGGATTGTCCAGAAGAGACTAGCATCAAAACTTTGCGTCACCCTCACTTACAGGGAAGACGATTGAAGAAACGCAAACCCCTTTTGGTAGAAAAAATTTTGACCTGTTACATGTTAATTCTTTATTGTTGCTTGTCCACTATTTCCATGTGCTTTAAAGCGCTGTTTGTTTTACTTGGTAAAGTTGTTATTAATGTGATGATCATTCCTAGTTTAAAGGCTTAGGACTAGGTTACACATTAAAACACCAATTTCATTCTGGAGACTGTTTTTATAAGACATAAATTGAGCTGGATATAATTGTTTTAATTGAGTGAAGAGTGAAGTTGAAGTATTGCACAAAGTGGGTCACGTAATTCTAGGTTTGCAAGATAGTTCGGAGGAGCTGATCTGTCTGATTTATGCTATCTTCAATATTCAGGAAGATGATTTGGGAGAGTATTCTTCTGCATCTGAATCTGAAGATGACTTTGTTGAGCGGAGACCTAAGAAGGGTATTGATCGGAGGAAGCATCAAAGAATGTGGACTCTTGCTGAGGTGACAAAGTTAGTTGATGGTATCTCTGAGTATGGAGCTGGGAAGTGGACAGATATAAAGAGGCTTTTCTTTGCTACGTCTGCCTACAGGACACCCATAGATCTCAGAGTACTAATTGTGTTATATATCAATAAAAGTCATAGTCCACATTCTTTTTTTACATGATTTTGATGATTGACACTTGAATTCTGCAGGACAAGTGGCGGAATCTTCTGAGGGCTAGTCAGGCACTAAAATCACACAAGGGAGAGGTTAGCATTGCTTTTACTTTACTGGTTGTGGAGTGTGGTCAGCATTCTGTGAATGCTGAGTATGCTGTAGCTTCTTTATACATGACAACAATCAAAATCCATGAGCCACATAACGAGCTATAATTGGATGCTTTTAGATGATGCAAACTGAGTATAGAGGTTGCATTTGCATTATGCAGTAGTGTATGTCATGTTTGTTATAACTTTAGATTAATGTCCTTGTTTCCACTTGTCAATGATGATCTGCATTAGATGTGGTAGGATGAGCTGCAGATCTCTCTGGACAACTCCTTTAATGTTCAACCTCGCCTTGTTGACATCCTATTTCAACAGAAATTACTCCAGACCTTTTCTATAGAATCTGAGTGGTGTTCATATTTTGCCGCTTTTTCCAGAATGGGCCTAAAAATGAATCTAAAAGTAGTTTCTTTTCACTCCATTACAAGTGTTATAAAGTCCAACGATCGGTCGTGTCTTTTTATTTTATGTATCCTGTCTGTTCCGGTGGAGCTTTAGAGGTTGGGCTTACCTTAAAATTAGGACTGGCATTTCGTGTTCAAGTGTCTTAATCAGGTTTCACAATCCTGTCGAGTCATGTCATTGGAAATACTATATATTTGCTGATTATGCTATAATTTTGTGTATATGCGATTTTTGTCCCTTTTGGGTTTGCCATATAATCATGTACGAATGTGTTACTTCGTGTTAGAAATTGCCAATGCTACTTAGAATCTTATCATATGATTGTTTCGTCTCTAGTGTTAGCATCACACGTACCATTTATGACGTATCTGAGATCTCTCAGAGTATTCCTTACCATTCATTCTAGGGTTATCATGAGTAGTGAATTAGTGGTGCTTCCACTTGATAATGGTAATATGCGTGTGACCTTGATTTGGTGTACAAGGACCATCATTTTCAATTCACGTGCCCATGATTAATTCTGTTTGAGACAATAATGCGGTGCAACAAACAGAGATTTTATTCAGCCAATGATAAACGTGCAGGCCGAGATGAAGGAGAAGAATGCTGTCCCTCCATTGCCAACGTCCTTGCTACAGCGGGTATGTGAACTAGCAACAATCCATCCATACCCGAGGAGCTACAATTCGAGATCCCGCCCAGTTCCTACTGCGAAGAAAGGTGCTAGCCTCAGCTCTAATGGAAGAAATGTACGTAGAAGAGTCTGCCCTTGAAAGACGCATTTGCAAAAGCTGTTGGGATGGCAGATTTCTTATAGTTAAAAATCTTTCTAGTTCAAAGCCTCGAATGTATGCTCGACTTCACTTCTAATTCTATGCATGGTAATTTCTACTGCGGTCTTGCTGAAAGCTGGGTGACAAAGACTGAGGATCTTCACTTCATACTGTGTTATGTGCATGCATTAGAGATTTTAATAAAAATATTGATTGAAGATTTGTTTGGGTTTAATGCACTCTGCTAAACTAGGATAATTCATCTTACCAGGTTTTTCCCGCTTCTAGGCAAAACCCTCTCAAGCACAGGGAAGAAGGGACATGATGGAGAAGAACCCTGGGAAGAAGAAGATGCTTCTATATCTGAGCAACGACCAGAGCAACAACTTGAGGAGTCTTTTGAGCAATCTGATGCTCACTTCCAGGGGAATATGGTGAGTGTTGTCTCAATCTTAAAACTAAAATGATGCCAAATTAAATCGCAAATTTGGACCTTTGGTTAGACTTCTGTATGGCAGTGCTATTGGTTGAGCATCAGTTTGAAAACTTGGATTCCATGACAATGCAGGGGAAGGGCAGAGCCGAGGCTGAGTCCGAGGAGGCCAATACCATCAGAATAATCGGGGAAATGATTTGGGGGCTCTTCTTTGAACAGTCTCACCAGTAATGAGAATGCAATTGTGGCGAAGCAGCCTCTGGGACCTCGCATGCCAGATGGAACAAGAGGATTCGCGATGGGTTGTGGGAAGCGAGTCTCAGCTAAGTACCACATGACCACATCATGTGATATCATCATCTCTGTGTGTTTGTCTTCAGCTGATAGATATCACTCTCTTGGAAGTATTTCTTTGGATTAACTGTGCACCTTAGAAATTTACATGCTTTTACTCCTGCGTCTTTGCTGTCATTTAATGAATGCGAGCATTGTGATAGGTTACATAAGCACATCAAAAAACGATGGTCGTGGATGTTTAACATTGAGATGTCCTGATCCATCTTGTGGTTCTGCAGTCGGTCAAGACATGATAAATCTATTACCGCCTAAAGAAGATAAGAAAAAGTATTCTCAATATCTTCTTCGCTCGTACATTGAAGACAATAGGAAGGTATATGTGCAACCGTATTCTTTTTCTTTGTGTGAAGTTCTTTTTTTTTTTTAAGTGTGATAATGACTTTGCACTACTGGGTGCCTATTATATGACCCAACAGTTGGTATTGCAACTTCACCGGTCATTGTTGTTCCTGAAGGTAGGAGAAATGTGATGAAGCTTGCTCATAGGATGGTGAAGAATTTCTGTGCGGGCTTGAGCATGTCCGGCAAATTAGATTTCCCTCACCTGTCTGAGGTTAACAACAGTGGGGTCCGTGTCTGTGTACGAAAGAGCGAAGAACCGGGACAGCCCAGCGGCACGATTGTCAGCGCGGCCACATCCCTATGGCTTCCTCTCGCACCTCAAGCGGTCTTCAATTTCTTCAGAAACGAAAATACGCGTGCTCAGGTTTCATAGGAAAACATTGATTCCTATTTAATGAAGATATTGTTCATTTAAGATTCACATTACTGAGAGAGAGAATCACCTTTCTGTGTTCTAATTTGCAATGCCTTGACAGTGGGATGTACTCTGCAACGGAAATCCAGTCCAAGAGATAGCACGCATACCGAGTGGCACTCATCATGGAAACTCAATCTCAGTTATTCAGGTGATATTCTCACTGCTTCGCATGCTATTTACCGAAACGCCATTAGAGGAGGAACTTAACACTGACATTATGAGAGATTCAACAGCCTTTCATTGGGAGACTAGTTGTCTCTTTAGCAGTCCACAGGTTTTCCTAGAGATCTTCTATTCCTGAATTTGCAAGTACATAATGTGTGTCAACTAGACCCCGAGATCTTCAAGAATAACTACGAAGGTCACACTACAATAAATGAGACATGTATGGTCTAGAACATGCGGTTGTCGAAATCCCCCATTTACCTTTTGTTGAAGAAGCAATGGAGTTGTCATCTTTCCGCAATAATTCTCGTGCGTTTGTCGGATTATGTTGCACATACACAATGGTCACCATTATGGAGTTGGAATAACATCATGCTAATTACAGGAAAATTAAGCTGCGTGCACTACAAGCTAGTTTACGTATCCTTTGGCATGTGGTGGTCACATCTTTATGACAATTGACTAGTTTTGGACTTGATTAACACCGATTTCTTGTCGAACAGACTTCTCTGCATGCCGAGAACATGTTGATGCTTCAAGAGAGTTGCATAGACCCTTTGACGTGTATGGTGGTTTATGCCCCTATCGATTCAACAGCGATGACCATCGCGTTGAGCGGCGAGGACACTTCCACAGTGCAAATTCTTCCATCTGGCTTCACGATCTCCAGCGATGGCCGGGCCAATCCGGGTTCAAAACCTTCGACCAGCACAAGCTCCAGCAAGCCAGCAGGTACACTCCTCACTGTGGCGTTCCAGATATTGGTTTCCAGCCACTCAGGTCCAGAGCAGCTCAGCGTGGAATCCGTGGCGACCGTGAACACTCTCATTAGTGCGACCGTTCAGAAAATTAAGGCTGCTCTAAATTGGTCTGCCGCGGAATGAATTTTTTTTTTTTTTTTTAAATATTTGACTAGGCGGAATGATCCTTCTATTTGTGTTGATGGTTTGTACCGAAAGATGAGATGATATAATTTCATAGCGAGATGATTTAATTTCACATCGTCACCAACACGTGGTGAGTACAACCAGTTCCTGTCCATAATGATCTAAGTTGGTGTTTATATTGGAATGACTTTTTGCGGAACTGTGGAGTATTAAATGTGGAGTTCCTAGCTGTTTCCTTCATCTTCATCTCCATTTGTTTGTTTTTATTCCTTTGGGCTGTGGCAGAATGAATGCTGTTTTAGCAATTTCAAGATAAACATGTTTGATGTTCCTCAAGATGAATTTTGCTTGGCAATTCCAAATGCATTTTGAGGAGCAATTTGAACACGTTTCAGTATGAGAAACACTTGCTTTTGGAGTTCCTTGGTATGACAGCAAAAGCTTATAAAATGGATATAACCATCAGAACGTAAAGTATAATATCAAGAGCATCCAATAGATTGTTCAACGGTACTTTACGGCCCTGTTTGGTAATACTTTCGGGAATAATTGATTCTATTAATTTGTTTCCTAGAACAAAAATAAAAATAGAAATTCATTTGGTAAATTTTTGTTCCCGAGATCAAAAATCCGCTTTTTTGTTCCCAAGAATAAATTTGGAACATAATCGAGAAGTAGAAAAATAATAATTTATTGTTCCCAAAACAATTTTAGAATCAAATCCAATTTTTCTTTTTTCTCTTTTTTCTTCTTTTTCCGCTTCTCTCTTGTTCTTCCTCCATCGGCCACTACTTGTTGCTGCCATCACCCTCGCCGACTCTGACCGTCACTAGCAAGGCCGACCTCATGCCGCCCAGGTGGGGCCGAGGCTGGCAGTGGTTAGGCGAGCCTTCAGTGGCATGACATGAGCAACTCTTTATTTATAACTCTTTGCATTTAACACTGATAACCATATGCTAATGGAGATGGTCAGGTTGCCGCAACATGAGGCTCCAAATTCCTTAAGTTGATTAGGATGGGCATTGCAAACCAACTCTGATTAGTAGTTTCAATTGATATTCCCTTTAATTAGGGAAAATAAAAACATAAAAATTAAATGCCAAGCGGTGTAGGAATCTGACTATTTATAGATCAGCATCGAAAATGATGTCTTCAATAAATTTTTCGTTGTTCGGACGAAGATTGTCATCTATCAAAGCTTCTTTCAACTCATCGAATTCAATATATCCGCTTCAATTCTTGTCAAAGAATTCAAAAGCTCGCATAAAGTGGTCATCATTGCCAATCCTTCTCAAGTGGACTAACATACTGACAAACTCCTTTAAGTTTAACGTTCTGCTTCCATCTTCATCAGCCTGTTCTCCTATAAGATGAAGTTCTATTATTAGATGCTAATACAAGAAATCGTGACTCATCAAATTATGAGAAACGAACTTCATTTTGCAAGAAGTGATAGCAATTATGTGAAATGGTGATTCAACCTCATGATCAAATCTTTGACTAACTGATGAAAAACATATTTCCATATTATGTAATCGGTCCATAATCTTCCAAATGCCTTGCATTTTAAGCAAAATCATGCACTTCACAGCATACAATGCGTCGACATGGAAGAAGAAAACATAAACCATGTCCAAAAAAAAATGTGCTAAGCTGTTGAATAGGTGATCTTACTACATCCATCAACATCTGCACGAAAATGTGCTAATCTGTTGAATAGGATCAGCAACTTGCTGTCCATATTTGTGCAGGCCATCTTTCAACTCTTCAAATGTCAGATCTCCATTTTTATTGATGTCCATCACGTTGAACATCTCTTTGATATGATCCACTTGCTTATTAGGCAAATTGTTTGCTACTACCTACATTAACAATGCAGCAAACATGATTCAAGTTTAACTTTGCACTAAGAACAGCAATGAAATCCAACAAGGCAATGTTCAAGGACTCACTCTGAGAACTTTCTTCTTGAACTTATTCATCAAAGCGAATTGCTTTATCCTCGTCCGGACATTTTGTCCAAGTGAAACGTTGGGAGCCCTGTCCACATTCTGTATCTAGTTATGCTTTGCGCAAATCAAATATAAATACAACCTTAAAACCATTTGTCGCAATGACCACCTTACCAGCACCTTTTGGCGTGGGTTAAAATATCTTTGCCTAAAGATCTGTAGGCAAATTAGCATATATTGGCCATATAATGAGTTCGGCAATTTTGGAGCCACAACCCCTTACCTATTGGAGCCAAAACCCCTTACCTATGCGTCAAAAACTCTTCTGTTGCTTCAATTTCCTCTTGAGCGGGTCATTGCTGTTTAGTGATGCAAGAGCAGACATCTTAAGCAAAAAACACTAATCATTTCCACTACATCAAAAGCTTTCTTCCTCAGCACAGCATTCGATGTACACATGATGACGCTCTCAATCCCCTAGATTTTGCACTTTAATGATAAGAAGAATATAGAAAATTAAATGGCATAAAATCAACATCTTTCATTATAATAGCTGCAACGCAGCAAAATGGTTAGGAACAAATGATGAGAAATCTAGAGTTTCACTCTCACTCTCCTATGCTTCAAAAGCTCTTCCGCTGCTTCAATTTCCTCGGCCAAGTCATTGCTGTTTAGTGATGCAAGAGCAGACATCTTAAGTCAAAAACACTAACCCTTTCCAGTACATCAAAAGCTTTCTTCCTTAGCACAACATCCGATGTGCACATGATGACGTTCTCAATCCCCTAGATTTTGCACTTTAATGATAAGAAGAATATAAAAAATGAAATGGCATAAAATCAACATCTTTCACTAAAATAGCTGCAAGGCAGCAAAATGGCTAGGAACAAATGATGACAAATCTAGAGTTTCACTGTCACTCTCCTGCGATGAAAAATTATGGCAAAGGCGGCTGCCTGGTTCATTGGATGAAAAGATAGAAACCTTCCCAGAAAAGGGATGCTAAAAAATAGTTCAGAGGTAGAGGCGACTTTACGGTGGGGTCGTCCCATCCAAGAATTGTAAGTTACTTCGGCCAATCGGTATGTGTTTCTTCAGAATTGTTGAATTCATTCATCACAGGACGCTCAATAGAGTTTGCTGACCCCTATACAATAGAATAAACAATTTATTTACATTTTACTAAACAACATGTCAAGATAAATATGTCTCAAAAGAGCCAGGGGCAGCGAACAACGAAAATAAAAATGCTCTATTAAGACATTCTAATATGTAGTACGTCCATCACCAATTAGCTGTGAACATGTAACAATTAAGCATATGATTGTGTCACTAATCATCTTACTCTTCTCATTGTAATAGCATAACATAGTGCTCCCATCACTTTACATGAATAGGCTGGATGCATCTTTCCCATTTTAAATTCAACTCAGATCTCTACCTTCTTCCTTGACCAATACAATTATCCATTTCGAATCAGAAAAAATTCGTTTGCTCTTTGTAAATTGGCCATTGCATTGACATGACAAACATTAAAAAATACAAAAGCCTCATAAGACACTAACATTATAATTTTAGTGAGATAATATCATATGAGATGCGGCATTACTTGCAAATATTTTATTCTAAAACTTCATACCAACCAGCCATCGTACGTTATAAACCATCAAGAATCGCTCCCTACCAAGAAGATTATTTCACATAGGAACTAAAAGCGATAGACATTCCAAGTAAGGCTAAATTATGGTTCTATAAGAGAAAGGGCGAGTTATACCTGACGCAAAATGGTTCCGTGAGATCTATTATGATACGCCAACATCTATTCAGAAGAAACCACTAATAATAAATATTAAAATATTAAAAACAATATCATATAACATTAGGATCTAAAATAATTTCATAATAATCACCTGATTAGTGAATGGCAAATATCCAGTCATATTCCCTGGAGGCATATTATATGGCGGCATATTATAAGGGTATTGCATCTACATAAAACAGATAATATGTTATCTATAGTCGTAGAAAGACACGATCCATTATAGATAAATTAATACATCAAACTACTAAATAAACCTGATTGGGAAGTGGGGAAAACCCATTCATAATCCCTGGAGGCATGAAACATGGTGGCTGCTGCACCTATATTAAAAAAAAAAAAAACAAATTAGTAAGATGTAAATACAAATTGAGAACTAATAGCAATATATCTAACTATGATAATTTAGTTTTACCGAAGGACCGTCGACATTGCTAGGATAAAAGGCACTTCGAGATGGATTTGAATTACTCGAATAGTCTGGATAATGAGTTTCATTATGTGTCGCTTGAATAGCCAATTCTACATCACAAAGTAATAAATATGTTAATTAGCATTATATAACATAAGTGAAGAAATTAATAATCACATTAAGTAAAATATTACATAACTTACCTCGACTTTCTATTCGCGTGGGGGGTGTTCCTTTTTTAGATTTTTTTTTCCCTTTCTCACTTGAACTTTTGAGCCTTCCATAGCTTAATCCCTTTCCTTTTCTTCGAATAGGGTCTGAAACTGAAATCTCACAAGAATCCTCAATATCATCATCGTCATCAGGGACAGCATCATCAGTGACAACCACACTTGCTTTGTATGATGCAATTTCAGCCTTCGTTTTTTTCATGTTTGTTCTCACTATAGTCATAGTATTTACATCTTCGGCTCCCAAACTCATCAATTCAAAAGATTCTTGCATTAACGTGGAAAACCGATTAAATTTAGATGGACCTGGAGACATTTGCTGACATTCATCATTCACAATTCCTTCTTTGGCATTCTTGGTCCATCTTTTCAAAATATAAGAAGATGGAATCTCGTAACCGATATGTTATCATTCAACACTTTCAAGGCATGGCGACACAACCACCCTTTCAATTCAAATGATTTGCAGTCACAAAAAACTGAAAAGTCTATGGGATTAAATTTGACAACATTTTCACGTGCAATCCCCGGACACTTCAAAGTATATAAATAAATCGATCCATCGAATGTAGTGCCTGAAACTTGCTCGTTGAGACTTTGCAAAAATTCTACATTGAACTTCTTAAATATGGTACGAGTATACACTGAAGCAGCATGTCCCAAGATCCCATTTTTAGGAATCTGCAACTTAGGCTTCCCACGAGAACTATAATCGTCTTGATTTTCAATTTCTCTCATGTGCTTTAGTTGTTCTTCATAGTGATGGACCAATGCTACAACAGACGATGTCTTGGTCGCTGTCTGTTGAAAGACATTATTAGTGCTCTCACTCCTTTGACTCGATGTTATACCACATGTAAAGGTATTACGACCAAAGGCTAAACTCCACTTATGTCTAAGGTTGTACAATCTTTGAAGCCAATTGTTATTCTTAGTACCCCACTCGTCTTCCATTTCCTTCCAAGTAGATTCAAATTCATCCTCTAATATGCATCTATACATAAGCGTCGAGAAATATTTATCCTTAAAACCCGGATTACGATAAAGATCTGGAATGTTTTGATGGGCATTTTTCCCAATATGCCAAGTGCATAATCGATGTTGTGTATTCGGAAACATAATTCTAATGGCTTTTGCCATAGCTTGATCTTGATCAGTGAATATAGTCTTTGGAGCCTTGTTTCCCATAGACTTCAAAAATACATCAAATAACCAAATAAATGACTCTGCAGTCTCATCTAGCAATAATGCACAACCGAACAAAATATTCTTCCAATGGTGATTAATTCCAACAAAAGGTGCACAAATCAAATTATATATGTTGGTACGATACGTGGTATCGAACACAAGCACATCACCAAAACAGTCATAATCATACTTGGATAAACTATCTCTCCAAAATATATTTGTCATTTTACCATCTTGATCTACTTGAACAGCATAGAAAAACATCGGGTTTTCCATTTGCATGCGATGAAAATGATTTAGAACATTTTGACAATCTCCCCCACTGATGTCATTAGATCTTTTGGTCTGCAAAAAATTCTGACAATCACGCAAGTTGAAACCCAAGTTTTTACTTCCTCCCGCTTCATTTGCTAAGAACTTGTATGTCGAAGTCCCCCCAATACCAGCTTTAATCATATCAACTATAACACCCTTACAAGTATCGGATATCATTCTTCCACATCTAATCAAATGCTTCTGACCTTCCGGAATAAATGGATGATTATGCTTGGAAACATACTCAATGACTTCGTAGACACCATTGTCAACCTTAAATTTGATACGAGCAGGACAACCACATCTAACTTCAGACCTTTGAAATTTCTTTTCTGGATCAGATGAGTTGATAGGATGCCCCTCACAATTACACACGAAAATCCGTCGAGTTATTTCTCCTTTCCGATTTCTTAACAAATTATCCTTCCTCACTCCAAATCCTTTGCCAATTGCGTAAGCTACATACGTGTGATATGCTTCAAGTTCATTTGCAAAAACCATTCCTATTGCAAACTCATAATCTTTTTCCATATCACGCATTACGTGTGCAAGATGGGAAGTTTCATCCTGCAAGTTTTGAAATAAAAAGTAAGTAATATAATACTTTTAAGAGCAAGATATCATCCAACACGTTACTTAAGAAAGCATAATAGGTTTTACATGGTATGCATGAAAAATTACCTCTGATTCAGCCATTTGAATATTCCTTTTTCAAATAGACGGGCAAGCTTTCAGCTTCCTCAAAGACTCTCAATCCCGTGAGCCAAGAACCAATGTCGTTTATTTCGTCTTAAAGATTGTTGCGACTTGACATACCACAAAATAAATCTACCACCAAGAAAAAAAAACATAAGTTTTCTCATTTTGGTCTAGCAAACTTCCACAAATCAAAATTAAACTTATAATTTGTAATCGAGCACTACATACAAACATCTCCAATTTAGAAGAAAATATGTCTTACAAAGAGGCTAAGTAGAAATAAAATTGATGAGATTAAAGATCTGCACCTATGCAATGGTACAAGTAGGGTATGCAAGATCCTTGGCTTCACTATTGTGCATCAGTTCATTAATATATATGCTGCCCAAGATTCCAAAGTCAATATAAGCAACGTTTTCACCAAAAAATCTATTGATATGTTTTTCCATTGTGATAGCTTTTCCAAAGAACACAGTTACCATGCTTTATTGCTTTCTCAAATGCTTCTGCAAATAAACAACATCTAACCCTAAAAAGAAAGAATAAGACACTAGATAATATGATGCCTTTAAAGGGACAACATTAATTTTGATATAGTTACCTATATTCTGATCATGTAAGAAGTAAATATGCAAATCAAGAGAACTGCAATGCTGTAACATGATACTTTTTTATTTGAGCTTCACAAAAGTGTGTCTTACCTTATGGGGGGACTTCTAGATCTACACAGCCAGCAAAGCTTGTTCTGTGTCTATACTACTGTGTGTCTTATCAGTTACACCTCGTGGGTTGCAGCTCTCGAGAAACCTTGATCCTTTCCTGTTTCCAACCAAATGATAAATAAGCATCGGTCAAATTTAGCATCACTTGACAAGGCAGAAGTCAAAAGAGAAGAAGAAATGGCAAAGGATTATGATCCATGTTCATAGTATTGTTAGCAGGGTCGATGCCACACCTCAAGGAAGAAGCAACAAGCACTTGAGCCTTACAATACTAGCAGTCACAGAAATAAATGTAAGTGTAGAATTGGATTCCCAAGTTCACGGTCACTCATTAAGGTCGTATATATGTTTAATCTTAAGACTTACTTGCAAATATAGAATCACGGTTGGTAAAGGAAGAGCACATGACAAGATAAGCAAAACAAATTATTCGATTGACATCGCCACAAACGTGCAGCGGTTGGTAGTTCATGTGAGTGGGTCATCTTTCAGTATGCGTTAGTATACCCAAGGCAGATTAACAAGAAGGACCTGTAAATGTGCTTCAGCTTTGAGGTGCTAAGAAAAAAGTTAACTGCACTCAGGGTAGTTTTGGATCACTTAGGCACACAGTAAAACTCAAATTTATTTCTTTAAAACAGCTTAAAGATGAGCCACTCTAAATAACACGAAGAAGCAACCCGTGGCAAGCATAAAGAAAAAGGAAGTACTACATTTGAGGTCAATAATAAGCATACAAACCTTTCCGAGTGTCATGTGAAAAATAAACTATTGCACCAGGAATGAAGCCAGCAGAGTAAAAGTCCTGAGACAAGTCTTTTATTTGCTTCTTGGGTGGAGCAGTATCTGAAACGTGATCAGATATTTGCGTTATGCTTTAGCTTCCAAAAACACATTCTTGAGACATGAATATCGAAATCATTGAAATATTGCAAATTAGTTACATCACGTGAGCAAACTTACATATATAAAATGGCAGTTCAGGTTTAGCTACCACTTTCTCGAGGAGAACAATCAAACTCTCTATTTTCTCTTATGGATGAAATGTAGCCTCTACTGTATGATTCTCAAGAAACCGTACCCTTATAACAGTCTGCATCACAAAGCAGAGGAATTTTAGGGGTATGTTGCACAATAAACCAATATAACACAAGCTATATATCGAGATTACAAGCTACACGTAAAAATTGAGCATCAAAAACAAAATCATAAGGGGCACTGGTAGAGTAGATATTAAATCACCTTTGTTATTCTTGAGCGCCATGCTGCCTCTTCTGCTTCTCGGATTTTTTTAGTCTTTAAATATTTTTCTGCCCAAGTCATCCAACCAAAAAATCAACAATTACAAAATCAATTATTCTTATTAATATGAACATACTAGATAATGGAATTACAAAGGAACCAGAGTAACAATTGAAGTAAGTACTAGTCCCTCTCTAATTTGAAGTTCAGTTTCGGTACATAAATGGCATAGAGCAATTGCAAAAGGATTTTCACTTTGAACTAATAAAAACTACCAAATCCACAAGCCAAAATAAGTTCGGAGATAACACTAATGTATGTCCAAGTATAGTAGGCTGCTCGTAGATGCATGACAATCATGTCAGCAAGTTAACTAATTCCACGTGCCAACATCTTGAGGAAACTCGTCCCCAGATTTACCTTAAAAATCCAAGAAACATGAAAATCCCTTCTTGGCTAAAAGCAAAAATGAGTCAACAGATTCATGAAAATATTGAAGAACATTGGAACTATGTGTGCTTTTAATAAGAACCATAAACTGCAGGTTGCTTCAGCCAACCTATAATTTTAACCTTCAGAGTGAAGGCAAGCATAAAATTCAAGGGGCATGTTGGCAGCAGGCGAAAGACCAAAATTACATGATTGCTAGATACAAGTAGAACAGCTAATATGCACAGGATGCCTGATCAAATCACACAACTGCATATTCTATTTCTAGCAGAAAAACTGAAGTTACAAGTGAAGACGAATATAACTCCGCTCTATACCTACCACGAAATTTACTAATCTAAAGCAAGAATTCCTCAATACAGGAACATATGGTGGAAATGCAGACCATTACCTGTGAAATCAACAGCCACCATGAAGTTCACTTCAAATCCCGCAGCCAAGTAATCTAGAAAAGTATGTTGGGTACTCTCAGAAAATGTATCCACAAATAGCTGGCTCTTAAGGATTTTATCTCCAGCAGCAGTTGGTAAAACTAAATTTTCTCCCGTCCCACTAGAATGAAGCTTTTCCAAGTCCAATAGTGACTTCTGCAGTTTCCTAATGCAGTGACATAAAGTAAGCATTGTCAACATAATCATATACGAGAATCAGGAGATACAAGAATCAAATGTCGACAAGTATTCCATTTACCCAATCAAGTCATGTTTTCCACTGCTATTAAAGTTGAAGCATTCTATTACCAATGGACTGTCCTGCACAACAATTTAGATATCAACATATGGATGCGGACACCTGGTATTCTTCAAAGAAAACATACAAAGCTGAAACAAGGATGCACAATGGGTAGAGGTTGCGTGTCCAGCAATACACCAAAAAGAATACCCTCATGTAGCAATCCAACTTCGCCAAACTTGATTATGAACAGAGATGCATCAAAAGACAGGGAGAAACGTGAAATTAGTCATCTTCACAAATTGGTCAGTCTCTGTGTGTCAAATTCAGCTAAACACAAGAAACCAGCAATTTTCAGTGGTTCTCTCGCAAAGCAAACAGAGAGATAAGCTTCTGGCTCCATGCTTGTGAAGACGTCCCACCATATCTCTCGTTGGCACATGAACAAAATAAGAGGTACTTGTTGGTTTAAACAGCCCAAGCTGCAATGAATTTGCCTAAGTAAACTACCTATTTCTGATAGATCAGTGGACCAAGAAGGTAGATCTTAGAGAGAAATTTTTATCTTATCCTTCACAACTGAGTTACACCTTTGGAATTGCAACGCAAATGACTATTCAGAAGCACGCAAGGATCAACTTCTCCAACAGACACGCGATTTTGGGAGAAAATAAAAGCATGGAGTGACCAAGTTAGGGTCAGAAGTCTCTAACAATCTCAAAAGATACCGCGCAACAAGCCGAATGCGCAGATGTAACTTTAAACTTCAACATTAACATGGCACCGATTTCTACTAAGTAGAATCCCGAAAAAAAAAAAAATGAAAACGAACCTTCGGATGTACGGGAGTCGCCAATGGGCCGCCTATCGGTGGGGCTTGGGAAGGCGACGGCGTCGGCGGCGTCCGCGTTCAGGAGCAGGAGGCGCTTCGTGGAGGAAAGAGAGAAAGAGCGAGCAGCGCGACCTTCGCTCGCGGAGAGGGAGGCCAAAACGCGAGAGCACGTCGGCGTCGGGGTTGGCCAGTAAGGGCGCTCCGCAGAGAAAAGAGGGAGAAAGCCGAGCGCAGGTCGCGAGAGGGAGGCGAAGGGGCGTCGGCGTCGGCGTCGGCCGCGTAGGCTGAGGCAGAGGCGGAGAAGTCGGCCTTGGAGTTGGGGGCGACGGAGGCAACCGGCGGAGGGGCGTCGGCGTCGCGATTTGCTGGCAGAGAGGCGCGCCTTCGAGGACGAAAGAGAGATAAAGCCGACCAGAGGTCACGAGAGGGAGGCGTAGGCTGCGTCGGTGCGTCGGCGTCGGGGGCGACGGAGGCAACCGGCGGAGGCGGAGGCGGAGGTGGAGGGCCGTCGAAGGGGGGAGAGAGAGAGAGCAGAGCGGACTTTATGTTTTGCTCGGGGTTGTCGCAATTTTGTTCTCCCTCCCCGCAACGGAACGGAGAACGGGGAGAGAGACAGAGAGGAGAGAGAGGAGAGCAGAGCGTCAGAAGGTGCAGAGAGGTGGGCCAGGGAGAGAGGAGAGAGAGAAGCTCCCGCGCGCTGGTTCGAAACGGAGAGGTGGACGACGTGGACTGACAGACGGACAGGTGTCGCGCAATGAATGGTTCAGGGCACCGATTGCGTGGCACTGTTAGGGCACCCAATATTTTCTCATCCAAAAGGTTTTCGGCGAGCTTCACGAGTGGACTTCTTCCTCATGCCAAAAGGGCCCACCACAATTTGTTTTATTTCATCTTCCATGTTTCGGATTCCGTAGCAAAGAGGAAACTTTCCTTTTCCTCCCTTTTTTATTTTATTTTATATTTCTTCTTTTGTGCGGCTTCAAAAAATCTAGCAAATCGCACAAGACATAATTTAACACTCACCCCATACTTTTGTCGGCCTTTGGGTTGAGATCTCATGCTCATCACATGCAAGCTTCTTTCTCTTCGACGAGTCAAATTTGTACACTACTGCTCTAGGCAAGGAGAAAAGGAAAGAAAAACACGTTTTTTAGCAGAAAAACATGTCGAATTGAACAAGTTATTATTAGGATGCTTGTCATGAGCGCTAAAAGTAAGACGACCATAATTTTTTTTTTTTTTTGGTCTGTTGACGAC
Organism: Eucalyptus brandiana; assembly: GCA_014182725.1. Lineage (NCBI taxonomy): Eukaryota > Viridiplantae > Streptophyta > Magnoliopsida > Myrtales > Myrtaceae > Eucalyptus > Eucalyptus brandiana. Next base: position 66,284,528 of record CM024675.1, on the reverse strand, counting down.
CATAAATTGAGTTGTTGTCAATTTGCATTTTCCTAAGGCATCCCCTTATTTTTCGGTCTTCTCCTTCTTCTTTATTGTGCACGAAACATGCGTAGGATAATGGAAAGAGCAAAGGACTATTAGAAGTCTACTAAATTTGGCAGTTTAATGTCTGCTTTATAGCTAATTTTGTCCGTTGACAGCTATCTCAACTCCCTTCCATTTCATCAGACATGCTCAAATATGAGAGTTTACTGTCTGTTCTTGTCCTTGTTTAGCCTTGCAAGTTAGGCGTTTAGATGATGGTTATTGCATACGTGATCTATATGCCATGGTAACTCGCTTGATCGGTGACACAGCGCATGTATGTCACGTTTTTCATTATTGCTAGATCCACTCTCTTTATGTGTAATTAAAAAGGTATAAGAATTCGACAACTTTATGATGTAACTTTGCGATTACAATCATTATTTCGCTTGTTTTTTCTGTCAAAAGTTCTATCTTGACTCATTTTTTTGGGGGGAAAAAACATATATAAATTACGTCCAGCTTTTACCTTAAACCCAACCCCAACCCCAAAAAAAGAAAAATCTCTCTGAAATTTTAAGATGGTCTTTTAAAACGTTACATTTCCATTCTTTTCAAATGAGAAACGAGTTAATGCTATCATGAGCACGATAAGATTGAAGCTTTAAAATAACATTCTATCCTCTCTGTAAAACTCGGGCCAGTGGTCGTGAGTGATGACATTTTATCCTCAAAATCTTGATCTTTCCATCTGTTACAACAATTATCGGCTCGTATTATCAGGACACTACTTTCTCCATTATAATTTTCATCATAGCGCAGCAATAGATTGACAAGTAAAACTAAATTGTATTTCAATAGTTTCCAGATAGAATCGAGAGCCAACCTCACATACGATCCTTAAAAATTAATTGCGACATTCAAGTTTATCCAAAACGAATTCCTTATTTTGCCACGCTTGATCTTATAAGCAGCGAACCCTAACCCTTTAGGGTTTACTGATTTTTGGCCATTTTGGCTAGAGGCAACGCGCAAGCTCTTCCATTCCCATAGTGTGAACGTAACAATAGAATTTCATTCTATTTTACTCGTGAAGACTGAAAGCCACGGATCGAAATAATTTAATAAAAGAAACGACACGCATTGGATGATTCATATGATGACGAAGCTCTTGCAACGTGAGATGCATTGCATAAATTTATTGCACGCAAGTTCCTTGCAAGAGCGGTTTACCTAACCCCTTGACCTATTTCTGGTTCAGTCGATCTGGAGAAACCCCTTCATGTGGTTTGATCAGATTGACCCGATGGCTGCATCTAACCTGTAATGAACAAACCGCTGCTTTGAGAATTAAGAGCGCAACAAAAAATTAAAACTAGCAATGCCAGTAGTCGTTACTGATGACATCGATGGCCCGGCAACACTCGATCCATAATCAGTCTCTCCATTGAGGAGGAAGAAGAGAATGATCTCGTTGGTACACGATATCTGCTCCCCCAGTGGAGGACTGGTACGGCCTCAAGCCGTGCCGCAAACCAAGTTGAAGCCGAGCTTGTAGCAATTGACGGGAGCTTTTATTTCACGAGTTGTGGCTCCATTAGCTAATACATTGGCTAGGGCTAGCAAGAGAAGCAAGCAATATTTCAAGGCTATGGTTGAAAATCGGATGTGTAATAACAAAATATGAAAAAAAAAAAAAAAAAAAAAAGAGAAAGAGAGAGGGAGAGAGAGATGAAGCAATCATGAAGAGTTGGTGGATATATATTTGTCAATGTATATGTATATGTATATGTATGACACATATATAGGTACGATGGATAGGTGAGGGAACGGAAGAACTTTGCAATGAATAGTTCTAATTTAATGTTATATAATTATTGTTTCACGAAAAAAGTGAAAATCTCAACGTAGTGACAAAATTGATGTATTTTGAGGGGAAAAAAAAGGTGTTCTTTGTTGATTTTGAATAGGAATATAAATGGCTGTAAAAGTAAAGAAATTCAAATGTAGGTACTGGAAATCAAAGGTTGCAAAATGGTAAAGGGTGGGAAAGGTACATTTGCAGGAAAATTAAAAATAAAATTACTGGAAGTAACCATTGAGAGTTGGTGCATGTATCTTAATATATACATATTTGTAATCTAATATTAAATTAAAATACATTCGTCCATTTCTCATCTCATATATGCATATGTTAAGGTATGTGTACGATGAATAGGTCAGGGGACGAAAGGACTCTGCATTGAATGCCTGAAAAGTTATAATTTAATGTTCTATATAAACACTATGATGCATTTGTTTCACAGAAAATTTAAAATTTAAAAAATAGTTTTCAAAAAATGATGGGTTATATTGTTTAGAAAATATACTCTACAAGGTATAACTCCCTTAGATAGTAAATAAATTATAGAAACCATTATGAGCCTAACACTTGAAGATAAAAGAGCTAGTATGAACACCTAGAGGGGGGTAAATAGGTGTAAAAACGAATTTTATAAAACTCAGCAACTTAATTCAATTTATATAACAACGGAAGACTTAAGATATAGAATATATGTAATGATATATGTATGAGACTATGAACTAAGTAAAGGGATAAGGGAAAGAGAATTGAAAACACGATGATTTATAGAGGTTCAGCTTAATCCAAGCCTACGTCCACTCTCCCGCATTGACAGCCCACCGGCTAGATTTCACTATGTATCAAAAGAGTCGTTACAGTGTCACGTCCTTGATCCCACAGTGTAGAGACTCTGCTACACTTCCTCAAGGTCACTCTCTTTTGAGTACAAATTTTCACTCAACAAATAAATCAGCAAAGAACAAGGAGTTTCAGACTTTGGAATTTATCTATCACGCACACACTCGAATAACTAGAGCATCATTCTTATATTCTCCTTCATGCCTTCATAACCGTTGGCACCTTCCAAATGAGTTCTTTCAATCTACCCATTGAACAGAATCAATTAAAGAGATCTCGAGTTACTTAAGGAATGTGAAGATAGCCCACCAATCCTACTCACCCATACAATCAGGATCTAGGTTTCCATAAGTAGAACTTTTCAAGTATACTTCGCCAATCAACGGATCCGAATTACTCGAATTATTTGCAATACGAATAATAGATCTTTAGATGTTATCTCCAGCCGTGAGATAATCTTCAACCAAATGGATCAAATCCTTAAAGATAACCTTGCATATGAATAAGATTTCTTCGTCGGTCTTGAAATTGTCAATGAGGGCAGACTTTAAGTCTTGAGTCTGGCGGTCTTCGGACTTTGATGGAAGGAAACATTTTGTCAACTTCAAAACAAATAAAGAAGTTTTCTCCAACAAAAGAAATTAGACTTGAAAGAGCTTACTCAGGAAAATCTAGGCCTAGGGTCAAAATCCTCGATTAGACGATCATTGCGGTCGTCCTCCTTCTCCTCATAACGTGATTCAAACTCTGTCATAGGTGTTGCTGAGGTTCTCCCACTTTCTCCTTACCCTTGCGAGAAGTTTCAGCCTTACCTGGCTCAGGTTGTGCTGATTTCACAGTGATAGCCTGTTCGTCCTCATTCTCATCCTCTGAAACCTTGCCGATATCCTTCATCGGTAATTTTCACCGTCCTCCATTGCTTCTCCTCTTCGTATCTTCCCGGCAAGTTTTTGATCGCCTTAGCATTTTCGAGTTGAAACATGCTTGGGAGGAGGGTTATCCGCGACGAGTTGGTTGGACGATGTGGGATTCCCACTCGATATTGTTGCTTGTCTTGCTCGCCTGATGAGAGGAATCACCTCGCTTTCAGTTTCACTATCGTCTCTCACCTCAGTTAGATCAACGTTGTTTGGCCCTTTCTATGCCCTAGAGAGTATCGCGTCATTTCTTTGCAATCGTCAACTTTCGGCATAGGTTTTCTGAATAAACATGCAGATTATGGTGCCATAAGATTTTGGGAATTCGATACGAGAGAAAAGTTTGATTGATAAAACTGTAACGGGCAATTCTTATAAATTGTTTTTAGCAATAAATCGAAATAAGATTTGCATAGACAATCAAGTATATTGCACAAAATTAACCAATGATATTCTACATATATTTAAAATGAGAACTAATTGAGTGACAATCTTTAATCAATTATGAGAATAATAGTTTATTCAGAACTATAAAAAATCAAATAACAAATAATTATAAATTATAATGGGAGCCACTCCTTTAAAAAAATTTCACTTATAATAAATTGTAATTCTCATGGTAGCTCACAAATTATTATACTAGCAAAACCCATTTAAAATAGAGTGGTGCGAGTGTCACGAGCCAATCGTTTGGGATCGAAACCATGCGGCGACTCAGGCTCTCTTGGATCGCTTGGGATTGCCGGGGCGCCTAAGCCAAGCCTTGCTCGGATCGATCGCTCACTCACTTGCTCACCCAGATCATAGAAAGAGAAAGTTCCTAGAGAGAGAAGCTCTCAGATTACAACCATTGATCATACTTCGATCCAGCAGATAGGATTGCATCTTCTAACCTACTAACTACCGACATTTATGCCGAGAGAGTTCAATATCTCGGCGCAATTACTGTATCGCCCACTCTTAGAACGTTTCGGAAGCTCTTGCAAGAAGCCCTGGCGATCTCAGGAGGTCTTCCTTGAACATGCACGATCCTCTGGTCACGGGAACCTGATGGTCGTGATATTCTCCCCCACTCATTTGAGTGACGCCCTCGACGCTCTCAACTCGGAGAGTGGTCTTCTTGGTACGAGCTCGAGCTCTCTTGTTCCAATTCTGCATGGTTCTGGACAATACAGCTCCATCTTCGGTTTGGGCATGGCATGCAATAAGCACTTGATTTTAGGGGAGAACACTTGGATTGGCATGTCGCGAGTAGGAGTACGAGGATCCAACCCAACCTTTGGCTTCTCCAAGGATGGCGACTTCGATCATGACTCGATCGTGTGCTTCTTGGCCTTCAGACTTTTATTAAGGTGTCGGATCATGGCAATGGTCTTGGTGTTGATTACCCCTTTGATCATTGGGATCATTGCCGGATATTGTAGGTCGAGGATCATGATGCAATTGGTTCTTATGTCAATCATGGACCGGACAATATGGAAGAATCGCATGCCCAAAATAAATTTGTAGTCATCGAAGGGGGATTACCTCGAATGAGAGCTTGCCCTTCCATCCTTCAATTTTGACATCCACATCTGGAGTTGAGCCTACGCCCGCAAGGCCGTCTGAGTTAACAATCTTGAATGATTTGCTAGTTGGCTCCACGCGAAAACCTAAGGTGTGATGCCCCAGGCCGTCACTCTAGACCCTTAAGTATAATCTTTAATTTCTATTACGCAAGTGGAAGAATAGACACATTTCATAGAAAGACATTACACTTAAGAACGAATTTCAAAATGATAACATGCTTCTCTTCATTCATCATAAACAAGGATTACAAGAGGAAAACGACATCTTGACAATTACATCATGGCAATACACACATCAAGATGACCGAAACAAAACACCTGGGAGAAGCCAAAAAAGTGTCTAACTCCTCTATCCAGTAGTTTTCCTCATCCATTACATTTCTCCATACCATGCGCACCTCCTAATCTAAGCTCAAAGCATCACCAACGGATGGGGCCAAACAAACTCCCATTCACGTTGAGATACACGGATACAAATCGCATAGGAAAAGGATTAAGGGGTCCATCATCTATCCAGACAATACAAATATAACAAGTCAAAACAAGATCGGAATCTCGATCCTCAAAGTTCCTATACACGCCATCTACCCGCACAGGCGTGCCATAAGTCGCTAAAGGTATCACATCCATATCTAATGATCTGAGAGGAAAAATAAGGGGTTAGCAACAATGCCCAATAAAGTATAAAGCATGGCATTAAACAATGAGATCCTAACTTCGCTCATTAGTGAAAATAGCACCAATATAGTGAATCATCATGATCATGGACTACATCAAATAGGGCAGCATATGGTATCGATAATATTATGCGAACTAGACAAGCTAAAGTGAGTATAATGCATTAAGACTACACCGAAATGTTTATACGTACTCCATTCATGTATCACACAGAATACACAATCACATTCATGCATCTCATGTCACACAACAACATCATCATATATACTCACACACCTTGTTGATTAATTTCAATGTGTGATCATTTCATATCTACCCTCGAAATGGATTGAACCTGGGATACTAGCCGGATCTTTTCAAGTCACTTCCGGATTCCTGGCCCGGACTTCCAGGGGACGCTGGCTCCGGGGCATCTCCCTTTGAGACATCCCTGTCACGCCCCGAACCCCGAGCGCGTGCACATTCCACTGCGGTCGATCAAATATGCGACATCCCAGGATATGTCGCCGACCCATTCATTTCATTACGCATACGGAAGCGAAACAAATCCCCTGACAACATTTAACTTGGGATAGAGAAGCAAGCAATCAATCACAATACTAAACAACTCATTCACAAACACATAGGTTTAAATACAACACTAGACTGTTAACAAAATAGACAAGCTCGACAAAAGGGGAATTATCCTAAAACCAACTAGCATGACACGTTCTCCAATCCTTATGACTTCACCTCTGCAGCTCTGCAAGGCCAACCAAAGCTATCTAGTCGCTCCGTCCACTAGAAACCTGAAATTTTAATCCCACAACTGGGATGAGACATTGTCTTAGCAAGTTCAACCCCTTAAACCCCTATTAGAAATAAAATACGCCCAAGGGTGGCCTAGCCATATCACACAGAGAACTTACCTCGCCTCAATTCCTTCCTGCAGGTTAGCACAATTCATATAATTCAATCACGTGCAATTATGATAACCAAATAACTGTGGCACAACCACATTATTAGAACAATTCAACCACTTGGATCGTCTCAGCGATCAATCGACTCGGCCGATTACATGTCATTCTAGCAAATCAATCACTGTCTCTAATCACGACCCTATAGGAAGGTTTAACAACTAGTGGCAATCACGGCCCACTCGGCACAACCTTTAAAATGTGGTAGATCCCGGCCCGATGGGCACGACCTCTAATAGGTGGTAAATCACGGCCTAGTTGGGCGCGACCTTTATCGGATGGCGAATCACGGCCCGATTGGGCACAACCTTTATCAGGTGGCGAATCACGACCCGATTGGGCGCAACCAAGTTCAATTTGGTGGCAACTCTCGGTCCAACTGGGACAACCATACTTCAGTGACTTTCTAAGTTCACTCATAACCACTTCACAGTTATTTTTCCATCAAATTCCGACACTTGGGATTTTGTAAAAAGAATCTCTATTTATTGCAATCACACTCAATTTGCCAAAACCAATCATCAATTTCAAATTATAAATGCACGCGGCGATCGGCACGAAATTCGAGCAACTTGGGTCAAAAATAATTTTTCCATTTTTTTAAAATAATAATATTTTAATAATTTCGGAATATAATATAATATTATAAATTCCAGAATTTTGAAACAATTAAATAATTCAAAAATAAAACCCCATTATGTCCCATCAAGGCTTATTATTAAATAACTCTATTAGTCTTAATTAAACACACTTTAAATTAAACAAACTTCTTAATCCAAATCACAATTAAATAAACTAAATTATCCACCTAAACTTGCTTAACTTAGACTAAGCACACTTATGGCATCATTAACACTCTAATCAAGGTTTAGTGAGCTAAACTCACCGGATTAGCGAGCCGAGCAGACCAAAACGACGAGGACGCCGAGGGGAACAACTTTCTTCAAAGCGGGCCAAGCATCCGGGGTCGGGAAGCCGGCCAAAACGGGCCAAGACCGGTCTGCCATACTCATTTCTGCAGCTGCTGTCCAAGCTCGGAGGAGGGCTGTTCGGCGACGATTCGGGTGCAGGGGCGGCGGAGAGAGGTGGCGGCAACTCGGGCGGTGGCTCACGGCGGCCTGGCAGGATCTCCGGTGACGGCTGGTAGCTCGGGACGACGGACGATGGCTGCTGGCGTGCGAACGAAGCAGGGACGATGGTGGCGAGAGGCGGAGACGCGCGAGTGGCACGGGGCAGACGCGCAGCAGCGGCGGCGGCGTGCGGGCTGCGACTGCAACGAGCGGCCGAGTGGGCGAACGAGCTTGGCTCGTTCGAATGGTAGCTCCCCCTCTCCTCTTTCTCTCTCTTCCCAAGCTTGAAGATGATGTTGATGGGTGCCTTTTGAGATTCAATCTCCACCCTCCACTTGTCAACATCCTAGCCACTCTTGCCCCACACTATGACATCACCAAGTGATGTTATACTCCACTAACTCAATCCTCCACAACCTCTTCCAACGGATGCAAATTTCATTTTCCGCCGGGGCATAAAATCTTGCACATTAATTTCTTCAATTCCATTCAATTCTCTTCCAATTGGGTCCAATTGAAGTCCATAAAATTAATCCAATGTCACCACACTTTAATTCACATATTCACTTATCCGTAGAACCAACTTAAGTCCCAAAAGCGCGACCAAAGGCGGGCCTACTAATTTCTCGCGCCAAATTAGCCATTTTCTGATTTAATTGCTGAAAAACTCTGATTGCATGAAAAATCTTCCAAAAATGAGTCAATATTCCTAAAATGATTTGTGACACACCCAAACTTCCAATTTCTGAATTCGATCTCAATTCCACGGTTAATTTCACTTTGGCACGATATTAGCGGCCCAACCTACCGGGTAGCCTTTAGAAATTTTCATGCATTTGACCTGTGGTTGATCATCTCAAGCCACAATGTACATCTTTGAAACATTGGCCACTTTCGGTTGTCGGGGTAATCTCAAGGTTTCAAATACAAACACAGGGTATCCAATCAACTAAAAAGTCGGTCCAGTGCCAATCGACAAGAATTGTGCAATCTGGTGGAATCACCCACACCTGATCACATGCCTCTATCAAGTCGACCTATCTCCGATCTCTAATCGATTTTTAATTGTGCCGTAATGACCCTTACAAATTTGCTCGGTTGAAAGATCGCTTCCTAGTCAAATTTTCGAGTCTATTGCATTAGAATTTATTAACGGCTTCACCCGATAGACTAATTTTCACATGAGTGGCCAACTTAAGGAAAGGAACTATATGCGTGCCAACGAAACGCCCGTCTCAATTTATTGAAATTAGAATTGGAAAATTGGGATGTCACAACTCTTCCCCTCTTATAAAAATTTTGTCCTCAAAATTTAAACCTTTATCAATTCTTAAACGAAAAGGTAGGAGTACAATCATCTCATCGAATTCTCGGTTTCCCAAGTTGCTCCTTCAGTATCAGTGCTGCCAGATCACTACTATCTTACCCAAACCACTTCTGATGCACAATACTAAACACTTGCCCACTTAAAATTCCAAAGGTCTTCAACACAAAATTTGCGAAGCTAAACTGGCAATTCTGAGCAGTCTCTAAACTGTCTCTAATAATTGCAACTGAGTCACTGATTTCTGAACCAACTCTGGACCTGCGACCTTTCATTCTTTGATCTCAACTCAACAACTGAAGTTCTGAATGCTCTGCCCTACACTAACTAAAAAGAAACTATCTGACTGATCTGCTAAAACTGGGAACCCCTGGTCAAGCTCTGATATAACTCTAACACTGATCTTGGCAACTGCAATCACTGACTACTGTATTGACCCTAGCCTGTGATCTTTCTTTCCCTGGCTTCATCTCAGCAATTGAAATTCTGCACTCTCTACTATGCACTGCTTAAGAGAGAACCATCTGAAAGCTCTGCAAACTTGGAACATCTGATCTAGATTTGAAATACAATTCATCCCCGGCACTCCATGCAGATGAATTATATGATATACATACACTTCGGTATACCCATTCTAATCGAGATCTTTTCGTGCTGTACTAAGGTGAGTTGACTCCGTTCATCTGATGACCACAACCCCATAAGGAATCAATACTCTTCCCAACTCCTTAATAAGCCTGTCATAACATTCCATCATGCTATACTTCCATTCCCACACAGAACTCTCTCAAGTGCTTAAAAAAGCTTTCCTAGTTTACATTATCAAATTCTCACTTACTGATACATCCAACACTTACGACTTGTTCGGTGATATCTATCTTCATACCGACCTACCAATCCCGATGATGTAGATTCTGACTCATCTTCGTACTGTCTGGACAACGCTAAAATTGCTACGATGAGCTTCCCATTAATCTCTATATTGTCAATTACACACAATCGTCCTCAGAACCTTAGCGTTCTGTCTTCAGAAATCTGAAAATCAACCTCTCTCTCATCTGCATTCTTTTATAAAGTATTTTGAAATTTTGAATCTGTCCACTGAAGCGTTTTGATTCTGATCTGTACTCTCGGCTCAATTCTGAAGATGGTCATAAGATTCAAAAGGTGGCCTACCGTAGATTTGAAAACCAAATTTCGAACTTCCTCAAATAAGATCCAATCATTGAGTACCAACTGTGCAACTAAGGACTCTCGACTCAGTGCATCTGTAACTTTGCTCACCTTTCAAAAGTGATACAAAATATCATAGTCATAATCCTTAAGGAGTGCCATCCAGCGATGCTATCTCATTTTCAACTCCTTATGAGAAAATACGTACTTGAGACTTTGATGGTCAATGAAGATATGAAATCTTTCTCTATACTGATAATGCCTCTAAATTTCCAGAACAAACATAACTACTACAAGTTCTACAACGTGCGTCGGGTAATTCAGCTCATGAGGTCTCAACTGACAGACAGATATGCAATAACCCTATCATGCTGCATCAATAAGCAACCCAATCATTTAAATGATGCATCATTGCAGATCTCATAACTTCCAGGACCAGATGGAATGGTCACCACATGTGTGGTAGTTAACTTCTGCTTAAGCTCTTGGAAACTACTCTCATACTTATCTGACCATACAAACTTTTCTTCCTTCTTCAGAAGTCTTGTCAACGGTGATGCTAACACTGAAAACCTTTCTACCAACCATATGTAATACTCTGCTACAACCCAGAAAAACTTATGATCTCTGTTACTACAGTCAATCTCGGCCAACTAATCGCTGCTTCAATCTTGGACGGGGTCCATGAAGATTTTTTTTTTTTCGCCTGAAATCACCTGACCTAGGAACGCAATACGAGTCATCCAAAACTCGCATTTGTTAAGCTTATCATAAAATCCAAAAGTACTCAGGGTCTGAAGTACCATCTTCTAATGTCTTGTGCTCGTCAGCACTCTTCGAACACACTAGGATAACTTCAATGAACACGATTACAACTGATTCAAGTACCCTTAAACATTCTGCTCATTAGACCCAAACAAAAAGCTATGGTGTCCATCAAACCATACGGTATTACAGTGAACTCATAACTGTCATATCAAGTACAAGATGCTAACTTCGGTATGTCATTCTTCTTGATCCTTAACTGATGATACCATGTCCTCAAGTCGATCTTGGAGAATATCGATGCACAAACGCAACGAACCACCTTTCTTCTTCACGAACAAGACGGTACTCTCCAAGGTGATGCACTGGAACGTATGAATCCCCTATTCAACACTTCCTGCATCTATACCTTCAAATATTTTAACTCGAGTAACACCATCCGGTAAGGAGTCTTAGAGACTGGCTCTGTTCTGGATGCTAACTCCATCACGAACTCTATTTCTCTTTCTAACAGCAGACTTGGCAATTCTTCATGAAACATCTCAAAAAACTTCTGTACCATGGTTATGTTTTCCATATTCGACTCTTCAACTGACGCATCCATTACAGTTGCCATGTATATTTGATAACCAACAACCAGAACCAGGTTATCTTCAGTGACAAATAACAAGGATCGAAGTTTCTCTTTGACTTTCAGTGATTCAAAACTTCCACACGCTAACTGAACAAACTGAATTATATTACTACCACGATTCAAAACAACAGAAAGCTCCTTGAGCCAAACCTTTTTATAAATGATTTTCAAGTCATACTTAAGCAAATCCTTCAAGCACAACTATAGTCAGAGACCCATCTTTCTATCACTTTATTACCACAACGAAGATTCTACAACCTTCATTGAAAATTCTGCTGCACTACTCTAATAAAATTTCCTCAAGAACATTTTCCCCTTGATCGATGCATGGTCGACCCATTCATGCTCTTCTAGCCATCCTAGTGGCATCCTACCTAAAGTAACGGTACTTATGCTCTCCTAGACTTACGCAAACAATTCCTAACCCGATGGCCGTGCTGGCCATATTCAAATCATGCTCCATTTTTACTTTGACACCGGGCTAACTCATGCCTCCTTTCCACAAACTCGGCACACAATCAGTGAGTCATTTGCCTCCTGTTGGGTGATAGCATGTACCCTTCCTTGCATTGGGGTCCGTTCTAAGTACCCCACTAAACATCCTGAAGCATGTTTCCTTTGTTCTTTTCTATCGATGGCGGTGTAGAAATAGTTGTGGCTCCATCTATCTATACGGACCATCTTTGATCAAATGACCTTACTGGCGACATCTGTAACAAGTCATTTCCCTTTTACAATACGGACCCGATCTGTGTCTTTTCTTATAGACATGACACACATCTATCAAGTTGAGCTCTGACTTTCCAATTCTACTCTTCCGGTTGGGTGAAACAGGGCACCTTTCTTCTGACATCGGCCTTTCTCCCCAATCGATTTCCATCTCTATCTAAATTGAACATTGACTCAGATACGGTGGCTTGATCCTCGATCACAACTCTAGATTAGGCCTCAATAGACGTGGCAACAACAACAGTCACAACACTAGCAGCAGTAGAAACAACGGCAACAGCAGCGGCTTGGTCCTGAGCTTATTGACCCAAAATACTTCCAAAAGACTCTAGCGCTTGAACAATCCCGTCAAACCTAAGATCACTCGGTGCTACTACACTCCCGGTACGACTTGCGGCAGTACTCTCACACTCACGCTGGTCTAAGCCTGCGCTCTACCTCAGGTATCAACTCTTGTCAACATCCTACCCCAAGATACAGGTCTTACTGACCTCCTCCAAGGAGTTCTTCACTCTTGGTCACTCATCCTACAGGCTCTTTATAGACGCATGTTTTCTGATTCCAACATCAAGTTAGAATTTGAGTGACCCCACAAACACACTACCAAACAGCTATTAACCACATGTATCAGCATATTAAAAGCCTTTCCTACTAACTATCCCATGACTCATCGCACCTTATCACTCCATACTCAAACCAGGCTCTGATACCACTTAAACGACAATGTCACGCCCCGAACCTCGAGCGCGCGCACATCCCACTGCGGTCAATCAAATATGCAACATCCCAGGATACGTCGCCGACCTATTCATTTCATTACGCATACGGAAGCGAAACAAATCCCTTGACAACATTTAACTTGGGATAGAGAAGCAGGCAATCAATCACAATACCAAACAACTCATTCACAAACACATAGGTTTAAATACAACACTGGACTATCAACAAAATAGACCAGCTCGACAAAAGGGGAATTATCCTAAAACCAACTAGCAGGACACGTTCTCCAATCCTTATGACTTCACCTTTACAACTCCTCAAGGCCAACCAAAGCTATCTGGTCGCTCCGTCCACTAGGGACCTGAAATTTTAATCCCACAACCGGGATGAGACATTGTCTCAACAAGTTCAACCCCTAAACCCTTATTAGAAATAAAATACGCCCAAGGGTGGCCTAGCCACATCACACAGAGAACTTACCTCGCCTCAATTCCTTCCTACATGTTAGCACAATTCATATAATTCAACCACGTGCAGTTATGATAACCAAACAACTGTGGCACAACCACATTATCAGAACAATTCAACCACTTGGATCGTCTCAGCGATCAATCGACTCGGCCGATTACATGTCATTCTAGCAAATCAATCACTGCCTCTAATCACGACCCTATAGGAAGGTTTAACAACCAGTGGCAATCACGGCCCCACTCGGCACAACCTTTAAAAGGTAGTAGATCCCGGCCCGATGGGCACGACCTCTAATAGGTGGTAAATCACGACCTCATTGGGCGAGACCTTTATCAAGTGGCGAATCACGGCCCGATTGGGCGCGACTTTTATCAGGTGGCGAATCACGGCCCGTGTGGCACCCCTCGACGGCCTCCGATTCGTTAGGGTCGCCACAGTTCGCTTACCTTTCACTTTCCCTATTAACATGTCACTCTGATACCATTTCAATTGCAGCGGGTCCATACAATTATTGGGGTTTACATCTTTTAGATCGGTCCCTTGCGCAGTTCATATACGGAAGCACATCCAACAACTCCCTTCCCTATATTCAGAAAACGATGCACACCTACTAAACATCTTATATAAGTTAAAGCCGAACACGTTTATTTACATAAATCAGATGGACATCTTTAGTCGGTACATCAAAATACCAATGTTTCTATACTTGGCTATACTTCAAAAGATGATCGACATCTTTTCCAACAGTCAAATACTTAAAGTCCATCGATCAGTGTCGGCGTCCAAAGGTTCCTTTCTTTGCTATCCTCCTCCTCGCGGTCATATCCAACCACTTGATCCATCTACCGGTGACAGTGGCGGCAGAGGTATCTTATCTAGTCTGAAATGTTATTCCCCAAAAGGGGTGAGTACAACCACTCAGCAGGTAAAGGACCAATAAACCACTCAATACATCATGCCATGCAGTCATCACAATCATAGCATCACATGTCATACAAGCATCCATGCACAACATACCATGGCATCATGCACACGTCATCATACCTCATGTACCATCACCATCATATCATACACTTACCATCATCATGTCACATATGGCATCATCCTTACCATGCATCCATGCATATGACATCATCATCATATCACATGTACCATCATCATTACCATGCATCCATGCATGTAACATCATCATCATATCACATGTACCATCATCATTAACATGCATCCATGCATGTAACATCATCATCATATCACATGTACCATCATCATTACCATGCATCCATGCACATCTCATCATATCATGCATAATTCAATTTCAATTTCTCAATTTCATCCTTTCATTTTGGACCGCCACATTTCTCTTTTCCCGGGACCAATGTTTGCATCCCACATTCATCACTCACGCCCAATCCTGGCATTGCGAGGAACCTCCGGGCATGTATCCAAGATACAACCGGGCATCCGGCACCCCCACATTCCGGGCATCTCATATCCGAACTGGCATCACGAGGAACTTCCGGGCATGTATTCAAAATACAATTTGGCATCCGGCATTTACACTCCCTGGCCGGGCATCTCGCACCCCAACTGGCATCACAAGGAATCTCCGGGGCTTGTCATGAAAATGGTTTCCCCTACCCTCCGGGCATGCATCATGATACAACCCCTCACCCTCCGGGCATGTATCATAATACAACCGGGCATCCCGACACTCCTGAGGAAAACCTCTGGGCATGTATTCATAATACAACCAGGCATCCAAAGGGCATCGACTCATTCGAACCTTTGGGCATCCCGACTTCCGAGGCATCATCGGCTCACACCTCCGACAGTCTTCTCATCACCACGATGCATATTCTCATACATCTCATTTTCAATTTCACATTCACAATTATGGCTCAATTTTCAACGTGGCATGTGATGTGATGGCAATCGAGATCATTTTCATCCTTTGATTCATACATGCATCTCCAATCATCATCATACATGCAGCAAGACACAATCATTCATAACAATACCATTCATGGAGTCCACACAATTTAGAATAGTCTATTTATCATGCCTTCTTGAAGTTTATGAAATTCCAGCTTGTACCATTTTAGAAAACATTCAAATCAACTATCCATATGATTCTCAAAAATCATGAAATCAAGACATGTGTTAGACAAGTCAATAAGATAATAATTTCATGAAATCACATACCCAATAGAGTTTCACACAAGAAGATATAATTCCCACAAATACAGCATGCAATTTCGGATAGAAACAGAATGTGCAGTTTTTGAAATAATTCGATTAAAATACCCGAACGACCTCCGAAAATTATGAAATTTTACCAGGTTATAGTTAAGACACTAAAGTAGATTTTTCATGAAGACATCTAGGAAAGATTCGCTCTATATAATTTTCTATAGTCATCCGAAGCTTCTGGTTCTAGCACCGAAACGTCCAGAATAGCTATCTCCGAAATATCGAGTTTTCACCCACTTATTCTTCTTCGTTTCCTCTGAAATTTGGATATGTTTTACTTCAAGAGGTCCCCTACAACTTTAATTAAGAGATCTAAGTCAAATTTCCAAATTACAGTCACCATATGGGTCCATAAAGTCTCGGGTGTCCTGTACCGTGTCTCCAGATTTACTGTCTTCAAGAGTAAATCGATTCACTAGGCTACACTTGCTCATTTTACTTCAAATTTGAGTATGTTAACCTTCAGGATGTTCTCTACAAGTTTTATCAAGAAGTCGAAGAGAGATTCTTAGTAAAAATCAACATGCAACCACAAATCTACCAAAAGGTCGGCGAAATCGTTCCAGATCTAGTATCTTCGTAGGATGAGGGTTTGACCCTTTAAATCTCCATAATTTTGTCCCCAATTTTAGTATGTTATATTTTAAGATGTTGGCTACAACTTTCATGAAGGAATCAAAGTCAAAATCCAACTCGAAACATGCATGCAAGCTCTCACAAGATTCTGGTTCAGGCAGTTCATACGAAAACAGCATGCAAACTAAAGAACAAGTCACATTCTAGCTTCGGTTTTGCCTACTCTAACATCCGAAACCTACCACCAACAAATCACACATGCAAGGCACACATGCAAGAGCGGAAATCAGTCCCAACTTGCCTCTAAGATCAAGAGAACGACGGCACACGGGCGGCAAACGGGCGGTGATGGGCGGACAGCTCCTTCTCTCGGCTTCCCCTTCTCTCTCGCCACTCCCTCTCTCTCTCGCAACCTCCTCTCTCTCCCTTTGGCCGAATTCTCCACCAGCCACTCTCTCTCTCTCTCTCTCCTTTTTGGTTGTATATATATATGCATGCATTCTTATTTTGCATGAGGGACACTTGTCCCTAAGAAGGAGACAAGTGTCTCCTTTGTTGAAGACACTTGGAGGCCATACGGCTCCTCCTCCACCCCCCTCCATGCGTCGACATGGGCCGGGCTTATGGCCCACTTTAGGCCCATCTCACTTGGGCCTAAAGTCCAAGCTTTAATGGCCCAAAATTTTCTTAAATAAGTCCATTTTACTTTCAATAATTTACCTTAAATCCCCACTTATATAAATACTAAATTACGATTTCATAAGGCCATAAATCTTGAAATCATAAATCCATAAATTCCAACTTATAAAACACATGGCCAATGATAGAATTTTCTTTCCTATCACATAATTATCCATTAAAAGCTTGGCCATAAATCTTATTGCAAATTATGGATTAAATGGCTATAAAATAACTTAATGACACTTCCATCACCTATTCATAGACTTTAATGTAACTAGAGGTCGTCATGAATTTTGGGATGCCACAGCCCGATTGGGTGCGACCAAGTTCAATTTGGTGGCAACTTTCTGTCCAACTGGCACAACCATACTTCGGCGACTTTCTAAGTTCACTCATAACCACTTCACGGTTATTTTTCCATCAAATTCCGACACTTGAGATTTTGTAAAAAGAATCCCTATTTATCACAGTCACACTCAATTTGCTACAACCAATCATCAATTTTAAATTCTAAATGCACAGCAGCGATCGGCATGAAATTATGAGCAATCGGGGTCAAAAATAATTTTTCCGTTTTTTTAAAATAATAATATTTTAATAATTTCGGAATATAATATAATATTATAAATTCCAGAATTTCGAAACAATTAAATAATTCAAAAATAAAACCCCATTATGTCCCATCAAGGCTTATTATTAAATAACTCTATTAGCCTTAATTAAACACACTTTAAATTAAACAAACTTCTTAATCCAAATCACAATTAAATAAACTAAACTATCCACCTAAACTTGCTTAACTTAGACTAAGCATACTTATGGCATCATTAACACTCTAATTAAAGTTTAGTGAGCTAAACTCATCGGATTAGCAAGCCGAGCAAACCAAAACAACGAGGACGCCGAGGGGAACAACTTTCTTCAAAGCGGGCCAAGACCGGGCTACCATACCCATTTCTGCAGCTGCTGTCCAAGCTCGGAGGAGGGCTGTCCGGTGGCAATTCGAGCGCGGGGGCGGCGGAGAAAGGTGGCGGCAACTCGGGTGGTGGCTCATGGCGGTCTAGCAGGATCTCTGGTGACGGCTGGCAGCTCGGGACGATGGACGATGGCTGCTGGCGTGCGAACGAAGCAGGGACGACAACGGTGAGAGGCGGAGACGTGCGAGGGACACGGGGTAGACGCGCGGCGATGGCGGCGGTGACGATGGCATGCGGGCTATGACGGCAGCGAGCGGCCAAGCGAGCGAACGATCTTGGTTGGTTCGAACGGTAGCTTACCCTCTCCTCTTTCTCTCTCTTCCCAAGCTTGAAGATGATGTTGATGGGTGCCTTTTGAGATTCAATCTCCACCCTCCACTTGTCAACATCCTAGCCACTCTTGCCCCCACACCATGACATCACCAAGTGATGTCATACTCCACTAACTCAATCCTCCACAACCTCTTCCAATTGGTGCAAATTTCATTTTCCGCCGGGGTATAAAATCTTGCACATTAATTTCTTCAATTCCATTCAATTCTCTTCCAATTGGGTCCAATTGAAGTCCATAAAATTAATCCAATGTCACCATACTTTAATTCACATCTTCACTTGTCCGTAGAACCAACTTAAGTCCCAAAAGTGCAACCAAAGGCGGGCCTATTAATTTCTCACGCCAAATTAGCCATTTTCTGATTTAATTGCTGAAAAACTCTGATTGCATGAAAAATCTTCCAAAGATGAGTCAATATTCCTAAAATGATTTGTGACACACCCAAACTTCCAATTTCTGAATTCGATCTCAATTCCACGGTTAATTTCACTTTGGCACGATACTAGCGCGGCCCAACCTACCGGGTAGCCTTTAGAAATTTTCATACATTTGACCTGTGGTTGATCATCTCAAGCCACAATGTACATCTTTGAAACATTGGCCAATTTCGATTGTCGGGGTAATCTCAAGGTTTCAAATACGAACACAGGGTACCCAATCGACTGAAAAGTCGGTCCAGTGCCAATCGACAAGAATTGTGCAATTTAGTGGAATCACCCACACCTGATCACATGCCTCTGTCGAGTCGACCTATCTCCGATCTCTAATCGATTTTTAATTGTGCCGTAATGACCCTTGCAGATTAGCTCGATTGAAAGATCGCTTCTTGGTCAAATTCTCGAATCTGATGCATTAGAATTTCTTAACGGCTTCACCTAATAGACTAGTTTTCACATGAGTGGCTGACTCAAGGAAATGAACTATATGCGTGCCAACGAAACGCCTGTCTCAATTTATTGAAATTAGAATTAGAAAATCGGGATGTCACAATCCCAGTGTCCAAGATCTCTGGCCTTGTGACTTCAACCGAGGCATCCCAAACCTCACTGTTTAGGGCATCCCCACTCCCTAAGGACATCATCGGAACGCTGTTTGATGGGATATCTCTTAACTTGATTCATTCACACATTTCACCACATCACAATCTTCCATTAGGGCACACTTTTAACACCACCAGCACACACATGTATCACCATACAGCATGCTCAGTGCACTGAGATCACAATGCATCAATATGCACAAAACATAATTGCCCTTTACACTACCTTACAAATTAATCACACACGATTCTGCACACATGCTAAGCATCACACACGTACAGCCATCAAGCATAAGTTCTCAGCATGCCAAAATCATCCAAAATCACGAAATAGGAATTTTCCAGCAAGCAAGATACCAAGAACAGCAACAAGACCACAAGCAGCCCTCACCGGCAAAAGCCGAGTCTACTCACACGTCTCCAATATTAAATCCAGAAACATAACCAAATGAGTTCGGAAAATCCTCAAATTTAAATATTTTATAAAGGACACTTAAAAGAACATTTTTCATGAAGACACATTGACCCAGATCTTTCTAGAATATGAGCAATAAATCACTCACATCATTACCAAAACCGTGTCCGCGTCCAGAAATTACGTTTTCCAAAACCAGCTTGGATCAAAGTCCAAAACGCATCCATTTGCTCTGGAATTTGACTATGTTAAACTTCAGGATATACTGAAAAACTTTCATGAAGAAACTACTTTGAAAATCAAACCCCAAAAGTTGATAAAAACTCTTTGAACACCAAGAGATCACGGATTCCAACATAAAACGAGATTCTGTCTTGCATGCAACGAAGCCACAATCTTGTTCTTTTAAATCCAAAAAATTTGAGTAAAATATATGTCATAAGTGAAGATGTTTAGAATATTTCTTAAGAAGAAAGGAACCTCAAATTCATAGCACATTCCAACCCACGAAAATAGCAAACATTAGGTATCTTGTAAATAGATCTGGAGAAAGATCCAACCTCAGCTCCTTTGAGCATGTCTCTTGCAAGCTTAGTAACCATGAACCTTCAAGAAACTCACATGCAAGGCTTCTCACACATCGCAACATACATGCAAGCTGAAATCTTACATAGATCTAGCTCCTACAACCCAAAATCCACTAGATTGAGCTAAACCACCCTCAAGCGTCGAGAGGATGTCAAAGTTTAATACCTAGCTTATTCCCTTACCTAGTTTAGGACTCAAAGACCGCTTCCTCGGGCTCTTTAGAAGGCTGGCCACTTCACTAGTCGCTGGTCCTTCGAAGAACATCAATGAAACAAGGAGAAAATGAGAGAGGGAGGCATCTGGTGTGTGAGGGGAAGAAAGCAGGAGAAGAACAAATGGGAAAGGAGAAATAGAGGCAGAAGTTAGAGGAAAACGATTGCTTTCTTGGGAAATTTCCATTGCTGCAGCCATGCATAGGAGGAGATTGGCTGGGGAAGTTTTTAAGGCCATCATGAGGTTTAAGGGTTAGGGTTTTCGGCTAGGGGAAAAGGGTAGAGCTGAAACTTGCATGGAGAAGCTAAAGCCAAATGCTGAAAATCCTTGATTTTGTTCTTTTCTCCTTGGCTTACCTACCCTAACAAAGTTTAGTCTAAATGAAATAAAGCTAATCATCTTCCTAGTCCAAAGATTTCCGCCACCTCTAATACTAGGTACTAATTTAAACAACTTTATTCCAAGATCCTCCATTATAAACATGACCAAAAACTTAGAAGGATGGTATACACCTCCAAGTCGCAATTTCAAATATCCGAGGATCTTACGTCCATCACTAATTTCATATGCACCACAACATCACTAATTAAGTTACAAGAAAACACCATTGAAAAATTCAAAATCACTCGAATTCACACAAGACAAACATTGGCCAAAAAATCCGGCATTTATCCTCCTTATCCAGGCCTTCCACCCACGTCTAGCCCACGAGCTTTACTCATAGTCCACCATTCTCTCTCTAGCATGAACTTAGCCCAAAAATATGCCCATTAGTGATATAGCTAGTACGATTACCTAGAGGGGGGTGAATAGGTATAAAAGATTTTTCTTTTGATAATTACACACTATTTAGATAAATAAACGATTTGCAGCAATTAAGAAAAACAATCGTAAGGCGAGTAAGGGAAAGAGAGAATTAGACACGAGGTTTATAGTGGTTCGGCTTGTGTCAAGCCTACGTCCACTCTCGCACCGATGACCAATTGGCTGGATTCCACTATGAACAAAGAGATGTTACGGTGATGATCTTCCTTGACTTCTTGGTGTAGACGATCTTCCACACTCTCAAGGTGTCACTAGAAATGAACACTCTCTGTGTTTACAATTTCGCTCAAAATGGTCTCGACTAATAATCAAGGATCTTCGGACTACGGAATTTTTCTATCAATCACACTATCTAAAACAACTGGAATGTCTTCATTTTATACTCCTTTATGCCATCATAGCCGTTGGCACTTACCAAAGGAATTCCTCCAATCTACCCGTTGGACGGAATCAATTACGAAGATCATTCGAGCTATTTAAGGAGTCGGCGATAGCCCATCAATCTGTTCGTCCATACAATCGGGATCTTGGTTTCCAAGAATAGAACATTCCAAGAATACTTCGACAACCATCGGATCTTTAATCGATCTAGATAAGAACAAACAAAGACTCCGAGATGTTTATCCAACCAAGGGATCTTTTCCAGGAGGATAGGATCGAATCCTCAACCATAAGCTTCGGCTCTGGATTTCCTTTGCTCTTTGGAATAGAAAGATCGGTGAGAATAGTCTTGAGTCTAGAGTCTTGAGTCTTGAGTCTTGAGTCTTGAGATAATAAAGTCTTGAGACTTTAATCTTCGGTCTCCGAATATCCGGACTTAGGCGATAGAAACGTTTTGTCGCTTCAAAAGACGGAAAGATTTCTCCAACAATCTCCCCCTTTTTGATGGTGACAAAACTTCCTTGTAGATTTGAACAACTTTGACTCGCAAAAACATTTCTCAAGCAATATGGCTAACTCACAAATATTAATAAAACAACCACATTCTCGCATCCCAAAGCAAATTGGTTAGTCTTTCGTGAGTAATACCATAAAACAACACTTGATATGAACGCAACCAGTCAAGCATTTAAATCCACAGTCAAGAGTACTCAAGTCAAACTCAAAAAATGACTACACATAACCACAAATTCAAAGATTAAAAGATAAAATGATGTTTGAAGGTTGATGGTGTTGATTGTTCAAATTGATTCTCCCCCTTTTTGTCATCATGAAAAAGTGAGAAAGGGATCAAGTCTCGCTTGGGAATGCGAACGATTTGGAAATCTCCCATAGATGGACTAAGCCTTCTAGCCTCTTCAAGTCTTCCCTTAACCGAGCTACCTCCTCTCCTTTTGCATTTGCTTGAAGATGTAGAGCGAGGTCTTTCATTCGTCCTCCGGGGTATGAAGATGCTTGGCCAGCATTCTTGATGGATTGAATCTCATAGTCTAGAGCAAAAATCTGTCCCCGCATATCCATAAGAATATCAATAATATGACGAAAATCTGCTTTGAGTTATCCGTCGTGTACTTGCATCGGCCTTTTCGGATGGAGTGAATGCGAGACGTTGTAGCTTCCGTGAAATCATGCAGATTTGGGTTCGAAGTATCGTGTCCTTCTTCGGGCAATTTAGAAACCCGAACTTCTTTCGTCTCTGCTTTGGAGATGATCTCGGACTTTCTTTGTTGGCGGCATGTGGTGAAGACCTTTCTTGCTCGCCAACTCCCCTGTCTCTAGGACATCACAAGGAGAATAGTGATGATCATGTTCTTGATCTCCCTTATCTCCCAGTCCGATCTGCATTGTTCTTTCTCTCCTCCTCTCTCCTTTTCTCCTTCTTTCTCCTTTTCTTTGATCTTCTTCTCGATCTTTGCTTGCTCCTCTTCCTCTCTCGTTTCTGTTGAAGTTCGTTGATCGAGGCACGAACGTCCGGTTCTTGTTAAAGCAACGATTGTGGGATCCTCATCTTCTTCATCTTCATCCTCTAAGATGAGAGTCCTTTTCTTCTTCCTCGATGGGGTTCCAACAATTTCTTTTCCTTTTCTTTTTGAAGTAGATGGGACAGGAGTCTTCACTCTGAATTTCTCCATTGCCTTTGCAAGCTCTTGTAGACGCATCTTCGTCAGCATCTTCAAACCTACCACCATCTTATCGCACGGTCGAACACAAAGTGAATGGGGCGGTTCAATATTCATGTGTCTAAAGATCTTGGTCACCGGACCGGGATAAGGCAATTGTCCCTTGTCTTTTGACACCGCTTCGTACATATGGAAAAGAATCGTGTGCGGGAGAGAGAACTTCCTTCCGAGTTGATTGCATACATCAACTTTGCTTGAGAATAAGACACGAAGTCTTTGATGTAGACTTTGGTCCGAGACAGGTTGATTACGATCTTATGAAGCACAATGTTGATTGCATTCATCTGGAATAGGTAACTCTCTTTGTACGTGTCCCTATCCTTGACAAGATCCGAGTAGTACGTGCGGGTGAGACTTTGATTGGAAGATAACGCCCTCGTTCAACTCCAACAATGTACGCCAACATATTCACATCTACCACGTAGACTTTGTCTCGAACCGAACGAAATTCTATTCGCATCCAAAAGCTCGATTTGAATAGAAATAAGCGGTTAAATGAGCGTACCCGTCCGTAGAGTCAGAGCAAAAATTCTCTAGTTGAAGCAAGTTCAACTTCTCTCTCAAGTTCATGTTGATGGCGTCTAGAAAATCAAAATCAACACTTCGAGGGTTTATCACCCCTCTTTTCAACGATCGCCATATACTTTCTCTTGTTCCTCGGATTTAAACAAATCCAATCGATTTCCTTTCGTCTTCGCCGCCACACCCATTCTCGGTTGAAACTCAAGGAACATTTTATCATCATCGTTCCCGTCAATTAAATTTTGTCCAGGCACACGAGGATCACTTGGAATATTTGCAAGTGCATCCTCTGCTTTTCCTTTCGGAGCAATTCCTAACTCCTCCATTTTCCATGAGAAAAGATATTCATTTCCATAGTTCTTATCCTTAAGGAAATCGTCTATGTAATTCAAAGGTGTACCGGTGATTTTCAACGCACGATAAAGCTTGTAGATATAAGAGGGTTTTGGACTCTTACGGGGTCGGCGTCCTCGATTATCTCTTCTTCAAGATGATGACTTTCACCATGTGGGGTAGGAGGCGATGAATGACGTGGATGAGAACGAATCGGACTTTGTTGCTTGACTTGAAAAGTCTTCCTCCTCGATAAGATCGAAGTGTATTGGTCCCTTCTCCATTCTTTGTGGACCCCTCGCTTGCTATTCTTGATGATTTCCTCGAAGAAGACATTCTTCTTTGTCGATTTGAGAGATTCCTTCGATTGCTTCCCAAAGAAAAATGACCACTTTCTCGACGATGAACAAGAGATTGAAACGAGGTTCGGGGGAAGAGTACTTTTTAGGGTTTTGACGATTGTGAAAAAGCGTATATATATATTTAACTCACTTTTTGAAAAAGGAAGTTCAATCGTCGCGAGGAAAAGAGTACGATCATTTCTTTTGAAAATCAATAAGCGCCAAAATTAATCTTTTTGAAAAGACAAGTTTTTGATTTTCACACGAGATAATAATCGAACAACAAAATCGTACCTTTTCGAGTTCGAATAGCCACTTACGTCTATAGCCATGAATGTCTCGAGTCGAAGATCTTGAGGCGAGAGATTAGAGTCTAAGGATTGTTGAGTCTTTAGACTTTAACTTCTTCAAGCTTCAAAATGTTGAGTCTTGAACGGATAGTGTCAAATTGATTTTTCTCCAAAGGCTTTGTGAAAATATCCGCTAGTTGACTTTTTGAATCAACAAATTGAATCGAGATTTCTCCGTTTTGAATATGATCTCTAATGAAGTGGTGTCGAATCTCAATATGCTTTGCTCTTGAATGAAGAATTGGATTTTTGGTAAGATTGATCGTATTTGGTGTTGTCACATCCGATTTATGTGCATGAGTCTTCAATGCCAAAGTCTTGTAGCTGTTGTTTGATCCATAGAATTTGCGAACAGCAACTTCCAAGGGCTACATACTCTGCTTCTGTTGTTGAAAGAGCCACGGTACTTTGTTTCCTTGAAAACCAAGATATCTTGTTCTATTTCAAATCGACAAGTTCGGAAGTGCTCTTTCTATCGACTCGCAACCGGCCGGATCGCATCCGAGTACCCCGGAAGATCAAAGTCTCCCTTCTTTGGATACCAAAGACCGATGCTTGAGGATGAGGCAATGTATTTGATAATTCGTTTCACGGCATTGAGATGTGATTCTCTAGGATCTTATTGAAACCTAGCACAGAACACAAACACTTAACAAAATATCGAGGTCTAGAAGCAAAGTAAGATAAAGAAGTGAACCAATCATGCTCCTATATAGCTTTTGGTCTACTTTCTTCCCTTCTTCATCCTTATCTATCTTCGAGAGAACATGACATTGGTATGTCGGTCTTTTTGCAATTTTCCAATCCAAATCTTTTGACAAGATCATTTGCATACTTTTCTTGATGAATAAAAGTTCCTTCCTTCATTTGCTTTACTTGGAGTCCAAGAAAGAATGTCAATTCTCCCATCATACTCATTTCAAACTCATCCCGCATAGACTTAGAAAATTTCTTGCATAGGCTTTCATTAGGAGATCCAAATATAATATCGTCTACATATATTTGAACCAGTAAAAAGCTTTTGTTTTCCTTTTTGATAAATAAGGTAGTATCTACTTTACCTTTGACAAAACCGTTCGTATTAGGAACTTACTTAGCCTATCATACCAAGCTCGAGGTGCTTGCTTTAAACCATACAAGGCCTTTTCGGTCTAAAGGCGAATCGCTTCTTTGGGTCTTCAAATCCAGTGGTTGTTCCACATAAACTTCCTCATGGATGAATCCATTTAGAAATGCACTCTTGACGTCCATTTGGAATAACCTGAAATTTTTATAACAAGCAAACGCAAGTAATAGACGAATAGCTTCTAACCTTGCTACCGGTGCGTAGGTCTCATCATAGTCTATTCCTTCCTCTTGCGTGTATCCTTTGGCCACGAGTCGGCTTTGTTCCGTACGACTTTTCCATCCTCGTTCATCTTGTTTCGAATACCCATTTGGTTCCAATAACAGTTTTACCTTTTGGTTTTGATGTCAAATCCCGGACATCATTGATGTTAAACTGTCATCGAGTTCTTCTTGCATAGCTTCAATCCGGCTTTCATCGGATAAAGCTTCTTCTATGCTTTTTGGTTCAATTTCGGAGATTAGTGCCACGGCACTAGATTCTTCACGTCTTTTTGATCTCGGTGCGGATTCCTTCATTGATTTCACCGATAATGAGATCTTCGGGATGACTGGATTTGTGCTTCCGATTCTTGGTTGATTTTCTGGTTGATGATCTCTTTCTTTATTTGAATCTTCAAGAACATTTTGATGATGGACTTCCAGACCGAGATGCTTCTTGAGTTGTAAGACTTGAAAGATCGGAGATGATTCGGACTCTTCATATTGAGTCGACTAGATTCAACTTGCGTTGAGTCTTGAAATTTGACATTCATAGATTCCTCCACCGATTGGCTTTTGTTGTTAAAGACTCGTAAGCCTTGCTTGTCATAGAATATCCAAGGAAAATGCCTTCATCGATCTTTCTTCAAACTTACCAACTCGATCATTTGCATTTTCAAAATAAAGCATTTACAACCGAACACATGAAAATATGAGACAAGTAGGCTTCTTACCTTTGAATAATTCATAGGGGTTTTCTCTAAAATGGGTCTTAGAAAGACTCTATTGATAATGTAACATCTTTGTTGAAATGACTTCAGCCCAAAATCGAGAAGAAATTTTACTTTCAATTAAAAGTGTTCTAGCCATTTCTTGAAGAGATCTATTCTTTCTTTCCACAACTCCATTTTGTTTGGAGTATATGGAGAGGAAAATACATGATTAAAACCAGATTTATCACAAAACTTTGTAAAGTTTTGGTTTTCGAATTCACTTCCATGATCCGTTCTAATACTTGAAATAGCACATCCTTTTTCATTTTGAACCTTTTTAGCAAACTTTTCAAAGTACGAAAAGGTTTCGACTTACTTGCAAGAAAATATACCGGGTAAAAACGAGAGTAATCATCTACAATTACTAGACAATATTTCTTACCTCCAATGCTCGGGTTCTTGTTGGTCCAAAGAGATCCATATGCAGCAATGGAGAACATGATTAGTAGAGATATGTTTTATAGGCTTAAAAGAATTTCTTACCTGTTTTCCCAGAATACATGGTGTGCATGAGTCAGTCTTTTGATAAGGCAGTTTTGGTAGTCCTTGAACAAGCTTCTTTGATGATATTTTGGCTAATTGCTTCATGTTGACATGGCCAAGCTTTCTATGCCATAAGACCGCTTCATCTTGAATTGAGATGAGACATTGCGTTTCATTTGGTCTTACATCAAGAAGATAGATATTTCCATGCCTTCGACCCATGAAAGACTGAGTTGAGTCTTTACTTATTCGAACATATCCCTTCTTGAAAAGAGATCTTGAACCCGAGTATCACACGGTTGGCTAATCTTTGAGAAGATTATAGTTGAGTCCTTCTACTAAAGAAACATTGCTTATTGTGAGATTTCCAATTTTAACAGTTCCAAATCCCACAATGCTTCCTTTGCTGTTTCCACCAAATGAAACTTTTCCACCGTTTACTTGAACAATCTTTATAAAGCAATTTGAGTCTCCTGTCATGTGTCTTGAGCATCCATTTGTCAAGATACCATTTTACCTTCTTTTTGACGAGAGACTGTAATCAAAAGAGAGTTTCAAGCTTTCTTTGGTACCCAAATTTTCTTGGGTCCTTTGGTGTTAGTAGGAAAAACATTATTAGGCCATACCCTTTTAACGGGCTTCCGGATCATAGGACATTCTTTTTCAAAGTGATCTTGACTGTTACACTTTGAACACCTTAGAGCATTTCGACCTACGAGACTTTACAAAAACCCTTTTGAAATGATTTTTGTATGCTTCTCTCGATGGTCTCTTCTTGATTCTTTCTTTTACTTTCGGAAAATCAATCAAAGGGATTGTTTCTTTGTCATGCCTAAACCGGACTTGTTGAAGTAAGGTCTTTGGTGAAAGAACTTTCTCAAGTTTTTCGGACCCTATTGAAAATTTCTTTGAAATATTTGATAAGTCGGTTTTCAAGAAAGCATTTTCTTTTGAAAGTTTATCTTCATTCTCTTTAAGAGTAGAAACATTCAAGTCTAGACTTTTCACTTTTTCTTCTAAAATATTTTCCTTTCGTTTTAAAGCCGAGTTTTCCTTTTCGGTTCGGAAATTTTTTTGAGAGAAGTCTTAAGATCGAAACATAATTCATCAATATATTTAGAGACTTTGACAGAATTTTAAAATCACTTACCTCAAATTCTTTGCCCGAATCGATCCCAGTCCGAGTCCGATTGTGCCATTAGACATAGATTGGCATATTCTTCATCACTTTCTTCACACTCTGTTTCGCTCCGGGTTTCGGCTTTGAGAGCTTTTCGAGATTTTTCGGTTTTTCCTCTCTTCTTCTTCGAAGAGGACGGTTGGTACGATGTGTCCCTTTTTCTTACATTCGGCGACTACATCTTTGTTTGGTTCCTCATCGCATACTTGGTTTCTTTCTTTCGAAAACTTTGTTTTCTTGAGTTGAACCTTCTTCCTTTTCTATTCTTTCGAATCTTCTTATCATAAGAGCAAGCTCCTCATCATCCGGATCTTCTTCGAGAATCAGTATCATCGAGTCATCATTAGATCTTAATGCAATGGATTTCTTACCTCTTGGATCTTCGTCTTCATTAATTCGCTCCACTTCGTAAGATCGAAGAGTTCCAATCGGCTCATCTACGAGATAATGGCATAATTCTTTGCGTCTCTCGTATTGAAGTCTTTATATGATTCCAATCCTTGGAGAGTCCTCTCAAGCAACTTGTTCACCTTCATAGGATCAGTAATTTTCTGTCCTTGATTATCAAGTCCATTGACAATATCGTAAAAACGGCTAAACATGTCGGTTATAGATTCTCCTGGTTTCATTTTGAAGGCTT
This sequence comes from Eucalyptus brandiana, assembly GCA_014182725.1. Lineage (NCBI taxonomy): Eukaryota > Viridiplantae > Streptophyta > Magnoliopsida > Myrtales > Myrtaceae > Eucalyptus > Eucalyptus brandiana. The sequence goes on along the minus strand of CM024675.1, from coordinate 66,254,850 downwards.
CGTATTGACCAAGAAGAATATTAACGGTTTCCTTCACTCGGTCTGTCCCTTCATAGGTGATATGTAATCTATCCCGAGACTTCTTTTCTTTGTGACACAAGAAGATATTCTGTTATATTCGTTGGTGACAAAGCACAATATAAAGAATAAATTGCTTTTGCATCGAGTGCTTGTCTCTTGTTTATCTCATCTTGAGACATTCATTTGGTCTCAACAGTTTCTTTCCCTCTTTCGGATACCGATGCGATAATAGGAGTGATTCCTCTCTCCACAACATCCCATTCCAGAGGATCCTTAGATCGTAGGAAAGCTTTCATCTTGTTCTTCCAGATGTTATAATCCTTTCCATCGAAGTAGGGTGGTCTGGTATTGCTTTGACCTTCCACCAGCCACGATGCTAGCATACTAGCCATGGATCTTTTACTCGAAGTAAAACACTTCAAATAAAGTAAGAACACGAGGCTCGATACCAATTGATATAGCTAGTACGATTACCTAGAGGGGGTGAATAGGTATAAAAGATTTTTCTTTTGATAATTACACACTATTTAGATAAATAAACGATTTGCAGCAATTAAGAAAAACAATCGTAAGGCGAGTAAGGGAAAGAGAGAATTAGACACGAGGTTTATAGTGGTTCGGCTTGTGTCAAGCCTACGTCCACTCTTCGCACCGATGCCCAATTGGCTGGATTCCACTATGAACAAAGAGATGTTACGGTGATGATCTTCCTTGACTTCTTGGTGTAGACGATCTTCCACACTCTCAAGGTGTCACTAGAAATGAACACTCTCTGTGTTTACAATTTCGCTCAAAATGGTCTCGACTAATAATCAAGGATCTTCAGACTCTGGAATTTTTCTATCAATCACACTATCTAAAACAACTGGAATGTCTTCATTTTATACTCCTTTATGCCATCATAGCCGTTGGCACTTACCAAAGGAATTCCTCCAATCTACCCGTTGGACGGAATCAATTACGAAGATCATTCGAGCTATTTAAGGAGTCGGCGATAGCCCATCGGCCCTGTTCGCCCATACAATCAGGATCTTGGTTTCCAAGAATAGAACATTCCAAGAATACTTCGACAACCATCGGATCTTTAATCGATCTAGATAATAACAAACAAAGACTCCGAGATGTTTATCCAACCAAGGGATCTTTTCCAGAGGATAGGATCGAATCCTCAACCATAAGCTTCGGCTCGGATTTCCTTTGCTACTTTGGAATAGAAAGGCGTCGGTGAGAATAGTCTTGAGTCTAGAGTCTTGAGTCTTGAGTCTTGAGTCTTGAGATAATAAAGTCTTGAGACTTTAATCTTCGGTCTCCGAATATCCAGACTTAGATCGATAGAAACGTTTTGTCGGCTTCAAAAGACGGAAAGATTTCTCCAACAATCTCCCCCTTTTTGATGGTGGCAAAACTTCCTTGTAGATTTTAACAACTTTGACCCGCAAAAACATTTCTCAAGCAATATGGCTAACTCACAAATATTAATAAAACAACCACATTCTCGCATCCACAACAAATTGGTTAGTCTTTCGTGAGTAATACCATAAAACAACACTTGATATGAACGCAACCAGTCAAGCATTTAAATCCACAGTCAAGAGTACTCAAGTCAAACTCAAAAAATGACTACACATAACCACAAATTCAAAGATTAAAAGATAAAATGATGTTTGAAGGTTGATGGTGTTGATTGTTCAAATCGATTCTCCCCTTTTTGTCATCATGAAAAAGTGAGAAAGGGATCAAGTCTCGCTTGGGAATGCGAACGATTTGGAAATCTCCCATAGACTGGACTAAGCCTTCTAGCCTCTTCAAGTCTTCCCTTAACTGAGCTACCTCCTCTCCTTTTGCATTTGCTTGAAGATGTAGAGCGAGGTCTTTCATTCTGTCCTCCAGGGTAACTGAAGATGCTTGGCCAGCATTCTTGATGGATTGAATCTCATAGTCTAGAGCAAAAATCTGTCCCCGCATATCCATAAGAATATCAATAATATGACGAAAATCTGCTGAGTTATCCGTCTGTGTACTTGCATCAGCCTTTTCAGATGGAGTGAATGCAGACGTTGTAGCTTCCGTGAAATCATGCAGATTTGGGTTCGAAGTATCGTGTCCTTCTTCAGGCAATTTAGAAACCTGAACTTCTTCTGTCTCTGCTGGAGATGATCTCGGACTTTCACTGTTGGCAGCATGTGGTGAAGACCTTTCTTGCTCGCCAACTCCCCCTGTCTCTAGGACATCACAAGGAGAATAGTGATGATCATGTTCTTGATCTCCCTTATCTCCAGTCCGATCTGTTGTTCTTTCTCTCCTCCTCTCTCCTTTTCTCCTTCTTTCTCCTTTGCCGATCTTCTTCTCGATCTTTGCTTGCTCCTCTTCCCTCTCTGTTCTGTTGAAGTTCGTTGATCGAGGCACGTAACGTCTGGTTCTTGTTAAAGCAACGATTGTGGGATCCTCATCTTCTTCATCTTCATCCTCTAAGATGAGAGTCCTTTTCTTCTTCCTCGATGGGGTTCCAACAATTTCTTTTCATTTTCTTTTTGAAGCAGATGGGACAGGAGTCTTCACTCTGAATTTCTCCATTGCCTTTGCAAGCTCTTGTAGACGCATCTTCGTCAGCATCTTCAAACCTACCACCATCTTATCGCACGGTCGAACACAAAGTGAATGGGGCGGTTCAATATTCATGTGTCTAAAGATCTTGGTCACTGGACCGGGATAAGGCAATTGTCCCTTGTCTTTTGACACCGCTCGTACATATGGAAAAGAATCGTGTGCGGGAGAGAGAACTTCCTTCCGAGTTGATTGCATACATCAACTTTGCTTGAGAATAAGACACGAAGTCTTTGATGTAGACTTTGGTCCGAGACGCAGTTGATTACGATCTTATGAAGCACAATGTTGATTGCATTCATCCTGGAATAGGTAACTCTCTTGTCGTGTCCCTATCCTTGACAAGATCCGAGTAGTACGTGCGGGTGAGACTTTGATTGGAAGATAACGCCCTCGTTCAACTCCAACAATGTACGCCAACATATTCACATCTACCACGTAGACTTTGTCTCGAACATCGAACGAAATTCTATTCGCATCCAAAAGCTCAGATTTGAATAGAAATAAGCGGTTAAATGAGCGTACCCGTCCGTAGAGTCAGAGCAAAAATTCTCTAGTTGAAGCAAGTTCAACTTCTCTCTCAAGTTCATGTTGATGGCGTCTAGAAAATCAAAATCAACACTTCGAGGGTTTATCACCCCTCTTTTCAACGATCCGCCATATACTTTCTCTCGTTCCTCGGATTTAAACAAATCCAATCGATTTCCTTTCGTCTTCGCTGCCACACCCATTCTCGGTTGAAACTCAAGGAACATTTTATCATCATCGTTCCGTCAATTAAATTTTGTCCGTGCACACGAGGATCACTTGGAATATTTGCAAGTGCATCCTCTCGCTTTTCCTTTCGGAGCAATTCCTAACTCCTCCATTTTCCCATGAAAAAGATATTCATTTCCATAGTTCTTATCCTTAAGGAAATCGTCTATGTAATTCAAAGGTGTACCGGTGATTTTCAACGCACGATAAAGCTTGTAGATATAAGAGGGTTTTGGACTCTTACGGGGTCGGCGTCCTCGATTATCTCTTCTTCAAGATGATGACTTTCACCATGTGGGGTAGGAGGCGATGAATGACGTGGATGAGAACGAATCGGACTTTGTTGCCGACTTGAAAAGTCTTCCTCCTCGCAAGATCGAAGTGTATTGGTCCCTTCTCCATTCTTTGTGGACCCCTGCTTGCTATTCTTGATGATTTCCTCGAAGAAGACATTCTTCTTTGTCGATTTGAGAGATTCCTTCGATTGCTTCCCAAAGAAAAATGACCACTTTCTCGACGATGAACAAGAGATTGAAACAGGTTCGGGGGAAGAGTACTTTTTTAGGGTTTTGACGATTGTGAAAAAGCGTATATATATATTTAACTCACTTTTTGAAAAAGGAAGTTCAATCGTCGCGGGGAAAGAGTACGATCATTTCTTTTGAAAATCAATAAGCGCAAAATTAATCTTTTTGAAAAGACAAGTTTTTGATTTTCACACGAGATAATAATCGAACAACAAAATCGTACCTTTTCGAGTTCGAATAGCCACTTACGAGTCTATAGCCATGAATGTCCGAGTCTCGAAGATCTTGAGGCGAGAGATTAGAGTCTAAGGATTGTTGAGTCTTTAGACTTTAACTTCTTCAAGCTTCAAAATGTTGAGTCTTGAACGGATAGTGTCAAATTGATTTTTCTCCAAAGGCTTTGTGAAAATATCCGCTAGTTGACTTTTTGAATCAACAAATTGAATCGAGATTTCTCCGTTTTGAATATGATCTCTAATGAAGTGGTGTCGAATCTCAATATGCTTTGCTCTTGAATGAAGAATTGGATTTTTGGTAAGATTGATCGTTATTTGGTGTTGTCACATCCGATTTACGTGCATGAGTCTTCAATGCCAAAGTCTTGTATTTGTTGTTTGATCCATAGAATTTGCGAACAGCAACTTCCAAGGGCTACATACTCGCTTCGTTGTTGAAAGAGCCACAGTACTTTGTTTCCTTGAAAACCAAGATCTTGTTCTATTTCCAACCGACAAGTTCCGGAAGTGCTCTTTCTATCGACTCGCAACCGGGCGGATCGCATCCGAGTACCCCGAGGAAGATCAAAGTCTCCCTTCTTTGGATACCAAAGACCGATGCTTGAGGATGAGGCAATGTATTTGATAATTCGTTTCACGGCATTGAGATGTGATTCTCTAGGATCTTATTGAAACCTAGCATGAGACACAAACACTTAACAAAATATCGAGTCTAGAAGCGGTAAGATAAAGAAGTGAACCAATCATGCTCCTATATAGCTTTTGGTCTACTTTCTTCCCTTCTTCATCCTTATCTATCTTCGAGAGAACATGACATTGGTATGTCGGTCTTTTTGCAATTTTCCAATCCAAATCTTTTGACAAGATCATTTGCATACTTTTCTTGATGAATAAAAGTTCCTTCCTTCATTTGCTTTACTTGGAGTCCAAGAAAGAATGTCAATTCTCCCATCATACTCATTTCAAACTCATCCCGCATAGACTTAGAAAATTTCTTGCATAGGCTTTCATTAGGAGATCCAAATATAATATCGTCTACATATATTTGAACCAAGTAAAAAGCTTTTGTTTTCCTTTTTGATAAATAAGGTAGTATCTACTTTACCTTTGACAAAACCGTTCGTATTAGGAACTTACTTAGCCTATCATACCAAGCTCGAGGTGCTTGCTTTAAACCATACAAGGCCTTTTTCGGTCTAAAGCGAATCGGCTTCTTTGGGTCTTCAAATCCGGTGGTTGTTCCACATAAACTTCCTCATGGATGAATCCATTTAGAAATGCACTCTTGACGTCCATTTGGAATAACCTGAAATTTTTATAACAAGCAAACGCAAGTAATAGACGAATAGCTTCTAACCTTGCTTTTTGGTGCGTAGGTCTCATCATAGTCTATTCCTTCCTCTTGCGTGTATCCTTTGGCCACGAGTCCGGCTTTGTTCCGTACGACTTTTCCATCCTCGTTCATCTTGTTTCGAATACCCATTTGGTTCCCAATGAGTTTTACCTTTTGGTTTTGATGTCAAATCCCGGACATCATTGATGTTAAAGCTATTCGAGTTCTTCTTGCATAGCTTCAATCCGGCTTTCATCGATAAAGCTTCTTCTATGCTTTTTGGTTCAATTTCGAGAGATTAGTGCCACAAAGCACTAGATTCTTCACGTCTTTTTGATCGGTGCGGATTCCTTCATTGATTTCACCGATAATGAGATCTTCGGGATGACTGGATTTGTGCTTCCGATTCTTGGTTGATTTTCTGGTTGATGATCTCTTTCTTTATTTGAATCTTCAAGAACATTTTGATGATGGACTTCCGAGACCGAGATGCTTCTTGAGTTGTAAGACTTGAAAGATCGGAGATGATTCGGACTCTTCATATTGAGTCGACTAGATTCAACTTGCGTTGAGTCTTGAAATTTGACATTCATAGATTCCTCCACCGATTGGCTTTTGTTGTTAAAGACTCGTAAGCCTTGCTTGTCATAGAATATCCAAGGAAAATGCCTTCATCTGATCTTTCTTCAAACTTACCAACTCGATCATTTGCATTTTTCAAAATAAAGCATTTACAACCGAACACATGAAAATATGAGACAGTAGGCTTCTTACCTTTGAATAATTCATAGGGGGTTTTCTCTAAAATGGGTCTTAGAAAGACTCTATTGATAATGTAACATCTTTGTTGAAGCTTGACTTGACCCAAAATCGAGAAGAAATTTTACTTTCAATTAAAAGTGTTCTAGCCATTTCTTGAAGAGATCTATTCTTTCTTTCCACAACTCCATTTTGTTCGAGTATATGGAGAGGAAAATACATGATTAAAACCAGATTTATCACAAAACTTTGTAAAGTTTTGGTTTTCGAATTCACTTCCATGATCTGTTCTAATACTTGAAATAGCACATCCTTTTTCATTTTGAACCTTTTTAGCAAACTTTTCAAAGTACGAAAAGGTTTCGACTTACTTGCAAGAAAATATACCCGGAGTAAAACGAGTAATCATCTACAATTACTAGACAATATTTCTTACCTCCAATGCTCGGGTTCTTGTTGGTCCAAAGAGATCCATATGCAGCAATGGAGAACATGATTAGTAGAGATATGTTTTATAGGCTTAAAAGAATTTCTTACCTGTTTTCCCGAATACATGGTGTGCATGAGTCGATCTTTTGATAAGGCGGTTTTGGTAGTCCTTGAACAAGCTTCTTTGATGATATTTTGGCTAATTGCTTCATGTTGACATGGCCAAGCTTTCTATGCCATAAGACCGCTTCATCTTGAATTGAGATGAGACATTGCGTTTCATTTGGTCTTACATCAAGAAGATAGATATTTCCATGCCTTCGACCCATGAAAGAGGCGAGTTGAGTCTTTACTTATTCCAGAACATATCCCTTCTTGAAAAGAGATCTTGAACCCAAGTATCACACGGTTGGCTAATCTTTGAGAAGATTATAGTTGAGTCCTTCTACTAAAGAAACATTGCTTATTGTGAGATTTCCAATTTTAACGAGTTCCAAATCCCACAATGCTTCCTTTTTGTTTCCACCAAATGAAACTTTTCCACCGTTTACTTGAACAATCTTTATAAAGCAATTTGAGTCTCTGTCATGTGTCTTGAGCATCCATTTGTCAAGATACCATTTTACCTTCTTTTGACAGAGACTGTAATCAAAAGAGAGTTTCAAGCTTTCTTTGGTACCCAAATTTTCTTGGGTCCTTTGGTGTTAGTAGGAAAAACATTATTAGGCCATACCCTTTTAACGAGGCTTCCGGATCATAGGACATTCTTTTTCAAAGTGATCTTGACCATTACACTTTGAACACCTTAGAGCATTTCGACCTACGAGACTTTACAAAAACCCTTTTGAAATGATTTTTGTATGCTTCTCTCGATGGTCTCTTCTTGATTCTTTCTTTTACTTTCGGAAAATCAATCAAAGGGATTGTTTCTTTGTCATGCCTAAACCAGACTTGTTGAAGTAAGGTCTTTGATTTGAAAGAACTTTCTCAAGTTTTCAGACCCTATTGAAAATTTCTTTGAAATATTTGATAAGTCGGTTTTCAAGAAAGCATTTTCTTTTGAAAGTTTATCTTCATTCTCTTTAAGAGTAGAAACATTCAAGTCTAGACTTTTCACTTTTTCTTCTAAAATATTTTCCTTTCGTTTTAAAGCTGAGTTTTCCTTTTCGGTTCGGAAATTTTTTTGAGAGAAGTCTTAAGGCGAAACATAATTCATCAATATATTTAGAGACTTTGACAGAATTTTAAAATCACTTACCTCAAATTCACCGCATGCTCGAATCGATCCAGTCCGAGTCCGATTGTGCCATTAGACATAGATTGGCATATTCTTCATCACTTTCTTCACACTCTGTTTCGCTCCAGGTTTCGGCTTTGAGAGCTTTTCGAGATTTTTCGGTTTTTCCTCTCTTCTTCTTCAGAAGAGGACAGTTGGGTCTGATGTGTCCCTTTTTCTTACATTCGAAGCAGACTACATCTTTGTTTGGTTCCTCATCGCATACTTGGTTTCTTTGTTTCGAAAACTTTGTTTTCTTGAGTTGAACCTTCTTCCTTTTCTATTCAAACTTTCGAATCTTCTTATCATAAGAGCAAGCTCCTCATCATCCAGATCTTCTTCGAATCTGTATCATCGAGTCATCATTAGATCTTAATGCAATGGATTTCTTACCTCTTGGATCTTCGTCTTCATTAATTCGCTCCACTTCGTAAGATCAAGAGTTCCAATCGGCTCATCTACGAGATAATGGCATAATTCTTTGCGTCTCTCGTATTGAAGTCTTTATATGATTCCAATCCTTGGAGAGTCCTCTCAAAGAACTTGTTCACCTTCATAGGATCGGTAATTTTCTGTCCTTGATTATCAAGTCCATTGACAATATCGTAAAACGGCTAAACATGTCGGTTATAGATTCTCTGGTTTCATTTTGAAGGCTTCGTATTGACCAAGAAGAATATTAATTCTGGTTTCCTTCACTCGGTCTGTCCCTTCATAGGTGATATGTAATCTATCCAGACTTCTTTTTTGTGACACAAGAAGATATTCTCGTTATATTCGAGTTGGTGACAAAGCACAATATAAAGAATAAATTGCTTTTGCATCGAGTGCTTGTCTCTTGTTTATCTCATCTTGAGACATTCCGCTGGTCTCAACGGTTTCTTTCCCTCTTTCGGATCGATGCGATAATAGGAGTGATTCCTCTCTCCACAACATCCCATTCCAGAGGATCCTTAGATCGTAGGAAAGCTTTCATCTTGTTCTTCCGGATGTTATAATCCTTTCCATCGAAGTAGGGTGGTGCGGTATTGCTTTGACCTTCCACCAGCCACGATGCTAGCATACTAGCCATGGATCTTTTACTACGAAGTAAAACACTTCAAATAAAGTAAGAACACAGGCTCTGATACCAATTGATATAGCTAGTACGATTACCTAGAGGGGGGTGAATAGGTATAAAAGATTTTTCTTTTGATAATTACACACTATTTAGATAAATAAACGATTTGCAGCAATTAAGAAAAACAATCGTAAGACGAGTAAGGGAAAGAGAGAATTAGACACGAGGTTTATAGTGGTTCGGCTTGTGTCAAGCCTACGTCCACTTTTTCGCACGACGACCAATTGGCTGGATTCCACTATGAACAAAGAGATGTTACGGTGATGATCTTCCTTGACTTCTTGGTGTAGACGATCTTCCACACTCTCAAGGTGTCACTAGAAATGAACACTCTCTGTGTTTACAATTTCGCTCAAAATGGTCTCGACTAATAATCAAGGATCTTCGGACTACTGGAATTTTTCTATCAATCACACTATCTAAAACAACTGGAATGTCTTCATTTTATACTCCTTTATGCCATCATAGCCGTTGGCACTTACCAAAGGAATTCCTCCAATCTACCCGTTGGACGGAATCAATTACGAAGATCATTCGAGCTATTTAAGGAGTCGCGATAGCCCATCGGTCTGTTTCGCCCATACAATCGGGATCTTGGTTTCCAAGAATAGAACATTCCAAGAATACTTCGACAACCATCGGATCTTTAATCGATCTAGATAATAACAAACAAAGACTCCGAGATGTTTATCCAACCAAGGGATCTTTTCCGAGAGGATAGGATCGAATCCTCAACCATAAGCTTCGGCTCTGGATTTCCTTTGCTTTTGGAATAGAAAGACATCGGTGAGAATAGTCTTGAGTCTAGAGTCTTGAGTCTTGAGTCTTGAGTCTTGAGATAATAAAGTCTTGAGACTTTAATCTTCGGTCTCCGAATATCCAGACTTAGACTGATAGAAACGTTTTGTCAGCTTCAAAAGACTCTGGAAAGATTTCTCCAACAATCTCCCCCTTTTTGATGGTGGCAAAACTTCCTTGTAGATTTGAACAACTTTGACCTGCAAAAACATTTCTCAAGCAATATGGCTAACTCACAAATATTAATAAAACAACCACATTCTGCATCCCAAAGCAAATTGGTTAGTCTTTCGTGAGTAATACCATAAAACAACACTTGATATGAACGCAACCGAGTCAAGCATTTAAATCCACAAGTCAAGAGTACTCAAGTCAAACTCAAAAATGACTACACATAACCACAAATTCAAAGATTAAAAGATAAAATGATGTTTGAAGGTTGATGGTGTTGATTGTTCAAATCGATTCTCCCCCTTTTGTCATCATGAAAAAGTGAGAAAGGGATCAAGTCTCGCTTGGGAATGCGAACGATTTGGAAATCTCCCATAGACTGGACTAAGCCTTCTAGCCTCTTCAAGTCTTCCCTTAGCGAGCTACCTCCTCTCCTTTTGCATTTGCTTGAAGATGTAGAGCGAGGTCTTTCATTCGTCCTCCGGGGGTAATCAAGATGCTTGGCCAGCATTCTTGATGGATTGAATCTCATAGTCTAGAGCAAAAATCTGTCCCCGCATATCCATAAGAATATCAATAATATGACGAAAATCTTGAGTTATCCGTCCGTGTACTTGCATCGGCCTTTTCGGATGGAGTGAATGCGGACGTTGTAGCTTCCGTGAAATCATGCAGATTTGGGTTCGAAGTATCGTGTCCTTCTTCGGGCAATTTAGAAACCCGAACTTCTTCGTCTCTTTGGAGATGATCTCGGACTTTCCTTTGTTGGCGGCATGTGGTGAAGACCTTTCTTGCTCGCCAACTCCCCCGTCTCTAGGACATCACAAGGAGAATAGTGATGATCATGTTCTTGATCTCCCTTATCTCCAGTCCGATCTGTTGTTCTTTCTCTCCTCCTCTCTCCTTTTCTCCTTCTTTCTCCTTTTGCTTTGATCTTCTTCTCGATCTTTGCTTGCTCCTCTTCCTCTCTCTCGTTCTGTTGAAGTTCGGTTGATCGAGGCACAGAACGTCTGGTTCTTGTTAAAGCAACGATTGTGGGATCCTCATCTTCTTCATCTTCATCCTCTAAGATGAGAGTCCTTTTCTTCTTCCTCGATGGGGTTCCAACAATTTCTTTTCATTTTCTTTTTGAAGCGAGATGGGACGGGAGTCTTCACTCCGAATTTCTCCATTGCCTTTGCAAGCTCTTGTAGACGCATCTTCGTCGGCATCTTCAAACCTACCACCATCTTATCGCACGGTCGAACACAAAGTGAATGGGGCGGTTCAATATTCATGTGTCTAAAGATCTTGGTCACGGACCGGGATAAGGCAATTGTCCCTTGTCTTTTGACACCGCTCCGTACATATGGAAAAGAATCGTGTGCGGGAGAGAGAACTTCCTTCCGAGTTGATTGCATACATCAACTTTGCTTGAGAATAAGACACGAAGTCTTTGATGTAGACTTTGGTCCGAGACAGTTGATTACGATCTTATGAAGCACAATGTTGATTGCATTCATCCTGGAATAGGTAACTCTCTTGTCGTGTCCCTATCCTTGACAAGATCCGAGTAGTACGTGCGGGTGAGACTTTGATTGGAAGATAACGCCCTCGTTCAACTCCAACAATGTACGCCAACATATTCACATCTACCACGTAGACTTTGTCTCGAACACGAACGAAATTCTATTCGCATCCAAAAAGCTCAGATTTGAATAGAAATAAGCGGTTAAATGAGCGTACCCGTCCGTAGAGTCAGAGCAAAAATTCTCTAGTTGAAGCAAGTTCAACTTCTCTCTCAAGTTCATGTTGATGGCGTCTAGAAAATCAAAATCAACACTTCGAGGGTTTATCACCCCTCTTTTCAACGATCCGCCATATACTTTCTCCTGTTCCTCGGATTTAAACAAATCCAATCGATTTCCTTTCGTCTTCGCTGCCACACCCATTCTCGGTTGAAACTCAAGGAACATTTTATCATCATCGTTCCCGTCAATTAAATTTTGTCCGGGCACACGAGGATCACTTGGAATATTTGCAAGTGCATCCTCTCGCTTTTCCTTTCGGAGCAATTCCTAACTCCTCCATTTTCCATGAAAAAGATATTCATTTCCATAGTTCTTATCCTTAAGGAAATCGTCTATGTAATTCAAAGGTGTACCGGTGATTTTCAACGCACGATAAAGCTTGTAGATATAAGAGGGTTTTGGACTCTTACGGGGTCGGCGTCCTCGATTATCTCTTCTTCAAGATGATGACTTTCACCATGTGGGGTAGGAGGCGATGAATGACGTGGATGAGAACGAATCGGACTTTGTTGCTGACTTGAAAAGTCTTCCTCCTCGCAAGATCGAAGTGTATTGGTCCCTTCTCCATTCTTTGTGGACCCCGCTTGCTATTCTTGATGATTTCCTCGAAGAAGACATTCTTCTTTGTCGATTTGAGAGATTCCTTCGATTGCTTCCCAAAGAAAAATGACCACTTTCTCGACGATGAACAAGAGATTGAAAACAGTTCGGGGAAGAGTACTTTTTAGGGTTTTGACGATTGTGAAAAACTGTATATATATATTTAACTCACTTTTGAAAAAGGAAGTTCAATCGTCGCAGGGAAAGAGTACGATCATTTCTTTTGAAAATCAATAACTGCCAAAATTAATCTTTTTGAAAAGACAAGTTTTTGATTTTCACACAGATAATAACTGAACAACAAAATCGTACCTTTTCGAGTTCGAATAGCCACTTACAGTCTATAGCCATGAATGTCTGAGTCTGAAGATCTTGAGACTGAGAGATTAGAGTCTAAGGATTGTTGAGTCTTTAGACTTTAACTTCTTCAAGCTTCAAAATGTTGAGTCTTGAACGGATAGTGTCAAATTGATTTTTCTCCAAAGGCTTTGTGAAAATATCCGCTAGTTGACTTTTTGAATCAACAAATTGAATCGAGATTTCTCCGTTTTGAATATGATCTCTAATGAAGTGGTGTCGAATCTCAATATGCTTTGCTCTTGAATGAAGAATTGGATTTTTGGTAAGATTGATCGCGGTTGGTGTTGTCACATCCGATTTACGTGCATGAGTCTTCAATGCCAAAGTCTTGTAGCTGTTGTTTGATCCATAGAATTTGCGAACGACAACTTCCAAGGGCTACATACTCGCTTCGTTGTTGAAAGAGCCACGTACTTTGTTTCCTTGAAAACCAAGATATTGTTCTATTTCCAAGTAATCGACAAGTTCGAAGTGCTCTTTCTATCGACTCGCAACCCAGGCGGATCTGCATCTCGAGTACCCAGGAAGATCAAAGTCTCCTTCTTTGGATACCAAAGACCGATGCTTGAGGATGAGGCAATGTATTTGATAATTCGTTTCACGGCATTGAGATGTGATTCTCTAGGATCTTATTGAAACCTAGCATGTGACACACAAACACTTAACAAAATATCGGTCTAGAAGCGGTAAGATAAAGAAGTGAACCAATCATGCTCCTATATAGCTTTTGGTCTACTTTCTTCCCTTCTTCATCCTTATCTATCTTCGAGAGAACATGACATTGGTATGTCGGTCTTTTTGCAATTTTCCAATCCAAATCTTTTGACAAGATCATTTGCATACTTTTCTTGATGAATAAAAGTTCCTTCCTTCATTTGCTTTACTTGGAGTCCAAGAAAGAATGTCAATTCTCCCATCATACTCATTTCAAACTCATCCCGCATAGACTTAGAAAATTTCTTGCATAGGCTTTCATTAGGAGATCCAAATATAATATCGTCTACATATATTTGAACCAAGTAAAAAGCTTTTGTTTTCCTTTTTGATAAATAAGGTAGTATCTACTTTACCTTTGACAAAACCGTTACGTATTAGGAACTTACTTAGCCTATCATACCAAGCTCGAGGTGCTTGCTTTAAACCATACAAGGCCTTTTCGGTCTAAAGACCGATCGGCTTCTTTGGGTCTTCAAATCCGGTGGTTGTTCCACATAAACTTCCTCATGGATGAATCCATTTAGAAATGCACTCTTGACGTCCATTTGGAATAACCTGAAATTTTTATAACAAGCAAACGCAAGTAATAGACGAATAGCTTCTAACCTTGCTACGGTGCGTAGGTCTCATCATAGTCTATTCCTTCCTCTTGCGTGTATCCTTTGGCCACGAGTCCGGCTTTGTTCCGTACGACTTTTCCATCCTCGTTCATCTTGTTTCGAATACCCATTTGGTTCCAATAACGAGTTTTACCTTTTGGTTTTGATGTCAAATCCCGGACATCATTGATGTTAAACTTCGAGTTCTTCTTGCATAGCTTCAATCCGGCTTTCATCGGATAAAGCTTCTTCTATGCTTTTTGGTTCAATTTCGAGATTAGTGCCACAGCACTAGATTCTTCACGTCTTTTTGATCAGTGCGGATTCCTTCATTGATTTCACCGATAATGAGATCTTCGGGATGACCGGATTTGTGCTTCCGATTCTTGGTTGATTTTCTGGTTGATGATCTCTTTCTTTATTTGAATCTTCAAGAACATTTTGATGATGGACTTCAGACCGAGATGCTTCTTGAGTTGTAAGACTTGAAAGATCTCGGAGATGATTCGGACTCTTCATATTGAGTCGACTAGATTCAACTTGCGTTGAGTCTTGAAATTTGACATTCATAGATTCCTCCACCGATTGGCTTTTGTTGTTAAAGACTCGTAAGCCTTGCTTGTCATAGAATATCCAAGGAAAATGCCTTCATCCGATCTTTCTTCAAACTTACCAACTCGATCATTTGCATTTTTCAAAATAAAGCATTTACAACCGAACACATGAAAATATGAGACAAGAGGCTTCTTACCTTTGAATAATTCATAGGGGTTTTCTCTAAAATGGGTCTTAGAAAGACTCTATTGATAATGTAACATCTTTGTTGAAACTTGACTTCAGCCCAAAATCGAAGAAATTTTACTTTCAATTAAAAGTGTTCTAGCCATTTCTTGAAGAGATCTATTCTTTCTTTCCACAACTCCATTTTGTTCGAGTATATGGAGAGGAAAATACATGATTAAAACCAGATTTATCACAAAACTTTGTAAAGTTTTGGTTTTCGAATTCACTTCCATGATCCGTTCTAATACTTGAAATAGCACATCCTTTTTCATTTTGAACCTTTTTAGCAAACTTTTCAAAGTACGAAAAGGTTTCGACTTACTTGCAAGAAAATATACCTGGTAAAAACGAGTAATCATCTACAATTACTAGACAATATTTCTTACCTCCAATGCTCGGGTTCTTGTTGGTCCAAAGAGATCCATATGCAGAATCGGAGAACATGATTAGTAGAGATATGTTTTATAGGCTTAAAAGAATTTCTTTGTTTTCCCGAGAATACATGGTGTGCATGAGTCGAGTCTTTTGATAAGGCGTTTTGGTAGTCCTTGAACAAGCTTCTTTGATGATATTTTGGCTAATTGCTTCATGTTGACATGGCCAAGCTTTCTATGCCATAAGACCGCTTCATCTTGAATTGAGATGAGACATTGCGTTTCATTTGGTCTTACATCAAGAAGATAGATATTTCCATGCCTTCGACCCATGAAAGCGAGTTGAGTCTTTACTTATTCCGAACATATCCCTTCTTGAAAAGAGATCTTGAACCCGGTATCACAGTTGGCTAATCTTCGAGAAGATTATAGTTGAGTCCTTCTACTAAAGAAACATTGCTTATTGTGAGATTTCCAATTTTAATAGTTCCAAATCCCACAATGCTTCCTTTCTTTGTTTCCACCAAATGAAACTTTTCCACCGTTTACTTGAACAATCTTTATAAAGCAATTTGAGTCTCTGTCATGTGTCTTGAGCATCCGCTGTCAAGATACCATTTTACCTTCTTTTGACAGAGACCTGTAATCAAAAGAGAGTTTCAAGCTTTCTTTGGTACCCAAATTTTCTTGGGTCCTTTGGTGTTAGTAGGAAAAACATTATTAGGCCATACCCTTTTAACAGAGGCTTCCGGATCATAGGACATTCTTTTTCAAAGTGATCTTGACTGTTACACTTTGAACACCTTAGAGCATTTCGACCTACGAGACTTTACAAAAAAACCCTTTTGAAATGATTTTTGTATGCTTCTCTCGATGGTCTCTTCTTGATTCTTTCTTTTACTTTCGGAAAATCAATCAAAGGGATTGTTTCTATTTTGTCATGCCTAAACCAGGACTTGTTGAAGTAAGGTCTTTGATTTGAAAGAACTTTCTCAAGTTTTTTAGACCTATTGAAAATTTCTTTGAAATATTTGATAAGTCGGTTTTCAAGAAAGCATTTTCTTTTGAAAGTTTATCTTCATTCTCTTTAAGAGTAGAAACATTCAAGTCTAGACTTTTCACTTTTTCTTCTAAAATATTTTCCTTTCGTTTTAAAGCTGAGTTTTCCTTTTTCGGTTCGGAAATTTTTTTGAGAGAAGTCTTAAGATCGAAACATAATTCATCAATATATTTAGAGACTTTGACGGGGAATTTTAAAATCACTTACCTCAAATTCACCGGCTCGAATCCGATCCAGTCCGAGTCCGATTGTGCCATTAGACATAGATTGGCATATTCTTCATCACTTTCTTCACACTCGTTTCGCTCCAGGTTTCGGCTTTGAGAGCTTTTCGAGATTTTTCGGTTTTTCCTCTCTTCTTCTTCGAAGAGGACAGTTGGGTCCGATGTGTCCCTTTTTCTTACATTCGGCGTAGACTACATCTTTGTTTGGTTCCTCACGCATACTTGGTTTGCTGTTTCGAAAACTTTGTTTTCTTGAGTTGAACCTTCTTCCTTTTCTATTCAACTTTACGAATCTTCTTATCATAAGAGCAAGCTCCTCATCATCCAGATCTTCTTGAGGTAATCAGTATATCACGAGTCATCATTAGATCTTAATGCAATGGATTTCTTACCTCTTGGATCTTCGTCTTCATTAATTCGCTCCACTTCGTAAGGCGAAGAGTTCCAATCAGCTCATCTACGATAATGGCATAATTTTGCGTCTCTCGTATTGAAGTCTTTATATGATTCCAACTTGGAGAGTCCTCTCAAAGAACTTGTTCACCTTCATAGGATCAGTAATTTTCTGTCCTTGATTATCAAAATCCATTGACAATATCTCGTAAACGGCTAAACATGGAGTTATAGATTCTCCGGTTTCATTTTGAAGGCTTCGTATTGACCAAGAAGAATATTAATTCTCGGGTTTCCTTCACTCGATGTCTCCCTTCATAGGTGATATGTAATCTATCCTGCATTTCTTTTTGCTGTGACACAAGAAGATATTCGTTATATTCGATTGGTGACAAAGCACAATATAAAGAATAAATTGCTTTTGCATCGAGTGCTTGTCTCTTGTTTATCTCATCTTGAGACATTCCGCTGGTCTCAACAGTTTCTTTCCCTCTTTCAGATACTGATGCGATAATAGGAGTGATTCCTCTCTCCACAACATCCCATTCCAGAGGATCCTTAGATCGTAGGAAAGCTTTCATCTTGTTCTTCCAGATGTTATAATCCTTTCCATCGAAGTAGGGTGGTCTGGTATTGCTTTGACCTTCCACCAGCCCTGATGCTAGAATACTAGCCATGGATCTTTTACTCAAGTAAAACACTTCAAATAAAGTAAGAACACAGGCTCGATACCAATTGATATAATAAGTACGATGCACCTAGAGGGGGTGAATAGGTATAAAAGATTTTTCTTTTGATAATTACACACTATTTAGATAAATAAACGATTTGCAAAAGCAATTAAGAAAAACAATCGTAAGATCGAGTAAGGGAAAGAGAGAATTAGACACGAGGTTTATAGTGGTTCGGCTTGTGTCAAGCCTACGTCCACTCTTCGCACCGATGCCCAATTGGCCGGATTCCACTATGAACAAAGAGATGTTAAGTGATGATCTTCCTTGACTTCTTGGTGTAGACGATCTTCCACACTCTCAAGGTGTCACTAGAAATGAACACTCTCCGTGTTTACAATTTCGCTCAAAATGGTCTCGACTAATAATCAAGGATCTTCGGACTGGAATTTTTCTATCAATCACACTATCTAAAACAACTCGGAATGTCTTCATTTTATACTCCTTTATGCCATCATAGCCGTTGGCACTTACCAAAGGAATTCCTCCAATCTACCCGTTGGACGGAATCAATTACGAAGATCATTCGAGCTATTTAAGGAGTCGGCGATAGCCCATCGGCCCCGTTTCGCCCATACAATCGGGATCTTGGTTTCCAAGAATAGAACATTCCAAGAATACTTCGACAACCATCGGATCTTTAATCGATCTAGATAAGAACAAACAAAGACTCCGAGATGTTTATCCAACCAAGGGATCTTTTCCGAGGATAGGATCGAATCTCAACCATAAGCTTCGGCTACCTGGATTTCCTTTGCTACTGGAATAGAAAGCGCCGGTGAGAATAGTCTTGAGTCTAGAGTCTTGAGTCTTGAGTCTTGAGTCTTGAGATAATAAAGTCTTGAGACTTTAATCTTCGGTCTCCGAATATCCAGACTTAGACTGATAGAAACGTTTTGTCAGCTTCAAAAGACTCTGGAAAGATTTCTCCAACAATTAGGCCATCATGCGTAGCCCACATAGAAAGTCCATCGAGCGATCCACCTATCCCAATTTCTCTTCCGTCGACAAGCACAAGCTTAAGCGAACTTCAAAGGCTGAAATTTCAAGATGTCACATAAGACCTTCGCCACTTCGGTTGACATGAACATGTTCGAAGCACTTGTGTCAACTGAGGCATATAGGGCGTGGCCACATACCTCGATCTCAACGAGGAACATGTCCATGTTTGAGGTGGTTTCCTCCTTTTCTGTCAGCGACCGGGCTTGGACGGCATTGAGATATTTCACAATTCCAAGCCGAATTTGCCGCTTCTCCTCCTTTGGGCTCCTCCTCCTCCTCCTCCTCCTCTTCTATGGTAAGGAGAGCGTTGATCTTGCCCTTCTTTAGGCACTTTTGGGTCCAATGCAAACCTTTACAAATGAAGCAAAGAGATGGCAGGGGTTTGTCGAACTTACTCGTGGTGTAATTCATTTGGGGTTGACCTTTTTGGAAGGACAGCTTGACGCTCCTTCTCCCCATGATTTGGCTTGGATGCATTGGTCATGTGGGCCTCGAGGAGTGTTTCCACCTTCGTCCTCGGATCGATCCAACCTCCAATCCCTTGCTCGATTCTTGGGTTCAACCTCGGTGAGGTCGATGAGGGATTCGACCATGCTTAGCGCCTCGAGACTCTTCAAGTCCTGTCGCTTGAGCTCAAGTTGCACCCATGGCTTGAGTCCATCCATGAACGCTACGAGAGCCTTCTCCTCTCCAAGATTGTGGATTTGGAGTTTGACCTCGGTGAGTTCCTTCACGTACTCTCGTATCGTCCCTCTTTGTTCAAGGCAATGGAGC